>CAUYWW010000206.1:0-1447500 GCA_963576845.1 Megachile leachella
CAAGACTAGAATTAGAAAACATACAAAACTATAGTTAACGTAAATAAGGATACCGCCCGCCATACGAAATATTTACAATCTTAAAATCTACAATATTTACAGACTTAAATCTAAAACGCCGCCCGCCATACGCATGGTTACAATATTATGGTATTTATAAGGGATTAACACACTGTCGATTTCTCATGGGTGTTGATGTCGACGGGTAAGAAGCAGAGTTTCGTAATAGGTCGCCGATATTCACTTTGTGCCGTCTTCACGGTAACGACGCGAGTGATGCCGTCGGACCCGGGATGGCAATGTGTTATTCGTCCGAGTTCCCATTTACAGGGAGGCGCGAGGGGGTTTCGAATTAAAACGATACGTCCAGGTTTCGCAAGGTCGGTTCTAGTACGCCATTTCGGTCGCTGTTGTAGCGTGTGTAAATAGTCCGTAGACCAAGCTTGCCAAAAGCTCTCGTTCATTTGTTTTATTAGTTGCCATCGTGACAATCGTGTTTCGCGGACATCTAATAACGTCGGTGATGGTATGGCATTCAGAGCGGAGCCGATGAGGAAGTGACCAGGTGTTAATGAAGTGTAATCATCATAATTATCGGATACCGGAGCGATCGGACGTGAATTTAAGCATGCTTCGACTTGGCAAAGCAGTGTTGTAAATTCTTCGAAGGTTAACGTATGTGCACCTATAATACGTTTGAGATGGTATTTCACGCTTCTAACACCAGCTTCCCACAGCCCTCCAAAGTGAGGGGCGGAGGGAGGAATAAAATTCCAGGTGACATGCTCACTGACCAATTTATTACGGAAATCTGGATTACGTGTCGCAACTTTAAACATTTGGTTCAGTTCCTTTTCAGCTCCGTGGAAATTTGTACCATTGTCAGAATATACATTGGTTGGTACACCTCGACGGGAACAAAAGCGCTCGAATGCAGCTAGGAATGCTGCTGTTGAATAATTGCTAACTAACTCTAGATGAATCGCGCGGGTGGTTAGGCATATAAACAACGCAATATATGTCTTACTCGATTTGTGTCCGCGTCCGGAGGCTAAACGGACGAGGACAGGACCAGCGTAATCCACGCCACAATGAAGGAATGCGCGTTCGACTTTGTTTACTCGCGGAAAAGGAAGATTTCCCATTAGTTCGGTAGCGGTACTTGCGCGTTCACGAGCACAAACCACACAGCGGTACAGTACAGAGCGGATAAGCTGGCGAGCGCGGAGGAGCCAAAACTGTTGGCGTAGGACAGCAAGCGTGAGCTGGGATCCGCCATGAAGCGTGCGGAGATGTGTAAAATGGATAAGAAGTTTGACAAGCGGATGAGAACCAAGAACTATTGGATTTTTGGAATCTTCAGGTAATGTCGATTTATTTAATCGTCCCCCAACACGAATTAATCCGTCGGCGTCAATATATACATTCAGCGATACAAGCGCGCTGTTGCGCGGAAGCGACTGGGCGTTTTGTAAACATTGCAATTCATTCAAGAATAGGCTACGCTGAATGTATTTCAACCAAAATAGACGGGCTTGTTGTATTTCACTTGGACTTAATACACCACTATCACCTTTGTCATGAATGGAATCACGTGAGGTGTTCGTAAGCTTTGGGAGAGAAGGCAATCGCCTTAATCTGTTGATAAATCTGAATATGTATGCAGTGACTCGTAGTAATCTTGTCCAATTGGAATATCGGTCGGCAAGATCCCAAGTTGGTACGGGGGTTGCCATATTTACAGGGAGAGAACGCTCTTCCATCGAAGTGGACGCGATCACTGAGGCATCATACGGCCAGTCAGCTGACGAAAGTCTAAGCCACAACGGACCAGTCCACCAAATAGATTGGGAACCTAATTGATCGCAATTTAATCCTCGAGATGCACAATCCGCTGGGTTATCACCGGTAGGCACGTGGTGCCATTTTACATGCGGTATATTGGTTTGGATCTCAGCAACCCTATTAGCGACAAATGTTTTCCACCGGGATGGGTGTTGAGAAACCCAGGCTAAAACTATTGTAGAGTCTGTCCAACAATAGCTCGTCACTGATTGAAGGGCAAGCGTCGACTTGACAAACATAAGAAGACGAGATAACAACACAGCAGCACATAATTCAAGTCGAGGAATACTTATAGATTTGAGCGGTGCAACTTTAGATTTTGCAGTTAAAAGCGAAATTGTGACGTCTCCGGATAGTGTTGTGATTTTTAAATAAACAACGGCGGCATAAGCAGAAGATGAGGCATCTGCGAAACCGTGTAATTCGCATGATTTCACGTGCAACCCGTAATGTACCCATCGTGGTAGTGAAAGTTGACGTAAACACGGGAGTTGTTTATAGTACGAAGTCCATTCATCAAGGATCGCGTTTGGAATGTTTACGTCCCAATCACACTTAAGGTGCCACAACCGTTGCATGAAGATCTTCGCTTTAATAACCACAGGAGTGACCCAACCCAACGGATCAAAAAGTTTTGCTATAGTGGACAAAATGGTGCGCTTCGTGTTAGGCACGGTTTCCTCAATAATGATATTGAATTGGAAAGAGTCGAGATTAGGGTTCCACGACACTCCTAGTACTTTTAACTCAGGTTGCAGAGGTTTATTTGGTTGCAATGTTTTATTGCTGGTGACGCTGAGGTCATTTGGATTAAGGTCGGATAATAGTGTAGGAGCGTTACTCGCCCATTTGTGAAGGGTGAATCCTGCACGACTCAGGAGCGAAATCAATTGATCTCGAGTTTGCCGAGCGAGGTCGACATCGTCTGCACCAAAAACACAGTCATCAACATAAATTTGATTCTGTAAGACAGGCATTGCCAATGGATAATGATTTCCGTCATCCTTTGCAAGCTGTCGAAGGACGCGAAGTGCGAGGTAAGGAGCGGGAGCAGTCCCATACGTAACAGTGCGAAGACTAAAGTGACGGAAAGGTTCTTGCGGAGATGCACGCCAAACTATGCGTTGGTAATCAATGTCGCGTTTGTCAACAAGGATTTGGCGGTACATTTTTTCAATGTCTGCGAGGAAAACATAGCGATGTAATCGCCATTGCAATATGACTGCGGGCAAGTCTAACTGTAATTTTTGACCGGTAAACAAGTGATCATTGAGAGAGGTACCGTTAGAGGTTTTACTAGATGCGTTAAACACAACACGAAGACGTGTAGTAACACTGGATTCCTTAATTACAGCGTGATGTGGAATATAAACAATTTGATGGGAGACAGAGCTGGGTTCAGGAACTTCGACCATGTGATTCAAGGATTCATATTCGCGCATAAATTTTGCATATTCGTGAGCTAGTTCAGGATTAGCTTGCAATCGTTTTTCTTGCCGGCACCACAAGAGTTTTGCAGTAGGAAGAGATGCGCCAATATTGATTGGAGGCCCTTGTACGAAAGGTAACCTAACACAGTACCGTCCTTCTTCGGTACGCATGTGTGTCTGTTCAAAATGTTTTTCACATTCCTGATCCGCAGGAGTTAACTGCGGAGGCATCGGAATCTGTTCAAGCTCCCAAAACTTACGGAGTGCACTATCCAATGACTCGATAGGCATACAGTGATGCATAGTCAAACGAGAGGAAGAATTTTCACCGTTTGCGGGAAGAGGACCGGACAGGATCCAGCCTAATACTGTATTTTGCGCGACTGGTTCGTTGGGAGCGCCTCTTCGAATGCCATCAATTAACATCCGTCCGTAAAGATCCGCGCCAATGATCATTTCAATGGGATCTGATGAGAAGGGAGTGTCATCCGCGAGATCAAGACCGGTTAAATGTGCGAGTTTGAAATTGCCGTTTATTGGCGGCGGTAAATAAGTCGTTAACTTGTTTACTATTAACGCGGTCATGGAATATGCTGGTCCTGCTCGTTTACATGGTGTTAGCCGGACCATCGTGGACGCTTTGCACGTGGTTTCGTTATCACCTACGCCGGTAATGGAAATAGAGACGCGATCGCGCGGCGTTTTTAGGCGTTGGGCTAAATTTTCGGTGATCAAGGACGCGACAGACCCCTGATCAAGGAGGACCCGAATTTGTTGAGTTCGGCCGTTAGAAGAGTGTATGTTGACTCTCGCGGTGGCTAAGAGGACACGCAAAGGTGCTGTTGTGGTTCACGTAACAGACAACGACGGTACATTTGTTGACGTATTCACTTCGTTATTGTTTGCGGAAACGGTTGAAACATCGGTCGCGAGGGGATTTGAAACGACGTTCGCGTTATTAAAATGTAACAATGTATGATGTCGCTTGCGACATTTCTGACACGAATAAATACTCTTACACTCTCTCTGTTGATGTTGCGTACTAAGGCAGTTGATGCAACGCTTTCCTTTTTTAATGTAGTCAATGCGCTGGGATACCGTTTTTTCACGAAAGACCGGACATTGGTTAAGGCCGTGGTTCGCGCGACACAATGGGCAATTCGGACTATTGGACATTGTCGCATGCGATGGATAATGTTGCGCTGGGTTTTGTTTAACAACTATCTTCCCGGTTGAGGATCCGGTTTTCGGAACGAGAATCGCTTCGAGAGATCGAATTCGCGATTCAAGAAAGGTATCGAGATCATCAAAACGGGGAAATTCGGTCGATGTTCCTAATTGCAGTTCCCAAGCACGACGGGAATTTCGGTCGAGGCAATTGACTATCAAACAAACTAAGATCTCGTTCCACTGGTCAACGGCGCAGCCTAACTTTTTTAACGCTTGAATGGCCATATTCGAACGGTCCCGGATATCGTTTAGCGCGGATTTTGACTCAACGTTAGTACTCGGTAAATTTAGCAACGCTTGGACATGCACCGTGATGAGCCGACGTTTATTTTCATAACGGCGAACAAGAAGGTTCCACGCGATTTGAAAGTTACTATCGGTTACAGCGAGATTACGAATGATATCGAGCGGTTTGTTATTGACGCAAGAAAACAAATACTGTAATTTGGATACTTCTGATATCGCCTTGTTACCCACGATCATGGCTTGAAAGCGGTCGCGGAAACTCTCCCACTCGTCGAGGGCCCCGGAGAACGTAGGAAGATGCAGCTGAGGTAAACGCTCCACGGATGCTGCCTGCTGTTGGATGTTCTGATCCGGTTCGGCTTCTCCAGTGGGACGCTCCTGCCTTAGTTTCTCCTCGAGATGGTTAAGGATTTCCGCCATGAAATCGGAGGTGGATAAATATGCCTCGTGGGTCAGCATAAACTGCTGCGACAAGAAATATTCGTATTTCTTGTGATGATCGGGGGTGGCAATCGCCACGATTTGGCGATGAAGGCTTTGTGTTTCCTTGAACGCGTTCTCCAATTTGGCAATACGGTTGCGCACCGTTGCAATCGTGTAGTTGGTCTTGCCAATCTTTTTAAAATTGTCCAGTGCGCGAAGGACGAAATACATCGCGTGTTGTTGTTGGTTTATAAGACTTTCTATTTCACTCATTTCGAACACACACGACAGAGTTTGTTTATCACACGTCGTCCCCAACGGTTGGCCTCGAGGTCGAAATCGTTTCTAACGGTAACTACTGGCTGCAGTTTTGAATTTTTCGCACTGATTTTTGCTCCGATCCGGCTCGAAGGACCAATGTTTCTTGACCACGGTATCCAACGAGTTTTCTCCAGTTGGCTAAGTGGTCAGTAATTAGCTGATTCTCTCCTATAAGAGGAGACGGAGCACAGGCGGTTGCAGGACAAAGTCATGAAAAGTTGGTAGATAATAAAAAACACTCAGTCGACAGTTTACACAATTATTTAATTCACGATTAACACTCACGACGGACACTGGACGACGATAACGAGAACAATAACTTGGATGATAAATCTGACTTGAGTCGGTTGAAAGATCGGATGAAAACAGCTCACGCGGTGACTATGCAAGGTTCACACGGTTAATGCCAGTTTAAAGTCAACCGGTAATTCGGATTGAACCTTTATTCCGGTTGATGGCGTGGCGGTTGGACTAATCCCGCGTGGGAGGGATTAGACGTGCCTGGGTTTATTATACTTATGTCGGAACAATTATCAATATAACATGCATCATTACCCATATTATACAGTTATTATCGCCAGAACTGTAATAATTATACTTATTACTCGCTATGTTATCAATATAACATGCATTATTACCCATATTATGCAGTTATTATCGCTAGAGCTATAATAATTACAGTTATTACTCCCAATATTATCAATATAACATGCATTATTACCCACATAATACAGTTATTATCGCTAGAACTATAATAATTATACGTATTACTTTTATTAATAATATAGCATGCATTATTACCCATATTATACAGTTATTATCGCTAGAACTACAACAATTATACTTATTACTTTTATTATTATCAATATGACATACATTATTACCCATATTATACTGTTATTATCGCTAAAACTATACTAATTATTCATATTACTTGCAATATTATCAATATAGCATGCATTATTACCCATATTATGCAATTATTATCGCTAGAACTACAATAAGTATTCTTATTACTTTTATTATTATCAATATGACATACTTTATTACCCATACTATACTATTAATATCGCCAGAAATATAATAATTATACTTATTACTCCCAATATTATCAATATAACATGCATTATTACCCATATTATATAGTTATTATCGCTAGAACTATAATAATTATACTTACTACTTTTATTAATATCAATATAGTATGCATTATTACCCATATTATGCAGTTATTATTGCAACAGCTATAATAATTACACTTATTAATCCCAATATTGTCAATATAACATGCACTATAACGCATATTATACAGTTATTATCGCTAGAACTATAATAATTATACGTATTACTTTTATTATTATCAATATAACATGCATTATTACCCATGTTATACAGTTATCATCGCTTGAACTATAATAATTATACTTATTACTTCTATTATTATTAATATAACATGCATTATTACCCATATAATACAGTTATTATCGCTAGAACTATAATAATTATACTTGTTACTGTTATTATTATCAACATAACAGGCATTATTACCCATATTATGCAGTTATTATTGCTAGAGCTATAATAATTACACTTATTACACCCTATATTATCAATATACCATGCATTATTACCCATATTATACAGTTATTATCGCTTGAACTATATTAACTATACTTATTACTCCCAATGTTATCAATATAATAAGCATTATTGCCCATATTATACTGTTATTATCGCCAGAAATATAATAATTATACTTATTACTCCCAATATTATCAATATAACATGAATTGTTACCAATATTATGCAGTTATTATCGCTAGAACTTTAATAATTATACTTATTGCTTTTATTATTATCAATATAATATATATTATTACCCATATTATACAGTTATTATCGCTAGAGCTATAATAATTACACTTATTACACCCTATATTATCAATATAACATGCATTTTTACCAATATTATGTAGTTATTATCGCTAGAACTACAATAATTATACTTATTACTTTTATTATTATTAATATAACATGCATTATTACCCATATTATACAGTTATTATCGCTTGAACTATAGTAATTACACTTATTACTCGCAATGTTATCAATATAACATGCATTATTACCCATATTATACTGTTATTATCGCCAGCAATATAATAATTATACTTATTACTCCGAATATTATCAATATAACATGCATTATTACCCATATTATACAGTTATTATCGCTAGAACTATAATAATTATACTTATTACTTTTATTAATAATATAACATGCATTATTACCCATATTATGCAGTTATTATCGCTAGAACTACAATAATTATTCTTATTACTTTTATTATTATCAATATGACATACTTTATTACCCATACTATACTGTTAATATCGCCAGAAATATAATAATTATACTTATTACTCCCAATATTATCAATATAACATGCATTACTACCCATATTATACAGTTATTATCGCTAGAACTATAATAATTATACTTATTACTTTTATTAATAATGTAACATGCATTATTACCCATATTACGCTGTTATTATCGCTAGAAGTATAATAATTAAACTTGTTACTTTTATTATTATCAATATAACATGCATTATTACCCACATTATGCAGTTATTATCGCTAGAGCTATAATAATTACACTTATTACACCCTATATTATCAATATAACATGCATTTTTACCAATATTATGTAGTTATTATCGCTAGAACTACACTAATTATACTTATTACTTTTATTATTATCAATATAACATGCATTATTACCCATATCATACAGTTATTATCGCTAGAACTATAATAATTATACTTACTACTTTAATTATTATTAATATAACATGCATTATTACCCTTGTAATACAGTTATTATCGCTAGAACTATAGTAATTATACTTATTACTCTTATTAATAATATAACATGCATTATTACCCATATTATGCAGTTACTATCGCTAGAACTACAATAATTATACTTATTACTTTTATTAATAATATAACATGCATTATTACCCATATTATGCAGTTATTATCGCCAGTCCTATAGTAGTTATACTTCATTCTTTTACTATCATCAATATAACATGCATTATTACCCATATTATGCAGTTATTATCTCTAGAACTAGAATAAATATACTTATTACTTTTATTAATATCAATATAGTATGCATTATTACCCACATTATGCAGTTATTATCGCTACAGCTATAATAATTACACTTATTACTCCCAATATTATCAAGATAACGTGCATTATTACCCATATTATACAGTTATTATCGCTAGAACTATAATAATTATACTTATTACTCCCAATGTTATCAATATAATATGCGTTGTTACCCATATTATACTGTTATTGTCGCTAGAAATATAATAATTATACTTATTATTCCCAATATTATCAATATAACATGCATTATTACCCATATTATGCAGTTATTATCGCCAGACCAATAATAGTTATACTTATTACTTTTATTATTATCAATATAACATGCATTATTACCCATATTATGCAGTTATAATCGCTTGAACTATAATAATTATACTTATTACTTTTATTATTATTAATATAACATGCATTATTACCAATATAATACAGTTATTATCGCTAAAACTATAATAATTATACTTGTTACTGTTATTATTAACAACATAACATGTATTATTACCCATATTATACAGTTATTATCGCTTGAACTATATTAATTATACTTATTACTCCCAATGTTATCAATATAATAAGCATTATTGCCCATATTATACTGTTATTATCGCCAGAAATATAATAATTATACTTATTACTCCCAATATTATCAATATAACATGAATTGTTACCAATATTATGCAGTTATTATTGCTAGAACTATAATAATTACAGTTATTACTCCCAATATTTTCAATATAACATGCATTATTACCCATATTACGCAGTTATTATCGCTAGAAGTATAATAATTATACTTGTTACTTATATTATTATCAACATAACATGCATTATTACCCATATTATGCAGTTATTATCGCTAGAGCTATAATAATTACAGTTATTACTCCCAATATTATCAATATAACATGCATTATTACCCATATAATACAGTTATTATCGCTGGAACTATAATAATTATACTTATTACTTTTATTAATAATATAACATGCATTATTACCCATATTACGCAGTTATTATCGCTACAACTATAATAATTATACTTATAACTTGCATTGTTATCAATATAACATGCATTATTACCCATATTATGCAGTTATTATCGCCAGTACTATAATAATTATCCGTATTACTCCGAATATTATCAATATAACATGCATTATTACCCATATTATAAAGTTATTATCGCCAGACCTATAATGGTTATACTTATTACTCCCAATATTATCAATATAACATGTATTATTACCCATATCATACAGTTATTATCGCTAGAACTATAATAATTATACTAATTACTTTTATGATTGTCAACGTACCATGCATTATTACCCATATTATACAGTTATTATTGCCAGACCTATAATAATTATACTTATTAATTTTATTATTATTAATATAACATACATTATTACCCATATTATGCAGTTATTATCGCCTGAGCTATAATAATTACAGTTATTACTCAGAATATTATGAATATAACATGCATTATTACCCATATTATACAGTTATTATCGCTAGAGCTATAATAATTATACTTATTACTCGCTATGTTATCAATATAATAGGCATTATTACCCATATCATACAGTTATTATCGCTAGAACTATAATAATTATACTTATTACTTTTATTGTTGTCAACATAACATGCATTATTACCCATATTATGCAGTTATTATCGCTTGAGCTATAATAATTACAGTTATTACTCAGAATATTATGAATATAACATGCATTATTACCCATATTATACAGTTATTATCGCTAGAACTATAATAATTATACTTATTACTCTCTATGTTATCAATATAACATGCATTATTACCCATATTACGCAGTTATTATCGCTAGAAGTATAATAATTATACTTGTTACTGATATTATTATCAACATAACATGCATTATTACCCATATTATGCAGTTATTATCGCTAGAGCTATAATAATTACAGTTATTACTCCCAATATTATCAATATAACATGCATTATTACCCATATTATACAGTTATTATCGCTAGAACTATAATAGTTTTACTTATTACTCGCAATGTTATCAATATAACATGCATTATTACCCATATTATACAGTTATTATTGCTAGAGCTATAATAATTACAGTTATCACTCCCAATATTATCAATATAACATGCATTGTTACCCATATTATACAGTTATTATCGCTAGAACTATAATAATTATACTTATTACTCGCAATGTTATCAATATAATATGCATTATTACCCATATCATACAGTTATTATCGCTAGAACTATAATAATTATACTTATTACTGCCAATGTTATCAATATAATATGCGTTGTTACCCATACTATACTGTTATTATCGCCAGAAATATAGTAATTATACTTATTACTCCCAATATTATCAATATAACATGCATTATTACCCATATTATGCAGTTATTATCGCCAGTCCTATAGTAGTTATACTTCATTCTTTTACTATCATCAATATAACATGCATTATTACCCATATTGTGCAGTTATTATCTCTAGAACTAGAATAATTATACTTATTACTTTTATTAATATCAATATAGTATGCATTATTACCCATATTATGCAGTTATTATCGCTACAGCTATAATAATTACACTTATTACTCCCAATATTATCAAGATAACGTGCATTATTACCCATATTATACAGTTATTATCGCTAGAACTATAATAATTATACTTATTACTCCCAATGTTATCAATATAATATGCGTTGTTACCCATATTATACTGTTATTGTCGCTAGAAATATAATAATTATACTTATTATTCCCAATATTATCAATATAACATGCATTATTACCCATATTATGCAGTTATTATCGCCAGACCAATAATAGTTATACTTATTACTTTTATTATTATCAATATAACATGCATTATTACCCATATTATACAGTTATTATCGCCAAACCAATAATAGTTATACTTATTACTTTTATTATTATCAATATAACGTGCATTATTACCCATATTATGCAGTTATAATCGCTTGAACTATAATAATTATACTTATTACTTTCATTATTATTAATATAACATGCATTATTACCCATATAATACAGTTATTATCGCTAGAACTATAATAATTATACTTATTACTATTATTAATAATATAACATGCATTATTACCCATATTATGCAGTTATTATCACTAGAACTACACTAATTATACTTATTACTTTTATTATTATCAATATGACATACTTTATTACCCATACTATACTGTTATTATCGCCAGAAATATAGTAATTATACTTATTACTCCCAATATTATCAATATAACATGCATTATTACCCATATTATGCAGTTATTATCGCCAGTCCTATAGTAGTTATACTTCATTCTTTTACTATCATCAATATAACATGCATTATTACCCATATTATGCAGTTATTATCTCTAGAACTAGAATAATTATACTTATTACTTTTATTAATATCAATATAGTATGCATTATTACCCATATTAATGCAATTATTATCGCTACAGCTATAATAATTACACTTATTACTCCCAATATTATCAAGATAACGTGCATTATTACCCATATTATACAGTTATTATCTCTAGAACTATAATAATTATACTTATTACTCCCAATATTATCAATATAACATGCATTATTACCCATATTATACAGTTATTATCGCTAGAACTATAATAATTATACTTATTACTCGCAACGTTATCAATATAATATGCATTATTACCCATATCATACAGTTATTATCGCTAGAACTATAATAATTATACTTATTACTTTTATTATTATTAATATAACATGCATTATTACCCATATTATACAGTTATTATCGCTAGAACTATAATAATTATACTTATTACTTTTATTATTATTAGTATAACATGCGTTATTACCCATATTATACAGTTATTGTCGCTAGAACTATAATAATTATACTTATTACTCCCAATGTTATCAATATAATAAGCATTATTGCCCATATTATACTGTTATTATCGCCAGAAATAAAATAATTATACTTACTACTCCCAATATTATCAATATAACATGCATTTTTACCAATATTATGCAGTTATTATCGCTAGAACTATAATAATTTTACTTATTACGCCCAATGTAATCCATATAAATTGCATTATTACCCACATCATACAGTTATTATCGCTTACAACTATAATAGCTATACGTATTACTTTTATTATTATGAATATAACATGCATTATTACCCATATTATGCAGTTATTATCCCTAGAACTATAATAATTATACTTATTACTTTTATTGTTATCAATATAACATGCATTATTACCCATATTATAGACTTATTATCGCTAGAACTGTAATAATTATACCTATTACTTTTACTATTATCAATATAGTATGCATAATTACCCATATTATACAGTTATTATCGCTAGAACTATAATAATTATACTTACTACTTTTATTATTATCAATATAACATGCATTATTACCCATATAATACAGTTATTATCGCCAAAACTATAATAATTATACTCATTACTTTTATTAATAATATAACATGCATTATTAGCTATATTACGCAGTTATTATCGCTACAACTATAATAATTTAACTTATAACTTTTATTGTTATCAATATAACATGCATTATTACCCCTATTATGCAGTTATTATCGCCAGTACTATAATAATTATCCTTATTACTCCCAACATTATCAATATAACATGCATTATTACCCATATTATACAGTTATTATCGCTAGAACTATAGTAATCATACTTATTACTCGCAATGTTATCAATATAATATGCATTATTAAGCATATCATACAATTATTATGGCTAGAACTATAATAATTATACTTATTAATTTTATTATCATTAATATAACATGCATTATTACCCATATTACGCAATTATTATCGCTAGAAGTATAATAATTGTACTTGTTACTTTTATTATTATCAATATAACATGCATTATTACCCATATTATGCAGTTATTATCGCTAGAGCTAGAATAATTACACTTATTACACCCTATATTATCAATATAACATGCATTATTACCCATATTATACAGTTATTATCGCTAGAACTATAATAATTATACTGATTGCTTTTAGTATTATCAATATAGCATACATTATTACCCATATTATACAGTTACTATTGCCAGCCCTATAATAATTATACTTATTACTTTTATTATTATCAATATAACATGCATTATTACCCATATTATGCAGCTATTATCGCTAGAGCTATAATAATTACACATATTAATCTCAATATTATCAATATAACATGCATTATTACCCATATAATACAGTTATTATCGCCAAAACTATAATAATTGTACTCATTACTTTTATTAATAACATAACATGCACTATTACCCATATTACGCAGTTATTATCACTACAACTATAATAATCATTCGCGATCGTACCGCCTAAGTGATCAGACGTGTTTATAGTGCCGATCGCGTGTTCCAAGTCAACGGTGAAAAGTGCAAATTCAGTGCCGTTCGCGGCAAGTTATGAATGAAGTATCTCGCTTATGTGTGATGAATATTCACTGATCATGGAAACAACTAAAAACCACCACGAAAATGGAGCTGCTGAGAACGCAGGTTCCTCCACTACCAAATCCACCGACAAGAACCAGGCCAGTACAAATAAATCAACCAATTCATACGCTAACGCCACCAAGTCAGAATCTTTCCCTACAAAAAACCAAGCAATAATCCTGACGGCTGTAGACGGTACCACTATTAAAGAATACGCCTGTGCAGTGGGGAATATAATAGGTCCTAAAGCAATCAAATACATCTCCAGAATCTCAAACAATAGAATTTGCATCTACCTTGATAAAAAAGAAACAGTAACTACCCTAACAAAAAATTACAAATCAATAGAAATTAATAACACCAAAATAGAAATAAGACCCATGATTACACCAGCAGAACGCATTATTTTCTCTAACGTCTCACCAGTCATACCCAACAAATCTATTGAAGACAAACTTAAAAGTAACAACATCCGAATATGCTCACGAATAACGCCCTTAAAAGCAGGAATGACCGACCCTGAATACGCCCACATCTTGAGTTTCCGTAGACAAATTTATGTCAACCCGGAAGATGCCAAAAAGATACCGGACTCGTTCGTTATTAATTTTGAAGACACAGCCTACCGTATATTTACAACGTCTGACAAATTAAACTGCTTCTATTGTAACCAGGAGGGACATATTGCCAAACAATGTCCCCATAACATCGAAACAAGCGAACGCGATATAATAACAGACAACACCTCGAAAACTGACGAACGAACCGTAACGACTCAAACACCTGTCACTACACCAAAATCAACAACAAATTACAAAGACACGCTAGACACTGAACCTACTAATAAGACAACAAACATTGCATGCACCCCGATCCTAACTACGGAAACACAGACGAACAAGGAAATCGTTATGGAAACTGAACCAACCGAAATAACAGAAAGTATAATTCGCAATAAACGACCGCTCTCAGATACTTCGTCCGAAATTACAACCAAAACAGGAGACCCCGAGGAGACAAATCTTAAAATACCTGCACCAGTCATCAGTAAAAAATCAACAAGTAAAAGAAGATTAATACTTCCCGCTCCACCCTTCATAACGGCACCAACATTAGAAGAAGCGCTTCAAGCAGCAAAAACAGAAATCGAAGATCCAAATAAAAAATATATCCTCAACTACCAACAACTTAAAAGTTTTTTGGAAAACGCTCTTGGAGCACCCAACCCATTCGAAATCGCCCACGACTATACAGGTGACATATTCGGTTTAGTAAAAATGCTCATGGCCATACACCCGCTAATCAAGGAACGCGGCATTAAAAACAGAATATACAGATTAAATAAAAAACTATTAGAGCAACCAACTGCATATGTCTGGCCCTCAGACACTGACTCCGACGCTCCGTAAATAAACCAACAACCCCGTGAATTACGTCAATTCCGTAACATATCAAAACAAGCAATACAACAATAAACAATATAACACAATGGAACGTTAACAGCTACTATACACGACTAGGAAGAATTCAACTCAGACTACAACCACAGAAGAACCACAGAAGAAGACTAAACATCATGAACAACCTCACTGAAGCAGCCACATCAATAACACACCAAGATACATTTTTAGAATTCTGTAAAACTATAGAGATCCTCACCTTAACCTTATTTCTGTAAACTGGTCAACAGTCGCTAATAACCTGAGTAGTTGATGCGACTTTAAACCACTATTTAAAAAAAAAAACTATAATAATTTAACTTATAACTTTTATTGTTATCAATATAACATGCATTATTACCCATATTGTGCAGCTATTATCGCCAGTACTATAATAATTATCCTTATTACTCCCAGTATTATCAATATAACATGCATTATTACTCATATTATACAGTTATTATCGCTAGAACTATAATAATTTTACTTATTACTCCTAATGTTATCAATATAAATTGCATTATTACCCATATCATACAGTTATTACCGCTAGAACTATAATAATTATACTTATTACTTTTATTATTATCAATATGACATACTTTATTACCCATATTATACAGTTATTATTGCCAGACCTATAATCATTATACTTATTACTTTTATTATTGTCAATATAACATGCATTATTACCCATATTATACAGTTATTATCGCTAGAACTATAATAATTTTACTTTTTACTCCCAATGTTATCTATATAAATTGCATTATTACCCATATTATACAGTTATTATCGCTAGAACTATAATAATTATACTTACTACTTTTATTATTATCAATATAGTATGCATTATTACCCATATTATGCAGTTATTATCGCTACAGCTATAATAATTACACTTATTACTCCCAATATTATCAATATAACTTGCATTATTACCCACATTATACAGTTATTATCGCTAGAACTATAATAATTATACTTATTACTTTTATTAATAGTATAACATGCATTATTACCCATATTATGCAGTCATTATCGCTACAGCTATAATAATTACACTTATTACTCCCAATATTATCAATATGACATGCATTATTACCCATATTATACAGTTATTATCGCTAGAACTATAATAATTATACTGATTGCTTTTAGTATTATCAATATAGCATACATTATTACCCATATTATACAGTTACTATTGCCAGCCGTATAATCATTATACTTATTACTTTTATTATTGTCAATATAACATATATTATTACCCATATTGTGCAGTTATTATCGCTAGAGCTATAATAATTACACATATCAATCCCAATATTATCAATATAACATGCATTATAACCCATATTATACAGTTATTATCGCTAGAACTATTGTAATTATACTTATTACTCGCAATATTATCAATATAACATGCATTATTACCCACATTATACTGTTATTATCTCCAGAAATATATTAATTATACTTATTACTCCCAATATTATCAATATAACATGCACTATTACCCATATAACACAGTTATTATCGCTAGAACTATTATAATTATACTTATTACTCGCAATGTTATCAATATAATATGCATTATTAAGCATATCATACAATTATTATGGCTAGAACTATAATAATTATACTTATTAATTTTATTATTATTAATATAACATGCATTATTACCCATATTACGCAATTATTATCGCTAGAAGTATAATAATTATACTTGTATTACTTTTATTATTATCAATATAACATGCATTATAACCCATATTATGCAGTTATTATCGCTACAGCTATAATAATTACACTTATTACTCCCAATATTATCAATATAACTTGCATTATTACCCACATTATACAGTTATTATCGCTAGAACTATAATAATTATACTTATTACTTTTATTAATAGTATAACATGCATTATTACCCATATTATGCAGTCATTATCGCTACAGCTATAATAATTACACTTATTACTCGCAATATTATCAATATGACATGCATTATTACCCATATTATACAGTTATTATCGCTAGAACTATTATAATTATACTTAATACTCGCAATGTTATCAATATAATATGCATTATTAAGCATATCATACAATTACTATGGCTAGAACTATAATAATTATACTTATTAATTTTATTATTATTAATATAACATGCATTATTACCCATATTACGCAATTATTATCGCTAGAAGTATAATAATTATACTTATTAATTTTATTATTATTAATATAACATGCATTATTACCCATATTACGCAATTATTATCGCTAGAACTATAGTAATTATACTTATTACTTTTATTAATAGTATAACATGCATTATTATCCATACTATGCAGTCATTATCGCTACAGCTATAATAATTACACTTATTACTCCCAATATTATCAATATAACTTGCATTATTACCCACATTATACAGTTATTATCGCTAGAACTATAATAATTATACTTATTACTTTTATTAATAGTATAACATGCATTATTACCCATATTATGCAGTCATTATCGCTACAGCTATAATAATTACACTTATTACTCGCAATATTATCAATATGACATGCATTATTACCCATATTATACAGTTATTATCGCTAGAACTATTATAATTATACTTAATACTCGCAATGTTATCAATATAATATGCATTATTAAGCATATCATACAATTACTATGGCTAGAACTATAATAATTATACTTATTAATTTTATTATTATTAATATAACATGCATTATTACCCATATTACGCAATTATTATCGCTAGAAGTATAATAATTATACTTATTAATTTTATTATTATTAATATAACATGCATTATTACCCATATTACGCAATTATTATCGCTAGAACTATAGTAATTATACTTATTACTTTTATTAATAGTATAACATGCATTATTATCCATACTATGCAGTCATTATCGCTACAGCTATAATAATTACACTTATTACTCCCAATATTATCAATATAACTTGCATTATTACCCACATTATACAGTTATTATCGCTAGAACTATAATAATTATACTTATTACTCGCAATGTTATCAATATAATATGCATTATTAAGCATATCATACAATTATTATGGCTAGAACTATAATAATAATACTTATTAATTTTATTATTATTAATATAACATGCATTATTACCCATATTACGCAATTATTATCGCTAGAACTATAATAATTATACTTATTACTTTTATTGTTATCAATATAACATGCATTATCACCCATATTATAGACTAATTATCGCTAGAACTGTAGAAATTATACTTATTACTTTTACTCTTATCAATATAGCGTACATTATTACCCATGTTATGCATTTATTATCGCTACAACTATAATAACTATACCTATTACTTTTATTGTTATCAATATAACATGCATTATTACTCGTATTATGTTGTTGTGATCGCTAGAAATATAATAATTATACTTACTATTTTTACTATTATCAATATAACCCGCATTATTACCCATATTATACTGTTATTATCGCTAGAACTATAATTATTCTACTTATTACTACTATTATTATCAATATAACATGCATTATTACGGGTATTATACTGTTATTATCGCTAGAACTATAACAATTATACTTATTACTTTCATCATTATAAATACAACGTGCATTATTACCCATATTATGCAGTTATTATCCCTAGAACTATAATAATTATACTTATTACATTTATTGTTATCAATATAACATGCATTGTTACCCATATTATAGACTTATTATCGCTAGAACTGTAATAATTATACTTATTACTTTTACTATTATCAATATAGCGTACATTATTACCCACGTTATGCATTTATTATCGCTAGAACTATAATAATTATACTTATTACATTTATTGTTATCAATATAACGTGTATTATTACCCGTATTATGCTGTTATTATCGCAAGAACTATAATAACTATACTTATTACTTTTATTATTATCAATATAACATGCATTATTACTCGTGTTATGCTGTTGTGATCGGTAGAACTATAATAATTGTACCTATTACTTTTATTGTTATCAATATAACGTGCATTATTACCCATATTATGCATTTATTATCGCAAGAACTATAATAATCATACTTATTACATTTAATATTATCAATATAACGTGCATTATTACCCATATTATGCATTTATTGTCGCTAAAACTATAATAACTATACTTATTACTTTTATTATTATGAATATAACATGCATTATTACTCGTATTATGCTGTTGTGATCGCTAGAACTATAATAACTATACTTATTATTTTTATTATTATCAATATAACATGCATTATTACCCATATTATAGACTTATTATCCCTAGAACTATAATAATTAAACTTATTACTTTTATTGTTAGCAATATAACGTGCATTATCACCCATACTATGCATTTATTGTCGCAAGAACTATAATAATCATACTTATTGATTTTATTATTATCAATATAACGTGCATTATTAACCATATTATGCAGTTATTATCGCTAGAACTATAATAACTATACTTATTACTTTTATTATTATCAATATAACATGCGTAATTACTCGTATTATGCTGTTGTGATCGCTAGAACCGTAATAATTATACTTATTACTTAAATTATTATCAATATAACATGCATTATTACCCGTATTATACTGTTATTATCGCTAGAACTATAATAATTATACTTATTTCTTTTATTGTTATCCATATATCATGCATTATTACCCGTATTATACTGTTATTGTCGCTAGAACTATAATGATTATACTTATTACTATTATTATTATCAATATAACGTGCATTATTACCCATATTACGCAGTTATTATCGCTAGAACTATAATAACTATACTTATTACTTTTATTATTATGAATATAACATGCATTATTACTCGTATTATGCTGTTGTGATCGCTAGAACTATAATAACTATACTTATTATTTTTATTATTATCAATATAACATGCATTATTACCCATATTATAGACTTATTATCCCTAGAACTATAATAATTAAACTTATTACTTTTATTGTTAGCAATATAACGTGCATTATCACCCATACTATGCATTTATTGTCGCAAGAACTATAATAATCATACTTATTGATTTTATTATTATCAATATAACGTGCATTATTAACCATATTATGCAGTTATTATCGCTAGAACTATAATAACTATACTTATTACTTTTATTATTATCAATATAACATGCGTAATTACTCGTATTATGCTGTTGTGATCGCTAGAACCGTAATAATTATACTTATTACTTAAATTATTATCAATATAACATGCATTATTACCCGTATTATACTGTTATTATCGCTAGAACTATAATAATTATACTTATTTCTTTTATTGTTATCCATATATCATGCATTATTACCCGTATTATACTGTTATTGTCGCTAGAACTATAATGATTATACTTATTACTATTATTATTATCAATATAACGTGCATTATTACCCATATTACGCAGTTATTATCGCTAGAACTATAATAACTATACTTATTACTTTTATTATTATGAATATAACATGCATTATTACTCGTATTATGCTGTTGTGATCGCTAGAACTATAATAACTATACTTATTATTTTTATTATTATCAATATAACATGCATTATTACCCGTATTATACGTTTATTATCACTAGAACTATAATAATTATACTTATTACTTTCATTATTATCAATATAACGTGCATTATTACCCGTATTATACGTTTATTATCACTAGAACTATAATAATTATACTTATTACTTTCATTATTATCAATATAACGTGCATTATTACCCATATTATGCACTTATTATCGCTAGAACTGTAATAATTATACTTATTACTATTATTATTATCAATATAACGTGCATTATTACCCATATTACGCAGTTATTATCGCTAGAACTATAATAATTATACTTATTACTTTTATTGTTATCAATATAACATGCATTCCCACCCATATTATAGACTAATTATCGCTAGAACTATAGTAATTATACTTATTACTTTTACTCTTATCAATATAGCGTACATTATTACCCATGTTATGCATTATTATCGCTACAACTATAATAGCTATACCTATTACTTTTATTGTTATCAATATAACAAGCATTATTACTCGTATTAAGCTGTTGTGATCGCTAGAACTATAATAATTATACTTATTATTTTTACTATTATCAATATAACATGCATTATTACCCGTATTATACGTTTATTATCACTGGAACTATAGTAATTATACTTATTACTTTCATTATTATCAATATAACGTGCATTATTACCCATATTATGCACTTATTATCGCTAGAACTGTAATAATTATACTTATTACTTTTATTATTATCAATATAACATGCATTATTACCCGTATTATACTGTTATTATCGCTAGAACTATAATAATTATACTTATTTCTTTTATTGTTATCAATATATCATGCATTATTACCCGTATTATACTGTTATTATCGCTAGAACTATAATGATTATACTTATTACTTTCATTATGATCAATATAACGTGCATTATTGCCCATATTATACTGTTATTATCGCTAGAACTATAATAACTATACTTATTACTATTATTATTATCAGTATAACATGCATTATTACTCGTATTATGCAGTTATTATCGCTAGAACTATAATAATTATAGCCATTAATTTTATTATTATCAATATAACACGCATTATTACCCATAATATACTGTTATTATCGCTAGAACTATAATAATTATGCTTATTCTTTCTATTATTATCAATATAACATGCATTATTAACCGCATTATACTGTTATTATCGCTAGAACTATAATAATTATACTTATTACTTTCATTATTATCAATATAACGTGCATTATTAACCATATTATGCAGTTATTATCGCTAGAACTATAATAACTATACTTATTCCTTTTATTATTATCAATATAACATGCATTATTACCCATATTATAGACTTATTATCGCTAGAACTGTAATAATTATACTTATTACTTTTACTATTATCAATATAGCGTACATTATTACCCATATTATGCATTTATTGTCGCTAGAACTATAATAATTATACTTATTATTTTCATTATTATCAATATAACATGCATTATTACCCGTATTATGCTGTTATTATCGCAAGAACTATAATAATTATACTTATTACTTTTATTATTATCAATATAACGTGCATTATTACCCATATTATGCAGTTATTATCGCTAGAACTATAATAACTATACTTATTACATTTATTATTATCAATATAACATACATTATTACTCGTATTATGCTTTTGTGATCGCTAGAACTATAATAATTATACTTATTACTTTTATTATTATCAATATAACGTGCATTATTACTCGTATTATACTGTTGTGATCGCTAGAACTACAATAATTATACTTATTACTTTTATTATTATCAATATAACGTGCATTATTACCCATATTATACAGTTATTATCGCTAGGACTATAATAGCTATACTTATTACTTTTAATTTTATTAATATAACATGCATTATTACCCATATTATGCAGTTATTATCTCTAGAACTACAATAATTATACTTATTACTTTTATTATTATCAATATAGCATACATTATTACCTACATTATACAGTTATTATTGCCAGACCTATAATCATTATACTTATTACTTTTATTATTATCAATATAACATACATTATTACCCATATTATACAGTTATTATTGCCAGACCTATAATAATTATACTTATTACTTTTATTATTATCCATATAACACGCATTATTACCCATATAATACAGTTATTATCGCTAGAACTATATCAACTATACTTATTACTTTTATTTTTATTAATATAACATGCATTATTACCCATATTATGCAGTTATTATCTCTAGAACTACAATAATTATACTTATTACTTTTATTATTATCAATGGAACATGCATTATTACTCATATTATGCAGTTATTATCGCTAGAACTCTAATAATTTTACTGATTGCTTTTATTATTATCAATATAGCATACATTATTGCCCATATTATACAGTTATTATTGCCAGACCTATAACATTATACTTATTACTTCTATTATTATCAATATAACATGCATTATTACCCATATTATGCAGTTATTATCGCTAGAGCTATAATAATTACACTTATTACTCCCAATATTATCAATATAAAATGCATTATTACCCATATTATACAGTTATTATCGTTAGAACTATAATAATTATACTTATTACTTTTATTAATAACATAACATGCACTAATACCCATATTATACAGTTATTATCGCCAGCCCTATAGTAGTTATACTTAATACTTTTATTATTATCAACATAACATGAATTATTACCCATATTATGCAGTTATTATCGCTACAGCTGTAATAATTACACTTATTACTCCCAATACTATCAATATAACATGCATAATTACCCATGTTATACTGTTATTATCGCTAGAAATATAATAATTATACTTATTACTCCCAGCATTATCAATATAACATGCATTATAACCCATATTATACAGTTATTATTGCTAGAACTATTGTAATTATACTTATTACGCCCAATATTATCAATATAACATGCATTATTACCCATATAACACAGTTATTATCGCTAGAACTATAATAACTATACTTATTACTCCCAGTATTATCAATATAACATGCATTATTACCCATATTTTACAGTTATTATCGCTAGAACTATTGTAATTATACTTATTACTCCCAATATTATCAATATAACATGCATTATTACCCATATAACACAGTTATTATCGCTAGAACTATAATAATTATACTTATTACTTTTATTAATAATATAACATGCATTATTACCCATATTATACAGTTATTATCGCTAGAACTATAATAATTTTACTTATTACTCCCAATGTTATCTATATAAATTGCATTTCTACCCACATCATACAGTTATTATCGCTAGAACTATAATAGCTATACGTATTACTTTTATTATTATGAATATAACATGCATTATTACCCATATTATGCAGTTATTATCGCTAGAACTATAATAATTATACTTATTACTCGCAATGTTATCAATATAACATGCATTATCACCCACATTATACAGATATTATCGCTAGAACTATAATAACTATACGTATTACTTTTATTATTATCAGCATAACATGCACTATTACCCATATAATACAGTTATTATCGCTAGCACTATAATAATTATACTGATTGCTTTTAGTATTATCAATATAGCATACATTATTACCCATATTATACAGTTACTATTGCCAGCCCTATAATAATTATACTTATTACTTTTGTTATTATCAATATAACATGCATTATTACCCATATAATAGAGTTATTATCGCCAAAACTATAATAATTGTACTCATTACTTTTATTAATAACATAACATGCACTATTACCCATATTACGCAGGTATTATCACTACAACTATAAAATTTAACTTATAACTTTTATTGTTATCAATATAACATGCATTATTACCCATATTATGCAGTTATTATCGCCAGTACTATAATAATTATCCTTATTACTCCCAGTATTATCAATATAACATGCATTATTACTCATATTATACAGTTATTATAGCTAGAACTATAGTAATTATACTTATTACTCGCAATGCTATCAATAAAATATGCATTATTAAGCATATCATACAATTATTATGGATAGAACTATAATAATTATACTTATTAATTTTATTATTATTAATATAACATGCATTATTACCTATATTACGCAATTATTATCGCTAGAAGTATAATAATTATACTTATTACTTTTATTATTATCAATATGACATACTTTATTACCCATATTATACAGTTATTATTGCCAGACCTATAATAATTATACTTATTACTCGCAATGTTATCAATATAATATGCATTATTAAGCATATCATACAATTATTATGGCTAGAACTATAATAATTATACTTATTAAATTTATTATTATTAATATAACATGCATTATTACCCATATTACGCAATTATTATCGCTAGAACTATAATAATTATACTTATTACTTTTATTAATAGTATAACATCCATTATTACCCATATTATGCAGTCATTATCGCTACAGCTATAATAATTACACTTATTACTCCCAATATTATCAATATAACATGCACTATTACCCATATTATACAGTTATTATCGCTTGAACTATAATAATTATACTTATTACATTTATTAATAATATAACATGCATTATTACCCATATTATGCAGTTATTATAGCTAGAACTACAATAATGATACTTATTACTTTTATTATTATCAATGTGACATACTTTATTACCCATATTATACAGTTATTATTGCCAGACCTATAATAATTATACTTATTACTATTATTATTATCAACATAATATGTATTATTACCCATGGTATGCAGTCATTATCGCTACAGCTATAATAACTACACTTATTATTCCCAATATTATCAATGTAACATGCATTATTACCCATATTATACAGTTATTATCGCTAGAACTATAATAATTTTACTTATTACTCCCAATGTTATCCATATAAATTGCATTATTACCCACATCATACAGTTATTATCGCTTACAACTATAATAGCTATACGTATTACTTTTATTATTATGAATATAACATGCATTATTACCCATATTATGCAGTTATTATCGCTAGAACTATAATAATTATACTTATTACTTTTATTACCATCAATATAACATCCATTATTACCCATATTATGCAGTTATTATCGCTACAGCTATAATAATTACACTTATTACTCCCAATATTATCAATATGACATGCATTATTACCCATATTATACAGTTATTATCGCTAGAACTATAATAATTATACTTATTACTCGCAATGTTATCAATATAATATGCATTATTAAGCATATCATACAATTATTATGGCTAGAACTATAATAATTATACTTATTAAATTTATTATTATTAATATAACATGCATTATTACCCATATTACGCAATTATTATCGCTAGAACTATAATAATTATACTTATTACTTTTATTAATAGTATAACATCCATTATTTCCCATATTATGCAGTCATTATCGCTGCAGCTATAATAATTACACTTATTACTCCCAATATTATCAATATAACATGCACTATTACCCATATTATACAGTTATTATCGCTTGAACTATAATAATTATACTTATTACATTTATTAATAATATAACATGCATTATTACCCACATTATGCAGTTATTATAGCTAGAACTACAATAATTATACTTATTACTTTTATTATTATCAATATGACATACTTTATTACCCATATTATACAGTTATTATTGCCAGACCTATAATAATTATACTTATTACTATTATTATTATCAACATAATATGTATTATTACCCATGGTATGCAGTTATTATCGCTACAGTTATAATAACTACACTTATTATTCCCAATATTATCAATGTAACATGCATTATTACCCATATTATACAGTTATTATCGCTAGAACTATAATAATTTTACTTATTACGCCCAATGTTATCCATATAAATTGCATTATTACCCACATCATACAGTTATTATCGCTTACAACTATAATAGCTATACGTATTACTTTTATTATTATGAATATAACATGCATTATTACCCATATTATGCAGTTATTATCCCTAGAACTATAATAATTATACTTATTACTTTTATTGTTATCAATATAACATGCATTATTACCCATATTATAGACTTATTATCGCTAGAACTGTAATAATTATACCTATTACTTTTACTATTACCAATATAGTATGCATAATTACCCATATTATACAGTTATTATCGCTACAACTATAATAATTATACTCACTACTTTTACTATTATCAATATAACATGCATTATTACCCATATAATACAGTTATTATCGCCAAAACTATAATATTTGTACTCATTACTTTTATTAATAATATAACATGCATTATTACCTATATTACGCAGCTATTATCACTACAACTATAATAATTTAACTTATAACTTTTATTGTTATCAATATAACATGCATTATTGCCCATATTATGCGGTTATTATCGCCAGTACTATAATAATTATCCTTATTACTCCCAGTATTATCAATATAACATGCATTATTACTCATATTATACAGTTATTATAGCTAGAACTATAGTAATTGTACTTATTACTCGCAATGTTATCAATAAAATATGCAGTATTAAGCATATCATACAATTATTATGGATAGAACTATAATAATTATACTTATTAATTTTATTATTATTAATATAACATGCATTATTACCCATATAATACAGTTATTATCGCCAAAACTATAATAATTATACTCATTACTTTTATTAATAATATAACATGCATTATTAGCTATATTACGCAGTTATTATCGCTACAACTATAATAATTTAACTTATAACTTTTATTGTTATCAATATAACATGCATTATTACCCCTATTATGCAGTTATTATCGCCAGTACTATAATAATTATCCTTATTACTCCCAACATTATCAATATAACATGCATTATTACCCATATTATACAGTTATTATCGCTAGAACTATAGTAATCATACTTATTACTCGCAATGTTATCAATATAATATGCATTATTAAGCATATCATACAATTATTATGGCTAGAACTATAATAATTATACTTATTAATTTTATTATCATTAATATAACATGCATTATTACCCATATTACGCAATTATTATCGCTAGAAGTATAATAATTGTACTTGTTACTTTTATTATTATCAATATAACATGCATTATTACCCATATTATGCAGTTATTATCGCTAGAGCTAGAATAATTACACTTATTACACCCTATATTATCAATATAACATGCATTATTACCCATATTATACAGTTATTATCGCTAGAACTATAATAATTATACTGATTGCTTTTAGTATTATCAATATAGCATACATTATTACCCATATTATACAGTTACTATTGCCAGCCCTATAATAATTATACTTATTACTTTTATTATTATCAATATAACATGCATTATTACCCATATTATGCAGCTATTATCGCTAGAGCTATAATAATTACACATATTAATCTCAATATTATCAATATAACATGCATTATTACCCATATAATACAGTTATTATCGCCAAAACTATAATAATTGTACTCATTACTTTTATTAATAACATAACATGCACTATTACCCATATTACGCAGTTATTATCACTACAACTATAATAATCATTCGCGATCGTACCGCCTAAGTGATCAGACGTGTTTATAGTGCCGATCGCGTGTTCCAAGTCAACGGTGAAAAGTGCAAATTCAGTGCCGTTCGCGGCAAGTTATGAATGAAGTATCTCGCTTGTGTGTGATGAATATTCACTGATCATGGAAACAACTAAAAACCACCACGAAAATGGAGCTGCTGAGAACGCAGGTTCCTCCACTACCAAATCCACCGACAAGAACCAGGCCAGTACAAATAAATCAACCAATTCATACGCTAACGCCACCAAGTCAGAATCTTTCCCTACAAAAAACCAAGCAATAATCCTGACGGCTGTAGACGGTACCACTATTAAAGAATACGCCTGTGCAGTGGGGAATATAATAGGTCCTAAAGCAATCAAATACATCTCCAGAATCTCAAACAATAGAATTTGCATCTACCTTGATAAAAAAGAAACAGTAACTACCCTAACAAAAAATTACAAATCAATAGAAATTAATAACACCAAAATAGAAATAAGACCCATGATTACACCAGCAGAACGCATTATTTTCTCTAACGTCTCACCAGTCATACCCAACAAATCTATTGAAGACAAACTTAAAAGTAACAACATCCGAATATGCTCACGAATAACGCCCTTAAAAGCAGGAATGACCGACCCTGAATACGCCCACATCTTGAGTTTCCGTAGACCAATTTATGTCAACCCGGAAGATGCCAAAAAGATACCGGACTCGTTCGTTATTAATTTTGAAGACACAGCCTACCGTATATTTACAACGTCTGACAAATTAAACTGCTTCTATTGTAACCAGGAGGGACATATTGCCAAACAATGTCCCCATAACATCGAAACAAGCGAACGCGATATAATAACAGACAACACCTCGAAAACTGACGAACGAACCGTAACGACTCAAACACCTGTCACTACACCAAAATCAACAACAAATTACAAAGACACGCTAGACACTGAACCTACTAATAAGACAACAAACATTGCATGCACCCCGATCCTAACTACGGAAACACAGACGAACAAGGAAATCGTTATGGAAACTGAACCAACCGAAATAACAGAAAGTATAATTCGCAATAAACGACCGCTCTCAGATACTTCGTCCGAAATTACAACCAAAACAGGAGACCCCGAGGAGACAAATCTTAAAATACCTGCACCAGTCATCAGTAAAAAATCAACAAGTAAAAGAAGATTAATACTTCCCGCTCCACCCTTCATAACGGCACCAACATTAGAAGAAGCGCTTCAAGCAGCAAAAACAGAAATCGAAGATCCAAATAAAAAATATATCCTCAACTACCAACAACTTAAAAGTTTTTTGGAAAACGCTCTTGGAGCACCCAACCCATTCGAAATCGCCCACGACTATACAGGTGACATATTCGGTTTAGTAAAAATGCTCATGGCCATACACCCGCTAATCAAGGAACGCGGCATTAAAAACAGAATATACAGATTAAATAAAAAACTATTAGAGCAACCAACTGCATATGTCTGGCCCTCAGACACTGACTCCGACGCTCCGTAAATAAACCAACAACCCCGTGAATTACGTCAATTCCGTAACATATCAAAACAAGCAATACAACAATAAACAATATAACACAATGGAACGTTAACAGCTACTATACACGACTAGGAAGAATTCAACTCAGACTACAACCACAGAAGAACCACAGAAGAAGACTAAACATCATGAACAACCTCACTGAAGCAGCCACATCAATAACACACCAAGATACATTTTTAGAATTCTGTAAAACTATAGAGATCCTCACCTTAACCTTATTTCTGTAAACTGGTCAACAGTCGCTAATAACCTGAGTAGTTGATGCGACTTTAAACCACTATTTAAAAAAAAAAACTATAATAATTTAACTTATAACTTTTATTGTTATCAATATAACATGCATTATTACCCATATTGTGCAGCTATTATCGCCAGTACTATAATAATTATCCTTATTACTCCCAGTATTATCAATATAACATGCATTATTACTCATATTATACAGTTATTATCGCTAGAACTATAATAATTTTACTTATTACTCCTAATGTTATCAATATAAATTGCATTATTACCCATATCATACAGTTATTACCGCTAGAACTATAATAATTATACTTATTACTTTTATTATTATCAATATGACATACTTTATTACCCATATTATACAGTTATTATTGCCAGACCTATAATCATTATACTTATTACTTTTATTATTGTCAATATAACATGCATTATTACCCATATTATACAGTTATTATCGCTAGAACTATAATAATTTTACTTTTTACTCCCAATGTTATCTATATAAATTGCATTATTACCCATATTATACAGTTATTATCGCTAGAACTATAATAATTATACTTACTACTTTTATTATTATCAATATAGTATGCATTATTACCCATATTATGCAGTTATTATCGCTACAGCTATAATAATTACACTTATTACTCCCAATATTATCAATATAACTTGCATTATTACCCACATTATACAGTTATTATCGCTAGAACTATAATAATTATACTTATTACTTTTATTAATAGTATAACATGCATTATTACCCATATTATGCAGTCATTATCGCTACAGCTATAATAATTACACTTATTACTCCCAATATTATCAATATGACATGCATTATTACCCATATTATACAGTTATTATCGCTAGAACTATAATAATTATACTTATTACTTTTATTATTATCAATATGACATACTTTATTACCCATATTATACAGTTATTATTGCCAGACCTATAATCATTATACTTATTACTTTTATTATTGTCAATATAACATGCATTATTACCCATATTATACAGTTATTATCGCTAGAACTATAATAATTTTACTTTTTACTCCCAATGTTATCTATATAAATTGCATTATTACCCATATTATACAGTTATTATCGCTAGAACTATAATAATTATACTTACTACTTTTATTATTATCAATATAGTATGCATTATTACCCATATTATGCAGTTATTATCGCTACAGCTATAATAATTACACTTATTACTCCCAATATTATCAATATAACTTGCATTATTACCCACATTATACAGTTATTATCGCTAGAACTATAATAATTATACTTATTACTTTTATTAATAGTATAACATGCATTATTACCCATATTATGCAGTCATTATCGCTACAGCTATAATAATTACACTTATTACTCCCAATATTATCAATATGACATGCATTATTACCCATATTATACAGTTATTATCGCTAGAACTATAATAATTATACTGATTGCTTTTAGTATTATCAATATAGCATACATTATTACCCATATTATACAGTTACTATTGCCAGCCGTATAATCATTATACTTATTACTTTTATTATTGTCAATATAACATATATTATTACCCATATTATGCAGTTATTATCGCTAGAGCTATAATAATTACACATATCAATCCCAATATTATCAATATAACATGCATTATAACCCATATTATACAGTTATTATCGCTAGAACTATTGTAATTATACTTATTACTCGCAATATTATCAATATAACATGCATTATTACCCACATTATACTGTTATTATCTCCAGAAATATATTAATTATACTTATTACTCCCAATATTATCAATATAACATGCACTATTACCCATATAACACAGTTATTATCGCTAGAACTATTATAATTATACTTATTACTCGCAATGTTATCAATATAATATGCATTATTAAGCATATCATACAATTATTATGGCTAGAACTATAATAATTATACTTATTAATTTTATTATTATTAATATAACATGCATTATTACCCATATTACGCAATTATTATCGCTAGAAGTATAATAATTATACTTGTATTACTTTTATTATTATCAATATAACATGCATTATAACCCATATTATGCAGTTATTATCGCTACAGCTATAATAATTACACTTATTACTCCCAATATTATCAATATAACTTGCATTATTACCCACATTATACAGTTATTATCGCTAGAACTATAATAATTATACTTATTACTTTTATTAATAGTATAACATGCATTATTACCCATATTATGCAGTCATTATCGCTACAGCTATAATAATTACACTTATTACTCGCAATATTATCAATATGACATGCATTATTACCCATATTATACAGTTATTATCGCTAGAACTATTATAATTATACTTAATACTCGCAATGTTATCAATATAATATGCATTATTAAGCATATCATACAATTACTATGGCTAGAACTATAATAATTATACTTATTAATTTTATTATTATTAATATAACATGCATTATTACCCATATTACGCAATTATTATCGCTAGAAGTATAATAATTATACTTATTAATTTTATTATTATTAATATAACATGCATTATTACCCATATTACGCAATTATTATCGCTAGAACTATAGTAATTATACTTATTACTTTTATTAATAGTATAACATGCATTATTATCCATACTATGCAGTCATTATCGCTACAGCTATAATAATTACACTTATTACTCCCAATATTATCAATATAACTTGCATTATTAACCACATTATACAGTTATTATCGCTAGAACTATAATAATTATACTTATTACTCGCAATGTTATCAATATAATATGCATTATTAAGCATATCATACAATTATTATGGCTAGAACTATAATAATAATACTTATTAATTTTATTATTATTAATATAACATGCATTATTACCCATATTACGCAATTATTATCGCTAGAACTATAATAATTATACTTATTACTTTTATTGTTATCAATATAACATGCATTATTACCCATATTATAGACTTATTATCGCTAGAACTGTAATAATTATACTTACTACTTTTACTTTTATCAATATAGCGTACATTATTACCCATGTTGTGCATTTATTATCGCTAGAACTATAATAATTATACTTATTACATTTATTATTATCAATATAACATGCATTATTACCCGTATTATGCAGTTATTATCGCAAGAACTATAATAATCATACTTATTACTTTTATTATTATCAATATAACGTGCATTATTAACCATATTATGCGGTTATTATCGCTGGAACTATAATAACTATACCTATTACTTTTATTGTTATCAATATAACGTGCATTATCACCCATACTATGCAATTATTGTCGCAAGAACTATAATAATCATACTTATTACTTTTATTATTATCAATATAACGTGCATTAGTAACCATATTATGCAGTTATTATCGCTAGAACTATAATAACTATACATATTACTTTTATTATTATCAATATAACATGCATTATTACTCGTATTATGCTGTTGGGATTGCTAGAACTATAATAACTATACTTATTACTTTTATTATTATCAATATAGCATGCATTATTATCCGTATTATGCTGTTATTATCGCAAGAACTATAATAATCACACTTATTACTTTTATTATTATCAATATAACGTGCATTATTACCCATATTACGCAGTTATTATCGCTAGAACTATAATAACTATACTTATTACTTTTATTATTATCAATATAACATGCATTATTACTCGTATTATGCTGTTGTGATTGCTAGAACTATAATAACTATTCTTATTATTTTTATTATTATCAATATAACATGCATTATTACCCGTATTATACGCGTATTATCACTAGAACTATAATAATTATACTTATTACTTTCATTATTATCAATATAACGTGCATTATTACCCATACTATGCAGCTATTATCGCTAGAACTATAATAATTATACTTATTACTTTTATTGTTATCAATATAACATGCATTATCACCCATATTATAGACTAATTATCGCTAGAACTGTAGAAATTATACTTATTACTTTAACTCTTATCAATATAGCGTACATTATTACCCATGTTATGCATTTATTATCGCTACAACTATAATAACTATACCTATTACTTTTATTGTTATCAATATAACATGCATTATTACTCGTATTATGCTGTTGTGATCGCTAGAACTATAATAATTATACTTACTATTTTTACTATTATCAATATAACCCGCATTATTACCCATATTATACTGTTATTATCGCTAGAACTATAATTATTCTACTTATTACTACTATTATTATCAATATAACATGCATTATTACGGGTATTATACTGTTATTATCGCTAGAACTATAATAATTATACTTATTACTTTCATCATTATAAATATAACGTGCATTATTACCCATATTATGCAGTTATTATCCCTAGAACTATAATAATTATACTTATTACATTTATTGTTATCAATATAACGTGTATTATTACCCGTATTATGCTGTTATTATCGCAAGAACTATAATAACTATACTTATTGCTTTTATTATTATCAATATAACATGCATTATTACTCGTGTTATGCTGTTGTGATCGGTAGAACTATAATAATTGTACCTATTACTTTTATTGTTATCAATATAACGTGCATTATTACCCATATTATGCATTTATTATCGCAAGAACTATAATAATCATACTTATTACATTTAATATTATCAATATAACGTGCATTATTACCCATATTATGCATTTATTGTCGCTAAAACTATAATAACTATACCTATTACTTTTATTATTATGAATATAACATGCATTATTACTCGTATTATGCTGTTGTGATCGCTAGAACTATAATAACTATACTTATTATTTTTATTATTATCAATATAACATGCATTATTACCCATATTATAGACTTATTATCCCTAGAACTATAATAATTAAACTTATTACTTTTATTGTTAGCAATATAACGTGCATTATCACCCATACTATGCATTTATTGTCGCAAGTGTTGTACCCCGTCAGCATTAAGAGTTACACATAGCATCGAACCAGGTCATTGAGCAACCACTATCGTCAGCTCAAATAGTAGGACACCATAGTCAGCACCAAAAAGTATGTCAAAACCGAATTGCGAGCATATTAAAAGGCGATACACCGCCAGGCCGGGGGATTCGAAAAGTAAGAGTAAAATATTAAACATCCTTGTGTCATTAACAGAGGAATAAAGTCTTTTCCAAATTTTATACTCGTTAAACCGGTGAAGTCTACTTCTTTCACGCTCCCTAACCCCAATCTATCCCCATTGTACCCCGAGGGGCACAACAAATTTGGTGGCAGCGGTGGGATAGATTGCTTTATACGTGATAGTGCAACGGTGAGCTATAGTGTGTCACAGGAATTGCAACACATAATTGTAATTCCACAAAGAATCGTGAAATTCATCCAGAGCCAGTAAAGGGCATCAAGAAGCTGCATAAGGCGTTCTCCGTGGAGACGTCAACCAGCCCGGACAAAATTCGTCACGATACTAAGCACATCAAACCGTGGTCTACTGTCAATTTGGAGAAATCCAGGAGCGGATCATCTGAGGAGACCGACTGCCCGGATCAACCATCGTCATAAAGCAGCAGGAGCGTACGGTAGAACGAGAAAACAGCTGATTGCAGTCCGAGGACCTTTAGCTGAGTGGAAAAGACAACCAACTGAAGAAAAGCAACGACATGCGAGCGCAACTAATATTGTAAGTAGTATAATTTCGAGTAACTATCCTTGTAAACCAGAATCTTGTATGTCGGGAAACAGTGGTGATATAGAAAAATTTAGATTGCCATACTGTAAGGCTATATCTAATTCTTGCGGCTCCATATTCGATAATCTTCTAACATATACCAAAGAAGTGAAAACCCCTTTTTCCGATCCAACAACATCAATTCGACGACGTTTACGCGCACCTCATTTTAGTATAGAAAGCGACTTATCGGATGACAGCGATTTAGAACACATAACCACGCAGCGAGAATTCCCTATCAATATCCACGATTTCACATTATTAGAAACAGTAGAAATGACGACCCCCGTTATAACCGCGCTCTCTCTTGTAAAGGAATTTGGAGGAGAATCGGCAATTGAACTTGCATCGTTTATTAGATCATTTACTATTGCAAAAGAATTAGTAGCAGAACACGAACATCCGCTTTTACTGCGAGCAATTTTAGGGACAAAACTAAAAGACAGAGCGGCAATAGAATTTGAATATAGAGACATAGACAATTTCGAGACGTTACAAACAACATTAACCGCTTTATTTACTGAAAAACGGTCACTTTGTACTGTGCAAACAGAATTTAATGCATGCCGACAAAGAGACGGAGAAAGTGTTAGGGACTACGCAACGAGACTTGAAAAACTAAAGACCGAATTAACACAAATAACGTTAAAGCCAAGGAATACGAATGCCGTAAATCTCGCGTTAGCAGAGTCAGTCAACGAGCAAGCTCTCAATATTTTTACCGTCGGGTTGAAAGAAAAGTTAAGGATTATCATACGGTCGAGGCAGTATGATAATCTTAAGACTGCCATAACAGCGGCCATAGAAGAAGAACAATCGCTAGGCTTATCCCCAACACGAAATTTTGGAAAATTTAGTGACTATAAAAACCCGAATAGTTCCGGACCAAATAGAAACCGTTTCAGTTCCAATGTTCAGAACTGCGAAAGATGCCATCGACAAGGGCATCTCGCTAAGAATTGTTACGCGCGATTGAGCATGCCTCGGATGACAGTTTCAGCTGGCCATCTCCCGTCTAACCGCCAAAGTTTTGGTATTAAACGAGAGGTGCGCCATACTTCAATAATTTGCAATTATTGCAAAAGACCGGGACATGTTCAACGAGATTGTAGAACTTTAGTTAGGGACAACGGCGGAAATAATTCGAATTATCGGCAAGAAGCAGGATCGAATAGAGAATTCAGACCACGTTTAAACACAGACACTGCTAACATCAGACAGCCAGGTCCGAACGAAAGAACGGTGGATTCATATAGAATAAACTGTACCGAGGGAGCAGCTAGGCCCAAAAACATTGTTAAGATACAAGCCTGGGAAATAAAAGATGCAGAAGCGCGAATGCTAGTAGACACAGGAGCAGATCTAACTTTACTCAAATACAGTAAGATTGTAGGAAAGGTACCCGCAATAAACGAGGTCATTACACTGAGAGGGATAGGTCGTACTGAAATTCCAACTATTTGCAAAATTGAACTAAATATAAAAATAGGTGATAGAGTTGTAACTCACCCGTGTCGTATAGTTAAGGATGACTTTCCCATTCAGACGGACGGAATTTTAGGGTACGATTTTGTTACAAATTTTAAAGCAGTAATCAGACCGGGACAACACGTAGAAATTTTAGGAGATATATGGCCGTTATTATATGACGAAGAATTTAATTTACCGCCGCGTACAGAGACAATAATACAGGTCCGAGCAAACGATAACGGTGAAGGAATAGTAGAAAAGAAAATGCTTCAAGCTGGTGTGTATATAGGAAATTGTCTAACCGAAGCCAAAAACGGAAAATGTCTTATACCAGTTATAAATATGACTGAACAGACAGTACAGGTTCGATTACCCCCTGTAGACTTGGACACTAAACTAATGACTCTCGACCATGACCAAGACAATATAAAAGAAGTGCAGGAAAGCTATGACATACGATCACTAACCGGAGTAGATAGAATGAAGAAGTTACGCGACAATATTAGGACGGAACATCTAAATGAAGAAGAAAAAGCTAGTTTACTGGAACTATGTGAAAAGCATAATGAAGTGTTTTACTTGGAAGGAGACCAATTAGGGCACACGGACATTGTACGACACAAAATACGACTATTACCTAATACTAAGCCAATAAACATTAAACCATATCGACTACCGCAAATACACAAGGACGAAATTGACAAACAAGTAAAGGATATGATCGAACAAGGAATAATAGGCCGAAGTACTAGTGAATGGAATGCGCCTCTATTGGTAGTACCTAAAAAACCTGATGAAACCGGAAAACCAAGGTATAGGGTGGTAATAGACTTTCGTAAACTAAACGAGGTAACTGCAGGAGATTCTTTCCCACTCCCTAATATTACGGACATATTAGATCAATTAGGAGGAGCAAAGTATTTTTCTACATTAGACTTAAAGACCGGATTTCACCAAATCGAAATGGAACCAGAAGATTGCGAAAAAACTGCGTTTTCGACACAACACGGGCATTTTGAATTCAAAAGAATGCCGTTTGGACTAAAAGGCGCTCCTCCTACGTTCCAAAGGGCTATGGAAACAATATTAGGTGGTTTGAGAGGATTAAAATGTTTCGTGTATATCGATGACATTGTAGTTCATGGCCGTTCGCTAAAAGAACATCAAGAACGATTAGATCAAATTTTCCAACGGTTACGTGACAGCGGACTAAAATTGCAACCTAATAAATGTGAATTCTTGCGGAAAGAAACTCTGTTTTTAGGTCACATAATTACAGAAGAAGGGATAAAACCAGATCCGTTAAAATTAGTTGCTGTTAAAAATTTTCCTGTTCCGAAAAAGGCTAAAGATATCCAATCTTTCTTAGGATTAGCTAGTTATTACCGGAAATTTATAGAAAATTTTTCGAAGTTAGCTAAACCATTAACGCAACTACTGAAAAAGGACGTAGAGTTTAGATGGACCGCGCAAGAACAAGAAGCATTTGATTTACTCAAAGAAAAATTGACATCGGCACCTTTATTGCAATACCCTGATTTTTCGAAACAATTTATATTAACAACAGATGCTTCGGGAAAGGCGATAGGAGCAGTTTTATCTCAAAACCATGACGGAAATGACCTACCAGTAGCTTATGCGAGTAGAGTTCTCAATAGCGCAGAGATCAATTATAGCACGACGGAAAAGGAACTTTTGGCAATTGTTTGGGCAACTCAACATTTCAGACCATACCTTTACGGAACAAAATTCACTATTGTTACGGATCACAAACCCTTGACGTGGCTGTTCAGCGTGAAGGACCCAGGATCTCGATTAATGAGATGGCGATTAAAACTAGAAGAATATAATTACGAAATCCGTTATAAGGAAGGAAAGTCTAACAAAAATGCTGACGCTTTAAGTAGAACGTTCGTCATCAAACGCGGTAGAGGTAGGCCACGGAAAATTCCAACAGACAGCAACCAAACGGTCAACAATAATGCTGACGCCAGACCTGACAACGACCTAGCAGACAAGGAACTCTCAGCTGACTCCGGGACAGATGACGAAACAGAACCAGACACTTACACCGAAGAGGACAAGGAACGCATATTATACGAATACCACGACGCTCCTTTAGGTGGACATCAGGGAACAAAACGAACACTTAGACGTATATTGTTAAAACATACATGGCCAGGGATTAAAAAGGACGTTGAAAATTACATTGCTAAATGCGTAAAATGTCAAAAAAACAAACTATATAAAACATCTAAAGCGCCAATGGTAATAACAGATACCCCAGCAATACCGTTCGAAAAATGTGCATTAGATATCGTAGGCCCATTACCTAAAACTAATAACGGAAATAAATACATATTAACTTTTCAAGACGGATTAACAAAATTTAGTAAGGCTATACCATTACCGGACCAAGAAGCAAATACGATTGCTAAAGAATTCGTAACTAAAATAGTATGCGAACACGGAATACCACGAAAAATATTAACTGATCAGGGAACAAATTTTCTTAGCCAAATATTCAAGGATACATGCAAACTTTTACATATAGAAAAAATTCAAACCACCGCGTATCATCCGGAATCAAACGGCGCCCTTGAGAAAAGTCACAGAACATTAGCAGAATATTTAAAAAATTTTATCAATGAAGACCAGACCAATTGGGACGAATGGCTTCCGTATGCCTTGTTCACATATAATACCACACCACATTCTGCTACGAAATTCACACCATACGAATTATTATACGGAAGACAGGCCGAACTACCAACATCACTTAATTTACCACCCCAACCGAATTACACATATGACCATTACGCACACGAGTTAAAACAACGCATACGTTCAACGAACTTAATAGCAAGAGAAACCCTGAGGAACAGTAAAATAGCGACAAAACAATACTACGACAAATCAGCCAGCGAAAAAATATTCAAACCAGGAGACCAAGTATTACTACGAGACAAAACGCTCCGACAAGGACGAACAAAAAAATTAGCAGCAAATTGGATAGGACCTTACACAGTCTTACAGAAACACGATAAAGAAAATTATACAATTAAAAAGGGAAGACGAACACTGCGAGTACATACCAACCGCCTAAAACATTTTATGAACTAACAATATATTAATAGATAGCACATTTTTATCGATATCATGTAAAACGAATTCCCCATTTTTTTTTTAAAACTAACAATTTATGTAGACACGAAGCGAGCCACTTCCAATCAAGATCGTCTTTTATTACAGGATATTGAGTCTGACTCTAATTATAACAAGCACCGGCTCAGTAGGGGAACCATACACGATCAACAAATTTTTACACAACCCTGGAATATATTTTGAAGAATTAGGCACACTTCAAACATACGGTAACACCTGGAAACTAGCTCTACATTTGAATACATCATCTCTAGCCGCACGTCAAATTCGTCTACAAAACGCTCTAACAGCAGCGACTAGAAGCTGTTTAAATAACGAATATCATAAACTGCATACATTTTGTAAACAATTTGCTACAACACATCAAAAAGAACTCGAACGTATCTCTTTAAACCTAAAGTACGTAGAACAAATAACAGGCAACTCGCGCACCCGCCGGGGTCTGATAAACGGCATAGGTTACCTCGCAAAAACCTTATTCGGTACTATGGATGCAGAAGACCGAACGACAATTGACAGACAAATACGACTGCTCACACAGGAAGGGGCCGCGCTAAAAACCTCAGCGATTGAACAAACGCAAGTTATTAATGCAAATATTAAATTATTCAATGAATCGGTTGAAAATATAAACAAAAATGAAAAAATGTTATTCGATAGCACGAACACACTTAAGCAGCTATTACAAACAGAGACTGACAGACAACACATCACAACCGCAATAGACGAAAATGCAATTATCCTAGGGAACATCATAAGAAACTTAGTGGAAGATGCGAATGATCTGTTAGAATTTACACTAGATATAAAAAGGGGTATACTTAACCCTACAGTTATATCACCAGCACAAATCTCAGAATGGCTACAAGCAGCTATCCCGCAACTTCTACCAGGTTTAAATTTTCCAATAAAACCTACAGAAAATAATATTCATAGCCTATACGAATTATCTAATTTAGCGTCATATGCAAACGCGCAAACAATTACGGTCATCCTCCAAATCCCTCTGGTAAATTCCAAATATTATAAAATTAATAAAGTTTATCCGGTACCTACAAAAATCAATGGTTCTATTCATGCCTATATCGACGCAACCGAAACATACGTAGCACTAGACCCAAACACTTTAGATTACGTTCACATCGGAAATAAGGACCTTAACAAGTGTAAAATAATGCAAGAAATGTATTTTTGTAACATACACCGTCCAATATTCCAAGCTATTCCAAACGGACCTTGCGAAATCCAAATTCTAACAAGATTAGTACCACATCCGCAAAATTGTAATACTCGCATGATAAAATTAAACCACACCATCTTAATCGAATTACACAAACCAGGATCATGGATCTATATCACCCCAAATGTAGAACAGTTATCAATCTCATGCGAAAATGACACACATATTCAATTCAAAACATTGCAAGATTCTGGTATTATAACTACAAACGGAAAATGTTCAATCTCGGCAACAGATTTTAGAATAGAAAAGAGCGCAAATTACAAGGCTGAAAAATTAATAAACTATTTACCATCACAAAACCTAACAATAGCGGAACTACCCCAAAACCTAAATATAATTCATTTAAATAACAATAAAAAAGACACATTGCGAAAAATTATAAGTCACCCAGAAGAACTCCGTCTCGTAAGCAAAAATCTAGAACAAATAAGATCCGAACTAGATCCAATCAATATCAATGTACCATCAGAATATCATTTTAGTCTAATTTCCTCATGCTCTGCGAGCGGAATAGTACTTATAGCCATAATACTAATAATAAGTTATAAATGTAAAGCGTCGAAAATATGTAAAAAACCTAACCAAGAAAACGAAAAAACGACAATAGAAATTGTAAGCGGAAACACTGCTAGCGAACAAAACACAATGTAAACCTTATTTATATATATACCTTATTATGTTATTATTATAAGATTGTATATTTGTAATGTATTTGTATAATATCGCATGTTGACACAACGCCCGACATGCTCATTCCAAGGGGGGAGGGATGTTGTACCCCGTCAGCATTAAGAGTTACACATAGCATCGAACCAGGTCATTGAGCAACCACTATCGTCAGCTCAAATAGTAGGACACCATAGTCAGCACCAAAAAGTATGTCAAAACCGAATTGCGAGCATATTAAAAGGCGATACACCGCCAGGCCGGGGGATTCGAAAAGTAAGAGTAAAATATTAAACATCCTTGTGTCATTAACAGAGGAATAAAGTCTTTTCCAAATTTTATACTCGTTAAACCGGTGAAGTCTACTTCTTTCACGCTCCCTAACCCCAATCTATCCCCATTGTACCCCGAGGGGCACAACACAAGAACTATAATAATCATACTTATTGATTTTATTATTATCAATATAACGTGCATTATTAACCATATTATGCAGTTATTATCGCTAGAACTATAATAACTATACTTATTACTTTTATTATTATCAATATAACATGCGTAATTACTCGTATTATGCTGTTGTGATCGCTAGAACCGTAATAATTATACTTATTACTTAAATTATTATCAATATAACATGCATTATTACCCGTATTATACTGTTATTATCGCTAGAACTATAATAATTATACTTATTTCTTTTATTGTTATCCATATATCATGCATTATTACCCGTATTATACTGTTATTGTCGCTAGAACTATAATGATTATACTTATTACTATTATTATTATCAATATAACGTGCATTATTGCCCATATTACGCAGTTATTATCGCTAGAACTATAATAACTATACTTATTACTTTTATTATTATGAATATAACATGCATTATTACTCGTATTATGCTGTTGTGATCGCTAGAACTATAATAACTATACTTATTATTTTTATTATTATCAATATAACATGCATTATTACCCGTATTATACGTTTATTATCACTAGAACTATAATAATTATACTTATTACTTTCATTATTATCAATATAACGTGCATTATTACCCGTATTATACGTTTATTATCACTAGAACTATAATAATTATACTTATTACTTTCATTATTATCAATATAACGTGCATTATTACCCATATTATGCACTTATTATCGCTAGAACTGTAATAATTATACTTATTACTATTATTATTATCAATATAACGTGCATTATTACCCATATTACGCAGTTATTATCGCTAGAACTATAATAACTATACTTATTACTTTTATTATTATCAATATAACATGCATTATTACTCGTATTATGCTGTTGTGATTGCTAGAACTATAATAACTATACTTATTATTTTTATTATTATCAATATAACATGCATTATTACCCGTATTATACGTTTATTATCACTAGAACTATAATAATTATACTTATTACTTTCATTATTATCAATATAACGTGCATTATTACCCATACTATGCAGTTATTATCGCTAGAACTATAATAATTATACTTATTACTTTTATTGTTATCAATATAACATGCATTATCACCCATATTATAGACTAATTATCGCTAGAACTGTAGAAATTATACTTATTACTTTTACTCTTATCAATATAGCGTACATTATTACCCATGTTATGCATTTATTATCGCTACAACTATAATAACTATACCTATTACTTTTATTGTTATCAATATAACATGCATTATTACTCGTATTATGTTGTTGTGATCGCTAGAACTATAATAATTATACTTACTATTTTTACTATTATCAATATAACCCGCATTATTACCCATATTATACTGTTATTATCGCTAGAACTATAATTATTCTACTTATTACTACTATTATTATCAATATAACATGCATTATTACGGGTATTATACTGTTATTATCGCTAGAACTATAACAATTATACTTATTACTTTCATCATTATAAATATAACGTGCATTATTACCCATATTATGCAGTTACTATCCCTAGAACTATAATAATTATACTTATTACATTTATTGTTATCAATATAACATGCATTGTTACCCATATTATAGACTTATTATCGCTAGAACTGTAATAATTATACTTATTACTTTTACTATTATCAATATAGCGTACATTATTACCCACGTTATGCATTTATTATCGCTAGAACTATAATAATTATACTTATTACATTTATTGTTATCAATGTAACGTGTATTATTACCCGTATTATGCTGTTATTATCGCAAGAACTATAATAACTATACTTATTACTTTTATTATTATCAATATAACATGCATTATTACTCGTGTTATGCTGTTGTGATCGGTAGAACTATAATAATTGTACCTATTACTTTTATTGTTATCAATATAACGTGCATTATTACCCATATTATGCATTTATTATCGCAAGAACTATAATAATCATACTTATTACATTTAATATTATCAATATAACGTGCATTATTACCCATATTATGCATTTATTGTCGCTAAAACTATAATAACTATACTTATTACTTTTATTATTATGAATATAACATGCATTATTACTCGTATTATGCTGTTGTGATCGCTAGAACTATAATAACTATACTTATTATTTTTATTATTATCAATATAACATGCATTATTACCCATATTATAGACTTATTATCCCTAGAACTATAATAATTAAACTTATTACTTTTATTGTTAGCAATATAACGTGATTTATCACCCATACTATGCATTTATTGTCGCAAGAACTATAATAATCATACTTATTGATTTTATTATTATCAATATAACGTGCATTATTAACCATATTATGCAGTTATTATCGCTAGAACTATAATAACTATACTTATTACTTTTATTATTATCAATATAACATGCGTAATTACTCGTATTATGCTGTTGTGATCGCTAGAACCGTAATAATTATACTTATTACTTAAATTATTATCAATATAACATGCATTATTACCCGTATTATACTGTTATTATCGCTAGAACTATAATAATTATACTTATTTCTTTTATTGTTATCCATATATCATGCATTATTACCCGTATTATACTGTTATTGTCGCTAGAACTATAATGATTATACTTATTACTATTATCTTTATCAATATAACGTGCATTATTACCCATATTACGCAGTTATTATCGCTAGAACTATAATAACTATACTTATTACTTTTATTATTATGAATATAACATGCATTATTACTCGTATTATGCTGTTGTGATCGCTAGAACTATAATAACTATACTTATTATTTTTATTATTATCAATATAACATGCATTATTACCCGTATTATACGTTTATTATCACTAGAACTATAATAATTATACTTATTACTTTCATTATTATCAATATAACGTGCATTATTACCCGTATTATACGTTTATTATCACTAGAACTATAATAATTATACTTATTACTTTCATTATTATCAATATAACGTGCATTATTACCCATATTATGCACTTATTATCGCTAGAACTGTAATAATTATACTTATTACTATTATTGTTATCAATATAACGTGCATTATTACCCATATTACGCAGTTATTATCGCTAGAACTATGATAACTATACTTATTACTTTTATTATTATCAATATAACATGCATTATTACTCGTATTATGCTGTTGTGATCGCTAGAACTATAATAATTATACTTACTATTTTTACTATTATCAATATAACCCGCATTATTACCCATATTATACTGTTATTATCGCTAGAACTATAATAATTATACTTATTACTTTCATCATTATAAATATAACGTGCATTATTACCCATATTATGCAGTTATTATCCCTAGAACTATAATAATTATACTTATTACTTTTATTGTTATCAATATAACATGCATTATTACCCATATTATAGACTTATTATCGCTAGAACTGTAATAATTATACTTATTACTTTTACTATTATCAATATAGCGTACATTATTACCCATGTTATGCATTTATTGTCGCTAGAACTATAATAATTATACTTATTACATTTATTATTATCAATATAACATGCATTATTACCCGTATTATGCAGTTATTATCGCTAGAACTATAATACCTATACTTATTACTTTTATTATTATCAGTATAACATGCATTATTACTCGTATTATGCTGTTGTGATCGCTAGAACTATAATAATTATACTTATTATTTTTACTATTATCAATATAACATGCATTATTACCCGTATTATACGTTTATTATCACTGGAACTATAGTAATTATACTTATTACTTTCATTATTATCAATATAACGTGCATTATTACCCATATTATGCACTTATTATCGCTAGAACTGTAATAATTATACTTATTACTTTTATTATTATCAATATAACATGCATTATTACCCGTATTATACTGTTATTATCGCTAGAACTATAATAATTATACTTATTACTTTTATTATTATCAATATAACATGCGTAATTACTCGTATTATGCTGTTGTGATCGCTAGAACTATAATAATTATACTTACTATTTTTATTATTATCAATATAACACGCATTATTACCCATATTATACTGTTATTATCGCTAGAACGATAATAATTATACTTCTTACTTTTATTATTATCAATATAACGTGCATTATTACCCATATTGTACTGTTATTACCGCTAGAATTATAATGATTATACTTATTACAATTATTATTATCAATATAACGTGCAGTATTACCCATATTGTACTGTTATTACCGCCAGAACTATAATGATTATACTTATTACTTTTATTATTGTCAATAAAACATGCATTATTACTCGTATTATACTGTTATTATCGCTAGAACTATAATAATTATACGTATTACATTTATTGTTATCAATATAACGTGCATTATTACCCATATTACGCAGTTATTATCGCTAGAACTATAATAACTATACTTATTACTTTTATTATTATCAATATAACATGCATTATTACTCGTATTATGCAGTTGTGATCGCTAGAACTATAATAATTATACTTACTATTTTTATTATTATCAATATAACACGCATTATTACCCATATCATACTGTTATTATCGCTAGAATTATAATAATTATCCTTATTCTTTTTATTATTATCAATATAACATGCATTATTACGGGTATTATACTGTTATTATATCTAGAACTATAATAATTATACTTATTACTTTCATCATTATAAATATAACGTGCATTATTACCCATATTATGCAGTTATTATCGCTAGAACTATAATAATTATACTTATTACTTTTATTGTTATCAATATAACATGCATTATCACCCATATTATAGACTAATTATCGCTAGAACTGTAGAAATTATACTTATTACTTTTACTCTTATCAATATAGCGTACATTATTACCCATGTTATGCATTTATTATCGCTACAAATATAATAACTATACCTATTACTTTTATTGTTATCAATATAACATGCATTATTACTCGTATTATGCTGTTGTGATCGCTAGAACTATAATAATTATACTTATTATTTTTACTATTATCAATATAACATGCATTATTACCCGTATTATACGTTTATTATCACTAGAACTATAGTAATTATACTTATTACTTTCATTATTATCAATATAACGTGCATTATTACCCATATTATGCACTTATTATCGCTAGAACTGTAATAATTATACTTATTACTTTTATTATTATCAATATAACGTGCATTATTACCCATATTACGCAGTTATTATCGCTAGAACTATAATAACTATACTTATTACTTTTATTATTATCAATATAACATGCATTATTACCCGTATTATACTGTTATTATCGCTAGAACTATAATAATTATACTTATTTCTTTTATTGTTATCAATATATCATGCATTATTACCCGTATTATACTGTTATTATCGCTAGAACTATAATAATTATACTTATTACTTTTATTATTATCAATATAACGTGCATTATCACCCATATTACGCAGTTATTATCGCTAGAACTATAATAACTATACTTATTACATTTATTATTATCAATATAACGTGCGTAATTACTCGTATTATGCTGTTGTGATCGCTAGAACTATAATAATTATACTTATTTCTTTTATTGTTATCAATATATCATGCATTATTACCCGTATTATACTGTTATTGTCGCTAGAACTATAATAACTATACTTATTACTTTTGTTATTATCAATATAACATGCATTATTACTCGTATTATGCTGTTTTGATCGCTAGAACTATAATGACTATACTTATTATTTTTATTATTATCAATATAACATGCATTATTACCCGTATTATACGTTTATTATCACTAGAACTATAATAATTATACTTATTACTTTCATTATTATCAATATAACGTGCATTATTACCCATATTATGCAGTTATTATCGCTAGAACTATAATAATTATACTTATTACTTTTATTGTTATCAATATAACATGCATTCCCACCCATATTATAGACTAATTATCGCTAGAACTATAGTAATTATACTTATTACTTTTACTCTTATCAATATAGCGTACATTATTACCCATGTTATGCATTATTATCGCTACAACTATAATAACTATACCTATTACTTTTATTGTTATCAGTATAACATGCATTATTACTCGTATTAAGCTGTTGTGATCGCTAGAACTATAATAATTATACTTATTATTTTTACTATTATCAATATAACATGCATTATTACCCGTATTATACGTTTATTATCACTGGAACTATAGTAATTATACTTATTACTTTCATTATTATCAATATAACGTGCATTATTACCCATATTATGCACTTATTATCGCTAGAACTGTAATAATTATACTTATTACTTTTATTATTATCAATATAACATGCATTATTACCCGTATTATACTGTTATTATCGCTAGAACTATAATAATTATACTTATTTCTTTTATTGTTATCAATATATCATGCATTATTACCCGTATTATACTGTTATTATCGCTAGAACTATAATGATTATACTTATTACTTTCATTATGATCAATATAACGTGCATTATGGCCCATATTATACTGTTATTATCGCTAGAACTATAATAACTATACTTATTACTATTATTATTATCAGTATAACATGCATTATTACTCGTATTATGCAGTTATTATCGCTAGAACTATAATAATTATAGCCATTAATTTTATTATTATCAATATAACACGCATTATTACCCATAATATACTGTTATTATCGCTAGAACTATAATAATTATGCTTATTCTTTCTATTATTATCAATATAACATGCATTATTAACCGCATTATACTGTTATTATCGCTAGAACTATAATAATTATACTTATTACTTTCATTATTATCAATATAACGTGCATTATTAACCATATTATGCAGTTATTATCGCTAGAACTATAATAACTATACTTATTCCTTTTATTATTATCAATATAACATGCATTATTACCCATATTATAGACTTATTATCGCTAGAACTGTAATAATTATACTTATTACTTTTACTATTATCAATATAGCGTACATTATTACCCATGTTATGCATTTATTATCGCTAGAACTATAATAATTATACTTATTACATTTATTATTATCAATATAACATGCATTATTACCCGTATTATGCAGTTATTATCGCTAGAACTATAATAATCATACTTATTGCATTTAATATTATCAATATAACGTGCATTATTACCCATATTATGCATTTATTGTCGCTAGAACTATAATAATTATACTTATTATTTTCATTATTATCAATATAACATGCATTATTACCCGTATTATGCTGTTATTATCGCAAGAACTATAATAATTATACTTATTACTTTTATTATTATCAATATAACGTGCATTATTACCCATATTATGCAGTTATTATCGCTAGAACTATAATAACTATACTTATTACATTTATTATTATCAATATAACATACATTATTACTCGTATTATGCTTTTGTGATCGCTAGAACTATAATAATTATACTTATTACTTTTATTATTATCAATATAACGTGCATTATTACTCGTATTATACTGTTGTGATCGCTAGAACTACAATAATTATACTTATTACTTTTATTATTATCAATATAACGTGCATTATTACCCATATTACGCAGTTATTATCGCTAGAACTATAATAACTATACTTATTACTTTTATTCTTACCAATATAACACGCATTATTGCCCATATTATACTGTTATTATCGCTAGAACTATAATAACTATACTTATTACTATTATTATTATCAGTATAACATGCATTATTACTCGTATTATGCAGTTATTATCGCTAGAACTATAATAATTATAGCCATTAATTTTATTATTATCAATATAACACGCATTATTACCCATAATATACTGTTATTATCGCTAGAACTATAATAATTATGCTTATTCTTTCTATTATTATCAATATAACATGCATTATTAACCGCATTATACTGTTATTATCGCTAGAACTATAATACTTATACTTATTACTTTCATTATTATCAATATAACGTGCATTATTAACCATATTATGCAGTTATTATCGCTAGAACTATAATAACTATACTTATTCCTTTTATTATTATCAATATAACATGCATTATTACCCATATTATAGACTTATTATCGCTAGAACTGTAATAATTATACTTATTACTTTTACTATTATCAATATAGCGTACATTATTACCCATGTTATGCATTTATTATCGCTAGAACTGTAATAATTATACTTATTACATTTATTATTATCAATATAACATGCATTATTACCCGTATTATGCAGTTATTATCGCAAGAACTATAATACCTATACTTATTACTTTTATTATTATCAGTATAACATGCATTATTACTCGTATTATACTGTTGTGATCGCTAGAACTATAATAATTATACTTATTACTTTTATTATTATCAACATAACGTGCATTATTACCCATATTATGCAGTTATTATCGCTAGAACTATAATAATCATACTTATTACTTTTATTATTATCAATATAACATGCATTATTACCCGTATTATACTGTTATTGTCGCTAGAACTATAATAATTATACTTATTTCTTTTATTGTTATCAATATATCATGCATTATTACTCGTATTATACTGTTATTATCGCTAGAACTATAATAATTCTACTTATTACTACTATTATTATCAATATAACGTGCATTATTACCCATATTATGCAGTTATTATCGCTAGAACTATAATAACTATACTTATTACTTTTATTATTATCAATATAACGTGCATTATTACCCATATTGTACTGTTATTACCGCTAGACCTATAATGATTATACTTATTACAATTATTATTATCAATATAACGTGCAGTATTACCCATATTGTACTGTTATTACCGCCAGAACTATAATGATTATACTTATTACTTTTATTATTGTCAATAAAACATGCATTATTACTCGTATTATACTGTTATTATCGCTAGAACTATAATAATTATACTTATTACATTTATTGTTATCAATATAACATGCATTATTGCCCATATTATACTGTTATTATCGCTAGAACTATAATAACGATACTTATTACTATTATTATTATCAGTATAACATGCATTATTACCCGTATTATGCAGTTATTATCGCTAGAACTATAATACCTATACTTATTACTTTTATTATTATCAATATAACATGCATTATTACTCGTATTATACTGTTGTGATCGCTAGAACTATAATAATTATACTTATTGCTTTCATTATTATCATTATAACGTGCATTATTACCCATATTATGCAGTTATTATCGCTAGAACTATAATAATTATACTTATTAGTTTTATTGTTATCAATATAACATGCATTATCACCCATATTATAGACTTATTATCGCTAGAACTGTAATAATTATACTTATTACTTTTACTATTATCAATATAGCGTACAGTATTACCCATGTTATGCATTTATTATCGCTAGAACTATAATAATTATACTTATTACATTTATTGTTATCAATATAACGTGCATTATTACCAATATTATGCAGTTATTATCACTAGAACTATAATAATTATACTTATTATTTTCATTATTATCAATATAACATGCATTATTACCCGTATTATGCTGTTATTATCGCAAGAACTATAATAATCATACTTATTACTTTTATTATTATCAATATGACGTGCAGTATTAACCATATTATGCAGTTATTATCGCTAGAACTATAATAACTATACTTATTACATTTATTATTATCAATATAACATGCATTATTACCCGTATTATGCAGTTATTATCGCTAGAACTATAATACCTATACTTATTATTTTCATTATTATCAATATAACATGCATTATTACCCGTATTATGCTGTTATTATCGCAAGAACTATAATAATTATACTAATTACTTTTACTATTATCAATATAACGTGCATTATTACCCATATTATGCAGTTATTATCGCTAGAACTATAATAATCATACTTATTACTTTTATTATTATCAATATAACGTGCATTATTAACCATATTATGCAGTTATTATCGCTAGAACTATAATAACTATACTTATTACTTTTAATATTATCAATATAACATGCATTATTACCCGTATTATACTGTTATTGTCGCTAGAACTATAATAATTATACTTATTTCTTTTATTGTTGTCAATATATCATGCATTATTACTCGTATTATACTGTTATTATCGCTAGAACTATAATGATTATACTTATTACTTTTATTATTGTCAATAAAACATGCATTATTACTCGTATTATACTGTTATTATCGCTAGAACTATAATAACTATACTTATTACTTTTATTATTATCAATATAACATGCATTATTACTCGTATTATGCTGTTGTGATCGCTAGAACTATAATAATTATACTTACTATTTCTATTATTATCAATATAACACGCATTATTACCCATATTATACTGTTATTATCGCTAGAATTATAATAATTATACTTATTATTTTTATTATTATCAATATAACATGCATTATTACAGCAATTATACTGTTATTATCGCTAGAACTATAATAATTATACTTATTACTTTCATTATTATAAATATAACGTGCATTATTACCCATATTATGCAGTTATTATGCCTAGAACTATAATAATTATACTTATTACTTTTATTGTTATCAATATAGCATGTATTATTACCCATATTATAGACTTATTATCGCTAGAACTGTAATAATTTTACTTATTACTTTTACTATTATCAATATAGCGTACATTATTACCCATGTTATGCATTTATTATCGCTAGAACTATAATAACTATACTTATTACTTTTATTATTATCAATATAACGTGCATTATTACCCATATTGTACTGTTATTACCGCTAGACCTATAATGATTATACTTATTACAATTATTATTATCAATATAACGTGCAGTATTACCCATATTGTACTGTTATTACCGCTAGACCTATAATGATTATACTTATTACAATTATTATTATCAATATAACGTGCAGTATTACCCATATTGTACTGTTATTACCGCCAGAACTATAATGATTATACTTATTACTTTTATTATTGTCAATAAAACATGCATTATTACTCGTATTATACTGTTATTATCGCTAGAACTATAATAATTATACTTATTACATTTATTGTTATCAATATAACATGCATTATTACCCGTATTATGCAGTTATTATCGCTAGAACTATAATACCTATACTTATTACTTTTATTATTATCAATATAACATGCATTATTACTCGTATTATACTGTTGTGATCGCTAGAGCTATAATAATTATACTTATTATTTTTATTATTATCAATATAACATGCATTATTACCCGTATTAAACGTTTATTATCACTAGAACTATAATAAATATACTTATTACTTTCATTATTATCAATATAACGTGCATTATTACCCATATCATGCAGTTATTCTCGCTAGAACTATAATAATTATACTTATTACTTTTATTGTTATCAATATAACATGCATTATCACCCATATTATAGACTAATTATCGCTAGAACTGTAATAATTTTACTTATTACTTTTACTCTTATCAATATAGCGTAAATTATTACCCATGTTATGCATTTATTATCCCTACAACTATAATAACTATACCTATTACTTTTATTGTTATCAATATAACGTGCATTATTACCCATATTATACTGTTATTATCGCTAGAACTATAATAACTATACTTATTATTTTTATTATTATCAATATAACATGCATTATTAACCGCATTATACTGTTAGTATCGCTAGAACTATAATAATTATACTTATTACTTTCATTATTATCTATATAACGTGCATTATTACCCATATTATGCAGTTATTATCGCTAGAACTATAATAATTATACTTATTACTTTTATTGTTATCAATATAACATGCATTATTACCCGTATTATGCTGTTATTATCGCAAGAACTGTAATAATTATAGTTATTACTTTTATTATTATCAATATACCGTGCATTATTACCCATATTATGCAGGTATTATCGCTAGAACTATAATAATTATACTTATTACTTGCATTATTATCAGTATAACGTGCATTATCACTCGTATTATGCTGTTGTGATCGCTAGAACTATAATAATTATACTTATTACTTTCAGTGTTATCAATATAACGTGCATTATAACCCATATTATGCAGTTATTATCGCTAGAACTATAATAATTATACTTATTACTTTTATTGTTATCAATATAACATGCATTATTACCCGTATTATACTGTTATTATCACTAGAACTATAATAACTATACTTATTACTTTTATTATTATCAATATAACATGCATTATTACCCGTGTTATACTGTTATTATCACTAGAACTATAATAATTATACTTATTACTTTTATTGTTATCAGTATATCATGCATTATTACCCGTATTATACTGTTATTATCGCCAGAACTATAATAATTATACTTATTACTTTCATTATTATCTATATAACGTGCATTATTACCCATATTATGCAGTTATTATCGCTAGAACTATAATAATTATACTTATTACTTTTATTGTTATCAATATAACATGCATTATTGCCCGTATTATGCTGTTATTATCGCAAGAACTGTAATAATTATAGTTATTACTTTTATTATTATCAATATACCGTGCATTATTACCCATATTATGCAGGTATTATCGCTAGAACTATAATAATTATACTTATTACTTGCATTATTATCAGTATAACGTGCATTATCACTCGTATTATGCTGTTGTGATCGCTAGAACTATAATAATTATACTTATTACTTTCATTGTTATCAATATAACGTGCATTATTACCCATATTATGCAGTTATTATCGCTAGAGCTATAATAACTATAGCCATTAATTTTAGTATTATCAATATAACATGCATTGTTACCCGTATTATACTGTTATTATCGCTAGACCTATAATAATTATACTTATTACTATTATTATTATCAATATAACGTGCATTATTACCCATATTATGCAGTTATTATCGCTAGAACTATAATAATTATAATTATTGCTTGCATTATTATCAATATAACGTGCATTATCACTCGTATTATGCTGTTGTGATCGCTAGAACTATAATAATTATACTTATTACTTTCATTATTATCAATATAACGTGCATTATTACCCATTCTATGCACTTATTATCGCTAAAACTATAATAATTCTACTTATTACTTTTATTATTATCAATATAACGTGCATTATTGCCCGTATTATGCTGTTATTATCGCAAGAACTGTAATAATTATAGTTATTACTTTTATTATTATCAATATAACGTGCAATATTACCCTTATTATGCAGGTATTATCGCTAGAACTATAATAATTATACTTATTACTTTCATTATTATCAATATAACGTGCATTATAACTCGTATTATGCTGTTGTGATCGCTAGAACTATAATAATTATAGTTATTACTTTCATTGTTATCAATATAACATGCATTATTACCCGTATTATAGTGTTATTATCGCTAGGACTATAATAATTCTACTTATTACTATTATCATTATCAATATAACGTGCATTATTACCCATATTGTACTCTTATTACCGCTAGAACTATAATGATTATACTTATTAATTTTATTATTGTCAATATAACATGCATTATTACCCGTAGTATACTGTTATTATCGCCAGAACTATAATAATCGTACTTATTACTTTTATTATTATCAATATACCGTGCATTATTAAAAATATTATGCAGTTATTATCGCTAGAACTATAATAACAATACCTATTACTTTTATTGTCATCAATATAACGTGCATTATTACCCATATTATGCATTTATTATCGCTAGAACTGTAATAATTATACTTATTACTTTTATTATTATCAATATAACATTCATTATTACCCGTATTATACTGTTATTATCGTTAGAACTATAATAATTATACTTATTACTTTTATTGTTAGCAATATATCATGCATTATTACCCGTATTATACTGTTATTATCGCTAGAACTAAAATAATTATACTTATTACTATCATTATTATCAATATAACATGCATTATTACCCGTATTATAGTGTTATTATCGCTAGGACTATAATAATTCTACTTATTACTATTATGATTATCAATATAACGTGCATTATTACTTATTACCGCTAGAACTATAATGATTATACTTATTAATTTTATTATTGTCAATATAACATGCATTATTACCCGTAGTATACTGTTATTATCGCCAGAACTATAATAACTATACTTATTACTATTATTTTTATCAATATAACGTGCATTATTACCCGTATTATGCAGTTATTATCGCTAGAACTATAATAATTATAGCCATTAATTTTATTATTATCAATAGCACGCATTATTACCGATATTGTACTGTTATTATCGCCAGAACTATAATAACTATACTTATTACTTTTATTGTTATCAATATAACGTGCATTATCACCCATACTATTCATTTATTATCGCAAGAACTATAATAATCATACCTATTACTTTTATTATTATCAATATAACGTGCATTATTAACCATATTATGCAGTTATTATCGCTAGAACTATAATAACTATACCTATTACTTTTATTGTTATCAATATAACATGCATTAGCACCCATATTATAGACTTATTATCGCTAGAACTGTAGTAATTATACTTAATACTTTCACTATTATCAATATACCGTACATTATTACCCATGTTATGCATTTATTATCGCTAGAACTATGATAATTATACTTATTACATTTATGATTATCCATATAACGTGCATCATTAACCATATTATGCAGTTATTATCGCTAAAACTATAATAACTATACCTATTCCTTTTATTGTTATCAATATATCATGCATTATTACCCGTATTATACTGTTAATATTGCTAGAACTATAATGATTATACTTATTACTATTACTATTATCAATATAACGCGCAGTATTACCCATATTGTACTGTTATTACAGCTACAACTATAATGATTATACTTATTACTTTTATTGTTATCAATATAACATGCATTATTACTCGTATTATACTGTTATTATCGCTAGAACTATAGTAATTATACTTATTACTTTTATTGTTATCATTATAACATGCATTAGCACCCATATTATAGGCTTATTATCGCTAGAACTGTAGTAATTATACTTATTACTTTTGCTATTATCAATATAGCGTGCATTATTATCCATATTACGCAGTTATTATCGCTAGAACTATAATAACTATACTTATTACTATTATTTTTATCAATATAACGTGCATTATTACCCGTATTATGCAGTTATTATCGCTAGAACTATAATAATTATAGCCATTAATTTTATTATTATCAATAGCACGCATTATTACCGATATTGTACTGTTATTATCGCCAGAACTATAATAACTATACTTATTACTTTTATTGTTATCAATATAACGTGCATTATCACCCATACTATTCATTTATTATCGCAAGAACTATAATAATCATACCTATTACTTTTATTATTATCAATATAACGTGCATTATTAACCATATTATGCAGTTATTATCGCTAGAACTATAATAACTATACCTATTACTTTTATTGTTATCAATATAACATGCATTAGCACCCATATTATAGACTTATTATCGCTAGAACTGTAGTAATTATACTTAATACTTTCACTATTATCAATATACCGTACATTATTACCCATGTTATGCATTTATTATCGCTAGAACTATGATAATTATACTTATTACATTTATGATTATCCATATAACGTGCATCATTAACCATATTATGCAGTTATTATCGCTAAAACTATAATAACTATACCTATTCCTTTTATTGTTATCAATATATCATGCATTATTACCCGTATTATACTGTTAATATTGCTAGAACTATAATGATTATACTTATTACTATTACTATTATCAATATAACGCGCAGTATTACCCATATTGTACTGTTATTACAGCTACAACTATAATGATTATACTTATTACTTTTATTGTTATCAATATAACATGCATTATTACTCGTATTATACTGTTATTATCGCTAGAACTATAATAATTATACTTATTACTTTTATTGTTATCATTATAACATGCATTAGCACCCATATTATAGGCTTATTATCGCTAGAACTGTAGTAATTATACTTATTACTTTTGCTATTATCAATATAGCGTGCATTATTATCCATATTACGCAGTTATTATCGCTAGAACTATAATAACTATACTTATTACTTTTATTATTATCAATATAACATGCATTATTACTCGTATTATGCTGTTGTGATCGCTAGAACTATAATAATTATACTTACTATTTTTATTATCATCAATATAACACGCAGTATTACCCATATTATACTGTTTTTATCGCTAGAACTATAATAATTATACTTATTACTTTTATTGTCATCAATATATCATGCATTATTACCCGTATTAAGCTGTTAATATTGCTAGAACTATAATGATTATACTTATTACTATTATTATTATCAATATAACGCGCAGTATTACCCATATTGTACTGTTATTACCGCTAGAACTATAATGATTATACTTATTACTTTTATTGTTATCAATATAACATGCATTATTACTCGTATTATACTGTTATTATCGCTAGAACTATAATAACTATACTTATTACTCTTATTATTATCAATATAACATGCATTATTACCCGTATTATGCTGTTATTATCGCTAGAACTATAATAACTATACCTATTCCTTTTATTGTTATCAATATAACGTGCATTATTACCCATATTATGCATTTATTATCGCAAGAACTATAATAATCATACTTATTACTATTATTATTATCAATATAACGTGCATTATTAACCATATTATGCAGTTATTATCGCTAGAACTATAATAACTATACCTATTACTTTTATTGTTATCAATATAACGTGCATTATTACCCATATTATGCATTTATTATCGCTAGAACTGTAATAATTATACTTATTACTTTTATTATTATCAATATAACATGCATTATTACCCGTATTATACTGTTATTATCGCTAGAACTATAATAATTATACTTATTACTTTTATTGTTAGCAATATATCATGCATTATTACCCGTATTATACTGTTATTATCGCTAGAACTAAAATAATTATACTTATTACTATCATTATTATCAATATAACGTGCATTATTACCCAAATTATGCAGTTATTATCGCTAGAACTATAATAATTATACTTCTTACTTTTATTGTTATCAATATAACATGCATTATCACCCATATTATAGACTTATTATCGCTAGAGCTGTAGTAATTATACTTATTACTTTTACTATTATGAATATAGCGTACATTAGTACCCATGTTATGCATTTATTATCGCTACAACTATAATAAATATACCTATTACTTTTATTGTTATCAATATAACGTGCATTATTACACATATTATGCATTTATTACCGCTAGAACTGTAATAATTATACTTATTACTTTTATTATTATCAATATAACATGCATTATTACCCGTATGATACTGTTATTATCGCTAGAACTATAATAATTATACTTATTACTTTTATTGTTAGCAATATATCATGCATTATTACCCGTATTATACTGTTATTATCGCTAGAACTAAAATAATTATACATATTACTATCATTATTATCAATATAACGTGCATTATTACCCAAATTATGCAGTTATTATCGCTAGAACTATAATAATTATACTTATTACTTTTATTGTTATCAATATAACATGCATTATCACCCATATTATAGACTTATTATCGCTAGAACTGTAGTAATTATACTTATTACTTTTACTATTATGAATATAGCGTACATTATTACCCATGTTATGCATTTATTATCGCTACAACTATAATAAATATACCTATTACTTTTATTGTTATCAATATATCATGCATTATTGCCCGTATTATACTGTTATTATCGCTAGAACTATAATAATTATACTTATTACTTTTATTGTTATCATTATAACATGCATTAGCACCCATATTATAGGCTTATTATCGCTAGAACTGTAGTAATTATACTTATTACTTTTGCTATTATCAATATAGCGTGCATTATTATCCATATTACGCAGTTATTATCGCTAGAACTATAATAACTATACTTATTCCTTTTATTATTATCAATATAACATGCATTATTACTCGTATTATGCTGTTGTGATCGCTAGAACTATAATAATTATACTTACTATTTTTATTATCATCAATATAACACGCAGTATTACCCATATTATACTGTTTTTATCGCTAGAACTATAATAATTATACTTATTACTTTTATTGTCATCAATATATCATGCATTATTACCCGTATTATACTGTTAATATTGCTAGAACTATAATGATTATACTTATTACTATTATTATTATCAATATAACGCGCAGTATTACCCATATTGTACTGTTATTACCGCTAGAACTATAATGATTATACTTATTACTTTTATTGTTATCAATATAACATGCATTATTACTCGTATTATACTGTTATTATCGCTAGAACTATAATAACTATACTTATTACTCTTATTATTATCAATATAACATGCATTATTACCCGTATTATGCTGTTATTATCGCTAGAACTATAATAACTATACCTATTCCTTTTATTGTTATCAATATAATCTGCATTATTACCCATATTATGCATTTATTATCGCAAGAACTATAATAATCATACTTATTACTATTATTATTATCAATATAACGTGCATTATTAACCATATTATGCAGTTATTATCGCTAGAACTATAATAACTATACCTATTACTTTTATTGTTATCAATATAACGTGCATTATTACCCATATTATGCATTTATTATCGCTAGACCTGTAATAATTATACTTATTACTTTTATTATTATCAATATAACATGCATTATTACCCGTATTATACTGTTATTATCGCTAGAACTATAATAATTATACTTATTACTTTTATTGTTAGCAATATATCATGCATTATTACCCGTATTATACTGTTATTATCGCTAGAACTAAAATAATTATACTTATTACTATCATTATTATCAATATAACGTGCATTATTACCCAAATTATGCAGTTATTATCGCTAGAACTATAATAATTATACTTATTACTTTTATTGTTATCAATATAACATGCATTATCACCCATATTATAGACTTATTATCGCTAGAGTTGTAGTTATTATACTTATTACTTTTACTATTATGAATATAGCGTACATTATTACCCATGTTATGCATTTATTATCGCTACAACTATAATAAATATACATATTACTTTTATTGTTATCAATATAACGTGCATTATTACCCATATTATGCATTTATTACCGCTAGAACTGTAATAATTATACTTATTACTTTTATTATTATCAATATAACATGCATTATTACCCGTATTATACTGTTATTATCGCTAGAACTATAATAATTATACTTATTACTTTTATTGTTAGCAATATATCATGCATTATTATCCGTATTATACTGTTATTATCGCTAGAACTAAAATAATTATACTTATTACTATCATTATTATCAATATAACGTGCATTATTACCCAAATTATGCAGTTACTATCGCTAGAACTATAATAATTATACTTATTACTTTTATTGTTATCAATATAACATGCATTATCACCCATATTATAGACTTATTATCGCTAGAACTGTAGTAATTATACTTATTACTTTTACTATTATGAATATAGCGTACATTATTACCCATGTTATGCATTTATTATCGCTACAACTATAATAAATATACCTATTACTTTTATTGTTATCAATATGACGTGCATTATTACCCATATTATGCATTTATTATCGCTAGAACTGTAATAATTATACTTATTACTTTTATTATTATCAATATAACATGCATTATAACCCGTATTCTACTGTTATTATCGCTAGAACTATAATAATTATACTTATTCCTTTTATTGTTATCAATATATCATGCATTATTACCCGTATTATACTGTTATTATCGCTAGAACTGTAATAATTATACTTATTACTTTTATTGTTAGCAATATATCATGCATTATTACCCGTATTATACTGTTATTATCGCAAGAACTATAATAATCGTATTTATTACTTTTATTATTATCAACATAACGTGCATTATTAACCATATTATGCAGTTATTATCGCTAGAACTATAATAATCATACTTATTACTTTTATTATTATCAATATAACGTGCATTATTAAAAATATTATGCAGTTATTATCGCTAGAACTATAATAACAATACCTATTACTTTTATTGTCATCAATATAACGTGCATTATTACCCATTTTATGCATTTATTATCGCTAGAACTGTAATAATTATACTTATTACTTTTATTATTATCAATGTAACATGCATTATTACCCGTATTATACTGTTATTATCGCTAGAACTATAATAATTATACTTATTACTTTTATTGTTAGCAATATATCATGCATTATTACCCGTATTATACTGTTATTATCGCTAGAACTAAAATAATTATACTTATTACTATCATTATTATCAATATAACGTGCATTATTACCCAAATTATGCAGTTATTATCGCTAGAACTATAATAATTATACTTATTACTTTTATTGTTATCAATATAACATGCATTATCACCCATATTATAGACTTATTATCGCTAGAACTGTAGTAATTATACTTATTACTTTTACTATTATGAATATAGCGTACATTATTACCCATGTTATGCATTTATTATCGCTACAACTATAATAAATATACCTATTACTTTTATTGTTATCAATATAACGTGCATTATTACCCATATTATGCATTTATTACCGCTAGAACTGTAATAATTATACTTATTACTTTTATTATTGTCAATATAACATACATTATTACCCGTATTATACTGTTATTATCGCTAGAACTATAATAATTATACTTATTCCTTTTATTGTTATCAATATATCATGCATTATTACCCGTATTATACTGTTATTATCGCTAGAACTGTAATAATTATACTTATTACTTTTATTGTTAGCAATATATCATGCATTATTACCCGTATTATACTGTTATTATCGCAAGAACTATAATAATCGTATTTATTACTTTTATTATTATCAACATAACGTGCATTATTAACCATATTATGCAGTTATTATCGCTAGAACTATAATAATCATACTTATTACTTTTATTATTATCAATATAACGTGCATTATTAAAAATATTATGCAGTTATTATCGCTAGAACTATAATAACAATACCTATTACTTTTATTGTCATCAATATAACGTGCATTATTACCCATTTTATGCATTTATTATCGCTAGAACTGTAATAATTATACTTATTACTTTTATTATTATCAATGTAACATGCATTATTACCCGTATTATACTGTTATTATCGCTAGAACTATAATAATTATACTTATTACTTTTATTGTTAGCAATATATCATGCATTATTACCCGTATTATACTGTTATTATCGCTAGAACTAAAATAATTATACTTATTACTATCATTATTATCAATATAACGTGCATTATTACCCAAATTATGCAGTTATTATCGCTAGAACTATAATAATTATACTTATTACTTTTATTGTTATCAATATAACATGCATTATCACCCATATTATAGACTTATTATCGCTAGAACTGTAGTAATTATACTTATTACTTTTACTATTATGAATATAGCGTACATTATTACCCATGTTATGCATTTATTATCGCTACAACTATAATAAATATACCTATTACTTTTATTGTTATCAATATAACGTGCATTATTACCCATATTATGCATTTATTACCGCTAGAACTGTAATAATTATACTTATTACTTTTATTATTGTCAATATAACATACATTATTACCCGTATTATACTGTTATTATCGCTAGAACTATAATAATTATACTTATTACTTTTATTGTTAGCAATATATCATGCATTATTACCCGTATTATACTGTTATTATCGCTAGAACTAAAATAATTATACTTATTACTATCATTATTATCAATATAACGTGCATTATTACCCAAATTATGCAGTTATTATCGCTAGAACTATAATAATTATACTTATTACTTTTATTGTTATCAATATAACATGCATTATCACCCATATTATAGACTTATTATCGCTAGAGCTGTAGTTATTATACTTACTACTTTTACTATTATGAATATAGCGTACATTATTACCCATGTTATGCATTTATTATCGCTACAACTATAATAAATATACCTATTACTTTTATTGTTATCAATATAACGTGCATTATTACCCATATTATGCATTTATTACCGCTAGAACTGTAATAATTATACTTATTACTTTTATTATTATCAATATAACATGCATTATTACCCGTATTATACTGTTATTATCGCTAGAACTATAATAATTATACTTATTACTTTTATTGTTAGCAATATATCATGCATTATTATCCGTATTATACTGTTATTATCGCTAGAACTAAAATAATTATACTTATTACTATCATTATTATCAATATAACGTGCGTTATTACCCAAATTATGCAGTTACTATCGCTAGAACTATAATAATTATACTTATTACTTTTATTGTTATCAATATAACATGCATTATCACCCATATTATAGACTTATTATCGCTAGAACTGTAGTAATTATACTTATTACTTTTACTATTATGAATATAGCGTACATTATTACCCATGTTATGCATTTATTATCGCTACAACTATAATAAATATACCTATTCCTTTTATTGTTATCAATATGACGTGCATTATTACCCATATTATGCATTTATTATCGCTGGAACTGTAATAATTATACTTATTACTTTTATTATTATCAATATAACATGCATTATAACCCGTATTCTACTGTTATTATCGCTAGAACTATAATAATTATACTTATTCCTTTTATTGTTATCAATATATCATGCATTATTACCCGTATTATACTGTTATTATCGCTAGAACTGTAATAATTATACTTATTACTTTTATTGTTAGCAATATATCATGCATTATTACCCGTATTATACTGTTATTATCGCAAGAACTATAATAATCGTATTTATTACTTTTATTATTATCAACATAACGTGCATTATTAACCATATTATGCAGTTATTATCGCTAGAACTATAATAATCATACTTATTACTTTTATTATTATCAATATAACGTGCATTATTAAAAATATTATGCAGTTATTATCGCTAGAACTATAATAACAATACCTATTACTTTTATTGTCATCAATATAACGTGCATTATTACCCATTTTATGCATTTATTATCGCTAGAACTGTAATAATTATACTTATTACTTTTATTATTATCAATGTAACATGCATTATTACCCGTATTATACTGTTATTATCGCTAGAACTATAATAATTATACTTATTACTTTTATTGTTAGCAATATATCATGCATTATTACCCGTATTATACTGTTATTATCGCTAGAACTAAAATAATTATACTTATTACTATCATTATTATCAATATAACGTGCATTATTACCCAAATTATGCAGTTATTATCGCTAGAACTATAATAATTATACTTATTACTTTTATTGTTATCAATATAACATGCATTATCACCCATATTATAGACTTATTATCGCTAGAACTGTAGTAATTATACTTATTACTTTTACTATTATGAATATAGCGTACATTATTACCCATGTTATGCATTTATTATCGCTACAACTATAATAAATATACCTATTACTTTTATTGTTATCAATATAACGTGCATTATTACCCATATTATGCATTTATTACCGCTAGAACTGTAATAATTATACTTATTACTTTTATTATTGTCAATATAACATACATTATTACCCGTATTATACTGTTATTATCGCTAGAACTATAATAATTATACTTATTACTTTTATTGTTAGCAATATATCATGCATTATTACCCGTATTATACTGTTATTATCGCTAGAACTAAAATAATTATACTTATTACTATCATTATTATCAATATAACGTGCATTATTACCCAAATTATGCAGTTATTATCGCTAGAACTATAATAATTATACTTATTACTTTTATTGTTATCAATATAACATGCATTATCACCCATATTATAGACTTATTATCGCTAGAGCTGTAGTTATTATACTTATTACTTTTACTATTATGAATATAGCGTACATTATTACCCATGTTATGCATTTATTATCGCTACAACTATAATAAATATACCTATTACTTTTATTGTTATCAATATAACGTGCATTATTACCCATATTATGCATTTATTACCGCTAGAACTGTAATAATTATACTTATTACTTTTATTATTATCAATATAACATGCATTATTACCCGTATTATACTGTTATTATCGCTAGAACTATAATAATTATACTTATTACTTTTATTGTTAGCAATATATCATGCATTATTATCCGTATTATACTGTTATTATCGCTAGAACTAAAATAATTATACTTATTACTATCATTATTATCAATATAACGTGCGTTATTACCCAAATTATGCAGTTACTATCGCTAGAACTATAATAATTATACTTATTACTTTTATTGTTATCAATATAACATGCATTATCACCCATATTATAGACTTATTATCGCTAGAACTGTAGTAATTATACTTATTACTTTTACTATTATGAATATAGCGTACATTATTACCCATGTTATGCATTTATTATCGCTACAACTATAATAAATATACCTATTACTTTTATTGTTATCAATATAACGTGCATTATTACCCATATTATGCATTTATTACCGCTAGAACTGTAATAATTATACTTATTACATTTATTATTATCAATATAACATGCATTATTACCCGCATTATGCTGTTATTATCGCAAGAACTATAATAATCGTACTTATTACTTTTATTATTATCAATATAACGTGCATTATTAACCATATTATGCAGTTATTATCGCTAGAACTATAATAACTATTCCTATTACTTTTATTGTTATCAATATAACGTGCATTATTACCCATATTATGCACTTATTATCGCAAGAACTATAATAGTCATACTTATTACTTTTATTATTATCAATATAACGTGCATTATTACCCATATTATGCATTTATTATCGCTAGAACTGTAATAATTATACTTATTACTTTTATTATTATCAATATAACATGCATTATTACCCGTATTATACTGTTATTATCGCTAGAACTATAATAATTATACTTATTACTTTTATTGTTAGCAATATATCATGCATTATTACCCGTATTATACTGTTATTATCGCTAGAACTAAAATAATTATACTTATTACTATCATTATTATCAATATAACGTGCATTATTACCCAAATTATGCAGTTATTATCGCTAGAACTATAATAATTATACTTATTACTTTTATTGTTATCAATATAACATGCATTATCACCCATATTATAGACTTATTATCGCTAGAGCTGTAGTAATTATACTTATTACTTTTACTATTATGAATATAGCGTACATTATTACCCATGTTATGCATTTATTATCGCTACAACTATAATAAATATACCTATTACTTTTATTGTTATCAATATAACGTGCATTATTACCCATATTATGCATTTATTACCGCTAGAACTGTAATAATTATACTTATTACTTTTATTATTATCAATATAACATGCATTATTACCCGTATTATACTGTTATTATCGCTAGAACAATAATAATTATACTTATTACTTTTATTGTTAGCAATATATCATGCATTATTACCCGTATTATACTGTTATTATCGCTAGAACTAAAATAATTATACTTATTACTGTCATTATTATCAATATAACGTGCATTATTACCCAAATTATGCAGTTACTATCGCTAGAACTATAATAATTATACTTATTACTTTTATTGTTATCAATATAACATGCATTATCACCCATATTATAGACTTATTATCGCTAGAACTGTAGTAATTATACTTATTACTTTTACTATTATGAATATAGCGTACATTATTACCCATGTTATGCATTTATTATCGCTACAACTATAATAAATGTACCCATTACTTTTATTGTTATCAATATAACGTGCATTATTACCCATATTATGCATTTATTATCGCTAGAACTGTAATAATTATACTTATTACTTTTATTATTATCAATATAACATGCATTATTACCCGTATTCTACTGTTATTATCGCTAGAACTATAATAATTATACTTATTACTTTTATTGTTATCATTATATCATGCATTATTACACGTATTATACTGTTATTATCGCTAGAACTATAATGATTATACTTATTTCTATTATTATTATCAATATAACGTGCAGTATTACCCATATTGTACTGTTATTACCGCTAGAACTATAATGATTATACTTATTACTTTTACTATTATCAATATAGCGTACATTGTTACCCATGTTATGCATTTATTATCGCTAGAACTATAATAACAATACCTATTACTTTTATTGTTATCAATATAACGTGCATTATTACCCATATTATGCATTTATTACCGCTAGAACTGTAATAATTATACTTGTTACATTTATTATTATCAATATAACATGCATTATTACCCGCATTATGCTGTTATTATCGCAAGAACTATAATAATCGTACTTATTACTTTTATTATTATCAATATAACGTGCATTATTAAAAATATTATGCAGTTATTATCGCTAGAACTATAATAACAATACCTATTACTTTTATTGTCATCAATATAACGTGCATTATTACCCATATTATGCATTTATTATCGCTAGTACTATAATAATTATACTTATAACTTTTATTGTTATCAATATAACATGCATTAGCACCCATATTATAGACTTATTATCGCTGGAACTGTAGTAATTATACTTATTACTTTTATTGTTATCATTATAACATGCATTAGCACCCATATTATAGGCTTATTATCGCTAGAACTGTAGTAATTATACTTATTACTTTTGCTATTATCAATATAGCGTGCATTATTATCCATATTACGCAGTTATTATCGCTAGAACTATAATAACTATACTTATTACTTTTATTATTATCAATATAACATGCATTATTACTCGTATTATGCTGTTGTGATCGCTAGAACTATAATAATTATACTTACTATTTTTATTATCATCAATATAGCACGCAGTATTACCCATATTATACTGTTTTTATCGCTAGAACTATAATAATTATACTTATTACTTTTATTGTCATCAATATATCATGCATTATTACCCGTATTATACTGTTATTATCGCTAGAACTATAATAATTCTACTTATTACTACTATTGTTATCAATATAACGTGCATTATTACCCATATTGTATTGTTATTACCGCTATAACTATAATGAATATACTTATTACTTTTATTATTGTCAATATAACATATATTATTACCCGTATTATACTGTTATTATCGCTAGAACTATAATAATTATACTTATTCTCTTCATTATTATCAATATAACGTGCATTATTACCCATACTATGCATTTATTATCGCAAGAACTATAATAATCATACCTATTACTTTTATTATTATCAATATAACGTGCATTACTAACCATATTATGCAGTTATTATCGCTAGAACTATAATAACTATACCTATTACTTTTATTGTTATCAATATAACGTGCATTATTACCCATATTATGCATTTATTATCGCAAGAACTATATTAATCATACTTATTACTTTTATTATTATCAATATAACGTGCATTATTAAAAATATTATGCAGTTATTATCGCTAGAACTATAATAACAATACCTATTACTTTTATTGTCATCAATATAACGTGCATTATTACCCATATTATGCATTTATTATCGCTAGAACTGTAATAATTATACTTATTACTTTTATTATTATCAATATAACGTGCATTATTAACCATATTATGCAGTTATTAGCGCTAGAACTATAATAACTATACCTATTCCTTTTATTGTTATCAATATAACGTGCATTATTACCCATATTATGCATTTATTAACGCTAGAACTATAATGATTATACTTACTACTATTATTATTATCAATATAACGTGCAGTATTACCCATATTGTACTGTTATTACCGCTAGAAATATAATGATTATACTTATTACTTTTACTTTATCAATATAGCGTACATTATTACCCATGTTATGCATTTATTATCGCTAGAACTATGATAATTATACTTATTACATTTATTATTATCAATATAACATGCATTATTACCCGTATTATGCTGTTATTATCGCAAGAACTATAATAATCGTACTTATTACTTTTATTATTATCAATATAACGTGCATTATTAACCATATTATGCAGTTATTAGCGCTAGAACTATAATAACTATACCTATTACATTTATTATTATCAATATAACATGCATTATTACCCGTATTACGCTGTTATTATCGGAAGAACTATAATAATCGTACTTACTACTTTTATTATTATCAATATAACGTGCATTATTAACCATATTATGCAGTTATTATCGCTAGAACTATAATAACAATACCTATTACTTTTATTATTATCAATATAACATGCATTATTACTCGTATTATGCTGTTGTGATCGCTAGAACTATAATAATTATACTTACTATTTTTATTGTTATCAATATATCATGCATTATTACCCGTATTATACTGTTATTATCGCTAGAACTATAATGATTATACTTATTACTATTATTCTTATCAATATAACGTGCAGTATTACCCATATTGTACTGTTATTACCGCTAGAACTATAATGATTATGCTTATTACTTTTATTATTGTCAATAAAACATGCATTATTACTCGTATTATACTGTTATTATCGCTAGAACTATAATAATTATACTTATTACTTTTATTGTCATCAATATATCATGCATTATTACCCGTATTATACTGTTATTATCGCTAGAACTATAATAATTCTACTTATTACTACTATTGTTATCAATATAACGTGCATTATTACCCATATTGTATTGTTATTACCGCTATAACTATAATGAATATACTTATTACTTTTATTATTGTCAATATAACATATATTATTACCCGTATTATACTGTTATTATCGCTAGAACTATAATAATTATACTTATTCTCTTCATTATTATCAATATAACGTGCATTATTACCCATACTATGCATTTATTATCGCAAGAACTATAATAATCATACCTATTACTTTTATTATTATCAACATAACGTGCATTATTAACGATATTATGCAGTTATTATCGATAGAACTATAATAACTATACCTATTCCTTTTATTGTTATCAATATAACGTGCATTATTACCCATATTATGCATTTATTATCGCAAGAACTATAATAATCATACCTATTACTTTTATTATTATCAATATAACGTGCATTATTAACTATATTATGCAGTTACTATCGCTAGGTCTATAATAACTATACCTATTACTTTTATTGTTATCAATATAACGTGCATTATCACCCATACTATTCATTTATTATCGCAAGAACTATAATAATCATACCTATTACTTTTATTATTATCAATATAACGTGCATTACTAACCATATTATGCAGTTATTATCGCTAGAACTATAATAACTATACCTATTACTTTTATTGTTATCAATATAACGTGCATTATTACCCATATTATGCATTTATTATCGCAAGAACTATATTAATCATACTTATTACTTTTATTATTATCAATATAACGTGCATTATTAAAAATATTATGCAGTTATTATCGCTAGAACTATAATAACAATACCTATTACTTTTATTGTCATCAATATAACGTGCATTATTACCCATATTATGCATTTATTATCGCTAGAACTGTAATAATTATACTTATTACTTTTATTATTATCAATATAACGTGCATTATTAACCATATTATGCAGTTATTAGCGCTAGAACTATAATAACTATACCTATCCCTTTTATTGTTATCAATATAACGTGCATTATTACCCATATTATGCATTTATTAACGCTAGAACTATAATGATTATACTTACTACTATTATTATTATCAATATAACGTGCAGTATTACCCATATTGTACTGTTATTACCGCTAGAAATATAATGATTATACTTATTACTTTTACTTTATCAATATAGCGTACATTATTACCCATGTTATGCATTTATTATCGCTAGAACTATGATAATTATACTTATTACATTTATTATTATCAATATAACATGCATTATTACCCGTATTATGCTGTTATTATCGCAAGAACTATAATAATCGTACTTATTACTTTTATTATTATCAATATAACGTGCATTATTAACCATATTATGCAGTTATTAGCGCTAGAACTATAATAACTATACCTATTACATTTATTATTATCAATATAACATGCATTATTACCCGTATTACGCTGTTATTATCGGAAGAACTATAATAATCGTACTTATTACTTTTATTATTATCAATATAACGTGCATTATTAAAAATATTATGCAGTTATTATCGCTAGAACTATAATAACAATACCTATTACTTTTATTGTCATCAATATAACGTGCATTATTACCCATATTATGCATTTATTATCGCTAGAACTGTAATAATTATACTTATTACTTTTATTATTATCAATATAACGTGCATTATTAACCATATTATGCAGTTATTAGCGCTAGAACTATAATAACTATACCTATTCCTTTTATTGTTATCAATATAACGTGCATTATTACCCATATTATGCATTTATTAAGGCTAGAACTATAATGATTATACTTATTACTATTATTATTATCAATATAACGTGCAGTATTACCCATATTGTACTGTTTTTACCGCTAGAAATATAATGATTATACTTATTACTTTTACTTTATCAATATAGCGTACATTATTACCCATGTTATGCATTTATTATCGCTAGAACTATGATAATTATACTTATTACATTTATTATTATCAATATAACATGCATTATTACCCGTATTATGCTGTTATTATCGCAAGAACTATAATAATCGTACTTACTACTTTTATTATTATCAATATAGCGTGCATTATTAACCATATTATGCAGTTATTATCGCTAGAACTATAATAACAATATCTATTACGTTTATTATTATCAATATAACATGCATTATTACTCGTATTATGCTGTTGTGATCGCTAGAACTATAATAATTACACTTACTATTTTTATTGTTATCAATATATCATGCATTATTACCCGTATTATACTGTTATTATCGCTAGAACTATAATGATTATACTTATTACTATTATTCTTATCAATATAACGTGCAGTATTACCCATATTGTACTGTTATTACCGCTAGAACTATAATGATTATGCTTATTACTTTTATTATTGTCAATAAAACATGCATTATTACTCGTATTATACTGTTATTATCGCTAGAACTATAATAATTATACTTATTACTTTTATTGTTATCATTATAACATGCATTAGCACTCATATTATAGGCTTATTATCGCTAGAACTGTAGTAATTATACTTATTACTTTTGCTATTATCAATATAGCGTGCATTATTATCCATATTACGCAGTTATTATCGCTAGAACTATAATAACTATACTTATTACTTTTATTATTATCAATATAACATGCATTATTACTCGTATTATGCTGTTGTGATCGCTAGAACTATAATAATTATACTTACTATTTTTATTATCATCAATATAGCACGCAGTATTACCCATATTATACTGTTTTTATCGCTAGAACTATAATAATTATACTTATTACTTTTATTGTCATCAATATATCATGCATTATTACCCGTATTATACTGTTATTATCGCTAGAACCATAATAATTCTACTTATTACTACTATTGTTATCAATATAACGTGCATTATTACCCATATTGTATTGTTATTACCGCTATAACTATAATGAATATACTTATTACTATTATTATTGTCAATATAACATATATTATTACCCGTATTATACTGTTATTATCGCTAGAACTATAATAATTATACTTATTCTCTTCATTATTATCAATATAACGTGCATTATTACCCATACTATGCATTTATTATCGCAAGAACTATAATAATCATACCTATTACTTTTATTATTATCAACTTAACGTGCATTATTAACGATATTATGCAGTTATTATCGATAGAACTATAATAACTATACCTATTCCTTTTATTGTTATCAATATAACGTGCATTATTACCCATATTATGCATTTATTATCGCAAGAACTATAATAATCATACCTATTACTTTTATTATTATCAATATAACGTGCATTATTAACTATATTATGCAGTTACTATCGCTAGGTCTATAATAACTATACCTATTACTTTTATTGTTATCAATATAACGTGCATTATCACCCATACTATTCATTTATTATCGCAAGAACTATAATAATCATACCTATTACTTTTATTATTATCAATATAACGTGCATTACTAACCATATTATGCAGTTATTATCGCTAGAACTATAATAACTATACCTATTACTTTTATTGTTATCAATATAACGTGCATTATTACCCATATTATGCATTTATTATCGCAAGAACTATATTAATCATACTTATTACTTTTATTATTATCAATATAACGTGCATTATTAAAAATATTATGCAGTTATTATCGCTAGAACTATAATAACAATACCTATTACTTTTATTGTCATCAATATAACGTGCATTATTACCCATATTATGCATTTATTATCGCTAGAACTGTAATAATTATACTTATTACTTTTATTATTATCAATATAACGTGCATTATTAACCATATTATGCAGTTATTAGCGCTAGAACTATAATAACTATACCTATTCCTTTTATTGTTATCAATATAACGTGCATTATTACCCATATTATGCATTTATTAACGCTAGAACTATAATGATTATACTTACTACTATTATTATTATCAATATAACGTGCAGTATTACCCATATTGTACTGTTATTACCGCTAGAAATATAATGATTATACTTATTACTTTTACTTTATCAATATAGCGTACATTATTACCCATGTTATGCATTTATTATCGCTAGAACTGTAATAATTATACTTATTACTTTTATTATTATCAATATAACGTGCATTATTAACCATATTATGCAGTTATTAGCGCTAGAACTATAATAACTATACCTATTCCTTTTATTGTTATCAATATAACGTGCATTATCACCCATACTATTCATTTATTATCGCAAGAACTATAATAATCATACCTATTACTTTTATTATTATCAATATAACGTGCATTACTAACCATATTATGCAGTTATTATCGCTAGAACTATAATAACTATACCTATTACTTTTATTGTTATCAATATAACGTGCATTATTACCCATATTATGCATTTATTATCGCAAGAACTATATTAATCATACTTATTACTTTTATTATTATCAATATAACGTGCATTATTAAAAATATTATGCAGTTATTATCGCTAGAACTATAATAACAATACCTATTACTTTTATTGTCATCAATATAACGTGCATTATTACCCATATTATGCATTTATTATCGCTAGAACTGTAATAATTATACTTATTACTTTTATTATTATCAATATAACGTGCATTATTAACCATATTATGCAGTTATTAGCGCTAGAACTATAATAACTATACCTATTCCTTTTATTGTTATCAATATAACGTGCATTATTACCCATATTATGCATTTATTAACGCTAGAACTATAATGATTATACTTACTACTATTATTATTATCAATATAACGTGCAGTATTACCCATATTGTACTGTTATTACCGCTAGAAATATAATGATTATACTTATTACTTTTACTTTATCAATATAGCGTACATTATTACCCATGTTATGCATTTATTATCGCTAGAACTATGATAATTATACTTATTACATTTATTATTATCAATATAACATGCATTATTACCCGTATTATGCTGTTATTATCGCAAGAACTATAATAATCGTACTTATTACTTTTATTATTATCAATATAACGTGCATTATTAACCATATTATGCAGTTATTAGCGCTAGAACTATAATAACTATACCTATTACATTTATTATTATCAATATAACATGCATTATTACCCGTATTACGCTGTTATTATCGGAAGAACTATAATAATCGTACTTACTACTTTTATTATTATCAATATAACGTGCATTATTAACCATATTATGCAGTTATTATCGCTAGAACTATAATAACAATACCTATTACTTTTATTATTATCAATATAACATGCATTATTACTCGTATTATGCTGTTGTGATCGCTAGAACTATAATAATGATACTTACTATTTTTATTGTTATCAATATATCATGCATTATTACCCGTATTATACTGTTATTATCGCTAGAACTATAATTATTATACTTATTACTATTATTCTTATCAATAGAACGTGCAGTATTACCCATATTGTACTGTTATTACCGCTAGAACTATAATGATTATGCTTATTACTTTTATTGTTGTCAATAAAACATGCATTATTACTCGTATTATACTGTTATTATCGCTAGAACTATAATAATTATACTTATTACTTTTATTGTTATCATTATAACATGCATTAGCACCCATATTATAGGCTTATTATCGCTAGAACTGTAGTAATTATACTTATTACTTTTGCTATTATCAATATAGCGTGCATTATTATCCATATTACGCAGTTATTATCGCTAGAACTATAATAACTATACTTATTACTTCTATTATTATCAATATAACATGCATTATTACTCGTATTATGCTGTTGTGATCGCTAGAACTATAATAATTATACTTACTATTTTTATTATCATCAATATAGCACGCAGTATTACCCATATTATACTGTTTTTATCGCTAGAACTATAATAATTATACTTATTACTTTTATTGTCATCAATATATCATGCATTATTACCCGTATTATACTGTTATTATCGCTAGAACTATAATAATTCTACTTATTACTACTATTGTTATCAATATAACGTGCATTATTACCCATATTGTATTGTTATTACCGCTATAACTATAATGAATATACTTATTACTTTTATTATTGTCAATATAACATATATTATTACCCGTATTATACTGTTATTATCGCTAGAACTATAATAATTATACTTATTCTCTTCATTATTATCAATATAACGTGCATTATTACCCATACTATGCATTTATTATCGCAAGAACTATAATAATCATACCTATTACTTTTATTATTATCAACATAACGTGCATTATTAACGATATTATGCAGTTATTATCGATAGAACTATAATAACTATACCTATTCCTTTTATTGTTATCAATATAACGTGCATTATTACCCATATTATGCATTTATTATCGCAAGAACTATAATAATCATACCTATTACTTTTATTATTATCAATATAACGTGCATTATTAACTATATTATGCAGTTACTATCGCTAGGTCTATAATAACTATACCTATTACTTTTATTGTTATCAATATAACGTGCATTATCACCCATACTATTCATTTATTATCGCAAGAACTATAATAATCATACCTATTACTTTTATTATTATCAATATAACGTGCATTACTAACCATATTATGCAGTTATTATCGCTAGAACTATAATAACTATACCTATTACTTTTATTGTTATCAATATAACGTGCATTATTACCCATATTATGCATTTATTATCGCAAGAACTATATTAATCATACTTATTACTTTTATTATTATCAATATAACGTGCATTATTAAAAATATTATGCAGTTATTATCGCTAGAACTATAATAACAATACCTATTACTTTTATTGTCATCAATATAACGTGCATTATTACCCATATTATGCATTTATTATCGCTAGAACTGTAATAATTATACTTATTACTTTTATTATTATCAATATAACGTGCATTATTAACCATATTATGCAGTTATTAGCGCTAGAACTATAATAACTATACCTATTCCTTTTATTGTTATCAATATAACGTGCATTATTACCCATATTATGCATTTATTAACGCTAGAACTATAATGATTATACTTACTACTATTATTATTATCAATATAACGTGCAGTATTACCCATATTGTACTGTTATTACCGCTAGAAATATAATGATTATACTTATTACTTTTACTTTATCAATATAGCGTACATTATTACCCATGTTATGCATTTATTATCGCTAGAACTATGATAATTATACTTATTACATTTATTATTATTAATATAACATGCATTATTACCCGTATTATGCTGTTATTATCGCAAGAACTATAATAATCGTACTTATTACTTTTATTATTATCAATATAACGTGCATTATTAACCATATTATGCAGTTATTAGCGCTAGAACTATAATAACTACACCTATTACATTTATTATTATCAATATAACATGCATTATTACCCGTATTACGCTGTTATTATCGGAAGAACTATAATAATCGTACTTATTACTTTTATTATTATCAATATAACGTGCATTATTAAAAATATTATGCAGTTATTATCGCTAGAACTATAATAACAATACCTATTACTTTTATTGTCATCAATATAACGTGCATTATTACCCATATTATGCATTTATTATCGCTAGAACTGTAATAATTATACTTATTACTTTTATTATTATCAATATAACGTGCATTATTAACCATATTATGCAGTTATTAGCGCTAGAACTATAATAACTATACCTATTCCTTTTATTGTTATCAATATAACGTGCATTATTACCCATATTATGCATTTATTAAGGCTAGAACTATAATGATTATACTTATTACTATTATTATTATCAATATAACGTGCAGTATTACCCATATTGTACTGTTTTTACCGCTAGAAATATAATGATTATACTTATTACTTTTACTTTATCAATATAGCGTACATTATTACCCATGTTATGCATTTATTATCGCTAGAACTATGATAATTATACTTATTACATTTATTATTATCAATATAACATGCATTATTACCCGTATTATGCTGTTATTATCGCAAGAACTATAATAATCGTACTTACTACTTTTATTATTATCACTATAGCGTGCATTATTAACCATATTATGCAGTTATTATCGCTAGAACTATAATAACAATACCTATTACGTTTATTATTATCAATATAACATGCATTATTACTCGTATTATGCTGTTGTGATCGCTAGAACTATAATAATTACACTTACTATTTTTATTGTTATCAATATATCATGCATTATTACCCGTATTATACTGTTATTATCGCTAGAACTATAATGATTATACTTATTACTATTATTCTTATCAATATAACGTGCAGTATTACCCATATTGTACTGTTATTACCGCTAGAACTATAATGATTATGCTTATTACTTTTATTATTGTCAATAAAACATGCATTATTACTCGTATTATACTGTTATTATCGCTAGAACTATAATAATTATACTTATTACTTTTATTGTTATCATTATAACATGCATTAGCACTCATATTATAGGCTTATTATCGCTAGAACTGTAGTAATTATACTTATTACTTTTGCTATTATCAATATAGCGTGCATTATTATCCATATTACGCAGTTATTATCGCTAGAACTATAATAACTATACTTATTACTTTTATTATTATCAATATAACATGCATTATTACTCGTATTATGCTGTTGTGATCGCTAGAACTATAATAATTATACTTACTATTTTTATTGTTATCAATATATCATGCATTATTACCCGTATTATACTGTTATTATCGCTAGAACTATAATGATTATACTTATTACTATTATTCTTATCAATATAACGTGCAGTATTACCCATATTGTACTGTTATTACCGCTAGAACTATAATGATTATGCTTATTACTTTTATTATTGTCAATAAAACATGCATTATTACTCGTATTACACTGTTATTATCGCTAGAACTATAATAATTATACTTATTACTTTTATTGTTATCATTATAACATGCATTAGCACCCATATTATAGGCTTATTATCGCTAGAACTGTAGTAATTATACTTATTACTTTTGCTATTATCAATATAGCGTGCATTATTATCCATATTACGCAGTTATTATCGCTAGAACTATAATAACTATACTTATTACTTTTATTATTATCAATATAACATGCATTATTACTCGTATTATGCTGTTGTGATCGCTAGAACTATAATAATTATACTTACTATTTTTATTATCATCAATATAGCACGCAGTATTACCCATATTATACTGTTTTTATCGCTAGAACTATAATAATTATACTTATTACTTTTATTGTCATCAATATATCATGCATTATTACCCGTATTATACTGTTATTATCGCTAGAACTATAATAATTCTACTTATTACTACTATTGTTATCAATATAACGTGCATTATTACCCATATTGTATTGTTATTACCGCTATAACTATAATGAATATACTTATTACTTTTATTATTGTCAATATAACATATATTATTACCCGTATTATACTGTTATTATCGCTAGAACTATAATAATTATACTTATTCTCTTCATTATTATCAATATAACGTGCATTATTACCCATACTATGCATTTATTATCGCAAGAACTATAATAATCATACCTATTACTTTTATTATTATCAACATAACGTGCATTATTAACGATATTATGCAGTTATTATCGATAGAACTATAATAACTATACATATTCCTTTTATTGTTATCAATATAACGTGCATTATTACCCATATTATGCATTTATTATCGCAAGAACTATAATAATCATACCTATTACTTTTATTATTATCAATATAACGTGCATTATTAACTATATTATGCAGTTACTATCGCTAGGTCTATAATAACTATACCTATTACTTTTATTGTTATCAATATAACGTGCATTATTACCCATATTATGCATTTATTATCGCAAGAACTATATTAATCATACTTATTACTTTTATTATTATCAATATAACGTGCATTATTAAAAATATTATGCAGTTATTATCGCTAGAACTATAATAACAATACCTATTACTTTTATTGTCATCAATATAACGTGCATTATTACCCATATTATGCATTTATTATCGCTAGAACTGTAATAATTATACTTATTACTTTTATTATTATCAATATAACGTGCATTATTAACCATATTATGCAGTTATTAGCGCTAGAACTATAATAACTATACCTATTCCTTTTATTGTTATCAATATAACGTGCATTATTACCCATATTATGCATTTATTAACGCTAGAACTATAATGATTATACTTACTACTATTATTATTATCAATATAACGTGCAGTATTACCCATATTGTACTGTTATTACCGCTAGAAATATAATGATTATACTTATTACTTTTACTTTATCAATATAGCGTACATTATTACCCATGTTATGCATTTATTATCGCTAGAACTATGATAATTATACTTATTACATTTATTATTATCAATATAACATGCATTATTACTCGTATTATGCTGTTGTGATCGCTAGAACTATAATAATTACACTTACTATTTTTATTGTTATCAATATATCATGCATTATTACCCGTATTATACTGTTATTATCGCTAGAACTATAATGATTATACTTATTACTATTATTCTTATCAATATAACGTGCAGTATTACCCATATTGTACTGTTATTACCGCTAGAACTATAATGATTATGCTTATTACTTTTATTATTGTCAATAAAACATGCATTATTACTCGTATTATACTGTTATTATCGCTAGAACTATAATAATTATACTTATTACTTTTATTGTTATCATTATAACATGCATTAGCACTCATATTATAGGCTTATTATCGCTAGAACTGTAGTAATTATACTTATTACTTTTGCTATTATCAATATAGCGTGCATTATTATCCATATTACGCAGTTATTATCGCTAGAACTATAATAACTATACTTATTACTTTTATTATTATCAATATAACATGCATTATTACTCGTATTATGCTGTTGTGATCGCTAGAACTATAATAATTATACTTACTATTTTTATTATCATCAATATAACACGCAGTATTACCCATATTATACTGTTTTTATTGCTAGAACTATAATAATTATACTTATTACTTTTATTGTCATCAATATATCATGCATTATTACCCGTATTATACTGTTATTATCGCTAGAACTACAATAATTCTACTTATTACTACTATTGTTATCAATATAACGTGCATTATTACCCATATTGTATTGTTATTACCGCTATAACTATAATGAATATACTTATTACTTTTATTATTGTCAATATAACATATATTACTACCCGTATTATACTGTTATTATCGCTAGAACTATAATAATTATACTTATTCTCTTCATTATTATCAATATAACGTGCATTATTACCCATACTATGCATTTATTATCGCAAGAACTATAATAAGCATACCTATTACTTTTATTATTATCAACATAACGTGCATTATTAACGATATTATGCAGTTATTATCGATAGAACTATAATAACTATACCTATTCCTTTTATTGTTATCAATATAACGTGCATTATTACCCATATTATGCATTTATTATCGCAAGAACTATAATAATCATACCTATTACTTTTATTATTATCAATATAACGTGCATTATTAACCATATTATGCAGTTACTATCGCTAGGTCTATAATAACTATACCTATTACTTTTATTGTTATCAATATAACGTGCATTATCACCCATACTATTCATTTATTATCGCAAGAACTATAATAATCATACCTATTACTTTTATTATTATCAATATAACGTGCATTACTAACCATATTATGCAGTTATTATCGCTAGAACTATAATAACTATACCTATTACTTTTATTGTTATCAATATAACGTGCATTATTACCCATATTATGCATTTATTATCGCAAGAACTATAATAATCATACTTATTACTTTTATTATTATCAATATAGCGTACGTTATTACCCATGTTATGCATTTATTATCGCTACAACTATAATAAATATACCTATTACTTTTATTGTTATCAATATAACGTGCATTATTACCCATATTATGCATTTATTATCGCTAGAACTGTAATAATTATACTTATTACTTTTATTATTATCAATATAACATGTATTATTACCCGTATTCTACTCTTATTATCGCTAGAACTATAATAACTATACCTATTCCTTTTATTGTTATCAATATAACGTGCATTATTACCCATATTATGCATTTATTAACGCTAGAACTATAATGATTATACTTATTACTATTATTATTATCAATATAACGTGCAGTATTACCCATATTGTACTGTTATTACCGCTAGAAATATAATGATTATACTTATTACTTTTACTTTATCAATATAGCGTACATTATTACCCATGTTATGCATTTATTATCGCTAGAACTATGATAATTATACTTATTACATTTATTATTATCAATATAACATGCATTATTACCCGTATTATGCTGTTATTATCGCAAGAACTATAATAATCGTACTTATTACTTTTATTATTATCAATATAACGTGCATTATTAACCATATTATGCAGTTATTAGCGCTAGAACTATAATAACTATACCTATTACATTTATTATTATCAATATAACATGCATAATTACCCGTATTACGCTGTTATTATCGGAAGAACTATAATAATCGTACTTATTACTTTTATTATTATCAATATAACGTGCATTATTAACCATATTATGCAGTTATTATCGCTAGAACTATAATAATCATACTTATTACTTTTATTATTATCAATATAACGTGCATTATTAAAAATATTATGCAGTTATTATCGCTAGAACTATAATAACAATACCTATTACTTTTATTGTCATCAATATAACGTGCATTATTACCCATATTATGCATTTATTATCGCTAGAATTGTAATAATTATACTTATTACTTTTATTATTATCAATATAGCGTACGTTATTACCCATGTTATGCATTTATTATCGCTACAACTATAATAAATATACCTATTACTTTTATTGTTATCAATATAACGTGCATTATTACCCATATTATGCATTTATTATCGCTAGAACTGTAATAATTATACTTATTACTTTTATTATTATCAATATAACATGTATTATTACCCGTATTCTACTCTTATTATCGCTAGAACTATAATAATTATACTTATTATATTTATTGTTATCAATATATCATGCATTATTACCCGTATTATACTGTTACTATCGCTAGAACTATAATGATTATACTTATTACTATTATTATTATCAATATAACGTGCAGTATTACCCATATTGTACTGTTATTACCGCTAGAACTATAATGATTATACTTATTACTTTTACTATTATCAATATAGCGCACATTATTACCCATGTTATGCATTTATTATCGCTAGAACTATGATAATTATACTTATTACATTTATTATTATCAATATAACATGCATTATTACTCGTATTATGCTGTTGTGATCGCTAGAACTATAATAATTACACTTACTATTTTTATTGTTATCAATATATCATGCATTTGTAACGTCCCACGGACCCTGTTTTTGCACCTTTCGACAGCTCTGATTTATTACCGACAGTAGAAGCTAATTACCGACAGTGATAGCTAATTACCGACAATAGGGTATTATCGACCATCAATCCTATCGACCCGATATGTATGTTCCCGATATTAATTAATTTGTAAATTGTAGTAGGTATTATGTTTCAAAAGTCATTTGAATATTTAGTTAGAATAGTTGAAACGAAATAATGTATTATAGTATTATAATTTTCTAATAAATAATTTGTACGAAATTTCCGTTGCGCTGCGTTAATACTGCAAGTCACGACGTTCAACCGAAACACTTGAGACAGCGATAGCTATAGAAAAGGATAGGAACACTATCTCTATTTACGGCAACTTTAGATATTAAAATTAATTAATTAATTTAATCAATTCATGCATGAGAATTCATCATTCATTAAAACATTTATAGACTTGATCGAAATCAGTTTCATTATCTAAAGGAAAATCCGTAAATCGAAATAGTTTTGACTCGCGCAAAAATCAAACACCCTTGATTAGAAAAGGACAGAAAACGTATCTCCGTTAAAACACCGCTACGGTAATAATCTAATGCCGAAACGTTAATAATTAATTGAAGAGCAATATTTAAAACATAACCGAAGTAACCAATCTTCTAATTAATATGTATTAACGAATTTATGCGAAATTTTGGAAATTCTGACGTCACGAATTCGTTGAATTTTGGGGTATAAAAGGGCAAGCGAAACCCGTCTCCAAGCAGAACAGTCTTCGGAATCGAACGCGACACAAGCCTCATTTCTCTGTAAAAGAGCCGACACGAGTCTTAATACTTGACTGGTAAAGCAAGTATACGCCATTTGGATACTTGATCGTGGGTCGTCTAGTAGCTAGCTAACGCGGGCTCCCCATTCAAACGATCTCGTCTCTGAAACTCCGTCAGGAGAGTGCTATGCTTAGCGCCAAGAAAGGCTAAGATATCGGAAGGATAGCTCTCAGCTACTCATCTTGTTTTTTTTGTCGAATTGCTAACGCGCCGTCAGATTCTCGTAGTTCGCTCTGGGTAGTTTCGTAGCCAGCTAACGCAGGCTCCCCATTTGAGCGACTTGGTCTCTGAAGCCCGTGTCTTTTGGGTGGCAGTTCAGCAATTACGATCTTATATTAGAATCATTCGATTTGCTACCCTGTTAGACTTATACTGTTCACCCTTTACCTGTATCGTTGGGTCGTTCTAGTAGCCAGTGAACAACAGGCTCCCCAATTAAGCGATCTGGTTTTGGCTGTCAGTGTTCGTTTTGACTAAAAGGGTCATGAACAATTAATTGTCGAGTCAGAATAAAAAGAGTAACTGTTCCGAAGAAATAAATTATTAAAATCAGATAGAGTTCGGAAGTTCAAATCGGTAAAAGAACACTGTTCTCAATTAAGCGTTTTTCCGTAATCGATTACTCCGCGATAGATTTTTGCGAAAGCGTATTTAGGTACTCTTAGAGAATTGCACTTAGGTCGCATTCCTCGCAAGCGGTAGATTACCAGCGTAACATCTCGTCTAGAATCATTTAACCGAATCGAAACATAATTTGTCACTGCGATAATTTCAGAAGCGAGAACCGAACATATATTATTATAGATTTTAGTTAGCCTCAGATACAAGCGAGTATCTTTCCAGATTTCACGATAATTATTATTTGATTTATAATGTGTTAATTTCTCAATCGTTTATTACGTACCGTTCAATTGTCAATCTTTATTATTCTTCATTATTATTATTATTATACCAAACTTACTTAATTCTTTAATCAAACACTTACTATTTATTATTTCGATATTATTGTTATTTGTTAGTTTTAATTTCCGTTTTTGAATAAATTTAAGTTATTGAAAGATTCTGATCTGTGGATTTCACTCCTTAACCGCACACCACACGAATCCCACAAACTTTATTAGGAAAACGAGTCGTTCAGAGGGTAAAAGCCGCTCTTTACCTTACTAGCGCGAGTAACAACCTAAACTTATGTTCTAGGGACGTTACACATTATTACCCGTATTATACTGTTATTATCGCTAGAACTATAATGATTATACTTATTACTATTATTCTTATCAATATAACGTGCAGTATTACCCATATTGTACGGTTATTACCGCTAGAACTATAATGATTATGCTTATTACTTTTATTATTGTCAATAAAACATGCATTATTACTCGTATTATACTGTTATTATCGCTAGAACTATAATAATTATACTTATTACTTTTATTGTTATCATTATAACATGCATTAGCACCCATATTATAGGCTTATTATCGCTAGAACTGTAGTAATTATACTTATTACTTTTGCTATTATCAATATAGCGTGCATTATTATCCATATTACGCAGTTATTATCGCTAGAACTATAATAACTGTACTTATTACTTTTATTATTATCAATATAACATGCATTATTACTCGTATTATGCTGTTGCGATCGCTAGAACTATAATAATTATACTTACTATTTTTATTATCATCAATATAACACGCAGTATTACCCATATTATACTGTTTTTATTGCTAGAACTATAATAATTATACTTATTACTTTTATTGTCATCAATATATCATGCATTATTACCCGTATTATACTGTTATTATCGCTAGAACTATAATATTTCTACTTATTACTACTATTGTTATCAATATAACGTGCATTATTACCCATATTGTATTGTTATTACCGCTATAACTATAATGAATATACGTATTACTTTTATTATTGTCAATATAACATATATTATTACCCGTATTATACTGTTATTATCGCTAGAACTATAATAATTATACTTATTCTCTTCATTATTATCAATATAACGTGCATTATTACCCATACTATGCATTTATTATCGCAAGAACTATAATAAGCATACCTATTACTTTTATTATTATCAACATAACGTGCATTATTAACGATATTATGCAGTTATTATCGATAGAACTATAATAACTATACCTATTCCTTTTATTGTTATCAATATAACGTGCATTATTACCCATATTATGCATTTATTATCGCAAGAACTATAATAATCATACCTATTACTTTTATTATTATCAATATAACGTGCATTATTAACCATATTATGCAGTTACTATCGCTAGGTCTATAATAACTATACCTATTACTTTTATTATTATCAATATAACGTGCATTATTAACCATATTATGCAGTTACTATCGCTAGGTCTATAATAACTATACCTATTACTTTTATTGTTATCAATATAACGTGCATTATTACCCATATTATGCATTTATTATCGCAAGAACTATAATAATCATACTTATTACTTTTATTATTATCAATATAACATGTATTATTACCCGTATTCTACTCTTATTATCGCTAGAACTATAATAACTATACCTATTCCTTTTATTGTCATCAATATAACGTGCATTATTACCCATATTATGCATTTATTATCGCTAGAATTGTAATAATTATACTTATTACTTTTATTATTATCAATATAACATGCATTATTACCCGTATTATACTGTTATTATCGCTAGAACTATAATAATTATACTTATTCCTTTTATTGTTATCATTATAACATGCATTAGCACCCATATTATAGGCTTATTATCGCTAGAACTGTAGTAATTATACTTATTACTTTTGCTATTATCAATATAGCGTGCATTATTATCCATATTACGCAGTTATTATCGCTAGAACTATAATAACTATACTTATTACTTTTATTGTTATCAATATAACATGCATTAGCACCCATATTATAGACTTATTATCGCTAGAACTGTAGTAAGTATACTTAATACTTTTACTATTATCAATATAGCGTACATTATTACCCATGTTATGCATTTATTATCGCAAGAACTATAATAATCATACTTATTACTATTATTATTATCAATATAACGTGCATTATTAACCATATTATGCAGTTATTATCGCTAGAACTATAATAACTATACCTATTACTTTTATTGTTATCAATATAACGTGCATTATTACCCATATTATGCATTTATTATCGGTAGAACTGTAATAATTATACTTATTACTTTTATTATTATCAATATAACATGCATTATTACGAGTATTATACTGTTATTATCGCTAGAACTATAATAATTATACTTATTACTTTTATTGTTATCAATATATCATGCATTATTACCCGTATTATACTGTTATTATCGCTAGAACTAAAATAATTATACTTATTACTATCATTATTATCAATATAACGTGCATTATTACCCAAATTATGCAGTTATTATCGCTAGAACTATAATAATTATACTTATTACTTTTATTATTATCAATATAACATGCATTATTACTCGTATTATACTGTTATTATCGCTAGAACTATAATAACTATACCTATTACTTTTATTGTTATCAATATAACGTGCATTATTACCCATATTATGCATTTATTATCGCAAGAACTATATTAATCATACTTATTACTTTTATTATTATCAATATAACGTGCATTATTAAGAATATTATGCAGTTATTATCGCTAGAACTATAATAACAATACCTATTACTTTTATTGTCATCAATATAACGTGCATTATTACCCATATTATGCATTTATTATCGCTAGAACTGTAATAATTATACTTATTACTTTTATTATTATCAATATAACGCGCAGTATTACCCATTTTGTACTGTTATTACCGCTAGAACTATAATAATTATACTTATTACTTTTATTGTTATCAATATAACATGCATTAGCACCCATATTATAGACTTATTATCGCTAGAACTGTAGTAATTATACTTAATACTTTTACTATTATCAATATAGCGTACATTATTACCCATATTATGCATTTATTATCGGTAGAACTGTAATAATTATACTTATTACTTTTATTATTATCAATATAACATGCATGATTACCCGTATTATACTGTTATTATCGCTAGAACTATAATAATTATACTTATTACTTTTATTGTTATCAATATATCATGCATTATTACCCGTATTATACTGTTATTATCGCTAGAACTAAAATAATTATACTTATTACTATCATTATTATCAATATAACGTGCATTATTACCCAAATTATGCAGTTATTATCGCTAGAACTATAATAATTATACTTATTACTTTTATCATTATCAATATAACATGCATTATTACTCGTATTATACTGTTATTATCGCTAGAACTATAATAACTATACCTATTACTTTTATTGTTATCAATATAACGTGCATTATTACCCATATTATGCATTTATTATCGCAAGAACTATATTAATCATACTTATTACTTTTATTATTATCAATATAACGTGCATTATTAAAAATATTATGCAGTTATTATCGCTAGAACTATAATAACAATACCTATTACTTTTATTGTCATCAATATAACGTGCATTATTACCCATATTATGCATTTATTATCGCTAGAACTGTAATAATTATACTTATTACTTTTATTATTATCAATATAACGCGCAGTATTACCCATATTGTACTGTTATTACCGCTAGAACTATAATGATTATACTTATTACTTTTATTGTTATCAATATAACATGCATTAGCACCCATATTATAGACTTATTATCGCTAGAACTGTAGTAAGTATACTTAATACTTTTACTATTATCAATATAGCGTACATTATTACCCATGTTATGCATTTATTATCGCTAGAACTATAATAACTATACTTATTACTTTTATTATTATCAATATAACATGCATTATTACTCGTATTATGCTGTTGTGATCGCTAGAACTATAATAATTATACTTACTATTTTTATTATCATCAATATAACACGCAGTATTACCCATATTATACTGTTTTTATCGCTAGAACTATAATAATTATACTTATTACTTTTATTGTCATCAATATATCATGCATTATTACCCGTATTATACTGTTAATATTGCTAGAACTATAATGATGATACTTATTACTATTATTATTATCAATATAACGCGCAGTATTACCAATATTGTACTGTTATTACCGCTAGAACTATAATAATTATACTTATTACTTTTATTGTTATCAATATAACATGCATTAGCACCCATATTATAGACTTATTATCGCTAGAACTGTAGTAATTATACTTAATACTTTTACTATTATCAATATAGCGTACATTATTACCCATATTATGCATTTATTATCGGTAGAACTGTAATAATTATACTTATTACTTTTATTATTATCAATATAACATGCATTATTACCCGTATTATACTGTTATTATCGCTAGAACTATAATAATTATACTTATTACTTTTATTGTTAGCAATATAACATGCATTATCACCCATATTATAGACTTATTATCGCTAGAACTGTAGTAATTATACTTATTACTTTTACTATTATGAATATAGCGTACATTATTACCCATGTTATGCATTTATTATCGCAACAACTATAATAAATATACCTATTACTTTTATTGTTATCAATATAACGTGCATTATTACCCATATTATGCATTTATTACCGCTAGAACTGTAATAATTATACTTATTACTTTATTATTATCAATATAACATGCATTATTACCCGTATTATACTGTTATTATCGCTAGAACTATAATAATTATACTTATTACTTTTATTGTTAGCAATATATCATGCATTATTACCCGTATTATACTGTTATTATCGCTAGAACTAAAATAATTATACTTATTACTATCATTATTATCAATATAACGTGCATTATTACCCAAATTATGCAGTTACTATCGCTATAACTATAATAATTATACTTATTACTTTTATTGTTATCAGTATAACATGCATTATCACCCATATTATAGACTTATTATCGCTAGAACTGTAGTAATTATACTTATTACTTTTACTATTATGAATTTAGCGTACATTATTACCCATGTTATGCATTTATTATCGCTACAACTATAATAAATTTACCTATTACTTTTATTGTTATCAATATAACGTGCATTATTACCCATATTATGCATTTATTATCGCTAGAACTGTAATAATTATACTTATTACTTTTATTATTATCAATATAGCGTACATTGTTACCCATGTTATGCATTTATTATCGCTAGAACTATGATAATTATACTTATTACATTTATTATTATCAATATAACATGCATTATTACCCGCATTATGCTGTTATTATCGCAAGAACTATAAGAATCGTACTTATTACTTTTATTATTATCAATATAACGTGCATTATTAACCATATTATGCAGTTATTATCGCTAGAACTATAATAACTATACCTATTACTTTTATTGTTATCAATATAGCGTGCACTATTACCCATATTATGCATTTATTATCGCTAGAACTGTAATAATTATACTTATTACTTTTATTATTATCAATATAACATGCATTATTACCCGTATTCTACTGTTATTATCGCTAGAACTATAATAATTACACTTCTTACATTTATTGTTATCAATATATCATGCATTATTACCCGTATTATACTGTTACTATTGCTAGAACTATAATAACTATACCTATTACTTTTACTGTTATCAATATAACGTGCATTATTACCCATATTATGCATTTATTATCGCAAGAACTATAATAATCACACTTATTACTTTTATTATTATCAATATAACGTGCATTATTAAAAATATTATGCATTTATTACCGCTAGAACTGTAATAATTATACTTATTACTTTTATTATTATCAATATAACATGCATTATTATCCGTATTATACTGTTATTACCGCTAGAACTGTAATAATTATACTTATTACTTTTATTATTATCAATATAACATGCATTATTACCCGTATTATACTGTTATTATCGCTAGAACTATAATAATTATACTTATTACTTTTATTGTTATCAATATAACGTGCATTATTACCCATATTATGCACTTATTATCGCTAGAACTGTAATAATTATACTTATTACTTTTATTATTATCAATATAACATGCATTATTACCCGTATTCTACTGTTATTATCGCTAGAACTATAATAATTATACTTATTACTTTTATTGTTATCAATATATCCTGCATTATTACCCGTATTATACTGTTATTATCGCTAGAACTATAATGATTATACTTATTTCTATTATTATTATCAATATAACGTGCAGTATTACCCATATTGTACTGTTATTACCGCTAGAACTATAATGATTATACTTATTACTTTTACTATTATCAATATAGCGTACATTGTTACCCATGTTATGCATTTATTATCGCTAGAACTATGATAATTATACTTATTACATTTATTATTATCAATATAACGTGCATTATTAAAAATATTATGCAGTTATTATCGCTAGAACTATAATAACAATACCTATTACTTTTATTGTCATCAATATAACGTGCATTATTACCCATATGATGCATTTATTATCGCTAGTACTATAATAATTATACTTATTACTTTTATTGTTATCAATATAACATGCATTAGCACCCATATTATAGACTTATTATCGCTGGAACTGTAGTAATTATACTTATTACTTTTACTATTATCAATATAGCGTGCATTATTACCCGTATTATACTGTTATTATCGCTAGAACTATAATGATTATACTTATTACTATTATTATTATCAATATAACGTTCAGTATTACCCATATTGTACTGTTATTACCGCTAGAACTATAATGATTATACTTATTACTTTTATTGTTGTCAATAAAACATGCATTATTACTCGTATTATACTGTTATTATCGCTACAACTATAATAATCATACTTATTACTTTTATTATTATCAGTATAACATGCATTATTAACCATATTATGCAGTTATTATCGCTAGAACTATAATAACTATACCTATTACTTTTATTGTTATCAATATAACGTGCATTATTACCGATATTATGCATTTATTATCGCAAGAACTATAATAATCATACTTATTACTTTTATTATTATCAATATAGCGTACGTTATTACCCATGTTATGCATTTATTATCGCTACAACTATAATAAATATACCTATTACTTTTATTGTTATCAATATAACGTGCATTATTACCCATATTATGCATTTATTATCGCTAGAACTGTAATAATTATACTTATTACTTTTATTATTATCAATATAACATGCATTATTACCCGTATTCTACTGTTATTATCGCTAGAACTAAAATAATTATACTTATTACATTTATTGTTATCAATATATCATGCATTATTACCCGTATTATACTGTTACTATCGCTAGAACTATAATGATTATACTTATTACTATTATTATTATCAATATAACGTGCAGTATTGCCCATATTGTACTGTTATTACCCCTAGAACTATAATGATTATACTTATTACTTTTACTATTATCAATATAACGTGCATTATTAACCATATTATGCAGTTATTATCGCTAGAACTATAATAACTATACCTATTCCTTTTATTGTTATCAATATAACGTGCATTATCACCCATACTATTCATTTATTATCGCAAGAACTATAATAATCATACCTATTACTTTTATTTATTATCAGTATAACGTGCATTATTACCCATATTATGCAGTTATTATCGCTAGAACTATAATAATTATACTTATTACTTTTACTATTATCAATATAGCGTACATTATTACCCATGTTATGCATTTATTATCGCTAGAACTATGATAATTATACTTATTACTATTAATATTATCAATATAACGTGCAGTATTACCCATATTGTACTGTTATTACCGCTAGAACTATAATGATTACACTTATTACTTTTACTTTATCAATATAGCGTGCATTATTACCCATATTACGCAGTTATTATCGCTAGAACTATGATAATTATACTTATTACATTTATTATTATCAATATAACATGCATTATTACCCGCATTATGCTGTTATTATCGCAAGAACTATAAGAATCGTACTTATTACTTTTATTATTATCAATATAACGTGCATTATTAACCATATTATGCAGTTATTATCGCTAGAGCTATAATAACTATACCTATTACTTTTATTGTTATCAATATAACGTGCACTATTACCCATATTATGCATTTATTATCGCTAGAACTGTAATAATTATACTTATTACTTTTATTATTGTCAATATAACATACATTATTACCCGTATTATACTGCTTTATCGCTAGAACTATAATAATTATACTTATTACTTTTATTGTCATCAATATATCATGCATTATTACCCGTATTATACTGCTATTATTGCTAGAACTATAATGATTATACTTATTACTTTTATTGTTATCAATATAACATGCAATATCACCCATATTATAGACTTATTATCGCTAGAACTGTAGTAATTATACTTATTACTTTTACTATTATCAATATAGCGTGCATTATTACCCATATTACGCAGTTATTATCGCTAGAACTATGATAATAATACTTATTACATTTATTATTATCAATATAACGTCCATTATTAACCATATTATGCAGTTATTATCGCCAGAACTATAATGACTATACCTATTCCTTTTATTGTTATCAATATAACGTGCATTATTACCCATATTATGCAGTTATTATCGCTAGAACTATAACAACTATACCTATTACTTTTATTGTTATCACTATAACGTGCATTATTACCCATATTATGCATTTATTATAGCTAGAACTGCAATAATTATACTTATTACTTTTATTATTATCAATATAACATGCATTATTACCCGTCTTATACTGTTATTATCGCTAGAACTATAATAATTCTACTTATTCCTACTATTGTTATCAATATAACGTGCATTATTACCCATATTGTACTGTTATTACCGCTATAACTATAATGATTATACTTATTACTTTTATTATTGTCAATATAACATACATTATTACCCGTATTATACTGTTATTATCGCTAGAACTATAATAATTATACTTATTACTTTTATTGTCATCAATATATCATGCATTATTACCCGTATTATACTGTTATTATTGGTAGAACTATAATGATTATACTTATTACTTTTATTGTTATCAATATAACATGCATTATCACCCATATTATAGACTTATTATCGCTAGAACTGTAGTAATTATACTTATTACTTTTACTATTATCAATATAGCGTGCATTATTACCCATGTTATGCATTTATTATCGCTACAACTGTAATGACTATACCTATTACTTTTATTGTTATCGATATAACGTGCATTATTACCCATATTATGCATTTATTATCGCTAGAACTGTAATAATTATACTTATTACTTTTATTATTTTCAATATAACATGCATTATTACTCGTATTATACTGTTATTATCGCTAGAACTATAATAATTATACTTATTACATTTATTATTATCAATATAACGTGCATTATTACCCATATTATGCATTTATTGTCGCTAGAACTATAATAATTATACTTACTATTTTTATTATTGTCAATATAACATACATTATTACCCGTATTATACTGTTATTATCGCTAGAACTATAATAATTATACTTATTACTTTTATTGTCATCAATATATCATGCATTATTACCCGTATTATGCAGTTATTATCGCTAGAACTATAATAATTATACTTATTACTTTTATTGTTATCAATATAACATGCATTATCACCCATATTATAGACTTATTATCGCTAGAACTGTAGTAATTAAACTTATTACTTTTACTATTATGAATATAGCGTACGTTATTACCCATGTTATGCATTTATTATCGCTACAACTATAATAAATATACCTATTACTTTTATTGCTATCAATATAACGTGCATTATTACCCATATTATGCATTTATTAACGCTAGAACTGTAGTAATTATACTTATTACTTTTACTATTATCAATATAGCGTTATCAATTACGCTGATGACAGAACAATATTCTTTCCTTAATTCAAAATTCCAAGATTTGTCTGAATCTAATAAATTATTACCTCGGAACAATTACTCTTTTAGTCTGACTCGACAACTAATTGTACATGACCCTTTTTGTCAAAACGAACGCTGACAGCCAAAACCAGATCGCTTAATTGGGGAGCCTGTTGTTCACTGGCTACTAGAACGACCCAACGATACAGGAAAAGGGTGAACAGTATAAGTTCGACAGGGTAGCAAATCAATTGATTCTAATATGAAATCGTAATTGCTGAACTGCCACCCAAAAGACACGGGCTTCAGAGACCAAGCCGCTCAAATGGGGAGCCTGCGTTAGCTGGCTACGAAACTACCCAGAGCGAACTCCGAGAATCCGACGGCGCGTTAGCAATCCGACAAAAATCAAATATGAGTAGCTGAGAGCTATCGTTTCGATATCTTAGCCTTTCTTGGCGCTAGATATAGCACTCTCCTAACGGAGTTTCAGATACGAGACCGTTTGAATGGGGAGCCTGTTGTTCACTGGCTACTAGAACGACCCACGACCAAGTATCCAAATGGCGTATACCCGCTTTACCAGTCAAGTATTAAGACTCGTTGCGGCTCTTTACAGCGAAAATTGTTCCGGTTATACTTATCTGAAGACTTCTAGCTGGCTCGACTTCGAAAACTGTTCTGCGATTTGAGCGAGTTTCGCTCCGGCTTTTATACTCGCCAGTCTGGCAAATTCTCGGAATACCCCCATAACGTCGAAATATATAATTGTCATATAAATCCATAATTAGACATTAATTGAGCAAACGATCGGTTAAATTACATTATTAATATCGCATTCTACATAATGGTCTATATTTCTGATAATAAAATAGTAATTTAGTAGTGTTTTAATAAAATTGCATTTTCTATCTTTTTCTATGTACTACGCACGACTTCTATACGGATCGGAGCTAAATGTATAAGCGTACGATGCTTCTAGAATATTCCATTGAATAATATTATAATTTACAATATATACTACACTAAACTGATATCTGACTTCAGTTCCGAATAACATAATATTAGTACGCTTGATCTGTATTGATTGATTTGTTTAACTAATAGTTTTTAATAATTAATAATGTCCGAATTGTAAAATGTATTGCTATCCTTTTCTAGGGTAACGCAAGAATTCCAGGAAATTCGGGGCTAGCTTCGCGGCACGTAGACACACAGCATTGCGGAGTTTTCCTTATAGAATAATACATTTATTACAATAGCTATAAAATAACACATAAATCTTGTTTTAACTATTCTAACTAAACATTTGATTGTCTTTATGAAACATACTATCTATTTTAAATGAAAATCATAAAATAATTAATATAAATCAAAAATGTATATAACATCAGTTACCGACCGTCGAAATTTATACATAAGGTAATTATATACTGTCGGTAATAGTTTAATACTGTCGGTAACTTAAACTATTTTCACGGTGGGCAATTGAACTAAACATAGAACTGTCAAAAAGGAAAACACTCTTCCAGGGATGTTACACCTTCCCCCTTATGAAAGTCTCTGGTCCTCCAGAGACTGTTGTTTGGCGAATTTGTAAATAATACATTTTGTACAGCGGCAGTTGTCTTAATTATTTCTGGGTGATGCAGCTCCTTGCCCAAACAACCATAACAACTTCCAATATTTCCTTCTTGGATCTTTAGGATTGCTTATTTTCTTATAATCCTTATACGGGGAATCGGGTATTTCGATTTTAATTAAATTCCACTTATTAGTGGAATCCTCCTTAATTATATAGAAATTATGGTTTATTTAGTTATATATGCACGTATTTTGATATATTTTTAATTACCTTGCTCAAATTCTTCCTCAATTTAGTTTTTAAATTTCTGAGCAAAACTTTCTTGCCTGCTCTTCTCGCCATTTTTACAATAATTAATATGGCGTCATTTTGTTCGTTTGAATATTGTAGAATATACCGTAATGGCGCGTGCTATATGTATATGTTACATTCTTCTTTACCTCTCATTTTCTTTTCGCTTTTATTATCTTATTGGTGTGAGTAGCAATTGATTTATATGCGGTTGTTTATTGAAAATAATAATGGAATTTATTTAATAAATACAAAAGAATATATACTATTTTCTGTGATACAAAATAAAATTATAATCTTTATATATAAAAAATTAAAATTATAATCCCTAATGGATGTTAAGCCGTATTTGGGGGCCTGTGCCCGTAAGTTCCACAATTGGATAACTTGACTCTATATTTATTAGTATTCCTTCATCATAAGCTTCCTGCTCCTCTATATCCAGCTGTGCCAGCTTACTACTGCAATCGGTGCAGGCAATTGCCGGCATAGTATTTGCTAGGCGTTTCTTGCACCTTAGGCAACGAATTTTTTTAATTGCGAAATCTTGTTTAATGGCAAAGTGTGACCCTGTATGTATAAAATCAATATATATATATATATATTTTTATATTAATTTATTAAAATAGAATTTTGATTCTTGCCTGCACTCCACCATTGATCCTTTATTTCGTCGGGTAAGATGAACATGCAATCATTACAAATTCTTCCTATAAAAGGATTTAATTTGGACGAAAATACTATGTTTGTGTCCTTAACACAAATTCCTGTAATGATTCGTCGGCTGCTTTCCATTTTTAACTCTTTTATTTCAACAATAACTTTTGCTGTTTAAGCTACTTGCTCTTATGGACGCCAAATGGTCTTTGAATGGTGCTCTAGAAAATTCGCGATTGCAAATTGAAGCGCGGGAAATTTGAATTACTCTATCCTTGATCGCGCGCACGCTCATCTCTCTATCGATTCTTGATCCCTTATTGGTAGATGGGCCCTCTTAATGCGATCTTTATGAACGATACGTTTTTTGTTTCTTCCACCGATTTGCAACTCTACATTATTAGGTTCTATGGTCCTTATAATTTTGTATGGACCAGAGTATTCCTTCTCTAATTTGTTTTTTCGTGGTGGTTTGAGAAGAAATACATCTTCATTTGTTTCATATTGTGTAGGTCGAATCTTTTTATCGTAATAAAATTTCTGACGATGTTTCGACAATTTTAAATTATTTCGCGCAGTGGTTCGGAAATTGTGTAATTTTGTAATAAGATTATCCACGTAATCTGGGTATGTACACAGTTCTTCTTCAATTGGAAAATTTGATGGCTGCCGTGCTTTCCTGCCATATACCAATTCATGAGGTGTAAATTTAGTTCCTTCATGTATACTTGTATTATATGAGAACATTGCCTGTGGTAACCAATCGTCCCATTGTTTTTCTTGAGTGAGAAAATGTTTTAAATATTCTATTAAAACTTGATGGCTTCTTTCTAGGGAACCGTTTGACTGAGGATGGAATGATGAAGTTCTGTATGTCTGAATGTGGAATATTTTTGCGAGCTTTTTCATCAAGGAACTCATAAAGCATGTTCCCTGGTCCGTTAAAATTGCTTTAGGGCAACCAAATTTACAAATGAAGTGCTCAGTGAATGCTTTGGCAACGTCTTCTGCAGTTATCGATACAATAGGTGCTGCTATGGAGTATTTAGTTAGATTGTCTTGAATTGTTAATATGTAACTATGCCCTTTTGAAGTTAAAGGTAATGGTCCTAATATATCTAATGAAACTTTGTCAAATGCGTCCAATGGAGTGTCTGTAATGACCATCGGTTCTCTATTTTTGATGCGCACTAACTTATTTCTTTGACAATCTATACAAGTTTTAACAAAATCAGCTATATCTTTTTTCATGTTCTTCCAATAATAGTTGTCTCTAATACGATGATAAGTCTTCCTAATTCCCTTATGTCCCCCAGTGGGAGTAGTATGATTCTCCTGGATAATGGGAATTCTTTCTTCAAATGACGGAGTCTTAATATCACCTGTACAGATGGTGATTCGAATGGGTATGTCAGCAAAGATTATGTATACTAATTTCCTAAGATATTTATCATTTGGTAAGCTAATCTCACTAATTTTGTGTTTCTGAAGGAGTAACGCAAGTTTCCTAAGAATTTGTGGTAATTCCTTTTTCGATGTTACTGTTATGCCAAACAACCATTGTTTCTTTAGTTTAATTTGTATAATTTCTTTCCTAGGTACTGGTCTGATCTTCCTTTTTTTAATGAACAACTCTGATTCAGGGTCAAGAGGATTTCCCTGAGAGTTCCAGAATACTGCTACTGGTCCCTTCCTAGTCCAAAGATGATCTTTAACTTCTGTTATCGAACTCACTATCTCTTCTATTATTTTCGGTTTCCTTGCTTTGCTAACAGTAAGTTCTCCACCTTCTCTTTTAATTTTAATAGGAGTTACTGGACCGGTTTTGTTTAAAATTTCAGGTGTAATAGGAGGAGTTTCTTCTTCCTGGGGTTCTGCAGAGGAAGAGTTGGCGTTAATTTTAGGAGGATCTTTGAATAGGTGTTTAGGTATTATGGCATCTTCATCTAATTCTTCTATTTCATCCCCAATTACTACAGGATCGTTTTTTCTCAGAATCAATGGTGGCGGAGTTTTTACTCTAAATTCTGAGGGTGGTGGATGTATTTCTGCTTGTACCACTATTTTAGATTCTTCATTTCCTCTCTGGCTAATAATTTCGTTATCTGAATCGTCCGTATCATAATAGTTCGATTCATCAGAGGTTTCTTCTTGCTTTATTCTCCTTCTTCGTTTATTTGGCAGTCGGTCAGTATTTGTCTCTTCTAATGGACGCGTAGGATATCGGTGAAATTTCTTTTTCTTCTTAACTTCTCGCGAACTGGATGTTGATTCCCGTGGTCGGGTTTCGTATTGGTGCCATTCTTTTCTTCTTTTAATTTCTCTGGAGCTAGTTGTAGTGGAATCTCGTGGTCGAGTTTTATGTTGATGATATTCCTTTTTCTTTTTAACTTCTCTCGAGCTAGTTGTAGCTGAATCTCGTGGACGAGTCTTATATTGATGCCACTCCTTTTTCTTCTTGATTTCTCTCTTAGTGTCAGTGCTGGTAGTTGATGGTCGAGGTCTTTTGGAATTGGCTGGTAGTATTTTCGTCTGAACGGGATTACGGGATAGTGCGTCCGTATTAGCGTTCAAACTTCCAGCTTTGTACTTAATTTCGTAATCGTACTCGCTCAATTTTATTCGCCAGCGTAATAACCTCGATGTTGGATCAGCAACATTGTTTAGCCAGACCAAGGGTTTATGGTCCGTGATGAGGAAGAATTTTCTTCCGTAGACATATGGGCGGAAATGGTGTACTGCATAGACAATGGCGAGTAATTCTCGCTCCGTGGTCGAGTACCGTGTTTCAGCAGGGTTAAGGATTCTTGAAGCGTATGCGATAGGTTGGTCCTTTCCAATTTCACCCTGGCTGAGGATAGCTCCAATTGCTATGCCTGACGCATCTGTGGTAATGTTAAATGGTTTGTTGAAATCCGGATGCGTTAGGATCGGCTCTTTACATAGACTTTCCCTAAGGATGGTAAAGGCCTCTTGTTGGAGATGTGTCCACTCGAACTTCCGCTCTTTCTTCGTCAGGTCCGACAGTGGTTTGGCCAACTTAGAGAAATCCTTAATAAATCTCCTATAGTACCCGCAGAGTCCTAGGAATTGCCTTACATTTTTTACTGTTTCTGGTACTGGAAATTTCTCTACCGCTTCTATTTTCTTAGGGTCTGGTTTTACCCCGTTTTCATTGATGATGTGGCCCAAGTATGTTACTTCTTTTTTCAAAAACTCACACTTATCAGGCTGCAGGCTCAAGTTGGCATCTCTGAGTTTCTCCATTAATTTATGGAACTTGATTTCGTGTTCCCTAAGTGAACTGGCATAGATCACTATATCGTCCAAGTATACGAATATTTCTATCCCTTGAAGTCCGGATAGTACATTGTCCATTAGTCTTTGAAAAGTGGCCGGTGCATTCTTCAGTCCGAACGGCATTCTATTAAATTCATAATGGACATAGGGGGTTGAAAATGCAGTTTTACTCTTATCGTCAGGATGCATGGGAATTTGATGAAATCCCGACTTCAAATCAAAAATTGAAAAATATTTGGCACTCCCTAATTGATCCAGGATATCAGTGATGTTAGGAAGAGGATATGCATCACCAATTGTTTTCTCGTTTAATTTTCTAAAGTCGATTACTAGTCTCCACTTCTTTTTACCTTGAGAGTCTTCTTTTTTAGGTACAATCCATAGGGGCGAGTTATAAGGTGAGGTGGATTGTTCTATAATACCTTTTTGGAGAAGGTCGTCTATTTGGCTATTAATTTCTTCTTTATGGTACTGTGGATATCTATACTGTTTAACATTAATTGGTACATCATCGGTAGTAATGATGCGATGATGCACTTTATTTGTTGCTGCTAGATTTTCTCCCGGCAAATTAAATCGGTCTGCATGTTCCCTAATTAGATTTTCGACACTAGATTTTTCTTCAGAGTTTAAATGGTCTAAGCGTAATAGATTAAATAATTTTTGTACTCTAGGTGTATCTGGTGAAGGCAAATTTTCGATGGGTGATTCTTCAAATGGTTGTAATTCTACTTCTGGCATAGGAATTTTAATTTCTTCAGAGGAAACGTTAATTGCGTATATGAATGCTACTCCGTTTCTATTAGTGACAATAGCGTTACCGATATGTAATTTAGAATTTATGTTTAATTTAGGAACGTATCCGGTGCTGACATTAGTGTTTAAGACTTTAATTGGAATCACGTCTCTTTCCCTGGGTTTTATTTGAATTACTGGATCTTCGAATGGTATTGTGAAGTCTTTGGTAATCACAATAGATTTTGGATAATTAATGACTGCTTCAGTATTTTGAAAAAATTCATTTCCAAGGATTCCGTCTTGTTCAATTGGCAAATTTTCGGCAATGTGTAATATAGTCTCGTGGTTAAATATCTTCATTTTGATGTATCCTATTGTAGAAATTTTCCCTTTAGTTATACCACTTAATTGTAAACAGACATCTGTATAAATTTGTGTAGGGTGTGCTAATGACGATTCTTTAATTAAATTTAAATCAGATCCCGTATCGATCATTAGTAAGACTGACCCGCTTTGAAAAATTCTATTCTTTACCGCGATACTAGGAGGTTTCTTAATGACTTTAGTAGGTATTATAAAATTTGTTCTACTACGCACCTGTTCAGTCTTTTTATCTTGATATGCTTTTTTCCTGCATTGTTCTATCGTATGTCCAATATTTTTACAAAATGAGCAAGTAGGAAGAGGAGGCTTAGCTACCGGAGGCCTTCTATGAATACTTTGGTTAGTTATCTGATTGTTTGGACTTGGGGCTGTATGCTGTGGCCCTGGTTGATTAACTTCCGTCCATGGTCTTCCTGGCTGACTTGTATTTCGACAGTCCTGCGTTCTATGCCCTAACCTTTGACAGTGTTGACAAAATTTCTGCTGCCATTGTACCCTAGCCGTCTGCTGAGGCCCTGATATATAATTCGGACGCCTATAACTACTAGCGCGAGAGTAGTCTTCTGCCATTTTTAAGCGAACCTGATTTTCCCTAAATTCCGCTTCAGCAAGAATCGCTGCGCTAATCACGTCGTTTAAGAATATATATTCATGACTTCGTAGCCTACCATAAATCTCCGGTCGCAGACCTGTCAGAAATGCCCTAACTGCGTTTGTCTCAGCGGTTTTGTTATATTGCGGCGCTAGCTGTGGTTGCTCTATTTCGTTACAATTCTTAATCTGTAATAAAAGACTCGAAACACGACTACTATAGTCTACTACTGCTTCATTTGGCATTTGTGCTATTTTAGACAGATCGCCGTACAATTGGTATGAAGTATATAACGGAGCAAAACGTGATTTTAAAACAGTAATTACTTCGTCGATAGTATTATAATCTCCGCTTGAAATAACTCTAGACGCTTGGCCGAATAATTTATTTTTGATTAACTGAACTAAACCGTACTCAGTGTGAGGTGAAATAATACTTTTTGCATTTAGACAATTTTTCGTGAATTGATACAAGGGAATATTATGACCGTCAAATGCAGGCACAATATCTGCGGCATCCCGTATACTAATCTGAGGAACGGGGAGAGCAATACTCTCCGACTGAATTCCTAAACTTCCTTCCTGAGCTTCTAATTCGTTGTCCATTTTGAGTGACATAATCTAATCTACTATAATTAATTAATATATGTATTATTTATTATATCTATTTCCTTTTATATTTTTCTCTCTATATATACTTTTCATACGTCTATTCTTTATTTTAGATATGAATGATTTTGACCTCCGCAGAGAAAAGTTCTCTTACCACACAGGAGATCAGTGACACGTATCTGCAGCTACGTTCAATGACCTGTACCTGATGTATCCCACCGCTGTCACCAAAAAATTTATTTTTCTGTTATTAAACGTGTAACGACTCTGGAACCTAAGTTCAGATAGTTACTAGCGCTAAGAAGGTAAAGAGCGGCTTTTACCAATTAAACGACTCGTTTTGGAAAATAACTAAATCTGAAGATTGTGGGATTCGTGTGGTGTGCGGTTAAGGAGTGAAATCCACAGGTCAATATCTTTCAACAAAAAAAAGGTTTATTCAATAAAATAACGAAGATGATGAATTTAACAAATAACAAGTAACAAATAACAAAATATGAAAAGTATACTGGTTTGATTAAAGAAACTAAATAGACTTGATATAATATTAATAATAGAACTTGACAAATTAAGCAATACGCAATAGATAATTATAAATCTAACTAAATGTCTCTCGCTAGGTAATACTTTATATTAGATCGTACCTAAGTCTGTTTTCGTATAAAGCTAACTTCGCTTTTATATAATTAATTGAATTCGATATCCTATATTATTCGGTTCTCGTCTCGAACGCTATCGCAATTACAGAGTTTATATTGATTAATACGTTTGTAGTTTATATAATGAAAAAGATCTTTTACGAAATTATTAATAATATTAGCGCTTGATAGTCTACCGCAGCGAGGAACACGACCTAAGTGTGATTCTCTAAGTGTACCTAAATACGCTTTCGCAAAATTAGACAGATTAACAATTTTATCTGATATCTAACGCGGTGTAGTCGACTACTGAAATTACGCTGATGACAGAACAATATTCTTTCCTTAATTCAAAATTCCAAGATTTGTCTGAATCTAATAAATTATTACCTCGGAACAATTACTCTTTTAGTCTGACTCGACAACTAATTGTACATGACCCTTTTTGTCAAAACGAACGCTGACAGCCAAAACCAGATCGCTTAATTGGGGAGCCTGTTGTTCACTGGCTACTAGAACGACCCAACGATACAGGAAAAGGGTGAACAGTATAAGTTCGACAGGGTAGCAAATCAATTGATTCTAATATGAAATCGTAATTGCTGAACTGCCACCCAAAAGACACGGGCTTCAGAGACCAAGCCGCTCAAATGGGGAGCCTGCGTTAGCTGGCTACGAAACTACCCAGAGCGAACTCCGAGAATCCGACGGCGCGTTAGCAATCCGACAAAAATCAAATATGAGTAGCTGAGAGCTATCGTTTCGATATCTTAGCCTTTCTTGGCGCTAGATATAGCACTCTCCTAACGGAGTTTCAGATACGAGACCGTTTGAATGGGGAGCCTGTTGTTCACTGGCTACTAGAACGACCCACGACCAAGTATCCAAATGGCGTATACCCGCTTTACCAGTCAAGTATTAAGACTCGTTGCGGCTCTTTACAGCGAAAATTGTTCCGGTTATACTTATCTGAAGACTTCTAGCTGGCTCGACTTCGAAAACTGTTCTGCGATTTGAGCGAGTTTCGCTCCGGCTTTTATACTCGCCAGTCTGGCAAATTCTCGGAATACCCCCATAACGTCGAAATATATAATTGTCATATAAATCCATAATTAGACATTAATTGAGCAAACGATCGGTTAAATTACATTATTAATATCGCATTCTACATAATGGTCTATATTTCTGATAATAAAATAGTAATTTAGTAGTGTTTTAATAAAATTGCATTTTCTATCTTTTTCTATGTACTACGCACGACTTCTATACGGATCGGAGCTAAATGTATAAGCGTACGATGCTTCTAGAATATTCCATTGAATAATATTATAATTTACAATATACAGGGTGTCCCGTAACTAGTGTTATCCCCTGAAAGGGGTGGTAGAGGACGTCATTCTGAACAAGATTTTCCTTTGCGAAAATGGGGTTAGAAGCTTCGTTTTTGAATTATTGAGGAAAAACACGGACCAATCAGAGCACGAGGATTTCGCGCGTCGAGAAGCGGGAGCGACAGCTTGAAGTCTAGCGGCTGAACGCGGACGCGATCAAGAGCCTTTGCCTCGGAACAGTCTAAACATGCAACGCGAAGTCTTTACATCGAAACTCGATTAAATAACGAACAGAATAATTAAAAGCATTGTTTATTTATTCATTCATCATGAGGGAGGAACGGAATTAGTTATGCGTAATTAATGCAAGTTATGCAAATGAAATTTATTGAATATTGCCATTCGTTATCGATTAAGAATGTGAAATTAAATATTGAAAGTTTTTTATTTTGCTTCTAACAATAATATTAATCAATGAATTTACTCGTTTTAATGGAAAATAATTATTGAGTTCGCAAGAAAAGAGTTTCAATGTAATATCTAATAAATGTATTAACCGGTCTATCTTACATTCACAGAAAATTTATTAAAATAGGACTCACCCATTGTTTGAAAATAATCCTGTTTGAAAAAATCCTTCAATGAAAGCGAGAGGGGGGCCTAAATCGTCCCACCGATCATGACCTGCCGTAACATCGGCACCGTATGTCACAGCTGATAGCACTCAGAGGTCACTGCACTGACTTCAGTTCACAACGCAATCATTTTCACTGTCATTTTTCAGCAAATCTTTTCAGCTGTTTTCTTCACACCGCGGTTCGTGTTCGCAAAGCGAGAATTCACTCACGGTTCCCGAATCAGTCTATCGAAACAACTAATTTTTTAATAAATGATAAACATTATCCACGTTATGTCGCATTTATGAAATTATATCGCGTGTGGTCTCATTTTAATCGGGGAAACGTCACAAATATGTTTAAAAGATTTTATAACACGCTTCTGCCAAAACGGTAAAGTGACACTACTTTTCGCGACCATTCTCGTGAGGAACGTAAAACACAACTGCCGAACAGAATATGCCGGCGTTTTTCTAAAACAGTTGAACGTTCTTGCCGCGGCGACGAGCCGTGTCATTTTTACAACGAACGTTTCTGGAAAGATACTACACAATTGAATATCGACGACGCGATATTGAACGATGTATTGCTATGGTTCGTTCTTATTCAGGGCCTAATTCGAAAAAATGGAACAGAAATCGGCCCCTTTCGGAGCCAAATAAGAACGAACCATAGCAATACATCGTTCAATATCGCGTCGTCGATATTCAATTGTGTAGTATCTTTCCAGAAACGTTCGTTGTAAAAATGACACGGTTCGTCGCCGCGTCAAGAACGTTCAACTGTTTTAGAAAAACACCGGCATATTCTGTTCGGCAGTTGTGTTTCACGTTCCTCACGAGAATGGTCGCGAAAAGTAGTGTCGCTTCACCGTTTTGGCAGAAGCGTGTTATAAAATCTTTTAAACATATTTGTGACGTTTTCCGGATTAAAATGAGGCCAAACGCGATATAATTTCATAAATACGATATAACGCGGATAATGTTTATGGTTTATTAAAAAATTAGTTGTTTCGATAGACTGACTCGGGAACCGTGAGTGAATTCTCGCTTTGCGAACACGAACCGCGGTGTGAAGAAAACAGCTGAAAAGATTTGCTGAAAAATGACAGTGAAAATGATCGTGTTGTGAACTGAAGTCAGTGCAGTGACCTCTGAGTGCTATCAGCTGTGGCATACGGTGCCGATGTTACGGCAGATCATGATCGGTGGGACGATTTAGGCCCTCCCAACGCTTTCATTGAAGGATTTTTTCAAACAGGATTATTTTCAAACAATGGGTGAGTCCTATTTTAATAAATTTTCTGTGAATGTAAGTCAGACCGGTTAATACATTTATTAGATATTACATTGAAACTCTTTTTTTGCGAACTGAATAATTATTTTCCATTAAAACGAGTAAATTCATTGATTAATATTATTGTTAGAAGCAAAATGAAAAACTTTCAATATTTAATTTCACGTTCTTCATCGATAACGAATGGCAATATTCAATAAATTTCATTTGCATAACTTGCATTAATTACGCATAACTAATTCCGTTCCTCCCTCATGATGAATGAATAAATAAACAATATTTTTAATTATTCTATTCGTTATTTAATTGAGGTTCGATGTAAAGACTTCGCGTTGCATGTTTAGACTGTTCCGAGGCAAAGTCTCTTGATCGCGTTCGCGTTCAGCCGCTAGACTTCAAGCTGTCGCTCCCGCTTCTCGACGCGCGAAATCCTCGCGCTCTGATTGGTCCGTGTTTTTCCTCAATAATTCAAAAACGAAGCTTCAAACCCCATTTTCGCAAAGGAAAATCTTGTTCAGAATGACGTCCTCTACCACCCCTTTCAGGGGATAACACTAGTTACGGGACACCCTGTATACTACACTAAACTGATATCTGACTTCAGTTCCGAATAACATAATATTAGTACGCTTGATCTGTATTGATTGATTTGTTTAACTAATAGTTTTTAATAATTAATAATGTCCGAATTGTAAAATGTATTGCTATCCTTTTCTAGGGTAACGCAAGAATTCCAGGAAATTCGGGGCTAGCTTCGCGGCACGTAGACACACAGCATTGCGGAGTTTTCCTTATAGAATAATACATTTATTACAATAGCTATAAAATAACACATAAATCTTGTTTTAACTATTCTAACTAAACATTTGATTGTCTTTATGAAACATACTATCTATTTTAAATGAAAATCATAAAATAATTAATATAAATCAAAAATGTATATAACATCAGTTACCGACCGTCGAAATTTATACATAAGGTAATTATATACTGTCGGTAATAGCTTAATACTGTCGGCAACTTAAACTATTTTCACGGTGGGCAATTGAACTAAACATAGAACTGTCAAAAAGAAAAACACTCTTCCAGGGATGTTACATACTGTTATTACCGCTATAACTATAATGATTATACTTATTACTTTTATTATTGTCAATATAACATGCATTATTACTCGTATTATGCTGTTGTGATCGCTAGAACTATAATAATTATACTTATTACTTTACTTGTTATCAAAATAACATGCATTATTACCCGTATTATACTGTTATTATCGCTGGAACTATAATCATTATACTTATTACTTTTATTATTATCAATATAACATGCATTATGACCCGTATTATACTGTTATTATCGCTAGAACTATAATAACTGTACTTATTACTTTTACTGTTATCAATATAACGTGCATTATTACCCATATTATGCAGTTATTATCGCTAGAACTATAATAATTATAGCCATCAATCTAATTATTATCAATATAACACGCATTATTACCCGTATTATACTGTTATTATGGTTAGAACTATAATAATTATACTTATTACTTTTATTATTACCAATATAACATGCATTATTACCCGTATTATGCTGTTATTATCGCAAGAACTATAATAATTATACTTATTACTTTTATTATTATCAATATAACGTGCATTACTACCCATATTATGCAGTTCTTATCGCTAAAACTATAATAATTATACTTATTACTTTTATTATCACCAATATTACGTACATTATTACCCATATTATGCAGTTATTAACGCTAGAACTATAATAACTATACCTATTACTTTTATTATTATCAATATAACGTGCCTTATTACCCATATTATGCATTTACTATCGCTACGACTATAATAATTATACTTATTACTTTTATTATTATCAATATAACATATATTATCACCCATATTATAGACTTATTATCGCTAGAACTGTAATAATTATACTTATTACTTTTATTATTATCAATATAACACGCATAATTACCCGTATTATACTGTTATTATCGCTACAACTATAATAATTATACTAGTTACTTTCATTATTATCAATATAACGTGCATTATTAACCATGTTGAACTGTTATTACCGCTGGAACTATAATGATTATACTTATTACTTTTATTATTGTCAATATAACATGCATTATTACTCGTATTATGCTGTTGTGATCGCTAGAACTATAATAATTATACTTATTACTTTCATTATTGTCAATAAAAAGTGCATTATTACCCATATTATGCAGTTATTATCGCTAGAACTATGATAATTATACTTATTACTTTTATTGTTATCAATATAACATGCATTATCACCCATATTATCGACTTATTATCGCTAGAACTGTAGTAATTGTACTTATTACTTTCATGATTATCAATATAACGTGCATTATTACCCATATTATGCAGTTATTATGGCTAGAACTATAATAATTATACTTATTACTTTTATTGTTATCAATATAACATGCATTATCAGCCATATTATAGACTAATTATCGCTAGAACTGCAGTAATTATACTTATTACTTTTACTCTTATCAATATAGCGTACATTATTACCCATGTTATGCATTTATTATCGCTACAACTATAATAACTATACCTATTACTTTTATTGTTATCGATACAACGTGCATTATTACCCACATTATGCATTTATTATCGCTAGAACTGTAGTAATTATACTTATTACTTTTACTATTATCAATATAGCGTGCATTATTACCCATATTACGCAGTTATTATCGCTAGAACTATAACAACTATACTTATTACTTTTATTATTATCAATATAACATGCATTATTACTCGTATTATGCTGTTGTGATCGCTAGAACTATAATAATTATACTTACTATTTTTATTATTATCAATATAACACGCATTATTACCCATATTATACTGTTATTATCGCTAGAACTATAATAATTATACTTATTATTTTTATTATTATCAATAAAACATGCATTATTAACCGTATTATACTGTTATTATCGCTAGAACTATAATAATTATACTTATTACTTTTATTATTATCAATATAACGTGCATTATTAACCATATTATGCAGTTATTATCGCTAGAACTATAATAACTATACTTATTACTTTTATTATTATCAATATAACATGAATTATTACTCGTGTTATGCTGTTGTGATCGCTCGAACTATTATAATTATACTTATTACTTTCATTATTATTAATATAACGTGCATTATTAAACATATTATGCAGTTATTATCGCTAGAACTATAATAATTTTACTTATTACTTTTATTGCTATCAATATAGTATGCGTTATTACTCATACTATGCAGTTATTATCGCTAGAGCTATAATAATTACACTCGTTACACCCAATATTATCAATATAACATGCATTATTACCCATATTACGCAGTTATTATCGCTAGAACTATAATAATTATACTTATTACTCGCATTGTTATCAATATAATATGCATTATTACCCATATTAAACAGTTATTATCGCTGGAACTTGAATAATTATACTTATTGCTTTTATTATTATCAATATAACATGCATTATTACCCATATTATTCTGTTATTATCGCCAGAAATATAGTAATTATACTTATTACTTTTACTGTTATCAATATAACGTGCATTATTACCCATATTATGCAGTTATTATCGCTAGAACTATAATAATTATAGCCATCAATCTAATTATTATCAATATAACACGCATTATTACCCGTATTATACTGTTATTATGGTTAGAACTATAATAATTATACTTATTACTTTTATTATTACCAATATAACATGCATTATTACCCGTATTATGCTGTTATTATCGCAAGAACTATAATAATTATACTTATTACTTTTACTATTATCAATATAGCGTGCATTATTACCCATATTACGCAGTTATTATCGCTAGAACTATAACAACTATACTTATTACTTTTATTATTATCAATATAACATGCATTATTACTCGTATTATGCTGTTGTGATCGCTAGAACTATAATAATTATACTTACTATTTTTATTATTATCAATATAACACGCATTATTACCCATATTATACTGTTATTATCGCTAGAACTATAATAATTATACTTATTATTTTTATTATTATCAATAAAACATGCATTATTAACCGTATTATACTGTTATTATCGCTAGAACTATAATAATTATACTTATTACTTTTATTATTATCAATATAACGTGCATTATTAACCATATTATGCAGTTATTATCGCTAGAACTATAATAACTATACTTATTACTTTTATTATTATCAATATAACATGAATTATTACTCGTGTTATGCTGTTGTGATCGCTCGAACTATTATAATTATACTTATTACTTTCATTATTATTAATATAACGTGCATTATTAAACATATTATGCAGTTATTATCGCTAGAACTATAATAATTTTACTTATTACTTTTATTGTTATCAATATAGTATGCGTTATTACTCATACTATGCAGTTATTATCGCTAGAGCTATAATAATTACACTCGTTACACCCAATATTATCAATATAACATGCATTATTACCCATATTACGCAGTTATTATCGCTAGAACTATAATAATTATACTTATTACTCGCATTGTTATCAATATAATATGCATTATTACCCATATTAAACAGTTATTATCGCTGGAACTTGAATAATTATACTTATTGCTTTTATTATTATCAATATAACATGCATTATTACCCATATTATTCTGTTATTATCGCCAGAAATATAGTAATTATACTTATTACTTTTACTGTTATCAATATAACGTGCATTATTACCCATATTATGCAGTTATTATCGCTAGAACTATAATAATTATAGCCATCAATCTAATTATTATCAATATAACACGCATTATTACCCGTATTATACTGTTATTATGGTTAGAACTATAATAATTATACTTATTACTTTTATTATTACCAATATAACATGCATTATTACCCGTATTATGCTGTTATTATCGCAAGAACTATAATAATTATACTTATTACTTTTATTATTATCAATATAACGTGCATTACTACCCATATTATGCAGTTCTTATCGCTAAAACTATAATAATTATACTTATTACTTTTATTATCACCAATATTACGTACATTATTACCCATATTATGCAGTTATTAACGCTAGAACTATAATAACTATACCTATTACTTTTATTATTATCAATATAACGTGCCTTATTACCCATATTATGCATTTACTATCGCTACGACTATAATAATTATACTTATTACTTTTATTATTATCAATATAACATACATTATCACCCATATTATAGACTTATTATCGCTAGAACTGTAATAATTATACTTATTACTTTTATTATTATCAATATAACACGCATAATTACCCGTATTATACTGTTATTATCGCTACAACTATAATAATTATACTTGTTACTTTTATTATTATCAATATAACGTGCATTATTAACCATGTTGAACTGTTATTACCGCTGGAACTATAATGATTATACTTATTACTTTTATTATTGTCAATATAACATGCATTATTACTCGTATTATGCTGTTGTGATCGCTAGAACTATTATAATTATACTTATTACTTTTATTATTATCTATATAACATGCATTGTTACCCGTATTATACTGTTATTATCACTAGAACTATAATAATTATACTTATTACTTTCATTATTATCAATATAACGTGCACTATTACCCATATTATGCATTTATTGTCGCTAGAACTATAATAATTATACTTAGTATTTTTATTATTATCAATATAACATGCATTATTACCCGTATTATGCTGTTATTATCACTAGAACTATAGTAATTATACTTATTACTTTTATTGTTATCAATATAACATGCATTATTACCCGTATTATACTGTTATTATCGCTAGAACTATAATAATTCTACTTATCACTACTATTATTATCAATATAACGTGCATTGCTACCCATATTGTACTGTTATTACCGCTATAACTATAATGATTATACTTATTACTTTTATTGTTATCAATATAACATGCATTATTACCCGTATTATACTGTTATTATCGCTAGAACTATAATAATTCTACTTATCACTACTATTATTATCAATATAACGTGCATTGCTACCCATATTGTACTGTTATTACCGCTATAACTATAATGATTATACTTATTACTATTATTATTATCAGTATAACATGCATTATTACTTGTATTATGCAGTTATTATTTCTAGAACTGTAATAATTATACTTATTACTTTTATTATTATCAATATAACATACATTATTACCCATATTATGCATTTATTATCGCTACGACTATAATAATTATACTTATTTCTTTTATTATTATCAATATAACATACATTATGACCCGTATTATACTGATATTATCGCTAGAACTATAATAACTATTCTTATTACTTTTATTGTTATCAATATAACGTGCATTATTACCCACATTATGCAGTTATTATCGCCAGAACTGTAATAATTATACTTATTACTTTTATTGTTACCAATATAACATGCATTATTACCCGTATTATACTGTTATTATCGCTAGAACTATAATAATTCTACCTATTACTATTATTATTATCAATATAACATGCATTATTACCCATGGTATGCAGTTATTATCGCCACAGCTATAATAACTACACTTATTACTCCCAATATTATCAACGTAACATGTATTATTACCCATATTATACAGTTATTATCGCTAGAGCTATAATAATTACACTTATTCCTCGCAATATTATCAATATAATATGCATTATTATCCATATTATACAGCTATTATCGCTAGGGCTATAATAATTACACTTATTACACCCAATATTATCAATATAACATTCATTATTACCTATATTATGCAGTTATTATCGCTCGAACTATAATAATTATACTTCTTACTTTTATTATTATCAATATAGTATGCGTTATTACCCATATAATGCAGTTATTATCGCTAGAGCTATAATAATTGCACTTATTGCACCCTATATTATCAATATAACATGCATTATTACCCATATTACGCAGTTATTATCGGAGAAGTATAATAATTATACTTGTCACATTTGTTATTATCAATATAACATGCATTATTACCCATATTATGCGGTTATTATCGCCAGAGCTGTAATAGTTACACTTATTACGCCCTATATTATCAATATAGCATGCATTATTACCCATATTACGCAGTTATTATCGCTAGAAGTATAATAATTATACTTGTTACTTTTATTATTATCAATATAACATACATTATCACCCACATCACGCAGTTATCATCGCTACAACTATAATAATTACACTTATTACACTCTATATTATCAATATAACATGCATTATTACCCATATTATGCAGTTATTATCGCTAGAACTGTAGTAATTATACTTATTACGCCCAATATTATCAGTGTAACATGCATTATTACCCATATTATGCAGTTATTATCGCTAGAACTATAATAATATTACTTATTACTCCCAATGTTATCAATATAAATTGCATTATTACCCATATCATACAGTTATTATCGCTAGAACTATAATAACTATACGTATTACTTTTATGATTATAATTATAACATGCATTATTACCCATATTATGCACTTATAATCGCTAGAGCTATAATAATTACACATATTACTCCCAATATTATCAATATAGTATGCGTTATTACCCATATTATGCAGTTATTATCGCTAGCTCTACAATAATTACACTTATTACACCCGATATCATCAATATAACATGCATTATTACCCATATCATACAATTATTATCGCTAGAACTATAATAACTATACGTATTACTTTTATTATTATCAATATAACATGCATTATTACCCATATTATGCAGTTATTATCGCTAGAGCTATAATAATTATACTTATTACTCCCAATATTATCAATATAATATGCATTATTACCCATATTATGCAGTTATTATCGCTCGAATTATAATAATTATACTTCTTACTTTTATTATTATCAATATAGTATGCTTATTACCCATATTATGCAGTTATTATCGCTACCTCTATAATAATTACACTTATTACACCCCATATTATCAATCTAACATGCATTATTACCCATATTACGCAGTTATTATCGCTACAACTATAATAATTACACTTATTACACACTATATTATCAATATAACATGCATTTTTACCCATATTATGCAGTTATTATCGCTAGAACTGTAGTAATTATACGTATTACGCCCAATATTATCAGTATAACATGCATTATGACCCATAAAATACAGTTATTATCGCTAGAACTACAATAATTATACTTATTACTTTTATTATTATCAATACGACATACATTATTACCCGTATTATACTGTTATTATCGCCGGAACTATAACAATTATACTTATTGCTCCCAATATTATCAATATAGCATGCATTATGACCCATAGTATACAGTTATTATCGCCGGAACTGTAATAATTATACTTGTTACTTTTATTATTATCAATATAGTATGCATTATTACCCATATTATGCAGTTATTACCGCTACAGCTGTAATAATTACAGTTATTACACAGAATATTATCAATATAATATGCATTATTACCCATATTATACAGTTATTATCGCTCGAATTATAATAATTATACTTCTTACTTTTATTATTATCAATATAGTATGCGTTATTACCCATATTATGCAGTTATTATCGCTAGCTCTACAATAATTACACTTATTACACCCTATATCATCAATATAACATGCATTATTACCCATATCATACAATTATTATCGCTAGAACTATAATAACTATACGTATTACTTTTATTATTGTCAATATAACATGCATTATTACCCATATTATGCACTTATAATTGCTAGAGCTATAATAATTACACATATTACTCCCAATATTATCAATATAATATGCATTATTACCCATATTATACAGTTATTATCGCTAGAGCTATAATAATTACACTTATTACACCCAATATTATCAATATAACATGCATTATTACCCATATAATACATTTATTATCGCTAGAACTATAATAATATTACTTATTACTCCCAATGTTATCAATATAATATGCATTATTACCCATATCATACAATTATTATCGCTAGAACTATAATAACTATACGTATTACTCCCAATATTATCAATATAATATGCATTATTACCCATATTATGCAGTTATTATCGCTAGAGATATAATAATTACACTTATTACTCCCAGTATTATCAATATAATATGCATTATTACCCATATTATGCAGTTATTATCGCTCGAATTATAATAATTATACTTCTCACTTTTATTATTATCAATATAGTATGCGATATTACCCATATTATGCAGTTATTATCGCTACCTCTATAATAATTACACTTATTACACCTTATATTATCAATCTAACATGCATTATTACCCATATTACGCAGTTATTATCGCTAGAAGTATAATAATTATACTTGTTACTTTTATTATTATCAATATAACATACATTATCACCCATATCACGCAGTTATCATCGCTACAACTATAATAATTACACTTATTACACCCTATATTATCAATATAACATGCATTATTACCCATATTATGCAGTTATTATCGCTATAACTGTAGCAATTATACTTATTACTCCCAATATTATGAATATAATATGCATTATTACCCATATTATGCAGTTATTATCGCTCGAATTATAATAATTATACTTCTTACTTTTATTACTATCAATATAGTATGCGTTATTACCCATATGATGCAGTTATTATCGCCACCTCTATAATAATTACACTTATTACACCCTATATTATCAATCTAACATGCATTATTACCCATATTACACAGTTATTATCGCTAGAAGTATAATAATTATACTTCTTACTTTTATTATTATCAATATAGTATGCGTTATTACCCATATTATGCAGTTATTATCGCAACCTCTATAATAATTACACTTATTACACCCTATATCATCAATATAACATGCATTATTACTCATATTATGCAGTTATTATCGCCAGAACTATAATAATTATACTTATTACTCCCAATGTTTTCAATATAACATGCATTATTACCCATATTATACAGTTATTATCGCTAGAACTATAATAATTTTAGTTATTAGTCCCATTGTTATTAATATAATATGCATTATTACCCATATCATACAGTTATTATCGCTACAACTATAATTACTGTTCGCATTACTTTTATTATTATCAATATAAAATGCATTATTACCCATATTATGCAGTTATTATCGCTAGAGCTATAATAATTACACTTATTACTCCCAACATTATCAATATAATATGCATTATTACCCATATTATACAGTTATTACCGCTAGAGCTATAATAATTACTCTTATTACACCCAATATTATCAATATAACATGCATTATTACCTATATTATGCAGTAATTATCGCTCGAATTATAATAATTATACTTCTTACTTTTATTATTATCAATATAGTATGCGTTATTACCCATATTATGCAGTTATTATCGCTACAGCTATAATAATTACACTTATTACACCCTATATTATCAATATAACATGCATTATCACCTATATTATGCAGTTATTATCGCTAGAACTGTAATAATTATACTTATTACTCCCAATGTGATCAATATAACATGCATTATTACCCATATTATGCAGTTATTATTGCTAGAAGTATAATAATTATACCTGTTACTTTTATTATTATCAATATAACATACATTATCACCCATATCACGCAGTTATCATCGCTACAACTATAATGATTACACTTATTACACCCTATATTATCAATATAACATGCATTATTACCCATATTATGCAGTTATTATCGCTAGAACTGTAGTAATTATACTTATTACGCCCAATATTATCAGTATAACATGCATTATTACCCATATTATGCAGTTATTATTGCTAGAGCTATAGTAATTACACTTATTACATCCAATATTATCAACATAACATGCATTATTACCCATATAATACAGTTATTATCGCCAGAACTATAATAATATTACTTATTACTCCCAGTGTTATCAATATAAATTGCATTATTACCCATATCATACAGTTATTATCGCTAGAACTATAATAACTATACGTATTACTTTTATGATTATAATTATAACATGCATTATTACCCATATTATGCACTTATAATCGCTAGAGCTATAATAATTACACATATTACTCCCAATATTATCAATATAGTATGCGTTATTACCCATATTATGCAGTTATTATCGCTAGCTCTACAATAATTACACTTATTACACCCGATATCATCAATATAACATGCATTATTACCCATATCATACAATTATTATCGCTAGAACTATAATAACTATACGTATTACTTTTATTATTATCAATATAACATGCATTATTACCCATATTATGCAGTTATTATCGCTAGAGCTATAATAATTATACTTATTACTCCCAATATTATCAATATAATATGCATTATTACCCATATTATGCAGTTATTATCGCTCGAATTATAATAATTATACTTCTTACTTTTATTATTATCAATATAGTATGCTTATTACCCATATTATGCAGTTATTATCGCTACCTCTATAATAATTACACTTATTACACCCCATATTATCAATCTAACATGCATTATTACCCATATTACGCAGTTATTATCGCTACAACTATAATAATTACACTTATTACACACTATATTATCAATATAACATGCATTTTTACCCATATTATGCAGTTATTATCGCTAGAACTGTAGTAATTATACGTATTACGCCCAATATTATCAGTATAACATGCATTATGACCCATAAAATACAGTTATTATCGCTAGAACTACAATAATTATACTTATTACTTTTATTATTATCAATACGACATACATTATTACCCGTATTATACTGTTATTATCGCCGGAACTATAACAATTATACTTATTGCTCCCAATATTATCAATATAGCATGCATTATGACCCATAGTATACAGTTATTATCGCCGGAACTGTAATAATTATACTTGTTACTTTTATTATTATCAATATAGTATGCATTATTACCCATATTATGCAGTTATTACCGCTACAGCTGTAATAATTACAGTTATTACACAGAATATTATCAATATAATATGCATTATTACCCATATTATACAGTTATTATCGCTCGAATTATAATAATTATACTTCTTACTTTTATTATTATCAATATAGTATGCGTTATTACCCATATTATGCAGTTATTATCGCTAGCTCTACAATAATTACACTTATTACACCCTATATCATCAATATAACATGCATTATTACCCATATCATACAATTATTATCGCTAGAACTATAATAACTATACGTATTACTTTTATTATTGTCAATATAACATGCATTATTACCCATATTATGCACTTATAATTGCTAGAGCTATAATAATTACACATATTACTCCCAATATTATCAATATAATATGCATTATTACCCATATTATACAGTTATTATCGCTAGAGCTATAATAATTACACTTATTACACCCAATATTATCAATATAACATGCATTATTACCCATATAATACATTTATTATCGCTAGAACTATAATAATATTACTTATTACTCCCAATGTTATCAATATAATATGCATTATTACCCATATCATACAATTATTATCGCTAGAACTATAATAACTATACGTATTACTCCCAATATTATCAATATAATATGCATTATTACCCATATTATGCAGTTATTATCGCTAGAGATATAATAATTACACTTATTACTCCCAGTATTATCAATATAATATGCATTATTACCCATATTATGCAGTTATTATCGCTCGAATTATAATAATTATACTTCTCACTTTTATTATTATCAATATAGTATGCGATATTACCCATATTATGCAGTTATTATCGCTACCTCTATAATAATTACACTTATTACACCTTATATTATCAATCTAACATGCATTATTACCCATATTACGCAGTTATTATCGCTAGAAGTATAATAATTATACTTGTTACTTTTATTATTATCAATATAACATACATTATCACCCATATCACGCAGTTATCATCGCTACAACTATAATAATTACACTTATTACACCCTATATTATCAATATAACATGCATTATTACCCATATTATGCAGTTATTATCGCTATAACTGTAGCAATTATACTTATTACTCCCAATATTATGAATATAATATGCATTATTACCCATATTATGCAGTTATTATCGCTCGAATTATAATAATTATACTTCTTACTTTTATTACTATCAATATAGTATGCGTTATTACCCATATGATGCAGTTATTATCGCCACCTCTATAATAATTACACTTATTACACCCTATATTATCAATCTAACATGCATTATTACCCATATTACACAGTTATTATCGCTAGAAGTATAATAATTATACTTCTTACTTTTATTATTATCAATATAGTATGCGTTATTACCCATATTATGCAGTTATTATCGCAACCTCTATAATAATTACACTTATTACACCCTATATCATCAATATAACATGCATTATTACTCATATTATGCAGTTATTATCGCCAGAACTATAATAATTATACTTATTACTCCCAATGTTTTCAATATAACATGCATTATTACCCATATTATACAGTTATTATCGCTAGAACTATAATAATTTTAGTTATTAGTCCCATTGTTATTAATATAATATGCATTATTACCCATATCATACAGTTATTATCGCTACAACTATAATTACTGTTCGCATTACTTTTATTATTATCAATATAAAATGCATTATTACCCATATTATGCAGTTATTATCGCTAGAGCTATAATAATTACACTTATTACTCCCAACATTATCAATATAATATGCATTATTACCCATATTATACAGTTATTACCGCTAGAGCTATAATAATTACTCTTATTACACCCAATATTATCAATATAACATGCATTATTACCTATATTATGCAGTAATTATCGCTCGAATTATAATAATTATACTTCTTACTTTTATTATTATCAATATAGTATGCGTTATTACCCATATTATGCAGTTATTATCGCAACCTCTATAATAATTACACTTATTACACCCTATATCATCAATATAACATGCATTATTACTCATATTATGCAGTTATTATCGCCAGAACTATAATAATTATACTTATTACTCCCAATGTTTTCAATATAACATGCATTATTACCCATATTATACAGTTATTATCGCTAGAACTATAATAATTTTAGTTATTAGTCCCATTGTTATTAATATAATATGCATTATTACCCATATCATACAGTTATTATCGCTACAACTATAATTACTGTTCGCATTACTTTTATTATTATCAATATAAAATGCATTATTACCCATATTATGCAGTTATTATCGCTAGAGCTATAATAATTACACTTATTACTCCCAACATTATCAATATAATATGCATTATTACCCATATTATACAGTTATTACCGCTAGAGCTATAATAATTACTCTTATTACACCCAATATTATCAATATAACATGCATTATTACCTATATTATGCAGTAATTATCGCTCGAATTATAATAATTATACTTCTTACTTTTATTATTATCAATATAGTATGCGTTATTACCCATATTATGCAGTTATTATCGCTACAGCTATAATAATTACACTTATTACACCCTATATTATCAATATAACATGCATTATCACCTATATTATGCAGTTATTATCGCTAGAACTGTAATAATTATACTTATTACTCCCAATGTGATCAATATAACATGCATTATTACCCATATTATGCAGTTATTATTGCTAGAAGTATAATAATTATACCTGTTACTTTTATTATTATCAATATAACATACATTATCACCCATATCACGCAGTTATCATCGCTACAACTATAATGATTACACTTATTACACCCTATATTATCAATATAACATGCATTATTACCCATATTATGCAGTTATTATCGCTAGAACTGTAGTAATTATACTTATTACGCCCAATATTATCAGTATAACATGCATTATTACCCATATTATGCAGTTATTATTGCTAGAGCTATAGTAATTACACTTATTACATCCAATATTATCAACATAACATGCATTATTACCCATATAATACAGTTATTATCGCCAGAACTATAATAATATTACTTATTACTCCCAGTGTTATCAATATAAATTGCATTATTACCCATATCATACAGTTATTGTCGCTAGAACTATAATAACTATACGTATTACTTTTATTATTATCAATATAACATGCATTATTACCCATATTATGCAGTTATTATCGCTACCTCTATAATAATTACACTTATTACACCCTATATTGTCAATCTAACATGCATTATTACCCATATTACGCAGGTATTATCGCTAGAAGTATAATAATTATACTTGTTACATTTATTATTATCAATATAGTATGCGTTATTACCCACATTATGCAGTTATTATCGCTACAGCTATAATAATTACACTTATCACACCCTATGTTATCAATATAACATGCATAATTACCCATATTATGCAGTTATTATCGCTAGAACTGTAGTAATTATACTTATTACTCCCAATATTATCAATATAACATGCATTATTACCCATATTATGCAGTTATTATGGCTAGAGCTATAGTAATTACACTTATTACATCCAATATTATCAATATAACATGCATTATTACCTATATTATGCAGTTATCATCGCCAGAACTATAATAATTATACTTCTTACTTTTATTATTATCAATATAGTATGCGTTATTACCCATATTATGCCGTTATTATGGCTAGAGATATAATAATCACAGTTATTACTCAGAATATTATCAATATAGCATGCATTATTACCCATATAATACAGTTATTACCGCTAGAACTATAATAACTATACGTATTACTTTTATTATTATCAATATAACATGCATTATTACCCATATTATGCAGTAATTATCGTTCGAATTATAATAATTATACTTCTTACTTTTATTATTATCAATATAGTATGCGTTATTACCCATATTATGCAGTTATTATCGCTACCTCTATAATAATTACACTTATTACACCCTATATTATCAATCTAACATGCATCATTACCCATATTATGCAGTTATTATCGCTAGAACTGTAGTAATTATACTTATTACTCCGAATATTATCAGTATAACATTCATTATTACCCATATTATGCAGTTATTATTGCTAGAGCTATAGTAATTACACTTATTACATCCAATATTATCAATATAACATGCATTATTACCCATATTATGCAGTTATTATCGCTAGAACTGTAGTAATTATACTTATTACCCCGAATATTATCAGTATAACATTCATTATTACCCATATTATGCAGTTATTATCGCTAGAACTATAATAATTATTCTTATTACTTTTATTATTATCAATATGACATACATTATTACCCGTATTATACTGTCATTATCGCCGGAACTATAACAATTATACTTATTGCTCCCAATATTATCAATATAGCATGCATTATGACCCATAGTATACAGTTATTATCGCCGGAACTGTAATAATTATACTTGTTACTTTTATTATTATCAATATAGTATCCGTTATTACCCATATTATGCAGTTATTATCGCTAGCTCTACAATAATTACACTTATTACACCCTATATCATCAATATAACATGCATTATTACCCATATCATACAATTATTATCGCTAGAACTATAATAACTATACGTATTACTTTTATTATTATCAATATAACATGCATTATTACCCATATTATGCACTTATAATTGCTAGAGCTATAATAATTACACATATTACTCCCAATATTATCAATATAATATGCATTATTACCCATATTATACAGTTATTATCGCTAGAGCTATAATAATTACACTTATTACACCCAATATTATCAATATAACATGCATTATTACCCATATAATACAGTTATTATCGCTAGAACTATAATAATATTACTTATTACTCCCAATGTTATCAATATAATATGCATTATTACCCATATCATACAATTATTATCGCTAGAACTATAATAACTATACGTATTACTCCCAATATTATCAATATAATATGCATTATTACCCATATTATGCAGTTATTATCGCTATAACTGTAGCAATTATACTTATTACTCCCAATATTATCAATATAATATGCATTATTACCCATATTATGCAGTTATTATCGCTCGAATTATAATAATTATACTTCTTACTTTTATTACTATCAATATAGTATGCGTTATTACCCATATGATGCAGTTATTATCGCCACCTCTATAATAATTACACTTATTACACCCTATATTATCAATCTAACATGCATTATTACCCATATTACACAGTTATTGTCGCTAGAAGTATAATAATTATACTTCTTACTTTTATTATTATCAATATAGTATGCCTTATTACCCATATTATGCAGTTATTATCGCTACCTCTATAATAATTACACTTATTACACCCTATATCATCAATATAACATGCATTATTACTCATATTATGCAGTTATTATCGCCAGAACTATAATAATTATACTTATTACTCCCAATGTTTTCAATATAACATGCATTATTACCCATATTATACAGTTATTATCGCTAGAACTATAATAATTTTAGTTATTAGTCCCATTGTTATCAATATAATATGCATTATTACCCATATCATACAGTTATTATCGCTAGAACTATAATTACTATACGCATTACTTTTATTATTATCAATATAAAATGCATTATTACCCATATTATGCAGTTATTATCGCTAGAGCTATAATAATTACACTTATTACTCCCAACATTATCAATATAATATGCATTATTACCCATATTATACAGTTATTACCGCTAGAGCTATAATAATTACTCTTATTACACCCAATATTATCAATATAACATGCATTATTACCTATATTATGCAGTAATTATCGCTCGAATTATAATAATTATACTTCTTACTTTTATTATTATCAATATAGTATGCGTTATTACCCAAATTATGCAGTTATTATCGCCAGAACTATAATAATTATACTTATTACTCCCAATTTTTGCAATATAACATGCATTACTACCCATATCATACAATTATTATCGCTAGAACTATAATAACTATACGTATTACTTTTATTATTATCCATATAACATGCAATATTACCCATATTATGCAATTATTATCACTAGAAGTATAATAACTATACTTGTTACTTTTATTATTATCAATATAACATACATTATCACCCATATTATGCAGTTATTATCGCTCGAATTATAATAATTATACTTCTTACTTTTATTATTATCAATATAGTATGCGTTATTACCCATATTATGCAGTTATTATCGCTACCTCTATAATAATTACACTTATTACACCCTATATTATCAATCTAACATGCATTATTACCCATATTACGCAGTTATTATCGCTAGAAGTATAATAATTATACCTGTTACTTTTATTATTATCAATATAACATACATTATCACCCATATCACGCAGTTATCATCGCTACAACTATAATGATTACACTTATTACACCCTATATTATCAATATAACATGCATTATTACCCATATTATGCAGTTATTATCGCTAGAACTGTAGTAATTATACTTATTACTCCCAATATTATCAATATAACATGCATTATTACCCATATTATGCAGTTATTATGGCTAGAGCTATAGTAATTACACTTATTACATCCAATATTATCAATATAACATGCATTATTACCTATATTATGCAGTTATCATCGCCAGAACTATAATAATTATACTTCTTACTTTTATTATTATCAATATAGTATGCGTTATTACCCATATTATGCCGTTATTATGGCTAGAGATATAATAATCACAGTTATTACTCAGAATATTATCAATATAGCATGCACTATTACCCATATAATACAGTTATTACCGCTAGAACTATAATAACTATACGTATTACATTTATTATTATCAATATAACATGCATTATTACCCATATTATGCAGTTATTATCGCTACCTCTATAATAATTACACTTATTACACCCTATATTATCAATCTAACATGCATCATTACCCATATTATGCAGTTATTATCGCTAGAACTGTAGTAATTACACTTATTACTCCGAATATTATCAGTATAACATTCATTATTACCCATATTATGCAGTTATTATTGCTAGAGCTATAGTAATTACACTTATTACATCCAATATTATCAATATAACATGCATTATTACCCATATTATGCAGTTATTATCGCTAGAACTGTAGTAATTATACTTATTACCCCGAATATTATCAGTATAACATTCATTATTACCCATATTATGCAGTTATTATTGCTAGAGCTATAGTAATTACACTTATTACATCCAATATTATCAATATAACATGCATTATTACCTATATTATGCAGTTATTATCGCAGGAATTATAATAATTATACTTCTTACTTTTATTATTATCAATATAGTATGCGTTATTACCCACATTATGCAGTTATTATCGCTACAGCTATAATAATTACACTTATTACACCCTATGTTATCAATATAACATGCATTATTACCCATATTATGCAGTTATTATCGCTAGAACTGTAGTAATTATACTTATTACGTCCAATATTATCAATATAACATGCATTATTACCCATATTATGCAGTTATTAACGCTAGAAGTATAATAATTATACTTGTTACTATTATTATTATCAATATAACATGCATTATTACCCATATTATGCAGTTATTATCGCTAGAGCTATAATAAGTGCAGTCATTACTCCCAATATTATCAATATAATATGCATTATTACCCATATTATACAGTTATTATCGCTAGAGCTATAATAATTACACTTATTACACCCAATATTATCAATATAGCATGCATTATTACCCATATTACGCAGTTATTATGGCTAGAAGTATAATAATTATACTTGTTACGTTTATTATTATTAATATAACATGCATTATTACCCATATTATGCAGTTATTATTTGTAGAGCTATAATAATTACAGTTATTATGCCCAATATTATCAATATAGCATGCATTATGACCCATAGTATGGAGTTATTATCGCCAGAACTGTAATAACTATACTTATTACTTTATTGTTATCAATATAACATGCATTATTACCCATATTACGCAGTTATTATCACTACAACTATAATAATTATACTTATAACTTTTATTATTATCAATATAACATGCATTATTACCTATATTATGCAGTTACTATCGGCAGAACTATAATAATTATACTTATTACTTCCAATGATTTCAATATATCATGCATTAATACCGATATTATACAGTTATTATCGCTAGAGCTATAATAGTTACACTTATTACACCTAATATTATCAATATAACATGCATTATTACCCATATTATGCAGTTATTATCGCTAGAACTATAATAATTATATTTATTACTTTTATTATTATCAGTATAACATGCATTATTACCCATATTATGCAGTTATTATCGCTAGAAGTATAATAATTATACTTGTTACTTTTATTATTATCAATATAATATGCATTATGACCCATATTATACAGTTATTATCGCTAGAGCTATAATAGTTACACTTATTACACCCAATATTATCAATATAACATGCATTATTACCCATATCATACAGTTATTATCGCTAGATCTATAATAACTATACGTATTACTTTTATTATTATCAATATAACATGCATTATTACCCATATTATGCAGTTATTATCGCTGGAGCTATAATAATTACACTTAATACACCCTAGGTTATCAACATAACATGCATTATTACCCATATTATGTAGTTATTATCGCTGGAACTGTAATAATTATACTTATTACTCCCAATATTATCAATATAACATGCATTATTACCCATATTATGCAGTTATTATCGCTAGAGCTACAATAATTACACTTATTACTCCCAATATTATCAATATAATATGCATTATTACCCATATTATACAGTTATTATCGCTAGAGCTATAACAGTTAAAATTATTACACCCAATGTTATCAATATAACATTCATTATTACCTATATTATGCAGTTATTATCGCTCGAACTATAATAATTATTCTTATTACTTTTATTATTATCAAAATAGTATGCATTATTACACTTATTACCCATATTATGCAGTTATTACCGCTAGAGCTATAATAATTACAGTTATTACTCAGAATATTATCAATATAATATGCATTATTACCCATATTATGCAGTTATTATCGCTAGAGCTATAATAATTACACTTATTACACCCTATATTATCAATATAACATGCATTATTACCCATACTATGCGGTTATTATCGCAGGAGCTATAATAATTACACTTATTACACCCTAGATTATCAATATAACATGCATTATTATCCATATTATGTAGTTATTATCGCTGGAACTGTAATAATTATACTTATTACTCCCAATATTATCAATATAACATGCATTATTACCCATGTTATGCAGTTATTATCGCTAGAGCTATAATAATTACACTTAATACACCCTAGGTTATCAATATAACATGCATTATTACCCATATTATGTAGTTATTATCGCTAGAACTATAATAATTATACTTGTTACTTTTATTATTATCAATATAACATGCATTATTACCCGTATTATGCTGTTATAATCGCTAGAACTATAATAATTATACTTATTACATTTATTATTATCAATATAATATGCATTATTACCCGTATTATACAGTTATTATAGCTAGAACTATAATAATTATACATACTACTTTTATCATTATTAATATAACATGCATTATTACCCATATTGTGCAGTTACTATTTGTAGAGCAATAATAATTACACTTATTACACCGTATATTATCAATATAACATGCATTATTAATCATATTACGCAGTTATTATCGCTAGAAGTATAATAATTATACTTGTTACTTTTATTATTATCAATATAACATGCATTATTACCCATATTATGCAGTTATTATTTGTAGAGCTATAATAATTACAGTCATTACTCCCAATATTATCAATATAGCATGCATTATGACCCATAGTATACAGTTATTATCGCCAGAACTGTAATAACTATACTTATTCCGTTTATTATTATCAATATAACATGCATTATTACCCATATTATACGGTTATTATCGCTAGAACTATAATAATTACACTTATTACACCCAATATTATCAATATAACATGCATTATTACCCATATTATACGGTTATTATCGCTAGAACTATAATAATTATGTTTATTACTTTTATTATTATCAGTATAACATGCATTATTACCCATATTATGCAGTTATTATCGCTAGAGCTATAATAATTACACTTATTACTTTTATTATTATCAATATAGTATGCGTTATTACCCATATTATGCAGTTATTATCGCTAGAGCTATAATAATTACACTTATTACACCCTATATTATCAATATAACATGCATTATTACCCATACTATGCGGTTATTATCGCAGGAGCTATAATAATTACACTTATTACACCCTAGATTATCAATATAACATGCATTATTACCCATATTATGTAGTTATTATCGCTGGAACTGTAATAATTATACTTATTACTTCCAATATTATCAATATAACATGCATTATTACCCATATTATGCAGTTATTATCGCTAGAGCTACAATAATTACACTTATTACTCCCAACATTATCAATATAATATGCATTATTACCCATATTATACAGTTATTATCGCTAGAGCTATAACAATTACAATTATTACACCCAATGTTATCAATATAACATTCATTATTACCTATATTATGCAGTTATTATCGCTCGAACTATAATAATTATACTTATTACTCCCAATGTTATCAATATAAATTGCATTATAACCCATATTATACAGTTATCATCGCTAGAACTGTAATAATTAGATTTATTACTTTTATTATTATCAGTATAACATGCATTATTACCCATATTATGCAGTTATTATCGCTGGAGCTATAATAATTACACTTAATACACCCTAGGTTATCAACATAACATGCATTATTACCTATATTATGCAGTTATTATCGCACGAACTATAATAATTATAATTGTCACTTTTATTATTATCAATATAACATGCATTATTACCCATATTATGCGGTTATTATCGCTAGAGTTATAATAATTACACTTATGACATCCTATATTATCAATATAACATGCATTATTACCCATATTCTACAGTTATTATCGCTAGAACTGTAATAATTATATTTATTACTTTTATTATTATCAGTATAACATGCATTATTACCCATATTATGCAGTTATTATCGCTAGAGCTATAATAATTACACTTATTACTTTTATTATTATCAATATAGTATGCATTATTACCCATATTATACAGTTATTATCACTAGAGCTATAACAATTACAATTATTACACCCAATGTTATCAATAAAACATTCATTATTACCTATATTATGCAGTTATTATCGCTCGAACTGTAATAATTATTCTTATTACTTTTATTATTATCAATATAACATGCATTATTACCCATATTACGCAGTTATTATCGCTAGAAGTATAATAATTATACTTGTTACTTTTATTATTATCAATATAACATGCATTATTACCCATATTATGAAGTTATTATCGCTGGAACTGTAATAATTATACTTATCACTCCCAATATTATCAATATAACATGCATTATTAAGCATATTATGAAGTTATTATCGCTACAGCTATAGTAATTACACTTATTGCACCCAATATTATCAAGATAACATGCATTATTACCTATATTATGCAGTTATTATCGCTAGCACTATAATAATTATACTTATTACTTTTATTATTATCAATATAGTATGCATTATTACCCATATTATGTAGTTATTACCGCTACAGCTATAATAATTACACTTATTACACCCAATGTTATCAATATAACATTCATTATTACCTATATTATGCAGTTATTATCGCTCGAACTGTAATAATTATTCTTATTACTTTTATTATTATCAATATAACATGCATTATTACCCATATTACGCAGTTATTATCGCTAGAAATATAATAATTATACTTGTTACTTTTATTTTTATCAATATAGTATGCATTATTACCCATATTATGCAGTTAATACCGCTAGAGCTATAATAATTACAGTTATTACTCAGAATATTATCAATATAATATGCATTATTACCCATATTATGCAGTTATTATCGCTACAGCTATAATAATTACACTTATTACACCGTATATTATCAACATAACATGCATTATTACCCATATTATGAAATTATTATCGCTACAGCTATAATAATTACACTTATTACACCCTATGTTATCAATATAACATGCATTATTACCCATATTATGCAGTTATTATCGCTAGAACTGTAGTAATTATACTTATTACATCCAATATTATCAATATAACATGCATTATTACCCATATTATGCAGTTATTAACGCTAGAAGTATAATAATTATACTTGTTACTTTTATTATTATCAATATAACATGCATTATTACCCATATTATGCAGTTATTATCGCTAGAGCTATAATAAGTGCAGTCATTACTCCCAATATTATCAATATAATATGCATTATTACCCATATTATACAGTTATTATCGCTAGAGCTATAATAATTACACTTATTACACCCAATATTATCAATATAGCATGCATTATTACCCATATTACGCAGTTATTATCGCTCGAACTGTAATAATTATTCTTATTACGTTTATTATTATCAATATAACATGCATTATTACCCATATTATGCGGTTATTATCGCTAGAGCTATAATAATTATACATGCTACTTTTATCGTTATTAATATAACATGCATTATTACCCATATTATGTAGTTATTATCGCTAGAACTATAATAATTATACTTGTTACTTTTATTATTATCAATATAACATGCATTATTACCCGTATTATGCTGTTATAATCGCTAGAACTATAATAATTATACTTATTACATTTATTATTATCAATATAATATGCATTATTACCCGTATTATACAGTTATTATAGCTAGAACTATAATAATTATACATACTACTTTTATCATTATTAATATAACATGCATTATTACCCATATTGTGCAGTTACTATTTGTAGAGCAATAATAATTACACTTATTACACCGTATATTATCAATATAACATGCATTATTAATCATATTACGCAGTTATTATCGCTAGAAGTATAATAATTATACTTGTTACTTTTATTATTATCAATATAACATGCATTATTACCCATATTATGCAGTTATTATTTGTAGAGCTATAATAATTACAGTCATTACTCCCAATATTATCAATATAGCATGCATTATGACCCATAGTATACAGTTATTATCGCCAGAACTGTAATAACTATACTTATTCCGTTTATTATTATCAATATAACATGCATTATTACCCATATTATGTAGTTATTATCGCTGGAACTGTAATAATTATACTTATTACTTCCAATATTATCAATATAACATGCATTATTACCCATATTATGCAGTTATTATCGCTAGAGCTACAATAATTACACTTATTACTCCCAACATTATCAATATAATATGCATTATTACCCATATTATACAGTTATTATCGCTAGAGCTATAACAATTACAATTATTACACCCAATGTTATCAATATAACATTCATTATTACCTATATTATGCAGTTATTATCGCTCAAACTATAATAATTATTCTTATTACTTTTATTATTATCAATATAGTATGCATTATTACCCATATTATGCAGTTATTATCGCTACAGCTATAATAATTACACTTATTACACCGTATATTATCAATATAACATGCATTATTACCCATATTACGCAGTTATTATCGCTAGAAGTATAATAATTATACTTGTTACTTTTATTATTATCAATATAACATGCATTATTACCCATATTATGCAGTTATTATCGCTAGAGCTACAATAATTACACTTATTACTCCCAATATTATCAATATAATATGCATTATTACACATATTATACAGTTATTATCGCTAGAGCTATAACAATTACAATTATTACACCCAATGTTATCAATATAACATTCATTATTACCTATATTATGCAGTTATTATCGCACGAACTATAATAATTATAATTGTCACTTTTATTATTATCAATATAACATGCATTATTACCCATATTATGCGGTTATTATCGCTAGAGTTATAATAATTACACTTATGACATCCTATATTATCAATATAACATGCATTATTACCCATATTCTACAGTTATTATCGCTAGAACTGTAATAATTATATTTATTACTTTTATTATTATCAGTATAACATGCATTATTACCCATATTATGCAGTTATTATCGCTAGAGCTATAATAATTACACTTATTACTTTTATTATTATCAATATAGTATGCATTATTACCCATATTATACAGTTATTATCACTAGAGCTATAACAATTACAATTATTACACCCAATGTTATCAATAAAACATTCATTATTACCTATATTATGCAGTTATTATCGCTCGAACTGTAATAATTATTCTTATTACTTTTATTATTATCAATATAACATGCATTATTACCCATATTACGCAGTTATTATCGCTAGAAGTATAATAATTATACTTGTTACTTTTATTATTATCAATATAACATGCATTATTACCCATATTATGAAGTTATTATCGCTGGAACTGTAATAATTATACTTATCACTCCCAATATTATCAATATAACATGCATTATTAAGCATATTATGAAGTTATTATCGCTACAGCTATAGTAATTACACTTATTGCACCCAATATTATCAAGATAACATGCATTATTACCTATATTATGCAGTTATTATCGCTAGCACTATAATAATTATACTTATTACTTTTATTATTATCAATATAGTATGCATTATTACCCATATTATGTAGTTATTACCGCTACAGCTATAATAATTACACTTATTACACCCAATGTTATCAATATAACATTCATTATTACCTATATTATGCAGTTATTATCGCTCGAACTGTAATAATTATTCTTATTACTTTTATTATTATCAATATAACATGCATTATTACCCATATTACGCAGTTATTATCGCTAGAAATATAATAATTATACTTGTTACTTTTATTTTTATCAATATAGTATGCATTATTACCCATATTATGCAGTTAATACCGCTAGAGCTATAATAATTACAGTTATTACTCAGAATATTATCAATATAATATGCATTATTACCCATATTATGCAGTTATTATCGCTACAGCTATAATAATTACACTTATTACACCGTATATTATCAACATAACATGCATTATTACCCATATTATGAAATTATTATCGCTACAGCTATAATAATTACACTTATTACACCCTATGTTATCAATATAACATGCATTATTACCCATATTATGCAGTTATTATCGCTAGAACTGTAGTAATTATACTTATTACATCCAATATTATCAATATAACATGCATTATTACCCATATTATGCAGTTATTAACGCTAGAAGTATAATAATTATACTTGTTACTTTTATTATTATCAATATAACATGCATTATTACCCATATTATGCAGTTATTATCGCTAGAGCTATAATAAGTGCAGTCATTACTCCCAATATTATCAATATAATATGCATTATTACCCATATTATACAGTTATTATCGCTAGAGCTATAATAATTACACTTATTACACCCAATATTATCAATATAGCATGCATTATTACCCATATTACGCAGTTATTATCGCTCGAACTGTAATAATTATTCTTATTACGTTTATTATTATCAATATAACATGCATTATTACCCATATTATGCGGTTATTATCGCTAGAGCTATAATAATTATACATGCTACTTTTATCGTTATTAATATAACATGCATTATTACCCATATTATGCAGTTATTATTTGTAGAGCTATAATAATTACAGTTATTATGCCCAATATTATCAATATAGCATGCATTATGACCCATAGTATGGAGTTATTATCGCCAGAACTGTAATAACTATACTTATTACTTTATTGTTATCAATATAACATGCATTATTACCCATATTACGCAGTTATTATCACTACAACTATAATAATTATACTTATAACTTTTATTCTTATCAATATAACATGCATTATTACCTATATTATGCAGTTACTATCGGCAGAACTATAATAATTATACTTATTACTTCCAATGATTTCAATATATCATGCATTAATACCGATATTATACAGTTATTATCGCTAGAGCTATAATAGTTACACTTATTACACCTAATATTATCAATATAACATGCATTATTACCCATATTATGCAGTTATTATCGCTAGAACTATAATAATTATATTTATTACTTTTATTATTATCAGTATAACATGCATTATTACCCATATTATGCAGTTATTATCGCTAGAAGTATAATAATTATACTTGTTACTTTTATTATTATCAATATAATATGCATTATGACCCATATTATACAGTTATTATCGCTAGAGCTATAATAGTTACACTTATTACACCCAATATTATCAATATAACATGCATTATTACCCATATCATACAGTTATTATCGCTAGATCTATAATAACTATACGTATTACTTTTATTATTATCAATATAACATGCATTATTACCCATGTTATGCAGTTATTATCGCTAGAGCTATAATAATTGCACTTGTTACACCCAATATTATCAATATAATATGCATTATTACCCATATTATACAGTTATTATCGCTAGAGCTATATAATTACACTTATTACACGCAATATTATCAATATAACATGCATTATTACCTATATTATGCAGTTATTATCGCTCGAACTATAATAATTATACTTATTACTCCCAATGTTATCAATATAAATTGCATTATAACCCATATTATACAGTTATCATCGCTAGAACTGTAATAATTAGATTTATTACTTTTATTATTATCAGTATAACATGCATTATTACCCATATTATGCAGTTATTATCGCTGGAGCTATAATAATTACACTTAATACACCCTAGGTTATCAATATAACATGCATTATTACCCATATTATGTAGTTATTATCGCTGGAACTGTAATAATTATACTTATTACTCCCAATATTATCAATATAACATGCATTATTACCCATATTATGCAGTTATTATCGCTAGAGCTACAATAATTACACTTATTACTCCCAATATTATCAATATAATATGCATTATTACCCATATTATACAGTTATTATCGCTAGAGCTATAACAATTAAAATTATTACACCCAATGTTATCAATATAACATTCATTATTACCTATATTATGCAGTTATTATCGCTCGAACTATAATAATTATTCTTATTACTTTTATTATTATCAAAATAGTATGCATTATTACACTTATTACCCATATTATGCAGTTATTACCGCTAGAGCTATAATAATTACAGTTATTACTCAGAATATTATCAATATAATATGCATTATTACCCGTATTATACAGTTATTATAGCTAGAACTATAATAATTACACTTATTACACCCTATATTATCAATATAACATGCATTATTACCTATGTTATGCAGTTATTATCGCTAGCACTATAATAATTATGTTTATTACTTTTATTATTATCAGTATAACATGCATTATTACCCATATTATGCAGTTATTATCGCTAGAGCTATAATAATTACACTTATTACTTTTATTATTATCAATATAGTATGCGTTATTACCCATATTATGCAGTTATTATCGCTAGAGCTATAATAATTACACTTATTACACCCTATATTATCAATATAACATGCATTATTACCCATACTATGCGGTTATTATCGCAGGAGCTATAATAATTACACTTATTACACCCTAGATTATCAATATAACATGCATTATTATCCATATTATGTAGTTATTATCGCTGGAACTGTAATAATTATACTTATTACTCCCAATATTATCAATATAACATGCATTATTACCCATGTTATGCAGTTATTATCGCTAGAGCTATAATAATTACACTTAATACACCCTAGGTTATCAATATAACATGCATTATTACCCATATTATGTAGTTATTATCGCTAGAACTATAATAATTATACTTGTTACTTTTATTATTATCAATATAACATGCATTATTACCCGTATTATGCTGTTATAATCGCTAGAACTATAATAATTATACTTATTACATTTATTATTATCAATATAATATGCATTATTACCCGTATTATACAGTTATTATAGCTAGAACTATAATAATTATACATACTACTTTTATCATTATTAATATAACATGCATTATTACCCATATTGTGCAGTTACTATTTGTAGAGCAATAATAATTACACTTATTACACCGTATATTATCAATATAACATGCATTATTAATCATATTACGCAGTTATTATCGCTAGAAGTATAATAATTATACTTGTTACTTTTATTATTATCAATATAACATGCATTATTACCCATATTATGCAGTTATTATTTGTAGAGCTATAATAATTACAGTCATTACTCCCAATATTATCAATATAGCATGCATTATGACCCATAGTATACAGTTATTATCGCCAGAACTGTAATAACTATACTTATTCCGTTTATTATTATCAATATAACATGCATTATTACCCATATTATACGGTTATTATCGCTAGAACTATAATAATTACACTTATTACACCCAATATTATCAATATAACATGCATTATTACCCATATTATACGGTTATTATCGCTAGAACTATAATAATTATGTTTATTACTTTTATTATTATCAGTATAACATGCATTATTACCCATATTATGCAGTTATTATCGCTAGAGCTATAATAATTACACTTATTACTTTTATTATTATCAATATAGTATGCGTTATTACCCATATTATGCAGTTATTATCGCTAGAGCTATAATAATTACACTTATTACACCCTATATTATCAATATAACATGCATTATTACCCATACTATGCGGTTATTATCGCAGGAGCTATAATAATTACACTTATTACACCCTAGATTATCAATATAACATGCATTATTACCCATATTATGTAGTTATTATCGCTGGAACTGTAATAATTATACTTATTACTTCCAATATTATCAATATAACATGCATTATTACCCATATTATGCAGTTATTATCGCTAGAGCTACAATAATTACACTTATTACTCCCAACATTATCAATATAATATGCATTATTACCCATATTATACAGTTATTATCGCTAGAGCTATAACAATTACAATTATTACAACCAATGTTATCAATATAACATTCATTATTACCTATATTATGCAGTTATTATCGCTCAAACTATAATAATTATTCTTATTACTTTTATTATTATCAATATAGTATGCATTATTACCCATATTATGCAGTTATTATCGCTACAGCTATAATAATTACACTTATTACACCGTATATTATCAATATAACATGCATTATTACCCATATTACGCAGTTATTATCGCTAGAAGTATAATAATTATACTTGTTACTTTTATTATTATCAATATAACATGCATTATTACCCATATTATGCAGTTATTATCGCTAGAGCTACAATAATTACACTTATTACTCCCAATATTATCAATATAATATGCATTAATACACATATTATACAGTTATTATCGCTAGAGCTATAACAATTACAATTATTACACACAATGTTATCAATATAACATTCATTATTACCTATATTATGCAGTTATTATCGCACGAACTATAATAATTATAATTGTCACTTTTATTATTATCAATATAACATGCATTATTACCCATATTATGCGGTTATTATCGCTAGAGTTATAATAATTACACTTATGACATCCTATATTATCAATATAACATGCATTATTACCCATATTCTACAGTTATTATCGCTAGAACTGTAATAATTATATTTATTACTTTTATTATTATCAGTATAACATGCATTATTACCCATATTATGCAGTTATTATCGCTAGAGCTATAATAATTACACTTATTACTTTTATTATTATCAATATAGTATGCATTATTACCCATATTATGCAGTTATTACCGCTAGAGCTATAATAATTACAGTTATTACTCAGAATATTATCAATATAACATGCATTATTACCCATATTATGAAGTTATTATTGCTAGAGCTATAATAATTACACTTATTACACACAATATTATCAATATGACATGGATTATTACCTATATTATGCAGTTATTATCGCTAGAACTATAATAATTATACTTATTACTTTTATTATTATCAATATAACATGCATTATTACCCATATTACGCAGTTATTATCGCTAGAAGTATAATAATTATACATGTTACTTTTATTATTATCAATATAACATGCATTATTACCCATATTATGCGGTTATTATCGCTAGAGCTATAATAATTACACTTATGACACCCTATATTACCAATATAACATGCATTATTACCCATATTATGAAGTTATTATCGCTACAGCTATAGTAATTACACTTATTACACCCAATACTATCAAGATAACATGCATTATTACCTATATTATGCAGTTATAATCGCTAGCACTATAATAATTATACTTATTACTTTTATTATTATCAATATAGTATGCATTATTACCCATATTATACAGTTATTATCACTAGAGCTATAACAATTACAATTATTACACCCAATGTTATCAATAAAACATTCATTATTACCTATATTATGCAGTTATTATCGCTCGAACTGTAATAATTATTCTTATTACTTTTATTATTATCAATATAACATGCATTATTACCCATATTACGCAGTTATTATCGCTAGAAGTATAATAATTATACTTGTTACTTTTATTATTATCAATATAACATGCATTATTACCCATATTATGAAGTTATTATCGCTGGAACTGTAATAATTATACTTATCACTCCCAATATTATCAATATAACATGCATTATTAAGCATATTATGAAGTTATTATCGCTACAGCTATAGTAATTACACTTATTGCACCCAATATTATCAAGATAACATGCATTATTACCTATATTATGCAGTTATTATCGCTAGCACTATAATAATTATACTTATTACTTTTATTATTATCAATATAGTATGCATTATTACCCATATTATGTAGTTATTACCGCTACAGCTATAATAATTACACTTATTACACCCAATGTTATCAATATAACATTCATTATTACCTATATTATGCAGTTATTATCGCTCGAACTGTAATAATTATTCTTATTACTTTTATTATTATCAATATAACATGCATTATTACCCATATTACGCAGTTATTATCGCTAGAAATATAATAATTATACTTGTTACTTTTATTATTATCAATATAACATGCATTATTACCCATATTATGCGGTTATTATCGCTAGAGCTATAATAATTACACTTATGACACCCTATATTATCAATATAACATGCATTATTACCCATATTATGAAGTTATTATAGCTACAGCTATAGTAATTACACTTATTACACCCAATATTATCAAGATAACATGCATTGTTACCTATATTATGCAGTTATTATCGATAGCACTATAATAATTATACTTATTACTTTTATTTTTATCAATATAGTATGCATTATTACCCATATTATGCAGTTAATACCGCTAGAGCTATAATAATTACAGTTATTACTCAGAATATTATCAATATAATATGCATTATTACCCATATTATGCAGTTATTATCGCTACAGCTATAATAATTACACTTATTACACCGTATATTATCAACATAACATGCATTATTACCCATATTATGAAATTATTATCGCTACAGCTATAGAGATTACATTTATTACACCCAATATTATCAAGATAACATGCATTATTACCTATATTATGCAGTTATTATCGCTAGCACTATAATAATTATACTTATTACTTTTATTATTATCAATATAGTATGCATTATTACCCATATTATGTAGTTATTACCGCTACAGCTATAATAATTACACTTATTACACCCAATATTATCAAGATAACATGCATTGTTACCTATATTATGCAGTTATTATCGATAGCACTATAATAATTATACTTATTACTTTTATTTTTATCAATATAGTATGCATTATTACCCATATTATGCAGTTAATACCGCTAGAGCTATAATAATTACAGTTATTACTCAGAATATTATCAATATAATATGCATTATTACCCATATTATGCAGTTATTATCGCTACAGCTATAATAATTACACTTATTACACCGTATATTATCAACATAACATGCATTATTACCCATATTATGAAGTTATTATCGCTACAGCTATAGTAATTACATTTATTACACCCAATGTTATCAATATAACATTCATTATTACCTATATTATGCAGTTATTATCGCACGAACTATAATAATTATACTTGTCACTTTTATTATTATCAATATAACATGCATTATTACCCATATTATGCGGTTATTATCGCCAGAGTTATAATAATTACACTTATGACATCCTATATTATCAATATAACATGCATTATTACCCATATTATACAGTTATTATCGCTAGAACTATAATAATTATACTTATTACTTTTATTATTATCAATATAGTATACATTATTACCCATATTATGCAGTTATTACCGCTACAGCTATAATAATTACACTTATTACACCCAATGTTATCAATATAACATTCATTATTACCTATATTATGCAGTTATTATCGCTAGAAGTATAATAATTATACTTGTTACTTTTATTATTATGAATATAACATGCATTATTACCCATATTATGCAGTTATTATCGCTAGAGCTACAATAATTACACTTATTAATCCCAATATTATCAATATAATATGCATTATTACCCATATTATACAGTTATTATCGCTAGAGCTATAACAATTACAATTATTACACCCAATGTTATCAATAAAACATTCATTATTACCTATATTATGCAGTTATTATCGCTCGAACTATAATAATTATTCTTATTACTTTTATTATTATCAATATAGTATGCATTATTACCCATATTATGCAGTTATTAACGCTAGAGCTATAATAATTACAGTTATTACACCCAATATTATCAATATAACATGCATTATTACCTATATTATGCAGTTATTATCGCTCGAACTATAATAATTATACTTATTACTCCCAATGTTATCAATATAAATTGCATTATTACCCATATCATACAGTTATTATCGCTAGAACTATAATAATTGTACTTATTACTTTTATCATTATTAATATAACATGCATTATTACCCATATTATGCAGTTATTATTTGTAGAGCTATAATAATTACAGTTATTACTCCCAATATTATCAATATATCATGCATTATTACCCGTAATATGCAGTTATTATATACTTATTGCTCCCAATATTATCAATATAGCATGCATTATGACCCATAGTGTACAGTTATTATCGCCAGAACTGTGTTATTTATACTTATTACTTTTATTATTATCAATATAACGTGCATTATTACCCATATTACGCAGTTATTATCGCTACAACTATAATAATTATACTTATAACGTTTATTATTATAAATATAACATGCATTATTACCCATATTATACAGTTATTATCGCTAGAACTATAATAATTTTAGTTATTACTCCCAATGCTATCAATATAATATGCATTATTACCCATATCATACAGTTATTATCGCTAGAACTATAATAACTATACGTATTACTTGTATTATTATCAATATAACATGCATTATTACCCATATTATACGGTTATTATCGCTAGAACTATAATAATTACACTTATTACACCCAATATTATCAATATAACATGCATTATTACCCATATTATACGGTTATTATCGCTAGAACTATAATAATTATGTTTATTACTTTTATTATTATCAGTATAACATGCATTATTACCCATATTATGCAGTTATTATCGCTAGAGCTATAATAATTACACTTATTACTTTTATTATTATCAATATAGTATGCGTTATTACCCATATTATGCAGTTATTATCGCTAGAGCTATAATAATTACACTTATTACACCCTATATTATCAATATAACATGCATTATTACCCATACTATGCGGTTATTATCGCAGGAGCTATAATAATTACACTTATTACACCCTAGATTATCAATATAACATGCATTATTACCCATATTATGTAGTTATTATCGCTGGAACTGTAATAATTATACTTATTACTTCCAATATTATCAATATAACATGCATTATTACCCATATTATGCAGTTATTATCGCTAGAGCTACAATAATTACACTTATTACTCCCAACATTATCAATATAATATGCATTATTACCCATATTATACAGTTATTATCGCTAGAGCTATAACAATTACAATTATTACAACCAATGTTATCAATATAACATTCATTATTACCTATATTATGCAGTTATTATCGCTCAAACTATAATAATTATTCTTATTACTTTTATTATTATCAATATAGTATGCATTATTACCCATATTATGCAGTTATTATCGCTACAGCTATAATAATTACACTTATTACACCGTATATTATCAATATAACATGCATTATTACCCATATTACGCAGTTATTATCGCTAGAAGTATAATAATTATACTTGTTACTTTTATTATTATCAATATAACATGCATTATTACCCATATTATGCAGTTATTATCGCTAGAGCTACAATAATTACACTTATTACTCCCAATATTATCAATATAATATGCATTAATACACATATTATACAGTTATTATCGCTAGAGCTATAACAATTACAATTATTACACCCAATGTTATCAATATAACATTCATTATTACCTATATTATGCAGTTATTATCGCACGAACTATAATAATTATAATTGTCACTTTTATTATTATGAATATAACATGCATTATTACCCATATTATGCGGTTATTATCGCTAGAGTTATAATAATTACACTTATGACATCCTATATTATCAATATAACGTGCATTATTACCCATATTCTACAGTTATTATCGCTAGAACTGTAATAATTATATTTATTACTTTTATTATTATCAGTATAACATGCATTATTACCCATATTATGCAGTTATTATCGCTAGAGCTATAATAATTACACTTATTACTTTTATTATTATCAATATAGTATGCATTATTACCCATATTATGCAGTTATTACCGCTAGAGCTATAATAATTACAGTTATTACTCAGAATATTATCAATATAACATGCATTATTACCCATATTATGAAGTTATTATTGCTAGAGCTATAATAATTACACTTATTACACACAATATTATCAATATGACATGGATTATTACCTATATTATGCAGTTATTATCGCTAGAACTATAATAATTATACTTATTACTTTTATTATTATCAATATAACATGCATTATTACCCATATTACGCAGTTATTATCGCTAGAAGTATAATAATTATACATGTTACTTTTATTATTATCCATATAACATGCATTATTACCCATATTATGCGGTTATTATCGCTAGAGCTATAATAATTACACTTATGACACCCTATATTACCAATATAACATGCATTATTACCCATATTATGAAGTTATTATCGCTACAGCTATAGTAATTACACTTATTACACCCAATACTATCAAGATAACATGCATTATTACCTATATTATGCAGTTATAATCGCTAGCACTATAATAATTATACTTATTACTTTTATTATTATCAATATAGTATGCATTATTACCCATATTATACAGTTATTATCACTAGAGCTATAACAATTACAATTATTACACCCAATGTTATCAATAAAACATTCATTATTACCTATATTATGCAGTTATTATCGCTCGAACTGTAATAATTATTCTTATTACTTTTATTATTATCAATATAACATGCATTATTACCCATATTACGCAGTTATTATCGCTAGAAGTATAATAATTATACTTGTTACTTTTATTATTATCAATATAACATGCATTATTACCCATATTATGAAGTTATTATCGCTGGAACTGTAATAATTATACTTATCACTCCCAATATTATCAATATAACATGCATTATTAAGCATATTATGAAGTTATTATCGCTACAGCTATAGTAATTACACTTATTGCACCCAATATTATCAAGATAACATGCATTATTACCTATATTATGCAGTTATTATCGCTAGCACTATAATAATTATACTTATTACTTTTATTATTATCAATATAGTATGCATTATTACCCATATTATGTAGTTATTACCGCTACAGCTATAATAATTACACTTATTACACCCAATGTTATCAATATAACATTCATTATTACCTATATTATGCAGTTATTATCGCTCGAACTGTAATAATTATTCTTATTACTTTTATTATTATCAATATAACATGCATTATTACCCATATTACGCAGTTATTATCGCTAGAAATATAATAATTATACTTGTTACTTTTATTATTATCAATATAACATGCATTATTACCCATATTATGCGGTTATTATCGCTAGAGCTATAATAATTACACTTATGACACCCTATATTATCAATATAACATGCATTATTACCCATATTATGAAGTTATTATAGCTACAGCTATAGTAATTACACTTATTACACCCAATATTATCAAGATAACATGCATTGTTACCTATATTATGCAGTTATTATCGATAGCACTATAATAATTATACTTATTACTTTTATTTTTATCAATATAGTATGCATTATTACCCATATTATGCAGTTAATACCGCTAGAGCTATAATAATTACAGTTATTACTCAGAATATTATCAATATAATATGCATTATTACCCATATTATGCAGTTATTATCGCTACAGCTATAATAATTACACTTATTACACCGTATATTATCAACATAACATGCATTATTACCCATATTATGAAATTATTATCGCTACAGCTATAGAGATTACATTTATTACACCCAATATTATCAAGATAACATGCATTATTACCTATATTATGCAGTTATTATCGCTAGCACTATAATAATTATACTTATTACTTTTATTATTATCAATATAGTATGCATTATTACCCATATTATGTAGTTATTACCGCTACAGCTATAATAATTACACTTATTACACCCAATATTATCAAGATAACATGCATTGTTACCTATATTATGCAGTTATTATCGATAGCACTATAATAATTATACTTATTACTTTTATTTTTATCAATATAGTATGCATTATTACCCATATTATGCAGTTAATACCGCTAGAGCTATAATAATTACAGTTATTACTCAGAATATTATCAATATAATATGCATTATTACCCATATTATGCAGTTATTATCGCTACAGCTATAATAATTACACTTATTACACCGTATATTATCAACATAACATGCATTATTACCCATATTATGAAGTTATTATCGCTACAGCTATAGTAATTACATTTATTACACCCAATGTTATCAATATAACATTCATTATTACCTATATTATGCAGTTATTATCGCACGAACTATAATAATTATACTTGTCACTTTTATTATTATCAATATAACATGCATTATTACCCATATTATGCGGTTATTATCGCCAGAGTTATAATAATTACACTTATGACATCCTATATTATCAATATAACATGCATTATTACCCATATTATACAGTTATTATCGCTAGAACTATAATAATTATACTTATTACTTTTATTATTATCAATATAGTATACATTATTACCCATATTATGCAGTTATTACCGCTACAGCTATAATAATTACACTTATTACACCCAATGTTATCAATATAACATTCATTATTACCTATATTATGCAGTTATTATCGCTAGAAGTATAATAATTATACTTGTTACTTTTATTATTATGAATATAACATGCATTATTACCCATATTATGCAGTTATTATCGCTAGAGCTACAATAATTACACTTATTAATCCCAATATTATCAATATAATATGCATTATTACCCATATTATACAGTTATTATCGCTAGAGCTATAACAATTACAATTATTACACCCAATGTTATCAATAAAACATTCATTATTACCTATATTATGCAGTTATTATCGCTCGAACTATAATAATTATTCTTATTACTTTTATTATTATCAATATAGTATGCATTATTACCCATATTATGCAGTTATTAACGCTAGAGCTATAATAATTACAGTTATTACACCCAATATTATCAATATAACATGCATTATTACCTATATTATGCAGTTATTATCGCTCGAACTATAATAATTATACTTATTACTCCCAATGTTATCAATATAAATTGCATTATTACCCATATCATACAGTTATTATCGCTAGAACTATAATAATTGTACTTATTACTTTTATCATTATTAATATAACATGCATTATTACCCATATTATGCAGTTATTATTTGTAGAGCTATAATAATTACAGTTATTACTCCCAATATTATCAATATATCATGCATTATTACCCGTAATATGCAGTTATTATATACTTATTGCTCCCAATATTATCAATATAGCATGCATTATGACCCATAGTGTACAGTTATTATCGCCAGAACTGTGTTATTTATACTTATTACTTTTATTATTATCAATATAACGTGCATTATTACCCATATTACGCAGTTATTATCGCTACAACTATAATAATTATACTTATAACGTTTATTATTATAAATATAACATGCATTATTACCCATATTATACAGTTATTATCGCTAGAACTATAATAATTTTAGTTATTACTCCCAATGCTATCAATATAATATGCATTATTACCCATATCATACAGTTATTATCGCTAGAACTATAATAACTATACGTATTACTTGTATTATTATCAATATAACATGCATTATTACCCATATTATGCAGTTATTATCGCTAGAGCTATAATAATTACACTTAATACTCCCAATATTATCAATATAACATGCATTATTACCCATATTATACAGTTATTATCGCTAGAGCTATAATAATTACACTTATTACACCCAATATTATCAATATAACATGCATTATTACCTATATTATGCAGTTATTATCGCTCGAACTATAATAATTATACTTATTACTCCCAATGTTATCAATATAAATTGCATTATTACCCATATCATACAGTTATTATCGCTAGAACTATAATAATTGTACTTATTACTTTTATCATTATTAATATAACATGCATTATTACCCATATTATGCAGTTATTATTTGTAGAGCTATAATAATTACAGTTATTACTCCCAATATTATCAATATATCATGCATTATTACCCGTAATATGCAGTTATTATATACTTATTGCTCCCAATATTATCAATATAGCATGCATTATGACCCATAGTGTACAGTTATTATCGCCAGAACTGTGTTATTTATACTTATTACTTTTATTATTATCAATATAACGTGCATTATTACCCATATTACGCAGTTATTATCGCTACAACTATAATAATTATACTTATAACGTTTATTATTATAAATATAACATGCATTATTACCCATATTATACAGTTATTATCGCTAGAACTATAATAATTTTAGTTATTACTCCCAATGCTATCAATATAATATGCATTATTACCCATATCATACAGTTATTATCGCTAGAACTATAATAACTATACGTATTACTTGTATTATTATCAATATAACATGCATTATTACCCATATTATGCAGTTATTATCGCTAGAGCTATAATAATTACACTTAATACTCCCAATATTATCAATATAACATGCATTATTACCCATATTATACAGTTATTATCGCTAGAGCTATAATAATTACACTTATTACACCCAATATTATCAATATAACATGCATTATTACCTATATTATGCAGTTATTATCGCTCGAACTATAATAATTATTCTTATTACTTTTATTATTATCAATATAGTATGCATTATTACCCATATTATGCAGTTATTAACGCTAGAGCTATAATAATTACAGTTATTACACCCAATATTATCAATATAACATGCATTATTACCTATATTATGCAGTTATTATCGCTCGAACTATAATAATTATACTTATTACTCCCAATTTTATCAATATAAATTGCATTATTACCCATATCATACAGTTATTATCGCTAGAACTATAATAATTGTACTTATTACTTTTATCATTATTAATATAACATGCATTATTACCCATATTATGCAGTTATTATTTGTAGAGCTATAATAATTACAGTTATTACTCCCAATATTATCAATATAACATGCATTATTACCCATATCATACAGTTATTATCGCTAGAACTATAATAACTATACGTATTACTTTTATTATTATCAATATAACATGCATTATTACCCATGTTATGCAGTTATTATCGCTAGAGCTATAATAATTACACTTAATACTCCCAATATTATCAATATAACATGCATTATTACCCATATTATACAGTTATTATCGCTAGAGCTATAATAATTACACTTATTACACCCAATATTATCAATATAACATGCATTATTACCTATATTATGCAGTTATTATCGCTCGAACTATAATAATTATACTTATTACTCCCAATGTTATCAATATAAATTGCATTATTACCCATATCATACAGTTATTATCGCTAGAACTATAATAATTGTACTTATTACTTTTATCATTATTAATATAACATGCATTATTACCCATATTATGCAGTTATTATTTGTAGAGCTATAATAATTACAGTTATTACTCCCAATATTATCAATATAACATGCACTATTACCCGTAATATGCAGTTATTATATACTTATTGCTCCCAATATTATCAATATAGCATGCATTATGACCCATAGTATACAGTTATTATCGCCAGAACTGTATTATTTATACTTATTACTTTTATTATTATCAATATAACATGCATTATTACCCATATTACGCAGTTATCATCGCTACAACTATAATAATTATACTTACAACTTTTATTATTATCAATATAACATGCATTATGACCCATATTATACACTTATTATCGCTAGAACTATAATAATAATACTTATTACTTTTATTAATATCAGTATAACATGCATTATTACCCATATTACGCAGTTATTATCGCTAGAAGTATAATAATTATACTTATTACTTTTATTATTATCAATATAACATGCATTATTACCCATATTATACAGTTATCATCGCTAGAACTGTAATAATTAGATTTATTACTTTTATTATTATCAGTATAACATGCATTATTACCCATATTATGCAGTTATTATCGCTAGAGCTATAATAATTACACTTAATACACCCTAGGTTATCAATATAACATGCATTATTACCCATATTATGTAGTTATTATCGCTGGAACTGTAATAATTATACTTATTACTCCCAATATTATCAATATAACATGCATTATTACCCATATTATGCAGTTATTATCGCTAGAGCTACAATAATTACACTTATTACTCCCAATATTATCAATATAATATGCATTATTACCCATATTATACAGTTATTATCGCTAGAGCTATAACAATTAAAATTATTACACCCAATGTTATCAATATAACATTCATTATTACCTATATTATGCAGTTATTATCGCTCGAACTATAATAATTATTCTTATTACTTTTATTATTATCAATATAGTATGCATTATTACCCATATGATGCAGTTATTACCGCTAGAGCTATAATAATTACAGTTTTTACTCAGAATATAATCAATATAATATGCATTATTACCCGTATTATACAGTTATTATAGCTAGAACTATAATAATTACACTTATTACACCCTATATTATCAATATAACATGCATTATTACCTATGTTATGCAGTTATTATCGCTAGCACTATAATAATTATGTTTATTACTTTTATTATTATCAGTATAACATGCATTATTACCCATATTATGCAGTTATTATCGCTAGAGCTATAATAATTACACTTATTACTTTTATTATTATCAATATAGTATGCGTTATTACCCATATTATGCAGTTATTATCGCTAGAGCTATAATAATTACACTTATTACACCCTATATTATCAATATAACATGCATTATTACCCATACTATGCGGTTATTATCGCAGGAGCTATAATAATTACACTTATTACACCCTAGATTATCAATATAACATGCATTATTATCCATATTATGTAGTTATTATCGCTGGAACTGTAATAATTATACTTATTACTCCCAATATTATCAATATAACATGCATTATTACCCATATTATGCAGTTATTATCGCTACAGCTATAGTAATTAACACTTATTACACCCAATATTATCAATATAACACGCATTATTACCTATATTATGCAGTTATTATCGCTAGAACTATAATAATTATACTTGTTACTTTTATTATTATCAATATAACATGCATTATTACCCATATTATGCAGTTATTATTTGTAGAGCTATAATAATTACAGTCATTGCTCCCAATATTATCAATATAGCATGCATTATGACCCATAGTATACAGTTATTATCGCCAGAACTGTAATAACTATACTTATTACTTTTATTATTATCAATATAACATGCATTATTACCCATATTATACGGTTATTATCGCTAGAACTATAATAATTACACTTATTACACCCAATATTATCAATATAACATGCATTATTACCCATATTATACGGTTATTATCGCTAGAACTATAATAATTATGTTTATTACTTTTATCATTATCAGTATAACATGCATTATTACCCATATTATGCAGTTATTATCGCTAGAGCTATAATAATTACACTTATTACACCCAATATTATCAATATAACACGCATTATTACCTATATTATGCAGTTGTTATCGCTAGAACTATAATAATTATACTTGTTACTTTTATTATTATCAATATAACATGCATTATTACCCATATTATGCAGTTATTATTTGTAGAGCTATAATAATTACAGTCATTACTCCCAATATTATCAATATAGCATGCATTATGACCCATAGTATACAGTTATTATCGCCAGAACTGTAATAACTATACTTATTACTTTTATTATTATCAATATAACATGCATTATTACCCATATTATACGGTTATTATCGCTAGAACTATAATAATTACACTTATTACACCCAATATTATCAATATAACATGCATTATTACCCATATTATGTAGTTATTATCGCTGGAACTGTAATAATTATACTTATTACTTCCAATATTATCAATATAACATGCATTATTACCCATATTATACAGTTATTATCGCTAGAGCTATAATAATTACACTTATTACACCCAATATTATCAATATAACATGCATTATTACCTATATTATGCAGTTATTATCGCTCGAACTATAATAATTATACTTATTACTCCCAATGTTATCAATATAAATTGCATTATTACCCATATCATACAGTTATTATCGCTAGAACTATAATAATTGTACTTATTACTTTTATCATTATTAATATAACATGCATTATTACCCATATTATGCAGTTATTATTTGTAGAGCTATAATAATTACAGTTATTACTCCCAATATTATCAATATAACATGCATTATTACCCGTAATATGCAGTTATTATATACTTATTGCTCCCAATATTATCAATATAGCATGCATTATGACCCATAGTATACAGTTATTATCGCCAGAACTGTATTATTTATACTTATTACTTTTATTATTATCAATATAACATGCATTATTACCCATATTACGCAGTTATCATCGCTACAACTATAATAATTATACTTACAACTTTTATTATTATCAATATAACATGCATTATGACCCATATTATACACTTATTATCGCTAGAACTATAATAATAATACTTATTACTTTTATTAATATCAGTATAACATGCATTATTACCCATATTACGCAGTTATTATCGCTAGAAGTATAATAATTATACTTATTACTTTTATTATTATCAATATAACATGCATTATTACCCATATTATACAGTTATCATCGCTAGAACTGTAATAATTAGATTTATTACTTTTATTATTATCAGTATAACATGCATTATTACCCATATTATGCAGTTATTATCGCTAGAGCTATAATAATTACACTTAATACACCCTAGGTTATCAATATAACATGCATTATTACCCATATTATGTAGTTATTATCGCTGGAACTGTAATAATTATACTTATTACTCCCAATATTATCAATATAACATGCATTATTACCCATATTATGCAGTTATTATCGCTAGAGCTACAATAATTACACTTATTACTCCCAATATTATCAATATAATATGCATTATTACCCATATTATACAGTTATTATCGCTAGAGCTATAACAATTAAAATTATTACACCCAATGTTATCAATATAACATTCATTATTACCTATATTATGCAGTTATTATCGCTCGAACTATAATAATTATTCTTATTACTTTTATTATTATCAATATAGTATGCATTATTACCCATATGATGCAGTTATTACCGCTAGAGCTATAATAATTACAGTTATTACTCAGAATATTATCAATATAATATGCATTATTACCCGTATTATACAGTTATTATAGCTAGAACTATAATAATTACACTTATTACACCCTATATTATCAATATAACATGCATTATTACCTATGTTCTGCAGTTATTATCGCTAGCACTATAATAATTATGTTTATTACTTTTATTATTATCAGTATAACATGCATTATTACCCATATTATGCAGTTATTATCGCTAGAGCTATAATAATTACACTTATTACTTTTATTATTATCAATATAGTATGCGTTATTACCCATATTATGCAGTTATTATCGCTAGAGCTATAATAATTACACTTATTACACCCTATATTATCAATATAACATGCATTATTACCCATACTATGCGGTTATTATCGCAGGAGCTATAATAATTACACTTATTACACCCTAGATTATCAATATAACATGCATTATTTCCTATATTATGCAGTTATTATCGCTAGAACTATAATAATTATACTTGTTACTTTTATTATTATCAATATAACATGCATTATTACCCATATTATGCAGTTATTATTTGTAGAGCTATAATAATTACAGTCATTACTCCCAATATTATCAATATAGCATGCATTATGACCCATAGTATACAGTTATTATCGCCAGAACTGTAATAACTATACTTATTACTTTTATTATTATCAATATAACATGCATTATTACCCATATTATACGGTTATTATCGCTAGAACTATAATAATTACACTTATTACACCCAATATTATCAATATAACATGCATTATTACCCATATTATACGGTTATTATCGCTAGAACTATAATAATTATGTTTATTACTTTTATTATTATCAGTATAACATGCATTATTACCCATATTATGCAGTTATTATCGCTAGAGCTATAATAATTACACTTATTACACCCTATATTATCAATATGACATGCATTATTACCCATACTATGCGGTTATTATCGCAGGAGCTATAATAATTACACTTATTACACCCTATATTATCAATATAACATGCATTATTACCCATATTATGTAGTTATTATCGCTGGAACTGTAATAATTATACTTATTACTTCCAATATTATCAATATAACATGCATTATTACCCATATTATGCAGTTATTATCGCTAGAGCTGCAATAATTACACTTATTACTCCCAACATTATCAATATAATATGCATTATTACCCATATTATACAGTTATTATCGCTGGAGCTATAACAATTACAATTATTACACCCAATGTTATCAATATAACATTCATTATTACCTATATTATGCAGTTATTATCGCTCAAACTATAATAAGTATTCTTATTACTTTTATTATTATCAATATAGTATGCATTATTACCCATATTATGCAGTTATTATCGCTACAGCTATAATAATTACACTTATTACACCGTATATTATCAATATAACATGCATTATTACCCATATTACGCAGTTATTATCGCTAGAAGTATAATAATTATACTTGTTACTTTTACTATTATCAATATAACATGCATTATTACCCATATTATGCAGTTATTATCGCTAGAGCTATAATAATTACACTTATTACACCCTATATTATCAATATAACATGCATTATTACCCATACTATGCGGTTATTATCGCAGGAGCTATAATAATTACACTTATTACACCCTAGATTATCAATATAACATGCATTATTACCTATATTATGCAGTTATTATCGCTAGAACTATAATAATTATACTTGTTACTTTTATTATTATCAATATAACATGCATTATTACCCATATTATGCAGTTATTATTTGTAGAGCTATAATAATTACAGTCATTACTCCCAATATTATCAATATAGCATGCATTATGACCCATAGTATACAGTTATTATCGCCAGAACTGTAATAACTATACTTATTACTTTTATTATTATCAATATAACATGCATCATTACCCATATTATACGGTTATTATCGCTAGAACTATAATAATTACACTTATTACACCCAATATTATCAATATAACATGCATTATTACCCATATTATACGGTTATTATCGCTAGAACTATAATAATTATGTTTATTACTTTTATTATTATCAGTATAACATGCATTATTACCCATATTATGCAGTTATTATCGCTAGAGCTATAATAATTACACTTATTACACCCTATATTATCAATATGACATGCATTATTACCCATACTATGCGGTTATTATCGCAGGAGCTATAATAATTACACTTATTACACCCTATATTATCAATATAACATGCATTATTACCCATATTATGTAGTTATTATCGCTGGAACTGTAATAATTATACTTATTACTTCCAATATTATCAATATAACATGCATTATTACCCATATTATGCAGTTATTATCGCTAGAGCTACAATAATTACACTTATTACTCCCAACATTATCAATATAATATGCATTATTACCCATATTATACAGTTATTATCGCTGGAGCTATAACAATTACAATTATTACACCCAATGTTATCAATATAACATTCATTATTACCTATATTATGCAGTTATTATCGCTCAAACTATAATAAGTATTCTTATTACTTTTATTATTATCAATATAGTATGCATTATTACCCATATTATGCAGTTATTATCGCTACAGCTATAATAATTACACTTATTACACCGTATATTATCAATATAACATGCATTATTACCCATATTACGCAGTTATTATCGCTAGAAGTATAATAATTATACTTGTTACTTTTACTATTATCAATATAACATGCATTATTACCCATATTATGCAGTTATTATCGCTAGAGCTACAATAATTACACTTATTACTCCCAATATTATCAATATAATATGCATTATTACACATATTATACAGTTATTATCGCTAGAGCTATAACAATTACAATTATTACACCCAATGTTATCAATATAACATTCATTATTACCTATATTATGCAGTTATTATCGCACGAACTATAATAATTATAATTGTCACTTTTATTATTATCAATATAACATGCATTATTACCCATATTATGCGGCTATTATCGCTAGAGTTATAATAATTACACTTATGACATCCTATATTATCAATATAACATGCATTATTACCCATATTGTACAGTTATTATCGCTAGAACTATAATAATTATACTCATTACTTTTATTATTATCAATATAGTATACATTATTACCCATATTATGCAGTTATTACCGCTACAGCTATAATAATTACACTTATTACACCCAATGTTATCAATATAACATTCATTATTACCTATATTATGCAGTTATTATTGCTCGAACTGTAATAATTATTCTTATTACTTTTATTATTATCAATATAACATGCATTATTACCCATATTACGCAGTTATTATCGCTAGAAGTATAATAATTATGCTTGTTACTTTTATTATTATCAATATAACATGCATTATTACCCATTTTATGCGGTTATTATCGCTAGAGCTATAATAATTACACTTATGACACCCTACATTATCAATATAACATGCATTATTACCCATATTATGAAGTTATTATCGCTACAGCTATAGTAATTACATTTATTACACCCAATATTATCAAGATAACATGCATTATTACCTACATTATGCAGTTATTATCGCTAGAGCTATAATAATTACACTTTTTACACCCAATATTATCAAGATAACATGCATTATTACCTATATTATGCAGTTATTATCGCTAGCTCTATAATAATTACACTTATTACTTTTATTGTTATCAATATAGTATGCATTATTACCCATATTATGCAGTTATTACCGCTACAGCTATAATAATTACACTTATTACACCCAATGTTATCAATATAACATTCATTATTACCTATATTATGCAGTTATTATCGCCAGAACTGTATTATTTATACTTATTACTTTTATTATTATCAATATAACGTGCATTATTACCCGTATTACACAGTTATTATCGCTACAACTATAATAATTATACTTATAACGTTTATTATTATAAATATAACATGCATTATTACCCATATTATACAGTTATTATCGCTAGAACTATAATAATTTTAGTTATTACTCCCAATGCTATCAATATAATATGCATTATTACCCATATCATACAGTTATTATCGCTAGAACTATAATAATTGTACTTATTACTTTTATCATTATTAATATAACATGCATTATTACCCATATTATGCAGTTATTATTTGTAGAGCTATAATAATTACAGTTATTACTCCCAATATTATCAATATAACATGCATTATTACCCGTAATATGCAGTTATTATATACTTATTGCTCCCAATATTATCAATATAGCATGCATTATGACCCATAGTATACAGTTATTATCGCCAGAACTGTATTATTTATACTTATTACTTTTATTATTATCAATATAACGTGCATTATTACCCATATTACGCAGTTATTATCGCTACAACTATAATAATTATACTTATAACGTTTATTATTATAAATATAACATGCATTATTACCCATATTATACAGTTATTATCGCTAGAACTATAATAATTTTAGTTATTACTCCCAATGCTATCAATATAATATGCATTATTACCCATATCATACAGTTATTATCGCTAGAACTATAATAACTATACGTATTACTTGTATTATTATCAATATAACATGCATTATTACCCATATTATGCAGTTATTATCGCTAGAGCTATAATAATTACACTTATTACACCCAATATTATCAATATAACATGCATTATTACCTATATTATGCAGTTATTATCGCTCGAACTATAATAATTATACATATTACTCCCAATGTTATCAATATAAATTGCATTATTACACATATCATACAGTTATTATCGCTAGAACTATAATAATTGTACTTATTACTTTTATCATTATTAATATAACATGCATTATTACCCATATTATGCAGTTATTATTTGTAGAGCTATAATAATTACAGTTATTACTCCCAATATTATCAATATAACATGCATTATTACCCGTAATATGCAGTTATTATATACTTATTGCTCCCAATATTATCAATATAGCATGCATTATGACCCATAGTATACAGTTATTATCGCCAGAACTGTATTATTTATACTTATTACTTTTATTATTATCAATATAACATGCATTATTACCCATATTACGCAGTTATCATCGCTACAACTATAATAATTATACTTACAACTTTTATTATTATCAATATAACATGCATTATGACCCATATTATACACTTATTATCGCTAGAACTATAATAATAATACTTATTACTTTTATTATTATCAATATAGTATGCACTATTACCCATATTATGCAGTTATTACCGCTAGAGCTATAATAATTACAGTTATTACTCAGAAAAATGTCAATATAAAATGCATTATTACCCATATTATACAGTTATTATCGCTAGAGCTATAATAATTATAGATATTACTTTTATTAATATCAGTATAACATGCATTATTACGCATATTACGCAGTTATTATCGCTAGAAGTATAATAATTATACTTATTACTTTTATTATTATCAATATAACATGCATTATTCCCCATATTATACAGTTATCATCGCTAGAACTGTAATAATTAGATTTATTACTTTTATTATTATCAGTATAACATGCATTATTACCCATATTATGCAGTTATTATCGCTAGAGCTATAATAATTACACTTAATACACCCTAGGTTATCAATATAACATGCATTATTACCCATATTATGTAGTTATTATCGCTGGAACTGTAATAATTATACTTATTACTCCCAATATTATCAATATAACATGCATTATTACCCATATTATGCAGTTATTATCGCTAGAGCTACAATAATTACACTTATTACTCCCAATATTATCAATATAACATGCATTATTACCCATATTATGCAGTTATTATCGCTAGAGCTGCAATAATTACACTTATTACTCCCAACATTATCAATATAATATGCATTATTACCCATATTATACAGTTATTATCGCTGGAGCTATAACAATTACAATTATTACACCCAATGTTATCAATATAACATTCATTATTACCTATATTATGCAGTTATTATCGCTCAAACTATAATAAGTATTCTTATTACTTTTATTATTATCAATATAGTATGCATTATTACCCATATTATGCAGTTATTATCGCTACAGCTATAATAATTACACTTATTACACCGTATATTATCAATATAACATGCATTATTACCCATATTACGCAGTTATTATCGCTAGAAGTATAATAATTATACTTGTTACTTTTACTATTATCAATATAACATGCATTATTACCCATATTATGCAGTTATTATCGCTAGAGCTATAATAATTACACTTATTACACCCTATATTATCAATATAACATGCATTATTACCCATACTATGCGGTTATTATCGCAGGAGCTATAATAATTACACTTATTACACCCTAGATTATCAATATAACATGCATTATTACCTATATTATGCAGTTATTATCGCTAGAACTATAATAATTATACTTGTTACTTTTATTATTATCAATATAACATGCATTATTACCCATATTATGCAGTTATTATTTGTAGAGCTATAATAATTACAGTCATTACTCCCAATATTATCAATATAGCATGCATTATGACCCATAGTATACAGTTATTATCGCCAGAACTGTAATAACTATACTTATTACTTTTATTATTATCAATATAACATGCATCATTACCCATATTATACGGTTATTATCGCTAGAACTATAATAATTACACTTATTACACCCAATATTATCAATATAACATGCATTATTACCCATATTATACGGTTATTATCGCTAGAACTATAATAATTATGTTTATTACTTTTATTATTATCAGTATAACATGCATTATTACCCATATTATGCAGTTATTATCGCTAGAGCTATAATAATTACACTTATTACACCCTATATTATCAATATGACATGCATTATTACCCATACTATGCGGTTATTATCGCAGGAGCTATAATAATTACACTTATTACACCCTATATTATCAATATAACATGCATTATTACCCATATTATGTAGTTATTATCGCTGGAACTGTAATAATTATACTTATTACTTCCAATATTATCAATATAACATGCATTATTACCCATATTATGCAGTTATTATCGCTAGAGCTACAATAATTACACTTATTACTCCCAATATTATCAATATAATATGCATTATTACCCATATTATACAGTTATTATCGCTAGAGCTATAACAATTAAAATTATTACACCCAATGTTATCAATATAACATTCATTATTACCTATATTATGCAGTTATTATCGCTCGAACTATAATAATTATTCTTATTACTTTTATTATTATCAATATAGTATGCATTATTACCCATATGATGCAGTTATTACCGCTAGAGCTATAATAATTACAGTTATTACTCAGAATATTATCAATATAATATGCATTATTACCCGTATTATACAGTTATTATAGCTAGAACTTTAATAATTACACTTATTACACCCTATATTATCAATATAACATGCATTATTACCTATGTTATGCAGTTATTATCGCTAGCACTATAATAATTATGTTTATTACTTTTATTATTATCAGAATAACATGCATTATTACCCATATTATGCAGTTATTATCGCTAGAGCTATAATAATTACACTTAATACACCCTAGGTTATCAATATAACATGCATTATTACCCATATTATGTAGTTATTATCGCTGGAACTGTAATAATTATACTTATTACTCCCAATATTATCAATATAACATGCATTATTACCCATATTATGCAGTTATTATCGCTAGAGCTATAATAATTACACTTATTACTTTTATTATTATCAATATAGTATGCGTTATTACCCATATTATGCAGTTATTATCGCTAGAGCTATAATAATTACACTTATTACACCCTATATTATCAATATAACATGCATTATTACCCATATTACGCAGTTATTATCGCTAGAAGTATAATAATTATACTTGTTACTTTTATTATTATCAATATAACATGCATTATTACCCATATTATGCAGTTATTATCGCTAGAGCTACAATAATTACACTTATTACTCCCAATATTATCAATATAATATGCATTAATACACATATTATACAGTTATTATCGCTAGAGCTATAACAATTACAATTATTACACCCAATGTTATCAATATAACATTCATTATTACCTATATTATGCAGTTATTATCGCTAGAGCTACAATAATTACACTTATTACTCCCAATATTATCAATATAATATGCATTAATACACATATTATACAGTTATTATCGCTAGAGCTATAACAATTACAATTATTACACCCAATGTTATCAATATAACATTCATTATTACCTATATTATGCAGTTATTATCGCACGAACTATAATAATTATAATTGTCACTTTTATTATTATGAATATAACATGCATTATTACCCATATTATGCGGTTATTATCGCTAGAGTTATAATAATTACACTTATGACATCCTATATTATCAATATAACGTGCATTATTACCCATATTCTACAGTTATTATCGCTAGAACTGTAATAATTATATTTATTACTTTTATTATTATCAGTATAACATGCATTATTACCCATATTATGCAGTTATTATCGCTAGAGCTATAATAATTACACTTATTACTTTTATTATTATCAATATAGTATGCATTATTACCCATATTATGCAGTTATTACCGCTAGAGCTATAATAATTACAGTTATTACTCAGAATATTATCAATATAACATGCATTATTACCCATATTATGAAGTTATTATTGCTAGAGCTATAATAATTACACTTATTACACACAATATTATCAATATGACATGGATTATTACCTATATTATGCAGTTATTATCGCTAGAACTATAATAATTATACTTATTACTTTTATTATTATCAATATAACATGCATTATTACCCATATTACGCAGTTATTATCGCTAGAAGTATAATAATTATACATGTTACTTTTATTATTATCCATATAACATGCATTATTACCCATATTATGCGGTTATTATCGCTAGAGCTATAATAATTACACTTATGACACCCTATATTACCAATATAACATGCATTATTACCCATATTATGAAGTTATTATCGCTACAGCTATAGTAATTACACTTATTACACCCAATACTATCAAGATAACATGCATTATTACCTATATTATGCAGTTATAATCGCTAGCACTATAATAATTATACTTATTACTTTTATTATTATCAATATAGTATGCATTATTACCCATATTATACAGTTATTATCACTAGAGCTATAACAATTACAATTATTACACCCAATGTTATCAATAAAACATTCATTATTACCTATATTATGCAGTTATTATCGCTCGAACTGTAATAATTATTCTTATTACTTTTATTATTATCAATATAACATGCATTATTACCCATATTACGCAGTTATTATCGCTAGAAGTATAATAATTATACTTGTTACTTTTATTATTATCAATATAACATGCATTATTACCCATATTATGAAGTTATTATCGCTGGAACTGTAATAATTATACTTATCACTCCCAATATTATCAATATAACATGCATTATTAAGCATATTATGAAGTTATTATCGCTACAGCTATAGTAATTACACTTATTGCACCCAATATTATCAAGATAACATGCATTATTACCTATATTATGCAGTTATTATCGCTAGCACTATAATAATTATACTTATTACTTTTATTATTATCAATATAGTATGCATTATTACCCATATTATGTAGTTATTACCGCTACAGCTATAATAATTACACTTATTACACCCAATGTTATCAATATAACATTCATTATTACCTATATTATGCAGTTATTATCGCTCGAACTGTAATAATTATTCTTATTACTTTTATTATTATCAATATAACATGCATTATTACCCATATTACGCAGTTATTATCGCTAGAAATATAATAATTATACTTGTTACTTTTATTATTATCAATATAACATGCATTATTACCCATATTATGCGGTTATTATCGCTAGAGCTATAATAATTACACTTATGACACCCTATATTATCAATATAACATGCATTATTACCCATATTATGAAGTTATTATAGCTACAGCTATAGTAATTACACTTATTACACCCAATATTATCAAGATAACATGCATTGTTACCTATATTATGCAGTTATTATCGATAGCACTATAATAATTATACTTATTACTTTTATTTTTATCAATATAGTATGCATTATTACCCATATTATGCAGTTAATACCGCTAGAGCTATAATAATTACAGTTATTACTCAGAATATTATCAATATAATATGCATTATTACCCATATTATGCAGTTATTATCGCTACAGCTATAATAATTACACTTATTACACCGTATATTATCAACATAACATGCATTATTACCCATATTATGAAATTATTATCGCTACAGCTATAGAGATTACATTTATTACACCCAATATTATCAAGATAACATGCATTATTACCTATATTATGCAGTTATTATCGCTAGCACTATAATAATTATACTTATTACTTTTATTATTATCAATATAGTATGCATTATTACCCATATTATGTAGTTATTACCGCTACAGCTATAATAATTACACTTATTACACCCAATATTATCAAGATAACATGCATTGTTACCTATATTATGCAGTTATTATCGATAGCACTATAATAATTATACTTATTACTTTTATTTTTATCAATATAGTATGCATTATTACCCATATTATGCAGTTAATACCGCTAGAGCTATAATAATTACAGTTATTACTCAGAATATTATCAATATAATATGCATTATTACCCATATTATGCAGTTATTATCGCTACAGCTATAATAATTACACTTATTACACCGTATATTATCAACATAACATGCATTATTACCCATATTATGAAGTTATTATCGCTACAGCTATAGTAATTACATTTATTACACCCAATGTTATCAATATAACATTCATTATTACCTATATTATGCAGTTATTATCGCACGAACTATAATAATTATACTTGTCACTTTTATTATTATCAATATAACATGCATTATTACCCATATTATGCGGTTATTATCGCCAGAGTTATAATAATTACACTTATGACATCCTATATTATCAATATAACATGCATTATTACCCATATTATACAGTTATTATCGCTAGAACTATAATAATTATACTTATTACTTTTATTATTATCAATATAGTATACATTATTACCCATATTATGCAGTTATTACCGCTACAGCTATAATAATTACACTTATTACACCCAATGTTATCAATATAACATTCATTATTACCTATATTATGCAGTTATTATCGCTAGAAGTATAATAATTATACTTGTTACTTTTATTATTATGAATATAACATGCATTATTACCCATATTATGCAGTTATTATCGCTAGAGCTACAATAATTACACTTATTAATCCCAATATTATCAATATAATATGCATTATTACCCATATTATACAGTTATTATCGCTAGAGCTATAACAATTACAATTATTACACCCAATGTTATCAATAAAACATTCATTATTACCTATATTATGCAGTTATTATCGCTCGAACTATAATAATTATTCTTATTACTTTTATTATTATCAATATAGTATGCATTATTACCCATATTATGCAGTTATTAACGCTAGAGCTATAATAATTACAGTTATTACACCCAATATTATCAATATAACATGCATTATTACCTATATTATGCAGTTATTATCGCTCGAACTATAATAATTATACTTATTACTCCCAATGTTATCAATATAAATTGCATTATTACCCATATCATACAGTTATTATCGCTAGAACTATAATAATTGTACTTATTACTTTTATCATTATTAATATAACATGCATTATTACCCATATTATGCAGTTATTATTTGTAGAGCTATAATAATTACAGTTATTACTCCCAATATTATCAATATATCATGCATTATTACCCGTAATATGCAGTTATTATATACTTATTGCTCCCAATATTATCAATATAGCATGCATTATGACCCATAGTGTACAGTTATTATCGCCAGAACTGTGTTATTTATACTTATTACTTTTATTATTATCAATATAACGTGCATTATTACCCATATTACGCAGTTATTATCGCTACAACTATAATAATTATACTTATAACGTTTATTATTATAAATATAACATGCATTATTACCCATATTATACAGTTATTATCGCTAGAACTATAATAATTTTAGTTATTACTCCCAATGCTATCAATATAATATGCATTATTACCCATATCATACAGTTATTATCGCTAGAACTATAATAACTATACGTATTACTTGTATTATTATCAATATAACATGCATTATTACCCATATTATGCAGTTATTATCGCTAGAGCTATAATAATTACACTTAATACTCCCAATATTATCAATATAACATGCATTATTACCCATATTATACAGTTATTATCGCTAGAGCTATAATAATTACACTTATTACACCCAATATTATCAATATAACATGCATTATTACCTATATTATGCAGTTATTATCGCTCGAACTATAATAATTATACTTATTACTCCCAATGTTATCAATATAAATTGCATTATTACCCATATCATACAGTTATTATCGCTAGAACTATAATAATTGTACTTATTACTTTTATCATTATTAATATAACATGCATTATTACCCATATTATGCAGTTATTATTTGTAGAGCTATAATAATTACAGTTATTACTCCCAATATTATCAATATATCATGCATTATTACCCGTAATATGCAGTTATTATATACTTATTGCTCCCAATATTATCAATATAGCATGCATTATGACCCATAGTGTACAGTTATTATCGCCAGAACTGTGTTATTTATACTTATTACTTTTATTATTATCAATATAACGTGCATTATTACCCATATTACGCAGTTATTATCGCTACAACTATAATAATTATACTTATAACGTTTATTATTATAAATATAACATGCATTATTACCCATATTATACAGTTATTATCGCTAGAACTATAATAATTTTAGTTATTACTCCCAATGCTATCAATATAATATGCATTATTACCCATATCATACAGTTATTATCGCTAGAACTATAATAACTATACGTATTACTTGTATTATTATCAATATAACATGCATTATTACCCATATTATGCAGTTATTATCGCTAGAGCTATAATAATTACACTTAATACTCCCAATATTATCAATATAACATGCATTATTACCCATATTATACAGTTATTATCGCTAGAGCTATAATAATTACACTTATTACACCCAATATTATCAATATAACATGCATTATTACCTATATTATGCAGTTATTATCGCTCGAACTATAATAATTATTCTTATTACTTTTATTATTATCAATATAGTATGCATTATTACCCATATTATGCAGTTATTAACGCTAGAGCTATAATAATTACAGTTATTACACCCAATATTATCAATATAACATGCATTATTACCTATATTATGCAGTTATTATCGCTCGAACTATAATAATTATACTTATTACTCCCAATTTTATCAATATAAATTGCATTATTACCCATATCATACAGTTATTATCGCTAGAACTATAATAATTGTACTTATTACTTTTATCATTATTAATATAACATGCATTATTACCCATATTATGCAGTTATTATTTGTAGAGCTATAATAATTACAGTTATTACTCCCAATATTATCAATATAACATGCATTATTACCCATATCATACAGTTATTATCGCTAGAACTATAATAACTATACGTATTACTTTTATTATTATCAATATAACATGCATTATTACCCATGTTATGCAGTTATTATCGCTAGAGCTATAATAATTACACTTAATACTCCCAATATTATCAATATAACATGCATTATTACCCATATTATACAGTTATTATCGCTAGAGCTATAATAATTACACTTATTACACCCAATATTATCAATATAACATGCATTATTACCTATATTATGCAGTTATTATCGCTCGAACTATAATAATTATACTTATTACTCCCAATGTTATCAATATAAATTGCATTATTACCCATATCATACAGTTATTATCGCTAGAACTATAATAATTGTACTTATTACTTTTATCATTATTAATATAACATGCATTATTACCCATATTATGCAGTTATTATTTGTAGAGCTATAATAATTACAGTTATTACTCCCAATATTATCAATATAACATGCACTATTACCCGTAATATGCAGTTATTATATACTTATTGCTCCCAATATTATCAATATAGCATGCATTATGACCCATAGTATACAGTTATTATCGCCAGAACTGTATTATTTATACTTATTACTTTTATTATTATCAATATAACATGCATTATTACCCATATTACGCAGTTATCATCGCTACAACTATAATAATTATACTTACAACTTTTATTATTATCAATATAACATGCATTATGACCCATATTATACACTTATTATCGCTAGAACTATAATAATAATACTTATTACTTTTATTAATATCAGTATAACATGCATTATTACCCATATTACGCAGTTATTATCGCTAGAAGTATAATAATTATACTTATTACTTTTATTATTATCAATATAACATGCATTATTACCCATATTATACAGTTATCATCGCTAGAACTGTAATAATTAGATTTATTACTTTTATTATTATCAGTATAACATGCATTATTACCCATATTATGCAGTTATTATCGCTAGAGCTATAATAATTACACTTAATACACCCTAGGTTATCAATATAACATGCATTATTACCCATATTATGTAGTTATTATCGCTGGAACTGTAATAATTATACTTATTACTCCCAATATTATCAATATAACATGCATTATTACCCATATTATGCAGTTATTATCGCTAGAGCTACAATAATTACACTTATTACTCCCAATATTATCAATATAATATGCATTATTACCCATATTATACAGTTATTATCGCTAGAGCTATAACAATTAAAATTATTACACCCAATGTTATCAATATAACATTCATTATTACCTATATTATGCAGTTATTATCGCTCGAACTATAATAATTATTCTTATTACTTTTATTATTATCAATATAGTATGCATTATTACCCATATGATGCAGTTATTACCGCTAGAGCTATAATAATTACAGTTTTTACTCAGAATATAATCAATATAATATGCATTATTACCCGTATTATACAGTTATTATAGCTAGAACTATAATAATTACACTTATTACACCCTATATTATCAATATAACATGCATTATTACCTATGTTATGCAGTTATTATCGCTAGCACTATAATAATTATGTTTATTACTTTTATTATTATCAGTATAACATGCATTATTACCCATATTATGCAGTTATTATCGCTAGAGCTATAATAATTACACTTATTACTTTTATTATTATCAATATAGTATGCGTTATTACCCATATTATGCAGTTATTATCGCTAGAGCTATAATAATTACACTTATTACACCCTATATTATCAATATAACATGCATTATTACCCATACTATGCGGTTATTATCGCAGGAGCTATAATAATTACACTTATTACACCCTAGATTATCAATATAACATGCATTATTATCCATATTATGTAGTTATTATCGCTGGAACTGTAATAATTATACTTATTACTCCCAATATTATCAATATAACATGCATTATTACCCATATTATGCAGTTATTATCGCTACAGCTATAGTAATTAACACTTATTACACCCAATATTATCAATATAACACGCATTATTACCTATATTATGCAGTTATTATCGCTAGAACTATAATAATTATACTTGTTACTTTTATTATTATCAATATAACATGCATTATTACCCATATTATGCAGTTATTATTTGTAGAGCTATAATAATTACAGTCATTGCTCCCAATATTATCAATATAGCATGCATTATGACCCATAGTATACAGTTATTATCGCCAGAACTGTAATAACTATACTTATTACTTTTATTATTATCAATATAACATGCATTATTACCCATATTATACGGTTATTATCGCTAGAACTATAATAATTACACTTATTACACCCAATATTATCAATATAACATGCATTATTACCCATATTATACGGTTATTATCGCTAGAACTATAATAATTATGTTTATTACTTTTATCATTATCAGTATAACATGCATTATTACCCATATTATGCAGTTATTATCGCTAGAGCTATAATAATTACACTTATTACACCCAATATTATCAATATAACACGCATTATTACCTATATTATGCAGTTGTTATCGCTAGAACTATAATAATTATACTTGTTACTTTTATTATTATCAATATAACATGCATTATTACCCATATTATGCAGTTATTATTTGTAGAGCTATAATAATTACAGTCATTACTCCCAATATTATCAATATAGCATGCATTATGACCCATAGTATACAGTTATTATCGCCAGAACTGTAATAACTATACTTATTACTTTTATTATTATCAATATAACATGCATTATTACCCATATTATACGGTTATTATCGCTAGAACTATAATAATTACACTTATTACACCCAATATTATCAATATAACATGCATTATTACCCATATTATGTAGTTATTATCGCTGGAACTGTAATAATTATACTTATTACTTCCAATATTATCAATATAACATGCATTATTACCCATATTATGCAGTTATTATCGCTAGAGCTACAATAATTACACTTATTACTCCCAACATTATCAATATAATATGCATTATTACCCATATTATACAGTTATTATCGCTGGAGCTATAACAATTACAATTATTACACCCAATGTTATCAATATAACATTCATTATTACCTATATTATGCAGTTATTATCGCTCAAACTATAATAATTATTCTTATTACTTTTATTATTATCAATATAGTATGCATTATTACCCATATTATGCAGTTATTATCGCAACAGCTATAATAATTACACTTATTACACCGTATATTATCAATATAACATGCATTATTACCCATATTACGCAGTTATTATCGCTAGAAGTATAATAATTATACTTGTTACTTTTACTATTATCAATATAACATGCATTATTACCCATATTATGCAGTTATTATCGCTAGAGCTATAATAATTACACTTAATACTCCCAATATTATCAATATAACATGCATTATTACCCATATTATACAGTTATTATCGCTAGAGCTATAATAATTACACTTATTACACCCAATATTATCAATATAACATGCATTATTACCTATATTATGCAGTTATTATCGCTCGAACTATAATAATTATACTTATTACTCCCAATGTTATCAATATAAATTGCATTATTACCCATATCATACAGTTATTATCGCTAGAACTATAATAATTGTACTTATTACTTTTATCATTATTAATATAACATGCATTATTACCCATATTATGCAGTTATTATTTGTAGAGCTATAATAATTACAGTTATTACTCCCAATATTATCAATATAACATGCATTATTACCCGTAATATGCAGTTATTATATACTTATTGCTCCCAATATTATCAATATAGCATGCATTATGACCCATAGTATACAGTTATTATCGCCAGAACTGTATTATTTATACTTATTACTTTTATTATTATCAATATAACATGCATTATTACCCATATTACGCAGTTATCATCGCTACAACTATAATAATTATACTTACAACTTTTATTATTATCAATATAACATGCATTATGACCCATATTATACACTTATTATCGCTAGAACTATAATAATAATACTTATTACTTTTATTAATATCAGTATAACATGCATTATTACCCATATTACGCAGTTATTATCGCTAGAAGTATAATAATTATACTTATTACTTTTATTATTATCAATATAACATGCATTATTACCCATATTATACAGTTATCATCGCTAGAACTGTAATAATTAGATTTATTACTTTTATTATTATCAGTATAACATGCATTATTACCCATATTATGCAGTTATTATCGCTAGAGCTATAATAATTACACTTAATACACCCTAGGTTATCAATATAACATGCATTATTACCCATATTATGTAGTTATTATCGCTGGAACTGTAATAATTATACTTATTACTCCCAATATTATCAATATAACATGCATTATTACCCATATTATGCAGTTATTATCGCTAGAGCTACAATAATTACACTTATTACTCCCAATATTATCAATATAATATGCATTATTACCCATATTATACAGTTATTATCGCTAGAGCTATAACAATTAAAATTATTACACCCAATGTTATCAATATAACATTCATTATTACCTATATTATGCAGTTATTATCGCTCGAACTATAATAATTATTCTTATTACTTTTATTATTATCAATATAGTATGCATTATTACCCATATGATGCAGTTATTACCGCTAGAGCTATAATAATTACAGTTATTACTCAGAATATTATCAATATAATATGCATTATTACCCGTATTATACAGTTATTATAGCTAGAACTATAATAATTACACTTATTACACCCTATATTATCAATATAACATGCATTATTACCTATGTTCTGCAGTTATTATCGCTAGCACTATAATAATTATGTTTATTACTTTTATTATTATCAGTATAACATGCATTATTACCCATATTATGCAGTTATTATCGCTAGAGCTATAATAATTACACTTATTACTTTTATTATTATCAATATAGTATGCGTTATTACCCATATTATGCAGTTATTATCGCTAGAGCTATAATAATTACACTTATTACACCCTATATTATCAATATAACATGCATTATTACCCATACTATGCGGTTATTATCGCAGGAGCTATAATAATTACACTTATTACACCCTAGATTATCAATATAACATGCATTATTATCCATATTATGTAGTTATTATCGCTGGAACTATAATAATTATACTTGTTACTTTTATTATTATCAATATAACATGCATTATTACCCATATTATGCAGTTATTATTTGTAGAGCTATAATAATTACAGTCATTACTCCCAATATTATCAATATAGCATGCATTATGACCCATAGTATACAGTTATTATCGCCAGAACTGTAATAACTATACTTATTACGTTTATTATTATCAATATAACATGCATTATTACCCATATTATACGGTTATTATCGCTAGAACTATAATAATTACACTTATTACACCCAATATTATCAATATAACATGCATTATTACCCATATTATACGGTTATTATCGCTAGAACTATAATAATTATGTTTATTACTTTTATTATTATCAGTATAACATGCATTATTACCCATATTATGCAGTTATTATCGCTAGAGCTATAATAATTACACTTATTACTTTTATTATTATCAATATAGTATGCGTTATTACCCATATTATGCAGTTATTATCGCTAGAGCTATAATAATTACACTTATTACACCCTATATTATCAATATGACATGCATTATTACCCATACTATGCGGTTATTATCGCAGGAGCTATAATAATTACACTTATTACACCCTAGATTATCAATGTAACATGCATTATTACCCATATTATGTAGTTATTATCGCTGGAACTGTAATAATTATACCTATTACTTCCAATATTATCAATATAACATGCATTATTACCCATATTATGCAGTTATTATCGCTAGAGCTACAATAATTACACTTATTACTCCCAACATTATCAATATAATATGCATTATTACCCATATTATACAGTTATTATCGCTAGAGCTATAACAATTACAATTATTACACCCAATGTTATCAATATAACATTCATTATTACCTATATTATGCAGTTATTATCGCTCAAACTATAATAATTATTCTTATTACTTTTATTATTATCAATATAGTATGCATTATTACCCATATTATGCAGTTATTATCGCTACAGCTATAATAATTACACTTATTACACCGTATATTATCAACATAACATGCATTATTACCCATATTATGAAGTTATTATCGCTACAGCTATAGTAATTACATTTATTACACCCAATATTATCAAGATACCATGCATTATTACCTATATTATGCAGTTATTATCGCTAGCACTATAATAATTATACTTATTACTTTTATTATTATCAATATAGTATGCATTATTACCCATATTATGCAGTTATTACCGCTAGAGCTATAATAATTATATTTATTACTTTTATTATTATCAGTATAACAAGCATTATTACCCATATTATGCAGTTATCATCGCTAGAGCTATAATAATTACACTTATTACACCGTATATTATCAATATAGTATGCGTTATTACCCATATTACGCAGTTATTATCGCTAGAGCTACAATAATTACACTTATTACTCCCAATATTATCAATATAATATGCATTATTACACATATTATACAGTTATTATCGCTAGAGCTATAACAATTACAATTATTACACCCAATGTTATCAATATAACATTCATTATTACCTATATTATGCAGTTATTATCGCACGAACTATAATAATTATAATTGTCACTTTTATTATTATCAATATAACATGCATTATTACCCATATTATGCGGTTATTATCGCTAGAGTTATAATAATTACACTTATGACATCCTATATTATCAATATAACATGCATTATTACCCATATTGTACAGTTATTATCGCTAGAACTATAATAATTATACTTATTACTTTTATTATTATCAATATAGTATACATTATTACCCATATTATGCAGTTATTACCGCTACAGCTATAATAATTACACTTATTACACCCAATGTTATCAATATAACATTCATTATTACCTATATTATGCAGTTATTATTGCTCGAACTGTAATAATTATTCTTATTACTTTTATTATTATCAATATAACATGCATTATTACCCATATTACGCAGTTATTATCGCTAGAAGTATAATAATTATACTTGTTACTTTTATTATTATCAATATAACATGCATTATTACCCATATTATGCGGTTATTATCGCTAGAGCTATAATAATTACACTTATTACTTTTATTATTATCAATATAGTATGCGTTATTACCCATATTATGCAGTTATTATCGCTAGAGCTATAATAATTACACTTATTACACCCTATATTATCAATATGACATGCATTATTACCCATACTATGCGGTTATTATCGCAGGAGCTATAATAATTACACTTATTACACCCTAGATTATCAATGTAACATGCATTATTACCCATATTATGTAGTTATTATCGCTGGAACTGTAATAATTATACTTATTACTTCCAATATTATCAATATAACATGCATTATTACCCATATTATGCAGTTATTATCGCTAGAGCTACAATAATTACACTTATTACTCCCAACATTATCAATATAATATGCATTATTACCCATATTATACAGTTATTATCGCTAGAGCTATAACAATTACAATTATTACACCCAATGTTATCAATATAACATTCATTATTACCTATATTATGCAGTTATTATCGCTCAAACTATAATAATTATTCTTATTACTTTTATTATTATCAATATAGTATGCATTATTACCCATATTATGCAGTTATTATCGCTACAGCTATAATAATTACACTTATTACACCGTATATTATCAACATAACATGCATTATTACCCATATTATGAAGTTATTATCGCTACAGCTATAGTAATTACATTTATTACACCCAATATTATCAAGATACCATGCATTATTACCTATATTATGCAGTTATTATCGCTAGCACTATAATAATTATACTTATTACTTTTATTATTATCAATATAGTATGCATTATTACCCATATTATGCAGTTATTACCGCTAGAGCTATAATAATTATATTTATTACTTTTATTATTATCAGTATAACAAGCATTATTACCCATATTATGCAGTTATCATCGCTAGAGCTATAATAATTACACTTATTACACCGTATATTATCAATATAGTATGCGTTATTACCCATATTACGCAGTTATTATCGCTAGAGCTACAATAATTACACTTATTACTCCCAATATTATCAATATAATATGCATTATTACACATATTATACAGTTATTATCGCTAGAGCTATAACAATTACAATTATTACACCCAATGTTATCAATATAACATTCATTATTACCTATATTATGCAGTTATTATCGCACGAACTATAATAATTATAATTGTCACTTTTATTATTATCAATATAACATGCATTATTACCCATATTATGCGGTTATTATCGCTAGAGTTATAATAATTACACTTATGACATCCTATATTATCAATATAACATGCATTATTACCCATATTGTACAGTTATTATCGCTAGAACTATAATAATTATACTTATTACTTTTATTATTATCAATATAGTATACATTATTACCCATATTATGCAGTTATTACCGCTACAGCTATAATAATTACACTTATTACACCCAATGTTATCAATATAACATTCATTATTACCTATATTATGCAGTTATTATTGCTCGAACTGTAATAATTATTCTTATTACTTTTATTATTATCAATATAACATGCATTATTACCCATATTACGCAGTTATTATCGCTAGAAGTATAATAATTATACTTGTTACTTTTATTATTATCAATATAACATGCATTATTACCCATATTATGCGGTTATTATCGCTAGAGCTATAATAATTACACTTTTTACACCCAATATTATCAAGATAACATGCATTATTACCTATATTATGCAGTTATTATCGCTAGCACTATAATAATTACACTTATTACTTTTATTGTTATCAATATAGTATGCATTATTACCCATATTATGCAGTTATTACCGCTACAGCTATAATAATTACACTTATTACACCCAATGTTATCAATATAACATTCATTATTACCTATATTATGCAGTTATTATCGCTCGAACTGTAATAATTATTCTTATTACTTTTATTATTATCAATATAACATGCATTATTATCCATATTACGCAGTTATTATCGCTAGAAGTATAATAATTATACTTGTTACTTTTATTATTATCAATATAACATGCATTATTACCCATATTATGCGGTTATTATCGCCAGAGTTATAATAATTACACTTATGACATCCTATATTATCAATATAACATGCATTATTACCCATATTATACAGTTATTATCGCTAGAACTATAATAATTATACTTATTACTTTTATTATTATCAATATAGTATACATTATTACCCATATTATGCAGTTATTACCGCTACAGCTATAATAATTACACTTATTACACCCAATGTTATCAATATAACATTCATTATTACCTATATTATGCAGTTATTATCGCTAGAAGTATAATAATTATACTTGTTACTTTTATTATTATGAATATAACATGCATTATTACCCATATTATGCAGTTATTATCGCTAGAGCTACAATAATTACACTTATTACACACAATATTATCAATATGACATGGATTACTACCTATATTATGCAGTTATTATCGCTAGAACTATAATAATTATACTTATTATTTTTATTATTATCAATATAGTGTGCATTATTACCCATATTATGCAGTTATTACCGCTAGAGCTATAACAATTACAATTATTACACCCAATGTTATCAATATAACATTCATTATTACCTATACTATGCAGTTATTATCTCTCGAACTATAATAATTATTCCTATTACTTTTATTATTATCAATATAGTATGCATTATTACCCATACTATGCAGTTATTATCGCTACAGCTATAATAATTACACTTATTACACCGTATATTATCAATATAACATGCATTATTACCCATATTACGCAGTTATTATCGCTAGAAGTATAATAATTATACTTGTTACTTTTATTATTATCAATATAACATGCATTATTACCCATATTATGCAGTTATTACCGCTAGAGCTACAATAATTACACTTATTACTCCCAATATTATCAATATAATATGCATTATTACCCATAGTATACAGTTATTATCGCTACAGCTATTACAATTACAATTATTACACCCAATGTTATCAATATAACATTCATTATTACCTATATTATGCAGTTATTATCGCTCGAACTATAATAATTATTCTTATTACTTTTATTCTTATCAATATAGTATGCATTATTACCCATATTATGCAGTTATTATCGCTACAGCTATAATAATTACACTTATTACACCGTATATTATCAATATAACATGCATTATTACCCATATTACGCAGTTATTATCGCTAGAAGTATAATAATTATACTTGTTACTTTTATTATTATAAATATAACATGCATTATTACCCATATTATGCAGTTATTACCGCTAGAGCTATAATAATTACACTTATTACACCCTAGATTATCAATATAACATGCATTATTACCCATATTATGCAGTTATTATCGCTAGTGGTACAATAATTACACTTATTACTCCCAATATTATCAATATAATATGCATTATTACCCATATTATACAGTTATTATTGCTAGAGCTATAATAATTACACTTATTACACCCTATATTATCAATATAACATGCATTATTACCCATATTATGAAGTTATTATCGCTACAGCTATAGTAATTACATTTATTACACCCAATATTATCAAGATACCATGCATTATTACCTATATTATGCAGTTATTATCGCTAGCACTATAATAATTATACTTATTACTTTTATTATTATCAATATAGTATGCATTATTACCCATATTATGCAGTTATTACCGCTAGAGCTATAATAATTATATTTATTACTTTTATTATTATCAGTATAACAAGCATTATTACCCATATTATGCAGTTATCATCGCTAGAGCTATAATAATTACACTTATTACACCGTATATTATCAATATAGTATGCGTTATTACCCATATTACGCAGTTATTATCGCTAGAGCTACAATAATTACACTTATTACTCCCAATATTATCAATATAATATGCATTATTACACATATTATACAGTTATTATCGCTAGAGCTATAACAATTACAATTATTACACCCAATGTTATCAATATAACATTCATTATTACCTATATTATGCAGTTATTATCGCACGAACTATAATAATTATAATTGTCACTTTTATTATTATCAATATAACATGCATTATTACCCATATTATGCGGTTATTATCGCTAGAGTTATAATAATTACACTTATGACATCCTATATTATCAATATAACATGCATTATTACCCATATTGTACAGTTATTATCGCTAGAACTATAATAATTATACTTATTACTTTTATTATTATCAATATAGTATACATTATTACCCATATTATGCAGTTATTACCGCTACAGCTATAATAATTACACTTATTACACCCAATGTTATCAATATAACATTCATTATTACCTATATTATGCAGTTATTATTGCTCGAACTGTAATAATTATTCTTATTACTTTTATTATTATCAATATAACATGCATTATTACCCATATTACGCAGTTATTATCGCTAGAAGTATAATAATTATACTTGTTACTTTTATTATTATCAATATAACATGCATTATTACCCATATTATGCGGTTATTATCGCTAGAGCTATAATAATTACACTTTTTACACCCAATATTATCAAGATAACATGCATTATTACCTATATTATGCAGTTATTATCGCTAGCACTATAATAATTACACTTATTACTTTTATTGTTATCAATATAGTATGCATTATTACCCATATTATGCAGTTATTACCGCTACAGCTATAATAATTACACTTATTACACCCAATGTTATCAATATAACATTCATTATTACCTATATTATGCAGTTATTATCGCTCGAACTGTAATAATTATTCTTATTACTTTTATTATTATCAATATAACATGCATTATTACCCATATTACGCAGTTATTATCGCTAGAAGTATAATAATTATACTTGTTACTTTTATTATTATCAATATAACATGCATTATTACCCATATTATGCGGTTATTATCGCCAGAGTTATAATAATTACACTTATGACATCCTATATTATCAATATAACATGCATTATTACCCATATTATACAGTTATTATCGCTAGAACTATAATAATTATACTTATTACTTTTATTATTATCAATATAGTATACATTATTACCCATATTATGCAGTTATTACCGCTACAGCTATAATAATTACACTTATTACACCCAATGTTATCAATATAACATTCATTATTACCTATATTATGCAGTTATTATCGCTAGAAGTATAATAATTATACTTGTTACTTTTATTATTATGAATATAACATGCATTATTACCCATATTATGCAGTTATTATCGCTAGAGCTACAATAATTACACTTATTAATCCCAATATTATCAATATAATATGCATTATTACCCATATTATACAGTTATTATCGCTAGAGCTATAACAATTACAATTATTACACCCAATGTTATCAATAAAACATTCATTATTACCTATATTATGCAGTTATTATCGCTCGAACTATAATAATTATTCTTATTACTTTTATTATTATCAATATAGTATGCATTATTACCCATATTATGCAATTATTACCGCTAGAGCTATAATAATTACAGTTATTACTCAGAATATTATCAATATAACATGCATTATTACCCATATTATGCAGTTATTATTGCTAGAGCTATAATAATTACACTTATTACACACAATATTATCAATATGACATGGATTACTACCTATATTATGCAGTTATTATCGCTAGAACTATAATAATTATACTTATTATTTTTATTATTATCAATATAGTGTGCATTATTACCCATATTATGCAGTTATTACCGCTAGAGCTATAACAATTACAATTATTACACCCAATGTTATCAATATAACATTCATTATTACCTATACTATGCAGTTATTATCGCTCGAACTATAATAATTATTCTTATTACTTTTATTATTATCAATATAGTATGCATTATTACCCATACTATGCAGTTATTATCGCTACAGCTATAATAATTACACTTATTACACCGTATATTATCAATATAACATGCATTATTACCCATATTACGCAGTTATTATCGCTAGAAGTATAATAATTATACTTGTTACTTTTATTATTATCAATATAACATGCATTATTACCCATATTATGCAGTTATTACCGCTAGAGCTATAATAATTACACTTATTACACCCTAGATTATCAATATAACATGCATTATTACCCATATTATGCAGTTATTATCGCTAGTGGTACAATAATTACACTTATTACTCCCAATATTATCAATATAATATGCATTATTACCCATATTATACAGTTATTATTGCTAGAGCTATAATAATTACACTTATTACACCCTATATTATCAATATAACATGCATTATTACCCATATTATGAAGTTATTATCGCTGGAACTGTAATAATTATACTTATTACTCGCAACATTGTCAATATAACATGCATTATTACCCATATTATGAAGTTATTATCGCTACAGCTATAGTAATTACACTTATTACACCCAATATTATCAAGATAACATGCATTATTACCCATATTATGAAGTTATTATAGCTACAGCTATAGTAATTACACTTATTACACCCACTATTATCAAGATAACATGCATTATTGCCTATATTATGCAGTTATTATCGCTAGCACTATAATAATTACACTTATTACTTTTATTGTTATCAATATAGTATGCATTATTACCCATATTATGCAGTTATTACCGCTACAGCTATAATAATTACACTTATTACACCCAATGTTATCAATATAACATTCATTATTACCTATATTATGCAGTTATTATCGCTCGAACTGTAATAATTATTCTTATTACTTTTATTATTATCAATATAACATGCATTATTACCCATATTACGCAGTTATTATCGCTAGAAGTATAATAATTATACTTGTTACTTTTATTATTATCAATACAACATGCATTATTACCCATTTTATGCGGTTATTATCGCTACAGCTATAATAATTACACTTATTACACCGTATATTATCAACATAACATGCATTATTACCCATATTATGAAGTTATTATCGCTACAGCTATAGTAATTACATTTATTACACCCAATATTATCAAGATACCATGCATTATTACCTATATTATGCAGTTATTATCGCTAGCACTATAATAATTATACTTATTACTTTTATTATTATCAATATAGTATGCATTATTACCCATATTATGCAGTTATTACCGCTAGAGCTATAATAATTATATTTATTACTTTTATTATTATCAGTATAACATGCATTATTACCCATATTATGCAGTTATCATCGCTAGAGCTATAATAGTTACACTTATGACACCGTATATTATCAATATAGTATGCGTTATTACCCATATTACGCAGTTATTATCGCTAGAAGTATAATAATTATACTTGCTACTTTTATTATTATCAATATAACATGCATTATTACCCATATTATGCAGTTATTATCGCTAGAGCTACAATAATTACACTTATTACTCCCAATATTATCAATATAATATGCATTATTACACATATTATACAGTTATTATCGCTAGAGCTATAAGAATTACACTTATTACACCCAATGTTATCAATATAACATTCATTATTACCTATATTATGCAATTATTATCGCACGAACTATAATAATTATACTTGTCACTTTTATTATTATCAATATAACATGCATTATTACCCATATTATGCGGTTATTATCGCCAGAGTTATAATAATTACACTTATGACATCCTATATTATCAATATAACATGCATTATTACCCTTATTATACAGTTATTATCGCTAGAACTATAATAATTATACTTATTACTTTTATTATTATCAATATAGTATACATTATTACCCATATTATGCAGTTATTACCGCTACAGCTATAATAATTACACTTATTACACCCAATGTTATCAATATAACATTCATTATTACCTATATTATGCAGTTATTATCGCTAGAAGTATAATAATTATACTTGTTACTTTTATTATTATGAATATAACATGCATTATTACCCATATTATGCAGTTATTATCGCTAGAGCTACAATAATTACACTTATTAATCCCAATATTATCAATATAATATGCATTATTACCCATATTATACAGTTATTATCGCTAGAGCTATAACAATTACAATTATTACACCCAATGTTATCAATAAAACATTCATTATTACCTATATTATGCAGTTATTATCGCTCGAACTATAATAATTATTCTTATTACTTTTATTATTATCAATATAGTATGCATTATTACCCATATTATGCAATTATTACCGCTAGAGCTATAATAATTACAGTTATTACTCAGAATATTATCAATATAACATGCATTATTACCCATATTATGCAGTTATTATTGCTAGAGCTATAATAATTACACTTATTACACACAATATTATCAATATGACATGGATTACTACCTATATTATGCAGTTATTATCGCTAGAACTATAATAATTATACTTATTATTTTTATTATTATCAATATAGTGTGCATTATTACCCATATTATGCAGTTATTACCGCTAGAGCTATAACAATTACAATTATTACACCCAATGTTATCAATATAACATTCATTATTACCTATACTATGCAGTTATTATCGCTCGAACTATAATAATTATTCTTATTACTTTTATTATTATCAATATAGTATGCATTATTACCCATACTATGCAGTTATTATCGCTACAGCTATAATAATTACACTTATTACACCGTATATTATCAATATAACATGCATTATTACCCATATTACGCAGTTATTATCGCTAGAAGTATAATAATTATACTTGTTACTTTTATTATTATCAATATAACATGCATTATTACCCATATTATGCAGTTATTACCGCTAGAGCTATAATAATTACACTTATTACACACAATATGATCAATATGATATGGATTATTACCTATATTATGCAGTTATTATCGCTAGAACTATAATAATTATACTTATTACTTTTATTATCATCAATATAGTATGCATTATTACCCATATTATGCAGTTGTTGTCGCTAGAGCTATAATAATTACACCTTTTACACCCAATATTATCAAGATAACATGCATTATTACCTATATTATGCAGTTATTATCGCTAGCACTATAATAATTACACTTATTACTTTTATTATTATCAATATAGTATGCATTATTACCCATATTATGCAGTTATTACCGCTACAGCTATAATAATTACACTTATTACACCCAATGTTATCAATATAACATTCATTATTACCTATATTATGCAGTTATTATCGCTCGAACTGTAATAATTATTCTTATTACTTTTATTATTATCAATATAACATGCATTATTACCCATATTACGCAGTTATTATCGCTAGAAGTATAATAATTATACTTGTTACTTTTATTATTATCAATATAACATGCATTATTACCCATATCATGCGGTTATTATCGCTAGAGTTATAATAATTACACTTATGACACCCTATATTATCAATATAACGTGCATTATTACCCATATTATACAGTTATTATCGCTAGAACTATAATAATTACACTTATTACTTTTATTCTTATCAATATAGTATGCATTATTACCCATATTATGCAGTTATTATCGCTACAGCTATAATAATTATACTTATTACTTTTATTATTATCAATATAACATGCATTATTACCCATATTACGCAGTTATTATCGCTAGAAGTATAATAATTATACTTGTTACTTTTATTATTATCAATATAACATGCATTATTACCCATATTATGCGGTTATTATCGCTACAGCTATAATAATTATACTTATTACTTTTATTATTATCAATATAACATGCATTATTACCCATATTATGTAGTTATTATCGCTGGAACTGTAATAATTATACTTATTACTCCCAATATTATCAATATAACATGCATTATTACCCATATTATGCAGTTATTATCGCTAGAGCTACAATAATTACACTTATTACTCCCAATATTATCAATATAATATGCATTATTACCCATATTATACAGTTATTATCGCTAGAGCTATAACAATTAAAATTATTACACCCAATGTTATCAATATAACATTCATTATTACCTATATTATGCAGTTATTATCGCTCGAACTATAATAATTATTCTTATTACTTTTATTATTATCAATATAGTATGCATTATTACCCATATGATGCAGTTATTACCGCTAGAGCTATAATAATTACAGTTATTACTCAGAATATTATCAATATAATATGCATTATTACCCGTATTATACAGTTATTATAGCTAGAACTTTAATAATTACACTTATTACACCCTATATTATCAATATAACATGCATTATTACCTATGTTATGCAGTTATTATCGCTAGCACTATAATAATTATGTTTATTACTTTTATTATTATCAGTATAACATGCATTATTACCCATATTATGCAGTTATTATCGCTAGAGCTATAATAATTACACTTAATACACCCTAGGTTATCAATATAACATGCATTATTACCCATATTATGTAGTTATTATCGCTGGAACTGTAATAATTATACTTATTACTCCCAATATTATCAATATAACATGCATTATTACCCATATTATGCAGTTATTATCGCTAGAGCTATAATAATTACACTTATTACTTTTATTATTATCAATATAGTATGCGTTATTACCCATATTATGCAGTTATTATCGCTAGAGCTATAATAATTACACTTATTACACCCTATATTATCAATATAACATGCATTATTACCCATACTATGCGGTTATTATCGCAGGAGCTATAATAATTACACTTATTACACCCTAGATTATCAATATAACATGCATTATTATCCATATTATGTAGTTATTATCGCTGGAACTATAATAATTATACTTGTTACTTTTATTATTATCAATATAACATGCATTATTACCCATATTATGCAGTTATTATTTGTAGAGCTATAATAATTACAGTCATTACTCCCAATATTATCAATATAGCATGCATTATGACCCATAGTATACAGTTATTATCGCCAGAACTGTAATAACTATACTTATTACGTTTATTATTATCAATATAACATGCATTATTACCCATATTATACGGTTATTATCGCTAGAACTATAATAATTACACTTATTACACCCAATATTATCAATATAACATGCATTATTACCCATATTATACGGTTATTATCGCTAGAACTATAATAATTATGTTTATTACTTTTATTATTATCAGTATAACATGCATTATTACCCATATTATGCAGTTATTATCGCTAGAGCTATAATAATTACACTTATTACTTTTATTATTATCAATATAGTATGCGTTATTACCCATATTATGCAGTTATTATCGCTAGAGCTATAATAATTACACTTATTACACCCTATATTATCAATATGACATGCATTATTACCCATACTATGCGGTTATTATCGCAGGAGCTATAATAATTACACTTATTACACCCTAGATTATCAATGTAACATGCATTATTACCCATATTATGTAGTTATTATCGCTGGAACTGTAATAATTATACCTATTACTTCCAATATTATCAATATAACATGCATTATTACCCATATTATGCAGTTATTATCGCTAGAGCTACAATAATTACACTTATTACTCCCAACATTATCAATATAATATGCATTATTACCCATATTATACAGTTATTATCGCTAGAGCTATAACAATTACAATTATTACACCCAATGTTATCAATATAACATTCATTATTACCTATATTATGCAGTTATTATCGCTCAAACTATAATAATTATTCTTATTACTTTTATTATTATCAATATAGTATGCATTATTACCCATATTATGCAGTTATTATCGCTACAGCTATAATAATTACACTTATTACACCGTATATTATCAACATAACATGCATTATTACCCATATTATGAAGTTATTATCGCTACAGCTATAGTAATTACATTTATTACACCCAATATTATCAAGATACCATGCATTATTACCTATATTATGCAGTTATTATCGCTAGCACTATAATAATTATACTTATTACTTTTATTATTATCAATATAGTATGCATTATTACCCATATTATGCAGTTATTACCGCTAGAGCTATAATAATTATATTTATTACTTTTATTATTATCAGTATAACAAGCATTATTACCCATATTATGCAGTTATCATCGCTAGAGCTATAATAATTACACTTATTACACCGTATATTATCAATATAGTATGCGTTATTACCCATATTACGCAGTTATTATCGCTAGAGCTACAATAATTACACTTATTACTCCCAATATTATCAATATAATATGCATTATTACACATATTATACAGTTATTATCGCTAGAGCTATAACAATTACAATTATTACACCCAATGTTATCAATATAACATTCATTATTACCTATATTATGCAGTTATTATCGCACGAACTATAATAATTATAATTGTCACTTTTATTATTATCAATATAACATGCATTATTACCCATATTATGCGGTTATTATCGCTAGAGTTATAATAATTACACTTATGACATCCTATATTATCAATATAACATGCATTATTACCCATATTGTACAGTTATTATCGCTAGAACTATAATAATTATACTTATTACTTTTATTATTATCAATATAGTATACATTATTACCCATATTATGCAGTTATTACCGCTACAGCTATAATAATTACACTTATTACACCCAATGTTATCAATATAACATTCATTATTACCTATATTATGCAGTTATTATTGCTCGAACTGTAATAATTATTCTTATTACTTTTATTATTATCAATATAACATGCATTATTACCCATATTACGCAGTTATTATCGCTAGAAGTATAATAATTATACTTGTTACTTTTATTATTATCAATATAACATGCATTATTACCCATATTATGCGGTTATTATCGCTAGAGCTATAATAATTACACTTATTACTTTTATTATTATCAATATAGTATGCGTTATTACCCATATTATGCAGTTATTATCGCTAGAGCTATAATAATTACACTTATTACACCCTATATTATCAATATGACATGCATTATTACCCATACTATGCGGTTATTATCGCAGGAGCTATAATAATTACACTTATTACACCCTAGATTATCAATGTAACATGCATTATTACCCATATTATGTAGTTATTATCGCTGGAACTGTAATAATTATACTTATTACTTCCAATATTATCAATATAACATGCATTATTACCCATATTATGCAGTTATTATCGCTAGAGCTACAATAATTACACTTATTACTCCCAACATTATCAATATAATATGCATTATTACCCATATTATACAGTTATTATCGCTAGAGCTATAACAATTACAATTATTACACCCAATGTTATCAATATAACATTCATTATTACCTATATTATGCAGTTATTATCGCTCAAACTATAATAATTATTCTTATTACTTTTATTATTATCAATATAGTATGCATTATTACCCATATTATGCAGTTATTATCGCTACAGCTATAATAATTACACTTATTACACCGTATATTATCAACATAACATGCATTATTACCCATATTATGAAGTTATTATCGCTACAGCTATAGTAATTACATTTATTACACCCAATATTATCAAGATACCATGCATTATTACCTATATTATGCAGTTATTATCGCTAGCACTATAATAATTATACTTATTACTTTTATTATTATCAATATAGTATGCATTATTACCCATATTATGCAGTTATTACCGCTAGAGCTATAATAATTATATTTATTACTTTTATTATTATCAGTATAACAAGCATTATTACCCATATTATGCAGTTATCATCGCTAGAGCTATAATAATTACACTTATTACACCGTATATTATCAATATAGTATGCGTTATTACCCATATTACGCAGTTATTATCGCTAGAGCTACAATAATTACACTTATTACTCCCAATATTATCAATATAATATGCATTATTACACATATTATACAGTTATTATCGCTAGAGCTATAACAATTACAATTATTACACCCAATGTTATCAATATAACATTCATTATTACCTATATTATGCAGTTATTATCGCACGAACTATAATAATTATAATTGTCACTTTTATTATTATCAATATAACATGCATTATTACCCATATTATGCGGTTATTATCGCTAGAGTTATAATAATTACACTTATGACATCCTATATTATCAATATAACATGCATTATTACCCATATTGTACAGTTATTATCGCTAGAACTATAATAATTATACTTATTACTTTTATTATTATCAATATAGTATACATTATTACCCATATTATGCAGTTATTACCGCTACAGCTATAATAATTACACTTATTACACCCAATGTTATCAATATAACATTCATTATTACCTATATTATGCAGTTATTATTGCTCGAACTGTAATAATTATTCTTATTACTTTTATTATTATCAATATAACATGCATTATTACCCATATTACGCAGTTATTATCGCTAGAAGTATAATAATTATACTTGTTACTTTTATTATTATCAATATAACATGCATTATTACCCATATTATGCGGTTATTATCGCTAGAGCTATAATAATTACACTTTTTACACCCAATATTATCAAGATAACATGCATTATTACCTATATTATGCAGTTATTATCGCTAGCACTATAATAATTACACTTATTACTTTTATTGTTATCAATATAGTATGCATTATTACCCATATTATGCAGTTATTACCGCTACAGCTATAATAATTACACTTATTACACCCAATGTTATCAATATAACATTCATTATTACCTATATTATGCAGTTATTATCGCTCGAACTGTAATAATTATTCTTATTACTTTTATTATTATCAATATAACATGCATTATTACCCATATTACGCAGTTATTATCGCTAGAAGTATAATAATTATACTTGTTACTTTTATTATTATCAATATAACATGCATTATTACCCATATTATGCGGTTATTATCGCCAGAGTTATAATAATTACACTTATGACATCCTATATTATCAATATAACATGCATTATTACCCATATTATACAGTTATTATCGCTAGAACTATAATAATTATACTTATTACTTTTATTATTATCAATATAGTATACATTATTACCCATATTATGCAGTTATTACCGCTACAGCTATAATAATTACACTTATTACACCCAATGTTATCAATATAACATTCATTATTACCTATATTATGCAGTTATTATCGCTAGAAGTATAATAATTATACTTGTTACTTTTATTATTATGAATATAACATGCATTATTACCCATATTATGCAGTTATTATCGCTAGAGCTACAATAATTACACTTATTACACACAATATTATCAATATGACATGGATTACTACCTATATTATGCAGTTATTATCGCTAGAACTATAATAATTATACTTATTATTTTTATTATTATCAATATAGTGTGCATTATTACCCATATTATGCAGTTATTACCGCTAGAGCTATAACAATTACAATTATTACACCCAATGTTATCAATATAACATTCATTATTACCTATACTATGCAGTTATTATCTCTCGAACTATAATAATTATTCCTATTACTTTTATTATTATCAATATAGTATGCATTATTACCCATACTATGCAGTTATTATCGCTACAGCTATAATAATTACACTTATTACACCGTATATTATCAATATAACATGCATTATTACCCATATTACGCAGTTATTATCGCTAGAAGTATAATAATTATACTTGTTACTTTTATTATTATCAATATAACATGCATTATTACCCATATTATGCAGTTATTACCGCTAGAGCTACAATAATTACACTTATTACTCCCAATATTATCAATATAATATGCATTATTACCCATAGTATACAGTTATTATCGCTACAGCTATTACAATTACAATTATTACACCCAATGTTATCAATATAACATTCATTATTACCTATATTATGCAGTTATTATCGCTCGAACTATAATAATTATTCTTATTACTTTTATTCTTATCAATATAGTATGCATTATTACCCATATTATGCAGTTATTATCGCTACAGCTATAATAATTACACTTATTACACCGTATATTATCAATATAACATGCATTATTACCCATATTACGCAGTTATTATCGCTAGAAGTATAATAATTATACTTGTTACTTTTATTATTATAAATATAACATGCATTATTACCCATATTATGCAGTTATTACCGCTAGAGCTATAATAATTACACTTATTACACCCTAGATTATCAATATAACATGCATTATTACCCATATTATGCAGTTATTATCGCTAGTGGTACAATAATTACACTTATTACTCCCAATATTATCAATATAATATGCATTATTACCCATATTATACAGTTATTATTGCTAGAGCTATAATAATTACACTTATTACACCCTATATTATCAATATAACATGCATTATTACCCATATTATGAAGTTATTATCGCTACAGCTATAGTAATTACATTTATTACACCCAATATTATCAAGATACCATGCATTATTACCTATATTATGCAGTTATTATCGCTAGCACTATAATAATTATACTTATTACTTTTATTATTATCAATATAGTATGCATTATTACCCATATTATGCAGTTATTACCGCTAGAGCTATAATAATTATATTTATTACTTTTATTATTATCAGTATAACAAGCATTATTACCCATATTATGCAGTTATCATCGCTAGAGCTATAATAATTACACTTATTACACCGTATATTATCAATATAGTATGCGTTATTACCCATATTACGCAGTTATTATCGCTAGAGCTACAATAATTACACTTATTACTCCCAATATTATCAATATAATATGCATTATTACACATATTATACAGTTATTATCGCTAGAGCTATAACAATTACAATTATTACACCCAATGTTATCAATATAACATTCATTATTACCTATATTATGCAGTTATTATCGCACGAACTATAATAATTATAATTGTCACTTTTATTATTATCAATATAACATGCATTATTACCCATATTATGCGGTTATTATCGCTAGAGTTATAATAATTACACTTATGACATCCTATATTATCAATATAACATGCATTATTACCCATATTGTACAGTTATTATCGCTAGAACTATAATAATTATACTTATTACTTTTATTATTATCAATATAGTATACATTATTACCCATATTATGCAGTTATTACCGCTACAGCTATAATAATTACACTTATTACACCCAATGTTATCAATATAACATTCATTATTACCTATATTATGCAGTTATTATTGCTCGAACTGTAATAATTATTCTTATTACTTTTATTATTATCAATATAACATGCATTATTACCCATATTACGCAGTTATTATCGCTAGAAGTATAATAATTATACTTGTTACTTTTATTATTATCAATATAACATGCATTATTACCCATATTATGCGGTTATTATCGCTAGAGCTATAATAATTACACTTTTTACACCCAATATTATCAAGATAACATGCATTATTACCTATATTATGCAGTTATTATCGCTAGCACTATAATAATTACACTTATTACTTTTATTGTTATCAATATAGTATGCATTATTACCCATATTATGCAGTTATTACCGCTACAGCTATAATAATTACACTTATTACACCCAATGTTATCAATATAACATTCATTATTACCTATATTATGCAGTTATTATCGCTCGAACTGTAATAATTATTCTTATTACTTTTATTATTATCAATATAACATGCATTATTACCCATATTACGCAGTTATTATCGCTAGAAGTATAATAATTATACTTGTTACTTTTATTATTATCAATATAACATGCATTATTACCCATATTATGCGGTTATTATCGCCAGAGTTATAATAATTACACTTATGACATCCTATATTATCAATATAACATGCATTATTACCCATATTATACAGTTATTATCGCTAGAACTATAATAATTATACTTATTACTTTTATTATTATCAATATAGTATACATTATTACCCATATTATGCAGTTATTACCGCTACAGCTATAATAATTACACTTATTACACCCAATGTTATCAATATAACATTCATTATTACCTATATTATGCAGTTATTATCGCTAGAAGTATAATAATTATACTTGTTACTTTTATTATTATGAATATAACATGCATTATTACCCATATTATGCAGTTATTATCGCTAGAGCTACAATAATTACACTTATTAATCCCAATATTATCAATATAATATGCATTATTACCCATATTATACAGTTATTATCGCTAGAGCTATAACAATTACAATTATTACACCCAATGTTATCAATAAAACATTCATTATTACCTATATTATGCAGTTATTATCGCTCGAACTATAATAATTATTCTTATTACTTTTATTATTATCAATATAGTATGCATTATTACCCATATTATGCAATTATTACCGCTAGAGCTATAATAATTACAGTTATTACTCAGAATATTATCAATATAACATGCATTATTACCCATATTATGCAGTTATTATTGCTAGAGCTATAATAATTACACTTATTACACACAATATTATCAATATGACATGGATTACTACCTATATTATGCAGTTATTATCGCTAGAACTATAATAATTATACTTATTATTTTTATTATTATCAATATAGTGTGCATTATTACCCATATTATGCAGTTATTACCGCTAGAGCTATAACAATTACAATTATTACACCCAATGTTATCAATATAACATTCATTATTACCTATACTATGCAGTTATTATCGCTCGAACTATAATAATTATTCTTATTACTTTTATTATTATCAATATAGTATGCATTATTACCCATACTATGCAGTTATTATCGCTACAGCTATAATAATTACACTTATTACACCGTATATTATCAATATAACATGCATTATTACCCATATTACGCAGTTATTATCGCTAGAAGTATAATAATTATACTTGTTACTTTTATTATTATCAATATAACATGCATTATTACCCATATTATGCAGTTATTACCGCTAGAGCTATAATAATTACACTTATTACACACAATATGATCAATATGATATGGATTATTACCTATATTATGCAGTTATTATCGCTAGAACTATAATAATTATACTTATTACTTTTATTATCATCAATATAGTATGCATTATTACCCATATTATGCAGTTGTTGTCGCTAGAGCTATAATAATTACACCTTTTACACCCAATATTATCAAGATAACATGCATTATTACCTATATTATGCAGTTATTATCGCTAGCACTATAATAATTACACTTATTACTTTTATTATTATCAATATAGTATGCATTATTACCCATATTATGCAGTTATTACCGCTAGAGCTATAATAATTACAGTTATTACTCAGAATATTATCAATATAGTATGCATTATTACCCATATTATGCAGTTGTTATCGCTACAGCTATAATAATTACACTTACTACACCGTATATTATCAATATAACATGCATTATTACCCATATTACGCAGTTATTATCGCTAGAAGTATAATAATTATACTTGTTACTTTTATTATTATCAATATAACATGCATTATTACCCATATCATGCGGTTATTATCGCTAGAGTTATAATAATTACACTTATGACACCCTATATTATCAATATAACGTGCATTATTACCCATATTATACAGTTATTATCGCTAGAACTATAATAATTACACTTATTACTTTTATTCTTATCAATATAGTATGCATTATTACCCATATTATGCAGTTATTATCGCTACAGCTATAATAATTATACTTATTACTTTTATTATTATCAATATAACATGCATTATTACCCATATTACGCAGTTATTATCGCTAGAAGTATAATAATTATACTTGTTACTTTTATTATTATCAATATAACATGCATTATTACCCATATTATGCGGTTATTATCGCTAGAGCTATTATAATTACACTTATGACACCCTATATTATCAATATAACATGCATTATTACCCATATTATGAAGTTATTATCGCTACAGCTATAGTAATTACACTTATTACACCCAATATTATCAAGATAACATGCATTATTACCTATATTATGCAGTTATTATCGCTAGCACTATAATAATTATACTTATTACTTTTATTATTATCAATATAGTATGCATTATTACTCATATTATGCAGTTAATACCGCTAGAGCTATAATAATTACAGTTATTACTCAGAATATTATCAATATAGTATGCATTATTACCCATATTATGCAGTTGTTATCGCTACAGCTATAATAATTACACTTACTACACCGTATATTATCAATATAACATGCATTATTACCCATATTACGCAGTTATTACGCTAGAAGTATAATAATTGTACTTGTTACTATTATTATTAACAAAATAACATGCATTATTACCCATATTATGCGGTTATTATCGCTACAGCTATAATAATTATATTTATTACTTTTATTATTATCAGTATAACATGCATTATTACCCATATTATGCAGTTATCATCGCTAGAGCTGTAATAATTACACTTATTACACACAATATTATCAATGTGACATGGATTATTACCTATATTATGCAGTTATTATCGCTAGAACTATAATAATTATACTTATTACACACAATATTATCAATATGACATGGATTATTACCTATATTATGCAGTCATTATCGCTAGAACTATAATAATTATACTTATTACTTTTATTATTATCAATATAGTATGCATTATAACCCATATTATGCAGTTATTACCGCTACAGCTATAATAATTACACTTATTACACCCTATATTATCAATATAACATGCATTATTACCCATATTATGAAGTTATTATCGCTGGAACTGTAATAATTATACTTATTACTCGCAACATTATCAATATAACATGCATTATTACCCATATTATGAAGTTATTATCGCTACAGCTATAGTAATTACACTTATTACACCCAATATTATCAAGATAACATGCATTATTACCTATATTATGCAGTTATTATCGCTAGAACTATAATAATTATACTTATTACTTTTATTATTATCAATATAGTATGCATTATTACCCATATTATGCAGTTATTACCGCTAGAGCTATAATAATTACAGTTATTACTCAGAATATTATCAATATAACATGCATTATTACCCATATTATGAAGTTATTATTGCTAGAGCTATAATAATTACACTTATTACACACAATATTATCAATATGACATGGATTATTACCTATATTATGCAGTTATTATCGCTAGAACTATAATAATTATACTTATTACTTTTATTATTATCAATATAACATGCATTATTACCCATATTACGCAGTTATTATCGCTAGAAGTATAATAATTTTACTTGTTACTTTTATTATTATCAATATAACATGCATTATTACCCATATTATGCGGTTATTATCGCTAGAGCTATAATAATTACACTTATGACACCCTATATTATCAATATAACATGCATTATTACCCATATTATGAAGTTATTATCGCTACAGCTATAGTAATTAGACTTATTACACCCAATATTATCAAGATAACATGTATTATTACCTATATTATGCAGTTATTATCGCTAGAACTATAATAATTATACTTATTACTTTTATTATTATCAATATAGTATGCATTATTACCCATATTATGCAGTTGTTATCGCTACAGCTATAATAATTACACTTATTACACCGTATATTATCAATATAACATGCATTATTACCCATATTACGCAGTTATTATCGCTAGAAGTATAATAATTGTACTTGTTACTTTTATTATTATCAAAATAACATGCATTATTACCCATATTATGCGGTTATTATCGCTACAGCTATAATAATTACACTTATTACACCCTATATTATCAATATAACATGCATTATTACCCATATTATGAAGTTATTATCGCTGGAACTGTAATAATTATACTTATTACTCGCAACATTATCAATATAACATGCATTATTACCCATATTATGAAGTTATTATCGCTACAGCTATAGTAATTACACTTATTACACCCAATATTATCAAGATAACATGCATTATTACCTATATTATGCAGTTATTATCGCTAGAACTATAATAATTATACTTATTACTTTTATTATTATCAATATAGTATGCATTATTACCCATATTATGCAGTTGTTATCGCTACAGCTATAATAATTACACTTACTACACCGTATATTATCAATATAACATGCATTATTACCCATATTACGCAGTTATAATCGCTAGAAGTATAATAATTGTACTTGTTACTTTTATTATTATCAAAATAACATGCATTATTACCCATATTATGCGGTTATTATCGCTACAGCTATAATAATTACACTTATTACACCCTAGATTATCAATATAACATGCATTATTACCCATATTATGTAGTTGTTATCGCTGGAACTGTAATAACTATACTTATTACTCCCAATATTATCAATATAACATGCACTATTACCCATATTATTCAGTTATTCTCGCTAGAGCTACAACAATTACACTTATTACTCCCAATATTATCAATATAATATGCATTATTACCCATATTATACAGTTATTATCGCTAGAGCTATTACAATTACAATTATTACACCCAATGTTATCAATATAACATTCATTATTATCTATATTATGCAGTTATTATCGCTCGAACTATAATAATTATTCTTATTACTTTTATTATTATCAATATAGTATGCATTGTTACCCATATTATGCAGTTATTATCGCTACAGCTATAATAATTACACTTATTACACCGTATATTATCAATATAACATGCATTATTACCCATATTACGCAGTTATTATCGCTAGAAGTATAATAATTATTCTTGTTACTTTTATTATTATCAATATAACATGCATTATTACCCATATTATGCAGTTATTACCGCTAGAGCTATAATAATTACACTTATTACACCCTAGATTATCAATATAACATGCATTATTACCCATATTATGAAGTTATTATCGCTGGAACTGTAATAATTATACTTATTACTCGCAATATTATGAATATAACATGCATTATTACCCATATTATGAAGTTATTATCGCTACAGCTATAGTAATTACACTTATTACACCCAATATTATCAAGATAACATGCATTATTACCTATATTATGCAGTTATTATCGCTAGCACTATAATAATTATACTTATTACTTTTATTATTATCAATATAGTATGCATTATTACCCATATTATGCAGTTATTACCGCTAGAAGTATAATAATTATACTTGTTACTTTTATTATTATCAATATAACATGCATTATTACCCATATTATGAAGTTATTATAGCTACAGCTATAGTAATTACACTTATTACACCCAATATTATCAAGATAACATGCATTGTTACCTATATTATGCAGTTATTATCGATAGCACTATAATAATTATACTTATTACTTTTATTATTATCAATATAGTATGCATTATTACCCATATTATGCAGTTAATACCGCTAGAGCTATAATAATTACAGTTATTACTCCGAATATTATCAATATAATATGCATTATTACCCAAATTATGCAGTTATTATCGCTACAGCTATAATAATTACACTTATTACACCGTATATTATCAACATAACATGCATTATTACCCATACTATGAAGTTATTATCGCTACAGCTATAGTAATTACATTTATTACACCCAATATTATCAAGATAACATGCATTATTACCTATATTATGCAGTTATTATCGCTAGCACTATAATAATTATACTTATTACTTTTATTATTATCAATATAGTATGCATTATTACTCATATTATGCAGTTAATACCGCTAGAGCTATAATAATTACAGTTATTACTCAGAATATTATCAATATAGTATGCATTATTACCCATATTATGCAGTTGTTATCGCTACAGCTATAATAATTACACTTACTACACCGTATATTATCAATATAACATGCATTATTACCCATATTACGCAGTTATTATCGCTAGAAGTATAATAATTGTACTTGTTACTTTTATTATTATCAAAATAACATGCATTATTACCCATATTATGCGGTTATTATCGCTACAGCTATAATAATTACACTTATTACACCCTAGATTATCAATATAACATGCATTATTACCCATATTATGTAGTTGTTATCGCTGGAACTGTAATAACTATACTTATTACTCCCAATATTATCAATATAACATGCACTATTACCCATATTATTCAGGTATTCTCGCTAGAGCTACAACAATTACACTTATTACTCCCAATATTATCAATATAATATGCATTATTACCCATATTATACAGTTATTATCGCTAGAGCTATTACAATTACAATTATTACACCCAATGTTATCAATATAACATTCATTATTATCTATATTATGCAGTTATTATCGCTCGAACTATAATAATTATTCTTATTACTTTTATTATTATCAATATAGTATGCATTGTTACCCATATTATGCAGTTATTATCGCTACAGCTATAATAATTACACTTATTACACCGTATATTATCAATATAACATGCATTATTACCCATATTACGCAGTTATTATCGCTAGAAGTATAATAATTATTCTTGTTACTTTTATTATTATCAATATAACATGCATTATTACCCATATTATGCAGTTATTACCGCTAGAGCTATAATAATTACACTTATTACACCCTAGATTATCAATATAACATGCATTATTACCCATATTATGAAGTTATTATCGCTGGAACTGTAATAATTATACTTATTACTCGCAATATTATGAATATAACATGCATTATTACCCATATTATGAAGTTATTATCGCTACAGCTATAGTAATTACACTTATTACACCCAATATTATCAAGATAACATGCATTATTACCTATATTATGCAGTTATTATCGCTAGCACTATAATAATTATACTTATTACTTTTATTATTATCAATATAGTATGCATTATTACCCATATTATGCAGTTATTACCGCTAGAGCTATAATAATTATATTTATTACTTTTATTATTATCAGTATAACATGCATTATTACCCATATTATGCAGTTATCATCGCTAGATCCTATAATAATTACACTTATTACACCGTATATTATCAATATAGTATGCGTTATTACCCATATTACGCAGTTATTATCGCTAGAAGTATAATAATTATACTTGCTACTTTTATTATTATCAATATAACATGCATTATTACCCATATTATGCAGTTATTATCGCTAGAGCTACAATAATTACACTTATTACTCCCAATATTATCAATATAATATGCATTATTACACATATTATACAGTTATTATCGCTAGAGCTATAACAATTACACTTATTACACCCAATGTTATCAATATAACATTCATTATTACCTATATTATGCAGTTATTATCGCTAGAAGTATAATAATTATACTTGTTACTTTTATTATTATCAATATAACATGCATTATTACCCATATTATGCGGTTATTATCGCTAGAGTTATAATAATTACACTTATGACACCCTATATTATCAATATAACGTGCATTATTACCCATATTATACAGTTATTATCGCTAGAACTATAATAATTTTAGTTATTACTCCCAATATTATCAATATAACATGCATTATTACCCAGATTATACAGTTATTATCGCTAGAACTGTAATAATTATATTTATTACTTTTATTATTATCAGTATAACATGCATTATTACCCATATTATGCAGTTATTATCGCTAGAGCTACAATAATTACACTTATTACTCCCAATATTATCAATATAATATGCATTATTACCCATAGTATACAGTTGTTATCGCTAGAGCTATTACAATTACAATTATTACACCCAATGTTATCAATATAACATTCATTATTACCTATATTATGCAGTTATTATCGCTCGAACTATAATAATTATTCTTATTACTTTTATTATTATCAATATAGTATGCATTATTACCCATATTATGCAGTTATTATCGCTACAGCTATAATAATTACACTTATTACACCGTATATTATCAATATAACATGCATTATTACCCATATTACGCAGTTATTATCGCTAGAAGTATAATAATTATACTTGTTACTTTTATTATTATCAATATAACATGCATTATTACCCATATTATGCAGTTATTACCGCTAGAGCTATAATAATTACACTTATTACACCCTAGATTATCAATATAACATGCATTATTACCCATATTATGCAGTTATTATCGCTAGTGGTACAATAATTACACTTATTACTCCCAATATTATCAATATAATATGCATTATTACCCATATTATACAGTTATTATTGCTAGAGCTATAATAATTACACCTATTACACACAATATTATCAATATGACATGGATTATTACCTATATTATGCAGTTATTATCGCTAGAACTATAATAATTATACTTATTACTTTTATTATCATCAATATAGTATGCATTATTACCCATATTATGCAGTTATTACCGCTACAGCTATAATAATTACACTTATTACACCCTATATTATCAATATAACATGCATTATTACCCATATTATGAAGTTATTATCGCTGGAACTGTAATAATTATACTTATTACTCGCAATATTATCAATATAACATGCATTATTACCCATATTATGAAGTTATTATCGCTACAGCTATAGTAATTACACTTATTACACCCAATATTATCAAGATAACATGCATTATTACCTATATTATGCAGTTATTATCGCTAGCACTATAATACTTATACTTATTACTTTTATTATTATCAATATAGTATGCATTATTACCCATATTATGCAGTTATTACCGCTAGAACTATAATAATTACAGTTATTACTCAGAATATTATCAATATAACATGCATTATTACCCATATTATGCAGTTATTATTGCTAGAGCTATAATAATTACACTTATTACACACAATATTATCAATATGACATGGATTATTACCTATATTATGCAGTTATTATCGCTAGAACTATAATAATTATACTTATTACTTTTATTATTATCAATATAACATGCATTATTACCCATATTACGCAGTTATTATCGCTAGAAGTATAATAATTATACTTGTTACTTTTATTATTATCAATATAACATGCATTATTATACATATTATGCGGTTATTATCGCTAGAGCTATAATAATTACACTTATGACACCCTATATTATCAATATAAAATGCATTATTACCCATATTATGAAGTTATTATCGCTACAGCTATAGTAATTACACTTATTACACCCAATATTATCAAGATAACATGCATTATTACCTATATTATGCAGTTATTATCGATAGCACTATAATAATTATACTTATTACTTTTATTATTATCAATATAGTATGCATTATTACCCATATTATGCAGTTAATACCGCTAGAGCTATAATAATTACAGTTATTACTCAGAATATTATCAATATAATATGCATTATTACCCATATTATGCAGTTATTATCGCTAGAGCTATAACAATTACACTTATTACACCGTATATTATCAATATAGTATGCGCTATTACCCATATTACGCAGTTATTATCGCTAGAAGTATAATAATTATACTTGCTACTTTTATTATTATCAATATAACATGCATTATTACCCATAATATGCAGTTATTATCGCTAGAGCTACAATAATTACACTTATTACTCCCAATATTATCAATATAATATGCATTATTACACATATTATACAGTTATTATCGCTAGAGCTATAACAATTACACTTATTACACCCAATGTTATCAATATAACATTCATTATTACCTATATTATGCAGTTATTATCGCACGAACTATAATAATTATACTTGTCACTTTTATTATTATCAATATAACATGCATTATTACCCATATTATGCGGTTATTATCGCCAGAGTTATAATAATTACACTTATGACATCCTATATTATCAATATAACATGCATTATTACCCATATTATACAGTTATTATAGCTAGAACTATAATAATTATTCTTATTACTTTTATTATTATCAATATAGTATACATTATTACCCATATTATGCAGTTATTATTGCTAGAGCTATAATAATTACACTTATTACACACAATATTATCAATATGACATGGATTACTACCTATATTATGCAGTTATTATCGCTAGAACTATAATAATTATACTTATTACTTTTATTATTATCAATATAGTGTGCATTATTACCCATATTATGCAGTTATTACCGCTAGAGCTATAACAATTACAATTATTACACCCAATGTTATCAATATAACATTCATTATTACCTATATTATGCAGTTATTATCGCTCGAACTATAATAATTATTCTTATTACTTTTATTATTATCAATATAGTATGCATTATTACCCATACTATGCAGTTATTATCGCTACAGCTATAATAATTACACTTATTACACCGTATATTATCAATATAACATGCATTATTACCCATATTACGCAGTTATTATCGCTAGCACTATAATAACTATACTTATTACTTTTATTATTATCAATATAGTATGCATTATTACCCATATTATGCAGTTATTACCGCTAGAGCTATAATAATTACAGTTATTACTCAGAATATTATCAATATAACATGCATTATTACCCATATTATGCAGTTATTATTACTAGAGCTATAATAATTACACTTATTAGACACAATATTATCAATATGACATGGATTATTACCTATATTATGCAGTTATTATCGCTAGAACTATAATAATTATATTCATTACTTTTATTATTATCAGTATAACATGCATTATTACCCATATTATGCAGTTATTATCGCTAGAGCTATAATAATTACACTTATTACTTTTATTCTTATCAATATAGTATGCGTTATTACCCATATTATGTAGTTATTATCGCTAGAGCTATAATAATTACACTTATTACACACAATATTATCAATATGACATGGATTATTACCTACATTATGCAGTTATTATCGCTAGAACTATAATAATTATACTTATTACTTTTATTATTATCAATATAGTATGCATTATTACCCATATTGTGCAGTTATTACCGCTACAGCTATAATAATTACACTTATTACACCCAATGTTATCAATATAACATTCATTATTACCTACATTATGCAGTTATTATCGCTCGAACTGTAATAATTATTCTTATTACTTTTATTATTATCAATATAACATGCATTATTACCCATATTATGCAGTTATTATCGCACGAACTATAATAATTATACTTGTCACTTTTATTATTATCAATATAACATGCATTATTACCCATATTACGCAGTTATTATCGCTAGAAGTATAATAATTATACTTGTTACTTTTATTATTATCAATATAACATGCATTATTACCCATATTATGCGGTTATTATCGCTAGAGCTATAATAATTACACTTATGACACCCTATATTATCAATATAACATGCATTATTACCCATATTATGAAGTTATTATCGCTACAGCTATAGTAATTACACTTATTACACCCAATATTATCAAGATAACATGCATTATTACCCATATTATGCAGTTATTCCCGCTAGAGCTATAATAATTACAGTTATTACTCAGAATATTATCAATATAACATGCATTATTACCCATATTATGCAGTTATTATTGCTAGAGCTATAATAATTACACTTATTACACACAATATTATCAAAATGACATGGATTATTGCCTATATTATGCAGTTATTATCGCTAGAACTATAATAATTATACTTATTACTTTTATTATTATCAATATAACATGCATTATTACCCATATTATGCAGTTATTATCGCTAGAGCTACAATAATTATACTTATTACTCCCAATATTATCAATATAATATGCATTATTACACATATTATACAGTTATTATCGCTAGAGCTATAACAATTACACTTATTACACCCAATGTTATCAATATAACATTCATTATTACCTATATTATGCAGTTATTATCGCACGAACTATAATAATTATACTTGTCACTTTTATTATTATCAATATAACATGCATTATTACCCATATTATGCGGTTATTATCGCCAGAGTTATAATAATTACACTTATGACATCCTATATTATCAATATAACATGCATTATTACCCATATTATACAGTTATTATCGCTAGAACTATAATAATTATACTTATTACTTTTATTATTATCAATATAGTATACATTATTACCCATATTATGCAGTTATTACCGCTACAGCTATAATAATTACACTTATTACACCCAATGTTATCAATATAACATTCATTATTACCTATATTATGCAGTTATTATCGCTCGAACTGTAATAATTATTCTTATTTCTTTTATTATTATCAATATAGTATGCATTATTACCCATATTATGAAGTTATTATCGCTGGAACTGTAATAATTATACTTATTACTCCCAATATTATCAATATAACATGCATTATTAAGCATATTATGAAGTTATTATCGCTACAGCTATAGTAATTACACTTATTGCACCCAATATTATCAAGATAACATGCATTATTACCTATATTATGCAGTTATTATCGCTAGCACTATAATAATTATACTTATTACTTTTATTATTATCAATATAGTATGTATTATTACCCATATTATGCAGTTATTACCGCTACAGCTATAATAATTACACTTATTACACCCAATGTTATCAATATAACATTCATTATTACCTATATTATGCAGTTATTATCGCTCGAACTGTAATAATTATTCTTATTACTTTTATTATTATCAATATAACATGCATTATTACCCATATTACGCAGTTATTATCGCTAGAAGTATAATAATTATACTTGTTACTTTTATTATTATCAATATAACATGCATTATTACCCATATTATGCGGTTATTATCGGTAGAGCTATAATAATTACACTTATGACACCCTATATAATCAATATAACATGCATTATTACCCATATTATGAAGTTATTATCGCTACAGCTATAGTAATTACACTTATTACACCCAATATTATCAAGATAACATGCATTATTACCTATATTATGCAGTTATTATCGATAGCACTATAATAATTATACTTATTACTTTTATTATTATCAATATAGTATGCATTATTACCCATATTATGCAGTTAATACCGCAAGAGCTATAATAATTACAGTTATTACTCAGAATATTATCAATATAATATGCATTATTACCCATATTATGCAGTTATTATCGCTAGAGCTACAATAATTACACTTATTACTCCCAATATTATCAATATAATATGCATTATTACACATATTATACAGTTATTATCGCTAGAGCTATAACAATTACACTTATTACACCCAATGTTATCAATATAACATTCATTATTACCTATATTATGCAGTTATTATCGCACGAACTATAATAATTATACTTGTCACTTTTATTATTATCAATATAACATGCATTATTACCCATATTATGCGGTTATTATCGCCAGAGTTATAATAATTACACTTATGACATCCTATATTATCAATATAACATGCATTATTACCCATATTATACAGTTATTATCGCTAGAACTATAATAATTATACTTATTACTTTTATTATTATCAATATAGTATACATTATTACCCATATTATGCAGTTATTATTGCTAGAGCTATAATAATTACACTTATTACACACAATATTATCAATATGACATGGATTACTACCTATATTATGCAGTTATTATCGCTAGAACTATAATAATTATACTTATTACTTTTATTATTATCAATATAGTGTGCATTATTACCCATATTATGCAGTTATTACCGCTAGAGCTATAACAATTACAATTATTACACCCAATGTTATCAATATAACATTCATTATTACCTATATTATGCAGTTATTATCGCTCGAACTATAATAATGATTCTTATTACTTTTATTATTATCAATATAGTATGCATTATTACCCATACTATGCAGTTATTATCGCTACAGCTATAATAATTACACTTATTACACCGTATATTATCAATATAACATGCATTATTACCCATATTACGCAGTTATTATCGCTAGCACTATAATAACTATACTTATTACTTTTATTATTATCAATATAGTATGCATTATTACCCATATTATGCAGTTATTACCGCTAGAGCTATAATAATTACAGTTATTACTCAGAATATTATCAATATAACATGCATTATTACCCATATTATGCAGTTATTATTGCTAGAGCTATAATAATTACACTTATTACACACAATATTATCAATATGACATGGATTATTACCTATATTATGCAGTTATTATCGCTAGAACTATAATAATTATATTCATTACTTTTATTATTATCAGTATAACATGCATTATTACCCATATTATGCAGTTATTATCGCTAGAGCTATAATAATTACACTTATTACTTTTATTCTTATCAATATAGTATGCGTTATTACCCATATTATGTAGTTATTATCGCTAGAGCTATAATAATTACACTTATTACACACAATATTATCAATATGACATGGATTATTACCTACATTATGCAGTTATTATCGCTAGAACTATAATAATTATACTTATTACTTTTATTATTATCAATATAGTATGCATTATTACCCATATTGTGCAGTTATTACCGCTACAGCTATAATAATTACACTTATTACACCCAATGTTATCAATATAACATTCATTATTACCTACATTATGCAGTTATTATCGCTCGAACTGTAATAATTATTCTTATTACTTTTATTATTATCAATATAACATGCATTATTACCCATATTATGCAGTTATTATCGCACGAACTATAATAATTATACTTGTCACTTTTATTATTATCAATATAACATGCATTATTACCCATATTACGCAGTTATTATCGCTAGAAGTATAATAATTATACTTGTTACTTTTATTATTATCAATATAACATGCATTATTACCCATATTATGCGGTTATTATCGCTAGAGCTATAATAATTACACTTATGACACCCTAAATTATCAATATAACATGCATTATTACCCATATTATGAAGTTATTATCGCTACAGCTATAGTAATTACACTTATTACACCCAATATTATCAAGATAACATGCATTATTACCCATATTATGCAGTTATTCCCGCTAGAGCTATAATAATTACAGTTATTACTCAGAATATTATCAATATAACATGCATTATTACCCATATTATGCAGTTATTATTGCTAGAGCTATAATAATTACACTTATTACACACAATATTATCAAAATGACATGGATTATTGCCTATATTATGCAGTTATTATCGCTAGAACTATAATAATTATACTTATTACTTTTATTATTATCAATATAGTATGCATTATTACCCATATTATGCAGTTATTACCGCTACAGCTATAATAATTACACTTATTACACCCTATATTATCAATATAACATGCATTATTAAGCATATTATGAAGTTATTATCGCTACAGCTATAGTAATTACATTTATTACACCCCATATTATCAAGATAACATGCATTATTACCTATATTATGCAGTTATTATCGCTAGCACTACAATGATTACACTTATTAATCCCAATATTATCAATATAATATGCATTATTACCCATATTATGCAGTTATTATCGCACGAACTATAATAATTATACTTGTCACTTTTATTATTATCAATATAACATGCATTATTACCCATATTACGCAGTTATTATCGCTAGAAGTATAATAATTATACTTGTTACTTTTATTATTATCAATATAACATGCATTATTACCCATATTATGCGGTTATTATCGCTAGAGCTATAATAATTACACTTATGACACCCTATATTATCAATATAACATGCATTATTACCCATATTATGAAGTTATTATCGCTACAGCTATAGTAATTACACTTATTACACCCAATATTATCAAGATAACATGCATTATTACCCATATTATGCAGTTATTCCCGCTAGAGCTATAATAATTACAGTTATTACTCAGAATATTATCAATATAACATGCATTATTACCCATATTATGCAGTTATTATTGCTAGAGCTATAATAATTACACTTATTACACACAATATTATCAAAATGACATGGATTATTGCCTATATTATGCAGTTATTATCGCTAGAACTATAATAATTATACTTATTACTTTTATTATTATCAATATAGTATGCATTATTACCCATATTATGCAGTTATTACCGCTACAGCTATAATAATTACACTTATTACACCCTATATTATCAATATAACATGCATTATTAAGCATATTATGAAGTTATTATCGCTACAGCTATAGTAATTACATTTATTACACCCCATATTATCAAGATAACATGCATTATTACCTATATTATGCAGTTATTATCGCTAGCACTACAATGATTACACTTATTAATCCCAATATTATCAATATAATAAGCATTATTACCCATATTATACAGTTATTATCACTAGAGCTATAACAATTACAATTATTACACCCAATGTTATCAATAAAACATTCATTATTACCTATATTATGCAGTTATTATCGCTCGAACTGTAATAATTATTCTTATTACTTTTATTATTATCAATATAACATGCATTATTACCCATATTACGCAGTTATTATCGCTAGAAGTATAATAATTATACTTGTTACTTTTATTATTATCAATATAACATGCATTATTACCCATATTATGCGGTTATTATCGCTAGAGCTATAATAATTACACTTATTACACCCAATGTTATCAATATAACATTCATTATTACCTATATTATGCAGTTATTATCGCTCGAACTGTAATAATTGTTCTTATTACTTTTATTATTATCAATATAACATGCATTATTACCCATATTACGCAGTTATTATCGCTAGAAGTATAATAATTATACTTGTTACTTTTATTATTATCAATATAACATGCATTATTACCCATATTATGCGGTTATTATCGCTAGAGCTATAATAATTACACTTATGACACCCTATATTATCAATATAACATGCATTATTACCCATATTATGAAGTTATTATCGCTACAGCTATAGTAATTACACTTATTACACCCAATATTATCAAGATAACATGCATTATTACCTATATTATGCAGTTATTATCGCTAGCACTATAATAATTATACTTATTACTTTTATTATTATCAATATAGTATGCATTATTACCCATATTATGCAGTTATTACCGCTAGAGCTATAATAATTATATTTATTACTTTTATTATTATCAGTATAACATGCATTATTACCCATATTATGCAGTTATCATCGCTAGAGCTATAATAATTACACTTATTACACCGTATATTATCAATATAGTATGCGTTATTACCCATATTACGCAGTTATTATCGCTAGAAGTATAATAATTATACTTGCTACTTTTATTATTATCAATATAACATTCATTATTACCTATATTATGCAGTTATTATCGCTCGAAATGTAATAATTATTCTTATTACTTTTATTATTATCAATATAGTATGCATTATTATCCATATTATGAAGTTATTATCGCTACAGCTATAGTAATTACACTTATTGCACCCAATATTATCAAGATAACATGCATTATTACCTATATTATGCAGTTATTATCGCCAGCACTATAATAATTATACTTATTACTTTTATTATTATCAATATAGTATGCATTATTACCCATATTATGCAGTTATTACCGCTACAGCTATAATAATTACACTTATTACACCCAATGTTATCAATATAACGTTCATTATTACCTATATTATGCAGTTATTATCGCTCGAACTGTAATAATTATTCTTATTACTTTTATTATTATCAATATAACATGCATTATTACCCATATTACGCAGTTATTATCGCTAGAAGTATAATAATTATACTTGTTACTTTTATTATTATCAATATAACATGCATTATTACCCATATTATGCGGTTATTATCGCTAGAGCTATAATAATTACACTTATGACCCCCTATATTATCAATATAACATGCATTATTACCCATATTATGAAGTTATTATCGCTAGAGCTATAGTAATTACACTAATTACACCCAATATTATCAAGATAACATGCATTATTACCTATATTATGCAGTTATTATCGATAGCACTATAATAATTATACTTATTACTTTTATTATTATCAATATAGTATGCATTATTACCCATATTATGCAGTTAATACCGCTAGAGCTATAATAATTACAGTTATTACTCAGAATATTATCAATATAATATGCATTATTACCCATATTATGCAGTTATTATCGCTACAGCTATAATAATTACACTTATTACACCGTATATTATCAACATAACATGCATTATTACCCATATTATGAAGTTATTATCGCTACAGCTATAGTAATTACATTTATTACACCCAATATTATCAAGATAACATGCATTATTACCTATATTATGCAGTTATTATCGCTAGCACTATAATAATTATACTTATTACTTTTATTATTATCAATATAATATGCATTATTACCCATATTAAGCAGTTATTACCGCTAGAGCTATAATAATTATATTTATTACTTTTATTATTATCAGTATAACATCCATTATTACCCATATTATGCAGTTATCATCGCTAGAGCTATAATAATTACACTTATTACACCGTATATTATCAATATAGTATCCGTTATTACTCATATTACGCAGTTATTATCGCTAGAAGTATAATAATTATACTTGCTACTTTTATTATTATCAATATAACATGCATTATTACCCATATTATGCAGTTATTATCGCTAGAGCTACAATAATTACACTTATTACTCCCAATATTATCAATATAATATGCATTATTACACATATTATACAGTTATTATCGCTAGAGCTATAACAATTACACTTATTACACCCAATGTTATCAATATAACATTCATTATTACCTATATTATGCAGTTATTATCGCACGAACTATAATAATTATACTTGTCACTTTTATTATTATCAATATAATATGCATTATTACCCATATTATGATGTTATTATCGCTACAGCTATAGTAATTACACTTATTACACCCAATATTATCAAGATAACATGCATTATTACCTATATTATGCAGTTATTATCGATAGCACTATAATAATTATACTTATTACTTTTATTATTATCAATATAGTATGCATTATTACCCATATTATGCAGTTAATACCGCTAGAGCTATAATAATTACAGTTATTACTCAGAATATTATCAATATAATATGCATTATTACCCATATTATGCAGTTATTATCGCTACAGCTATAATAATTACACTTATTACACCGTATATTATCAACATAACATGCATTATTACCCATATTATGAAGTTATTATCGCTACAGCTATAGTAATTACATTTATTACACCCAATATTATCAAGATAACATGCATTATTACCTATATTATGCAGTTATTATCGCTAGCACTATAATAATTATACTTATTACTTTTATTATTATCAATATAGTATGCATTATTACCCATATTATGCAGTTATTACCGCTAGAGCTATAATAATTATATTTATTACTTTTATTATTATCAGTATAACATGCATTATTACCCATATTATGCAGTTATCATCGCTAGAGCTATAATAATTACACTTATTACACCTCATATTATCAATATAGTATGCGTTATTACCCATATTACGCAGTTATTATCGCTAGAAATATAATAATTATACTTGCTACTTTTATTATTATCAATATAACATTCATTATTACCTATATTATGCAGTTATTATCGCTCGAAATGTAATAATTATTCTTATTACTTTTATTATTATCAATATAGTATGCATTATTACCCATATTATGAAGTTATTATCGCTGGAACTGTAATAATTATACTTATCCTCCGAATATCATCAATATAACATGCATTATTAAGCATATTATGAAGTTATTATCGCTACAGCTATAGTAATTACACTTATTGCACCCAATATTATCAAGATAACATGCATTATTACCTATATTATGCAGTTATTATCGCTAGCACTATAATAATTATACTTATTGCTTTTATTATTATCAATATAGTATGTATTATTACCCATATTATGCAGTTATTACCGCTACAGCTATAATAATTACACTTATTACACCCAATGTTATCAATATAACGTTCATTATTACCTATATTATGCAGTTATTATCGCTCGAACTGTAATAATTATTCTTATTACTTTTATTATTATCAATATAACATGCATTATTACCCATATTACGCAGTTATTATCGCTAGAAGTATAATAATTATACTTGTTACTTTTATTATTATCAATATAACATGCATTATTACCCATATTATGCGGTTATTATCGCTAGAGCTATAATAATTACACTTATGACACCCTATATTATCAATATAACATGCATTATTACCCATATTATGAAGTTATTATCGCTAGAGCTATAGTAATTACACTAATTACACCCAATATTATCAAGATAACATGCATTATTACCTATATTATGCAGTTATTATCGATAGCACTATAATAATTATACTTATTACTTTTATTATTATCAATATAGTATGCATTATTACCCATATTATGCAGTTAATACCGCTAGAGCTATAATAATTACAGTTATTACTCAGAATATTATCAATATAATATGCATTATTACCCATATTATGCAGTTATTATCGCTACAGCTATAATAATTACACTTATTACACCGTATATTATCAACATAACATGCATTATTACCCATATTATGAAGTTATTATCGCTACAGCTATAGTAATTACATTTATTACACCCAATATTATCAAGATAACATGCATTATTACCTATATTATGCAGTTATCATCGCTAGAGCTATAATAATTACACTTATTACACCGTATATTATCAATATAGTATGCGTTATTACTCATATTACGCAGTTATTATCGCTAGAAGTATAATAATTATACTTGCTACTTTTATTATTATCAATATAACATGCATTATTACCCATATTATGCAGTTATTATCGCTAGAGCTACAATAATTATACTTATTACTCCCAATATTATCAATATAATATGCATTATTACACATATTATACAGTTATTATCGCTAGAGCTATAACAATTACACTTATTACACCCAATGTTATCAATATAACATTCATTATTACCTATATTATGCAGTTATTATCGCACGAACTATAATAATTATACTTGTCACTTTTATTATTATCAATATAACATGCATTATTACCCATATTATGCGGTTATTATCGCCAGAGTTATAATTATTACACTTATGACATCCTATATTATCAATATAACATGCATTATTACCCATATTATACAGTTATTATCGCTAGAACTATAATAATTATACTTATTACTTTTATTATTATCAATATAGTATACATTATTACCCATATTATGCAGTTATTACCGCTACAGCTATAATAATTACACTTATTACACCCAATGTTATCAATATAACATTCATTATTACCTATATTATGCAGTTATTATCGCTCGAACTGTAATAATTATTCTTATTTCTTTTATTATTATCAATATAGTATGCATTATTACCCATATTATGAAGTTATTATCGCTGGAACTGTAATAATTATACTTATTACTCCCAATATTATCAATATAACATGCATTATTAAGCATATTATGAAGTTATTATCGCTACAGCTATAGTAATTACACTTATTGCACCCAATATTATCAAGATAACATGCATTATTACCTATATTATGCAGTTATTATCGCTAGCACTATAATAATTATACTTATTACTTTTATTATTATCAATATAGTATGTATTATTACCCATATTATGCAGTTATTACCGCTACAGCTATAATAATTACACTTATTACACCCAATGTTATCAATATAACATTCATTATTACCTATATTATGCAGTTATTATCGCTCGAACTGTAATAATTATTCTTATTACTTTTATTATTATCAATATAACATGCATTATTACCCATATTACGCAGTTATTATCGCTAGAAGTATAATAATTATACTTGTTACTTTTATTATTATCAATATAACATGCATTATTACCCATATTATGCGGTTATTATCGGTAGAGCTATAATAATTACACTTATGACACCCTATATAATCAATATAACATGCATTATTACCCATATTATGAAGTTATTATCGCTACAGCTATAGTAATTACACTTATTACACCCAATATTATCAAGATAACATGCATTATTACCTATATTATGCAGTTATTATCGATAGCACTATAATAATTATACTTATTACTTTTATTATTATCAATATAGTATGCATTATTACCCATATTATGCAGTTAATACCGCAAGAGCTATAATAATTACAGTTATTACTCAGAATATTATCAATATAATATGCATTATTACCCATATTATGCAGTTATTATCGCTACAGCTATAATAATTACACTTATTACACCGTATATTATCAACATAACATGCATTATTACCCATATTATGAAGTTATTATCGCTACAGCTATAGTAATTACATTTATTACACCCAATATTATCAAGATAACATGCATTATTACCTATATTATGCAGTTATTATCGCTAGCACTATAATAATTATACTTATTACTTTTATTATTATCAATATAGTATGCATTATTACCCATATTATGCAGTTATTACCGCTAGAGCTATAATAATTATATTTATTACTTTTATTATTATCAGTATAACATGCATTATTACCCATATTATGCAGTTATCATCGCTAGAGCTATAATAATTACACTTATTACACCGTATATTATCAATATAGTATGCGTTATTACCCATATTACGCAGTTATTATCGCTAGAAGTATAATAATTATACTTGCTACTTTTATTATTATCAATATAACATGCATTATTACCCATATTATGCAGTTATTATCGCTAGAGCTACAATAATTACACTTATTACTCCCAATATTATCAATATAATATGCATTATTACACATATTATACAGTTATTATCGCTAGAGCTATAACAATTACACTTATTACACCCAATGTTATCAATATAACATTCATTATTACCTATATTATGCAGTTATTATCGCACGAACTATAATAATTATACTTGTCACTTTTATTATTATCAATATAACATGCATTATTACCCATATTATGCGGTTATTATCGCCAGAGTTATAATAATTACACTTATGACATCCTATATTATCAATATAACATGCATTATTACCCATATTATACAGTTATTATCGCTAGAACTATAATAATTATACTTATTACTTTTATTATTATCAATATAGTATACATTATTACCCATATTATGCAGTTATTATTGCTAGAGCTATAATAATTACACTTATTACACACAATATTATCAATATGACATGGATTACTACCTATATTATGCAGTTATTATCGCTAGAACTATAATAATTATACTTATTACTTTTATTATTATCAATATAGTGTGCATTATTACCCATATTATGCAGTTATTACCGCTAGAGCTATAACAATTACAATTATTACACCCAATGTTATCAATATAACATTCATTATTACCTATATTATGCAGTTATTATCGCTCGAACTATAATAATTATTCTTATTACTTTTATTATTATCAATATAGTATGCATTATTACCCATACTATGCAGTTATTATCGCTACAGCTATAATAATTACACTTATTACACCGTATATTATCAATATAACATGCATTATTACCCATATTACGCAGTTATTATCGCTAGCACTATAATAACTATACTTATTACTTTTATTATTATCAATATAGTATGCATTATTACCCATATTATGCAGTTATTACCGCTAGAGCTATAATAATTACAGTTATTACTCAGAATATTATCAATATAACATGCATTATTACCCATATTATGCAGTTATTATTGCTAGAGCTATAATAATTACACTTATTACACACAATATTATCAATATGACATGGATTATTACCTATATTATGCAGTTATTATCGCTAGAACTATAATAATTATATTCATTACTTTTATTATTATCAGTATAACATGCATTATTACCCATATTATGCAGTTATTATCGCTAGAGCTATAATAATTACACTTATTACTTTTATTCTTATCAATATAGTATGCGTTATTACCCATATTATGTAGTTATTATCGCTAGAGCTATAATAATTACACTTATTACACACAATATTATCAATATGACATGGATTATTACCTACATTATGCAGTTATTATCGCTAGAACTATAATAATTATACTTATTACTTTTATTATTATCAATATAGTATGCATTATTACCCATATTGTGCAGTTATTACCGCTACAGCTATAATAATTACACTTATTACACCCAATGTTATCAATATAACATTCATTATTACCTACATTATGCAGTTATTATCGCTCGAACTGTAATAATTATTCTTATTACTTTTATTATTATCAATATAACATGCATTATTACCCATATTATGCAGTTATTATCGCACGAACTATAATAATTATACTTGTCACTTTTATTATTATCAATATAACATGCATTATTACCCATATTACGCAGTTATTATCGCTAGAAGTATAATAATTATACTTGTTACTTTTATTATTATCAATATAACATGCATTATTACCCATATTATGCGGTTATTATCGCTAGAGCTATAATAATTACACTTATGACACCCTAAATTATCAATATAACATGCATTATTACCCATATTATGAAGTTATTATCGCTACAGCTATAGTAATTACACTTATTGCACCCAATATTATCAAGATAACATGCATTATTACCTATATTATGCAGTTATTATCGCTAGCACTATAATAATTATACTTATTACTTTTATTATTATCAATATAGTATGTATTATTACCCATATTATGCAGTTATTACCGCTACAGCTATAATAATTACACTTATTACACCCAATGTTATCAATATAACATTCATTATTACCTATATTATGCAGTTATTATCGCTCGAACTGTAATAATTATTCTTATTACTTTTATTATTATCAATATAACATGCATTATTACCCATATTACGCAGTTATTATCGCTAGAAGTATAATAATTATACTTGTTACTTTTATTATTATCAATATAACATGCATTATTACCCATATTATGCGGTTATTATCGGTAGAGCTATAATAATTACACTTATGACACCCTATATAATCAATATAACATGCATTATTACCCATATTATGAAGTTATTATCGCTACAGCTATAGTAATTACACTTATTACACCCAATATTATCAAGATAACATGCATTATTACCTATATTATGCAGTTATTATCGATAGCACTATAATAATTATACTTATTACTTTTATTATTATCAATATAGTATGCATTATTACCCATATTATGCAGTTAATACCGCAAGAGCTATAATAATTACAGTTATTACTCAGAATATTATCAATATAATATGCATTATTACCCATATTATGCAGTTATTATCGCTACAGCTATAATAATTACACTTATTACACCGTATATTATCAACATAACATGCATTATTACCCATATTATGAAGTTATTATCGCTACAGCTATAGTAATTACATTTATTACACCCAATATTATCAAGATAACATGCATTATTACCTATATTATGCAGTTATTATCGCTAGCACTATAATAATTATACTTATTACTTTTATTATTATCAATATAGTATGCATTATTACCCATATTATGCAGTTATTACCGCTAGAGCTATAATAATTATATTTATTACTTTTATTATTATCAGTATAACATGCATTATTACCCATATTATGCAGTTATCATCGCTAGAGCTATAATAATTACACTTATTACACCGTATATTATCAATATAGTATGCGTTATTACCCATATTACGCAGTTATTATCGCTAGAAGTATAATAATTATACTTGCTACTTTTATTATTATCAATATAACATGCATTATTACCCATATTATGCAGTTATTATCGCTAGAGCTACAATAATTACACTTATTACTCCCAATATTATCAATATAATATGCATTATTACACATATTATACAGTTATTATCGCTAGAGCTATAACAATTACACTTATTACACCCAATGTTATCAATATAACATTCATTATTACCTATATTATGCAGTTATTATCGCACGAACTATAATAATTATACTTGTCACTTTTATTATTATCAATATAACATGCATTATTACCCATATTATGCGGTTATTATCGCCAGAGTTATAATAATTACACTTATGACATCCTATATTATCAATATAACATGCATTATTACCCATATTATACAGTTATTATCGCTAGAACTATAATAATTATACTTATTACTTTTATTATTATCAATATAGTATACATTATTACCCATATTATGCAGTTATTATTGCTAGAGCTATAATAATTACACTTATTACACACAATATTATCAATATGACATGGATTACTACCTATATTATGCAGTTATTATCGCTAGAACTATAATAATTATACTTATTACTTTTATTATTATCAATATAGTGTGCATTATTACCCATATTATGCAGTTATTACCGCTAGAGCTATAACAATTACAATTATTACACCCAATGTTATCAATATAACATTCATTATTACCTATATTATGCAGTTATTATCGCTCGAACTATAATAATTATTCTTATTACTTTTATTATTATCAATATAGTATGCATTATTACCCATACTATGCAGTTATTATCGCTACAGCTATAATAATTACACTTATTACACCGTATATTATCAATATAACATGCATTATTACCCATATTACGCAGTTATTATCGCTAGCACTATAATAACTATACTTATTACTTTTATTATTATCAATATAGTATGCATTATTACCCATATTATGCAGTTATTACCGCTAGAGCTATAATAATTACAGTTATTACTCAGAATATTATCAATATAACATGCATTATTACCCATATTATGCAGTTATTATTGCTAGAGCTATAATAATTACACTTATTACACACAATATTATCAATATGACATGGATTATTACCTATATTATGCAGTTATTATCGCTAGAACTATAATAATTATATTCATTACTTTTATTATTATCAGTATAACATGCATTATTACCCATATTATGCAGTTATTATCGCTAGAGCTATAATAATTACACTTATTACTTTTATTCTTATCAATATAGTATGCGTTATTACCCATATTATGTAGTTATTATCGCTAGAGCTATAATAATTACACTTATTACACACAATATTATCAATATGACATGGATTATTACCTACATTATGCAGTTATTATCGCTAGAACTATAATAATTATACTTATTACTTTTATTATTATCAATATAGTATGCATTATTACCCATATTGTGCAGTTATTACCGCTACAGCTATAATAATTACACTTATTACACCCAATGTTATCAATATAACATTCATTATTACCTACATTATGCAGTTATTATCGCTCGAACTGTAATAATTATTCTTATTACTTTTATTATTATCAATATAACATGCATTATTACCCATATTATGCAGTTATTATCGCACGAACTATAATAATTATACTTGTCACTTTTATTATTATCAATATAACATGCATTATTACCCATATTACGCAGTTATTATCGCTAGAAGTATAATAATTATACTTGTTACTTTTATTATTATCAATATAACATGCATTATTACCCATATTATGCGGTTATTATCGCTAGAGCTATAATAATTACACTTATGACACCCTAAATTATCAATATAACATGCATTATTACCCATATTATGAAGTTATTATCGCTACAGCTATAGTAATTACACTTATTACACCCAATATTATCAAGATAACATGCATTATTACCCATATTATGCAGTTATTCCCGCTAGAGCTATAATAATTACAGTTATTACTCAGAATATTATCAATATAACATGCATTATTACCCATATTATGCAGTTATTATTGCTAGAGCTATAATAATTACACTTATTACACACAATATTATCAAAATGACATGGATTATTGCCTATATTATGCAGTTATTATCGCTAGAACTATAATAATTATACTTATTACTTTTATTATTATCAATATAGTATGCATTATTACCCATATTATGCAGTTATTACCGCTACAGCTATAATAATTACACTTATTACACCCTATATTATCAATATAACATGCATTATTAAGCATATTATGAAGTTATTATCGCTACAGCTATAGTAATTACATTTATTACACCCCATATTATCAAGATAACATGCATTATTACCTATATTATGCAGTTATTATCGCTAGCACTACAATGATTACACTTATTAATCCCAATATTATCAATATAATATGCATTATTACCCATATTATACAGTTATTATCACTAGAGCTATAACAATTACAATTATTACACCCAATGTTATCAATAAAACATTCATTATTAGCTATATTATGCAGTTATTATCGCTCGAACTGTAATAATTATTCTTATTACTTTTATTATTATCAATATAACATGCATTATTACCCATATTACGCAGTTATTATCGCTAGAAGTATAATAATTATACTTGTTACTTTTATTATTATCAATATAGTATGCATTATTACCCATATTGTGCAGTTATTACCGCTACAGCTATAATAATTACACTTATTACACCCAATGTTATCAATATAACATTCATTATTACCTACATTATGCAGTTATTATCGCTCGAACTGTAATAATTATTCTTATTACTTTTATTATTATCAATATAACATGCATTATTACCCATATTATGCAGTTATTATCGCACGAACTATAATAATTATACTTGTCACTTTTATTATTATCAATATAACATGCATTATTACCCATATTACGCAGTTATTATCGCTAGAAGTATAATAATTATACTTGTTACTTTTATTATTATCAATATAACATGCATTATTACCCATATTATGCGGTTATTATCGCTAGAGCTATAATAATTACACTTATGACACCCTATATTATCAATATAACATGCATTATTACCCATATTATGAAGTTATTATCGCTACAGCTATAGTAATTACACTTATTACACCCAATATTATCAAGATAACATGCATTATTACCCATATTATGCAGTTATTCCCGCTAGAGCTATAATAATTACAGTTATTACTCAGAATATTATCAATATAACATGCATTATTACCCATATTATGCAGTTATTATTGCTAGAGCTATAATAATTACACTTATTACACACAATATTATCAAAATGACATGGATTATTGCCTATATTATGCAGTTATTATCGCTAGAACTATAATAATTATACTTATTACTTTTATTATTATCAATATAGTATGCATTATTACCCATATTATGCAGTTATTACCGCTACAGCTATAATAATTACACTTATTACACCCTATATTATCAATATAACATGCATTATTAAGCATATTATGAAGTTATTATCGCTACAGCTATAGTAATTACATTTATTACACCCCATATTATCAAGATAACATGCATTATTACCTATATTATGCAGTTATTATCGCTAGCACTACAATGATTACACTTATTAATCCCAATATTATCAATATAATAAGCATTATTACCCATATTATACAGTTATTATCACTAGAGCTATAACAATTACAATTATTACACCCAATGTTATCAATAAAACATTCATTATAACCTATATTATGCAGTTATTATCGCTCGAACTGTAATAATTATTCTTATTACTTTTATTATTATCAATATAACATGCATTATTACCCATATTACGCAGTTATTATCGCTAGAAGTATAATAATTATACTTGTTACTTTTATTATTATCAATATAACATGCATTATTACACATATTATGCGGTTATTATCGCTAGAGCTATAATAATTACACTTATTACACCCAATGTTATCAATATAACATTCATTATTACCTATATTATGCAGTTATTATCGCTCGAACTGTAATAATTATTCTTATTTCTTTTATTATTATCAATATAGTGTGCATTATTACCCATATTATGAAGTTATTATCGCTGGAACTGTAATAATTATACTTATTACTCCCAATATTATCAATATAACATGCATTATTAAGCATATTATGAAGTTATTATCGCTACAGCTATAGTAATTACACTTATTGCACCCAATATTATCAAGATAACATGCATTATTACCTATATTATGCAGTTATTATCGCTAGCACTATAATAATTATACTTATTGCTTTTATTATTATCAATATAGTATGTATTATTACCCATATTATGCAGTTATTACCGCTACAGCTATAATAATTACACTTATTACACCCAATGTTATCAATATAACATTCATTATTACCTATATTATGCAGTTATTATCGCTCGAACTGTAATAATTATTCTTATTACTTTTATTATTATCAATATAACATGCATTATTACCCATATTACGCAGTTATTATCGCTAGAAGTATAATAATTATACTTGTTACTTTTATTATTATCAATATAACATGCATTATTACCCATATTATGCGGTTATTATCGCTAGAGCTATAATAATTACACTTATGACACCCTATATTATCAATATAACATGCATTATTACCCATATTATGAAGTTATTATCGCTACAGCTATAGTAATTACACTTATTACACCCAATATTATCAAGATAACATGCATTATTACCTATATTATGCAGTTATTATCGCTAGCACTATAATAATTATACTTATTACTTTTATTATTATCAATATAGTATGCATTATTACCCATATTATGCAGTTATTACCGCTAGAGCTATAATAATTATATTTATTACTTTTATTATTATCAGTATAACATGCATTATTACCCATATTATGCGGTTATTATCGCTAGAGCTATAATAATTACACTTATTACACCGTATATTATCAATATAGTATGCGTTATTACCCATATTACGCAGTTATTATCGCTAGAAGTATAATAATTATACTTGCTACTTTTATTATTATCAATATAACATTCATTATTACCTATATTATGCAGTTATTATCGCTCGAAATGTAATAATTATTCTTATTACTTTTATTATTATCAATATAGTATGCATTATTATCCATATTATGAAGTTATTATCGCTACAGCTATAGTAATTACACTTATTGCACCCAATATTATCAAGATAACATGCATTATTACCTATATTATGCAGTTATTATCGCCAGCACTATAATAATTATACTTATTACTTTTATTATTATCAATATAGTATGCATTATTACCCATATTATGCAGTTATTACCGCTACAGCTATAATAATTACACTTATTACACCCAATGTTATCAATATAACGTTCATTATTACCTATATTATGCAGTTATTATCGCTCGAACTGTAATAATTATTCTTATTACTTTTATTATTATCAATATAACATGCATTATTACCCATATTACGCAGTTATTATCGCTAGAAGTATAATAATTATACTTGTTACTTTTATTATTATCAATATAACATGCATTATTACCCATATTATGCGGTTATTATCGCTAGAGCTATAATAATTACACTAATTACACCCAATATTATCAAGATAACATGCATTATTACCTATATTATGCAGTTATTATCGCTAGCACTATAATAATTATACTTATTACTTTTATTATTATCAATATAATATGCATTATTACCCATATTATGCAGTTATTACCGCTAGAGCTATAATAATTATATTTATTACTTTTATTATTATCAGTATAACATGCATTATTACCCATATTATGCAGTTATCATCGCTAGAGCTATAATAATTACACTTATTACACCGTATATTATCAATATAGTATCCGTTATTACTCATATTACGCAGTTATTATCGCTAGAAGTATAATAATTATACTTGCTACTTTTATTATTATCAATATAACATGCATTATTACCCATATTATGCAGTTATTATCGCTAGAGCTACAATAATTACACTTATTACTCCCAATATTATCAATATAATATGCATTATTACACATATTATACAGTTATTATCGCTAGAGCTATAACAATTACACTTATTACACCCAATGTTATCAATATAACATTCATTATTACCTATATTATGCAGTTATTATCGCACGAACTATAATAATTATACTTGTCACTTTTATTATTATCAATATAATATGCATTATTACCCATATTATGATGTTATTATCGCTACAGCTATAGTAATTACACTTATTACACCCAATATTATCAAGATAACATGCATTATTACCTATATTATGCAGTTATTATCGATAGCACTATAATAATTATACTTATTACTTTTATTATTATCAATATAGTATGCATTATTACCCATATTATGCAGTTAATACCGCTAGAGCTATAATAATTACAGTTATTACTCAGAATATTATCAATATAATATGCATTATTACCCATATTATGCAGTTATTATCGCTACAGCTATAATAATTACACTTATTACACCGTATATTATCAACATAACATGCATTATTACCCATATTATGAAGTTATTATCGCTACAGCTATAGTAATTACATTTATTACACCCAATATTATCAAGATAACATGCATTATTACCTATATTATGCAGTTATTATCGCTAGCACTATAATAATTATACTTATTACTTTTATTATTATCAATATAGTATGCATTATTACCCATATTATGCAGTTATTACCGCTACAGCTATAATAATTACACTTATTACACCCAATGTTATCAATATAACATTCATTATTACCTACATTATGCAGTTATTATCGCTCGAACTGTAATAATTATTCTTATTACTTTTATTATTATCAATATAACATGCATTATTACCCATATTATGCAGTTATTATCGCACGAACTATAATAATTATACTTGTCACTTTTATTATTATCAATATAACATGCATTATTACCCATATTACGCAGTTATTATCGCTAGAAGTATAATAATTATACTTGTTACTTTTATTATTATCAATATAACATGCATTATTACCCATATTATGCGGTTATTATCGCTAGAGCTATAATAATTACACTTATGACACCCTATATTATCAATATAACATGCATTATTACCCATATTATGAAGTTATTATCGCTACAGCTATAGTAATTACACTTATTACACCCAATATTATCAAGATAACATGCATTATTACCCATATTATGCAGTTATTCCCGCTAGAGCTATAATAATTACAGTTATTACTCAGAATATTATCAATATAAAATGCATTATTACCCATATTATGCAGTTATTATTGCTAGAGCTATAATAATTACACTTATTACACACAATATTATCAAAATGACATGGATTATTGCCTATATTATGCAGTTATTATCGCTAGAACTATAATAATTATACTTATTACTTTTATTATTATCAATATAGTATGCATTATTACCCATATTATGCAGTTATTACCGCTACAGCTATAATAATTACACTTATTACACCCTATATTATCAATATAACATGCATTATTAAGCATATTATGAAGTTATTATCGCTACAGCTATAGTAATTACATTTATTACACCCCATATTATCAAGATAACATGCATTATTACCTATATTATGCAGTTATTATCGCTAGCACTACAATGATTACACTTATTAATCCCAATATTATCAATATAATAAGCATTATTACCCATATTATACAGTTATTATCACTAGAGCTATAACAATTACAATTATTACACCCAATGTTATCAATAAAACATTCATTATTACCTATATTATGCAGTTATTATCGCTCGAACTGTAGTAATTATTCTTATTACTTTTATTATTATCAATATAACATGCATTATTACCCATATTACGCAGTTATTATCGCTAGAAGTATAATAATTATACTTGTTACTTTTATTATTATCAATATAACATGCATTATTACCCATATTATGCGGTTATTATCGCTAGAGCTATAATAATTACACTTATTACACCCAATGTTATCAATATAACATTCATTATTACCTATATTATGCAGTTATTATCGCTCGAACTTTAATAATTATTCTTATTTCTTTTATTATTATCAATATAGTATGCATTATTACCCATATTATGAAGTTATTTTCGCTGGAACTGTAATAATTATACTTATTACTCCCAATATTATCAATATAACATGCATTATTAAGCATATTATGAAGTTATTATCGCTACAGCTATAGTAATTACACTTATTGCACCCAATATTATCAAGATAACATGCATTATTACCTATATTATGCAGTTATTATCGCTAGCACTATAATAATTATACTTATTGCTTTTATTATTATCAATATAGTATGTATTATTACCCATATTATGCAGTTATTACCGCTACAGCTATAATAATTACACTTATTACACCCAATGTTATCAATATAACATTCATTATTACCTATATTATGCAGTTATTATCGCTCGAACTGTAATAATTATTCTTATTACTTTTATTATTATCAATATAACATGCATTATTACCCATATTACGCAGTTATTATCGCTAGAAGTATAATAATTATACTTGTTACTTTTATTATTATCAATATAACATGCATTATTACCCATATTATGCGGTTATTATCGCTAGAGCTATAATAATTACACTTATGACACCCTATATTATCAATATAACATGCATTATTACCCATATTATGAAGTTATTATCGCTACAGCTATAGTAATTACACTTATTACACCCAATATTATCAAGATAACATGCATTATTACCTATATTATGCAGTTATTATCGCTAGCACTATAATAATTATACTTATTACTTTTATTATTATCAATATAGTATGCATTATTACCCATATTATGCAGTTATTACCGCTAGAGCTATAATAATTATATTTATTACTTTTATTATTATCAGTATAACATGCATTATTACCCATATTATGCAGTAATCATCGCTAGAGCTATAATAATTACACTTATTACACCGTATGTTATCAATATAGTATGCGTTATTACCCATATTACGCAGTTATTATCGCTAGAAGTATAATAATTATACTTGCTACTTTTATTATTATCAATATAACATTCATTATTACCTATATTATGCAGTTATTATCGCTCGAAATGTAATAATTATTCTTATTACTTTTATTATTATCAATATAGTATGCATTATTATCCATATTATGAAGTTATTATCGCTACAGCTATAGTAATTACACTTATTGCACCCAATATTATCAAGATAACATGCATTATTACCTATATTATGCAGTTATTATCGCCAGCACTATAATAATTATACTTATTACTTTTATTATTATCAATATAGTATGCATTATTACCCATATTATGCAGTTATTACCGCTACAGCTATAATAATTACACTTATTACACCCAATGTTATCAATATAACGTTCATTATTACCTATATTATGCAGTTATTATCGCTCGAACTGTAATAATTATTCTTATTACTTTTATTATTATCAATATAACATGCATTATTACCCATATTACGCAGTTATTATCGCTAGAAGTATAATAATTATACTTGTTACTTTTATTATTATCAATATAACATGCATTATTACCCATATTATGCGGTTATTATCGCTAGAGCTATAATAATTACACTTATGACCCCCTATATTATCAATATAACATGCATTATTACCCATATTATGAAGTTATTATCGCTAGAGCTATAGTAATTACACTAATTACACCCAATATTATCAAGATAACATGCATTATTACCTATATTATGCAGTTATTATCGATAGCACTATAATAATTATACTTATTACTTTTATTATTATCAATATAGTATGCATTATTACCCATATTATGCAGTTAATACCGCTAGAGCTATAATAATTACAGTTATTACTCAGAATATTATCAATATAATATGCATTATTACCCATATTATGCAGTTATTATCGCTACAGCTATAATAATTACACTTATTACACCGTATATTATCAACATAACATGCATTATTACCCATATTATGAAGTTATTATCGCTACAGCTATAGTAATTACATTTATTACACCCAATATTATCAAGATAACATGCATTATTACCTATATTATGCAGTTATTATCGCTAGCACTATAATAATTATACTTATTACTTTTATTATTATCAATATAATATGCATTATTACCCATATTATGCAGTTATTACCGCTAGAGCTATAATAATTATATTTATTACTTTTATTATTATCAGTATAACATGCATTATTACCCATATTATGCAGTTATCATCGCTAGAGCTATAATAATTACACTTATTACACCGTATATTATCAATATAGTATCCGTTATTACTCATATTACGCAGTTATTATCGCTAGAAGTATAATAATTATACTTGCTACTTTTATTATTATCAATATAACATGCATTATTACCCATATTATGCAGTTATTATCGCTAGAGCTACAATAATTACACTTATTACTCCCAATATTATCAATATAATATGCATTATTACACATATTATACAGTTATTATCGCTAGAGCTATAACAATTACACTTATTACACCCAATGTTATCAATATAACATTCATTATTACCTATATTATGCAGTTATTATCGCACGAACTATAATAATTATACTTGTCACTTTTATTATTATCAATATAATATGCATTATTACCCATATTATGATGTTATTATCGCTACAGCTATAGTAATTACACTTATTACACCCAATATTATCAAGATAACATGCATTATTACCTATATTATGCAGTTATTATCGATAGCACTATAATAATTATACTTATTACTTTTATTATTATCAATATAGTATGCATTATTACCCATATTATGCAGTTAATACCGCTAGAGCTATAACAATTACAGTTATTACTCAGAATATTATCAATATAATATGCATTATTACCCATATTATGCAGTTATTATCGCTACAGCTATAATAATTACACTTATTACACCGTATATTATCAACATAACATGCATTATTACCCATATTATGAAGTTATTATCGCTACAGCTATAGTAATTACATTTATTACACCCAATATTATCAAGATAACATGCATTATTACCTATATTATGCAGTTATTATCGCTAGCACTATAATAATTATACTTATTACTTTTATTATTATCAATATAGTATGCATTATTACCCATATTATGCAGTTATTACCGCTAGAGCTATAATAATTATATTTATTACTTTTATTATTATCAGTATAACATGCATTATTACCCATATTATGCAGTTATCATCGCTAGAGCTATAATAATTACACTTATTACACCTCATATTATCAATATAGTATGCGTTATTACCCATATTACGCAGTTATTATCGCTAGAAATATAATAATTATACTTGCTACTTTTATTATTATCAATATAACATTCATTATTACCTATATTATGCAGTTATTATCGCTCGAAATGTAATAATTATTCTTATTACTTTTATTATTATCAATATAGTATGCATTATTACCCATATTATGAAGTTATTATCGCTGGAACTGTAATAATTATACTTATTACTCCCAATATTATCAATATAACATGCATTATTAAGCATATTATGAAGTTATTATCGCTACAGCTATAGTAATTACACTTATTGCACCCAATATTATCAAGATAACATGCATTATTACCTATATTATGCAGTTATTATCGCTAGCACTATAATAATTATACTTATTGCTTTTATTATTATCAATATAGTATGTATTATTACCCATATTATGCAGTTATTACCGCTACAGCTATAATAATTACACTTATTACACCCAATGTTATCAATATAACATTCATTATTACCTATATTATGCAGTTATTATCGCTCGAACTGTAATAATTATTCTTATTACTTTTATTATTATCAATATAACATGCATTATTACCCATATTACGCAGTTATTATCGCTAGAAGTATAATAATTATACTTGTTACTTTTATTATTATCAATATAACATGCATTATTACCCATATTATGCGGTTATTATCGCTAGAGCTATAATAATTACACTTATGACACCCTATATTATCAATATAACATGCATTATTACCCATATTATGAAGTTATTATCGCTACAGCTATAGTAATTACACTTATTACACCCAATATTATCAAGATAACATGCATTATTACCTATATTATGCAGTTATTATCGCTAGCACTATAATAATTATACTTATTACTTTTATTATTATCAATATAGTATGCATTATTACCCATATTATGCAGTTATTACCGCTAGAGCTATAATAATTATATTTATTACTTTTATTATTATCAGTATAACATGTATTATTACCCATATTATGCAGTAATCATCGCTAGAGCTATAATAATTACACTTATTACACCGTATGTTATCAATATAGTATGCGTTATTACCCATATTACGCAGTTATTATCGCTAGAAGTATAATAATTATACTTGCTACTTTTATTATTATCAATATAACATTCATTATTACCTATATTATGCAGTTATTATCGCTCGAAATGTAATAATTATTCTTATTACTTTTATTATTATCAATATAGTATGCATTATTATCCATATTATGAAGTTATTATCGCTACAGCTATAGTAATTACACTTATTGCACCCAATATTATCAAGATCACATGCATTATTACCTATATTATGCAGTTATTATCGCCAGCACTATAATAATTATACTTATTACTTTTATTATTATCAATATAGTATGCATTATTACCCATATTATGCAGTTATTACCGCTACAGCTATAATAATTACACTTATTACACCCAATGTTATCAATATAACGTTCATTATTACCTATATTATGCAGTTATTATCGCTCGAACTGTAATAATTATTCTTATTACTTTTATTATTATCAATATAACATGCATTATTACCCATATTACGCAGTTATTATCGCTAGAAGTATAATAATTATACTTGTTACTTTTATTATTATCAATATAACATGCATTATTACCCATATTATGCGGTTATTATCGCTAGAGCTATAATAATTACACTTATGACCCCCTATATTATCAATATAACATGCATTATTACCCATATTATGAAGTTATTATCGCTACAGCTATAGTAATTACACTACTTACACCCAATATTATCAAGATAACATGCATTATTACCTATATTATGCAGTTATTATCGATAGCACTATAATAATTATACTTATTACTTTTATTATTATCAATATAGTATGCATTATTACCCATATTATGCAGTTAATACCGCTAGAGCTATAACAATTACAGTTATTACTCAGAATATTATCAATATAATATGCATTATTACCCATATTATGCAGTTATTATCGCTACAGCTATAATAATTACACTTATTACACCGTATATTATCAACATAACATGCATTATTACCCATATTATGAAGTTATTATCGCTACAGCTATAGTAATTACATTTATTACACCCAATATTATCAAGATAACATGCATTATTACCTATATTATGCAGTTATTATCGCTAGCACTATAATAATTATACTTATTACTTTTATTATTATCAATATAGTATGCATTATTACCCATATTATGCAGTTATTACCGCTAGAGCTATAATAATTATATTTATTACTTTTATTATTATCAGTATAACATGCATTATTACCCATATTATGCAGTTATCATCGCTAGAGCTATAATAATTACACTTATTACACCTCATATTATCAATATAGTATGCGTTATTACCCATATTACGCAGTTATTATCGCTAGAAATATAATAATTATACTTGCTACTTTTATTATTATCAATATAACATTCATTATTACCTATATTATGCAGTTATTATCGCTCGAAATGTAATAATTATTCTTATTACTTTTATTATTATCAATATAGTATGCATTATTACCCATATTATGAAGTTATTATCGCTGGAACTGTAATAATTATACTTATCCTCCGAATATCATCAATATAACATGCATTATTAAGCATATTATGAAGTTATTATCGCTACAGCTATAGTAATTACACTTATTGCACCCAATATTATCAAGATAACATGCATTATTACCTATATTATGCAGTTATTATCGATAGCACTATAATAATTATACTTATTACTTTTATTATTATCAATATAGTATGCATTATTACCCATATTATGCAGTTAATACCGCAAGAGCTATAATAATTACAGTTATTACTCAGAATATTATCAATATAATATGCATTATTACCCATATTATGCAGTTATTATCGCTACAGCTATAATAATTACACTTATTACACCGTATATTATCAACATAACATGCATTATTACCCATATTATGAAGTTATTATCGCTACAGCTATAGTAATTACATTTATTACACCCAATATTATCAAGATAACATGCATTATTACCTATATTATGCAGTTATTATCGCTAGCACTATAATAATTATACTTGTTACTTTTATTATTATCAATATAACATGCATTATTACCCATATTATGCGGTTATTATCGCTAGAGCTATAATAATTACACTTATGACACCCTATATTATCAATATAACATGCATTATTACCCATATTATGAAGTTATTATCGCTACAGCTATAGTAATTACACTTATTACACCCAATATTATCAAGATAACATGCATTATTACCCATATTATGCAGTTATTCCCGCTAGAGCTATAATAATTACAGTTATTACTCAGAATATTATCAATATAACTTGCATTATTACCCATATTATGCAGTTATTATTGCTAGAGCTATAATAATTACACTTATTACACACAATATTATCAAAATGACATGGATTATTGCCTATATTATGCAGTTATTATCGCTAGAACTATAATAATTATACTTATTACTTTTATTATTATCAATATAGTATGCATTATTACCCATATTATGCAGTTATTACCGCTACAGCTATAATAATTACACTTATTACACCCTATATTATCAATATAACATGCATTATTAAGCATATTATGAAGTTATTATCGCTACAGCTATAGTAATTACATTTATTACACCCCATATTATCAAGATAACATGCATTATTACCTATATTATGCAGTTATTATCGCTAGCACTACAATGATTACACTTATTAATCCCAATATTATCAATATAATAAGCATTATTACCCATATTATACAGTTATTATCACTAGAGCTATAACAATTACAATTATTACACCCAATGTTATCAATAAAACATTCATTATTACCTATATTATGCAGTTATTATCGCTCGAACTGTAATAATTATTCTTATTACTTTTATTATTATCAATATAACATGCATTATTACCCATATTACGCAGTTATTATCGCTAGAAGTATAATAATTATACTTGTTACTTTTATTGTTATCAATATAACATGCATTATTACCCATATTATGCGGTTATTATCGCTAGAGCTATAATAATTACACTTATTACACCCAATGTTATCAATATAACATTCATTATTACCTATATTATGCAGTTATTATCGCTCGAACTGTAATAATTATTCTTATTTCTTTTATTATTATCAATATAGTATGCATTATTACCCATATTATGAAGTTATTATCGCTGGAACTGTAATAATTATACTTATTACTCCCAATATTATCAATATAACATGCATTATTAAGCATATTATGAAGTTATTATCGCTACAGCTATAGTAATTACACTTATTGCACCCAATATTATCAAGATAACATGCATTATTACCTATATTATGCAGTTATTATCGCTAGCACTATAATAATTATACTTATTGCTTTTATTATTATCAATATAGTATGTATTATTACCCATATTATGCAGTTATTACCGCTACAGCTATAATAATTACACTTATTACACCCAATGTTATCAATATAACATTCATTATTACCTATATTATGCAGTTATTATCGCTCGAACTGTAATAATTATTCTTATTACTTTTATTATTATCAATATAACATGCATTATTACCCATATTACGCAGTTATTATCGCTAGAAGTATAATAATTATGCTTGTTACTTTTATTATTATCAATATAACATGCATTATTACCCATATTATGAAGTTATTATCGCTACAGCTATAGTAATTACACTTATTACACCCAATATTATCAAGATAACATGCATTATTACCTATATTATGCAGTTATTATCGCTAGCACTATAATAATTATACTTATTACTTTTATTATTATCAATATAGTATGCATTATTACCCATATTATGAAGTTATTATCGCTGGAACTGTAATAATTATACTTATTACTCCCAATATTATCAATATAACATGCATTATTAAGCATATTATGAAGTTATTATCGCTACAGCTATAGTAATTACACTTATTGCACCCAATATTATCAAGATAACATGCATTATTACCTATATTATGCAGTTATTATCGCTAGCACTATAATAATTATACTTATTGCTTTTATTATTATCAATATAGTATGTATTATTACCCATATTATGCAGTTATTACCGCTACAGCTATAATAATTACACTTATTACACCCAATGTTATCAATATAACATTCATTATTACCTATATTATGCAGTTATTATCGCTCGAACTGTAATAATTATTCTTATTACTTTTATTATTATCAATATAACATGCATTATTACCCATATTACGCAGTTATTATCGCTAGAAGTATAATAATTATGCTTGTTACTTTTATTATTATCAATATAACATGCATTATTACCCATATTATGCGGTTATTATCGCTAGAGCTATAATAATTACACTTATGACACCCTATATTATCAATATAACATGCATTATTACCCATATTATGAAGTTATTATCGCTACAGCTATAGTAATTACACTTATTACACCCAATATTATCAAGATAACATGCATTATTACCTATATTATGCAGTTATTATCGCTAGCACTATAATAATTATACTTATTACTTTTATTATTATCAATATAGTATGCATTATTACCCATATTATGCAGTTATTACCGCTAGAGCTATAATAATTATATTTATTACTTTTATTATTATCAGTATAACATGCATTATTACCAATATTATGCAGTTATCATCGCTAGAGCTATAATAATTACACTTATTACACCGTATATTATCAATATAGTATGCGTTATTACCCATATTATGAAGTTATTATCGCTACAGCTATAGTAATTACATTTATTACACCCAATATTATCAAGATAACATGCATTATTACCTATATTATGCAGTTATTATCGCTAGCACTATAATAATTATACTTATTACTTTTATTATTATCAATATAGTATGCATTATTACCCATATTATGCAGTTATTACCGCTAGAGCTATAATAATTATATTTATTACTTTTATTATTATCAGTATAACATGCATTATTACCCATATTATGCAGTTATCATCGCTAGAGCTATAATAATTACACTTATTACACCTCATATTATCAATATAGTATGCGTTATTACCCATATTACGCAGTTATTATCGCTAGAAATATAATAATTATACTTGCTACTTTTATTATTATCAATATAACATTCATTATTACCTATATTATGCAGTTATTATCGCTCGAAATGTAATAATTATTCTTATTACTTTTATTATTATCAATATAGTATGCATTATTACCCATATTATGAAGTTATTATCGCTGGAACTGTAATAATTATACTTATCCTCCGAATATCATCAATATAACATGCATTATTAAGCATATTATGAAGTTATTATCGCTACAGCTATAGTAATTACACTTATTGCACCCAATATTATCAAGATAACATGCATTATTACCTATATTATGCAGTTATTATCGCTAGCACTATAATAATTATACTTATTACTTTTATTATTATCAATATAGTATGCATTATTACCCATATTATGCAGTTATTACCGCTACAGCTATAATAATTACACTTATTACACCCAATGTTATCAATATAACGTTCATTATTACCTATATTATGCAGTTATTATCGCTCGAACTGTAATAATTATTCTTATTACTTTTATTATTATCAATATAACATGCATTATTACCCATATTACGCAGTTATTATCGCTAGAAGTATAATAATTATACTTGTTACTTTTATTATTATCAATATAACATGCATTATTACCCATATTATGCGGTTATTATCGCTAGAGCTATAATAATTACACTTATGACACCCTATATTATCAATATAACATGCATTATTACCCATATTATGAAGTTATTATCGCTAGAGCTATAGTAATTACACTAATTACACCCAATATTATCAAGATAACATGCATTATTACCTATATTATGCAGTTATTATCGATAGCACTATAATAATTATACTTATTACTTTTATTATTATCAATATAGTATGCATTATTACCCATATTATGCAGTTAATACCGCAAGAGCTATAATAATTACAGTTATTACTCAGAATATTATCAATATAATATGCATTATTACCCATATTATGCAGTTATTATCGCTACAGCTATAATAATTACACTTATTACACCGTATATTATCAACATAACATGCATTATTACCCATATTATGAAGTTATTATCGCTACAGCTATAGTAATTACATTTATTACACCCAATATTATCAAGATAACATGCATTATTACCTATATTATGCAGTTATTATCGCTAGCACTATAATAATTATACTTATTACTTTTATTATTATCAATATAGTATGCATTATTACCCATATTATGCAGTTATTACCGCTAGAGCTATAATAATTATGTTTATTACTTTTATTATTATCAGTATAACATGCATTATTACCCATATTATGCAGTTATCATCGCTAGAGCTATAATAATTACACTTATTACACCGTATATTATCAATATAGTATGCGTTATTACCCATATTACGCAGTTATTATCGCTAGAAGTATAATAATTATACTTGCTACTTTTATTATTATCAATATAACATGCATTATTACCCATATTATGCAGTTATTATCGCTAGAGCTACAATAATTACACTTATTACTCCCAATATTATCAATATAATATGCATTATTACACATATTATACAGTTATTATCGCTAGAGCTATAACAATTACACTTATTACACCCAATGTTATCAATATAACATTCATTATTACCTATATTATGCAGTTATTATCGCACGAACTATAATAATTATACTTGTCACTTTTATTATTATCAATATAACATGCATTATTACCCATATTATGCGGTTATTATCGCCAGAGTTATAATAATTACACTTATGACATCCTATATTATCAATATAACATGCATTATTACCCATATTATACAGTTATTATCGCTAGAACTATAATAATTATACTTATTACTTTTATTATTATCAATATAGTATACATTATTACCCATATTATGCAGTTATTACCGCTACAGCTATAATAATTACACTTATTACACCCAATGTTATCAATATAACATTCATTATTACCTATATTATGCAGTTATTATCGCTCGAACTATAATAATTATTCTTATTACTTTTATTATTATCAATATAGTATGCATTATTACCCATATTATGCAGTTATTACCGCTAGAGCTATAATAATTACAGTTATTACTCAGAATATTACCAATATAACATGCATTATTACCCATATTATGCAGTTATTATTGCTAGAGCTATAATAATTACACTTATTACACACAATATTATCAATATGACATGGATTACTACCTATATTATGCAGTTATTATCGCTAGAACTATAATAATTATACTTATTACTTTTATTATTATCAATATAGTGTGCATTATTACCCATATTATGCAGTTATTACCGCTAGAGCTATAACAATTACAATTATTACACCCAATGTTATCAATATAACATTCATTATTACCTATATTATGCAGTTATTATCGCTCGAACTGTAATAATTATTCTTATTACTTTTATTATTATCAATATAACATGCATTATTACCCATATTACGCAGTTATTATCGCTAGAAGTATAATAATTATGCTTGTTACTTTTATTATTATCAATATAACATGCATTATTACCCATATTATGCGGTTATTATCGCTAGAGCTATAATAATTACACTTATGACACCCTATATTATCAATATAACATGCATTATTACCCATATTATGAAGTTATTATCGCTACAGCTATAGTAATTACACTTATTACACCCAATATTATCAAGATAACATGCATTATTACCTATATTATGCAGTTATTATCGCTAGCACTATAATAATTATACTTATTACTTTTATTATTATCAATATAGTATGCATTATTACCCATATTATGCAGTTATTACCGCTAGAGCTATAATAATTATATTTATTACTTTTATTATTATCAGTATAACATGCATTATTACCAATATTATGCAGTTATCATCGCTAGAGCTATAATAATTACACTTATTACACCGTATATTATCAATATAGTATGCGTTATTACCCATATTATGAAGTTATTATCGCTACAGCTATAGTAATTACATTTATTACACCCAATATTATCAAGATAACATGCATTATTACCTATATTATGCAGTTATTATCGCTAGCACTATAATAATTATACTTATTACTTTTATTATTATCAATATAGTATGCATTATTACCCATATTATGCAGTTATTACCGCTAGAGCTATAATAATTATATTTATTACTTTTATTATTATCAGTATAACATGCATTATTACCCATATTATGCAGTTATCATCGCTAGAGCTATAATAATTACACTTATTACACCTCATATTATCAATATAGTATGCGTTATTACCCATATTACGCAGTTATTATCGCTAGAAATATAATAATTATACTTGCTACTTTTATTATTATCAATATAACATTCATTATTACCTATATTATGCAGTTATTATCGCTCGAAATGTAATAATTATTCTTATTACTTTTATTATTATCAATATAGTATGCATTATTACCCATATTATGAAGTTATTATCGCTGGAACTGTAATAATTATACTTATCCTCCGAATATCATCAATATAACATGCATTATTAAGCATATTATGAAGTTATTATCGCTACAGCTATAGTAATTACACTTATTGCACCCAATATTATCAAGATAACATGCATTATTACCTATATTATGCAGTTATTATCGCTAGCACTATAATAATTACACTTATTACTTTTATTATTATCAATATAGTATGCATTATTACCCATATTATGCAGTTATTACCGCTACAGCTATAATAATTACACTTATTACACCCAATGTTATCAATATAACGTTCATTATTACCTATATTATGCAGTTATTATCGCTCGAACTGTAATAATTATTCTTATTACTTTTATTATTATCAATATAACATGCATTATTACCCATATTACGCAGTTATTATCGCTAGAAGTATAATAATTATACTTGTTACTTTTATTATTATCAATATAACATGCATTATTACCCATATTATGCGGTTATTATCGCTAGAGCTATAATAATTACACTTATGACACCCTATATTATCAATATAACATGCATTATTACCCATATTATGAAGTTATTATCGCTAGAGCTATAGTAATTACACTAATTACACCCAATATTATCAAGATAACATGCATTATTACCTATATTATGCAGTTATTATCGATAGCACTATAATAATTATACTTATTACTTTTATTATTATCAATATAGTATGCATTATTACCCATATTATGCAGTTAATACCGCAAGAGCTATAATAATTACAGTTATTACTCAGAATATTATCAATATAATATGCATTATTACCCATATTATGCAGTTATTATCGCTACAGCTATAATAATTACACTTATTACACCGTATATTATCAACATAACATGCATTATTACCCATATTATGAAGTTATTATCGCTACAGCTATAGTAATTACATTTATTACACCCAATATTATCAAGATAACATGCATTATTACCTATATTATGCAGTTATTATCGCTAGCACTATAATAATTATACTTATTACTTTTATTATTATCAATATAGTATGCATTATTACCCATATTATGCAGTTATTACCGCTAGAGCTATAATAATTATGTTTATTACTTTTATTATTATCAGTATAACATGCATTATTACCCATATTATGCAGTTATCATCGCTAGAGCTATAATAATTACACTTATTACACCGTATATTATCAATATAGTATGCGTTATTACCCATATTACGCAGTTATTATCGCTAGAAGTATAATAATTATACTTGCTACTTTTATTATTATCAATATAACATGCATTATTACCCATATTATGCAGTTATTATCGCTAGAGCTACAATAATTACACTTATTACTCCCAATATTATCAATATAATATGCATTATTACACATATTATACAGTTATTATCGCTAGAGCTATAACAATTACACTTATTACACCCAATGTTATCAATATAACATTCATTATTACCTATATTATGCAGTTATTATCGCACGAACTATAATAATTATACTTGTCACTTTTATTATTATCAATATAACATGCATTATTACCCATATTATGCGGTTATTATCGCCAGAGTTATAATAATTACACTTATGACATCCTATATTATCAATATAACATGCATTATTACCCATATTATACAGTTATTATCGCTAGAACTATAATAATTATACTTATTACTTTTATTATTATCAATATAGTATACATTATTACCCATATTATGCAGTTATTACCGCTACAGCTATAATAATTACACTTATTACACCCAATGTTATCAATATAACATTCATTATTACCTATATTATGCAGTTATTATCGCTCGAACTATAATAATTATTCTTATTACTTTTATTATTATCAATATAGTATGCATTATTACCCATATTATGCAGTTATTACCGCTAGAGCTATAATAATTACAGTTATTACTCAGAATATTACCAATATAACATGCATTATTACCCATATTATGCAGTTATTATTGCTAGAGCTATAATAATTACACTTATTACACACAATATTATCAATATGACATGGATTACTACCTATATTATGCAGTTATTATCGCTAGAACTATAATAATTATACTTATTACTTTTATTATTATCAATATAGTGTGCATTATTACCCATATTATGCAGTTATTACCGCTAGAGCTATAACAATTACAATTATTACACCCAATGTTATCAATATAACATTCATTATTACCTATATTATGCAGTTATTATCGCTCGAACTATAATAATTATTCTTATTACTTTTATTATTATCAATATAGTATGCATTATTACCCATATTATGCAGTTATTACCGCTAGAGCTATAATAATTACAGTTATTACTCAGAATATTATCAATATAACATGCATTATTACCCATATTATGCAGTTATTATTGCTAGAGCTATAATAATTACACTTATTACACACAATATTATCAATATGACATGGATTATTACCTATATTATGCAGTTATTATCGCTAGAACTATAATAATTATACTTATTACTTTTATTATTATCAATATAGTATGCATTATTACCCATATTGTGCAGTTATTACCGCTACAGCTATAATAATTACACTTATTACACCCAATGTTATCAATATAACATTCATTATTACCTACATTATGCAGTTATTATCGCTCGAACTGTAATAATTATTCTTATTACTTTTATTATTATCAATATAACATGCATTATTACCCATATTACGCAGTTATTATCGCTAGAAGTATAATAATTATACTTGTTACTTTTATTATTATCAATATAACATGCATTATTACCCATATTATGCAGTTATTACCGCTAGAGCTATAATAATTACACTTATTACACCCAATGTTATCAATATAACATTCATTATTACCTATATTATGCAGTTATTATCGCTCGAACTGTAATAATTATTCTTATTTCTTTTATTATTATCAATATAGTATGCATTATTACCCATATTATGAAGTTATTATCGCTGGAACTGTAATAATTATACTTATTACTCCCAATATTATCAATATAACATGCATTATTAAGCATATTATGAAGTTATTATCGCTACAGCTATAGTAATTACACTTATTGCACCCAATATTATCAAGATAACATGCATTATTACCTATATTATGCAGTTATTATCGCTAGCACTACAATGATTACACTTATTAATCCCAATATTATCAATATAATATGCATTATTACCCATATTATACAGTTATTATCACTAGAGCTATAACAATTACAATTATTACACCCAATGTTATCAATAAAACATTCATTATTACCTATATTATGCAGTTATTATCGCTCGAACTGTAATAATTATTCTTATTACTTTTATTATTATCAATATAACATGCATTATTACCCATATTACGCAGTTATTATCGCTAGAAGTATAATAATTATACTTGTTACTTTTATTATTATCAATATAACATGCATTATTACCCATATTATGCGGTTATTATCGCTAGAGCTATAATAATTACACTTATTACACCCAATGTTATCAATATAACATTCATTATTACCTATATTATGCAGTTATTATCGCTCGAACTGTAATAATTATTCTTATTTCTTTTATTATTATCAATATAGTATGCATTATTACCCGTATTATGAAGTTATTATCGCTGGAACTGTAATAATTATACTTATTACTCCCAATATTATCAATATAACATGCATTATTAAGCATATTATGAAGTTATTATCGCTACAGCTATAGTAATTACACTTATTGCACCCAATATTATCAAGATAACATGCATTATTACCTATATTATGCAGTTATTATCGCTAGCACTATAATAATTATACTTATTACTTTTATTATTATCAATATAGTATGCATTATTACCCATATTATGCAGTTATTACCGCTACAGCTATAATAATTACACTTATTACTCAGAATATTATCAATATAACATGCATTATTACCCATATTATGCAGTTATTATTGCTAGAGCTATAATAATTACACTTATTACACACAATATTATCAATATGACATGGATTACTACCTATATTATGCAGTTATTATCGCTAGAACTATAATAATTATACTTATTACTTTTATTATTATCAATATAGTGTGCATTATTACCCATATTATGCAGTTATTACCGCTAGAGCTATAACAATTACAATTATTACACCCAATGTTATCATTATAACATTCATTATTACCTATATTATGCAGTTATTATCGCTCGAACTATAATAATTATTCTTATTACTTTTATTATTATCAATATAGTATGCATTATTACCCATACTATGCAGTTATTATCGCTACAGCTATAATAATTACACTTATTACACCGTATATTATCAATATAACATGCATTATTACCCATATTACGCAGTTATTATCGCTAGCACTATAATAATTATATTTATTACTTTTATTATTATCAGTATAACATGCATTATTACCCATATTATGCAGTTATTATCGCTAGAGCTATAATAATTACACTTATTACTTTTATTCTTATCAATATAGTATGCGTTATTACCCATATTATGTAGTTATTATCGCTAGAGCTATAATAATTACACTTATTACACACAATATTATCAATATGACATGGATTATTACCTATATTATGCAGTTATTATCGCTAGAACTATAATAATTATACTTATTATTTTTATTATTATCAATATAGTATGCATTATTACCCATATTGTGCAGTTATTACCGCTACAGCTATAATAATTACACTTATTACACCCAATGTTATCAATATAACATTCATTATTACCTACATTATGCAGTTATTATCGCTCGAACTGTAATAATTATTCTTATTACTTTTATTATTATCAATATAACATGCATTATTACCCATATTACGCAGTTATTATCGCTAGAAGTATAATAATTATACTTGTTACTTTTATTATTATCAATATAACATGCATTATTACCCATATTATGCAGTTATTACCGCTACAGCTATAATAATTACACTTATTACACCCTATATTATCAATATAACATGCATTATTAAGCATATTATGAAGTTATTATCGCTACAGCTATAGTAATTACATTTATTACACCCCATATTATCAAGATAACATGCATTATTACCTATATTATGCAGTTATTATCGCTAGCACTACAATGATTACACTTATTAATCCCAATATTATCAATATAATATGCATTATTACCCATATTATACAGTTACTATCACTAGAGCTATAACAATTACAATTATTACACCCAATGTTATCAATAAAACATTCATTATTACCTATATTATGCAGTTATTATCGCTCGAACTGTAATAATTATTCTTATTACTTTTATTATTATCAATATAACATGCATTATTACCCATATTACGCAGTTATTATCGCTAGAAGTACAATAATTATACTTGTTACTTTTATTATTATCAATATAACATGCATTATTACCCATATTATGCGGTTATTATCGCTAGAGCTATAATAATAACACTTATTACACCCAATGTTATCAATATAACATTCATTATTACCTATATTATGCAGTTATTATCGCTCGAACTGTAATAATTATTCTTATTTCTTTTATTATTATCAATATAGTATGCATTATTACCCATATTATGAAGTTATTATCGCTGGAACTGTAATAATTATACTTATTACTCCCAATATTATCAATATAACATGCATTATTAAGCATATTATGAAGTTATTATCGCTACAGCTATAGTAATTACACTTATTGCACCCAATATTATCAAGATAACATGCATTATTACCTATATTATGCAGTTATTATCGCTAGCACTATAATAATTATACTTATTACTTTTATTATTATCAATATAGTATGCATTATTACCCATATTATGCAGTTATTACCGCTACAGCTATAATAATTACACTTATTACACCCAATGTTATCAATATAACATTCATTATTACCTATATTATGCAGTTATTATCGCTCGAACTGTAATAATTATTCTTATTACTTTTATTATTATCAATATAACATGCATTATTACCCATATTACGCAGTTATTATCGCTAGAAGTATAATAATTATACTTGTTACTCTTATTATTATCAATATAACATGCATTATTACCCATATTATGCGGTTATTATCGCTAGAGCTATAATAATTACACTTATGACACCCTATATTATCAATATAACATGCATTATTACGCATATTATGAAGTTATTATCGCTACAGCTATAGTAATTACACTTATTACACCCAATATTATCAAGATAACATGCATTATTACCTATATTATGCAGTTATTATCGATAGCACTATAATAATTATACTTATTACTTTTATTATTATCAATATAGTATGCATTATTACCCATATTATGCAGTTAATACCGCTATAGCTATAATAATTACAGATATTACTCAGAATATTATCAATATAATATGCATTATTACCCATATTATGCAGTTATTATCGCTACAGCTATAATAATTACACTTATTACACCGTATATTATCAACATAACATGCATTATTACCTATATTATGTAGTTATTATCGCTACAGCTATAGTAATTACATTTATTACACCCAATATTATCAAGATAACATGCATTATTACCTATATTATGCAGTTATTATCGCTAGCACTATAATAATTATACTTATTACTTTTATTATTATCAATATAGTATGCATTATTACCCATATTATGCAGTTATTACCGCTAGAGCTATAATAATTATATTTATTACTTTTATTATTATCAGTATAACATGCATTATTACCCATATTATGCAGTTATCATCGCTAGAGCTATAATAATTACACTTATTACACCGTATATTATCAATATTGTATGCGTTATTACCCATATTACGCAGTTATTATCGCTAGAAGTATAATAATTATACTTGCTACTTTTATTATTATCAATATAACATTCATTATTACCTATATTATGCAGTTATTATCGCTAGCACTATAATAATTATACTTACTACTTTTATTATTATCAATATAGTATGCATTATTACCCATATTATGCAGTTATTACCGCTAGAGCTATAATAATTATATTTATTACTTTTATTATTATCAGTATAACATGCATTATTACCCATATTATGCAGTTATCATCGCTAGAGCTATAATAATTACACTTATTACACCGTATATTATCAATATAGTATGCGTTATTACCCATATTACGCAGTTATTATCGCTAGAAGTATAATAATTATACTTGCTACTTTTATTATTATCAATATAACATGCATTATTACCCATATTATGCAGTTATTATCGCTAGAGCTACAATAATTACACTTATTACTCCCAATATTATCAATATAATATGCATTATTACACATATTATACAGTTATTATCGCTAGAGCTATAACAATTACACTTATTACACCCAATGTTATCAATATAACATTCATTATTACCTATATTATGCAGTTATTATCGCACGAACTATAATAATTATACTTGTCACTTTTATTATTATCAATATAACATGCATTATTACCCATATTATGCGGTTATTATCGCCAGAGTTATAATAATTACACTTATGACATCCTATATTATCAATATAACATGCATTATTACCCATATTATACAGTTATTATCGCTAGAACTATAATAATTATACTTATTACTTTTATTATTATCAATATAGTATACATTATTACCCATATTATGCAGTTATTACCGCTACAGCTATAATAATTACACTTATTACACCCAATGTTATCAATATAGCATTCATTATTACCTATATTATGCAGTTATTATCGCTAGAAGTATAGTAATTATACTTGTTACTTTTATTATTATGAATATAACATGCATTATTACCCATATTATGCAGTTATTACCGCTAGAGCTATAATAATTACAGTTATTACTCAGAATATTATCAATATAACATGCATTATTACCCATATTATGCAGTTATTATTGCTAGAGCTATAATAATTACACTTATTACACAAAATATTATCAATATGACATGGATTACTACCTATATTATGCAGTTATTATCGCTAGAACTATAATAATTATACTTATTACTATTATTATTATCAATATAGTGTGCATTATTACCCATATTATGCAGTTATTACCGCTAGAGCTATAACAATTACAATTATTACACCCAATTTTATCAATATAACATTCATTATTACCTATATTATGCAGTTATTATCGCTCGAACTATAATAATTATTCTTATTACTTTTATTATTATCAATATAGTATGCATTATTACCCATATTATGCAGTTATTATCGCTACAGCTATAATAATTACACTTATTACACCCTAGATTATCAATATAACATGCATTATTACCCATATTATGAAGTTATTATCGCTGGAACTGTAATAATTATACTTATTACTCGCAATATTATCAATATAACATGCATTATTACCCATATTATGAAGTTATTATCGCTACAGCTATAGTAATTACACTTATTACACCCAATATTATCAAGATAACATGCATTATTACCTATATTATGCAGTTATTATCGCTAGCACTATAATAATTATACTTATTACTTTTATTATTATCAATATAGTATGCATTATTACCCATATTATGCAGTTATTACCGCTAGAGCTATAATAATTACAGTTATTACTCAGAATATTATCAGTATAACATGCATTATTACCCATATTATGCAGTTATTATTGCTAGAGCTATAATAGTTACACTTATTACACACAATGTTATCAATATGACATGGATTATTACCTATATTATGCAGTTATTATCGCTAGAACTATAATAATTATACTTATGACTTTTATTATTATCAATATAACATGCATTATTACCCATATTGCGCAGTTATTATCGCTAGAAGTGTAACAATTATACTTGTTACTTTTATTATTATCAATATAACATGCATTATTACCCATATTATGCGGTTATTATCGCTAGAGCTATAATAATTACACTTATGACACCCTATATTATCAATATAACATGCATTATTACCCATATTATGAAGTTATTATCGCTACAGCTATAGTAATTACACTTATTACACCGAATATTATCAATATAACATGCATTATTACCCATATTACGCAGTTATTATCGCTAGAAGTATAATAATTATACTTGTTACTTTTATTATTATGAATATAACATGCATTATTACCCATATTATGCAATTATTATCGCTAGAGCTACAATAATTACACTTATTAATCCCAATATTATCAATATAATATGCATTATTACCCATATTATACAGTTATTCTCGCTAGAGCTATAACAATTACAATTATTACACCCAATGTTATCAATAAAACATTCATTATTACCTATATTATGCAGTTATTATCGCTCGAACTATAATAATTATTCTTATTACTTTTATTATTATCAATATAGTATGCATTATTACCCATATTATGCAGTTATTATCGCTACAGCTATAATAATTACACTTATTACACCGTATATTATCAATATAACATGCATTATTACCCATATTACGCAGTTATTATCGCTAGAGCTATAACAATTACAATTATTACACCCAATGTTATCAGTATAACATTCATTATTACCTATATTATGCAGTTATTATCGCTCGAACTATAATAATTATTCTTATTACTTTTATTATTATCAATATAGTATGCATTATTACCCATATTATACAGTTATTATCGCTAGAGCTATAACAATTACAATTATTACACCCAATGTTATCAACAAAACATTCATTATTACCTATATTATGCAGTTATTATCGCTCGAACTATAATAATTATTCTTATTACTTTTATTATTATCAATATAGTATGCATTATTACCCATATTATGAAGTTATTATCGCTGGAACTGTAATAATTATACTTATTACTCCCAATATTATCAATATAACATGCATTATTAAGCATATTATGAAGTTATTATCGCTACAGCTATAGTAATTACACTTATTACACCGAATATTATCAAGATAACATGCATTATTACCTATATTATGCAGTTATTATCGCTAGCACTATAATAATTATACTTATTACTTTTATTATTATCAATGTAGTAAGCATTATTACCCATATTATGCAGTTATTACCGCTACATCTATAATAATTACACTTATTACACCCAATGTTATAAATATAATATTCATTATTACCTATATTATGCAGTTATTATCGCTCGAACTGTAATAATTATTCTTATTACTTTTATTATTATCAATATAGTATGCATTGTTACCCATATTATGCAGTTATTATCGCTACAGCTATAATAATTACACTTATTACACCCTAGATTATCAATATAACATGCATTATTACCCATATTATGAAGTTATTATCGCTGGAACTGTAATAATTATACTTATTACTCGCAATATTATCAATATAACATGCATTATTACCCATATTATGAAGTTATTATCGCTACAGCTATAGTAATTACACTTATTACACCCAATATTATCAAGATAACATGCATTATTACCTATATTATGCAGTTATTATCGCTAGCACTATAATAATTATACTTATTACTTTTATTATTATCAATATAGTATGCATTATTACCCATATTATGCAGTTATTACCGCTAGAGCTATAATAATTACAGTTATTACTCAGAATATTATCAATATAACATGCATTATTACCCATATTATGCAGTTATTATTGCTAGAGCTATAATAATTACACTTATGACACCCTATATTATCAATATAACATGCATTATTACCCATATTATGAAGTTATTATCGCTACAGCTATAGTAATTACACTTATTACACCGAATATTATCAATATAACATGCATTATTACCCATATTACGCAGTTATTATCGCTAGAAGTATAATAATTATACTTGTTACTTTTATTATTATCAATATAACATGCATTATTACCCATATTATGCAGTTATTATTGCTAGAGCTATAATAATTACACTTATTACACCCAATATTATCAATATAACATGCATTATTACCCATATTATATAGTTACTATCGCTAGAACTATAATAATTATTCTTATTACTTTTATTATTATCAATATAGTATGCATTATTACCCATATTATGAAGTTATTATCGCTGGAACTGTAATAATTATACTTATTACTCCCAATATTATCAATATAACATTCATTATTAAGCATATTATGAAGTTATTATCGCTACAGCTATAGTAATTACACTTATTACACCGAATATTATCAAGATAACATGCATTATTACCTATATTATGCAGTTATTGTCGCTAGCACTATAATAATTATACTTATTACTTTTATTATTATCAATATAGTAAGCATTATTACCCATATTATGCAGTTATTACCGCTACAGCTATAGTAATTACATTTATTACACCCAATATTATCAAGATAACATGCATTATTACCTATATTATGCAGTTATTATCGCTAGCACTATAATAATTATACTTATTACTTTTATTATTATCAATATAGTATGCATTATTACCCATATTATGCAGTTATTACCGCTAGAGCTATAATAATTATATTTATTACTTTTATTATTATCAGTATAACATGCATTATTACCCATATTATGCAGTTATCATCGCTAGAGCTATAATAATTACACTTATTACACCGTATATTATCAATATAGTATGCGTTATTACCCATATTACGCAGTTATTATCGCTAGAAGTATAATAATTATACTTGCTACTTTTATTATTATCAATATAACATGCATTATTACCCATATTATGCAGTTATTATCGCTAGAGCTACAATAATTACACTTATTACTCCCAATATTATCAATATAATATGCATTATTACACATATTATACAGTTATTATCGCTAGAGCTATAACAATTACACTTATTACACCCAATGTTATCAATATAACATTCATTATTACCTATATTATGCAGTTATTATCGCACGAACTATAATAATTATACTTGTCACTTTTATTATTATCAATATAACATGCATTATTACCCATATTATGCGGTTATTATCGCCAGAGTTATAATAATTACACTTATGACATCCTATATTATCAATATAACATGCATTATTACCCATATTATACAGTTATTATCGCTAGAACTATAATAATTATACTTATTACTTTTATTATTATCAATATAGTATACATTATTACCCATATTATGCAGTTATTACCGCTACAGCTATAATAATTACACTTATTACACCCAATGTTATCAATATAACATTCATTATTACCTATATTATGCAGTTATTATCGCTCGAACTATAATAATTATTCTTATTACTTTTATTATTATCAATATAGTATGCATTATTACCCATATTATGCAGTTATTACCGCTAGAGCTATAATAATTACAGTTATTACTCAGAATATTACCAATATAACATGCATTATTACCCATATTATGCAGTTATTATTGCTAGAGCTATAATAATTACACTTATTACACACAATATTATCAATATGACATGGATTACTACCTATATTATGCAGTTATTATCGCTAGAACTATAATAATTATACTTATTACTTTTATTATTATCAATATAGTGTGCATTATTACCCATATTATGCAGTTATTACCGCTAGAGCTATAACAATTACAATTATTACACCCAATGTTATCAATATAACATTCATTATTACCTATATTATGCAGTTATTATCGCTCGAACTATAATAATTATTCTTATTACTTTTATTATTATCAATATAGTATGCATTATTACCCATATTATGCAGTTATTACCGCTAGAGCTATAATAATTACAGTTATTACTCAGAATATTATCAATATAACATGCATTATTACCCATATTATGCAGTTATTATTGCTAGAGCTATAATAATTACACTTATTACACACAATATTATCAATATGACATGGATTATTACCTATATTATGCAGTTATTATCGCTAGAACTATAATAATTATACTTATTGCTTTTATTATTATCAATATAGTATGCATTATTACCCATATTGTGCAGTTATTACCGCTACAGCTATAATAATTACACTTATTACACCCAATGTTATCAATATAACATTCATTATTACCTACATTATGCAGTTATTATCGCTCGAACTGTAATAATTATTCTTATTACTTTTATTATTATCAATATAACATGCATTATTACCCATATTACGCAGTTATTATCGCTAGAAGTATTATAATTATACTTGTTACTTTTATTATTATCAATATAACATGCATTATTACCCATATTATGCAGTTATTACCGCTAGAGCTATAATAATTACACTTATTACACCCTAGATTATCAATATAACATGCATTATTACCCATATTATGAAGTTATTATCGCTGGAACTGTAATAATTATACTTATTACTCGCAATATTATCAATATAACATGCATTATTACCCATATTATGAAGTTATTATCGCTACAGCTATAGTAATTACACTTATTACACCCAATATTATCAAGATAACATGCATTATTACCTATATTATGCAGTTATTATCGCTAGCACTATAATAATTATACTTATTACTTTTATTATTATCAATATAGTATGCATTATTACCCATATTATGCAGTTATTACCGCTAGAGCTATAATAATTACAGTTATTACTCAGAATATTATCAGTATAACATGCATTATTACCCATATTATGCAGTTATTATTGCTAGAGCTATAATAGTTACACTTATTACACACAATGTTATCAATATGACATGGATTATTACCTATATTATGCAGTTATTATCGCTAGAACTATAATAATTATACTTATGACTTTTATTATTATCAATATAACATGCATTATTACCCATATTGCGCAGTTATTATCGCTAGAAGTGTAACAATTATACTTGTTACTTTTATTATTATCAATATAACATGCATTATTACCCATATTATGCGGTTATTATCGCTAGAGCTATAATAATTACACTTATGACACCCTATATTATCAATATAACATGCATTATTACCCATATTATGAAGTTATTATCGCTACAGCTATAGTAATTACACTTATTACACCGAATATTATCAATATAACATGCATTATTACCCATATTACGCAGTTATTATCGCTAGAAGTATAATAATTATACTTGTTACTTTTATTATTATGAATATAACATGCATTATTACCCATATTATGCAATTATTATCGCTAGAGCTACAATAATTACACTTATTAATCCCAATATTATCAATATAATATGCATTATTACCCATATTATACAGTTATTCTCGCTAGAGCTATAACAATTACAATTATTACACCCAATGTTATCAATAAAACATTCATTATTACCTATATTATGCAGTTATTATCGCTCGAACTATAATAATTATTCTTATTACTTTTATTATTATCAATATAGTATGCATTATTACCCATATTATGCAGTTATTATCGCTACAGCTATAATAATTACACTTATTACACCGTATATTATCAATATAACATGCATTATTACCCATATTACGCAGTTATTATCGCTAGAGCTATAACAATTACAATTATTACACCCAATGTTATCAGTATAACATTCATTATTACCTATATTATGCAGTTATTATCGCTCGAACTATAATAATTATTCTTATTACTTTTATTATTATCAATATAGTATGCATTATTACCCATATTATACAGTTATTATCGCTAGAGCTATAACAATTACAATTATTACACCCAATGTTATCAACAAAACATTCATTATTACCTATATTATGCAGTTATTATCGCTCGAACTATAATAATTATTCTTATTACTTTTATTATTATCAATATAGTATGCATTATTACCCATATTATGAAGTTATTATCGCTGGAACTGTAATAATTATACTTATTACTCCCAATATTATCAATATAACATGCATTATTAAGCATATTATGAAGTTATTATCGCTACAGCTATAGTAATTACACTTATTACACCGAATATTATCAAGATAACATGCATTATTACCTATATTATGCAGTTATTATCGCTAGCACTATAATAATTATACTTATTACTTTTATTATTATCAATGTAGTAAGCATTATTACCCATATTATGCAGTTATTACCGCTACATCTATAATAATTACACTTATTACACCCAATGTTATAAATATAATATTCATTATTACCTATATTATGCAGTTATTATCGCTCGAACTGTAATAATTATTCTTATTACTTTTATTATTATCAATATAGTATGCATTGTTACCCATATTATGCAGTTATTATCGCTACAGCTATAATAATTACACTTATTACACCCTAGATTATCAATATAACATGCATTATTACCCATATTATGAAGTTATTATCGCTGGAACTGTAATAATTATACTTATTACTCGCAATATTATCAATATAACATGCATTATTACCCATATTATGAAGTTATTATCGCTACAGCTATAGTAATTACACTTATTACACCCAATATTATCAAGATAACATGCATTATTACCTATATTATGCAGTTATTATCGCTAGCACTATAATAATTATACTTATTACTTTTATTATTATCAATATAGTATGCATTATTACCCATATTATGCAGTTATTACCGCTAGAGCTATAATAATTACAGTTATTACTCAGAATATTATCAATATAACATGCATTATTACCCATATTATGCAGTTATTATTGCTAGAGCTATAATAATTACACTTATGACACCCTATATTATCAATATAACATGCATTATTACCCATATTATGAAGTTATTATCGCTACAGCTATAGTAATTACACTTATTACACCGAATATTATCAATATAACATGCATTATTACCCATATTACGCAGTTATTATCGCTAGAAGTATAATAATTATACTTGTTACTTTTATTATTATCAATATAACATGCATTATTACCCATATTATGCAGTTATTATTGCTAGAGCTATAATAATTACACTTATTACACCCAATATTATCAATATAACATGCATTATTACCCATATTATATAGTTACTATCGCTAGAACTATAATAATTATTCTTATTACTTTTATTATTATCAATATAGTATGCATTATTACCCATATTATGAAGTTATTATCGCTGGAACTGTAATAATTATACTTATTACTCCCAATATTATCAATATAACATTCATTATTAAGCATATTATGAAGTTATTATCGCTACAGCTATAGTAATTACACTTATTACACCGAATATTATCAAGATAACATGCATTATTACCTATATTATGCAGTTATTGTCGCTAGCACTATAATAATTATACTTATTACTTTTATTATTATCAATATAGTAAGCATTATTACCCATATTATGCAGTTATTACCGCTACAGCTATAGTAATTACATTTATTACACCCAATATTATCAAGATAACATGCATTATTACCTATATTATGCAGTTATTATCGCTAGCACTATAATAATTATACTTATTACTTTTATTATTATCAATATAGTATGCATTATTACCCATATTATGCAGTTATTACCGCTAGAGCTATAATAATTATATTTATTACTTTTATTATTATCAGTATAACATGCATTATTACCCATATTATGCAGTTATCATCGCTAGAGCTATAATAATTACACTTATTACACCGTATATTATCAATATAGTATGCGTTATTACCCATATTACGCAGTTATTATCGCTAGAAGTATAATAATTATACTTGCTACTTTTATTATTATCAATATAACATGCATTATTACCCATATTATGCAGTTATTATCGCTAGAGCTACAATAATTACACTTATTACTCCCAATATTATCAATATAATATGCATTATTACACATATTATACAGTTATTATCGCTAGAGCTATAACAATTACACTTATTACACCCAATGTTATCAATATAACATTCATTATTACCTATATTATGCAGTTATTATCGCACGAACTATAATAATTATACTTGTCACTTTTATTATTATCAATATAACATGCATTATTACCCATATTATGCGGTTATTATCGCCAGAGTTATAATAATTACACTTATGACATCCTATATTATCAATATAACATGCATTATTACCCATATTATACAGTTATTATCGCTAGAACTATAATAATTATACTTATTACTTTTATTATTATCAATATAGTATACATTATTACCCATATTATGCAGTTATTACCGCTACAGCTATAATAATTACACTTATTACACCCAATGTTATCAATATAACATTCATTATTACCTATATTATGCAGTTATTATCGCTCGAACTATAATAATTATTCTTATTACTTTTATTATTATCAATATAGTATGCATTATTACCCATATTATGCAGTTATTACCGCTAGAGCTATAATAATTACAGTTATTACTCAGAATATTACCAATATAACATGCATTATTACCCATATTATGCAGTTATTATTGCTAGAGCTATAATAATTACACTTATTACACACAATATTATCAATATGACATGGATTACTACCTATATTATGCAGTTATTATCGCTAGAACTATAATAATTATACTTATTACTTTTATTATTATCAATATAGTGTGCATTATTACCCATATTATGCAGTTATTACCGCTAGAGCTATAACAATTACAATTATTACACCCAATGTTATCAATATAACATTCATTATTACCTATATTATGCAGTTATTATCGCTCGAACTATAATAATTATTCTTATTACTTTTATTATTATCAATATAGTATGCATTATTACCCATATTATGCAGTTATTACCGCTAGAGCTATAATAATTACAGTTATTACTCAGAATATTATCAATATAACATGCATTATTACCCATATTATGCAGTTATTATTGCTAGAGCTATAATAATTACACTTATTACACACAATATTATCAATATGACATGGATTATTACCTATATTATGCAGTTATTATCGCTAGAACTATAATAATTATACTTATTGCTTTTATTATTATCAATATAGTATGCATTATTACCCATATTGTGCAGTTATTACCGCTACAGCTATAATAATTACACTTATTACACCCAATGTTATCAATATAACATTCATTATTACCTACATTATGCAGTTATTATCGCTCGAACTGTAATAATTATTCTTATTACTTTTATTATTATCAATATAACATGCATTATTACCCATATTACGCAGTTATTATCGCTAGAAGTATTATAATTATACTTGTTACTTTTATTATTATCAATATAACATGCATTATTACCCATATTATGCAGTTATTACCGCTAGAGCTATAATAATTACACTTATTACACCCAATGTTATCAATATAACATTCATTATTACCTATATTATGCAGTTATTATCGCTCGAACTGTAATAATTATTCTTATTTCTTTTATTATTATCAATATAGTATGCATTATTACCCATATTATGAAGTTATTATCGCTGGAACTGTAATAATTATACTTATTACTCCCAATATTATCAATATAACATGCATTATTAAGCATATTATGAAGTTATTATCGCTACAGCTATAGTAATTACACTTATTGCACCCAATATTATCAAGATAACATGCATTATTACCTATATTATGCAGTTATTATCGCTAGCACTACAATGATTACACTTATTAATCCCAATATTATCAATATAATATGCATTATTACCCATATTATACAGTTATTATCACTAGAGCTATAACAATTACAATTATTACACCCAACGTTATCAATAAAACATTCATTATTACCTATATTATGCAGTTATTATCGCTCGAACTGTAATAATTATTCTTATTACTTTTATTATTATCAATATAACATGCATTATTACCCATATTACGCAGTTATTATCGCTAGAAGTATAATAATTATACTTGTTACTTTTATTATTATCAATATAACATGCATTATTACCCATATTATGCGGTTATTATCGCTAGAGCTATAATAATTACACTTATTACACCCAATGTTATCAATATAACATTCATTATTACCTATATTATGCAGTTATTATCGCTCGAACTGTAATAATTATTCTTATTTCTTTTATTATTATCAATATAGTATGCATTATTACCCGTATTATGAAGTTATTATCGCTGGAACTGTAATAATTATACTTATTACTCCCAATATTATCAATATAACATGCATTATTAAGCATATTATGAAGTTATTATCGCTACAGCTATAGTAATTACACTTATTGCACCCAATATTATCAAGATAACATGCATTATTACCTATATTATGCAGTTATTATCGCTAGCACTATAATAATTATTCTTATTACTTTTATTATTATCAATATAGTATGCATTATTACCCATATTATGCAGTTATTACCGCTACAGCTATAATAATTACACTTATTACTCAGAATATTATCAATATAACATGCATTATTACCCATATTATGCAGTTATTATTGCTAGAGCTATAATAATTACACTTATTACACACAATATTATCAATATGACATGGATTACTACCTATATTATGCAGTTATTATCGCTAGAACTATAATAATTATACTTATTACTTTTATTATTATCAATATAGTGTGCATTATTACCCATATTATGCAGTTATTACCGCTAGAGCTATAACAATTACAATTATTACACCCAATGTTATCATTATAACATTCATTATTACCTATATTATGCAGTTATTATCGCTCGAACTATAATAATTATTCTTATTACTTTTATTATTATCAATATAGTATGCATTATTACCCATACTATGCAGTTATTATCGCTACAGCTATAATAATTACACTTATTACACCGTATATTATCAATATAACATGCATTATTACCCATATTACGCAGTTATTATCGCTAGCACTATAATAATTATATTTATTACTTTTATTATTATCAGTATAACATGCATTATTACCCATATTATGCAGTTATTATCGCTAGAGCTATAATAATTACACTTATTACTTTTATTCTTATCAATATAGTATGCGTTATTACCCATATTATGTAGTTATTATCGCTAGAGCTATAATAATTACACTTATTACACACAATATTATCAATATGACATGGATTATTACCTATATTATGCAGTTATTATCGCTAGAACTATAATAATTATACTTATTATTTTTATTATTATCAATATAGTATGCATTATTACCCATATTGTGCAGTTATTACCGCTACAGCTATAATAATTACACTTATTACACCCAATGTTATCAATATAACATTCATTATTACCTACATTATGCAGTTATTATCGCTCGAACTGTAATAATTATTCTTATTACTTTTATTATTATCAATATAACATGCATTATTACCCATATTACGCAGTTATTATCGCTAGAAGTATAATAATTATACTTGTTACTTTTATTATTATCAATATAACATGCATTATTACCCATATTATGCAGTTATTACCGCTACAGCTATAATAATTACACTTATTACACCCTATATTATCAATATAACATGCATTATTAAGCATATTATGAAGTTATTATCGCTACAGCTATAGTAATTACATTTATTACACCCCATATTATCAAGATAACATGCATTATTACCTATATTATGCAGTTATTATCGCTAGCACTACAATGATTACACTTATTAATCCCAATATTATCAATATAATATGCATTATTACCCATATTATACAGTTATTATCACTAGAGCTATAACAATTACAATTATTACACCCAATGTTATCAATAAAACATTCATTATTACCTATATTATGCAGTTATTATCGCTCGAACTGTAATAATTATTCTTATTACTTTTATTATTATCAATATAACATGCATTATTACCCATATTACGCAGTTATTATCGCTAGAAGTACAATAATTATACTTGTTACTTTTATTATTATCAATATAACATGCATTATTACCCATATTATGCGGTTATTATCGCTAGAGCTATAATAATTACACTTATTACACCCAATGTTATCAATATAACATTCATTATTACCTATATTATGCAGTTATTATCGCTCGAACTGTAATAATTATTCTTATTTCTTTTATTATTATCAATATAGTATGCATTATTACCCATATTATGAAGTTATTATCGCTGGAACTGTAATAATTATACTTATTACTCCCAATATTATCAATATAACATGCATTATTAAGCATATTATGAAGTTATTATCGCTACAGCTATAGTAATTACACTTATTGCACCCAATATTATCAAGATAACATGCATTATTACCTATATTATGCAGTTATTATCGCTAGCACTATAATAATTATACTTATTACTTTTATTATTATCAATATAGTATGCATTATTACCCATATTATGCAGTTATTACCGCTAGAGCTATAATAATTATATTTATTACTTTTATTATTATCAGTATAACATGCATTATTACCCATATTATGCAGTTATCATCGCTAGAGCTATAATAATTACACTTATTACACCGTATATTATCAATATTGTATGCGTTATTACCCATATTACGCAGTTATTATCGCTAGAAGTATAATAATTATACTTGCTACTTTTATTATTATCAATATAACATTCATTATTACCTATATTATGCAGTTATTATCGCTAGCACTATAATAATTATACTTACTACTTTTATTATTATCAATATAGTATGCATTATTACCCATATTATGCAGTTATTACCGCTAGAGCTATAATAATTATATTTATTACTTTTATTATTATCAGTATAACATGCATTATTACCCATATTATGCAGTTATCATCGCTAGAGCTATAATAATTACACTTATTACACCGTATATTATCAATATAGTATGCGTTATTACCCATATTACGCAGTTATTATCGCTAGAAGTATAATAATTATACTTGCTACTTTTATTATTATCAATATAACATGCATTATTACCCATATTATGCAGTTATTATCGCTAGAGCTACAATAATTACACTTATTACTCCCAATATTATCAATATAATATGCATTATTACACATATTATACAGTTATTATCGCTAGAGCTATAACAATTACACTTATTACACCCAATGTTATCAATATAACATTCATTATTACCTATATTATGCAGTTATTATCGCACGAACTATAATAATTATACTTGTCACTTTTATTATTATCAATATAACATGCATTATTACCCATATTATGCGGTTATTATCGCCAGAGTTATAATAATTACACTTATGACATCCTATATTATCAATATAACATGCATTATTACCCATATTATACAGTTATTATCGCTAGAACTATAATAATTATACTTATTACTTTTATTATTATCAATATAGTATACATTATTACCCATATTATGCAGTTATTACCGCTACAGCTATAATAATTACACTTATTACACCCAATGTTATCAATATAGCATTCATTATTACCTATATTATGCAGTTATTATCGCTAGAAGTATAGTAATTATACTTGTTACTTTTATTATTATGAATATAACATGCATTATTACCCATATTATGCAGTTATTACCGCTAGAGCTATAATAATTACAGTTATTACTCAGAATATTATCAATATAACATGCATTATTACCCATATTATGCAGTTATTATTGCTAGAGCTATAATAATTACACTTATTACACAAAATATTATCAATATGACATGGATTACTACCTATATTATGCAGTTATTATCGCTAGAACTATAATAATTATACTTATTACTTTTATTATTATCAATATAGTGTGCATTATTACCCATATTATGCAGTTATTACCGCTAGAGCTATAACAATTACAATTATTACACCCAATTTTATCAATATAACATTCATTATTACCTATATTATGCAGTTATTATCGCTCGAACTATAATAATTATTCTTATTACTTTTATTATTATCAATATAGTATGCATTATTACCCATACTATGCAGTTATTATCGCTACAGCTATAATAATTACACTTATTACACCGTATATTATCAATATAACATGCATTATTACCCATATTACGCTGTTATTATCGCTAGCACTATAATAACTATACTTATTACTTTTATTATTATCAATATAGTATGCATTATTACCCATATTATGCAGTTATTGCCGCTAGAGCTATAATAATTACAGTTATTACTCAGAATATTATCAATATAACATGCATTATTACCCATATTATGCAGTTATTATTGCTAGAGCTATAATAATTACACTTATTACACACAATATTATCAATATGACATGGATTATTACCTATATTATGCAGTTATTATCGCTAGAACTATAATAATTATACTTATTACTTTTATTATTATCAATATAACATGCATTATTACCCACATTACGCAGTTATTATCGCTAGAAGTATAATAATTATACTTGTTACTTTTATTATTATCAATATAGTATGCATTATTACCCATATTATGCAGTTATTACCGCTAGAGCTATAATAATTACAGTTATTACTCAGAATATTATCAATATAACATGCATTACTACCCATATTATGTAGTTGTTATCGCTGGAACTGTAATAATTATACTTATTACTCCCAATATTATCAATATAACATGCACTATTACCCATACTATGCAGTTATTATCGCTAGAGCTACAATAATTACACTTATTACTCCCAATATTATCAATATAATATGCATTATTACCCATATTATACAGTTATTATCGATAGAGCTATTACAATTACAATTATTACACCCAATGTTATCAATATAACATTCATTATTACCTATATTATGCAGTTATTATCGCTCGAACTATAATAATTATTCTTATTACTTTTATTATTATCAATATAGTATGCATTGTTACCCATATTATGCAGTTATTATCGCTACAGCTATAATAATTACACTTATTACACCCTAGATTATCAATATAACATGCATTATTACCCATATTATGAAGTTATTATCGCTGGAACTGTAATAATTATACTTATTACTCGCAATATTATCAATATAACATGCATTATTACCCATATTATGAAGTTATTATCGCTACAGCTATAGTAATTACACTTATTACACCCAATATTATCAAGATAACATGCATTATTACCTATATTATGCAGTTATTATCGCTAGCACTATAATAATTATACTTATTACTTTTATTATTATCAATATAGTATGCATTATTACCCATATTATGCAGTTATTACCGCTAGAGCTATAATAATTACAGTTATTACTCAGAATATTATCAGTATAACATGCATTATTACCCATATTATGCAGTTATTATTGCTAGAGCTATAATAGTTACACTTATTACACACAATGTTATCAATATGACATGGATTATTACCTATATTATGCAGTTATTATCGCTAGAACTATAATAATTATACTTATGACTTTTATTATTATCAATATAACATGCATTATTACCCATATTGCGCAGTTATTATCGCTAGAAGTGTAATAATTATACTTGTTACTTTTATTATTATCAATATAACATGCATTATTACCCATATTATGCGGTTATTATCGCTAGAGCTATAATAATTACACTTATGACACCCTATATTATCAATATAACATGCATTATTACCCATATTATGAAGTTATTATCGCTACAGCTATAGTAATTACACTTATTACACCGAATATTATCAATATAACATGCATTATTACCCATATTACGCAGTTATTATCGCTAGAAGTATAATAATTATACTTGTTACTTTTATTATTATGAATATAACATGCATTATTACCCATATTATGCAATTATTATCGCTAGAGCTACAATAATTACACTTATTAATCCCAATATTATCAATATAATATGCATTATTACCCATATTATACAGTTATTCTCGCTAGAGCTATAACAATTACAATTATTACACCCAATGTTATCAATAAAACATTCATTATTACCTATATTATGCAGTTATTATCGCTCGAACTATAATAATTATTCTTATTACTTTTATTATTATCAATATAGTATGCATTATTACCCATATTATGCAGTTATTATCGCTACAGCTATAATAATTACACTTATTACACCGTATATTATCAATATAACATGCATTATTACCCATATTACGCAGTTATTATCGCTAGAGCTATAACAATTACAATTATTACACCCAATGTTATCAGTATAACATTCATTATTACCTATATTATGCAGTTATTATCGCTCGAACTATAATAATTATTCTTATTACTTTTATTATTATCAATATAGTATGCATTATTACCCATATTATACAGTTATTATCGCTAGAGCTATAACAATTACAATTATTACACCCAATGTTATCAACAAAACATTCATTATTACCTATATTATGCAGTTATTATCGCTCGAACTATAATAATTATTCTTATTACTTTTATTATTATCAATATAGTATGCATTATTACCCATATTATGAAGTTATTATCGCTGGAACTGTAATAATTATACTTATTACTCCCAATATTATCAATATAACATGCATTATTAAGCATATTATGAAGTTATTATCGCTACAGCTATAGTAATTACACTTATTACACCGAATATTATCAAGATAACATGCATTATTACCTATATTATGCAGTCATTATCGCTAGCACTATAATAATTATACTTATTACTTTTATTATTATCAATGTAGTAAGCATTATTACCCATATTATGCAGTTATTACCGCTACATCTATAATAATTACACTTATTACACCCAATGTTATCAATATAACATTCATTATTACCTATATTATGCAGTTATTATCGCTCGAACTGTAATAATTATTCTTATTACTTTTATTATTATCAATATAGTATGCATTGTTACCCATATTATGCAGTTATTATCGCTACAGCTATAATAATTACACTTATTACACCCTAGATTATCAATATAACATGCATTATTACCCATATTATGAAGTTATTATCGCTGGAACTGTAATAATTATACTTATTACTCGCAATATTATCAATATAACATGCATTATTACCCATATTATGAAGTTATTATCGCTACAGCTATAGTAATTACACTTATTACACCCAATATTATCAAGATAACATGCATTATTACCTATATTATGCAGTTATTATCGCTAGCACTATAATAATTATACTTATTACTTTTATTATTATCAATATAGTATGCATTATTACCCATATTATGCAGTTATTACCGCTAGAGCTATAATAATTACAGTTATTACTCAGAATATTATCAATATAACATGCATTATTACCCATATTATGCAGTTATTATTGCTAGAGCTATAATAATTACACTTATGACACCCTATATTATCAATATAACATGCATTATTACCCATATTATGAAGTTATTATCGCTACAGCTATAGTAATTACACTTATTACACCGAATATTATCAATATAACATGCATTATTACCCATATTACGCAGTTATTATCGCTAGAAGTATAATAATTATACTTGTTACTTTTATTATTATCAATATAACATGCATTATTACCCATATTATGCAGTTATTATTGCTAGAGCTATAATAATTACACTTATTACACCCAATATTATCAATATAACATGCATTATTACCCATATTATATAGTTACTATCGCTAGAACTATAATAATTATTCTTATTACTTTTATTATTATCAATATAGTATGCATTATTACCCATATTATGAAGTTATTATCGCTGGAACTGTAATAATTATACTTATTACTCCCAATATTATCAATATAACATTCATTATTAAGCATATTATGAAGTTATTATCGCTACAGCTATAGTAATTACACTTATTACACCGAATATTATCAAGATAACATGCATTATTACCTATATTATGCAGTTATTATCGCTAGCACTATAATAATTATACTTATTACTTTTATTATTATCAATATAGTAAGCATTATTACCCATATTATGCAGTTATTACCGCTACATCTATAATAATTACACTTATTACACCCAATGTTATCAATATAACATTCATTATTACCTATATTATGCAGTTATTATCGCTCGAACTGTAATAATTATTCTTATTACTTTTATTATTATCAATATAACATGCATTATTACACATATTACGCAGTTATTATTGCTAGAAGTATAATAATTATACTTGTTACTTTTATTATTATCAATATAACATGCATTATTACCCATACTATGCGGTTATTATTGCTAGAGCTATAATAATTACACTTATGACACCCTATATTATCAATATAACATGCATTATTACCCATATTATGAAGTTATTATCGCTACAGCTATAGTAATTACACTTATTACACCCAATATTATCAAGATAACACGCATTATTACCTATATTATGCAGTTATTATCGCTAGCACTATAATAATTATACTTATTACTTTTATTATTATCAATATAGTATGCATTATTACCCATATTATGCAGTTAATACCGCTAGAGCTATAATAATTACAGTTATTACTCAGAATATTATCAATATAATATGCATTATTACCCATATTATGCAGTTATTATCGCTACAGCTATAATAATTACACTTATTACACCGTATATTATCAATATAACATGCATTATTACCCATATTACGCAGTTATTATCGCTAGAAGTATAATAATTATACTTGTTACTTTTATTATTATCAATATAACATCCATTATTACCCATATTATGCAGTTATTATCGCTAGAGCTACAATAATTACACTTATTACTCCCAATATTATCAATATAATATGCATTATTACCCATATTATGCAGTTATTATCGCTACAGCTATAATAATTACACTTATTACACCGTATATTATCAATATAACATGCATTATTACCCATATTACGCAGTTATTATCGCTAGAGCTATAACAATTACAATTATTACACCCAATGTTATCAGTATAACATTCATTATTACCTATATTATGCAGTTATTATCGCTCGAACTATAATAATTATTCTTATTACTTTTATTATTATCAATATAGTATGCATTATTACCCATATTATACAGTTATTATCGCTAGAGCTATAACAATTACAATTATTACACCCAATGTTATCAACAAAACATTCATTATTACCTATATTATGCAGTTATTATCGCTCGAACTATAATAATTATTCTTATTACTTTTATTATTATCAATATAGTATGCATTATTACCCATATTATGAAGTTATTATCGCTGGAACTGTAATAATTATACTTATTACTCCCAATATTATCAATATAACATGCATTATTAAGCATATTATGAAGTTATTATCGCTACAGCTATAGTAATTACACTTATTACACCGAATATTATCAAGATAACATGCATTATTACCTATATTATGCAGTTATTATCGCTAGCACTATAATAATTATACTTATTACTTTTATTATTATCAATGTAGTAAGCATTATTACCCATATTATGCAGTTATTACCGCTACATCTATAATAATTACACTTATTACACCCTAGATTATCAATATAACATGCATTATTACCCATATTATGAAGTTATTATCGCTGGAACTGTAATAATTATACTTATTACTCGCAATATTATCAATATAACATGCATTATTACCCATATTATGAAGTTATTATCGCTACAGCTATAGTAATTACACTTATTACACCCAATATTATCAAGATAACATGCATTATTACCTATATTATGCAGTTATTATCGCTAGCACTATAATAATTATACTTATTACTTTTATTATTATCAATATAGTATGCATTATTACCCATATTATGCAGTTATTACCGCTAGAGCTATAATAATTACAGTTATTACTCAGAATATTATCAATATAACATGCATTATTACCCATATTATGCAGTTATTATTGCTAGAGCTATAATAATTACACTTATGACACCCTATATTATCAATATAACATGCATTATTACCCATATTATGAAGTTATTATCGCTACAGCTATAGTAATTACACTTATTACACCGAATATTATCAATATAACATGCATTATTACCCATATTACGCAGTTATTATCGCTAGAAGTATAATAATTATACTTGTTACTTTTATTATTATGAATATAACATGCATTATTACCCATATTATGCAATTATTATCGCTAGAGCTACAATAATTACACTTATTAATCCCCATATTATCAATATAATATGCATTATTACCCATATTATACAGTTATTCTCGCTAGAGCTATAACAATTACAATTATTACACCCAATGTTATCAATAAAACATTCATTATTACCTATATTATGCAGTTATTATCGCTCGAACTATAATAATTATTCTTATTACTTTTATTATTATCAATATAGTATGCATTATTACCCATATTATGCAGTTATTATCGCTACAGCTATAATAATTACACTTATTACACCGTATATTATCAATATAACATGCATTATTACCCATATTACGCAGTTATTATCGCTAGAGCTATAACAATTACAATTATTACACCCAATGTTATCAGTATAACATTCATTATTACCTATATTATGCAGTTATTATCGCTCGAACTATAATAATTATTCTTATTACTTTTATTATTATCAATATAGTATGCATTATTACCCATATTATACAGTTATTATCGCTAGAGCTATAACAATTACAATTATTACACCCAATGTTATCAACAAAACATTCATTATTACCTATATTATGCAGTTATTATCGCTCGAACTATAATAATTATTCTTATTACTTTTATAATTATCAATATAGTATGCATTATTACCCATATTATGCAGTTATTATCGCTACAGCTATAATAATTACACTTATTACACCGTATATCATCAATATAACATGCATTATTACCCATATTACGCAGTTATTATCGCTAGAAGTATAATAATTATACTTGTTACTTTTATTATTATCAATATAACATGCATTATTACCTATATTATGCAGTTGTTATCGCTAGCACTATAATAATTATACTTATTACTTTTATTATTATCAATATAGTAAGCATTATTACCCATATTATGCAGTTATTACCGCTACAGCTATAATAATTACACTTATTACACCCAATGTTATCAATATTACATTCATTATTACCTACATTTTGCAGTTATTATCGCTCGAACTGTAATAATTATTCTTATTACTTTTATTATTATCAATCTAACATGCATTATTACCCATATTACGCAGTTATTATTGCTAGAAGTATAATAATTATACTTGTTACTTTTATTATTATCAATATAACATGCATTATTACCCATATTATGAAGTTATTATCGCTACAGCTATAGTAATTACACTTATTACACCCAATATTATCAAGATAACACGCATTATTACCTATATTATGCAGTTATTATCGCTAGCACTATAATAATTATACTTATTACTTTTATTATTATCAATATAGTATGCATTATTACCCATATTATGCAGTTAATACCGCTAGAGCTATAATAATTACAGTTATTACTCAGAATATTATCAATATAATATGCATTATTACCCATATTATGCAGTTATTATCGCTACAGCTATAATAATTACACTTATTACACCGTATATTATCAATATAACATGCATTATTACCCATATTACGCAGTTATTATCGCTAGAAGTATAATAATTATACTTGTTACTTTTATTATTATCAATATAACATGCATTATTACCCATATTATGCAGTTATTATCGCTAGAGCTACAATAATTACACTTATTACTCCCAATATTATCAATATAATATGCATTATTACCCATATTATGCAGTTATTATCGCTACAGCTATAATAATTACACTTATTACACCGTATATTATCAATATAACATGCATTATTACCCATATTACGCAGTTATTATCGCTAGAGCTATAACAATTACAATTATTACACCCAATGTTATCAGTATAACATTCATTATTACCTATATTATGCAGTTATTATCGCTCGAACTATAATAATTATTCTTATTACTTTTATTATTATCAATATAGTATGCATTATTACCCATATTATACAGTTATTATCGCTAGAGCTATAACAATTACAATTATTACACCCAATGTTATCAACAAAACATTCATTATTACCTATATTATGCAGTTATTATCGCTCGAACTATAATAATTATTCTTATTACTTTTATTATTATCAATATAGTATGCATTATTACCCATATTATGAAGTTATTATCGCTGGAACTGTAATAATTATACTTATTACTCCCAATATTATCAATATAACATGCATTATTAAGCATATTATGAAGTTATTATCGCTACAGCTATAGTAATTACACTTATTACACCGAATATTATCAAGATAACATGCATTATTACCTATATTATGCAGTTATTATCGCTAGCACTATAATAATTATACTTATTACTTTTATTATTATCAATGTAGTAAGCATTATTACCCATATTATGCAGTTATTACCGCTACATCTATAATAATTACACTTATTACACCCAATGTTATCAATATAACATTCATTATTACCTATATTATGCAGTTATTATCGCTCGAACTGTAATAATTATTCTTATTACTTTTATTATTATCAATATAGTATGCATTGTTACCCATATTATGCAGTTATTATCGCTACAGCTATAATAATTACACTTATTACACCCTAGATTATCAATATAACATGCATTATTACCCATATTATGAAGTTATTATCGCTGGAACTGTAATAATTATACTTATTACTCGCAATATTATCAATATAACATGCATTATTACCCATATTATGAAGTTATTATCGCTACAGCTATAGTAATTACACTTATTACACCCAATATTATCAAGATAACATGCATTATTACCTATATTATGCAGTTATTATCGCTAGCACTATAATAATTATACTTATTACTTTTATTATTATCAATATAGTATGCATTATTACCCATATTATGCAGTTATTACCGCTAGAGCTATAATAATTACAGTTATTACTCAGAATATTATCAATATAACATGCATTATTACCCATATTATGCAGTTATTATTGCTAGAGCTATAATAATTACACTTATGACACCCTATATTATCAATATAACATGCATTATTACCCATATTATGAAGTTATTATCGCTACAGCTATAGTAATTACACTTATTACACCGAATATTATCAATATAACATGCATTATTACCCATATTACGCAGTTATTATCGCTAGAAGTATAATAATTATACTTGTTACTTTTATTATTATGAATATAACATGCATTATTACCCATATTATGCAATTATTATCGCTAGAGCTACAATAATTACACTTATTAATCCCCATATTATCAATATAATATGCATTATTACCCATATTATACAGTTATTCTCGCTAGAGCTATAACAATTACAATTATTACACCCAATGTTATCAATAAAACATTCATTATTACCTATATTATGCAGTTATTATCGCTCGAACTATAATAATTATTCTTATTACTTTTATTATTATCAATATAGTATGCATTATTACCCATATTATGCAGTTATTATCGCTACAGCTATAATAATTACACTTATTACACCGTATATTATCAATATAACATGCATTATTACCCATATTACGCAGTTATTATCGCTAGAGCTATAACAATTACAATTATTACACCCAATGTTATCAGTATAACATTCATTATTACCTATATTATGCAGTTATTATCGCTCGAACTATAATAATTATTCTTATTACTTTTATTATTATCAATATAGTATGCATTATTACCCATATTATACAGTTATTATCGCTAGAGCTATAACAATTACAATTATTACACCCAATGTTATCAACAAAACATTCATTATTACCTATATTATGCAGTTATTATCGCTCGAACTATAATAATTATTCTTATTACTTTTATAATTATCAATATAGTATGCATTATTACCCATATTATGCAATTATTATCGCTAGAGCTACAATAATTACACTTATTAATCCCCATATTATCAATATAATATGCATTATTACCCATATTATACAGTTATTCTCGCTAGAGCTATAATAATTACACTTATTACACCCAATATTATCAATATAACATGCATTATTACCCATATTATATAGTTACTATCGCTAGAACTATAATAATTATTCTTATTACTTTTATTATTATCAATATAGTATGCATTATTACCCATATTATGAAGTTATTATCGCTGGAACTGTAATAATTATACTTATTACTCCCAATATTATCAATATAACATTCATTATTAAGCATATTATGAAGTTATTATCGCTACAGCTATAGTAATTACACTTATTACACCGAATATTATCAAGATAACATGCATTATTACCTATATTATGCAGTTATTATCGCTAGCACTATAATAATTATACTTATTACTTTTATTATTATCAATATAGTAAGCATTATTACCCATATTATGCAGTTATTACCGCTACATCTATAATAATTACACTTATTACACCCAATGTTATCAATATAACATTCATTATTACCTATATTATGCAGTTATTATCGCTCGAACTGTAATAATTATTCTTATTACTTTTATTATTATCAATATAACATGCATTATTACACATATTACGCAGTTATTATTGCTAGAAGTATAATAATTATACTTGTTACTTTTATTATTATCAATATAACATGCATTATTACCCATACTATGCGGTTATTATTGCTAGAGCTATAATAATTACACTTATGACACCCTATATTATCAATATAACATGCATTATTACCCATATTATGAAGTTATTATCGCTACAGCAATAGTAATTACACTTATTACACCCAATATTATCAAGATAACATGCATTATTACCTATATTATGCAGTTATTATCGCTAGCACTATAATAATTATACTTATTACTTTTATTATTATCAATATAGTATGCATTATTACCCATATTATGCAGTTAATACCGCTAGAGCTATAATAATTACAGTTATTACTCAGAATATTATCAATATAATATGCATTATTACCCATATTATGCAGTTATTATCGCTACAGCTATAATAATTACACTTATTACACCGTATATTATCAATATAACATGCATTATTACCCATATTACGCAGTTATTATCGCTAGAAGTATAATAATTATACTTGTTACTTTTATTATTATCAATATAACATGCATTATTACCCATATTATACAGTTATTATCGCTAGAGCTACAACAATTACAATTATTACACCCAATGTTATCAACAAAACATTCATTATTACCTATATTATGCAGTTATTATCGCTCGAACTATAATAATTATTCTTATTACTTTTATTATTATCAATATAGTATGCATTATTACCCATATTATGCAGTTATTATCGCTACAGCTATAATAATTACACTTATTACACCGTATATCATCAATATAACATGCATTATTACCCATATTACGCAGTTATTATCGCTAGAAGTATAATAATTATACTTGTTACTTTTATTATTATCAATATAACATGCATTATTACCTATATTATGCAGTTGTTATCGCTAGCACTATAATAATTATACTTATTACTTTTATTATTATCAATATAGTAAGCATTATTACCCATATTATGCAGTTATTACCGCTACAGCTATAATAATTACACTTATTACACCCAATGTTATCAATATTACATTCATTATTACCTACATTTTGCAGTTATTATCGCTCGAACTGTAATAATTATTCTTATTACTTTTATTATTATCAATCTAACATGCATTATTACCCATATTACGCAGTTATTATTGCTAGAAGTATAATAATTATACTTGTTACTTTTATTATTATCAATATAACATGCATTATTACCCATATTATGAAGTTATTATCGCTACAGCTATAGTAATTACACTTATTACACCCAATATTATCAAGATAACACGCATTATTACCTATATTATGCAGTTATTATCGCTAGCACTATAATAATTATACTTATTACTTTTATTATTATCAATATAGTATGCATTATTACCCATATTATGCAGTTAATACCGCTAGAGCTATAATAATTACAGTTATTACTCAGAATATTATCAATATAATATGCATTATTACCCATATGATGCAGTTATTATCGCTACAGCTATAATAATTACACTTATTACACCGTATATTATCAATATAACATGCATTATTACCCATATTACGCAGTTATTATCGCTAGAAGTATAATAATTATACTTGTTACTTTTATTATTATCAATATAACATGCATTATTACCCATATTATGCAGTTATTATCGCTAGAGCTACAATAATTACACTTATTACTCCCAATATTATCAATATAATATGCATTATTACCCATATTATACAGTTATTATAGCTACAGCTATAATAATTACACTTATTACACCGTATATTATCAATATAACATGCATTATTACCCATATTATGCAGTTATTATCGCTAGAGCTACAATAATTACACTTATTACTCCCAATATTATCAATATAATATGCATTATTACCCATATTATACAGTTATTATCGCTACAGCTATAATAATTACACTTATTACACCGTATATTATCAATATAACATGCATTATTACCCATATTATGCGGTTATTATCGCTAGAGCTGTAATAATTACACTTATGACACCCTATATTATCAATATAACATGCATTATTACCCATATTATGCAGTTATTATAGCTAGAGCTACAATAATTACACTTATTACTCCCAATATTATCAATATAATATGCATTATTACCCATATTATACAGTTATTATCGATAGAGCTATTACAATTACAATTATTACACCCAATGTTATCAATATAACATTCATTATTACCTATATTATGCAGTTATTATCGCTCGAACTATAATAATTATTCTTATTACTTTTATTATTATCAATATAGTATGCATTGTTACCCATATTATGCAGTTATTATCGCTACAGCTATAATAATTACACTTATTACACCCTAGATTATCAATATAACATGCATTATTACCCATATTATGAAGTTATTATCGCTGGAACTGTAATAATTATACTTATTACTCGCAATATTATCAATGTAACATGCATTATTACCCATATTATGAAGTTATTATCGCTACAGCTATAGTAATTACACTTATTACACCCAATATTATCAAGATAACATGCATTATTACCTATATTATGCAGTTATTATCGCTAGCACTATAATAATTATACTTATTACTTTTATTATTATCAATATAGTATGCATTATTACCCATATTATGCAGTTATTACCGCTAGAGCTATAATAATTACAGTTATTACTCAGAATATTATCAATATAACATGCATTATTACCCATATTATGCAGTTATTATTGCTAGAGCTATAATAATTACACTTATTACACACAATATTATCAATATGACATGGATTATTACCTATATTATGCAGTTATTATCGCTAGAACTATAATAATTATACTTATGACACCCTATATTATCAATATAACATGCATTATTACCCATATTATGAAGTTGTTATCGCTACAGCTATAGTAATTACACTTATTACACCGAATATTATCAATATAACATGCATTATTACCCATATTACGCTGTTATTATCGCTAGAAGTATAATAATTATACTTGTTACTTTTATTATTATGAATATAACATGCATTATTACCCATATTATGCAATTATTATCGCTAGAGCTACAATAATTACACTTATTAATCCCAATATTATCAATATAATATGCATTATTACCCATATTATACAGTTATTCTCGCTAGAGCTATAACAATTACAATTATTACACCCAATGTTATCAATAAAACATTCATTATTACCTATATTATGCAGTTATTATCGCTCGAACTATAATAATTATTCTTATTACTTTTATTATTATCAATATAGTATGCATTATTACCCATATTATGCAGTTATTATCGCTACAGCTATAATAATTACACTTATTACACCGTATATTATCAATATAACATGCATTATTACCCATATTACGCAGTTATTATCGCTAGAGCTATAGCAATTACAATTATTACACCCAATGTTATCAGTATAACATTCATTATTACCTATATTATGCAGTTATTATCGCTCGAACTATAATAATTATTCTTATTACTTTTATTATTATCAATATAGTATGCATTATTACCCATATTATACAGTTATTATCGCTAGAGCTATAACAATTACAATTATTACACCCAATGTTATCAACAAAACATTCATTATTACCTATATTATGCAGTTATTATCGCTCGAACTATAATAATTATTCTTATTACTTTTATTATTATCAATATAGTATGCATTATTACCCATATTATGCAGTTATTATCGCTACAGCTATAATAATTACACTTATTACACCGTATATCATCAATATAACATGCATTATTACCCATATTACGCAGTTATTATCGCTAGAAGTATAATAATTATACTTGTTACTTTTATTATTATCAATATAACATGCATTATTACCCATATTATGCAGTTATTATTGCTAGAGCTATAATAATTACACTTATTACACCCAATATTATCAATATAACATGCATTATTACCCATATTATATAGTTACTATCGCTAGAACTATAATAATTATTCTTATTACTTTTATTATTATCAATATAGTATGCATTATTACCCATATTATGAAGTTATTATCGCTGGAACTGTAATAATTATACTTATTACTCCCAATATTATCAATATAACATGCATTATTAAGCATATTATGAAGTTATTATCGCTACAGCTATAGTAATTACACTTATTACACCGAATATTATCAAGATAACATGCAATATTACCTATATTATGCAGTTATTATCGCTAGCACTATAATAATTATACTTATTACTTTTATTATTATCAATATAGTAAGCATTATTACCCATATTATGCAGTTATTACCGCTACATCTATAATAATTACACTTATTAAACCCAATGTTATCAATATAACATTCATTATTACCTATATTATGCAGTTATTATCGCTCGAACTGTAATAATTATTCTTATTACTTTTATTATTATCAATATAACATGCATTATTACACATATTACGCAGTTATTATTGCTAGAAGTATAATAATTATACTTGTTACTTTTATTATTATCAATATAACATGCATTATTACCCATACTATGCGGTTATTATCGCTAGAGCTATAATAATTACACTTACGACACCCTATATTATCAATATAACATGCATTATTACCCATATTATGAAGTTATTACCGCTACAGCTATAGTAATTACACTTATTACACCCAATATTATCAAGATAACATGCATTATTACCTATATTATGCAGTTATTATCGCTAGCACTATAATAATTATACTTATTACTTTTATTATTATCAATATAGTATGCATTATTACCCATATTATGCAGTTAATACCGCTAGAGCTATAATAATTACAGTTATTACTCAGAATATTATCAATATAACATGCATTATTACCCATATTATGCAGTTATTATTGCTAGAGCTATAATAATTACACTTATGACACCCTATATTATCAATATAACATGCATTATTACCCATATTATGAAGTTATTATCGCTACAGCTATAGTAATTACACTTATTACACCGAATATTATCAATATAACATGCATTATTACCCATATTACGCAGTTATTATCGCTAGAAGTATAATAATTATACTTGTTACTTTTATTATTATGAATATAACATGCATTATTACCCATATTATGCAATTATTATCGCTAGAGCTACAATAATTACACTTATTAATCCCCATATTATCAATATAATATGCATTATTACCCATATTATACAGTTATTCTCGCTAGAGCTATAACAATTACAATTATTACACCCAATGTTATCAATAAAAAATTCATTATTACCTATATTATGCAGTTATTATCGCTCGAACTATAATAATTATTCTTATTACTTTTATTATTATCAATATAGTATGCATTATTACCCATATTATGCAGTTATTATCGCTACAGCTATAATAATTACACTTATTACACCGTATATTATCAATATAACATGCATTATTACCCATATTACGCAGTTATTATCGCTAGAGCTATAACAATTACAATTATTACACCCAATGTTATCAGTATAACATTCATTATTACCTATATTATGCAGTTATTATCGCTCGAACTATAATAATTATTCTTATTACTTTTATTATTATCAATATAGTATGCATTATTACCCATATTATACAGTTATTATCGCTAGAGCTATAACAATTACAATTATTACACCCAATGTTATCAACAAAACATTCATTATTACCTATATTATGCAGTTATTATCGCTCGAACTATAATAATTATTCTTATTACTTTTATTATTATCAATATAGTATGCATTATTACCCATATTATGCAGTTATTATCGCTACAGCTATAATAATTACACTTATTACACCGTATATCATCAATATAACATGCATTATTACCCATATTACGCAGTTATTATCGCTAGAAGTATAATAATTATACTTGTTACTTTTATTATTATCAATATAACATGCATTATTACCTATATTATGCAGTTGTTATCGCTAGCACTATAATAATTATACTTATTACTTTTATTATTATCAATATAGTAAGCATTATTACCCATATTATGCAGTTATTACCGCTACAGCTATAATAATTACACTTATTACACCCAATGTTATCAATATTACATTCATTATTACCTACATTTTGCAGTTATTATCGCTCGAACTGTAATAATTATTCTTATTACTTTTATTATTATCAATCTAACATGCATTATTACCCATATTACGCAGTTATTATTGCTAGAAGTATAATAATTATACTTGTTACTTTTATTATTATCAATATAACATGCATTATTACCCATATTATGAAGTTATTATCGCTACAGCTATAGTAATTACACTTATTACACCCAATATTATCAAGATAACACGCATTATTACCTATATTATGCAGTTATTATCGCTAGCACTATAATAATTATACTTATTACTTTTATTATTATCAATATAGTATGCATTATTACCCATATTATGCAGTTAATACCGCTAGAGCTATAATAATTACAGTTATTACTCAGAATATTATCAATATAATATGCATTATTACCCATATTATGCAGTTATTATCGCTACAGCTATAATAATTACACTTATTACACCGTATATTATCAATATAACATGCATTATTACCCATATTACGCAGTTATTATCGCTAGAAGTATAATAATTATACTTGTTACTTTTATTATTATCAATATAACATGCATTATTACCCATATTATGCAGTTATTATCGCGAGAGCTACAATAATTACACTTATTACTCCCAATATTATCAATATAATACGCATTATTACCCATATTATACAGTTATTATAGCTACAGCTATAATAATTACACTTATTACACCGTATATTATCAATATAACATGCATTATTACCCATATTATGCGGTTATTATCGCTAGAGCTATAATAATTACACTTATGACACCCTATATTATCAATATAACATGCATTATTACCCATATTATGCAGTTATTATCGCTACAGCTATAGTAATTACACTTATTACACCGTATATTATCAATATAACATGCATTATTACCCATATTATGCAGTTATTATCGCTAGAGCTACAATAATTACACTTATTACTCCCAATATTATCAATATAATATGCATTATTACCCATATTATACAGTTATTATCGCTACAGCTATAATAATTACACTTATTACACCGTATATTATCAATATAACATGCATTATTACCCATATTATGCGGTTATTATCGCTAGAGCTGTAATAATTACACTTATGACACCCTATATTATCAATATAACATGCATTATTACCCATATTATGCAGTTATTATAGCTAGAGCTACAATAATTACACTTATTACTCCCAATATTATCAATATAATATGCATTATTACCCATATTATACAGTTATTATCGATAGAGCTATTACAATTACAATTATTACACCCAATGTTATCAATATAACATTCATTATTACCTATATTATGCAGTTATTATCGCTCGAACTATAATAATTATTCTTATTACTTTTATTATTATCAATATAGTATGCATTGTTACCCATATTATGCAGTTATTATCGCTACAGCTATAATAATTACACTTATTACACCCTAGATTATCAATATAACATGCATTATTACCCATATTATGAAGTTATTATCGCTACAGCTATAGTAATTACACTTATTACACCCAATATTATCAAGATAACATGCATTATTACCTATATTATGCAGTTATTATCGCTAGCACTATAATAATTATACTTATTACTTTTATTATTATCAATATAGTATGCATTATTACCCATATTATGCAGTTATTTCCGCTAGAGCTATAATAATTACAGTTATTACTCAGAATATTATCAATATAACATGCATTATTAACCATATTATGCAGTTATTATTGCTAGAGCTATAATAATTACACTTATTACACACAATATTATCAATATGACATGGATTATTACCTATATTATGCAGTTATTATCGCTAGAACTATAATAATTATACTTATGACTTTTATTGTTATCAATATAACATGCATTATTACCCATATTGCGCAGTTATTATCGCTAGAAGTGTAATAATTATACTTGTTACTTTTATTATTATCAATATAACATGCATTATTACCCATATTATGCGGTTATTATCGCTAGAGCTATAATAATTACACTTATGACACCCTATATTATCAATATAACATGCATTATTACCCATATTATGAAGTTATTATCGCTACAGCTATAGTAATTACACTTATTACACCGAATATTATCAATATAACATGCATTATTACCCATATTACGCAGTTATTTTCGCTAGAAGTATAATAATTATACTTGTTACTTTTATTATTATGAATATAACATGCATTATTACCCATATTATGCAATTATTATCGCTAGAGCTACAATAATTACACTTATTAATCCCAATATTATCAATATAATATGCATTATTACCCATATTATACAGTTATTCTCGCTAGAGCTATAACAATTACAATTATTACACCCAATGTTATCAATAAAACATTCATTATTACCTATATTATGCAGTTATTATCGCTCGAACTATAATAATTATTCTTATTACTTTTATTATTATCAATATAGTATGCATTATTACCCATATTATGCAGTTATTATCGCTACAGCTATAATAATTACACTTATTACACCGTATATTATCAATATAACATGCATTATTACCCATATTACGCAGTTATTATCGCTAGAGCTATAACAATTACAATTATTACACCCAATGTTATCAGTATAACATTCATTATTACCTATATTATGCAGTTATTATCGCTCGAACTATAATAATTATTCTTATTACTTTTATTATTATCAATATAGTATGCATTATTACCCATATTATACAGTTATTATCGCTAGAGCTATAACAATTACAATTATTACACCCAATGTTATCAACAAAACATTCATTATTACCTATATTATGCAGTTATTATCGCTCGAACTATAATAATTATTCTTATTACTTTTATTATTATCAATATAGTATGCATAATTACCCATATTATGCAGTTATTATCGCTACAGCTATAATAATTACACTTATTACACCGTATATCATCAATATAACATGCATTATTACCCATATTACGCAGTTATTATCGCTAGAAGTATAATAATTATACTTGTTACTTTTATTATTATCAATATAACATGCATTATTACCCATATTATGCAGTTATTATTGCTAGAGCTATAATAATTACACTTATTACACCCAATATTATCAATATAACATGCATTATTACCCATATTATATAGTTACTATCGCTAGAACTATAATAATTATTCTTATTACTTTTATTATTATCAATATAGTATGCATTATTACCTATATTATGAAGTTATTATCGCTGGAACTGTAATAATTATACTTATTATTCCCAATATTATCAATATAACATGCATTATTAAGCATATTATGAAGTTATTATCGCTACAGCTATAGTAATTACACTTATTACACCGAATATTATCAAGATAACATGCATTATTACCTATATTATGCAGTTATTATCGCTAGCACTATAATAATTATACTTATTACTTTTATTATTATCAATATAGTAAGCATTATTACCCATATTATGCAGTTATTACCGCTACATCTATAATAATTACACTTATTACACCCAATGTTATGAATATAACATTCATTATTACCTATATTATGCAGTTATTATCGCTCGAACTGTAATAATTATTCTTATTACTTTTATTATTATCAATATAACATGCATTATTACACATATTACGCAGTTATTATTGCTAGAAGTATAATAATTATACTTGTTACTTTTATTATTATCAATATAACATGCATTATTACCCATACTATGCGGTTATTATCGCTAGAGCTATAATAATTACACTTATGACACCCTATATTATCAATATAACATGCATTATTACCCATATTATGAAGTTATTATCGCTACAGCTATAGTAATTACACTTATTACACCCAATATTATCAAGATAACATGCATTATTACCTATATTATGCAGTTATTATCCCTAGCACTATAATAATTATACTTATTACTTTTATTATTATCAATATAGTATGCATTATTACCCATATTATGCAGTTAATACCGCTAGAGCTATAATAATTACAGTTATTACTCAGAATATTATCAATATAATATGCATTATTACCCATATTATGCAGTTATTATCGCTACAGCTATAATAATTACACTTATTACACCGTATATTATCAATATAACATGCATTATTACCCATATTACGCAGTTATTATCGCTAGAAGTATAATAATTATACTTGTTACTTTTATTATTATCAATATAACATGCATTATTACCCATATTATGCAGTTATTACCGCTAGAGCTATAATAATTACACTTATTACACCCTAGATTATCAATATAACATGCATTATTACCCATATTATGAAGTTATTATCGCTGGACCTGTAATAATTATACTTATTACTCGCAATATTATCAATATAACATGCATTATTACCCATATTATGAAGTTATTATCGCTACAGCTATAGTAATTACACTTATTACACCCAATATTATCAAGATAACATGCATTATTACCTATATTATGCAGTTATTATCGCTAGCACTATAATAATTAGACTTATTACTTTTATTATTATCAGTATAGTATGCATTATTACCCATATTATGCAGTTATTACCGCTAGAGCTATAATAATTACAGTTATTACTCAGAATATTATCAATATAACATGCATTATTACCCATATTATGCAGTTATTATCGCTACAGCTATAATAATTACACTTATTACACCGTATATTATCAATATAACATGCATTATTACCCATATTACGCAGTTATTATCGCTAGAAGTATAATAATTATACTTGTTACTTTTATTATTATCAATATAACATGCATTATTACCCATATTATGCAGTTATTATCGCTAGTGCTACAATAATTACACTTATTACTCCCAATATTATCAATATAATATGCATTATTACCCATATTATACAGTTATTATCGCTACAGCTATAATAATTACACTTATTACACCGTATATTATCAATATAACATGCATTATTACCCATATTACACAGTTATTATCGCCAGAAGTATAATAATTGTACTTGTTACTTTTATTATTATCTATATAACATGCATTATTACCCATATTATGCGGTTATTATCGCTAGAGCTATAATAATTACACTTATGACACCCTATATTATCAATATAACATGCATTATTACCCATATTATTTAGTTGTTATCGCTGGAACTGTAATAATTATACTTATTACTCCCAATATTATCAATATAACATGCACTATTACCCATATTATGCAGTTATTATCGCTAGAGCTACAATAATTACACTTATTACTCCCAATATTATCAATATAATATGCATTATTACCCATATTATACAGTTATTATCGCTAGAGCTATTACAATTACAATTATTACACCCAATGTTATCAATATAACATTCATTATTACCTATATTATGCAGTTATTATCGCTCGAACTATAATAATTATTCTTATTACTTTTATTATTATCAATATAGTATGCATTGTTACCCATATTATGCAGTTATTATCGCTACAGCTATAATAATTACACTTATTACACCGTATATTATCAATATAACATGCATTATTACCCATATTACGCAGTTATTATCGCTAGAAGTATAATAATTATACTTGTTACTTTTATTATTATCAATATAACATGCATTATTACCCATATTATGCAGTTATTACCGCTAGAGCTATAATAATTACACTTATTACACCCTAGATTATCAATATAACATGCATTATTACCCATATTATGAAGTTATTATCGCTGGAACTGTAATAATTATACTTATTACTCGCAATATTATCAATATAACATGCATTATTACCCATATTATGAAGTTATTATCGCTACAGCTATAGTAATTACACTTATTACACCCAATATTATCAAGATAACATGCATTATTACCTATATTATGCAGTTATTATCGCTAGCACTATAATAATTAGACTTATTACTTTTATTATTATCAGTATAGTATGCATTATTACCCATATTATGCAGTTATTACCGCTAGAGCTATAATAATTACAGTTATTACTCAGAATATTATCAATATAACATGCATTATTACCCATATTATGCAGTTATTACCGCTAGAGCTATAATAATTACACTTATTACACCCTATATTATCAATATAACATGCATTATTACCCATATTATGCAGTTATTATCGCTACAGCTATAGTAATTACACTTATTACACCGAATATTATCAATATAGCATGCATTATTACCCATATTACGCAGTTATTATCGCTAGAAGTATAATAATTATACTTGTTACTTTTATTATTATGAATATAACATGCATTATTACCCATATTATGCAATTATTATCGCTAGAGCTACAATAATTACACTTATTAATCCCAATATTATCAATATAATATGCATTATTACCCATATTATACAGTTATTATCGCTAGAGCTATAACAATTACAATTATTACACCCAATGTTGTCAATAAAACATTCATTATTACCTATATTATACAGTTATTATCGCTCGAACTATAATAATTATTCTTATTACTTTTATTATTATCAATATAGTATGCATTATTACTCATATTATGCAGTTATTATCGCTACAGCTATAATAATTACACTTATTACACCGTATATTATCAATGTAACATGCATTATTACCCATATTACGCAGTTATTATCGCTAGAGCTATAACAATTACAATTATTACACCCAATGTTATCAGCATAACATTCATTATTACCTATATTATGCAGTTATTATCGCTCGAACTATAATAATTATTCTTATTACTTTTATTATTATCAATATAGTATGCATTGTTACCCATATTATGCAGTTATTATCGCTACAGCTATAATAATTACACTTATTACACCCTAGATTATCAATATAACATGCATTATTACCCATATTATGAAGTTATTATCGCTGGAACTGTAATAATTATACTTATTACTCGCAATATTATCAATATAACATGCATTATTACCCATATTATGAAGTTATTATCGCTACAGCTATAGTAATTACACTTATTACACCCAATATTATCAAGATAACATGCATTATTACCTATATTATGCAGTTATTATCGCTAGCACTATAATAATTATACTTATTACTTTTATTATTATCAATATAGTATGCATTATTACCCATATTATGCAGTTATTACCGCTAGAGCTATAATAATTACAGTTATTACTCAGAATATTATCAATATAACATGCATTATTACCCATATTATGCAGTTATTATTGCTGGAGCTATAATAATTACACTTATTACACACAATATTATCAATATGACATGGATTATTACCTATATTATGCAGTTATTATTGCTAGAACTATAATAATTATACTTATGACTTTTATTATTATCAATATAACATGCATTATTACCCATATTGCGCAGTTATTATCGCTAGAAGTGTAATAATTATACTTGTTACTTTTATTATTATCAATATAACATGCATTATTACCCATATTATGCGGTTATTATCGCTAGAGCTATAATAATTACACTTATGACACCCTATATTATCAATATAACATGCATTATTACCAATATTATGAAGTTATTATCGCTACAGCTATAGTAATTACACTTATTACACCGAATATTATCAATATAACATGCATTATTACCCATATTACGCAGTTATTATCGCTAGAAGTATAATAATTATACTTGTTACTTTTATTATTATGAATATAACATGCATTATTACCCATATTATGCAATTATTATCGCTAGAGCTACAATAATTACACTTATTAATCCCAATATTATCAATATAATATGCATTATTACCCATATTATACAGTTATTCTCGCTAGAGCTATAACAATTACAATTATTACACCCAATGTTATCAATAAAACATTCATTATTACCTATATTATGCAGTTATTATCGCTCGAACTATAATAATTATTCTTATTACTTTTATTATTATCAATATAGTATGCATTATTACCCATATTATGCAGTTATTATCGCTACAGCTATAATAATTACACTTATTACACCGTATATCATCAATATAACATGCATTATTACCCATATTACGCAGTTATTATCGCTAGAAGTATAATAATTATACTTGTTACTTTTATTATTATCAATATAACATGCATTATTACCTATATTATGCAGTTGTTATCGCTAGCACTATAATAATTATACTTATTACTTTTATTATTATCAATATAGTAAGCATTATTACCCATATTATGCAGTTATTACCGCTACAGCTATAATAGTTACACTTATTACACCCAATGTTATCAATATTACATTCATTATTACCTACATTTCGCAGTTATTATCGCTCGAACTGTAATAATTATTCTTATTACTTTTATTATTATCAATCTAACATGCATTATTACCCATATTACGCAGTTATTATTGCTAGAAGTATAATAATTATACTTGTTACTTTTATTATTATCAATATAACATGCATTATTACCCATATTATGAAGTTATTATCGCTACAGCTATAGTAATTACACTTATTACACCCAATATTATCAAGATAACACGCATTATTACCTATATTATGCAGTTATTATCGCTAGCACTATAATAATTATACTTATTACTTTTATTATTATCAATATAGTATGCATTATTACCCATATTATGCAGTTAATACCGCTAGAGCTATAATAATTACAGTTATTACTCAGAATATTATCAATATAATATGCATTATTACCCATATTATGCAGTTATTATCGCTACAGCTATAATAATTACACTTATTACACCGTATATTATCAATATAACATGCATTATTACCCATATTACGCAGTTATTATCGCTAGAAGTATAATAATTATACTTGTTACTTTTATTATTATCAATATAACATGCATTATTACCCATATTATGCAGTTATTATCGCTAGAGCTACAATAATTACACTTATTACTCCCAATATTATCAATATAATATGCATTATTACCCATATTATACAGTTATTATAGCTACAGCTATAATAATTACACTTATTACACCGTATATTATCAATATAACATGCATTATTACCCATATTATGCGGTTATTATCGCTAGAGCTATAATAATTACACTTATGACACCCTATATTATCAATATAACATGCATTATTACCCATATTATGCAGTTATTATCACTACAGCTATAGTAATTAGACTTATTACACCGTATATTATCAATATAACATGCATTATTACCCATATTATGCAGTTATTATCGCTAGAGCTACAATAATTACACTTATTACTCCCAATATTATCAATATAATATGCATTATTACCCATATTATACAGTTATTATCGCTACAGCTATAATAATTACACTTATTACACCGTATATTATCAATATAACATGCATTATTACCCATATTATGCGGTTATTATCGCTAGAGCTGTAATAATTACACTTATGACACCCTATATTATCAATATAACATGCATTATTACCCATATTCTGCAGTTATTATAGCTAGAGCTACAATAATTACACTTATTACTCCCAATATTATCAATATAATATGCATTATTACCCATATTATACAGTTATTATCGATAGAGCTATTACAATTACAATTATTACACCCAATGTTATCAATATAACATTCATTATTACCTATATTATGCAGTTATTATCGCTCGAACTATAATAATTATTCTTATTACTTTTATTATTATCAATATAGTATGCATTGTTACCCATATTATGCAGTTATTATCGCTACAGCTATAATAATTACACTTATTACACCCTAGATTATCAATATAACATGCATTATTACCCATATTATGAAGTTATTATCGCTGGAACTGTAATAATTATACTTATTACTCGCAATATTATCAATATAACATGCATTATTACCCATATTATGAAGTTATTATCGCTACAGCTATAGTAATTACACTTATTACACCCAATATTATCAATATAACATTCATTATTACCTATATTATGCAGTTATTATCGCTCGAACTATAATAATTATTCTTATTACTTTTATTATTATCAATATAGTATGCATTGTTACCCATATTATGCAGTTATTATCGCTACAGCTATAATAATTACACTTATTACACCCTAGATTATCAATATAACATGCATTATTACCCATATTATGAAGTTATTATCGCTGGAACTGTAATAATTATACTTATTACTCGCAATATTATCAATATAACATGCATTATTACCCATATTATGCAGTTATTACCGCTACATCTATAATAATTACACTTATTACACCCAATGTTATCAATATAACATTCATTATTACCTATATTATGCAGTTATTATCGCTCGAACTGTAATAATTATTCTTATTACTTTTATTATTATCAATATAACATGCATTATTACACATATTACGCAGTTATTATTGCTAGAAGTATAATAATTATACTTGTTACTTTTATTATTATCAATATAACATGCATTATTACCCATACTATGCGGTTATTATCGCTAGAGCTATAATAATTACACTTATGACACCCTATATTATCAATATAACATGCATTATTACCCATATTATGAAGTTATTATCGCTACAGCTATAGTAATTACACTTATTACACCCAATATTATCAAGATAACATGCATTATTACCTATATTATGCAGTTATTATCGCTAGCACTATAATAATTATACTTATTACTTTTATTATTATCAATATAGTATGCATTATTACCCATATTATGCAGTTAATACCGCTAGAGCTATAATAATTACAGTTATTACTCAGAATATTATCAATATAATATGCATTATTACCCATATTATGCAGTTATTATCGCTACAGCTATAATAATTACACTTATTACACCGTATATTATCAATATAACATGCATTATTACCCATATTACGCAGTTATTATCGCTAGAAGTATAATAATTATACTTGTTACTTTTATTATTATCAATATAACATGCATTATTACCCATATTATGCAGTTATTATCGCTAGTGCTACAATAAAGACACTTATTACTCCCAATATTATCAATATAATATGCATTATTACCCATATTATACAGTTATTATCGCTACAGCTATAATAATTACACTTTTTACACCGTATATTATCAATATAACATGCATTATTACCCATATTACACAGTTATTATCGCCAGAAGTATAATAATTGTACTTGTTACTTTTATTATTATCTATATAACATGCATTATTACCCATATTATGCGGTTATTATCGCTAGAGCTATAATAATTACACTTATGACACCCTATATTATCAATATAACATGCATTATTACCCATATTATGCAGTTATTATCGCTACAGCTATAGTAATTACACTAATTACACCGAATATTATCAATATAACATGCATTATTACCCATATTACGCAGTTATTATCGCTAGAAGTATAATAATTATACTTGTTACTTTTATTATTATGAATATAACATGCATTATTACCCATATTATGCAGTTATTATCGCTAGAGCTACAATAATTACACTTATTAATCCCAATATTATCAATATAATATGCATTATTACCCATATTATACAGTTATTATCGCTAGAGCTATAACAATTACAATTATTACACCCAATGTTATCAATAAAACATTCATTATTACCTATATTATGCAGTTATTATCGCTCGAACTATAATAATTATTCTTATTACTTTTATTATTATCAAAATAGTATGCATTATTACCCATATTATGCAGTTATTACCGCTAGAGCTATAATAATTACAGTTATTACTCAGAATATTATCAATATAACATGCATTACTACCCATATTATGCAGTTATTTTTGCTAGAGCTATAATAATTACACTTATTACACACAATATTATCAATATGACATGGATTATTACCTATATTATGCAGTTATTATCGCTAGAACTATAATAATTATACTTATTACTTTTATTATTATCAATATAGTGTGCATTATTACCCATATTATGCAGTTATTACCGCTACAGCTATAATAATTACACTTATTACACCCAATATTATCAATATAACATTCATTATTACCTATATTATGCAGTTATTATCGCTAGCACTATAATAATTATACTTATTACTTTTATTATTATCAATATAGTGTGCATTATAACCCATATTGTGCAGTTATTACCGCTACAGCTATAATAATTACACTTATCACACCCTATATTATCAATGTAACATGCATTATTACCCATATTATGAAGTTATTATCGCTGGAACTGTAATAATTATACTTATTACTCGCAATATTATCAATATAACATGCATTATTACCCATATTATGAAGTTATTATCGCTACAGCTATAGTAATTACACTTATTACACCCAATATTATCAAGATAACATGCATTATTACCTATATTATGCAGTTATTGTCGCTAGCACTATAATAATTATACTTATTACTTTTATTATTATCAATATAGTATGCATTATTACCCATATTATGCTGTTATTACCGCTAGAGCTATAATAATTACAGTTATTACTCAGAATATTATCAATATAGTATGCATTATTACCCATATTATGCAGTTATTATCGCTACAGCTATAATAATTACACTTATTACACCGTATATTATCAATATAACATGCATTATTACCCATATTACGCAGTTATTATCGCTAGAAGTATAATAATTGTACCTGTTACTTTTATTATTATCAAAATAACATGCATTACTACCCATATTATGCGGTTATTATCGCTACAGCTATAATAATTACACTTATTACACCCTAGATTATCAATATAACATGCATTATTACCCATATTATGTAGTTGTTATCGCTGGAACTGTAATAATTATACTTATTACTCCCAATATTATCAATATAACATGCACTATTACCCATATTATGCAGTTATTATCGCTAGAGCTACAATAATTACACTTATTACTCCCAATATTATCAATATAATATGCATTATTACCCATATTATACAGTTATTATCGCTAGAGCTATTACAATTACAATTATTACACCCAATGTTATCAATATAACATTCATTATTACCTATATTATGCAGTTATTATCGCTCGAACTGTAATAATTATTCGCATTACTTTTATTATTATCAATATAACATGCATTATTACACATATTACGCAGTTATTATTGCTAGAAGTATAATAATTATACTTGTTACTTTTATTATTATCAATATAACATGCATTATTACCCATACTATGCGGTTATTATCGCTAGAGCTATAATAATTACACTTATGACACCCTATATTATCAATATAACATGCATTATTACCCATATTATGAAGTTATTATCGCTACAGCTATAGTAATTACACTTATTACACCCAATATTATCAAGATAACATGCATTATTACCTATATTATGCAGTTATTATCGCTAGTGCTACAATAATTACACTTATTACTCCCAATATTATCAATATAATATGCATTATTACCCATATTATGCAGTTAATACCGCTAGAGCTATAATAATTACAGTTATTACTCAGAATATTATCAATATAATATGCATTATTACCCATATTATGCAGTTATTATCGCTACAGCTATAATAATTACACTTATTACACCGTATATTATCAATATAACATGCATTATTACCCATATTACGCAGTTATTATCGCTAGAAGTATAATAATTATACTTGTTACTTTTATTATTATCAATATAACATGCATTATTACCCATATTATGCAGTTATTATCGCTAGTGCTACAATAATTTCACTTATTACTCCCAATATTATCAATATAATATGCATTATTACCCATATTATACAGTTATTATCGCTACAGCTATAATAATTACACTTATTACACCGTATATTATCAATATAACATGCATTATTACCCATATTACACAGTTATTATCGCCAGAAGTATAATAATTGTACTTGTTACTTTTATTATTATCTATATAACATGCATTATTACCCATATTATGCGGTTATTATCGCTAGAGCTATAATAATTACACTTATGACACCCTATATTATCAATATAACATGCATTATTACCCATATTATGCAGTTATTATCGCTACAGCTATAGTAATTACACTAATTACACCGAATATTATCAATATAACATGCATTATTACCCATATTACGCAGTTATTATCGCTAGAAGTATAATAATTATACTTGTTACTTTTATTATTATGAATATAACATGCATTATTACCCATATTATGCAGTTATTATCGCTAGAGCTACAATAATTACACTTGTTAATCCCAATATTATCAATATAATATGCATTATTACCCATATTATACAGTTATTATCGCTAGAGCTATTACAATTACAATTATTACACCCAATGTTATCAATATAACATTCATTATTACCTATATTATGCAGTTATTATCGCTCGAACTATAATAATTATTCTTATTACTTTTATTATTATCAATATAACATGCATTATTACACATATTACGCAGTTATTATTGCTAGAAGTATAATAATTATACTTGTTACTTTTATTATTATCAATATAACATGCATTATTACCCATACTATGCGGTTATTATCGCTAGAGCTATAATAATTACACTTATGACACCCTATATTATCAATATAACATGCATTATTACCCATATTATGAAGTTATTATCGCTACAGCTATAGTAATTACACTTATTACACCCAATATTATCAAGATAACATGCATTATTACCTATATTATGCAGTTATTATCGCTAGCACTATAATAATTATACTTATTACTTTTATTATTATCAATATAGTATGCATTATTACCCATATTATGCAGTTAATACCGCTAGAGCTATAATAATTACAGTTATTACTCAGAATATTATCAATATAATATGCATTATTACCCATATTATGCAGTTATTATCGCTACAGCTATAATAATTACACTTATTACACCGTATATTATCAATATAACATGCATTATTACCCATATTACGCAGTTATTATCGCTAGAAGTATAATAATTATACTTGTTACTTTTATTATTATCAATATAACATGCATTATTACCCATATTATGCAGTTATTATCGCTAGTGCTACAATAATTACACTTATTACTCCCAATATTATCAATATAATATGCATTATTACCCATATTATACAGTTATTATCGCTACAGCTATAATAATTACACTTATTACACCGTATATTATCAATATAACATGCATTATTACCCATATTACACAGTTATTATCGCCAGAAGTATAATAATTGTACTTGTTACTTTTATTATTATCTATATAACATGCATTATTACCCATATTATGCGGTTATTATCGCTGGAGCTATAATAATTACACTTATGACACCCTATATTATCAATATAACATGCATTATTACCCATATTATGAAGTTATTATCGCTACAGCTATAGTAATTACACTTATTACACCCAATATTATCAAGACAACATGCATTATTACCTATATTATGCAGTTATTATCGCTAGCACTATAATAATTATACTTATTACTTTTATTATTATCAATATAGTATGCATTATTACCCATATTATGCAGTTAATACCGCTAGAGCTATAATAATTACAGTTATTACTCAGAATATTATCAATATAATATGCATTATTACCCATATTATGCAGTTATTATCGCTACAGCTATAATAATTACACTTATTACACCGTATATTATCAATATAACATGCATTATTACCCATATTACGCAGTTATTATCGCTAGAAGTATAATAATTATACTTGTTACTTTTATTATTATCAATATAACATGCATTATTACCCATATTATGCAGTTATTATCGCTAGTGCTACAATAATTACACTTATTACTCCCAATATTATCAATATAATATGCATTATTACCCATATTATACAGTTATTATCGCTACAGCTATAATAATTACACTTATTACACCGTATATTATCAATATAACATGCATTATTACCCATATTACACAGTTATTATCGCCAGAAGTATAATAATTGTACTTGTTACTTTTATTATTATCTATATAACATGCATTATTACCCATATTATGCGGTTATTATCGCTAGAGCTATAATAATTACACTTATGACACCCTATATTATCAATATAACATGCATTATTACCCATATTATGCAGTTATTATCGCTACAGCTATAGTAATTACACTAATTACACCGAATATTATCAATATAACATGCATTATTACCCATATTACGCAGTTATTATCGCTAGAAGTATAATAATTATACTTGTTACTTTTATTATTATGAATATAACATGCATTATTACCCATATTATGCAGTTATTATCGCTAGAGCTACAATAATTACACTTATTACTCCCAATATTATCAATATAATATGCATTATTACCCATATTATACAGTTATTATCGCTACAGCTATAATAATTACACTTATTACACCGTATATTATCAATATAACATGCATTATTACCCATATTATGCGGTTATTATCGCTAGAGCTATAATAATTACACTTATGACACGCTATATTATCAATATAACATGCATTATTACCCATATTATGCAGTTATTATCGCTACAGCTATAGTAATTACACTTATTACACCGTATATTATCAATATAACATGCATTATTACCCATATTACGCAGTTATTATCGCTAGAAGTATAATAATTGTACTTGTTACTTTTATTATTATCAAAATAACATGCATTATTACCCATATTATGCGGTCATTATCGCTACAGCTATAATAATTACACTTATTACACCCAATGTTATCAATATAACATTCATTATTACCTATATTATGCAGTTATTATCGCTCGAACTGTAATAATTATTCTTATTACTTTTATTATTATCAATATAACATGCATTATTACCCATATTATGCAGTTAATACCGCTAGAGCTATAATAATTACAGTTATTACTCAGAATATTATCAATATAGTATGCATTATTACCCATATTATGCAGTTATTATCGCTAGAACTATAATAATTATACTTATTACTTTTATTATTATCAATATAGTGTGCATTATTACCCATATTATGCAGTTATTACCGCTACAGCTATAATAATTACACTTATTACACCCAATGTTATCAATATAACATTCATTATTACCTATATTATGCAGTTATTATCGCTCGAACTGTAATAATTATTCTTATTACTTTTATTATTATCAATATAACATGCATTATTACCCATATTATGCAGTTAATACCGCTAGAGCTATAATAATTACAGTTATTACTCAGAATATTATCAATATAGTATGCATTATTACCCATATTATGCAGTTATTATCGCTACAGGTATAATAATTACACTTATTACACCGTATATTATCAATATAACATGCATTATTACCCATATTACGCAGTTATTATCGCTAGAAGTATAATAATTGTACTTGTTACTTTTATTATTATCAAAATAACATGCATTATTACCCATATTATGCGGTCATTATCGCTACAGCTATAATAATTACACTTATTACACCCTAGATTATCAATATAACATGCATTATTACCCATATTATGTAGTTATTATCGCTGGAACTGTAATAATTATACTTACTACTCCCAATATTATTAATATAACATGCATTATTACCCATATTATGCAGTTATTATCGCTAGAGCTACAATAATTACACTTATTACTCCCAATATTATCAATATAATATGCATTATTAGCCATATTATACAGTTATTATCGCTAGAGCTATTACAATTACAATTATTACACCCAATGTTATCAATATAACATTCATTATTACCTATATTATGCAGTTATTATCGCTCGAACTATAATAATTATTCTTATTACTTTTATTATTATCAATATAGTATGCATTATTACCCATATTATGCAGTTATTATCGCTACAGCTATAATAATTACACTTATTACACCCTATATTATCAATATAACATGCATTATCACCCATATTATGAAGTTATTATCGCCGGAACTGTAATAATTATACTTATTACTCGCAATATTATCAATATAACATGCATTATTACCCATATTATGAAGTTATTATCGCTACAGCTATAGTAATTACACTTATTACACCCAATATTATCAAGATAACATGCATTATTACCTATATTATGCAGTTATTATCGCTAGCACTATAATAATTATACTTATTACTTTTATTATTATCAATATAGTATGCATTATTACCCATATTATGCAGTTATTACCGCTAGAGCTATAATAATTACAGTTATTACTCAGAATATCATCAATATAACATGCATTATTACCCATATTATGCGGTTATTATCGCTAGAGCTATAATAATTACACTTATGACACCCTATATTATCAATATAACATGCATTATTACCCATATTATGAAGTCATTATCGCTACAGCTATAGTAATTACACTTATTACACCCAATATTATCAAGATAACATGCATTATTGCCTATATTATGCAGTTATTACCGCTAGAGCTATAATAATTACAGTTATTACTCAGAATATTATCAATATAACATGCATTATTACCCATATTATGCAGTTATTTTTGCTAGAGCTATAATAATTACACTTATTACACACAATATTATCAATATGACATCAATTATTACCTATATTATGCAGTTATTATCGCTAGCACTATAATAATTATACTTATTACTTTTATTATTATCAATATAGTATGCATTATTACCCATATTATGCAGTTATTACCGCTAGAGCTATAATAATTACACTTATTACACCCAATGTTATCAATATAACATTCATTATTACCTATATTATGCAGTTATTATCGCTCGAACTGTAATAATTATTCTTATTACTTTTATTATTATCAATATAACATGCATTATTACCCATATTACGCAGTTATTATCGCTAGAAGTATAATAATAATACTTGTTACTTTTATTATTATCAATATAACATGCATTATTACCCATATTATGCGGTTATTATCGCTAGAGCTATAATAATTACACTTATGACACCCTATATTATCAATATAACATGCATTATTACCTATATTATGCAGTTATTATCGCTAGCACTATAATAATTATACTTATTACTTTTATTATTATCGCTGGAACTGTAATAATTACACTTATTACTCCCAATATTATCAATATAATATGCATTATTACCCATATTATACAGTTATTATCGCTAGAGCTATTACAATTACAATTATTACACCCAATGTTATCAATATAACATTCATTATTACCTATATTATGCAGTTATTATCGCTAGAACTATAATAATTATACTTATTACTTTTATTATTATCAATATAGTATGCATTATTACCCATATTATGCAGTTATTACCGCTACAGCTATAATAATTACACTTATTACACCCTATATTATCAATATAACATGCATTATTACCCATATTATGAAGTTATTATCGCCGGAACTCTAATAATTATACTTATTACTCGCAATATTATCAATATAACATGCATTATTACCCATATTATGAAGTTATTATCGCTACAGCTATAGTAATTACACTTATTACACCCATTATTATGAAGATAACATGCATTATTACCTATATTATGCAGTTATTATCGCTAGCACTATAATAATTATACTTATTACTTTTATTAGTATCGCTGGAACTGTAATAATTATACTTATTACTCCCAATATTATCAATATAACATGCATTATTACCCATATTATGCAGTTATTATCGCTAGAGCTACAATAATTACACTTATTACTCCCAATATTATCAATGTAATATGCATTATTACCCATATTATACAGTTATTATTGCTAGAGCTATAATAATTACACTTATTACACACAATATTATCAATATGACATGGATTATTACCTATATTATGCAGTTATTATCGCTAGCAATATAATAATTATACTTATTACTTTTATTATTATCAATATAGTATGCATTATTACCCATATTATGCAGTTATTACCGCTAGAGCTATAATAATTACAGTTATTACTCAGAATATCATGAATATAACATGCATTATTACCCATATTATGCGGTTATTATCGCCAGAGCTATAATAATTACACTTATGACACACTATATTATCAATATAACATGCATTATTACCCATATTATGAAGTTATTATCGCTACAGCTATAGTAATTACACTTATTACACCCAATATTATCAAGATAACATGCATTATTACCTATATTATGCAGTTATTACCGCTAGAGCTATAATAATTACAGTTATTACTCAGAATATTATCAATATAACATGCATTATTACCCATATGATGCAGTTATTTTTGCTAGAGCTATAATAATTACACTTATTACACACAATATTATCAATATGGCATGGATTATTACCTATATTATGCAGTTATTATCGCTAGAACTATAATAATTATACTTATTACTTTTATTATTATCAATATAGTGTGCATTATTACCCATATTATGCAGTTATTACCGCTACAACTATAATAATTACACTTATTACACCCAATGTTATCAATATAACATTCATTATTACCTATATTATGCAGTTATTATCGCTAGAGCTACAACAATTACACTTATTACTCCCAATATTATCAACGTAATATGCATTACTACCCATATTATACAGTTATTATTGCTAGAGCTACAATAATTACACTTATTACACCCAATGTTATCAATATAACATTCATTATTACCTATATTATGCAGTTATTATCGCTAGAACTATAATAATTATACTTATTACTTTTATTATTCTCAATATAGTATGCATTATTACCCATATTATGCAGTTATTACCGCTACAGCTATAATAATTACACTTATTACACCCTATATTATCAATATAACATGCATTATTACCCATATTATGAAGTTATTATCGCCGGAACTGTAATAATTATACTTATTACTCGCAATATTATCAATATAACATGCATTATTACCCATATTATGAAGTTATTATCGCTACAGCTATAGTAATTACACTTATTACACCCAATATTATCGAGATAACATGCATTATTACCTATATTATGCAGTTATTATCGCTAGCAATATAATAATTATACTTATTACTTTTATTATTATCAATATAGTATGCATTATTACCCATATTATGCAGTTATTACCGCTAGAGCTATAATAATTACAGTTATTACTCAGAATATCATCAATATAACATGCATTATTACTCATATTATGCGGTTATTATCGCTAGAGCTATAATAATTACACTTATGACACCCTATATTATCAATATAACATGCATTATTACCCATATTATGAAGTTATTATCGCTACAGCTATAGTAACTACACTTATTACACCCAATATTATCAAGATAACATGCATTATTACCTATATTATGCAGTTATTACCGCTAGAGCTATAATAATTACAGTTATTACTCAGAATATTATCAATATAACATGCATTATTACCCATATTATGCAGTTATTTTTGCTAGAGCTATAATAATTACACTTTTTACACACAATATTATCAATATGGCATGGATTATTACCTATATTATGCAGTTATTATCGCTAGAACTATAATAATTATACTTATTACTTTTATTATTATCAATATAGTGTGCATTATTACCCATATTATGCAGTTATTACCGCTACAACTATAATAATTACACTTATTACACCCAATGTTATCAATATAACATTCATTATTACCTATATTATGCAGTTATTATCGCTAGCACTATAATAATTATACTTATTACTTTTATTATTATCAATATAGTATGCATTATTACCCATATTATGCAGTTAATACCGCTAGAGCTATAATAATTACAGTTATTACTCAGAATATTATCAATATAGTATGCATTATTACCCATATTATGCAGTTATTATCGCTACAGCTCAAATAATTACACTTATTACACCGTATATTATCAATATAACATGCATTATTACCCATATTACGCAGTTATTATCGCTAGAAGTATAATAATTGTACTTGTTACTTTTATTATTATCAAAATAACATGCATTATTACCCATATTATGCGGTTATTATCGCTACAGCTATAATAATTACACTTATTACACTCTAGATTATCAATATAACATGCATTATTACCCATATTATGTAGTTATTATCGCTGGAACTGTAATAATTATACTTATTACTCCCAATATTATGAATATAACATGCATTATTACCCATATTATGCAGTTATTATCGCTAGAGCTACAATAATTACACTTATTACTCCCAATATTATCAATATAATATGCATTATTACCCATATTATACAGTTATTATTGCTAGAGCTATAATAATTACACTTATTACACACAATATTATCAATGTGACATGGATTATTACCTATATTATGCAGTTATTATCGCTAGAACTATAATAATTATACTTATTACTTTTATTATTATCAATAGAGTATGCATTATTACCCATATTATGCAGTTATTGCCGCTACAGCTATAATTATTACACTTATTACACCCTATATTATCAATATAACATGCATTATTACCCATATTATGAAGTTATTATCGCCGGAACTCTATTAATTATACTTATTACTCGCAATATTATCAATATAACATGCATTATTACCCATCTTATGAAGTTATTATCGCTACAGCTATAGTAATTACACTTATTACACCCAATATTATGAAGATAACATGCATTATTGCCTATATTATGCAGTTATTATCGCTAGCACTATAATAATTATACTTATTACTTTTATTATTATCGCTGGAACTGTAATAATTATACTTATTACTCCCAATATTATCAATATAACATGCATTATTACCCATATTATGCAGTTATTATCGCTAGAGCTACAACAATTACACTTATTACTCCCAATATTATCAATGTAATATGCATTACTACCCATATTATACAGTTATTATTGCTAGAGCTACAATAATTACACTTATTACACACAATATTATCAATATGACATGGATTATTACCTATATTATGCAGTTATTATCGCTAGAACTATAATAATTATACTTATTACTTTTATTATTTTCAATATAGTATGCATTATTACCCATATTATGCAGTTATTACCGCTACAGCTATAATAATTACACTTATTACACCCTATATTATCAATATAGTATGCATTATTACCCATATTATGCAGTTAATACCGCTAGAGCTATAATAATTACAGTTATTACTCAGAATATTATCAATATAGTATGCATTATTACCCATATTATGCAGTTATTATCGCTACAGCTATAATAATTACACTTATTACACCGTATATTATCAATATAACATGCATTATTACCCATATTATGCAGTTATTATCGCTAGAGCTACAATAATTACACTTATTACTCCCAATATTATCAATATAATATGCATTATTACCCATATTATACAGTTATTATCGCTACAGCTATAGTAATTACACTTATTACACCCAATATTATGAAGATAACATGCATTATTGCCTATATTATGCAGTTATTATCGCTAGCACTATAATAATTATACTTATTACTTTTATTATTATCGCTGGAACTGTAATAATTATACATATTACTCCCAATATTATCAATATAACATGCATTATTACCTATATTATGCAGTTATTATCGCTAGCACTATAATAATTATACTTATTACTTTTATTAGTATCGCTGGAACTGTAATAATTATACTTATTACTCCCAATATTATCAATATAACATGCATTATTACCCATATTATGCAGTTATTATCGCTAGAGCTACAATAATTACACTTATTACTCCCAATATTATCAATGTAATATGCATTATTACCCATATTATACAGTTATTATTGCTAGAGCTATAATAATTACACCTATTACACACAATATTATCAATATGACATGGATTATTACCTATATTATGCAGTTATTATCGCTAGCAATATAATAATTATACTTATTACTTTTATTATTATCAATATAGTATGCATTATTACCCATATTATGCAGTTATTACCGCTAGAGCTATAATAATTACAGTTATTACTCAGAATATCATCAATATAACATGCATTATTACCCATATTATGCGGTTATTATCGCTAGAGCTATAATAATTACACTTATGACACCCTATATTATCAATATAACATGCATTATTACCCATATTATGAAGTTATTATAGCTACAGCTATAGTAATTACACTTATTACACCCAATATTATCAAGATAACATGCATTATTTCCTATATTATGCAGTTATTACCGCTAGAGCTATAATAATTACAGTTATTACTCAGAATATTATCAATATAACATGCATTATTACCCATATGATGCAGTTATTTTTGCTAGAGCTATAATAATTACACTTATTACACACAATATTATCAATATGGCATGGATTATTACCTATATTATGCAGTTATTATCGCTAGAACTATAATAATTATACTTATTACTTTTATTATTATCAATATAGTGTGCATTATTACCCATATTATGCAGTTATTACCGCTACAACTATAATAATTACACTTATTACACCCAATGTTATCAATATAACATTCATTATTACCTATATTATGCAGTTATTATCGCTCGAACTGTAATAATTATTCTTATTACTTTTATTATTATCAATATAACATGCATTATTACCCATATTACGCAGTTATTATCGCTAGAAGTATAATAATAATACTTATTACTTTTATTATTATCAATATAACATGCATTATTACCCATATTATGCGGTTATTATCGCTAGAGCTATAATAATTACACTTATGACACCCTATATTATCAATATAACATGCATTATTACCCATATTATGAAGTTATTATCGCTACAGCTATAGTAATTACACTTATTACACCCAATATTATCAAGATAACATGCATTATTACCTATATTATGCAGTTATTATCGCTAGCACTATAATAATTATACTTATTACTTTTATTATTATCAATATAGTATGCATTATTACCCATATTATGCAGTTAATACCGCTAAAGCTATAATAATTACAGTTATTACTCAGAATATTATCAATATAGTATGCATTATTACCCATATTATGCAGTTATTATCGCTACAGCTATAATAATTACACTTATTACACCGTATATTATCAATATAACATGCATTATTACCCATATTACGCAGTTATTATCGCTAGAAGTATAATAATTGTACTTGTTACTTTTATTATTATCAAAATAACATGCATTATTACCCATATTATGCGGTTATTATCGCTACAGCTATAATAATTACACTTATTACACTCTAGATTATCAATATAACATGCATTATTACCCATATTATGTAGTTATTATCGCTGGAACTGTAATAATTATACTTATTACTCCCAATATTATGAATATAACATGCATTTTTACCCATATTATGCAGTTATTATCGCTAGAGCTACAATAATTACACTTATTACACACAATATTATCAATATGACATGGATTATTACCTATATTATGCAATTATTATCGCTAGAACTATAATAATTATACTTATTACTTTTATTATTATCAATATAGTATGCATTATTACCCATATTATGCAGTTATTATCGCTACAGCTATAGTAATTACACTTATTACACCCAATATTATGAAGATAACATGCATTATTACCTATATTATGCAGTTATTATCGCTAGCACTATAATAATTATACTTATTACTTTTATTATTATCGCTGGAACTGTAATAATTATACTTATTACTCCCAATATTATCAATATAACATGCATTATTACCCATATTATACAGTTATTATCGCTAGAGCTACAATAATTACACTTATTACTCCAAATATTATCAATGTAATATGCATTATTACCCATATTATACAGTTATTATTGCTAGAGCTATAATAATTACACTTATTACACACAATATTATCAATATGACATGGATTATTACCTATATTATGCAGTTATTATCGCTAGAACTATAATAATTATACTTATTACTTTTATTATTATCAATATAGTATGCATTATTACCTATATTATGCAGTTATTACCGCTACAGCTATAATAATTACACTTATTACACCCTATATTATCAATATAACATGCATTATTACCCATATTATGAAGTTATTATCGCCGGAACTCTAATAATTATACTTATTACTCGCAATATTATCAATATAACATGCATTATTACCCATATTATGAAGTTATTATCGCTACAGCTATAGTAATTACACTTATTACACCCATTATTATGAAGATAACATGCATTATTACCTATATTATGCAGTTATTATCGCTAGCACTATAATAATTATACTTATTACTTTTATTAGTATCGCTGGAACTGTAATAATTATACTTATTACTCCCAATATTATCAATATAACATGCATTATTACCCATATTATGCAGTTATTATCGCTAGAGCTACAATAATTACACTTATTACTCCCAATATTATCAATGTAATATGCATTATTACCCATATTATACAGTTATTATTGCTAGAGCTATAATAATTACACTTATTACACCCTATATTATCAATATAACATGCATTATTACCCATATTATGAAGTTACTATCGCTAGAAGTATAATAATTATACTTGTTACTTTTATTATTATCAATATAACATGCATTATTACCCATATTATGCAGTTATTACCGCTACAGCTATAATAATTACACTTATTACACCCAATGTTATCAATATAACATTCATTATTACCTATATTATGCAGTTATTATCGCTCGAACTGTAATAATTATTCTTATTACTTTTATTATTATCAATATAACATGCATTATTACCCATATTACGCAGTTATTATCGCTAGAAGTATAATAATTATACTTGTTACTTTTATTATTATCAATATAACATGCATTATTACCCATATTATGCGGTTATTATCGCTAGAGCTGTAATAATTACACTTATGACACCCTATATTATCAATATAACAAGCATTATTACCCATATTATGAAGTTATTATCGCTAGAGCTATAATAATTACAGTTATTACTCAGAATATTATCAATATAACATGCATTATTACCCATATTATGCAGTTATTATTGCTAGAGCTATAATAATTACACTTATTACACACAATATTATCAATATGACATGGATTATTACCTATATTATGCAGTTATTGTCGCCAGAACTGTAATAATTATACTTATTACTTTTATTATTATCAATATAGTATGCATTATTACCCATATTATGCAGTTATTACCGCTACAGCTATAATAATTACACTTATTACACCCTATATTATCAATATAACATGCATTATTACCCATAATATGAAGTTATTATCGCCCGAACTGTAATAATTATACTTAATACTCGCAATATTATCAATATAACATGCATTATTACCCATATTATGAAGTTATTATCGCTACAGCTATAGTAATTACACTTATTACACCCAATATTATCAAGATAACATGCATTATTACCTATATTATGCAGTTATTATCGCTAGCACTATAATAATTATACTTATTAGTTTTATTATTATCAATATAGTATGCATTATTACCCATATTATGCAGTTATTACCGCTAGAGCTATAATAATTACAGTTATTACTCAGAATATCATCAATATAACATGCATTATTTCCCATATTATGCGGTTATTATCGCTAGAGCTATAATAATTACACTTATGACACCCTATATTATCAATATAACATGCATTATTACCCATATTATGAAGTTATTATCGCTACAGCTATAGTAATTACACTTATTACACCCAATATTATCAAGATAACATGCATTATTACCTATATTATGCAGTTATTATCGCTAGAGCTACAATAATTACACTTATTACTCCCAATATTATCAATATAACATGCATTATTACCCATATTATGCAGTTATTATCGCTAGAGCTACAATAATTACACTTATTACTCCCAATATTATCAATATAATATGCATTATTACCCATATTATACAGTTATTATCGCTAGAGCTATTACAATTACAATTATTACATCCAATGTTATCAATATAACATTCATTATTACCTATATTATGCAGTTATTATCGCTAGAAGTATAATAATTATACTTGTTACTTTTATTATTATCAATATAACATGCATTATTACCCATATTATGCAGTTATTACCGCTAGAGCTATAATAATTACACCTATTACACCCTAGATTATCAATATAACATGCATTATTACCCATATTATGTAGTTATTATCGCTGGAATTGTAATAATTATACTTATTACTCCCAATATTATCAACATAACATGCATTATTACCCATATTATACAGTTATTATTGCTAGAGCTATAATAATTACTCTTATTACACACAATATTATCAATATGACATGGATTATTACCTATATTATGCAGTTATTATCGCTAGAACTATAATAATTATACTTATTACTTTTATTATTATCAATATAGTATGCATTATTACCCATATTATGCAGTTATTACCGCTACAGCTATAATAATTACACTTATTACACCCTATATTATCAATATAACATGCATTACTACCCATATTATGAAGTTATTATCGCCGGAACTCTAATAATTATACTTATTACTCGCAATATTATCAATATAACATGCATTATTACCCATATTATGAAGTTATTATCGCTACAGCTATAGTAATTACACTTATTACACCCAATATTATGAAGATAACATGCATTATTGCCTATATTATGCAGTTATTATCGCTAGCACTATAATAATTATACTTATTACTTTTATTATTATCGCTGGAACTGTAATAATTATACTTATTACTCCCAATATTATCAATATAACATGCATTATTACCCATATTATGCAGTTATTATCGCTAGAGCTACAACAATTACACTTATTACTCCCAATATTATCAATGTAATATGCATTACTACCCATATTATACAGTTATTATTGCTAGAGCTACAATAATTACACTTATTACACACAATATTATCAATATGACATGGATTATTACCTATATTATGCAGTTATTATCGCTAGAACTATAATAATTGTACTTATTACTTTTATTATTATCAATATAGTATGCATTATTACCCATATTATGCAGTTATTACCGCTACAGCTATAATAATTACACTTATTACACCCTATATTATCAATATAACATGCATTATTACCCATATTATGAAGTTATTATCGCCGGAACTCTAATAATTATACTTATTACTCGCAATATTATCAATATAACATGCATTATTACCCATATTATGAAGTTATTATCGCTACAGCTATAGTAATTACACTTATGACACCCTATATTATCAATATAACATGCATTATTACCCATATTATGAAGTTATTATCGCTACAGCTATAGTAATTACACTTATTACACCCAATATTATCAAGATAACATGCATTATTACCTATATTATGCAGTTATTATCGCTAGCACTATAATAATTATACTTATTACTTTTATTACTATCAATATAGTATGCATTATTACCCATATTATGCAGTTGTTACCGCTACAGCTATAATAATTACACTTATTACACCCAATGTTATCAATATAACATTCATTATTACCTATATTATGCAGTTATTATCGCTCGAACTGTAATAATTATTCTTATTACTTTTATTATTATCAATATAACATGCATTTTTACCCATATTACGCAGTTATTATCGCTAGAAGTATAATAATTATACTTGTTACTTTTATTATTATCAATATAACATGCATTATTTCCCATATTATGCGGTTATTATCGCTAGAGCTATAGTAATTACACTTATGACACCCTATATTATCAATATAACATGCATTATTACCCATATTATGCAGTTATTATTGCTAGAGCTATAATAATTACACTTATTACACACAATATTATCAATATGACATGGATTATTACCTATATTATGCAGTTATTATCGCTAGAACTATAATAATTATACTTATTACATTTATTATTATCAATATAGTATGCATTATTACCCATATTATGCAGTAATTACCGCTACAGCTATAATAATTACACTTATTACACCCAATGTTATCAGTATAACATTCATTATTACCTATATTATGCAGTTATTATCGCTCGAACTGTAATAATTATTCTTATTACTTTTATTATTATCAATATAACATGCATTATTACCCATATTACGCAGTTATTATCGCTAGAAGTATAATAATTATACTTGTTACTTTTATTATTATCAATATAACATGCATTATTACCCATATTATGCGGTTATTATCGCTAGAGCTATAATAATTACACTTATGACACCCTATATTATCAATATAACAAGCATTATTACCCATATTATGAAGTTATTATCGCTAGAGCTATAATAATTACAGTTATTACTCAGAATATTATCAATATAACATGCATTATTACCCATATTATGCAGTTATTATTGCTAGAGCTATAATAATTACACTTATTACACACAATATTATCAATATGACATGGATTATTACCTATATTATGCAGTTATTATCGCTAGAACTATAATAATTATACTTATTACTTTTATTATTATCAATATAGTATGCATTATTACCCATATTATGCAGTTATTACCGCTACAGCTATAATAATTACACTTATTACACCCTATATTATCAATATAACATGCATTATTACCCATAATATGAAGTTATTATCGCCCGAACTGTAATAATTATACTTAATACTCGCAATATTATCAATATAACATGCATTATTACCCATATTATGTAGTTATTATCGCTGGAATTGTAATAATTATACTTATTACTCCCAATATTATCAACATAACATGCATTATTACCCATATTATACAGTTATTATTGCTAGAGCTATAATAATTACTCTTATTACACACAATATTATCAATATGACATGGATTATTACCTATATTATGCAGTTATTATCGCTAGAACTATAATAATTATACTTATTACTTTTATTATTATCAATATAGTATGCATTATTACCCATATTATGCAGTTATTACCGCTACAGCTATAATAATTACACTTATTACACCCTATATTATCAATATAACATGCATTACTACCCATATTATGAAGTTATTATCGCCGGAACTCTAATAATTATACTTATTACTCGCAATATTATCAATATAACATGCATTATTACCCATATTATGAAGTTATTATCGCTACAGCTATAGTAATTACACTTATTACACCCAATATTATGAAGATAACATGCATTATTGCCTATATTATGCAGTTATTATCGCTAGCACTATAATAATTATACTTATTACTTTTATTATTATCGCTGGAACTGTAATAATTATACTTATTACTCCCAATATTATCAATATAACATGCATTATTACCCATATTATGCAGTTATTATCGCTAGAGCTACAACAATTACACTTATTACTCCCAATATTATCAATGTAACATGCATTATTACCCATATTATGCAGTTATTATTGCTAGAGCTATAATAATTACACTTATTACACACAATATTATCAATATGACATGGATTATTACCTATATTATGCAGTTATTATCGCTCGAACTATAATAATTATTCTTATTACTTTTATTATTATCAATATAGTATGCATTATTACCCATATTACGCAGTTATTACCGCTAGAGCTATAATAATTACAGTTATTACTCAGAATATTATCAATATAACATGCATTATTACCCATATTATGCAGTTATTATTGCTAGAGCTATAATAATTACACTTATTACACACAATATTATCAATATGACATGGATTATTACCTATATTATGCAGTTATTATCGCTAGAACTATAATAATTATACTTATTACTTTTATTATTATCAATATAGTATGCATTATTACCCATATTATGCAGTTATTACCGCTACAGCTATAATAATTACACTTATTACACCCAATGTTATCAATATAACATTCACTATTACCTATATTATGCAGTTATTATCGCTCGAACTGTAATAATTATTCTTATTACTTTTATTATTATCAATATAACATGCATTATTACCCATATTACGCCCGCCTCCTGGACGCTTTCCGGGAGGCGGGCGATCTATCGGGTCGGCAGTTTGGCTTTCGTCGCGGAAGGTCTACCGTCGACGCCCTACGGGTGGTCCTGGACGCCGCCGAAAAGGCGGAGACAGGGAACCGACACAGTTGGCATGTCGTCCTCGTAGCCACGCTGGACGTCCGGAACGCCTTTAACTCGGTGAGTTGGCTGGGGATACTCGCGGCCCTGGAGAACACTTTCCAGGTGCCGGACTATCTCCTCCGCATGATGGAGGATTACCTCTCTGACCGTGTCCTTGTTTACGACACGGTCGAGGGGCGGCGGAGAAAAAAAGTCTCCGCAGGAGTGGCACAGGGTTCCATTCTAGGACCAGACCTCTGGAATGCGTTCTACGACGCCATCCTGCGGATCGAGTTCCCCAGCGAGGCGTTCCTGGTGGGCTACGCGGACGACATTGCGGCAGTAATTGTCGCCCGCGACACGGAGCGCGCACAGTTTGGCCTGAATCAGGTCATGAGGCGGGTGGAGAGGTGGATGGGTGACGCGGGTCTTCGGCTAGCAACCGAGAAGACCGAGCTCGTCGTCCTGTCAAGGCGAAGGATCCCCACCGTGATACCATTCAAGGTGGGGATCCATACCATCTTAGCCAAGGCCGCCGTGAAATACCTGGGGGTCCTCCTTGATTCCAAGAGGACTTTTTGGGCACATATACGGCAGGCGGCCGACAGGGCGGCGGCAACCGCGTCGTCCTTAGCCCGCCTCATGGCGAACATTGGAGGCCCACAGCCGGCGAAGCGGAGGCTCCTGATGTCCACCGCCGAGTCCATACTTTTGTATGGCTCGGAGATTTGGGCAGGAGCTCTCTGCTTCGAGAAGTACCGCCGCAGACTCGCGGCGGTTCAGAGAAGGTGCGCACTCCGGGTGGCCTGTTCTTACAGGACTGTCGCGGAGCCAGCTGTGTTGGTGATAGCCGGTATGGTCCCCATAGACCTGCTCGCTCATGAGCGTCAGCAGGTCTATGGGGCCAAAAGGAATGGCCAGGAGAAGGTCGAGGCGAAGAGGGTGGCTCGTGAAGCCACTCTGCACCGCTGGCAGCAACGTTGGAATGAGGAGACCCGGGGGCGTTGGACAGCTAGGCTCATTCCATGTCTAGCCCCTTGGGTATCCAGAAAGCACGGCGAGGTGGGTTACTACCTTACCCAGTTCCTTAGTGGGCACGGATACTTCCGTGCCTATCTTTTTAGGATGGGTAAGGCCACCTCGCCGATGTGTGGTTATGGCTGCCAGGGTGCGGAGGATAGTGCTGAGCACACCCTTTTCGCCTGCCGTCGATGGACGGCTGAGCGGGATGCCCTCCAACAGGAGGTTGGCCCCATCACCCCCGACATCATCGTGGGGGTGATGCTGCAAACTTTGCTGCACTGGAGCGCCGTTGGCACTTACGTGCGACGGCTGCTCCAGCAGAAGAAGACGGAGGAGAGCCGGTGGAATCCCCTAAATCCAGTGTAGGGGATTCCATCGGCAAGTTAAAATAGCTCCTAACGGGCCACCTTTTGTCGTCAGGGCATCTCCCTTGAGACGTGCGAAATCGCACAACAGGTGACTCCCCCCTGAAGTAATGTGAAAAACAGTTCCGGGGGGGACTAAAGTCACAGCGAGGGTTAGGGGTTTTAGCCGGTAGAAATCCGGCATACCCCGGGGCACGTGGCCTAGCCCCGGGGATCTTTAGAAGATTTCCCCTGTTTCCCTTCCCAAAACAAAAAAAAAAAAAAAAAAAAAAAATTACCCGTATTATACTGTTATTATCGCTAGAACTATAATAATTATACTTATTACTTTTATTGTTGTCAATATATCATGCATTATTACCCGTATTATACTGTTATTATTGCTAGAACTATAATGATTATACTGATTACTATTATTCTTATCAATATAACGTGCAGTATTACCCATATAGTACTGTTATTACCGCTAGAACTATAATAATTATACTTACTATTTTTATTATTGTCAATATAACATACATTATTACCCGTATTATACTGTTATTATCGCTAGAACTATAATAATTATACTTACTATTTTTATTACCATCAATATAACACGCAGTATTACCCATATTATACTGTTTTTATCGCTAGAACTATAATAATTATACTTATTACTTTTATTGTCATCAATATATCGTGCATTATTACCCGTATTATACTGTTAATATTGCTAGAACTATAATGATTATACTTATTACTATTATTATTATCAATATAACGCGCAGTATTACCCATATTGTGTTGTTATTACCGCTAGAACTATAATGATTATACTTATTACTTTTATTGTTATCAATATAACATGCATTAGCACCCATATTATAAACTTATTATCGCTAGAACTGTAGTAATTATACTTATTACTTTTACTATTATGAATATAGCGTGCATTATTACCATATTACGCAGTTATTATCGCTAGAACTATAATAACTATACTTATTACTTTTATTATTATCAATGTAACATGCGTTATTACTCGTATTATGCTGTTGTGATCGCTAGAACTATAATAATTATACTTATTACTTTTATTGTCATCAATATATCATGCATTATTACCCGTATTATGCAGTTATTATCGCTAGAACTATAATAATTATACTTATTACTTTTATTGTTATCAATATAACATGCATTATCACCCATATTATAGACTTATTATCGCTAGAACTGTAGTAATTATACTTATTTCTTTCATTATTATCAATATAACGTGCATTATTACCAATATTATGCAGTTATTATCGCTAGAACTATAATAACTATACCTATTACTTTTATTGTTATCAATATAACGTGCATTATTACCAATATTATGCAGTTATTATCGCTAGAACTATAATAAATATACCTATTACTTTTATTGTTATCAATATAACGTGCATTATTACCCATATTATGCATTTATTAACGCTAGAACTGTAATAATTATACTTATTACTTTTATTATAATCAATATAACATGCATTATTACCCGTATTATGCTGTTATTATCGCAAGAACTATAATAATCGTACTTATTACTTTTATTATTATCAATATAACGTGCATTATTAACCATATTATGCAGTTATTATCGCTAGAACTATAATAACTATACCTATTACTTTTATTGTTATCAATATAACGTGCATTATTACCCATATTATGCATTTATTATCGCAAGAACTATAATAATCATACTTATTACTTTTATTATAATCAATACAACATGCATTATTACCCGTATTCTACTGTTATTATCGCTGGAACTATAATAATTATACTTATTACTTTTATTGTTATCAATATATCATGCATTATTACCAGTATTATACTGTTATTATCGCTAGAACTATAATGATTATACTTATTACTATTATTATTATCAATATAACGTGCAGTATTACCCATATTGTACTGTTATTACCGCTAGAACTTTAATGATTATACTTATTACTTTTACTATTATCAATATAGCGTACATTATTACCCATGTTATGCATTTATTATCGCTAGAACTATAATAACTATACCTATTACTTTTATTGTTATCAATATAACGTGCATTATTACCCATATTATGCATTTATTATCGCAAGATCTATAATAATCATACTTATTACTTTTATTATTATCAATATAACGTGCATTATTAACCATACTATGCAGTTATTATCGCTAGAACAATAATAACAATACCTATTACTTTTATTGTCATCAATATAACGTGCATTATTACCCATATTATGCATTTATTATCGCTAGAACTGTAATAATTATACTTATTACTTTTATTATTATCAATATAACATGCATTATTACCCGTATTATACTGTTATTATCGCTAGAACTATAATAATTATACTTATTACTTTTATTGTTATCAATATAACATGCATTATTACCTGTATTATACTGTTATTATTGCTAGAACTATAATAATCATACTTATTACTTTCATTAGTATCAATATAACGTGCATTATTACCCATATTATGCAGTTATCATCGCTAGAACAATAATAATTATACTTATTACTTTTATTGTTATCAATATAACATGCATTATAACCCATATTATAGACTTATTATCGCTAGAACTGTAGTAATTATACTTATTACTTTCATTATTATCAATATAACGTGCATTATTAACCATATTATGCAGTTATTATCGCTAGAACTATAATAACAATACCTATTACTTTTATTGCCATCAATATAACGTGCATTATTACCCATATTATGCATTTATTATCGCTAGAACTGTAATAATTATACTTATTACTTTTATTATTATCAATATAACATGCATTATTACCCGTATTATACTGTTATTATCGCTAGAACTATAATAATTATACTTATTACTTTTATTGTCATCAATATATCATGCATTATTACCCGTATTATACTGTGATTATTGCTAGAACTATAATGACTATACTTATTACATTTATTATTATCAATATAACGTGCATTATTAACCATATTGTACTGTTATTACCGCTAGAACTATAATGATTATACTTATTACTTTTATTATTGTCAATATAACATACATTATTACCCGTATTATACTGTTATTATCGCTAGAACTATAATAATTATACTTATTACTTTTATTGTCATCAATATATCATGCATTATTACCCATATTATGCATTTATTATCGCTAGAACTGTAATAATTATACTTATTACTTTTATTGTTATCAATATAACATGCATTATCACCCATATTATAGACTTATTATCGCTAGAACTGTAGTAATTATACTTATTACTTTCATTATTATCAATATAACGTGCATTATTACCAATATTATGCAGTTATAATCGCTAGAACTATAATAATTACACTTATTACTTTTATTGTTATCAATATAACATGCATTATCACCCATATTATAGACTTATTATGCTAGAACTGTAGTAATTATACTTATTACGCCCAATATTATCAGTATAACATGCATTATTACCCATATTATGCAGTTATTATTGCTAGAGCTATAGTAATTACACTTATTACATCCAATATTATCAATATAACATGCATTATTACCCATATAATACAGTTATTATCGCTAGAACTATAATAATATTACTTATTACTCCCAATGTTATCAATATAAATTGCATTATTACCCATATTATACTGTTATTATCGCTAGAACTATAATGATTATACTTATTACTATTATTCTTATCAATATAACGTGCAGTATTACCCATATTGTACTGTTATTACCGCTAGAACTATAATGATTATGCTTATTACTTTTATTATTGTCAATAAAACATGCATTATTACTCGTATTATACTGTTATTATCGCTAGAACTATAATAATTATACTTATTACTTTCATTGTTATCATTATAACATGCATTAGCACCCATATTATAGGCTTATTATCGCTAGAACTGTAGTAATTATACTTATTACTTTTGCTATTATCAATATAGCGTGCATTATTATCCATATTACGCAGTTATTATCGCTAGAACTATAATAACTATACTTATTACTTTTACTATTATCAATATAACATGCATTATTACTCGTATTATGCTGTTGTGATCGCTAGAACTATAATAATTATACTTACTATTTTTATTACCATCAATATAACACGCAGTATTACCCATATTATACTGTTTTTATCGCTAGAACGATAATAATTATACTTATTACTTTTATTGTCATCAGTATATCATGCATTATTACCCGTATTATACTGTTAATATTGCTAGAATTATAATGATTATACTTATTACTATTATTATTATCAATATAACGCGCAGTATTACCCATATTGTACTGTTATTACCGCTAGAACTATAATGATTATACTTATTACTTTTACTATTATCAATATAGCGTACATTATTACTCATGTTATGCATTTATTATCGCTAGAACTATGATAATTATACTTATTACATTTATTATTATCAATATAACATGCATTATTACCCGTATTATGCTGTTATTATCGCAAGAACTATAATAATCGTACTTATTACTTTTATTATTATCAATATAACGTGAATTATTAACCATATTATGCAGTTATTATCGCTAGAACTATAATAACTATACCTATTACTTTTATTGTTATCAATATAACGTGCATTATTACCCATATTATGCATTTATTATCGCAAGAACTATAATAATCATACTTATTACTTTTATTATTATCAATAGAACGTGCATTATTAAAAATATTATGCATTTATTACCGCTAGAACTGTAATAATTATACTTATTACTTTTATTATTATCAATATAACATGCATTATTACCCGTATTATACTGTTATTATCGCTAGAACTATAATAATTATACTTATTATTTTTATTATTATCAATATACCATGCATTATTAACCGTATTATACTGTTATTATCGCTAGAACTATAATGATTATACTTATTACTATTATTATTATCAATATAACGTGCAGTATTACCCATATTATAGACTTATTATCGCTAGAACTGTAGTAATTATACTTATTACTTTTATTATTATGAATATAGCGTACATTATTACCCATGCTATGCATTTATTATCGCTACAACTATAATAAATATACCTATTACTTTTATTGTTATCAATATAACGTGCATTATTACCCATATTATGCATTTATTACTGCTAGAACTGTAATAATTATACTTATTACTTTTATTGTCATCAATATATCATGCATTATTACCCGTATTATACTGTGATTATTGCTAGAACTATAATGACTATACTTATTACATTTATTATTATCAATATAACGTGCATTATTACCAACATTATGCAGTTATTATCGCTAGAACTATAATAATTACACTTATTACTTTTATTGTTATCAATATAACATGCATTATCAGCCATATTATAGACTTATTATGCTAGAACTGTAGTAATTATACTTATTACGCCCAATATTATCAGTATAACATGCATTATTACCCATATTAGGCAGTTATTATTGCTAGAGCTATAGTAATTACACTTATTACATCCAATATTATCAATATAACATGCATTATTACCCATATAATACAGTTATTATCGCTAGAACTATAATAATATTACTTATTACTCCCAATGTTATCAATATAAATTGCATTATTACCCATATTATGCAGTTATTATTGCTAGAGCTATAATAATTACACTTATTACACACAATATTATCAATATAACATGGATTAATACCTATATTATGCAGTTATTATCGCTAGAACTATAATAACTATACCTATTACTTTTATTGTTATCAATATAACGTGCATTATTACCCATATTATGCATTTATTATCGCAAGAACTATAATAATCATACTTATTACTTTTATTATTATCAATAGAACGTGCATTATTAAAAATATTATGCATTTATTACCGCTAGAACTGTAATAATTATACTTATTACTTTTATTATTATCAATATAACATGCATTATTACCCGTATTATACTGTTATTATCGCTAGAACTATAATAATTATACTTATTATTTTTATTATTATCAATATACCATGCATTATTAACCGTATTATACTGTTATTATCGCTAGAACTATAATAATTATACTTATTACTTTTATTATTATCAATATAGTATACATTATTACCCATATTATGCAGTTATTACCGCTACAGCTGTAATAATTACAGTTATTACTCAGAATATTATCAATATAATATGCATTATTACCCATATTATGCAGTTAATATCGCTAGAGCTATAATAATTACACTTATTACTCCCAATATTATCAATATAGTAAGCGTTATTACCCATATTATGCAGTTATTATCGCTACCTCTATAATAATTACACTTATTACACCCTATATTATCAATCTAACATGCATTATTACCCATATTACGCAGTTATTATCGCTAGAAGTATAATAATTATACTTGTTACTTGTATTATTATCAATATAACATACATTATTACCCATATCACGCAGTTATCATCGCTGCAACTATAATAATTACACTTATTACACCCTATATTATCAATATAACATGCATTATTACCCATATTATGCAGTTATTATCGCTAGAACTGTAGTAATTATACTTATTACGCCCAATAGTATCAGTATAACATGCATTATGACCCATAGTATACAGTTATTATCGCCGGAACTGTAATAATTATGCTTGTTACTTTTATTATTATCAATGTAACATGCATTATTACCCATATTATGCGGTTATTATCGCTAGAGCTATAATAATTATACTAATTACTTTTATTATTATCAATATAGTATGCATTATTACCCATATTATACAGTTATTATTGCTAGAGCTATAATAATTACACTTATTACACACAATATTATCAATATAACATGGATTATTACCTATATTATGCAGTTATTATCGCTAGAACTATAATAATTATACTTATTACTCGCAATGTTATCAATATAATATGCATTATTACCCATATTAAACAGTTATTATCGATAGAACTTGAATAATTATACATAATACTCCCAATATTATCAATATAACATGCATTGTTACCCATATTTTGCAGTTATTATCGCTAGAGCTATAATAATTACACTTATTACTCCCAATATTATCAATATAACATGCATTATTACCCATATCATATAATTATTATCGCTAGAACTATAATAACTATACGTATTACTTTTATTATTATCAATATAACATGCATTATTACCCATATTATGCAGTTATTATCGTTAGAGCTATAATAATTACACTTATTACTCCCTATATCATCAATCTAACATGCATTATTACCCATATTACGCAGTTATTATCGCTAGAAGTATAATAATTATACTTGTTACTTGTATTATTATCAATATAACATACATTATCACCCATATCACGCAGTTATCATCGCTACAACCATAATAATTGCACTTATTACACCCTATATTATCAATATAACATGCATTATTACCCATATTATGCAGTTATTATCGCTAGAAGTATAATAATTATACTTGTTACTTGTATTATTATCAATATAACATACATTATTACCCAAATCACGCAGTTATCATCGCTACAAGTATAATAATTACACTTATTACACCCTATATTATCAATATAACATGCATTATTACCCATATTATGCAGTTATTATCGCTAGAACTGTAGTTATTATACTTATTACGCCCAATATTATCAGTATAACATGCATTATGACCCATGAAATACAGTTATTTACGCTAGAACTATAATAATATTACTTATTACTCCCAATGTTATCAATATAAATTGCATTATTACCCATATCATACAGTTATTATCGCTAGAACTATAATAATTATACTTATTACTTTTATCATTATTAATATAACATGCATTATTACCCATATTATGCAGTTATTATTTGTAGGGGACATAATAATTACAGTTATTACTCCCAATATTATCAATATAACATGCATTATTACCCATAATATGCAGTTATTATCGCTAGAACTACAATAATTATACTTATTACTTTTATTATTATCAATATGACATACATTATTACCCGTATTATACTGTTATTATCGCCGGAACTATAACAATTATACTTATTGCTCCCAATATTATCAATATAGCATGCATTATGACCCATAGTATACAGTTATTATCGCCGGAACTGTAATAATTATGCTTGTTACATTTATTATTATCAATGTAACATGCATTATTACCCATATTATGCGGTTATTATCGCTAGAGCTATAATAATTATACTAATTACTTTTATTATTATCAATATAGTATGCATTATTACCCATATTATACAGTTATTATTGCTAGAGCTATAATAATTACACCTATTACACACAATATTATCAATATAACATGGATTATTACCTATATTATGCAGTTATTATCGCTAGAACTATAATAATTATACTTATTACTCGCAATGTTATCAATATAATATGCATTATTACCCATATTAAACAGTTATTATCGCTAGAACTTGAATAATTATACATAATACTCCCAATATTATCAATATAACATGCATTGTTACCCATATTTTGCAGTTATTATCGCTAGAGCTATAATAATTACACTTATTACTCCCAATATTATTAATATAACATGCATTAATACCCATATTTTACAGTTATTATCGCCAGACCTATAATAGTTATACTTATTACTCTTATTATTATCAATATAACATGCATTATTACCCATATTATGCAGTTATTATCGCTAGAACTGTAATAATTATACTTATTACTTTTATTATTATCAATATAGTATGCATTATTACCCATATTACGCAGTTATTATGGCTACAACTATAATAATTATATTTATAACTTTTCTTATTATCAATATAACATGCATTATTACCCATACTATGCAGTTATTACCGCTACAGCTATAATAATTACACTTATTACACCCAATGTTATCAATATAACATTCATTGTTACCTATATTATGCAGTTATTATCGCTAGAACTATAATAACAATACGTATTACTTTTATTATTATAAATATAACATGCATTATTACCCATATTATACAGTTATTATCGCTAGAGCTATAATAATTACACTTATTACACCCAATATTATCAATGTAGCATGCATTATTACCTATATTATGCAGTTATTATCGCTCGAACTATAATAATTATACTTCTTACTTTTATTATTATCAATATAGTATGCGTTATTACCCATATTATGCAGTTATTAACGCTAGAGCTATAATAATTACACTTATTACACCCTATATTATCAATATAACATGCATTATTACCCATATTACGCAGTTATTATCGCTACAACTATAAGAATTATACTTATACCTTTTATTTTTATCAATATAACATGCATTATTACCCATATTACGCAGTTATTATCGCTAGAAGCATAATAATTATACTTCTTACTTTTATTATTATCAATATAGTATCCGTTATTACCCATATTATGCAGTTATTATCGCTACCTCTATAATAATTACACTTATTACACCCTATATCATCAATATAACATGCATTATTACCCATATCATACAATTATTATCGCTAGAACTATAATAACTATACGTATTACTTTTATTATTATCAATATAACATGCATCATTACCCATATTATGCAGTTATTATCGCTAGAGCTATAATAATTACACTTATTACTCCCAATATTATCAATATAATATGCATTATTACCCATATTATGCAGTTATTATCGCTCGAATTATAATAATTATACTTCTTACTTTTATTATTATCAATATAGTAGGCGTTACTACCCATATTATGCAGTTATTATCGCTACCTCTATAATAATTACACTTATTACACCCTATATTATCAATCTAACATGCATTATTACCCATATTACGCAGTTATTATCGCTAGAAGTATAATAATTATACTTCTTACTTCTATTATTATCAATATAGTATGCGTTATTACCCATATTATGCAGTTATTATCGCTACCTCTATAATAATTACACTTATTACACCCTATATCATCAATATAACATGCATTATTACCCATATCATACAATTATTATCGCTAGAACTATAATAACTATACGTATTACTTTTATTATTATCAATATAACATGCATTATTACCCATATTATGCAGTTATTATCGCTAGAGCTATAATAATTACACTTATTTCTCCCAATATTATCAATATAACATGCATTATTACCCATATCATATAATTATTATCGCTAGAACTATAATAACTATACGTATTACTTTTATTATTATCAATATAACATGCATTATTACCCATATTATGCAGTTATTATCGCTAGAGCTATAATAATTACACTTATTACTCCCTATATCATCAATCTAACATGCATTATTACCCATATTACGCAGTTATTATCGCTAGAAGTATAATAATTATACTTGTTACTTGTATTATTATCAATATAACATACATTATCACCCATATCACGCAGTTATCATCGCTACAACCATAATAATTACACTTATTACACCCTATACTATCAATATAACATGCATTATTACCCATATTATGCAGTTATTATCGCTAGAACTGTAGTAATTATACTTATTACGCCCAATATTATCAGTATAACATGCATTATTACCCATATTATGCAATTATTATTGCTAGAGCGATAGTAATTACACTTATTACATCCAATATTATCAATATAACATGCATTATTACCCATATAATACAGTTATTATCGCTAGAACTATAATAATATTACTTATTACTCCCAATGTTATCACTATAAATTGCATTATTACCCATATTATGCAGTTATTATTGCTAGAGCTATAATTATTACACTTATTACACACAATATTATCAATATAACATGGATTATTACCTATATTATGCAGTTATTATCGCTAGAGCTATAATAATTACACTTATTACACCCAATATTATCAATCTAATATGCATTATTACCCACATTATGCAGTTATTATCCCTCGAATTATAATAATTATACTTCTTACTTTTATTATTTTCAATATAGTATGCGTTATTACCCATATTATGCAGTTATTATCGCTACCTCTATAATAATTACACTTATTACACCTTATATTATCAATCTAACATGCATTATTACCCATATTACGCAGTTATTATCGCTAGAAGTATAATAATTATACTTGTTACTTGTATTATTATCAATATAACATACATTATTACCCAAATCACGCAGTTATCATCGCTACAAGTATAATAATTACACTTATTACACCCTATATTATCAATATAACATGCATTATTACCCATATTATGCAGTTATTATCGCTAGAACTGTAGTTATTATACTTATTACGCCCAATATTATCAGTATAACATGCATTATGACCCATGAAATACAGTTATTTACGCTAGAACTATAATAATATTACTTATTACTCCCAATGTTATCAATATAAATTGCATTATTACCCATATCATACAGTTATTATCGCTAGAACTATAATAATTATACTTATTACTTTTATCATTATTAATATAACATGCATTATTACCCATATTATGCAGTTATTATTTGTAGGGGACATAATAATTACAGTTATTACTCCCAATATTATCAATATAACATGCATTATTACCCATAATATGCAGTTATTATCGCTAGAACTACAATAATTATACTTATTACTTTTATTATTATCAATATAGTATGCATTATTACCCATATTATAAAGTTATTATTGCTAGAGCTATAATAATTACACTTATTACACACAATATTATCAACATAACATGGATTATTACCTATATTATGCAGTTATTATCGCTAGAACTATAATAATTATACTTATTACTTTTATTATAATCAATATAGTATGCATTATTTCCCATATTATGCAGTTATTACCGCTACAACTGTAATGATTACAGTTATTACTCAGAATATTATCAATATAATATGCATTATTACCGATATTATACAGTTATTATCGCTAGAGCTATAATAATTACGCTTATTACACCCAATATTATCAATATAACATGCATTATTACCCATATAATACAGTTATTATCGCTAGAATTATAATAATATTACTTATTACTCCCAATGTTATCAATATAATATGCATTATTACCCATATCATACAATTATTATCGCTAGAACTATAATAACTATACGTATTACTTTCATTATTATCAATATAACATGCATTATTACCCATATTATGCAGTTATTATCGCTAGAGCTATAATAATTACACTTATTACTCCCAATATTATAAATATAATATGCATTATTACCCATATTATGCAGTTATTATCGCTCGAATTATAATAATTATACTTCTTACTTTTATTATTATCAATATAGTATGCGTTATTACCCATATTATGCAGTTATTATCGCTACCTCTGTAATAATTACACTTATTACACCCTATATTATCAATCTAACATGCATTATTACCCATATTACGCAGTTATTATCGCTAGAAGTATAATAATTATACTTGTTACTTTTATTATTATCAATATAACATACATTATCACCCATATGACGCAGTTATCATCGCTACAACTATAATAATTACACTTATTACACCCTATATTATCAATATAACATGCATTATTACCCATATTATGCAGTTATTATCGCTAGAACTGTAGTAATTATACTTATTACGCCCAATATTATGAGTATAACATGCATTATTACCCATATTATGCAGTTATTATTGCTAGAGCTATAGTAATTACACTCATTTCATCCAATATTATCAAAATAACATGCATTATTACCCATATCATACAATTATTATCGCTAGAACTATGATAACTATACGTATTACTTTTATTATTATGAATATAACATGCATTATTACCCATATTATGCACTTATAATCGCTAGAGCTATAATAATTACACATATTACTCCCAATATTATCAATATAATATGCATTATTACCCATATTATACAGTTATTATCGCTAGAGCTATAATAATTACACCTATTACACCCAATATTATCAATATAATATGCATTATTACCCATATTATGCAGTTATTATCGCTTGAATTATAATAATTATACTTCTTACTTTTATTATTATCAATATAGTATGCGTTATTACCCATATTATGCAGTTATTATCGCTAGCTCTATAATAATTACACTTATTACACCCTATATCATCAATATAACATGCATTATTACCCATATCATACAATTATTATCGCTAGAACTATAATAACTATACGTATTACTTTTATTATTATCAATATAACATGCATTATTACCCATATTATGCAGTTATTATCGCTAGAGCTATAATAATATTGCTTATTACTCCCCATGTTATCAATATAAATTGCATTATTACCCATATCATACAGTTATTATCGCTAGAACTATAATAACTATACGTATTACTTTTATTATTATAAATATAACATGCATTATTACCCATATCATACAATTATTATCGCTAGAACTATAATAACTATACGTATTACTTTTATTATTATCAATATAACATGCATTATTACCCATATTATGCAGTTATTATCGCTAGAGCTATAATAATTACACTTATTACTCCCAATATTATCAATATAATATGCATTATTACCCATATTATGCAGTTATTATCGCTCGAATTATAATAATTAAACTTCTTACTTTTATTATTATCAATATAGTATGCGTTATTACCCATATTATGCAGTTATTATCGCTGCCTCTATAATAATTACACTTATTACACCCTATATCATCAATATAACATGCATTATTACCCATATCATACAATTATTATCGCTAGAACTATAATAACTATACGTATTACTTTTATTATTATCAATATAACATGCATTATTACCCATATTATGCAGTTATTATCGCTAGAGCTATAATAATTACACTTATTACTCCCAATATTATCAATATAATATGCATTATTACCCATATTATGCAGTTATTATCGCTCGAATTATAATAATTATACTTCTTACTTTTATTATTATCAATATAGTATGCGTTACTACCCATATTATGCAGTTATTATCGCTACCTCTATAATAATTACACTTATTACACCCTATATTATCAATCTAACATGCATTATTACCCATATTACGCAGTTATTATCGCTAGAAGTATAATAATTATACTTCTTACTTTTATTATTATCAATATAGCATGCGTTATCACCCATATTATGCAGTTATTATCGCTACCTCTATAATAATTACACTTATTACACCCTATATCATCAATATAACATGCATTATTACCCATATCATACAATTATTATCGCTAGAGCTATAATAACTATACGTATTACTTTTATTATTATCAATATAACATGCATTATTACCCATATTATGCAGTTATTATCGCAAGAACTGTAATAATTATACTTGTTACTTTTATTATTATCAATATAACATGGATTATTACCTATATTATGCAGTTATTATCGCTAGAACTATAATAATATTACTTATTACTCCCAATGTTATCAATATAATATGCATTATTACCCATATCATACAATTATTATCGCTAGAACTATAATAACTATACGTATTACTTTCATTATTATCAATATAACATGCATTATTACCCATATTATGCAGTTATTATCGCTAGAGCTATAATAATTACACTTATTACTCCCAATATTATAAATATAATATGCATTATTACCCATATTATGCAGTTATTATCGCTCGAATTATAATAATTATACTTCTTACTTTTATTATTATCAATATAGTATGCGTTATTACCCATATTATGCAGTTATTATCGCTACCTCTATAATAATTACACTTATTACACCCTATATTATCAATCTAACATGTATTATTACCCATATTACGCAGTTATTATCGCTAGAAGTATAATAATTATACTTGTTACTTTTATTATTATCAATATAACATACAGTATCACCCATATGACGCAGTTATCATCGCTACAACTATAATAATTACACTTATTACACCCTATATTATCAATATAACATGCATTATTACCCATATTATGCAGTTATTATCGCAAGAACTGTAGTAATTATACTTATTACACCCAATATTATCAGTATAACATGCATTATGACCCATAGTATACAGTTATTATCGCCGGAACTGTAATAATTATACTTGTTACTTTTATTATTATCAATGTAACATGCATTATTACCCATATTATGCGGTTATTATCGCTAGAGCTATAATAATTATTCTTATTACTTTTATTATTATCAATATAGTATGCATTATTACCCATATTATACAGTTATTATTGCTAGAGCTATAATAATTACACTTATTACACACAATATTATCAATATAACATGGATTATTACCTATATTATGCAGTTATTATCGCTAGAACTATAATAATTATACTTATTACTCGCAATGTTATCAATATAATATGCATTATTACCCATATTAAACAGTTATTATCGCTAGAACTTGAATAATTATACATAATACTCCCTATATTATCAATATAACATGCATTGTTACCCATATTATGCAGTTATTATCGCTAGAGCTATAATAATTACACTTATTACTCCCAATATTATTAATATAACATGCATTAATACCCATATTATACAGTTATTATCGCCAGACCTACAATAGTTATACTTATTACTCTTATTATTATCAATATAACATGCATTATTACCCATATTATGCAGTTATTACCGCTACAGCTATAATAATTACACTTATTACACCCAATGTTATGAACATAACATTCATTATTACCTATATTATGCAGTTATTATCGCTAGAACTATAATAACAATACGTATTACTTTTATTATTTAAATATAACATGCATTATTACCCATATTATACAGTTATTATCGCTAGAGCTATAATAATTACACTTATTACGCCCAATATTATCAATATAGCATGCATTATTACCTATATCATGCAGTTATTATCGCTCGAACTATAATAATTATACTTCCTACTTTTATTATTATCAATATAGTATGCGTTATTGCCCATATTATGCAGTTATTATCGCTAGAGCTATAATAATTACACTTATTACACCCAATATTATCAATATAACATGCATTATGACCCATAAAATACAGTTATTATCGCTAGAACTATAATAATATTACTTATTACTCCCAATGTTATCAATATAAATTGCATTATTACCCACATCATACAGTTATTAGCGCTAGAACTATAATAACTATACGTATTACTTTTATTATTATAAATATAACATGCATTATTACCCATATTATGCACTTATAATCGCTAGAGCTATAATAATTACACATATTACTCCCAATATTATCAATATAATATGCATTATTACCCATATTATACAGTTATTATCGCTAGAGCTATAATAATTACACCTATTACACCCAATATTATCAATATAATATGCATTATTACCCATATTATGCAGTTATTATCGCTTGAATTATAATAATTATACTTCTTACTTTTATTATTATCAATATAGTATGCGTTATTACCCATATTATGCAGTTATTATCGCTAGCTCTATAATAATTACACTTATTACACCCTATATCATAAATATAACATGCATTATTACCCATATCATACAATTATTATCGCTAGAACTATAATAACTATACGTATTACTTTTATTATTATCAATATAACATGCATTATTACCCATATTATGCAGTTATTATCGCTAGAGCTATAATAATTACACTTATTACACCCAATATTATCAATATAGCATGCATTATTACCTATATATGCAGTTATTATCGCTCGAACTATAATAATTATACTTCTTACTTTTATTATTATCAATATAGTATGCGTTATTACCCATATTATGCAGTTATTATCGCTAGAGCTATAATAATTACACATATTACTCCCAATATTATCAATATAATATGCATTATTACCCATATTATACAGTTATTATTGCTAGAGCTATAATAATTACACTTATTACACCCTATAATATCAATCTAACATGCATTATTACCCATATTACGCAGTTATTATCGCTAGAAGTATAATAATTATACTTCTTACTTTTATTATTATCAATATAGTATGCGTTATTACCCATATTATGCAGTTATTATCGCTACCTCTATAATAATTACACTTATTACACCCTATATCATCAATATAACATGCATTATTACCCATATCATTCAATTATTATCGCTAGAACTATAATAACTATACGTATTACTTTTATTATTATCAATATAACATGCATTATTACCCATATTATGCAGTTATTATCGCTAGAGCTATAATAATTACACTTATTACTCCCAATATTATCAATATAATATGCATTATTACCCATATTATGCAGTTATTATCGCTCGAATTATAATAATTATACTTCTTACTTTTATTATTATCAATATAGTATGCGTTACTACCCATATTATGCAGTTATTATCGCTACCTCTATTATAATTACACTTATTACACCCTATATTATCAATCTAACATGCATTATTACCCATATTACGCAGTTATTATCGCTAGAAGTATAATAATTATACTTTTTACTTTTATTATTATCAATATAGTATGCGTTATTTCCCATATTATGCAGTTATTATCGCTACAGCTATAATAATTACACTTATTACACCCAATGTTATCAATATAACATTCATTATTACCTATATTATGCAGTTATTATCGCTAGAACTATAATAACAATACGTATTACTTTTATTATTATAAATATAACATGCATTATTACCCATATTATACAGTTATTATCGCTAGAGCTATAATAATTACACTTATTACACCCAATATTATCAATATAGCATGCATTATTACCTATATTATGCAGTTATTATCGCTCGAACTATAATAATTATACTTCTTACTTTTATTATTATCAATATAGTACGCGTTATTACCCATATTATGCAGTTATTAACGCTAGAGCTATAATAATTACACTTATTACACCCTATATTATCAATATAACATGCATTATTACCCATATTACGCAGTTATTATTGCTACAACCATAAGAATTATACTTATACCTTTTATTTTTATCAATATAACATGCATTATTACCCATATTATGCAGTTATTATTGCTAGAGCTATAATAATTACACTTATTACACACAATATTGTCAATATAACATGGATTATTATCTACATTATGCAGTTATTATCGCTAGAACTATAAGAATTATACTTATTACTTTTATTATTATCAATATAGTATGCATTATTACCCATATTATGCAGTTATTACCGCTACAGCAATAATAATTACAGTTATTAGTCAGAATATTATCAATATAATATGCATTACTACCCATATTATGCAGTTATTATCGCTGAACTATAATAATATTACTTATTACTCCCAATGTTATCAATATAAATTGCATTATTACCCATATCATACAGTTATTATCGCTAGAACTATAATAACAATACGTATTACTTTCATTATTATAAATATAACATGCATTATTACCCATATTATACAGTTATTATCGCTAGAGCTATAATAACTACACTTATTACACCCAATATTATCAATATAGCATGCATTATTACCTATATTATGCAGTTATTATCGCTCGAACTATAATAATTACACTTCTTACTTTTATTATTATCAATATAGTATGCGTTATTACCCATATTATGCAGTTATTATCGCTAGAGCTATAATAATTACACTTATTACACCCAATATTATCAATATAACATGCATTATGACCCATAAAATACAGTTATTATCCCTAGAACTATAATAATATTACTTATTACTCCCAATGTTATCAATATAAATTGCATTATTACCCATATCATACAGTTATTAGCGCTAGAACTGTAATAACTATACGTATTACTTTTATTATTATAAATATAACATGCATTATTACCCATATTATGCACTTATAATCGCTAGAGCTATAATAATTACACTTATTACTCCCAATATTATCAATATAATATGCATTATTACCCATATTATGCAGTTATTATCGCTCGAATTATAATAATTATACTTCTTACTTTTATTATTATCAATATAGTATGCGTTACTACCCATATTACGCAGTTATTATCGCTACCTCTATAATAATTACACTTATTACGCCCTATATTATCAATCTAACATGCATCATTACCCATATTACGCAGTTATTATCGCTAGAAGTATAATAATTATACTTGTTACTTGTATTATTATCAATATAACATATATTATCACCCATATCACGCAGTTATCATCGCTACAACTATAATAATTACACTTATTACACCCTATATTATCAATATAACATGCATTATTACCCATATTATGCAGTTATTATCGCTAGAACTGTAGTAATTATACTTATTACGCCCAATATTATCAGTATAACATGCATTATTACCCATATTATGCAGTTATTATTGCTAGAGCGATAGTAGTTACACTTATTACATCCAATATTATCAATATAACATGCATTATTACCCATATAATACAGTTATTATTTCTAGAACTATAATAATATTACTTATTACTCCCAATGTTATCAATATAAATTGCATTATTACCCATATTATGCAGTTATTACCGCTACAGCTGTAATAATTACAGTTATTACTCAGAATATTATCAATATAATATGCATTATTACCCATATCATACAATTATTATCGCTAGAACTATAATAACTATACGTATTACTTTCATTATTATCAATATAACATGCATTATTACCCATATTATGCAGTTATTATCGCTAGAGCTATAATAATTACACTTATTACTCCCAATATTATCAATATAATATGCATTATTACCCATATTATGTAGTTATTATCGCTCGAATTATAATAATTATACTTCTTACTTTTATTATTATCAATATAGTATGCGTTACTACCCATATTATGCAGTTATTATCGCTACCTCTATTATAATTACACTTATTACACCCTATATTATCAATCTAACATGCATTATTACCCATATTACGCAGTTATTATCGCTAGAGGTATAATAATTATACTTTTTACTTTTATTATTATCAATATAGTATGCGTTATTTCCCATATTATGCAGTTATTATCGCTACAGCTATAATAATTACACTTATTACACCCAATGTTATCAATATAACATTCATTATTACCTATATTATGCAGTTATTATCGCTAGAACTATAATAACAATACGTATTACTTTTATTATTATAAATATAACATGCATTATTACCCATATTATACAGTTATTATCGCTAGAGCTATAATAATTACACTTATTACACACAATATTGTCAATATAACATGGATTATTATCTACATTATGCAGTTATTATCGCTAGAACTATAAGAATTATACTTATTACTTTTATTATTATCAATATAGTATGCATTATTACCCATATTATGCAGTTATTACCGCTACAGCAATAATAATTACAGTTATTAGTCAGAATATTATCAATATAATATGCATTACTACCCATATTATGCAGTTATTATCGCTGAACTATAATAATATTACTTATTACTCCCAATGTTATCAATATAAATTGCATTATTACCCATATCATACAGTTATTATCGCTAGAACTATAATAACAATACGTATTACTTTCATTATTATAAATATAACATGCATTATTACCCATATTATACAGTTATTATCGCTAGAGCTATAATAACTACACTTATTACACCCAATATTATCAATATAGCATGCATTATTACCTATATTATGCAGTTATTATCGCTCGAACTATAATAATTACACTTCTTACTTTTATTATTATCAATATAGTATGCGTTATTACCCATATTATGCAGTTATTATCGCTAGAGCTATAATAATTACACTTATTACACCCAATATTATCAATATAACATGCATTATGACCCATAAAATACAGTTATTATCCCTAGAACTATAATAATATTACTTATTACTCCCAATGTTATCAATATAAATTGCATTATTACCCATATCATACAGTTATTAGCGCTAGAACTGTAATAACTATACGTATTACTTTTATTATTATAAATATAACATGCATTATTACCCATATTATGCACTTATAATCGCTAGAGCTATAATAATTACACTTATTACTCCCAATATTATCAATATAATATGCATTATTACCCATATTATGCAGTTATTATCGCTCGAATTATAATAATTATACTTCTTACTTTTATTATTATCAATATAGTATGCGTTACTACCCATATTACGCAGTTATTATCGCTACCTCTATAATAATTACACTTATTACGCCCTATATTATCAATCTAACATGCATCATTACCCATATTACGCAGTTATTATCGCTAGAAGTATAATAATTATACTTGTTACTTGTATTATTATCAATATAACATATATTATCACCCATATCACGCAGTTATCATCGCTACAACTATAATAATTACACTTATTACACCCTATATTATCAATATAACATGCATTATTACCCATATTATGCAGTTATTATCGCTAGAACTGTAGTAATTATACTTATTACGCCCAATATTATCAGTATAACATGCATTATTACCCATATTATGCAGTTATTATTGCTAGAGCGATAGTAGTTACACTTATTACATCCAATATTATCAATATAACATGCATTATTACCCATATAATACAGTTATTATTTCTAGAACTATAATAATATTACTTATTACTCCCAATGTTATCAATATAAATTGCATTATTACCCATATTATGCAGTTATTACCGCTACAGCTGTAATAATTACAGTTATTACTCAGAATATTATCAATATAATATGCATTATTACCCATATCATACAATTATTATCGCTAGAACTATAATAACTATACGTATTACTTTCATTATTATCAATATAACATGCATTATTACCCATATTATGCAGTTATTATCGCTAGAGCTATAATAATTACACTTATTACTCCCAATATTATCAATATAATATGCATTATTACCCATATTATGTAGTTATTATCGCTCGAATTATAATAATTATACTTCTTACTTTTATTATTATCAATATAGTATGCGTTACTACCCATATTATGCAGTTATTATCGCTACCTCTATTATAATTACACTTATTACACCCTATATTATCAATCTAACATGCATTATTACCCATATTACGCAGTTATTATCGCTAGAGGTATAATAATTATACTTTTTACTTTTATTATTATCAATATAGTATGCGTTATTTCCCATATTATGCAGTTATTATCGCTACAGCTATAATAATTACACTTATTACACCCAATGTTATCAATATAACATTCATTATTACCTATATTATGCAGTTATTATCGCTAGAACTATAATAACAATACGTATTACTTTTATTATTATAAATATAACATGCATTATTACCCATATTATACAGTTATTATCGCTAGAGCTATAATAATTACACTTATTACACCCAATATTATCAATATAGCATGCATTATTACCTATATTATGCAGTTATTATCGCTCGAACTATAATAATTATACTTCTTACTTTTATTATTATCAATATAGTACGCGTTATTACCCATATTATGCAGTTATTAACGCTAGAGCTATAATAATTACACTTATTACACCCTATATTATCAATATAACATGCATTATTACCCATATTACGCAGTTATTATCGCTACAACTATAAGAATTATACTTATACCTTTTATTTTTATCAATATAACATGCATTATTACCCATATTATGCAGTTATTATTGCTAGAGCTATAATAATTACACTTATTACACACAATATTGTCAATATAACATGGATTATTATCTACATTATGCAGTTATTATCGCTAGAACTATAATAATTATACTTATTACTTTTATTATTATCAATATAGTATGCATTATTACCCATATTATGCAGTTATTACCGCTACAGCAATAATAATTACAGTTATTAGTCAGAATATTATCAATATAATATGCATTACTACCCATATTATGCAGTTATTATCGCTAGAGCTATAATAATTACACTTATGACTCCCAATATTATTAATATAACATGCATTAATATCCATATTATACAGTTATTATCGCCAGACCTATAATAGTTATACTTATTACTCTTATTATTATCAATATAACATGCATTATTACCCATATTATGCAGTTATTATCGCTAGAACTGTAATAATTATACTTATTACTTTTATTATTATCAATATAGTATGCATTATTACCCATATTACTCAGTTATTACGGCTACAACTATAATAATTATATTTATAACTTTTCTTATTATCAATATAACATGCATTATTACCCATATTATGCAGTTATTACCGCTACAGCTATAATAATTACACGTATTACACCCAATGTTATCAATATAACATTCATTATTACCTTTATTATGCAGTTATTATCGCTAGAACTATAATAACAATACGTATTACTTTTATTATTATAAATATAACATGCATTATTACCCATATTATACAGTTATTATCGCTAGAGCTATAATAATTACACTTATTACACCCAATATTATCAATATAGCATGCATTATTACCTATATTATGCAGTTATAGTCGCTCGAACTATAATAATTATACTTCTTACTTTTATTATTATCAATATAGTATGCGTTATTACCCATATTATGCAGTTATTAACGCTAGAGCTATAATAATTACACTTATTACACCCTATATTATCAATATAACATGCATTATTACCCATATTACGCAGTTATTATCGCTACAACTATAAGAATTATACTTATACCTTTTATTTTTATCAATATAACATGCATTATTGCCCATATTATGCAGTTATTATTGCTAGAGCTATAATAATTACACTTATTACACACAATATTGTCAATATAACATGGATTATTATCTACATTATGCAGTTATTATCGCTAGAACTATAATAATTATACTTATTACTTTTATTATTATCAATATAGTATGCATTATTACCCATATTATGCAGTTATTACCGCTACAGCAATAATAATTACAGTTATTAGTCAGAATATTATCAATATAATATGCATTACTACCCATATTATGCAGTTATTATCGCTGAACTATAATAACATTACTTATTACTCCCAATGTTATCAATATAAATTGCATTATTACCCATATCATACAGTTATTATCGCTAGAACTATAATAACAATACGTATTACTTTCATTATTATAAATATAACATGCATTATTACCCATATTATACAGTTATTATCGCTAGAGCTATAATAACTACACTTATTACACCCAATATTATCAATATAGCATGCATTATTACCTATATTATGCAGTTATTATCGCTCGAACTATAATAATTACACTTCTTACTTTTATTATTATCAATATAGTATGCGTTATTACCCATATTATGCAGTTATTATCGCTAGAGCTATAATAATTACACTTATTACACCCAATATTATCAATATAACATGCATTATGACCCATAAAATACAGTTATTATCCCTAGAACTATAATAATATTACTTATTACTCCCAATGTTATCAATATAAATTGCATTATTACCCATATCATACAGTTATTAGCTCTAGAACTGTAATAACTATACGTATTACTTTTATTATTATAAATATAACATGCATTATTACCCATATTATGCACTTATAATCGCTAGAGCTATAATAATTACACTTATTACTCCCAATATTATCAATATAATATGCATTATTACCCATATTATGCAGTTATTATCGCTCGAATTATAATAATTATACTTCTTACTTTTATTATTATCAATATAGTATGCGTTACTACCCATATTACGCAGTTATTATCGCTACCTCTATAATAATTACACTTATTACACCCTATATTATCAATCTAACATGCATTATTACCCATATTACGCAGTTATTATCGCTACAACTATAATAATTATACTTATAACTTTTATTGTTATCAATATAACATGCATTATTACCCATATTATGCAGTTAATATCGCCAGTACTATAATAATTATCCTTATTACTCCCAATATTATCAATATAAAATGCATTATTACCCATATTATACAGTTATTATCGTTAGAACTATAATAATTATACTTATTACTCGCAACGTTATCAATATAATATGCATTATTACCCATATCATACAGTTATTATCGCTAGAACTATAATAATTATACTTATTACTTTCATTATTATTAATATAACATGCATTATTACGTATATTATGCAGTTATTATTGCTAGAGCTATAATAATTACAGTTATTACACCCTATATTATCAATATAACATGCATTATTACCCATATTATACAGTTATTAGCGCTTGAACTATATTAATTATACTTATTACTCCCAATGTTATCAATATAATAAGCATTATTGCCCATATTATACTGCTATTGTCGCTAGAAATATAATAATTATACTTATTACTCCCAATATTATCAATATAACATGCATTATTACCCATATTATACAGTTATTATCGCTAGAACTATAATAATTATACTTATTACTCGCAACGTTATCAATATAATATGCATTATTACCCATATCATACAGTTATTATCGCTAGAACTATAATAATTATACTTATTACTTTTATTGTTATTAATATAACATGCATTATTACGTATATTATGCAGTTATTATTGCTAGAGCTATAATAATTACAGTTATTACACCCTATATTATCCATATAACATGCATTATTACCCATATTATACAGTTATTATCGCTTGAACTATAATAATTATACTTATTACTCGCAACGTTATCAATATAATATGCATTATTACCCATATCATACAGTTATTATCGCTAGAACTTTAATAATTATACGTATAGCTTTTATTATTATTAATATAACATGCATTATTACCCATATTACGCAGTTATTATTGCTAGAGCTATAATAATTACAGTTATTACTCCCAATATTATCAATATAACATGCATTATTACCTATATAGTACAGTTTTTATCGCTAGAACTATAATAATTATACTTATTACTTTTATTAATAATATAACATGCATTAATACCCATATTATACAGTTATTATCGCCAGGCCTATAGTAGTTATACTTAATTCTTTTATTATTATCAATAGAACATGCATTATTACCCATATTATGCAGTTACTATCGCTAGAGCTATAATAATTAAGCTTATTACTCCCAATATTATCAATATAACATGCATTATTACTCATATTATACAGTTATTATCGCTAGAACTATAATAATTATACTTACTACTTTTATTATTATCAATATAGTATGCATTATTACCCATATTATGCAGTTATTATCGCTACAGCTATAATAGTTACACTTATTACTCCCATTATTATCAATATAACTTGCATTATTACCCACATTATACAGTTATTATCGCTAGAACTCTAATAATTATACTTATTACTTTTATTAATAGTATAACATGCATTATTACCCATATTATGCAGTCATTATCGCTACAGCTATAATAACTACACTTATTACTCCCAATATTATCAATATGACATGCATTATTACCCATATTATGCAGTTACTATCGCTAGAGCTATAATAATTAAGCTTATTACTCACAATATTATCAATATAACATGCATTATTACCCATATTATACAGTTATTATCGCTAGAACTGTAATAATTTTACTGATTGCTTTTATTATTATCAATATAGCATACATTATTGCCCATATTATACAGTTATTATTGCCAGACCTATAATCACTATACTTATTACTTTTATTATTATCAACATAATATGTATTATTACCCATGGTATGCAGTTATTATCGCCACAGCTATAATAACTACACTTATTATTCCCAATATTATCAATGTAACATGCATTATTACCCATATTATACAGTTATTATCGCTAGAACTATAATAATTATACTTACTACTCTTATTATTATCAATATAGTATGCATTATTACCCATATTATGCAGTTATTATCGCTACAGCTATAATAGTTACACTTATTACTCCCAATATTATCAATATAACTTGCATTATTACCCACATTATACAGTTATTATCGCTAGAACTATAATAATTATACTTATTACTTTTATTAATAGTATAACATGCATTATTACCCATATTATGCAGTCATTATCGCTACAGCTATAATAATTACACTTCTTACACCCAATATTATCAATATAACTTGCATTATTACCCACATTATACAGTTATTATCGCTAGAACTATAATAATTATACTTATTACTTTTATTAATAGTATAACATGCATTATTACCCATATTATGCAGTCATTATCGCTACAGCTATAATAACTACACTTATTACTCCCAATATTATCAATATGACATGCATTATTACCCATATTATACAGTTATTATCGCTAGAACTATTATAATTAAACTTATTACTCGCAATGTTATCAATATAATATGCATTATTAAGCATATCATACAATTATTATGGCTAGAACTATAATAATTACACTTATTAATTTTATTATTATTAATATAACATGCATTATTACCCATATTACGCAATTATTATCGCTAGAACTATAATAATTATACTTATTACTTTTATTAATAGTATAACATGCATTATTACCCATATTATACAGTTATTATCGCTAGAACTATAATAATTATACTTACTACTCTTATTATTATCAATATAGTATGCATTATTACCCATATTATGCAGTTATTATCGCTACAGCTATAATAGTTACACTTATTACTCCCAATATTATCAATATAACTTGCATTATTACCCACATTATACAGTTATTATCGCTAGAACTATAATAATTATACTTATTACTTTTATTAATAGTATAACATGCATTATTACCCATATTATGCAGTCATTATCGCTACAGCTATAATAATTACACTTCTTACACCCAATATTATCAATATAACTTGCATTATTACCCACATTATACAGTTATTATCGCTAGAACTATAATAATTATACTTATTACTTTTATTAATAGTATAACATGCATTATTACCCATATTATGCAGTCATTATCGCTACAGCTATAATAACTACACTTATTACTCCCAATATTATCAATATGACATGCATTATTACCCATATTATACAGTTATTATCGCTAGAACTATTATAATTAAACTTATTACTCGCAATGTTATCAATATAATATGCATTATTAAGCATATCATACAATTATTATGGCTAGAACTATAATAATTACACTTATTAATTTTATTATTATTAATATAACATGCATTATTACCCATATTACGCAATTATTATCGCTAGAACTATAATAATTATACTTATTACTTTTATTAATAGTATAACATGCATTATTACCCATACTATGCAGTCATTATCGCTACAGCTATAATAATTACACTTATAACTCCCAATATTATCAATATAACTTGCATTATTACCCACATTATACAGTTATTATCGCTAGAACTATAATAATTATACTTATTAATTTTATTATTATTAATATTACATGCATTATTACCCATATTACGCAATTATTATCGCTAGAAGTATAATAATTATACTTACTACTTTTATTATTATCAATATAACATGCATTATTACCCATATTATGCAGCTATTATCGCTACCGCTATAATAATTACACTTATTACTCCCAATATTATCAATATAACTTGCATTATTACCCACATTATACAGTTATTATCGCTAGAACTATAATAATATTACTTATTACTCCCAATGTTATCAATATAATATGCATTATTACCAATATCATACAATTATTATCGCTAGAACTATAATAACTATACGTATTACTTTCATTATTATCAATATAACATGCATTATTACCCATATTATGCAGTTATTATCGCTAGAGCTATAATAATTACACTTATTACTCCCAATATTATCAATATAATATGCATTATTACCCATATTATGCAGTTATTATCGCTCGAATTATAATAATTATACTTCTTACTTTTATTATTATCAGTATAGTATGCGTTATTACCCATATTATGCAGTTATTATCGCTACCTCTATAATAATTACACTTATTACACCCTATATTATCAATCTAACATGCATTATTACCCATATTACGCATTTATTATCGCTAGAGCTATAATAATTACACTTATTACTCCCAATATTATCAATATAATATGCATTATTACCCATATTATGCAGTTATTATCGCTCGAATTATAATAATTATACTTATTACTTTTATTATTATCAATATGACATACATTATTACCCGTATTATACTGTTATTATCGCCGGAACTATAACAATTATACTTATTGCTCCCAATATTATCAATATAGCATGCATTATGACCCATAGTATACAGTTATTATCGCCGGAACTGTAATAATTATACTTGTTACTTCTATTATTATCAATGTAACATGCATTATTACAGATATTATGCGGTTATTATCGCGAGAGCTATAAGAATTATACTTATTCCTTTTATTATTATCAATATAGTATGCATTATTACCCATATTATACAGTTATTATTGCTAGAGCTATAATAATTACACTTATTACACACAATATTATCAACATAACATGGATTATTACCCATATTATACAGTGATTATCGCTAGAACTATAATAATTATACTCACTACTTTTATTATTATCAATATAGTATGCATTATTACCCATATTATGCAGTAATTATCGCTAGAACTATAATAATTATACTTATTACTTTTATTATTATCAGTGTAACATGCACTATTACCCATATAATACAGATATTATCGCTAGAACTATAATAATTACACTTATTGCACCCTATATTATCAATCTAACATGCATTATTACCCATATTACGCATTTATTATCGCTAGAACTTCAATAATTATACTTATTACTTTTATTATTATCAATATGACATACATTATTACCCGTATTATACTGTTATTATCGCCGGAACTATAACAATTATACTTATTGCTCCCAATATTATCAATATAGCATGCATTATGACCCATAGTATACAGTTATTATCGCCGGAACTGTAATAATTATACTTGTTACTTCTATTATTATCAATGTAACATGCATTATTACAGATATTATGCGGTTATTATCGCGAGAGCTATAAGAATTATACTTATTCCTTTTATTATTATCAATATAGTATGCATTATTACCCATATTATACAGTTATTATTGCTAGAGCTATAATAATTACACTTATTACACACAATATTATCAACATAACATGGATTATTACCTATATTATGCAGTTATTATCGCTAGAACTATAATAATTATACTTATTACTCGCAATGTTATCAATATAATATGCATTATTACCCATATTAAACAGTTATTATCGCTAGAACTTGAATAATTATACATAATACTCCCAATATTATCAATATAACATGCATTGTTACCCATATTATGCAGTTATTATCGCTAGAGCTATAATAATTACACTTATTACTCCCAATATTATCAATATAACATGCATTATGACCCATAAAATACAGTTATTATCCCTAGAACTATAATAATATTACTTATTACTCCCAATGTTATCAATATAAATTGCATTATTACCCATATCATACAGTTATTAGCTCTAGAACTGTAATAACTATACGTATTACTTTTATTATTATAAATATAACATGCATTATTACCCATATTATGCACTTATAATCGCTAGAGCTATAATAATTACACTTATTACTCCCAATATTATCAATATAATATGCATTATTACCCATATTATGCAGTTATTATCGCTCGAATTATAATAATTATACTTCTTACTTTTATTATTATCAATATAGTATGCGTTACTACCCATATTACGCAGTTATTATCGCTACCTCTATAATAATTACACTTATTACACCCTATATTATCAATCTAACATGCATTATTACCCATATTACGCAGTTATTATCGCTAGAAGTATAATAATTATACTTGTTACTTGTATTATTATCAATATAACATATATTATCACCCATATCACGCAGTTATCATCGCTACAACTATAATAATTACACTTATTACACCCTATATTATCAATATAACATGCATTATTACCCATATTATGCAGTTATTATCGCTAGAACTGTAGTAATTATACTTATTACGCCCAATATTATCAGTATAACATGCATTATTACCCATATTATGCAGTTATTATTGCTAGAGCGATAGTAATTACACTTATTACATCCAATATTATCAATATAACATGCATTATTACCCATATAATACAGTTATTATTTCTAGAACTATAATAATATTACTTATTACTCCCAATGTTATCAATATAAATTGCATTATTACCCATATTATGCAGTTATTACCGCTAGAGCTGTAATAATTACAGTTATTACTCAGAATATTATCAATATAATATGCATTATTACCCATATCATACAATTATTATCGCTAGAACTATAATAACTATACGTATTACTTTCATTATTATCAATATAACATGCATTATTACCCATATTATGCAGTTATTATCGCTACCTCTATAATAATTACACTTATTACACCCTATATTATCAATCTAACATGCATTATTACCCATATTACGCAGTTATTATCGCTAGAAGTATAATAATTATACTTGTTACTTGTATTATTATCAATATAACATACATTATTACCCAAATCACGCAGTTATCATCGCTACAACTATAATAATTACACTTATTACACCCTATGTTATCAATATAACATGCATTATTACCCATATTATGCAGTTATTATCGCTAGAACTGTAGTTATTATACTTATTACGCCCAATATTATCAGTATAACATGCATTATGACCCATAAAATACAGTTATTTACGCTAGAACTATAATAATATTACTTATTACTCCCAATGTTATCAATATACATTGCATTATTACCCATATCATACAGTTATTATCGCTAGAACTATAATAATTATGCTTATTACTTTTATCATTATTAATATAACATGCATTATTACCCATATTATGCAGTTATTATTTGTAGGGGACATAATAATTACAGTTATTACTCCCAATATTATCAATATAACATGCATTATTACCCATAAAATGCAGTTATTATCGCTAGAACTACAATAATTATACTTATTACTTTTATTATTATCAATATAGTATGCATTATTACCCATATTATACAGTTATTATTGCTAGAGCTATAATAATTACACTTATTACACACAGTATTATCAACATAACATGGATTATTACCTATATTATGCAGTTATTATCGCTAGAACTATAATAATTATACTTGTTACTTTTATTATTATCTATATAGTATGCATTATTACCCATATTATGCAGTTATTACCGCTACAGCTGTAATAATTACAGTTATTACTCAGAATATTATCAATGTAATATGCATTATTACCCATATTATACAGTTATTATCGCTAGAGCTATAATAATTACACTTATTACACCCAATATTATCAATATAACATGCATTATTACCCATATAATACAGTTATTATCGCTAGAACTATAATAATATTACTTATTACTTCCAATGTTATCAATATAATATGCATTATTACCAATATCATACAATTATTATCGCTAGAACTATAATAACTATACGTATTACTTTCATTATTATCAATATAACATGCACTATTACCCATATTATGCAGTTATTATCGCTAGAGCTATAATAATTACACTTAATACTCCCAATATTATCAATATAATATGCATTATTACCCATATTATGCAGTTATTATCGCTCGAATTATAATAATTATACTTATTCCTTTTATTATTATCAATATAGTATGCATTATTACCCATATTATACAGTTATTATTGCTAGAGCTATAATAATTACACTTATTACACACAATATTATCAACATAACATGGATTATTACCTATATTATGCAGTTAATATCGCCAGAACTATAATAATTATACTTAATACTTTTATTATTATCAATATAACATGCATTATTACCCATGTTATGCGGTTATTATCGCTAGAGCTATAATAATTACAGTTATTACTCCCAATATTATCAATATAACATGCATTACTCCTCATATTATACAGTTATTATCGCTTGAACTATAATAATTATACTTATTACTCGCAATGTAATCAATATAATATGCATTATTACCCATATTAAACAGTTATTATCGCTAGAACTTGAATAATTATACATAATACTCCCAATATTATCAATATAACATGCATTGTTACCCATATTACGCAGTTATTATCGCTACAACTATAATAATTATACTTATAACTTTTATTGTTATCAATATAACATGCATTATTACCCATATTATGCAGTTAATATCGCCAGTACTATAATAATTATCCTTATTACTCCCAATATTATCAATATAAAATGCATTATTACCCATATTATACATTTATTATCGTTAGAACTATAATAATTATACTTATTACTCGCAACGTTATCAATATAATATGCATTATTACCCATATCATACAGTTATTATCGCTAGAACTATAATAATTATACTTATTACTTTTATTATTATTAATATAACATGCATTATTACCCATATCATGCAGTTATTATTGCTAGAGCTATAATAATTACAGTTATTACACCCTATATTATCAATATAACATGCATTATTACCCATATTATACAGTTATTATCGCTTGAACTATAATAATTATACTTATTACTCGCAACGTTATCAATATAATATGCATTATTACCCATATCATACAGTTATTATCGCTAGAACTTTAATGATTATACGTATACCTTTTATTATTATTAATATAACATGCATTATTACCCATATTACGCAGTTATTATTGCTAGAGCTATAATAATTACAGTTATTACTCCCAATATTATCAATATAACATGCATTATTACCTATATAGTACAGTTATTATCGCTAGAACTATAATAATTATACTTATTACTTTTATTAATAATATAACATGCATTAATACCCATATTATGCAGTTATTATCGCCAGGCCTATAGTAGTTATACTTAATTCTTTTATTATTATCAATAGAACATGCATTATTACCCATATTATGCAGTTACTATCGCTAGAGCTATAATAATTAAGCTTATTACTCCCAATATTATCAATATAACATGCATTATTACCCATATTATACAGTTATTATCGCTAGAACTGTAATAATTTTACTGATTGCTTTTATTATTATCAATATAGCATACATTATTACCCATATTATACAGTTATTATTGCCAGACCTATAATCATTATACTTATTACTTTTATTATTATCAATATAACATGCATTATTACCCATATTATGCAGCTATTATCGCTAGAGCTATAATAATTACACATATTAATCCCAATATTATCAATATAACATGCATTATTACCCATATTATGCAGTTATTATCGCTAGAGCTATAATAATTACACTTATTACTCCCAATATTATTAATATAACATGCATTAATACCCATATTATACAGTTATTATCGCCAGACCTATAATAGTTATACTTATTACTCTTATTATTATCAATATAACATGCATTATACCCATATTATGCAGTTATTATCGCTAGAACTGTAATAATTATACTTATTACTCGCGATTTTATCAATAAAATATGCTTTATTACCCAAGTATACAGTTATTATCGCTTGAACTATAATAATTATACTTGTTACTCCCAATATTATCAATATAACATGCATTATTACCCATATTATGCAGTTATTATTGCTAGAGCTATAATAATTACACTTATTACACCCAATATTATCAATATAACATGCATTATTACCTATATTATGCAGTTATTATCGCTAGAGCTATAATAATTACACATATTGCTTTTATTAGTATCAATATAGTATGCATTATTACCCATATTAAGCAAGTTATTACCGCTAGAACTGTAATAATTATACTTATTGCTCGCGATTTTATCAATATAATATGCTTTATTACCCAAGTATACAGTTATTATCGCTTGAACTATAATAATTATACTTATTACTCCCAATGTTATCAATATAATAAGCATTATTACCCATATTATACTATTATTATCGCCAGAACTATAATAATTATACTTATTACTCCCAATATTATCAATATAACATGCATTACTCCTCATATTATACAGTTATTATCGCTTGAACTATAATAATTATACTTATTACTCGCAATGTTATCAATATAATATGCATTATTACCCATATTAAACAGTTATTATCGCTAGAACTTGAATAATTATACATAATACTCCCAATATTATCAATATAACATGCATTGTTACCCATATTACGCAGTTATTATCGCTACAACTATAATAATTATTTTTATAACTTTTCTTAATATCAATATAACATGCATTATTACCCAAATTATGCAGTTATTATCGCCAGAACTATAATAATTATACTTAATACTTTTATTATTATCAATAGAACATGCATTATTACCCATATTATGCAGTTACTATCGCTAGAGCTATAATAATTAAGCTTATTACTCCCAATATTATCAATATAACATGCATTATTACTCATATTATACAGTTATTATCGCTAGAACTATAATAATTATACTTACTACTTTTATTATTATCAATATAGTATGCATTATTACCCATATTATGCAGTTATTATCGCTACAGCTATAATAGTTACACTTATTACTCCCAATATTATCAATATAACTTGCATTATTACCCACATTATACAGTTATTATCGCTAGAACTATAATAATTATACTTATTACTTTTATTAATAGTATAACATGCATTATTACCCATATTATGCAGTCATTATCGCTACAGCTATAATAACTACACTTATTACTCCCAATATTATCAATATGACATGCATTATTACCCATATTATGCAGTTACTATCGCTAGAGCTATAATAATTAAGCTTATTACTCCCAATATTATCAATATAACATGCATTATTACCCATATTATACAGTTATTATCGCTAGAACTGTAATAATTTTACTGATTGCTTTTATTATTATCAATATAGCATACATTATTGCCCATATTATACAGTTATTATTGCCAGACCTATAATCACTATACTTATTACTTTTATTATTATCAACATAATATGTATTATTACCCATGGTATGCAGTTATTATCGCCACAGCTATAATAACTACACTTATTATTCCCAATATTATCAATGTAACATGCATTATTACCCATATTATACAGTTATTATCGCTAGAACTATAAAAATTATACTTACTACTCTTATTATTATCAATATAGTATGCATTATTACCCATATTATGCAGTTATTATCGCTACAGCTATAATAGTTACACTTATTACTCCCAATATTATCAATATGACTTGCATTATTACCCACATTATACAGTTATTATCGCTAGAACTATAATAATTATACTTATTACTTTTATTAATAGTATAACATGCATTATTACCCATATTATGCAGTCATTATCGCTACAGCTATAATAATTACACTTCTTACACCCAATATTATCAATATAACTTGCATTATTACCCACATTATACAGTTATTATCGCTAGAACAATAATAATTATACTTATTACTTTTATTAATAGTACAACATGCATTCTTACCCATATTATGCAGTCATTATCGCTACAGCTATAATAATTACACTTATTACTCCCAATATTATCAATATAACTCGCATTATTACCCACATTATACAGTTATTATCGCTAGAACAATAATAATTATACTTATTACTTTTATTAATAGTACAACATGCATTCTTACCCATATTATGCAGTCATTATCACTACAGCTATAATAATTACACTTATTACTCCCAATATTATCAATATAACTTGCATTATTACCCATATTATACAGTTATTATCGCTGGAACTATAATAACTATATCTATTACTTTTATTGTTATCAATATAACGTGCATTATCACTCATACTATGCATTTATTGTCGCAAGAACTATAATAATCATACTTATTACTTTTATTATTATCAATATAACGTGCATTATTAACCATATTATGCAGTTATTATCGCTAGAACTATAATAACTATACTTATTACTTTTATTATTATCAATATAACATGCGTAATTACTCGTATTATGCTGTTGTGATCGCTAGAACTATAATAATTATACTTATTACATTTATTATTATCAATATAACATGCATTATTATCCGTATTATGCTGTTATTATCGCAAGAACTATAATAATCATACTTATTACTTTTATTATTATCAATATAACGTGCATTATTAACCATATTATGCAGTTATTATCGCTAGAACTATAATAACTATACCTATTACTTTTATTGTCATCAATATAACGTGCATTATCACCCATACTATGCATTTATTGTCGCAAGAACTATAATAATCATACTTATTACTTTTATTATTATCAATATAACGTGCATTATTAACCATATTATGCAGTTATTATCGCTAGAACTATAATAACTATACTTATTACTTTTATTGTTATCAATATAACATGCATTATTACCCATATTATAGACTTATTATCGCTAGAACTGTAATAATTATACTTATTACTTTTACTATTATCAATATAGCGTACATTATTACCCATGTTATGCATTTATTATCGCTAGAACTATAATAATTATACTTATTACTTTTATTATTATCAATATAACATGCATTATTACTCGTATTATACTGTTGTGATCGCTAGAACTATAATAATTGTACTTATTACTTTTATTATTATCAATATAACGTGAATTATTACCCATATTGTACTGTTATTACCGCTAGAACTATAATGATTATAGTTATTACAATTATTATTATCAATATAACGTGCAGTATTACCCATATTGTACTGTTATTACCGCCAGAACTATAATGATTATATTTATTACTTTTATTATTGTCAATAAAACATGCATTATTACTCGTATTATACTGTTATTATCGCTAGAACTATAATAATTATACTTATTACATTTATTGTTATCAATATAACGTGCATTATTACCCATATTATGCATTTATTGTCGCTAGAACTATAATAATTATACTTATTGCTTTCATTATTATCAATATAACGTGCGTTATTACCCATATTATGCAGTTATTATCGCTGGAACTATAATAATTATACTTATTAGTTTTATTGTTATCAATATAACATGCATTATCACCCATATTATAGACTTACTATCGCTAGAACTGTAATAATTATACTTATTACTTTTACTATTATCAATATAGCATACAGTATTACCCATGTTATGCATTTATTACCGCTAGAACTATAATAATTATACTTATTACATTTATTATTATCAATATAACATGCATTATTATCCGTATTATGCTGTTGTTATCGCAAGAACTATAATAATCATACTTATTACTTTTATTATTATCAATATAACGTGCATTATTACCCATATTGTACTGTTATTACCGCTAGAACTATAATGATTATACTTATTACATTTATTATTATCAATATAACATGCATTATTACCCGTATTATGCAGTTATAATCGCTAGAACTATAATACCTATACTTATTACTTTTATTATTATCAATATAACATGCATTGTTACTCGTATTATACTGTTGTGATCGCTAGAACTATAATAATTATACTTATTACTTTTATTATTATCAATATAACGTGCATTATTACCCACATTGTACTGTTATTACCGCTAGAACTATAATGATTATACTTATTGCGATTATTATTATCAACATGACGTGCAGTATTACCCATATTGTACTGTTATTACCGCCAGAACTATAATGATTATACTTATTACTTTTATTATGGTCAATAAAACATGCATTATTACTCGTATTATACTGTTATTATCGCTAGAACTATAATAATTATACTTATTACATTTATTATTATCAATATAACATGCATTATTACCCGTATTATGCAGTTATTATCGCTAGAACTATAATACCTATACTTATTACTTTTATTATTATCAATATAACATGCATTGTTACTCGTATTATACTGTTGTGATCGCTAGAACTATAATAATTTTACTTATTACTTTTATTATTATCAATATAACGTGCATTATTACCCACATTGTACTGTTATTACCGCTAGAACTATAATGATTATACTTATTGCAATTATTATTATCAACATGACGTGCAGTATTACCCATATTGTACTGTTATTACCGCCAGAACTATAATGATTATACTTATTATTGTTATTATTATCAATATAACATGCATTATTACCCGTATTATACGTTTATTATCACTAGAACTATAGTAATTATATTTATTACATTTATTGTTAGCAATATAACATGCATTATTACCCGTATCATACTGTTATTATCGCTAGAACTATAATAATTCTACTTATTACTACTATAATTATCAATATAACGTGCATTATTACCCATATTATGCAGTTATTATCGCTAGAACTATAATAACTATACTTATTACTTTTATTATTATCAATATAACATGCATTATTACTCGTGTTATGCTGTTGTGATCGCTAGAACTATAATAATTGTACCTATTACTTTTATTGTTATCAATATAACGTGCATTATTACCCATATTATAGACTTATTATCCCTAGAACTATAATAATTATACTTATTACTTTTATTGTTATCAATATAACGTGCATTATCACCCATACTATGCATTTATTGTCGCAAGAACTATAATAATCATACTTATTACTTTTATTATTATCAATATAACATGCATTATTACCCATATTATAGACTTATTATCGCTAGAACTGTAATAATTGTACTTATTACTTTTACTATTATCAATATAGCGTACATTATTACCCATGTTATGCATTTATTATCGCTAGAACTATAATAATTATACTTATTATTTTTGTTATTATCAATATAACATGCATTATTACCCGTATTATACGTTTATTATCACTAGAACTATAGTAATTATATTTATTACATTTATTGTTAGCAATATAACATGCATTATTACCCGTATTATACTGTTTTTATCGCTAGAACTATAATAATTCTACTTATTACTACTATTATTATCAATATAACGTGCATTATTACCCATATTATGCAGTTATTATTGCTAGAACTATAATAACTATACCTATTACTTTTATTGTTATCAATATAACGTGCATTATTAAGCATATTATGCATTTATTATCGCAAGAACTATAATAATCATACTTATTACTTTTATTATTATCAATTTAACGTGCATTATTACCCGTATTATACTGTTATTATCGCTGGAACTATAATAATTATACTTATTACTTTTATTGTTACCAATATATCATGCACTATTACCCGTATTATACAGTTATTATCGCTAGAACTAAAATAATTATACTTATTACTATCATTATTATCAATATAACGTGCATTATTACCCATATTATGCAGTTATTATCGCTCGAACTATAATGATTATACTTATTACTTTTATTGTTATCAATATAACATGCATTATCACCCATATTATAGACTTATTATCGCTAGAACTAAAATAATTATACTTATTACTATCATTATTATGAATATAACGTGCATTATTACCCATATTATGCAGTTATTATCGCTAGAACTATAATGATTATACTTATTACTTTTATTGTTATCAATATAACATGCATTATCACCCATATTATAGACTTATTATCGCTAGAACTATAATAATCATACTTATTACATTTATTATTATCAATATAGCGTGCATTATTACCAATATTATGCAGTTATTATCGCTAGAACTATAATAATTATACTTATTATTTTCATTATTATCAATATAACATGCATTATTACCCGTATTGTGCTGTTATTATCGCAAGAACTATAATAATTATACTTAATACTTTTTCTATTATCAATATAACGTGCATTATTACCCATATTATGCAGTTATTATCGCTAGAACTATAATAATCGTGCTTATTACTTTTATTATTATCAATATAACGTGCATTATTAACCATATTATGCAGTTATTATCGCTAGAACTATAATAACTATACATATTACTTTTATTATTATCAATATAACATGCATTATTACCCGTATTATACTGTTATTATCGCTAGAACTATAATAATTATACTTATTTCTTTTATTGTTATCAATATATCATGCATTATTACTCGTATTATACTGTTATTATCGCTAGAACTATAATGATTATACTTATTACTATTATTATTATCAATATAACGTGCATTATTACCCATATTACGCAGTTATTATCGTTAGAACTATAATAACTATACTTATTACTTTTATTATTATCAATATAACATGCATTATTACTCGTATTATACTGTTGTGATCGCTAGAACGATAATAATTATACTTATTACTTTTATTGTTATCAATATAACGTGCATTATTACCCATATTATGCATTTATTGTCGCTGGAACTATAATAATTATACTTATTACATTTAATATTATCAATATAACGTGCATTATTACCCATATTATGCATTTATTGTCGCTAGAACTATAATAACTATACTTATTATTTTCATTATTATCAATATAACATGCATTATTACCCATATTATAGACTTATTATCGCTAGAACTGTAATAATTGTACTTATTACTTTTACTATTATCAATATAGCGTACATTATTACCCATGTTATGCATTTATTATCGCTAGAACTATAATAATTATACTTATTATTTTTATTATTATCAATATAACATGCATTATTACCCGTATTATACGTTTATTATCACTAGAACTATAGTAATTATATTTATTACATTTATTGTTAGCAATATAACATGCATTATTACCCGTATTATACTGTTTTTATCGCTAGAACTATAATAATTCTACTTATTACTACTATTATTATCAATATAACGTGCATTATTACCCATATTATGCAGTTATTATTGCTAGAACTATAATAACTATACCTATTACTTTTATTGTTATCAATATAACGTGCATTATTAAGCATATTATGCATTTATTATCGCAAGAACTATAATAATCATACTTATTACTTTTATTATTATCAATTTAACGTGCATTATTACCCGTATTATACTGTTATTATCGCTGGAACTATAATAATTATACTTATTACTTTTATTGTTACCAATATATCATGCACTATTACCCGTATTATACAGTTATTATCGCTAGAACTAAAATAATTATACTTATTACTATCATTATTATCAATATAACGTGCATTATTACCCATATTATGCAGTTATTATCGCTCGAACTATAATGATTATACTTATTACTTTTATTGTTATCAATATAACATGCATTATCACCCATATTATAGACTTATTATCGCTAGAACTAAAATAATTATACTTATTACTATCATTATTATGAATATAACGTGCATTATTACCCATATTATGCAGTTATTATCGCTAGAACTATAATGATTATACTTATTACTTTTATTGTTATCAATATAACATGCATTATCACCCATATTATAGACTTATTATCGCTAGAACTATAATAATCATACTTATTACATTTATTATTATCAATATACCGTGCATTATTACCAATATTATGCAGTTATTATCGCTAGAACTATAATAATTATACTTATTATTTTCATTATTATCAATATAACATGCATTATTACCCGTATTGTGCTGTTATTATCGCAAGAACTATAATAATTATACTTAATACTTTTTCTATTATCAATATAACGTGCATTATTACCCATATTATGCAGTTATTATCGCTAGAACTATAATAATCGTGCTTATTACTTTTATTATTATCAATATAACGTGCATTATTAACCATATTATGCAGTTATTATCGCTAGAACTATAATAACTATACTTATTACTTTTATTATTATCAATATAACATGCATTATTACCCGTATTATACTGTTATTATCGCTAGAACTATAATAATTATACTTATTTCTTTTATTGTTATCAATATATCATGCATTATTACTCGTATTATACTGTTATTATCGCTAGAACTATAATGATTATACTTATTACTATTATTATTATCAATATAACGTGCATTATTACCCATATTACGCAGTTATTATCGTTAGAACTATAGTAACTATACTTATTACTTTTATTATTATCAATATAACATGCATTATTACTCGTATTATACTGTTGTGATCGCTAGAACGATAATAATTATACTTATTACTTTTATTGTTATCAATATAACGTGCATTATTACCCATATTATGCAGTTATTATCGCTAGAACTATAATAACTATACTTATTACTTTTATTATTATCAATGTAACATGCGTAATTACTCGTATTATGCTGTTGTGATCGCTAGAACTATAATAATTATACTTACTATTTTTATTATTATCAATATAACACGCATTATTACCCATATTATACTGTTATTATCGCTAGATCTATAATAATTATACTTATTACATTTATTGTTATCAATATAACGTGCATTATTACCCATATGATGCATTTATTGTCGCTAGAACTATAATAACTATACTTATTATTTTCATTATTATCGATATAACATGCATTATTACCCATATTATAGAATTATTATCGCTAGAACTGTAATAATTGTACTTATTACTTTTACTATTATCAATATAGCGTACATTATTACCCATGTTATGCATTTATTATCGCTAGAACTATAATAATTATACTTATTACATTTATTATTATGAATATAACATGCATTATTACCCGTATTATGCAGTTATTATCGCTAGAACTATAATACCTATACTTATTACTTTCATTATTATCAATATAACATGCATTATTACCCATATTATGGACTTATTATCGCTAGAACTGTAATAATTATACTTATTACTTTTACTATTATCAATATAACATGCATTGTTACTCGTATTATACTTTCGTGATCGCTAGAACTATAATAATTATACTTATTACTTTTATTATTATCAATATAACGTGCATTATTACCCATATTGTACTGTTATTACCGCTAGAACTATAATGATTATACTTATTACAATTATTATTATCAACATAACGTGCAGTATTACCCATATTGTACTGTTATTACCGCCAGAACTATAATGATTATACTTATTACTTTTATTATGGTCAATAAAACATGCATTATTACTCGTATTATACTGTTATTATCGCTAGAACTATAATAATTATACTTATTACATTTATTGTTATCAATATAACGTGCATTATTACCCATATTATGCATTTATTGTCGCTAGAACTATAATAATTATACTTATTATTTTTATTAGTATCAATATAACATGCATTATTACCCGTATTATACGTTTATTATCACTAGAACTATAGTAATTATATTTATTACATTTATTGTTAGCAATATAACATGCATTATTACCCGTATTATACTGTTTTTATCGCTAGAACTATAATAATTCTACTTATTACTACTATTATTATCAATATAACGTGCATTATTACCCATATTATGCAGTTATTATTGCTAGAACTATAATACCTATACTTATTACTTTTATTATTATCAATATAACATGCATTGTTACTCGTATTATACTGTTGTGATCGCTGGAACTATAATAATTATACTTATTACTTTTATTATTATCAATATAACGTGCATTATTACCCATATTGTACTGTTATTACCGCTAGAACTATAATAATTATACTTAGTACAATTATTATTATCAATATAACGTGCATTATTACCCATATTATGCAGTTATTATCGCTCGAACTATAATGATTATACTTATTACTTTTATTGTTATCAATATAACATGCATTATCACCCATATTATAGACTTATTCTCGCTAGAACTATAATAATCATACTTATTACAATTATTATTATCAATATAACGTGCAGTATTACCCATATTATGCAGTTATTACCGCTAGAACTATAATGATTATACTTAGTACAATTATTATTATCAATATAACGTGCATTATTACCCATATTATGCAGTTATTATCGCTCGAACTATAATGATTATACTTATTACTTTTATTGTTATCAATATAACATGCATTATCACCCATATTATAGACTTATTATCGCTAGAACTATAATAATTATACTTATTACATTTATTGTTATCAATATAACGTGCATTATTACACATATTATGCATTTATTGTCGCTAGAAGTATAATAATTATACTTATTATTTTTATTAGTATCAATATAACATGCATTATTACCCGTATTATACGTTTATTATCACTAGAACTATAGTAATTATATTTATTACATTTATTGTTAGCAATATAACATGCATTATTACCCGTATCATACTGTTATTATCGCTAGAACTATAATAATTCTACTTATTACTACTATAATTATCAATATAACGTGCATTATTACCCATATTATGCAGTTATTATCGCTAGAACTATAATAACTATACTTATTACTTTTATTATTATCAATATAACATGCATTATTACTCGTGTTATGCTGTTGTGATCGCTAGAACTATAATAATTGTACCTATTACTTTTATTGTTATCAATATAACGTGCATTATTACCCATATTATAGACTTATTATCCCTAGAACTATAATAATTATACTTATTACTTTTATTGTTATCAATATAACGTGCATTATCACCCATACTATGCATTTATTGTCGCAAGAACTATAATAATCATACTTATTACTTTTATTATTATCAATATAACATGCATTATTACCCATATTATAGACTTATTATCGCTAGAACTGTAATAATTGTACTTATTACTTTTACTATTATCAATATAGCGTACATTATTACCCATGTTATGCATTTATTATCGCTAGAACTATAATAATTATACTTATTATTTTTGTTATTATCAATATAACATGCATTATTACCCGTATTATACGTTTATTATCACTAGAACTATAGTAATTATATTTATTACATTTATTGTTAGCAATATAACATGCATTATTACCCGTATTATACTGTTTTTATCGCTAGAACTATAATAATTCTACTTATTACTACTATTATTATCAATATAACGTGCATTATTACCCATATTATGCAGTTATTATTGCTAGAACTATAATAACTATACCTATTACTTTTATTGTTATCAATATAACGTGCATTATTAAGCATATTATGCATTTATTATCGCAAGAACTATAATAATCATACTTATTACTTTTATTATTATCAATTTAACGTGCATTATTACCCGTATTATACTGTTATTATCGCTGGAACTATAATAATTATACTTATTACTTTTATTGTTACCAATATATCATGCACTATTACCCGTATTATACAGTTATTATCGCTAGAACTAAAATAATTATACTTATTACTATCATTATTATCAATATAACGTGCATTATTACCCATATTATGCAGTTATTATCGCTCGAACTATAATGATTATACTTATTACTTTTATTGTTATCAATATAACATGCATTATCACCCATATTATAGACTTATTATCGCTAGAACTAAAATAATTATACTTATTACTATCATTATTATGAATATAACGTGCATTATTACCCATATTATGCAGTTATTATCGCTAGAACTATAATGATTATACTTATTACTTTTATTGTTATCAATATAACATGCATTATCACCCATATTATAGACTTATTATCGCTAGAACTATAATAATCATACTTATTACATTTATTATTATCAATATAGCGTGCATTATTACCAATATTATGCAGTTATTATCGCTAGAACTATAATAATTATACTTATTATTTTCATTATTATCAATATAACATGCATTATTACCCGTATTGTGCTGTTATTATCGCAAGAACTATAATAATTATACTTAATACTTTTTCTATTATCAATATAACGTGCATTATTACCCATATTATGCAGTTATTATCGCTAGAACTATAATAATCGTGCTTATTACTTTTATTATTATCAATATAACGTGCATTATTAACCATATTATGCAGTTATTATCGCTAGAACTATAATAACTATACTTATTACTTTTATTATTATCAATATAACATGCATTATTACCCGTATTATACTGTTATTATCGCTAGAACTATAATAATTATACTTATTTCTTTTATTGTTATCAATATATCATGCATTATTACTCGTATTATACTGTTATTATCGCTAGAACTATAATGATTATACTTATTACTATTATTATTATCAATATAACGTGCATTATTACCCATATTACGCAGTTATTATCGTTAGAACTATAATAACTATACTTATTACTTTTATTATTATCAATATAACATGCATTATTACTCGTATTATACTGTTGTGATCGCTAGAACGATAATAATTATACTTATTACTTTTATTGTTATCAATATAACGTGCATTATTACCCATATTATGCATTTATTGTCGCTGGAACTATAATAATTATACTTATTACATTTAATATTATCAATATAACGTGCATTATTACCCATATTATGCATTTATTGTCGCTAGAACTATAATAACTATACTTATTATTTTCATTATTATCAATATAACATGCATTATTACCCATATTATAGACTTATTATCGCTAGAACTGTAATAATTGTACTTATTACTTTTACTATTATCAATATAGCGTACATTATTACCCATGTTATGCATTTATTATCGCTAGAACTATAATAACTATACTTATTATTTTCATTATTATCGATATAACACGCATTATTACCCATATTATACTGTTATTATCGCTAGATCTATAATAATTATACTTATTACTTTTATTATTATCAATATAACGTGCATTATTACCCATATTGTACTGTTATTACCGCTAGAACTATAATGATTATACTTATTACAATTATTATTATCAACATAACGTGCAGTATTACCCATATTGTACTGTTATTACCGCCAGATCTATAATGATTATACTTATTACTTTTATTATGGTCAATAAAACATGCATTATTACTCGTATTATACTGTTATTATCGCTAGAACTATAATAATTATACTTATTACATTTATTGTTATCAATATAACGTGCATTATTACCCATATTATGCATTTATTGTCGCTAGAACTATAATAATTATACTTATTATTTTTATTAGTATCAATATAACATGCATTATTACCCGTATTATACGTTTATTATCACTAGAACTATAGTAATTATATTTATTACATTTATTGTTAGCAATATAACATGCATTATTACCCGTATTATACTGTTTTTATCGCTAGAACTATAATAATTCTACTTATTACTACTATTATTATCAATATAACGTGCATTATTACCCATACTGTACTGTTATTACCGCTAGAACTATAATAATTATACTTAGTACAATTATTATTATCAATATAACGTGCATTATTACCCATATTATGCAGTTATTATCGCTCGAACTATAATGATTATACTTATTACTTTTATTGTTATCAATATAACATGCATTATCACCCATATTATAGACTTATTCTCGCTAGAACTATAATAATCATACTTATTACAATTATTATTATCAATATAACGTGCAGTATTACCCATATTATGCAGTTATTACCGCTAGAACTATAATGATTATACTTAGTACAATTATTATTATCAATATAACGTGCATTATTACCCATATTATGCAGTTATTATCGCTCGAACTATAATGATTATACTTATTACTTTTATTGTTATCAATATAACATGCATTATCACCCATATTATAGACTTATTATCGCTAGAACTATAATAATTATACTTATTACATTTATTGTTATCAATATAACGTGCATTATTACACATATTATGCATTTATTGTCGCTAGAAGTATAATAATTATACTTATTATTTTTATTAGTATCAATATAACATGCATTATTACCCGTATTATACGTTTATTATCACTAGAACTATAGTAATTATATTTATTACATTTATTGTTAGCAATATAACATGCATTATTACCCGTATCATACTGTTATTATCGCTAGAACTATAATAATTCTACTTATTACTACTATAATTATCAATATAACGTGCATTATTACCCATATTATGCAGTTATTATCGCTAGAACTATAATAACTATACTTATTACTTTTATTATTATCAATATAACATGCATTATTACTCGTGTTATGCTGTTGTGATCGCTAGAACTATAATAATTGTACCTATTACTTTTATTGTTATCAATATAACGTGCATTATTACCCATATTATAGACTTATTATCCCTAGAACTATAATAATTATACTTATTACTTTTATTGTTATCAATATAACGTGCATTATCACCCATACTATGCATTTATTGTCGCAAGAACTATAATAATCATACTTATTACTTTTATTATTATCAATATAACATGCATTATTACCCATATTATAGACTTATTATCGCTAGAACTGTAATAATTGTACTTATTACTTTTACTATTATCAATATAGCGTACATTATTACCCATGTTATGCATTTATTATCGCTAGAACTATAATAATTATACTTATTATTTTTGTTATTATCAATATAACATGCATTATTACCCGTATTATACGTTTATTATCACTAGAACTATAGTAATTATATTTATTACATTTATTGTTAGCAATATAACATGCATTATTACCCGTATTATACTGTTTTTATCGCTAGAACTATAATAATTCTACTTATTACTACTATTATTATCAATATAACGTGCATTATTACCCATATTATGCAGTTATTATTGCTAGAACTATAATAACTATACCTATTACTTTTATTGTTATCAATATAACGTGCATTATTAAGCATATTATGCATTTATTATCGCAAGAACTATAATAATCATACTTATTACTTTTATTATTATCAATTTAACGTGCATTATTACCCGTATTATACTGTTATTATCGCTGGAACTATAATAATTATACTTATTACTTTTATTGTTACCAATATATCATGCACTATTACCCGTATTATACAGTTATTATCGCTAGAACTAAAATAATTATACTTATTACTATCATTATTATCAATATAACGTGCATTATTACCCATATTATGCAGTTATTATCGCTCGAACTATAATGATTATACTTATTACTTTTATTGTTATCAATATAACATGCATTATCACCCATATTATAGACTTATTATCGCTAGAACTAAAATAATTATACTTATTACTATCATTATTATGAATATAACGTGCATTATTACCCATATTATGCAGTTATTATCGCTAGAACTATAATGATTATACTTATTACTTTTATTGTTATCAATATAACATGCATTATCACCCATATTATAGACTTATTATCGCTAGAACTATAATAATCATACTTATTACATTTATTATTATCAATATAGCGTGCATTATTACCAATATTATGCAGTTATTATCGCTAGAACTATAATAATTATACTTATTATTTTCATTATTATCAATATAACATGCATTATTACCCGTATTGTGCTGTTATTATCGCAAGAACTATAATAATTATACTTAATACTTTTTCTATTATCAATATAACGTGCATTATTACCCATATTATGCAGTTATTATCGCTAGAACTATAATAATCGTGCTTATTACTTTTATTATTATCAATATAACGTGCATTATTAACCATATTATGCAGTTATTATCGCTAGAACTATAATAACTATACTTATTACTTTTATTATTATCAATATAACATGCATTATTACCCGTATTATACTGTTATTATCGCTAGAACTATAATAATTATACTTATTTCTTTTATTGTTATCAATATATCATGCATTATTACTCGTATTATACTGTTATTATCGCTAGAACTATAATGATTATACTTATTACTATTATTATTATCAATATAACGTGCATTATTACCCATATTACGCAGTTATTATCGTTAGAACTATAATAACTATACTTATTACTTTTATTATTATCAATATAACATGCATTATTACTCGTATTATACTGTTGTGATCGCTAGAACGATAATAATTATACTTATTACTTTTATTGTTATCAATATAACGTGCATTATTACCCATATTATGCATTTATTGTCGCTGGAACTATAATAATTATACTTATTACATTTAATATTATCAATATAACGTGCATTATTACCCATATTATGCATTTATTGTCGCTAGAACTATAATAACTATACTTATTATTTTCATTATTATCAATATAACATGCATTATTACCCATATTATAGACTTATTATCGCTAGATCTGTAATAATTATACTTATTACATTTATTGTTATCAATATAACGTGCATTATTACCCATATTATGCAGTTATTATCGCTAGAACTATAATAATCGTGCTTATTACTTTTATTATTATCAATATAACGTGCATTATTAACCATATTATGCAGTTATTATCGCTAGAACTATAATAACTATACTTATTACTTTTATTATTATCAATATAACATGCATTATTACCCGTATTATACTGTTATTATCGCTAGAACTATAATAATTATACTTATTTCTTTTATTGTTATCAATATATCATGCATTATTACTCGTATTATACTGTTATTATCGCTAGAACTATAATGATTATACTTATTACTATTATTATTATCAATATAACGTGCATTATTACCCATATTACGCAGTTATTATCGTTAGAACTATAATAACTATACTTATTACTTTTATTATTATCAATATAACATGCATTATTACTCGTATTATACTGTTGTGATCGCTAGAACGATAATAATTATACTTATTACTTTTATTGTTATCAATATAACGTGCATTATTACCCATATTATGCAGTTATTATCGCTAGAACTATAATAACTATACTTATTACTTTTATTATTATCAATGTAACATGCGTAATTACTCGTATTATGCTGTTGTGATCGCTAGAACTATAATAATTATACTTACTATTTTTATTATTATCAATATAACACGCATTATTACCCATATTATACTGTTATTATCGCTAGATCTATAATAATTATACTTATTACATTTATTGTTATCAATATAACGTGCATTATTACCCATATGATGCATTTATTGTCGCTAGAACTATAATAACTATACTTATTATTTTCATTATTATCGATATAACATGCATTATTACCCATATTATAGAATTATTATCGCTAGAACTGTAATAATTGTACTTATTACTTTTACTATTATCAATATAGCGTACATTATTACCCATGTTATGCATTTATTATCGCTAGAACTATAATAATTATACTTATTACATTTATTATTATGAATATAACATGCATTATTACCCGTATTATGCAGTTATTATCGCTAGAACTATAATACCTATACTTATTACTTTCATTATTATCAATATAACATGCATTATTACCCATATTATGGACTTATTATCGCTAGAACTGTAATAATTATACTTATTACTTTTACTATTATCAATATAACATGCATTGTTACTCGTATTATACTGTTGTGATCGCTAGAACTATAATAATTATACTTATTACTTTTATTATTATCAATATAACGTGCATTATTACCCATATTGTACTGTTATTACCGCTAGAACTATAATGATTATACTTATTACAATTATTATTATCAACATAACGTGCAGTATTACCCATATTGTACTGTTATTACCGCCAGATCTATAATGATTATACTTATTACTTTTATTATGGTCAATAAAACATGCATTATTACTCGTATTATACTGTTATTATCGCTAGAACTATAATAATTATACTTATTACATTTATTGTTATCAATATAACGTGCATTATTACCCATATTATGCATTTATTGTCGCTAGAACTATAATAATTATACTTATTATTTTTATTAGTATCAATATAACATGCATTATTACCCGTATTATACGTTTATTATCACTAGAACTATAGTAATTATATTTATTACATTTATTGTTAGCAATATAACATGCATTATTACCCGTATTATACTGTTTTTATCGCTAGAACTATAATAATTCTACTTATTACTACTATTATTATCAATATAACGTGCATTATTACCCATATTATGCAGTTATTATTGCTAGAACTATAATACCTATACTTATTACTTTTATTATTATCAATATAACATGCATTGTTACTCGTATTATACTGTTGTGATCGCTGGAACTATAATAATTATACTTATTACTTTTATTATTATCAATATAACGTGCATTATTACCCATATTGTACTGTTATTACCGCTAGAACTATAATGATTATACTTAGTACAATTATTATTATCAATATAACGTGCATTATTACCCATATTATGCAGTTATTATCGCTCGAACTATAATGATTATACTTATTACTTTTATTGTTATCAATATAACATGCATTATCACCCATATTATAGACTTATTATCGCTAGAACTATAATAATCATACTTATTACAATTATTATTATCAATATAACATGCATTATTACCCGTATTATGCAGTTATTATCGCTAGAACTATAATACCTATACTTATTACGTTCATTATTATCAATATAACATGCATTATTACCCATATTATAGACTTATTATCGCTAGAACTGTAATAATTATACTTATTACTTTTACTATTATCAATATAACATGCATTGTTACTCGTGTTATACTTTCGTGATCGCTAGAACTATAATAATTATACTTATTACTTTTATTATTATCAATATAACGTGCATTATTACCCATATTGTACTGTTATTACCGCTAGAACTATAATGATTATACTTATTACAATTATTATTATCAACATAACGTGCAGTATTACCCATATTGTACTGTTATTACCGCCAGAACTATAATGATTATACTTATTACTTTTATTATGGTCAATAAAACATGCATTATTACTCGTATTATACTGTTATTATCGCTAGAACTATAATAATTATACTTATTACATTTATTGTTATCAATATAACGTGCATTATTACCCATATTATGCATTTATTGTCGCTAGAACTATAATAATTATACTTATTATTTTTATTAGTATCAATATAACATGCATTATTACCCGTATTATACGTTTATTATCACTAGAACTATAGTAATTATATTTATTACATTTACTGTTAGCAATATAACATGCATTATTACCCGTATTATACTGTTTTTATCGCTAGAACTATAATAATTCTACTTATTACTACTATTATTATCAATATAACGTGCATTATTACCCATATTATGCAGTTATTATTGCTAGAACTATAATACCTATACTTATTACTTTTATTATTATCAATATAACATGCATTGTTACTCGTATTATACTGTTGTGATCGCTGGAACTATAATAATTATACTTATTACTTTTATTATTATCAATATAACGTGCATTATTACCCATATTGTACTGTTATTACCGCTAGAACTATAATAATTATACTTAGTACAATTATTATTATCAATATAACGTGCATTATTACCCATATTATGCAGTTATTATCGCTCGAACTATAATGATTATACTTATTACTTTTATTGTTATCAATATAACATGCATTATCACCCATATTATAGACTTATTCTCGCTAGAACTATAATAATCATACTTATTACAATTATTATTATCAATATAACGTGCAGTATTACCCATATTATGCAGTTATTACCGCTAGAACTATAATGATTATACTTAGTACAATTATTATTATCAATATAACGTGCATTATTACCCATATTATGCAGTTATTATCGCTCGAACTATAATGATTATACTTATTACTTTTATTGTTATCAATATAACATGCATTATCACCCATATTATAGACTTATTATCGCTAGAACTATAATAATTATACTTATTACATTTATTGTTATCAATATAACGTGCATTATTACACATATTATGCATTTATTGTCGCTAGAAGTATAATAATTATACTTATTATTTTTATTAGTATCAATATAACATGCATTATTACCCGTATTATACGTTTATTATCACTAGAACTATAGTAATTATATTTATTACATTTATTGTTAGCAATATAACATGCATTATTACCCGTATTATACTGTTTTTATCGCTAGAACTATAATAATTCTACTTATTACTACTATTATTATCAATATAACGTGCATTATTACCCATATTATGCAGTTATTATTGCTAGAACTATAATACCTATACTTATTACTTTTATTATTATCAATATAACATGCATTGTTACTCGTATTATACTGTTGTGATCGCTGGAACTATAATAATTATACTTATTACTTTTATTATTATCAATATAACGTGCATTATTACCCATATTGTACTGTTATTACCGCTAGAACTATAATGATTATACTTATTACAATTATTATTATCAACATAACGTGCAGTATTACCCATATTGTACTGTTATTACCGCCAGAACTATAATGATCATACTTATTACTTTTATTGTTATCAATATAACATGCATTATCACCCATATTATAGACTTATAATCGCTAGAACTGTAGTAATTATACTTATTACTTTTACTCTTATCAATATAGCGTACATTATTACCCATGTTATGCATTTATTATCGCTAGAACTATACTAATTATACTTATTACTTTTATTATTATCAATATAACTTGCATTATTACTCATATTGTACTGTTATTACCGCTAGAACTATAATGGTTATACTTATTACAATTATTATTATCAATATAACGTGCAGTATTACCCATATTGTACTGATATTACCGCTAGAACTATAATGATTATACTTATTACAATTATTATTATCAATATAACGTGCAGTATTACCCATATTATGCAGTTATTATTGCTAGAACTGTAATAATTATACTTATTACTTTTATTGTTACCAATATGTCATGCACTATTACCCGTATTATACAGTTATTATCGCTAGAACTATAATGATTATACTTATTACTTTTATTGTTATCAATATAACATGCATTATCACCCATTTTATAGACTTATTATCGCTAGAACTATAATAATCATACTTATTACATTTATTATTATCAATATAGCGTGCATTATTACCAATATTATGCAGTTATTATCGCTAGAACTATAATAATTATACTTATTATTTTCATTATTATCAATATAACATGCATTATTACGCGTATTATGCTGTTATTATCGCAAGAACTATAATAATTATACTTAATACTTTTACTATTATCAATATAACGTGCATTATTACCCATATTATGCAGTTATTATCGCTAGAACTATAATAATTATACTTATTACTTTTATTGTTATCAATATAACATGCATTATCACCCATATTATAGACTTATTATCGCTAGAACTGTAGTAATTATACTTATTACTTTTATTGTTATCAATATAACATGCGTAATTACTCGTATTATGCTGTTGTGATCGCTAGAACTATAATAATTATACTTATTACTTTCATTATTATCAATATAACGTGCATTATTACCCATATTATGCAGTTATTATCGCTAGAACTATAATAATTATACTTATTACTTTTATTGTTATCAATATAACATGCATTATTACTCGTGTTATGCTGTTGTGATCGCTAGAACTATAATAATTGTACCTATTACTTTTATTGTTATCAATATAACGTGCATTATTACCCATATTATGCATTTATTGTCGCTAGAAATATAATAACTATACTTATTATTTTCATTATTATCAATATAACATGCATTATTACACATATTATAGACTTATTATCCCTAGAACTATAATAATTATACTTATTACTTTTATTGTTATCAATATAACGTGCATTATCACCCATACTATGCATTTATTGTCGCAAGAACTATAATAATCATACTTATTACTTTTATTATTATCAATATAACGTGCATTATTAACCATATTATGCAGTTATTATCGCTAGAACTATAATAACTATACTTATTACTTTTATTATTATCAATATAACATGCGTAATTACTCGTATTATGCTGTTGTGATCGCTAGAACTATAATAATTATATTTACTATTTTTATTATTATCAATATAACACGCATTATTACCCATATTATACTGTTATTATCGCTAGATCTATAATAATTATACTTATTACATTTATTGTTATCAATATAACGTGCATTATTACCCATATTATGCATTTATTGTCGCTAGAACTATAATAATCATACATATTACTATCATTATTATCAATATAACGTGCATTATTACCCATATTATGCAGTTATTATCGATACAACTATAATAATTATACTTATTATTTTCATTATTATCAATATAACATGCATTATTACCCGTATTATGCTGTTATTATCGCAAGAACTATAATAATTATACTTAATACTTTTACTATTATCAATATAACGTGCATTATTACCCATATTATGCAGTTATTATCGCTAGAACTATAATAATCGTGCTTATTACTTTTATTATTATCAATATAACGTGCGTTATTAACCATATTATGCAGTTATTATCGCTAGAACTATAATAACTATACTTATTACTTTTATTATTATCAATATAACATGCATTATTACTCGTATTATACTGTTATTATCGCTAGAACTATAATGATTATACTTATTACTATTATTATTATCAATATAACGTGCATTATTACCCATACTACGCAGTTATTATCGTTAGAACTATAATAACTATACTTATTACTTTTATTATTATCAATATAACATGCATTATTACTCGTATTATGCTGTTGTGATCGCTAGAACTATAATAATTATACTTACTATTTCTATTATTATCAATATAACACGCATTATTACCCATATTATACTGTTATTATCGCTAGAATTATAATAATTATACTTATTATTTTTATTATTATCAATATAACATGCATTATTACTCGTATTATACTGTTGTGATCGCTAGAACGATAATAATTATACTTATTACTTTTATTATTATCAATATAACGTGCATTATTACCCATATTGTACTGTTATTACCGCTAGAACTATAATGATTATACTTATTACAATTATTGTTATTAATATAACGTGCAGTATTACCCATATTGTACTGTTATTACCGCCAGACCTATAATGATTATACTTGTTACTTTTATTATTGTCAATAAAACATGCATTATTACTCGTATTATACTGTTATTATCGCTAGAACTATAATAACTATACCTATTACTTTTATTGTTATCAATATAACGTGCATTATTACCCGTATTATGCAGTTATTATCGCTAGAACTATAATACCTATACTTATTACTTTTATTATTATCAATATAACATGCAGTATTACTCGTATTATACTGTTGTGATCGCTAGAACTATAATAATTATACTTATTACTTTTATTATTATCAATATAACGTGCATTATTACCCGTATTATACGTTTATTATCACTAGAACTATACTAATTATATTTATTACATTTATTGTTAGCAATATAACATGCATTATTACCCGTATTATTCTGTTATTATCGCTAGAACTATAATAATTCTACTTATTACTACTATTATTATCAATATAACGTGCATTATTACCCATATTATGCAATTATTATCGCTAGAACTATAATAACTATACTTATTACTTTTATTGTTATCAATATAACATGCATTATTAGCCATATTATAGACTTATTATCGCTAGATCTGTAATAATTATACTTATTACATTTATTGTTATCAATATAACGTGCATTATTACCCATATTATGCATTTATTGTCGCTAGAACTATAATAATTGTACTTATTATTTTTATTATTATCAATATAACATGCATTATTACCCGTATTATACGTTTATTATCACTAGAACTATAGTAATTATATTTATTACATTTATTGTTAGCAATATAACATGCATTATTACCCGTATTATACTGTTATTATCGCTAGAACTATAATAATTATACTTATTATTTTCATTATTATCAATATAACATGGATTATTACCCGTATTATACTGTTATTATCGCTAGAACTATAATAATTCTACTTATTACTATCATTATTATCAATATAACATGCATTATTACCCATATTATGCAGTTATTGTCGCTAGAACTATAATAATTATACTTATTACATTTAATATTATCAATATAACGTGCATTATTACCCATATTATGCATTTATTATCGCTAGAACTATAATAATTATACTTATTACATTTATTATTATCAATATAACATGCATTATTACCCGTATTATGCAGTTATTATCGCTAGAACTATAATACCTATACTTATTACTTTTATTATTATCAATATAACATGCATTGTTACTCGTATTATACTGTTGTGATCGCTAGAACTATAATAATTATACTTATTACTTTTATTATTATCAATATAACGTGCATTATTACCCATATTGTACTGTTATTACCGCTAGAACTATAATGATTATACTTATTACAATTATTATTATCAACATAACGTGCAGTATTACCCATATTGTACTGTTATTACCGCCAGAACTATAATGATTATACTTATTACTTTTATTGTAATCAATATAACATGCATTATCACCCATATTATAGACTTATTATCGCTAGAACTGTAGTAATTATACTTATTACTTTTACTCTTATCAATATAGCGTACATTATTACCCATGTTATGCATTTATTATCGCTAGAACTATACTAATTATACTTATTACTTTTATTATTATCAATATAACTTGCATTATTACTCATATTGTACTGTTATTACCGCTAGAACTATAATGGTTATACTTATTACAATTATTATTATCAATATAACGTGCAGTATTACCCATATTGTACTGATATTACCGCTAGAACTATAATGATTATACTTATTACAATTATTATTATCAATATAACGTGCAGTATTACCCATACTATTCAGTTATTATTGCTAGAACTGTAATAATTATACTTATTACTTTTATTGTTACCAATATATCATGCACTATTACCCGTATTATACAGTTATTATCGCTAGAACTAAAATAATTATACTTATTACTATCATTATTATCAATATAACGTGCATTCTTACCCATATTATGCAGTTATTATCGCTAGAACTATAATGATTATACTTAATACTTTTACTATTATCAATATAACGTGCATTATTACCCATATTATGCAGTTATTATCGCTAGAACTATAATAATCATGCTTATTACTTTTATTGTTATCAATATAACATGCATTATCACCCATTTTATAGACTTATTATCGCTAGAACTATAATAATCATACTTATTACATTTATTATTATCAATATAGCGTGCATTATTACCAATATTATGCAGTTATTATCGCTAGAACTATAATAATTATACTTATTATTTTCATTATTATCAATATAACATGGATTATTACCCGTATTATGCTGTTATTATCGCAAGAACTATAATAATTATACTTAATACTTTTACTATTATCAATATAACGTGCATTATTACCCATATTATGCAGTTATTATCGCTAGAACTATAATAATCATGCTTATTACTTTTATTATTATCAATATAACGTGCATTATTAACCATATTATGCAGCTATTATCGCTAGAACTATAATAACTATACTTATTACTTTTATTATTATCAATATAACATGCATTGTTACTCGTATTATACTGTTGTGATCGCTAGAACTATAATAATTATACTTATTACTTTTATTATTATCAACATAACGTGCATTATTACCCATATTGTACTGTTATTACCGCTAGAACTATAATGATTATACTTATTACAATTATTATTATCAACATAACGTGCAGTATTACCCATATTGTACTGTTATTACCGCCAGAACTATAATGATTATACTTATTACTTTTATTGTAATCAATATAACATGCATTATCACCCATATTATAGACTTATTATCGCTAGAACTGTAGTAATTATACTTATTACTTTTACTCTTATCAATATAGCGTACATTATTACCCATGTTATGCATTTATTATCGCTAGAACTATACTAATTATACTTATTACTTTTATTATTATCAATATAACTTGCATTATTACTCATATTGTACTGTTATTACCGCTAGAACTATAATGGTTATACTTATTACAATTATTATTATCAATATAACGTGCAGTATTACCCATATTGTACTGATATTACCGCTAGAACTATAATGATTATACTTATTACAATTATTATTATCAATATAACGTGCAGTATTACCCATACTATTCAGTTATTATTGCTAGAACTGTAATAATTATACTTATTACTTTTATTGTTACCAATATATCATGCACTATTACCCGTATTATACAGTTATTATCGCTAGAACTAAAATAATTATACTTATTACTATCATTATTATCAATATAACGTGCATTCTTACCCATATTATGCAGTTATTATCGCTAGAACTATAATGATTATACTTAATACTTTTACTATTATCAATATAACGTGCATTATTACCCATATTATGCAGTTATTATCGCTAGAACTATAATAATCATGCTTATTACTTTTATTGTTATCAATATAACATGCATTATCACCCATTTTATAGACTTATTATCGCTAGAACTATAATAATCATACTTATTACATTTATTATTATCAATATAGCGTGCATTATTACCAATATTATGCAGTTATTATCGCTAGAACTATAATAATTATACTTATTATTTTCATTATTATCAATATAACATGGATTATTACCCGTATTATGCTGTTATTATCGCAAGAACTATAATAATTATACTTAGTACTTTTACTATTATCAATATAACGTGCATTATTACCCATATTATGCAGTTATTATCGCTAGAACTATAATAATCATGCTTATTACTTTTATTATTATCAATATAACGTGCATTATTAACCATATTATGCAGCTATTATCGCTAGAACTATAATAACTATACTTATTACTTTTATTATTATCAATATAACATGCACTGTTACTCGTATTATACTGTTGTGATCGCTAGAACTATAATAATTATACTTATTACTTTTATTATTATCAATATAACGTGCATTATTACCCATATTGTACTGTTATTACCGCTAGAACTATAATGATTATACTTATTACAATTATTATTATCAACATAACGTGCAGTATTACCCATATTGTACTGTTATTACCGCCAGAACTATAATGATTATACTTATTACAATTATTATTATCAATATAACGTGCAGTATTACCCATATTGTACTGATATTACCGCTAGAACTATAATGATTATACTTATTACAATTATTATTATCAATATAACGTGCAGTATTACCCATATTATGCAGTTATTATTGCTAGAACTGTAATAATTATACTTATTACTTTTATTATTATCAATATAACATGCATTGTTACCCGTATTATACTGTTATTATCGCTGGAACTATAATAATTATACTTATTACTTTTATTATTACCAATATATCATGCACTATTACCCATATTATAGACTTATTATCGCTAGAACTATAATAATCATACTTATTACATTCATTATTATCAATATAACGTGCATTATTACCAATATTATGCTGTTATTATCGCTAGAACTATAATAATTATACTTATTATTTTCATTATTATCAATATAACATGGATTATTACCCGTATTATGCTGTTATTATTGCAAGAACTATAATAATTATACTTATTACTTTTACTATTATCAATATAACGTGCATTATTACCCATATTATGCAGTTATTATCGCTAGAACTATAATAATTATACTTATTACTTTTATTGTTATCAATATAACATGCATTATCACCCATATTATAGACTTATTATCGCTAGAACTGTAGTAATTATACTTATTACTTTTATTGTTATCAATATAACATGCGTAATTACTCGTATTATGCTGTTGTGATCGCTAGAACTATAATAATTATACTTACTATTTTTATTATTATCAATATAACCCGCATTATTACCCATATTATACTGTTATTATCGCTAGAACTATAATAATTATACTTATTATTTTTATTACTATCAATATAACATACATTATTAACCGTATTATACTGTTATTATCGCTAGAACTATAATAATTATACTTATTACTTTCATTATTATCAATATAACGTGCATTATTACCCATATTATGCAGTTATTATCGCTAGAACTATAATAATTATACTTATTACTTTTATTGTTATCAATATAACATGCATTATCACCCATATTATAGACTTATTATCGCTAGAACTGTAGTAATTATACTTATTACTTTTACTCTTATCAATATAGCGTACATTATTACCCATGTTATGCATTTATTATCGCTAAAACTATAATAATTATACTTATTACTTTTATTATTATCAATATAACTTGCATTATTACCCATATTGTACTGTTATTACCGCTAGAACTATAATGATTATACTTATTACAATTATTATTATCAATATAACGTGCAGTATTACCCATATTGTACTGTTATTACCGCCAGAACTATAATGATTATACTTATTACTTCTATTATTGTCAATAAAACATGCATTATTACTCGTATTATACTGTTATTATCGCTAGAACTATAATAATTATACTTATTACATTTATTGTTATCAATATAACGTGCATTATTACCCATATTATGCATTTATTGTCGCTAGAACTATAATAATTATACTTATTATTTTTATTATTATCAATATAACATGCATTATTACCCGTATTATACGTTTCTTAACACTAGAACTATAGTAATTATATTTATTACATTTATTGTTAGCAATATAACATGCATTATTACCCGTATCATACTGTTATTATCGCTAGAACTATAATAATTCTACTTATTACTACTATTATTATCAATATAACGTGCATTATTACCCATATTATGCAGTTATTATCGCTAGAACTATAATAACTATACTTATTACTTTTATTATTATCAATATAACATGCATTATGACTCGTGTTATGCTGTTGTGATCGCTAGAACTATAATAATTGTACCTATTACTTTTATTGTTATCAACATAACGTGCATTATTACCCATATTATGCATTTATTATCGCAAGAACTATAATAATCATACTTATTACATTTAATATTATCAATATAACGTGCATTATTACCCATATTATGCATTTATTGTCGCTAGAAATATAATAACTATACTTATTATTTTCATTATTATCAATATAACATGCATTATTACACATATTATAGACTTATTATCCCTAGAACTATAATAATTATACTTATTACTTTTATTGTTATCAATATAACGTGCATTATCACCCATACTATGCATTTATTGTCGCAAGAACTATAATAATCATACTTATTACTTTTATTATTATCAATATAACGTGCATTATTAACCATATTATGCAGTTATTATCGCTAGAACTATAATAACTATACTTATTACTTTTATTATTATCAATATAACATGCGTAATTACTCGTATTATGCTGTTGTGATCGCTAGAACTATAATAATTATACTTACTATTTTTATTATTATCAATATAACACGCATTATTACCCATATTATACTGTTATTATCGCTAGATCTATAATAATTATACTTATTACATTTATTGTTATCAATATAACGTGCTTTATTACCCATATTATGCATTTATTGTCGCTAGAACTATAATAATCATACTTATTACTTTTATTATTATCAGTATAACGTGCATTATTAACCATATTATGCAGTTATTATCGCTAGAACTATAATAACTATACTTATTACTTTTAATATTATCAATGTAACATGCGTAATTACTCGTATTATGCTGTTGTGATCGCTAGAACTATAATAATTATACTTACTTTTTTTACTATTATCAATATAACACGCATTATTACCCATATTATACTGTTATTATCGCTAGATCTATAATAATTATACTTATTACATTTATTGTTATCAATATAACGTGCATTATTACCCATATTATGCATTTATTGTCGCTAGAACTATAATAATTATACTTATTACATTTAATATTATCAATATAACGTGCATTATTACCCATATTATGCATTTATTGTCGCTAGAACTATAATAACTATACTTATTATTTTCATTATTATCAATATAACATGCATTATTACCCATATTATAGACTTATTATCGCTAGAACTGTAATAATTGTACTTATTACTTTTACTATTATCAATATAGCGTACATTATTACCCATGTTATGCATTTATTATCGCTAGAACTATAATAATTATACTTATTACATTTATTATTATCAATATAACATGCATTATTACCCGTATTATGCAGTTATTATCGCTAGAACTATAATACCTATACTTATTACTTTTATTATTATCAATATAACATGCATTGTTACTCGTATTATACTGTTGTGATCGCTAGAACTATAATAATTATACTTATTACTTTTATTATTATCAATATAACGTGCATTATTACCCATATTGTACTGTTATTACCGCTAGAACTATAATGATTATACTTATTACAATTATTATTATCAACATAACGTGCAGTATTACCCATATTGTACTGTTATTACCGCCAGAACTATAATGATTATACTTATTACTTTTATTGTTATCAATATAACATGCATTATCACCCATATTATAGACTTATTATCGCTAGAACTGTAGTAATTATACTTATTACTTTTACTCTTATCAATATAGCGTACATTATTACCCATGTTATGCATTTATTATCGCTAGAACTATACTAATTATACTTATTACTTTTATTATTATCAATATAACTTGCATTATTACTCATATTGTACTGTTATTACCGCTAGAACTATAATGGTTATACTTATTACAATTATTATTATCAATATAACGTGCAGTATTACCCATATTGTACTGATATTACCGCTAGAACTATAATGATTATACTTATTACAATTATTATTATCAATATAACGTGCAGTATTACCCATATTATGCAGTTATTATTGCTAGAACTGTAATAATTATACTTATTACTTTTATTGTTACCAATATATCATGCACTATTACCCGTATTATACAGTTATTATCGCTAGAACTAAAATAATTATACTTATTACTATCATTATTATCAATATAACGTGCATTCTTACCCATATTATGCAGTTATTATCGCTAGAACTATAATGATTATACTTATTACTTTTATTGTTATCAATATAACATGCATTATCACCCATTTTATAGACTTATTATCGCTAGAACTATAATAATCATACTTATTACATTTATTATTATCAATATAGCGTGCATTATTACCAATATTATGCAGTTATTATCGCTAGAACTATAATAATTATACTTATTATTTTCATTATTATCAATATAACATCCATTATTACCCGTATTATGCTGTTATTATCGCAAGAACTATAATAATTATACTTAATACTTTTACTATTATCAATATAACGTGCATTATTACCCATATTATGCAGTTATTATCGCTAGAACTATAATAATCATGCTTATTACTTTTATTATTATCAATATAACGTGCATTATTAACCATATTATGCAGCTATTATCGCTAGAACTATAATAACTATACTTATTACTTTTATTATTATCAGTATAACATGCATTGTTACTCGTATTATACTGTTGTGATCGCTAGAACTATAATAATTATACTTATTACTTTTATTATTATCAATATAACGTGCATTATTACCCATATTGTACTGTTATTACCGCTAGAACTATAATGATTATACTTATTACAATTATTATTATCAACATAACGTGCAGTATTACCCATATTGTACTGTTATTACCGCCAGAACTATAATGATTATACTTATTACAATTATTATTATCAATATAACGTGCAGTATTACCCATATTGTACTGATATTACCGCTAGAACTATAATGATTATACTTATTACAATTATTATTATCAATATAACGTGCAGTATTACCCATATTATGCAGTTATTATTGCTAGAACTGTAATGATTATACTTGTTACTTTTACTATTGTCAATAAAACATGCATTATTACTCGTATTATACTGTTATTATCGCTAGAACTATAATAACTATACCTATTACTTTTATTGTTATCAATATAACGTGCATTATTACCCGTATTATACAGTTATTATCGCTAGAACTAAAATAATTATACATATTACTATCATTATTATCAATATAACGTGCATTATTACCCATATTATGCAGTTATTATCGATACAACTATAATAATTATACTTATTATTTTCATTATTATCAATATAACATGCATTATTACCCGTATTATGCTGTTATTATCGCAAGAACTATAATAATTATACTTAATACTTTTACTATTATCAATATAACGTGCATTCTTACCCATATTATGCAGTTATTATCGCTAGAACTATAATGATTATACTTAATACTTTTACTATTATCAACATAACGTGCATTATTACCCATATTATGCAGATATTATCGCTAGAACTATAATAATCATGCTTATTACTTTTATTATTATCAATATAACGTGCATTATTAACCATATTATGCAGATATTATCGTTAGAACTATAATAACTATACTTATTACTTTTATTATTATCAATATAACATGCATTATTACTCGTATTATGCTGTTGTGATCGCTAGAACTATAATAATTATACTTACTATTTCTATTATTATCAATATAACACGCATTATTACCCATATTATACTGTTATTATCGCTAGAATTATAATAATTATACTTATTATTTTTATTATTATCAATATAACATGCATTATTACTCGTATTATACTGTTGTGATCGCTAGAACGATAATAATTATACTTATTACAATTATTATTATCAATATAACGTGCAGTATTACCCATATTGTACTGTTATTACCGCCAGAACTGTAATGATTATACTTGTTACTTTTATTATTGTCAATAAAACATGCATTATTACTCGTATTATACTGTTATTATCGCTAGAACTATAATAACTATACCTATTACTTTTATTGTTATCAATATAACGTGCATTATTACCCGTATTATACAGTTATTATCGCTAGAACTAAAATAATTATACATATTACTATCATTATTATCAATATAACGTGCATTATTACCCATATTATGCAGTTATTATCGATACAACTATAATAATTATACTTATTATTTTCATTATTATCAATATAACATGCATTATTACCCGTATTATGCTGTTATTATCGCAAGAACTATAATAATTATACTTAATACTTTTACTATTATCAATATAACGTGCATTATTACCCATATTATGCAGTTATTATCGCTAGAACTATAATAATCGTGCTTATTACTTTTATTATTATCAATATAACGTGCATTATTAACAATATTATGCAGTTATTATCGCTAGAACTATAATAATTATACTTATTATTTTCATTATTATCAATATAACATGCATTATTACCCGTATTATGCTGTTATTATCGCAAGAACTATAATAATTATACTTAATACTTTTACTATTATCAATATAACGTGCATTATTACCCATATTATGCAGATATTATCGCTAGAACTATAATAATCATGCTTATTACTTTTATTATTATCAATATAACGTGCATTATTAACCATATTATGCAGTTATTATCGCTAGAACTATAATAACTATACTTATTACTTTTATTATTATCAATATAACATGCATTATTACCCGTATTATACTGTTATTATCGCTAGAACTATAATAATTATACTTACTTCTTTTATTGTTATCAATATATCATGCATTATTACTCGTATTATACTGTTATTATCGCTAGAACTATAATGATTATACTTATTACTATTATTATTATCAATATAACGTGCATTATTACCCATATTACGCAGTTATTATCGTTAGAACTATAATAACTATACTTATTACTTTTATTATTATCAATATAACATGCATTATTACTCGTATTATGCTGTTGTGATCGCTAGAACTATAATAACTATACTTACTATTTCTATTATTATCAATATAACACGCATTATTACCCATATTATACTGTTATTATCGCTAGAATTATAATAATTATACTTATTATTTTTATTATTATCAATATAACATGCATTATTACTCGTATTATACTGTTGTGATCGCTAGAACGATAATAATTATACTTATTACAATTATTATTATCAATATAACGTGCAGTATTACCCATATTGTACTGTTATTACCGCCAGAACTGTAATGATTATACTTGTTACTTTTATTATTGTCAATAAAACATGCATTATTACTCGTATTATACTGTTATTATCGCTAGAACTATAATAACTATACCTATTACTTTTATTGTTATCAATATAACGTGCATTATTACCCGTATTATACAGTTATTATCGCTAGAACTAAAATAATTATACATATTACTATCATTATTATCAATATAACGTGCATTATTACCCATATTATGCAGTTATTATCGATACAACTATAATAATTATACTTATTATTTTCATTATTATCAATATAACATGCATTATTACCCGTATTATGCTGTTATTATCGCAAGAACTATAATAATTATACTTAATACTTTTACTATTATCAATATAACGTGCATTCTTACCCATATTATGCAGTTATTATCGCTAGAACTATAATGATTATACTTATTACTTTTATTGTTATCAATATAACATGCATTATCACCCATTTTATAGACTTATTATCGCTAGAACTATAATAATCATACTTATTACATTTATTATTATCAATATAGCGTGCATTATTACCAATATTATGCAGTTATTATCGCTAGAACTATAATAATTATACTTATTATTTTCATTATTATCAATATAACATGGATTATTACCCGTATTATGCTGTTATTATTGCAAGAACTATAATAATTATACTTATTACTTTTACTATTATCAATATAACGTGCATTATTACCCATATTATGCAGTTATTATCGCTAGAACTATAATAATTATACTTATTACTTTTATTGTTATCAATATAACATGCATTATCACCCATATTATAGACTTATTATCGCTAGAACTGTAGTAATTATACTTATTACTTTTATTGTTATCAATATAACATGCATTATTACCCGTATTATACGTTTATTATCACTAGAACTATAGTAATTATATTTATTACATTTATTGTTAGCAATATAACATGCATTATTACCCGTATTATACTGTTATTATCGCTAGAACTATAATAATTCTACTTATTACTACTATTCTTATCAATATAACGTGCATTATTACCCATATTATGCATTTATTATCGCAAGAAATATAATAATCATACTTATTACATTTAATATTATCAATATAACGTGCATTATTACCCATATTATGCATTTATTGTCGCTAGAACTATAATAATTATACTTATTATTTTCATTATTATCAATATAACATGCATTATTACCCATATTATAGACTTATTATCGCTAGAACTATAATAATCATACTTATTACGTTTATTATTATCAATATAACGTGCATTATTACCAATATTATGCAGTTATTATCGCTAGAACTATAATAATTATACTTATTATTTTCATTATTATCAATATAACATGCATTATTACCCGTATTATGCTGTTATTATCGCAAGAACTATAATAATTATACTTATTACTTTTACTATTATCAATATAACGTGCATTATTACCCATATTATGCAGTTATTATCGCTAGAACTATAATAATCATACTTATTACTTTTATTATTATCAATATAACGTGCATTATTAACCATATTATGCAGTTATTATCGCTAGAACTATAATAACTATACTTATTACTTCTATTATTATCAATATAACATGCATTATTACCCGTATTATACAGTTATTATCGCTAGAACTAAAATAATTATACTTATTACTATCATTATTATCAATATAACATGCATTATTACTCGTATTATACTGTTGTGATCGCTAGAACTATAATAGTTATACTTATTACTTTTATTATTATCAATATAACATGCATTATTACCCGTATTATACGTTTATTATCACTAGAACTATAGTAATTATATTTATTACATTTATTGTTAGCAATATAACATGCATTATTACCCGTATTATACTGTTATTATCGCTAGAACTATAATAATTCTACTTATTACTACTATTCTTATCAATATAACGTGCATTATTACCCATATTATGCATTTATTGTCGCTAGAACTATAATAATTATACTTATTATTTTCATTATTATCAATATAACATGCATTATTACCCATATTATAGACTTACTATCGCTAGAACGATAATAATCATACTTATTACGTTTATTATTATCAATATAACGTGCATTATTACCAATATTATGCAGTTATTATCGCTAGAACTATAATAATTATACTAATTACTTTTATTATTATCAATATAACGTGCATTATTACCCATATTATGCAGTTATTATCGCTAGAACTATAATGATTATACTTATTACTTTTATTGTTATCAATATAACATGCATTATCACCCATATTATAGACTTATTATCGCTAAAACTATAATAATCATACTTATTACATTTATTATTATCAATATAACGTGCATTATTACCAATATTATGCAGTTATTATCGCTAGAACTATAATAATTATACTTATTATTTTCATTATTATCAATATAACATGCATTATTACCCGTATTATGCTGTTATTATTGCAAGAACTATAATAATTATACTTATTACTTTTGCTATTATCAATATAACGTGCATTATTACCCATATTATGCAGTTGTTATCGCTAGAACTATAATAATCATACTTATTACTTTTGTTATTATCAATATAACGTGCATTATTAACCATATTATGCAGTTATTATCGCTAGAACTATAATAACTATACTTATTACTTCTATTATTATCAATATAACATGCATTATTACCCGTATTATACTGTTGTGATCGCTAGAACTATAATAGTTATACTTATTACTTTTATTATTATCAACATAACATGCATTATTACCCGTATTATACGTTTATTATCACTAGAACTATAGTAATTATATTTATTACATTTATTGTTAGCAATATAACATGCATTATTACCCGTATTATACTGTTATTATCGCTAGAACTATAATATTTCTACTTATTACTACTATTCTTATCAATATAACGTGCATTATTACCCATATTATGCATTTATTATCGCAAGAACTATAATAATCATACTTATTACATTTACTATTATCAATATAACGTGCATTATTACCCATATTATGCAGTTATTATCGCTAGAACAATAATAATCATACTTATTACTTTTATTATTATCAATATAACATGCATTATTACCCGTATTATACTGTTATTATCGCTAGAACTATAATAATTATACTTATTTCTTTTACTGTTATCAATATAACGTGCATTATTACCCATATTATGCAGTTATTATCGCTAGAACTATAATAATCATACTTATTACTTTTATTATTATCAATATATCATGCATTATTACTCATATTATACTGTTATTATCGCTAGAACTATAATGATTATACTTATTACTACTATTATTGTCAATATAACGTGCATTATTACCCATATTACGCAGTTATTATCGCTAGAACTATAATAACTATACTTATTACTTTTATTGTTATCAATATATCATGCACTATTGCCCGTATTATACAGTTATTATCGCTAGAACTAAAATAATTATACTTATTACTATCATTATTATCAATATAACGTGCATTATTACCCATATTATGCAGTTATTATCGCTAGAACTATAATGATTATACTTATTACTGTTATTGTTATCAGTATAACATGCATTATCACCCATATTATAGACTTATTATCGCTAGAACTATAATAATCATACTTATTACATTTATTCTTATCAATATAACGTGCATTATTAACCATATTATGCAGTTATTATCGCTAGAACTATAATAACTATACGTATTACTTTTATTATTATCAATATAACATGCATTATTACTCGTATTATACTGTTGTGATCGCTAGAACTATAATAGTTATACTTATTACTTTTATTATTATCAATATAACATGCATTATTACCCGTATTATACGTTTATTATCACTAGAACTATAGTAATTATATTTATTACATTTATTGTTAGCAATATAACATGCATTATTACCCGTATTATACTGTTATTATCGCTAGAACTATAATAATTCTACTTATTACTACTTTTCTTATCAATATAACGTGCATTATTACCCATATTATGCATTTATTATCGCAAGAACTATAATAATCATACTTATTACATTTAATATTATCAATATAACGTGCATTATTACCCATATTATGCATTTATTGTCGCTAGAACTATAATAATTATACTTATTATTTTCATTATTATCAATATAACATGCATTATTACCCATATTATAGACTTATTATCGCTAGAACTATAATAATCATACTTATTACGTTTATTATTATCAATATAACGTGCATTATTACCAATATTATGCAGTTATTATCGCTAGAACTATAATAATCATACTTATTACTTTTATTATTATCAATATAACGTGCATTATTAACCATATTATGCAGTTATTATCGCTAGAACTATAATAACTATACTTATTACTTCTATTATTATCAATATAACATGCATTATTACCCGTATTATACAGTTATTATCGCTAGAACTAAAATAATTATACTTATTACTATCATGATTATCAATATAACATGCATTATTACTCGTATTATACTGTTGTGATCGCTAGAACTATAATAGTTATACTTATTACTTTTATTATTATCAATATAACATGCATTATTACCCGTATTATACGTTTATTATCACTAGAACTATAGTAATTATATTTATTACATTTATTGTTAGCAATATAACATGCATTATTACCCGTATTATACTGTTATTATCGCTAGAACTATAATAATTCTACTTATTACTACTATTCTTATCAATATAACGTGCATTATTACCCATATTATGCATTTATTGTCGCTAGAACTATAATAATTATACTTATTATTTTCATTATTATCAATATAACATGCATTATTACACATATTATAGACTTACTATCGCTAGAACTATAATAATCATACTTATTACGTTTATTATTATCAATATAACGTGCATTATTACCAATATTATGCAGTTATTATCGCTAGAACTATAATAATTATACTAATTACTTTTATTATTATCAATATAACGTGCATTATTACCCATATTATGCAGTTATTATCGCTAGAACTATAATGATTATACTTATTACTTTTATTGTTATCAATATAACATGCATTATCACCCATATTATAGACTTATTATCGCTAGAACTATAATAATCATACTTATTACATTTATTATTATCAATATAACGTGCATTATTACCAATATTATGCAGTTATTATCGCTAGAACTATAATAATTATACTTATTATTTTCATTATTATCAATATAACATGCATTATTACCCGTATTATGCTGTTATTATTGCAAGAACTATAATAATTATACTTATTACTTTTGCTATTATCAATATAACGTGCATTATTACCCATATTATGCAGTTATTATCGCTAGAACTATAATAATCATACTTATTACTTTTGTTATTATCAATATAACGTGCATTATTAACCATATTATGCAGTTATTATCGCTAGAACTATAATAACTATACTTATTACTTCTATTATTATCAATATAACATGCATTATTACCCGTATTATACTGTTGTGATCGCTAGAACTATAATAGTTATACTTATTACTTTTATTATTATCAACATAACATGCATTATTACCCGTATTATACGTTTATTATCACTAGAACTATAGTAATTATATTTATTACATTTATTGTTAGCAATATAACATGCATTATTACCCGTATTATACTGTTATTATCGCTAGAACTATAATATTTCTACTTATTACTACTATTCTTATCAATATAACGTGCATTATTACCCATATTATGCATTTATTATCGCAAGAACTATAATAATCATACTTATTACATTTACTATTATCAATATAACGTGCATTATTACCCATATTATGCAGTTATTATCGCTAGAACAATAATAATCATACTTATTACTTTTATTATTATCAATATAACATGCATTATTACCCGTATTATACTGTTATTATCGCTAGAACTATAATAATTATACTTATTTCTTTTACTGTTATCAATATAACGTGCATTATTACCCATATTATGCAGTTATTATCGCTAGAACTATAATAATCATACTTATTACTTTTATTATTATCAATATATCATGCATTATTACTCGTATTATACTGTTATTATCGCTAGAACTATAATGATTATACTTATTACTACTATTATTGTCAATATAACGTGCATTATTACCCATATTACGCAGTTATTATCGCTAGAACTATAATAACTATACTTATTACTTTTATTGTTATCAATATATCATGCACTATTACCCGTATTATACAGTTATTATCGCTAGAACTAAAATAATTATACTTATTACTATCATTATTATCAATATAACGTGCATTATTACCCATATTATGCAGTTATTATCGCTAGAACTATAATGATTATACTTATTACTGTTATTGTTATCAGTATAACATGCATTATCACCCATATTATAGACTTATTATCGCTAGAACTATAATAATCATACTTATTACATTTATTCTTATCAATATAACGTGCATTATTAACCATATTATGCAGTTATTATCGCTAGAACTATAATAACTATACTTATTACTTTTATTATTATCAATATAACATGCATTATTACTCGTATTATACTGTTGTGATCGCTAGAACTATAATAGTTATACTTATTACTTTTATTATTATCAATATAACATGCATTATTACCCGTATTATTGGTTTATTATCACTAGAACTATAGTAATTATATTTATTACATTTATTGTTAGCAATATAACATGCATTATTACCCGTATTATACTGTTATTATCGCTAGAACTATAATAATTCTACTTATTACTACTATTCTTATCAATATAACGTGCATTATTACCCATATTATGCATTTATTATCGCAAGAACTATAATAATCATACTTATTACATTTAATATTATCAATATAACGTGCATTATTACCCATATTATGCATTTATTGTCGCTAGAACTATAATAATTATACTTATTATTTTCATTATTATCAATATAACATGCATTATTACCCATATTATAGACTTACTATCGCTAGAACTATAATAATCATACTTATTACGTTTATTATTATCAATATAACGTGCATTATTACCAATATTATGCAGTTATTATCGCTAGAACTATAATAATTATACTAATTACTTTTATTATTATCAATATAACGTGCATTATTACCCATATTATGCAGTTATTATCGCTAGAACTATAATGATTATACTTATTACTTTTATTGTTATCAATATAACATGCATTATCACCCATATTATAGACTTATTATCGCTAGAACTATAATAATCATACTTATTACATTTATTATTATCAATATAACGTGCATTATTACCAATATTATGCAGTTATTATCGCTAGAACTATAATAATTATACTTATTATTTTCATTATTATCAATATAACATGCATTATTACCCGTATTATGCTGTTATTATTGCAAGAACTATAATAATTATACTTATTACTTTTGCTATTATCAATATAACGTGCACTATTACCCATATTATGCAGTTATTATCGCTAGAACTATAATAATCATACTTATTACTTTTGTTATTATCAATATAACGTGCATTATTAACCATATTATGCAGTTATTATCGCTAGAACTATAATAACTATACTCATTACTTCTATTATTATCAATATAACATGCATTATTACTCGTATTATACTGTTGTGATCGCTAGAACTATAATAGTTATACCTATTACTTTTATTATTATCAACATAACATGCATTATTACCCGTATTATACGTTTATTATCACTAGAACTATAGTAATTATATTTATTACATTTATTGTTAGCAATATAACATGCATTATTACCCGTATTATACTGTTATTATCGCTAGAACTATAATATTTCTACTTATTACTACTATTCTTATCAATATAACGTGCATTATTACCCATATTATGCATTTATTATCGCAAGAACTATAATAATCATACTTATTACATTTAATATTATCAATATAACGTGCAGTATTACCCATATTATGCATTTATTGTCGCTAGAACTATAATAATTATATTTATTATTTTCATTATTATCAATATAACACGCATTATTACCCGTATTATGCTGTTATTATCGCAAGAACTATAATAATTATACTTATTACTTTTACTATTGTCAATATAGCGTACATTATTACCCATGTTATGCATTTATTATCGCTAGAACTATAATAATTATACTTATTACATTTATTATTATCAATATAACATGCATTATTACCCGTATTATGCAGTTATTATCGCTAGAACTCTAATACCTATACTTATTACTTTTATTATTATCAATATAACATGCATTATTACTCGTATTATACTGTTGTGATCGCTAGAACTATAATAATTATACTTATTACTTTTATTATTATCAATATAACGTGCATTATTACCCATATTGTACTGTTATTACCGCTAGAACTATAATGATTATACTTATTACAATTATTATTATCAATATAACATGCAGTATTACCCATATTGTACTGTTATTACCGCCAGAACTATAATGATTATACTTATTACTTTTATTATTGTCAATAAAACATGCATTATTACTCGTATTATACTGTTATTATCGCTAGAACTATAATAATTATACTTATTACTTTTATTATTATCAATATAACGTGCATTAGTACTCGTCTTATGCTGTTGTGATCGCTAGAACTATAATAATTGTACCTATTACTTTTACTATTATCAATATAACGTGCATTATTACCCATATTATGCAGTTATTATCGCTAGAACTATAATAACTATACTTATTACTTTTATTATTATCAATATAACATGCATTATTACCCGTATTATACTGTTATTATCGCTAGAACTATAATAATTATACTTATTTCTTTTATTGTTATCAATATATCATGCATTATTACTCGTATTATACTGTTATAATCGCTAGAACTATAATGATTATACTTATTACTATTATTATTATCAATATAACGTGCATTATTACCCATATTACGCAGTTATTATCGCTAGAACTATAATGATTATACTTATTACTTTTATTGTTATCAATATAACATGCATTATCACCCATATTATAGACTTATTATCGCTAGAACTATAATAATCATACTTATTACATTTACTATTATCAATATAACGTGCATTATTACCCATATTATGCAGTTATTATCGCTAGAACTATAATAATCATACTTATTACTTTTATTATTATCAATATAACATGCATTATTACCCGTATTATACTGTTATTATCGCTAGAACTATAATAATTATACTTATTTCTTTTACTATTATCAATATAACGTGCATTATTACCCATATTATGCAGTTATTATCGCTAGAACTATAATAATCATACTTATTACTTTTGTTATTATCAATATAACGTGCATTATTAACCATATTATGCAGTTATTATCGCTAGAACTATAATAACTATACTTATTACTTTTATTATTATCAATATAACATGCATTATTACTCGTATTATACTGTTGTGATCGCTAGAACTATAATAGTTATACTTATTACTTTTATTATTATCAATATAACATGCATTATTACCCGTATTATACGTTTATTATCACTAGAACTATAGTAATTATATTTATTACATTTATTGTTAGCAATATAACATGCATTATTACCCGTATTATACTGTTATTATCGCTAGAACTATAATAATTCTACTTATTACTACTATTCTTATCAATATAACGTGCATTATTACCCATATTATGCATTTATTATCGCAAGAACTATAATAATCATACTTATTACATTTAATATTATCAATATAACGTGCATTATTACCCATATTATGCATTTATTGTCGCTAGAACTATAATAATTATACTTATTATTTTCATTATTATCAATATAACATGCATTATTACCCATATTATAGACTTACTATCGCTAGAACTATAATAATCATACTTATTACGTTTATTATTATCAATATAACGTGCATTATTACCAATATTATGCAGTTATTATCGCTAGAACTATAATGATTATACTTATTACTTTTATTGTTATCAATATAACATGCATTATCACCCATATTATAGACTTATTATCGCTAGAACTATAATAATCATACTTATTACATTTATTATTATCAATATAACGTGCATTATTACCAATATTATGCAGTTATTATCGCTAGAACTATAATAATTATACTTATTATTTTCATTATTATCAATATAACATGCATTATTACCCGTATTATGCTGTTATTATTGCAAGAACTATAATAATTATACTTATTACTTTTGCTATTATCAATATAACGTGCATTATTACCCATATTATGCAGTTATTATCGCTAGAACTATAATAATCATACTTATTACTTTTATTATTATCAATATAACATGCATTATTACCCGTATTATACTGTTATTATCGCTAGAACTATAATAATTATACTTATTTCTTTTATTTTTATCAATATATCATGCATTATTACTCGTATTATACTGTTATTATTTCTAGAACTATAATGATTATACTTATTACTACTATTACTGTCAATATAACGTGCATTATTACCCATATTACGCAGTTATTATCGCTAGAACTATAATAACTATACTTATTACTTTTATTGTTATCAATATATCATGCACTATTACCCGTATTATACAGTTATTATCGCTAGAACTAAAATAATTATACTTATTACTATCATTATTATCAATATAACGTGCATTATTACCCATATTATGCAGTTATTATCGCTAGAACTATAATGTTTATACTTATTACTTTTATTGTTATCAGTATAACGTGCATTATCACCCATATTATAGACTTATTATCGCTAGAACTATAATAATCATACTCATTACTTTTATTGCTATCAATATAACATGCATTATTACCCGTATTATACTGTTATTATCGCTAGAACTATAATAATTCTACTTATTACTACTATTATTATCAATATAACGTGCATTATTACCCATATTATGCAGTTATTATCGCTGGAACTATAATAACTATACCTATTACGTTTATTGTTATCAATATAACGTGCATTATTACCCATACTATGCAGTTATTATCGCTAGAACTATAATAATTATACTTATTACTTTTATTATTATCAATATAACGTGCATTATTACTCGTGTTATGCTGTTGTGATCGCTAGAACTATAATAATTATACTTATTACTTTTATTATTATCAATATAACGTACATTATTACTCGTGTTATGCTGTTGTGATCGCTAGAACTATAATAATTGTACCTATTACTTTTATTGTTATCAATATAACGTGCATTATTACCCATATTATGCATTTATTATCGCTAGAACTATAATAATTATACTTATTATTTTCATTATTATCAATATAACATGCATTATTACCCGTATTATACGTTTATTATCACTAGAACTATAGTAATTATATTTATTACATTTATTGTTAGCAATATAACATGCATTATTACCCATATTATAGACTTATTATCGCTAGAACTGTAATAATTATACTTATTACTTTTACTATTATCAATATAGCGTACATTATTACCCATGTTATGCATTTATTGTCGCTAGAACTATAATAATTATACTTATTACATTTATTATTATCAATATAACATGCATTATTACCCGTATTATGCAGTTATTATCGCTAGAACTCTAATACCTATACTTATTACTTTTATTATTATCAATATAACATGCATTATTACTCGTATTATACTGTTGCGATCGCTACAACTATAATAATTATACTTATTACTTTTATTATTATCAATATAACGTGCATTATTACCCATATTATGCACTTATTATCGCTAGAACTATAATGATTATACTTATTACTTTTATTGTTATCAATATAACATGCATTATCACCCATATTATAGACTTATTATCGCTAGAACTATAATAATCATACTTATTACATTTATTATTATCAATATAACGTGCATTATTACCAATATTATGCAGCTATTATCGCTAGAACTATAATAATTATACTTATTATTTTCATTATTATCAATATAACATGCATTATTACCCGTATTATACTGTTATTATCGCTAGAACTATAATAATTCTACTTATTACTACTATTATTATCAATATAACGTGCATTATTACCCATATTATGCAGTTATTATCGCTAGAACTATAATAACTATACCTATTACGTTTATTGTTATCAATATAACGTGCATTATTACCCATACTATGCAGTTATTATCGCTAGAACTATAATAATTATACTTATTACTTTTATTCTTATCAATATAACGTGCATTATTACTCGTGTTATGCTGTTGTGATCGCTAGAACTATAATAATTATACTTATTACTTTTATTATTATCAATATAACGTGCATTATTACTGGTGTTATGCTGTTGTGATCGCTAGAACTATAATAATTGTACCTATTACTTTTATTGTTATCAATATAACGTGCATTATTACCCATATTATGCATTTATTATCGCTAGAACTATAATAATTATACTTATTATTTTCATTATTATCAATATAACGTGCATTATTACTCGTGTTATGCTGTTGTGATCGCTAGAACTATAATAATTATACTTATTACTTTTATTATTGTCAATAAAACATGCATTATTACTCGTATTATACTGTTATTATCGCTAGAACTATAATAATTATACTTATTACATTTATTGTTATCAATATAACGTGCATTATTACCAATATTATGCAGTTATTATCGCTAGAACTATAATAATTATACTTATTATTTTCATTATTATCAATATAACATGCATTATTACCCGTATTATACGTTTATTATCACTAGAACTATAGTAATTATATTTATTACATTTATTGTTAGCAATATAACATGCATTATTACCCATATTATAGACTTATTATCGCTAGAACTGTAATAATTATACTTATTACTTTTACTATTATCAATATAGCGTACATTAATCCCCATGTTATGCATTTATTGTCGCTAGAACTATAATAATTATACTTATTACATTTATTATTATCAATATAACATGCATTATTACCCGTATTATGCAGTTATTATCGCTAGAACTCTAATACCTATACTTATTACTTTTATTATTATCAATATAACATGCATTATTACTCGTATTATACTGTTGCGATCGCTACAACTATAATAATTATACTTATTACTTTTATTATTATCAATATAACGTGCATTATTACCCATATTATGCACTTATTATCGCTAGAACTATAATGATTATACTTATTACTTTTATTGTTATCAATATAACATGCATTATCACCCATATTATAGACTTATTATCGCTAGAACTATAATAATCATACTTATTACATTTATTATTATCAATATAACGTGCATTATTACCAATATTATGCAGCTATTATCGCTAGAACTATAATAATTATACTTATTATTTTCATTATTATCAATATAACATGCATTATTACCCGTATTATACTGTTATTATCGCTAGAACTATAATAATTCTACTTATTACTACTATTATTATCAATATAACGTGCATTATTACCCATATTATGCAGTTATTATCGCTAGAACTATAATAACTATACCTATTACGTTTATTGTTATCAATATAACGTGCATTATTACCCATACTATGCAGTTATTATCGCTAGAACTATAATAATTATACTTATTACTTTTATTATTATCAATATAACGTGCATTATTACTCGTGTTATGCTGTTGTGATCGCTAGAACTATAATAATTATACTTATTACTTTTATTATTATCAATATAACGTGCATTATTACTGGTGTTATGCTGTTGTGATCGCTAGAACTATAATAATTGTACCTATTACTTTTATTGTTATCAATATAACGTGCATTATTACCCATATTATGCATTTATTATCGCTAGAACTATAATAATTATACTTATTATTTTCATTATTATCAATATAACGTGCATTATTACTCGTGTTATGCTGTTGTGATCGCTAGAACTATAATAATTCTACTTATTACTACTATTATTATCAATATAACATGCATTATTACCCGTATTATGCAGTTATTATCGCTAGAACTCTAATACCTATACTTATTACTTTTATTATTATCAATATAACATGCATTATTACTCGTATTATACTGTTGCGATCGCAACAACTATAATAATTATACATATTACTTTTATTATTATTAATATAACGTGCATTATTACCCATATTATGCAGTAATTATCGATAGAACTATAATGATTATTCTTATTACCTTTATTGTTATCAATATAACATGCATTATCACCCATATTATAGACTTATTATCGCTAGAACTATAATAATCATACTTATTACATTTATTATTATCAATATAACGTGCATTATTACCAATATTATGCAGTTATTATCGCTAGAACTATAATAATTATACTTATTATTTTCATTATTATCAATATAACATGCATTATTACCCGTACTATGCTGTTATTATCGCAAGAACTATAATAATTATACTTATCACTTTTATTATTATCAATATAACGTGCATTATTACCCATATTATGCAGTTATTATCGCTAGAACTATAATGATTATACTTATTACTTTTATTGTTATCAATATAACATGCATTATCACCCATATTATAGACTTATTATCTCTAGAACTATAATAATCATACTTATTACATTTATTATTATCAATATAACGTGCATTATTACCAATATTATGCATTTATTGTCGCTAGAACTATAATAATTATACTTATTATTTTCATTATTATCAATATAACATGCATTATTACCCATATTATAGACTTATTATCGCAAGAACTGTAATAATTATACTTATTACTTTTACTATTATCAATATAGCGTACATTATTACCCATGTTATGCATTTATTATCGCTAGAGCTATAATAATTATACTTATTACATTTATTATTATCAATATAACATGCATTATTACCCGTATTATGCAGTTATTATCGCTAGAACTATTATACCTATACTTATTACTTTTATTATTATCAATATAACATGCATTATTACTCGTATTATACTGTTGTGACCGCTAGAACTATAATAATTATACTTATTATTTTTATTATTATCAATATAAAATGCATTATTACCCGTATTATGCGTTTATTATCACTAGAACTATAGTAATTATATTTATTACATTTATTGTTACCAATATAACATGCATTATTACCCGTATTATACTGTTATTATCGCTAGAACTATAATAATCCTACTTATTACTACTATTATTATCAATATAACGTGCATTATTACCCATATTATGCAGTTATTATCGCTAGAACTATAATAATCATACTTATTACTTTTATTATTATCAATATAACGTGCATTATTAACCATATTATGCAGTTATTATCGCTAGAACTATAATAACTATACTTATTACTTTTATTATTATCAATATAACATGCATTATTACTCGTATTATACTGTTGTGATCGCTAGAACTATAATAATTATACTTATTATTTTTATTATTATCAATATAACATGCATTATTACCCGTATTATACGTTTATTATCAGTAGAACTATAGTAACTATATTTATTACATTTATTGTTAGCAATATAACATGCATTATTACCCTTATTATACTGTTATTATCGCTAGAACTATAATAATTCTACTTATTACTACTATTATTATCAATATAACGTGCATTATTACCCATATTATGCAGTTATTATCGCTAGAACTATAATAACTATACTTATTACTTTTATTATTATCAATATAACATGCATTATTACCCGTATTATACTGTTATTATCGCTAGAACTATAATAATTATACTTATTTCTTTTATTTTTATCAATATATCATGCATTATTACTCGTATTATACTGTTATTATCGCTAGAACTATAATGATTATACTTATTACTACTATTATTATCAATATAACGTGCATTATTACCCATATTACGCAGTTATTATCGCTAGAACTATAATGATTATACTTATTACTACTATTATTATCAATATAACGTGCAGTATTGCCCATATTGTACTGTTATTACCGCCAGAACTATAATGATTATACTTATTACTTTTATTATTGTCAATAAAACATGCATTATTACTCGTATTATACTGTTATTATCGCTAGAACTATAATAATTATACTTATTCCATTTATTGTTATCATTATAACATGCATTATTACCCGTATTATACTGTTATTATCGCTAGAACTATAATAATTCTAATTATTACTACTATTATTATCAATATAACGTGCATTATTACCCATATTATGCAGTTATTATCGCTAGAACTATAATAACTATACCTATTACTTTTATTGTTATTAATATAACGTGCATTATTACCCATACTATGCAGTTATTATCGCTAGAACTATAATAATTGTACTTATTACTTTTATTATTATCAATATAACATGCATTATTACTCGTGTTATGCTGTTGTGATCGCTAGAACTGTAATAATTGTACCTATTACTTTTATTGTTATCAATATAACGTGCATTATTACCCATATTATGCATTTATTATCGCAAGAACTATAATAATCATACTTATTACATTTAATATTATCAATATAACGTGCATTATTACCCATATTATGCATTTATTGTCGCTAGAACTATAATAATTATACTTATTATTTTCATTATTATCAATATAACATGCATTATTACCCATATTATAGACTCATTATCGCTAGAACTGTAATAATTATACTTATTACTTTTACTATTATCAATATAGCGTACATTATTACCCATGTTATGCATTTATTATCGCTAGAGCTATAATAATTATACTTATTACATTTATTATTATCAATATAACATGCTTATTACCCGTATTATGCAGTTATTATCGCTAGAACTATTATACCTATACTTATTACTTTTATTATTATCAATATAACATGCATTATTACTCGTATTATACTGTTGTGACCGCTAGAACTATAATAATTATACTTATTATTTTTATTATTATCAATATAAAATGCATTATTACCCGTATTATACGTTTATTATCACTAGAACTATAGTAATTATATTTATTACATTTATTGTTACCAATATAACATGCATTATTACCCGTATTATACTGTTATTATCGCTAGAACTATAATAATTCTACTTATTACTACTATTATTATCAATATAACGTGCATTATTACCCATATTATGCAGTTATTATCGCTAGAACTATAATAACTATACCTATTACTTTTATTGTTATCAATATAACGTGCATTATTACCCATATTATGCATTTATTATCGCAAGAACTATAATAATCATACTTATTACTTTTATTATTATCAATATAACGTGCATTATTAACCATATTATGCAGTTATTATCGCTAGAACTATAATAACTATACTTATTCCTTTTATTATTATCAATATAACATGCATTATTACCCATATTATAGACTTATTATCGCTAGAACTGTAATAATTATACTTATTACTTTTACTATTATCAATATAGCGTACATTATTACCCATGTTATGCATTTATTATCGCTAGAACTATAATAATTATACTAATTACATTTATTATTATCAATATAACATGCATTATTACCCGTATTATGCAGTTATTATCGCTAGAACTATAATACCTATACTTATTACTTTTATTATTATCAATATAACATGCATTATTACCCATATTATACTGTTATTATCGCTAGAACTATAACAATTATTCTTATTGCTTTCATTATTATCAATATAACGTGCATTATTGCCCATATTATGCAGTTATTATCGCTAGAACTATAATAATTATACTTATTACTTTTATTATTGTCAATATAACATGCATTATTACTCGTATTATACTGTTATTATCGCTAGAACTATAATAATTATACTTATTACATTTATTGTTAGCAATATAACATGCATTATTACCCGTATTATACTGTTATTATCGCTAGAACTATAATAATTCTACTTATTACTACTATTCTTATCAATATAACGTGCATTATTACCCATATTATGCATTTATTATCGCAAGAACTATAATAATTATACTTATTATTTTCATTATTATCAATATAACATGCATTATTACCCGTATTATGCTGTTATTATCGCAAGAACTATAATAATTATACTTATTACTTTTACTATTATCAATATAACGTGCATTATTACCCATATTATGCAGTTATTATCGCTAGAACTCTAATACCTATACTTATTACTTTTATTATTATCAATATAACATGCATTATTACTCGTATTATACTGTTGCGATTGCTACAACTATAATAATTACACTTACTACTTTTATTATTATCAATATAACGTGCATTATTACCCATATTATGCAGTTATTATCGCTAGAACTATAATGATTATACTTATTACTTTTATTGTTATCAATATAACATGCATTATCACCCATATTATAGACTTATTATCGCTAGAACTATAATAATCATACTTATTACATTTATTATTATCAATATAACGTGCATTATTACCAATATTATGCAGCTATTATCGCTAGAACTATAATAATTATACTTATTATTTTCATTATTGTCAATATAACATGCATTATTACCCGTACTATGCTGTTATTATCGCAAGAACTATAATAATTATACTTATTACTTTTACTATTATCAATATAACGTGCATTATTACCCATATTATGCAGTTATTATCGCTAGAACTATAATAATCATACTTATTACATTTATTATCATCAATATAACGTGCATTATTACCAATATTATGCAGTTATTATCGCTAGAACTATAATAATTATACTTATTATTTTCATTATTATCAATATAACATGCATTATTACCCGTATTATGCTGTTATTATCGCAAGAACTATAATAATTATACTTATTACTTTTACTATTATCAATATAACGTGCATTATTACCCGTATTATACGTTTATTATCACTAGCACTATAGTAATTATATTTATTACATTTATTGTTAGCAATATAACATGCATTATTACCCGTATTATACTGTTATTATCGCTAGAACTATAATAATTCTACCTATTACTACTATTCTTATCAATATAACGTGCATTATTACCCATATTATGCATTTATTATCGCAAGAACTATAATAATTATACTTATTATTTTCATTATTATCAATATAACATGCATTATTACCCATATTATAGACTTATTATCGCTAGAACTGTAATAATTATACTTATTACTTTTACTATTATCAATATAGCGTACATTATTGCCCATGTTATGCATTTATTATCGCTAGAACTATAATAATTATACTTATTACTTTTATTATTATCAATATAACATGCATTATTACCCGTATTATGCAGTTATTATCGCTAGAACTATAATAACTATACTTATTCCTTTTATTATTATCAATATAACATGCATTATTACCCATATTATAGACTTATTATCGCTAGAACTGTAATAATTATACTTATTACTTTTACTATTATCAATATAGCGTACATTATTGCCCATGTTATGCATTTATTATCGCTAGAACTATAATAATTATACTTATTACTTTTATTATTATCAATATAACATGCATTATTACCCGTATTATACTGTTATTATCGCTAGAACTATAATAATTCTACTTATTACTACTATTATTATCAATATAACGTGCATTATTACCCATATTATGCAGTTATTATCGCTAGAACTATAATAACTATACCTATTACTTTTATTGTTATTAATATAACGTGCATTATTACCCATACTATGCAGTTATTATCGCTAGAACTATAATAATTGTACTTATTACTTTTATTATTATCAATATAACATGCATTATTACTCGTGTTATGCTGTTGTGATCGCTAGAACTATAATAATTGTACCTATTACTTTTATTGTTATCAATATAACGTGCATTATTACCCATATTATGCATTTATTATCGCAAGAACTATAATAATCATACTTATTACATTTAATATTATCAATATAACGTGCATTATTACCCGTATTATGCATTTATTGTCGCTAGAACTATAATAATTATACTTATTTTCATTATTATCAATATAACATGCATTATTACCCATATTATAGACTTATTATCGCTAGAACTGTAATAATTATACTTATTACTTTTACTATTATCAATATAGCGTACATTATTACCCATGTTATGCATTTATTATCGCTAGAACTATAATAATTATACTTATTACATTTATTATTATCAATATAACATGCATTATTACCCGTATTATGCAGTTATTATCGCTAGAACTATAATACCTATACTTATTACTTTTATTATTATCAATATAACATGCATTATTACTCGTATTATACTGTTATGACCGCTAGAACTATAATAATTATACTTATTATTTTTATTATTATCAATATAAAATGCATTATTACCCGTATTATACGTTTATTATCACTAGAACTATAGTAATTATATTTATTACATTTATTGTTACCAATATAACATGCATTATTACCCGTATTATACTGTTATTATCGCTAGAACTATAATAATTCTACTTATTACTACTATTATTATCAATATAACGTGCATTATTACCCATATTATGCAGTTATTATCGCTAGAAATATAATAACTATACCTATTACTTTTATTGTTATCAATATAACGTGCATTATTACCCATATTATGCATTTATTATCGCAAGAACTATAATAATCATACTTATTACTTTTATTATTATCAATATAACGTGCATTATTAACCATATTATGCAGTTATTATCGCTAGAACTATAATAACTATACCTATAACTTTTATCGTTATCAGTATAACGTGCATTATTACCCATATTATGCATTTATTATCGCTAGAACTGTAATAATTATACTTATTACTTTCATTATTATCAATATAACGTGCATTATTACCAATATTATGCAGTTATTATCGCTAGAACTGTAATAATTATACTTATTACTTTAATTATTATCAATATAACATGCATTATTACCCGTATTATACTGTTATTATCGCTAGAACTATAATAATTATACTTATTACTCTTATTGTTATCAATATATCATGCATTATTACCCGTATTATACAGTTATTATCGCTAGAACTAAAATAATCATACTTATTACATTTACTATTATCAATATAACGTGCATTATTACCCATATTATGCAGTTATTATCGCTAGAACTATAATAACTATACTTACTACTTTTATTATTATCAATACAACATGCGTAATTACTCGTATTATGCTGTTGTGATCGCTAGAACTATAATAATTATACTTATTACTTTCATTATTATCAATATAACGTGCATTATTACCAATATTATGCAGTTATTATCGCTAGAACTATAACAATTATACTTATTACTTTTATTGTTATCAATATAACATGCATTATCACCCATATTATAGACTTATTATCGCTAGAACTGTAGTAATTATACTTATTACTTTTACTCTTATCAATATAGCGTACATTATTACCCATGTTATGCATTTATTATCGCTACAACTATAATAACTATACCTATTACGTTTATTGTTATCGATATAACGTGCATTATTACCCATATTATGCATTTATTATCGCTAGAACTGTAATAATTATACTTATTACTATCATTATTATCAATATAACGTGCATTATTACCCATATTATGCAGTTATTATCGCTAGAACTATAATGATTATACTTATTACTGTTATTGTTATCAGTATAACATGCATTATCACCCATATTATAGACTTATTATCGCTACAACTATAATAATCATACTTATTACATTTATTCTTATCAATATAACGTGCATTATTAACCATATTATGCAGTTATTATCGCTAGAACTATAATAACTATACTTATTACTTTTATTATTATCAATATAACATGCATTATTACTCGTATTATACTGTTGTGATCGCTAGAACTATAATAGTTATACTTATTACTTTTATTATTATCAATATAACATGCATTATTACCCGTATTATACGTTTATTATCACTAGAACTATTGTAATTATATTTATTACATTTATTGTTAGCAATATAACATGCATTATTACCCGTATTATACTGTTATTATCGCTAGAACTATAATAATTCTACTTATTACTACTATTCTTATCAATATAACGTGCATTATTACCCATATTATGCATTTATTATCGCAAGAACTATAATAATCATACTTATTACATTTAATATTATCAATATAACGTGCATTATTACCCATATTATGCATTTATTGTCGCTAGAACTATAATAATTATACTTATTATTTTCATTATTATCAATATAACATGCATTATTACCCATATTATAGACTTACTATCGCTAGAACTATAGTAATCATACTTATTACGTTTATTATTATCAATATAACGTGCATTATTACCAATATTATGCAGTTATTATCGCTAGAACTATAATAATTATACTAATTACTTTTATTATTATCAATATAACGTGCATTATTACCCATATTATGCAGTTATTATCGCTAGAACTATAATAATCATACTTATTACTTTTATTGTTATCAATATAACATGCATTATCACCCATATTATAGACTTATTATCGCTAGAACTATAATAATCATACTTATTACATTTATTATTATCAATATAACGTGCATTATTACCAATATTATGCAGTTATTATCGCTAGAACTATAATAATTATACTTATTATTTTCATTATTATCAATATAACATGCATTATTACCCGTATTATGCTGTTGTGATCGCTAGAACTATAATAGTTATACTTATTACTTTTATTATTATCAACATAACATGCATTATTACCCGTATTATACGTTTATTATCACTAGAACTATAGTAATTATATTTATTACATTTATTGTTAGCAATATAACATGCATTATTACCCGTATTATACTGTTATTATCGCTAGAACTATAATATTTCTACGTATTACTACTATTCTTATCAATATAACGTGCATTATTACCCATATTATGCATTTATTATCGCAAGAACTATAATAATCATACTTATTACATTTAATATTATCAATATAACGTGCAGTATTACCCATATTATGCATTTATTGTCGCTAGAACTATAATAATTATACTTATTATTTTCATTATTATCAATATAACATGCATTATTACCCGTATTATGCTGTTATTATCGCAAGAACTATAATAATTATACTTATTACTTTTACTATTGTCAATATAGCGTACATTATTACCCATGTTATGCATTTATTATCGCTAGAACTATAATAATTATACTTATTACATTTATTATTATCAATATAACATGCATTATTACCCGTATTATGCAGTTATTATCGCTAGAACTCTAATACCTATACTTATTACTTTTATTATTATCAATATAACATGCATTATTACTCGTATTATACTGTTGTGATCGCTAGAACTATAATAATTATACTTATTACTTTTATTATTATCAATATAACGTGCATTATTACCCATATTGTACTGTTATTACCGCTAGAACTATAATGATTATACTTATTACAATTATTATTATCAATATAACGTGCATTATTACCCATATTATGCAGTTATTATCGCTAGAACTATAATAATCATACTTATTACTTTTATTATTATCAATATAACATGCATTATTACCCGTATTATACTGTTATTATCGCTAGAACTATAATAATTATACTTATTTCTTTTATTTTTATCAATATATCATGCATTATTACTCGTATTATACTGTTATTATTTCTAGAACTATAATGATTATACTTATTACTACTATTATTGTCAATATAACGTGCATTATTACCCATATTACGCAGTTATTATCGCTAGAACTATAATAACTATACTTATTACTTTTATTGTTATCAATATATCATGCACTATTACCCGTATTATACAGTTATTATCGCTAGAACTAAAATAATTATACTTATTACTATCATTATTATCAATATAACGTGCATTATTACCCATATTATGCAGTTATTATCGCTAGAACTATAATGATTATACTTATTACTTTTATTGTTATCAGTATAACGTGCATTATCACCCATATTATAGACTTATTATCGCTAGAACTATAATAATCATACTCATTACTTTTATTGTTATCAATATAACATGCATTATTACCCGTATTATACTGTTATTATCGCTAGAACTATAGTAATTCTACTTATTACTACTATTATTATCAATATAACGTGCATTATTACCCATATTATGCAGTTATTATCGCTAGAACTATAATAACTATACCTATTACGTTTATTGTTATCAATATAACGTGCATTATTACCCATACTATGCAGTTATTATCGCTAGAACTATAATAATTATACTTATTACTTTTATTATTATCAATATAACGTGCATTATTACTCGTGTTATGCTGTTGTGATCGCTAGAACTATAATAATTATACTTATTACTTTTATTATTATCAATATAACGTGCATTATTACTCGTGTTATGCTGTTGTGATCGCTAGAACTATAATAATTGTACCTATTACTTTTATTGTTATCAATATAACGTGCATTATTACCCATATTATGCATTTATTATCGCTAGAACTATAATAATTATACTTATTATTTTCATTATTATCAATATAACGTGCATTATTACTCGTGTTATGCTGTTGTGATCGCTAGAACTATAATAATTATACTTATTACTTTTATTATTGTCAATAAAACATGCATTATTACTCGTATTATACTGTTATTATCGCTAGAACTATAATAATTATACTTATTACATTTATTGTTATGAATATAACGTGCATTATTACCAATATTATGCAGTTATTATCGCTAGAACTATAATAATTATACTTATTATTTTCATTATTATCAATATAACGTGCATTATTACCCATATTGTACTGTTATTACCGCTAGAACTATAATGATTATACTTATTACAATTATTATTATCAATATAACGTGCAGTATTACCCATATTGTACTGTTATTACCGCCAGAACTATAATGATTATACTTATTACTTTTATTATTGTCAATAAAACATGCATTATTACTCGTATTATACTGTTATTATCGCTAGAACTATTATAATTATACTTATTACATTTATTGTTATCAATATAACATGCATTATTACCCGTATTATAGTGTTATTATCGCTAGAACTATAATAATTCTGCTTATTACTACTATTATTATCAATATAACGTGCATTATTACCCATATTATGCAGTTATTATCGCTAGAACTATAATAATCATACTTATTACTTTTGTTATTATCAATATAACGTGCATTATTAACCATATTATGCAGTTATTATCGCTAGAACTATAATAACTATACTTATTACTTCTATTATTATCAATATAACATGCATTATTACTCGTATTATACTGTTGTGATCGCTAGAACTATAATAGTTATACTTATTACTTTTATTATTATCAACATAACATGCATTATTACCCGTATTATACGTTTATTATCACTAGAACTATAGTAATTATATTTATTACATTTATTGTTAGCAATATAACATGCATTATTACCCGTATTATACTGTTATTATCGCTAGAACTATAATATTTCTACGTATTACTACTATTCTTATCAATATAACGTGCATTATTACCCATATTATGCATTTATTATCGCAAGAACTATAATAATCATACTTATTACATTTAATATTATCAATATAACGTGCAGTATTACCCATATTATGCATTTATTGTCGCTAGAACTATAATAATTATACTTATTATTTTCATTATTATCAATATAACATGCATTATTACCCGTATTATGCTGTTATTATCGCAAGAACTATAATAATTATACTTATTACTTTTACTATTGTCAATATAGCGTACATTATTACCCATGTTATGCATTTATTATCGCTAGAACTATAATAATTATACTTATTACATTTATTATTATCAATATAACATGCATTATTACCCGTATTATGCAGTTATTATCGCTAGAACTCTAATACCTATACTTATTACTTTTATTATTATCAATATAACATGCATTATTACTCGTATTATACTGTTGTGATCGCTAGAACTATAATAATTATACTTATTACTTTTATTATTATCAATATAACGTGCATTATTACCCATATTGTACTGTTATTACCGCTAGAACTATAATGATTATACTTATTACAATTATTATTATCAATATAACGTGCATTATTACCCATATTATGCAGTTATTATCGCTAGAACTATAATAATCATACTTATTACTTTTATTATTATCAATATAACATGCATTATTACCCGTATTATACTGTTATTATCGCTAGAACTATAATAATTATACTTATTTCTTTTATTTTTATCAATATATCATGCATTATTACTCGTATTATACTGTTATTATTTCTAGAACTATAATGATTATACTTATTACTACTATTATTGTCGATATAACGTGCATTATTACCCATATTACGCAGTTATTATCGCTAGAACTATAATAACTATACTTATTACTTTTATTGTTATCAATATATCATGCACTATTACCCGTAATATACAGTTATTATCGGTAGAACTAAAATAATTATACTTATTACTATCATTATTATCAATATAACGTGCATTATTACCCATATTATGCAGTTATTATCGCTAGAACTATAATGATTATACTTATTACTTTTATTGTTATCAGTATAACGTGCATTATCACCCATATTATAGACTTATTATCGCTAGAACTATAATAATCATACTCATTACTTTTATTGTTATCAATATAACATGCATTATTACCCGTATTATACTGTTATTATCGCTAGAACTATAATAATTCTACTTATTACTACTATTATTATCAATATAACGTGCATTATTACCCATATTATGCAGTTATTATCGCTACAACTATAATAACTATACCTATTACGTTTATTGTTATCGATATAACGTGCATTATTACCCATATTATGCATTTATTATCGCTAGAACTGTAATAATTATACTTATTACTATCATTATTATCAATATAACGTGCATTATTACCCATATTATGCAGTTATTATCGCTAGAACTATAATGATTATACTTATTACTGTTATTGTTATCAGTATAACATGCATTATCACCCATATTATAGACTTATTATCGCTACAACTATAATAATCATACTTATTACATTTATTCTTATCAATATAACGTGCATTATTAACCATATTATGCAGTTATTATCGCTAGAACTATAATAACTATACTTATTACTTTTATTATTATCAATATAACATGCATTATTACTCGTATTATACTGTTGTGATCGCTAGAACTATAATAGTTATACTTATTACTTTTATTATTATCAATATAACATGCATTATTACCCGTATTATACGTTTATTATCACTAGAACTATTGTAATTATATTTATTACATTTATTGTTAGCAATATAACATGCATTATTACCCGTATTATACTGTTATTATCGCTAGAACTATAATAATTCTACTTATTACTACTATTCTTATCAATATAACGTGCATTATTACCCATATTATGCATTTATTATCGCTAGAACTATAATAATTATACTTATTATTTTCATTATTATCAATATAACATGCATTATTACCCATATTATAGACTTACTATCGCTAGAACTATAATAATCATACTTATTACGTTTATTATTATCAATATAACGTGCATTATTACCAATATTATGCAGTTATTATCGCTAGAACTATAATAATTATACTAATTACTTTTATTATTATCAATATAACGTGCATTATTACCCATATTATGCAGTTATTATCGCTAGAACTATAATGATTATACTTATTACTTTTATTGTTATCAATATAACATGCATTATCACCCATATTATAGACTTATTATCGCTAGAACTATAATAATCATACTTATTACATTTATTATTATCAATATAACGTGCATTATTACCAATATTATGCAGTTATTATCGCTAGAACTATAATAATTATACTTATTATTTTCATTATTATCAATATAACATGCATTATTACCCGTATTATGCTGTTATTATTGCAAGAACTATAATAATTATACTTATTACTTTTGCTATTATCAATATAACGTGCATTATTACCCATATTATGCAGTTATTATCGCTAGAACTATAATAATCATACTTATTACTTTTGTTATTATCAATATAACGTGCATTATTAACCATATTATGCAGTTATTATCGCTAGAACTATAATAACTATACTTATTACTTCTATTATTATCAATATAACATGCATTATTACTCGTGTTATACTGTTGTGATCGCTAGAACTATAATAGTTATACTTATTACTTTTATTATTATCAATATAACGTGCATTATTACCCATATTGTACTGTTATTACCGCTAGAACTATAATGATTATACTTATTACAATTATTATTATCAATATAACGTGCAGTATTACCCATATTGTACTGTTATTACCGCCAGAACTATAATGATTATACTTATTACTTTTATTATTGTCAATAAAACATGCATTATTACTCGTATTATACTGTTATTATCGCTAGAACTATAATAATTATACTTATTACTTTTATTATTATCAATATAACGTGCATTAGTACTCGTCTTATGCTGTTGTGATCGCTAGAACTATAATAATTGTACCTATTACTTTTACTATTATCAATATAACGTGCATTATTACCCATATTATGCAGTTATTATCGCTAGAACTATAATAACTATACTTATTACTTTTATTATTATCAATATAACATGCATTATTACCCGTATTATACTGTTATTATCGCTAGAACTATAATAATTATACTTATTTCTTTTATTGTTATCAATATATCATGCATTATTACTCGTATTATACTGTTATAATCGCTAGAACTATAATGATTATACTTATTACTATTATTATTATCAATATAACGTGCATTATTACCCATATTACGCAGTTATTATAGTTAGAACTATAATAACTATACTTATTACTTTTATTATTATCAATATAACATGCATTATTACTCGTATTATGCTGTTGTGATCGCTAGAACTATAATAATTATACTTACTATTTCTATTATTAACTGTTGTGATCGCTAGAACGATAATAATTATACTTATTACTTTTATTATTATCAATATAACGTGCATTATTACCCATATTGTACTGTTATTACCGCTAGAACTATAATGATTATACTTATTACAATTATTATTATCAATATAACGTGCAGTATTACCCATATTGTACTGTTATTACCGCCAGAACTATAATGATTATACTTATTACTTTTATTATTGTCAATAAAACATGCATTATTACTCGTATTATACTGTTATTATCGCTAGAACTATAATAATTATACTTATTATTTTCATTATTATCAATATAACATGCATTATTACCCGCATTATGCTGTTATTATCGCAAGAACTATAATAATTTGTGACGGATCGGTGGGGGAAAAGCCCGAAAGGGGTCCCTAGGGTGGGGGCAGTTAGGGAAAACTGTCCTCCACTCACCGATACACTCACCCACGGCCGATTTATCTAACGGGGCGCCAGTGCTAATGCACTCGTCCGCGGTAATCGCCCTTCCGGCTGCTCTGTCGGGAGCGGGACTCAGAGGGGGGCCAGGAAAGGAAAGAAAAAAAGTAGTAAAAGACCCGCGATCTTGTATCCAACACAAAGAGAGTTTTATTTGGGCCTGAATAGGCCACGCCAGCAAAAAGAAAAGGGGGTACAAAAGAAACGGTGGTGGGCCCCACGCGTTACAGGCAACGGTCAAGGAGAAGGGGGTCAACTCGCCAGTTGCGAGGGAGGCTATCGCGGCGCGGGGGCTCACGGTACGCACGCGTAGTACAAAACCGCTTCGGTCGCGTTTCCGCTGGGGATTCGTCCGCGCGGGAGCACGCCCTCTTAGGGGTCGTGGACAACAAGGGGACGTTGGTCCTAAATCTTAAATACAGTGCAAGAAATTCGCGAGACGCGAAACAGAAAATACGGTTCGGCGTTAGGGGGGAAGGGCGGTGTCGAATTACACCGTCCGCGGCCTCTAGGGTCCTCGTCACTGGGGTCAAGGGTCCTATCACCCTCGCCACGCACGAATCAATAACAACAAAAAGAAAGAACGGGGTAGCGAGAAGGCTCCTACCTTTCTTTCGGTGTCGGGGCGTTAATCCTCTCTCCCGGGGCGGCAACTCGCACACAGCACACCAAAAAAAACACAAAGCAAAAGAAACAGAACACACACACGGCGATTAACGCGTACAATAAAGAAAAAAGAAAAATGGAAAAGAAAAAGCGCGAAGTGGCAATGAAGAGACTGTGAACGGGGCGTTATCGCGTACCGGCGGCTCGCTCTCTTCTTGCTTTTCGATCTTCTTCCCCGGTTCGCGGTATTCCCCCACCCCGGGGATTTCGGCGTCGAGGATGGGCCATCCCGTGGTGCTCTGGGGAAGCCAGGTCCTGGGGCCCTCTCGAGGTGGCGGTCGGGGGTAGCTCGTCCCCAGGCCTGGCGCTTTCTGCTGCTGGGCTGCCGGTCGCCCCCCGCGGAGGATGACGGGGGCGGTGCCGCGACCGGACAGCCGCGTCCTTCCGTAGTGGGCCCATCCCGCACCTCTATCGCCCAGAGAGGGGTTCCTCCGCGACCGGGGATGCTGCAGACTCTTCTGGCCGCCGGTTGGAAGTGGGGAGGGCGAAAATAAATAAAAGAAAAGAAGAAAAGAAAGAAAGGAGAATAATAAAAAAAAAAGAAAACACGCCACACACACACACACGCACTGACCCCCGTGGCGAGGAATCCGCTCAGGCGGAGGAGTGGGGTTGGCAATCCGGGAGGGTCATCGTAACGAGGCATAACCAGAAAAAATTAGGTTACCCCCAAAAAGTAAGGGACAAAAATATGCCTCGTTACACACCCCCCCCCCCCAAAATTGTCCTGTCCCCCTCTCCTCGCTTTCGCGCCCGCTCCTAGAGGCCGCGTCGAGGCGAGCGAGCGGCCGACTCGGTGGTAAAGGGGGAAAAAAAACTGCGGCCCTGTAACATATGGAACGGTGTTAGGAAAAAAAAAGTAGAAGAGAAAGTACAAGGGACCGAGAAAAAAGAAACCGTTTAAAACAAATAAATAAAAAAAAAAGGAGAACGAAGGGTGGGGAAGAACATACGGGATCACATACGCACAAAAAAAAAACGCAAAAGGGACAGTACGATGGGTCCCGTCCAGGGAGGACCCTTGCTTCCTCAAACCCAGCGCGCCTAACTGTTGTTGGCCGAGGGGAGAAAGCAAAACAAAAGCCTCGCATATCGACGAGCGACGGGCCACGAGACAAGAACTGGCGCAAGAAATCGTCGCGCCGTCTTAATCCGGGCGCGATAAGCCTTCCTCAATCACTATAATTGGCTTAGCCAAATTAAATGAGAGGTCAGGCTTTTTCATCGTCGTCGGTTTACATTCAGTATTCTCCAGAACAATATTTACTCACACTCGCTGATCAGCTGTTTCGGAATGCGAGTCAATCAACGCCCAGTAAATCGGCGGAGACTCAGCGTTAAAATCCGAAACCTCGAATTTCGCTCGACGTCAGGGGTGTCAACGTCGTGCGATCAGAGCGATCTGCTGAGTTGCCTACTATCTCTCTCGTTCTCTGAACAGAAAAATCTGTCCCCCACAACGGAACGGAGAGAGAGGCGGTGAGGAGAACAAAGAGAGCCAAACAAAAGAAACTAAATAGAAGTTTACAGGAACTTAAAGGTGAGAATACTATGCGAGGCCATAATACATTAAACACGACACACCCCAAAAAAAAAAATAAAAATGAATTTAGTGTGCCGCCTATTTGGACGGCACCTTACAAGCAAAAAAAAACGAAAATAAGAAAATAAAGAAAATTTTGAATATATATAAAAACGAAAATAAAGGACAGCACAACCCCTAGTGAACCACCACCACATAAATACATATACACATATATATTGTTTTTTTCTTTTTTTTTTTTTAGTTTTATATTTTTTTTTTTCCTTTTAAAATTTTATATTTTTTTTTTTTTTTTTTTTTTTCCTTAATTAAACAGATATACCCACCACCAAGACGAAAGACAACAACTAAAACGGTCACCCGCAGGCTTCCTACTGCCTTCGGTGTGGGGCCGCCCCTTTCGTTGCGGGTCCTGCTCGCACACACTGCGGGCAGGACCGCAGGGTCACCCCTGGTCGCCCACACCGATAGCAGTAGGGGCCGGCGGAAGAATACGGGCACTGTAGCCAATTGTGCCCCCTCCGCCGGCATTGGAAGCAAACGCCCGCAGGTGCCGGGCCCGTCACCGCCGGTCCCTGCGACGGCGCGCCTCCTATTATCCCTGTCATTAAAGACAGGAATTGCGCCGTCGCGTCCAAAATGCGGCCCGCAGGTCCGTTAGGCCCGGGGCCGACGACCGCAAGGCCGGCCGCGCTTGGCGCCTCCACCACGGGGCGGGGGCGCTTCACTGGCCGGCGGTCCACGGTGCGTGAGACCGTGGGTTGCGGTCGTGGGGCGGGGGGGAGCGCCGCTCCCTTTTCGGGGGCCCTCACCCCCCGGGATCTTTTCCGCCTCCTTGGCGTGGAGGCGGGCACTGCGGCGGGTTGCGGGACCTTCCTGGATCGGCGCCTCCTCTTCCGCCCCCTTCGTCCCTCGCTGGCCCCGGGGGTGGCGGCGGCGGGTCGGACTTCGGTTGCCCGAATGTTGTCCGGGGCCCGCCGGGGTTCCAAGCACGCCCCCGGGGGAAGGGGGTCGAACTCCTGCTCGGGGCGGTGGGGCGCCACTGCGCTGCGGGACGTTGCCCGCCCTCCCCTCCTTCCTTGGCGCAGCATCTTTAACAGAAATAACGTTAGGAGGGGTCGGTGGTGGGCCGTCGTCGGGATCATCCCCGACAAACGGCTTCAAGTCGGAGACGTGAACCTTCGGAACCATACGGGTTCCGGTCGTCTCCAACTCGTACACGACGGGCGATAGGACCTTCTTGATCTGAAAAGGGCCAATATAAGCGGCCGACAGTTTTGCGGCCACATTTTCTGCGGCGGACGAGAGGACCCTATTCCTACGCCAAACTAAATCGCCTACCCGGTATCTAACGTCACGGTGACGCGCATTATAATACTTCGCTTGTCGCTTGTGTGCGCGTTCCAATTGTTCTCGCACTAAGTCGTGTAATAACAACAAGCGACGCGATCGCTGTGCCCAGGCTTGCGGATCTCTGCGGGAGAGCAGGGGTTCTCCTTCCACGGCGCGTCGAATACTGCCGACTGGTCGTGGGGCTCTTCCAAAGTTGAGCACCGCAGGAGATTCGCCAGCTGAGGAATGCACAGCCGTATTAACTGCGAATCGGAATTCGTGCAAATGCACGTTCCATTCACGGTGGTCCTTTTCAATAAACGATGAAATCATCGTTTTTAGGACGCGATTGACTCGCTCCACCGGATTCGCTTGCGCGTGATATGGGGGAATCGTGTAATGCGTGATTCCCCATTCTTCTAAAGCCGAATCAATTTCTTTATTGCAAAACTCGGTACCGTTGTCAGTGAGGAGTATTTCGGGGGCTCCCCAACGAAATAGCACGAGGTCTTCAAAAGCTGTTAAAATAGCCGACCCCGTAGCTTTTCGGAGCGCCTTACACTCCACCCACTTTGTAAAATTGTCCAAGAAGACTACAACGTACCGAGCTTGACCGCGCCCGGGCGGAAAAGGACCCATTACATCGGCGGACACCACGGCCCATGGCCGTTCGGGGATTCGCCGGCCCATGTGTCCAGCGGGAGCGCGCTGCTCGACCTTGTGCTGCTGACACACGGGACATCGCTGCACAAAACGGCGGATGTCTCGGAACATTCCCGGCCAATAAAACTCTTGATTCACCCTTTGGTATGTTTTATCAATACCAGGGTGACCAGCGGCCGGAAGATCATGGGCATTTCGAATGGCCTTTTCTCGAAGATCCTCGGGGAGAACCAACTTCCACGCATCGTCATCCTCGCCGATAATTTCTTGCGTGGGAGACGGACGGTAATAATACAAACGTCCGTCTTCAACCCGCCAATCGGGGTACGATGCGGGATGCGATTCTACTTTTTCTAAGCGGTCAGCGTACCAATTACTCTCAATGTTCTTGAGAGCCGCTAAAAAGTCATAAACTGGGGGTTCTTCCGTGACGACGACGTCCGGGGGTACTATTGCACGTGAAAGTGCATCCGGGACGTGGTGGAGGGCTCCTTTACGATGCTCAATAGTAAAAGAATATTGCTGCATATCAAGGGCCCATCTCGCCAATCGTCCTGTAGGATCTTTTAAATTATGCAGCCATTTTAGGCTGCTGTGATCCGTGATAACGGTAAAAGAGTACCCCTCGAGATACGGACGGAGTTTTTTAATGGCCCATAAAACAGCCAGACACTCTTTTTCGGTCACCGAATATTTTTGCTCGGCTGCGGTCAAGACTCTATTCACGTAAACAATGGGGTGTTCCTCCCCGTTTTGTTTTTGTGTGAGGACCGCGCCGATTGCATAGTGACTCGCGTCAGTCTGAAGAACGAACGGCAACGAAAAATCAGGACGTGCTAAAACGGGGGTGGTGCTCAGGGCTTTTTTCAAATTTTGAAAAGCCGCTTCTTGAGCTTTACCCCAATGCCAGGGCTCGTTTTTCTTGAGCAATTGCACCAAGGGGACTTTGTCACGCGCATGGTTCGGCAAAAATCGGGCGTACCAACCGACCATGCCGAGGAAACTCCGCAATTGCTTGACCGTCGTGGGCGCCGGGTACGACAAAACCGGCGCGACCTTTTCGGGATCGGGTTCGAGGCCCTTTTGGCTTATTAAATATCCCAAATACCGGACCTCTTGGCGACAAAATTCGCTCTTTTCCCGATTGATTTCGAGCCCGGCTTCATTTAAAATTCCAATGACCTTTTCGATCCAGCGGAGGTGGTCATCGAAGGTCTCATTGACGATAACAATATCGTCAAGATACGCGAAGGCGTGAGGTTCGAGCTCGGGACCAATCAAGCGATCCATCAGCCTTTGAAAAGTGGCCGGGGCGTTGGTCAGCCCGTACGGCATACGCGTAAATTGGAATAACCCTTTCCCTGGAACTACGAACGCCGTAATTTCTCTACTGGACTCTTCCAGAGGAATTTGGAAGTACGCCTGACTCAAATCGATGGTCGAAATGTACAGTGCAGTGCGTAATTTGTCCAGGATCGCGTCCATATGCGGGAGAGGGTATGCGTCCTTCTTAGTAATATTGTTTACATCGCGATAGTCGATACAGAAACGGTATTTCCCGTTCGATTTCGCGACTATCACGGGACAACTCGCCCAAGCGCTTGACGAGCGCTCAATAATTCCGTCTGCGAGCATCTTGTCAACTTCCGCGTGCGCGACTTCGTAAATTTTTGGGGAAACGCGTCGCGCGCGGTGTTTAATCGGTTCGTGCCCTTGCACGTCGATTCTATGTTGAACAAGATTAGTTACCGGGGGTTTTTCTGCAGGAGAGGGAATTATTCTGTCCAACAGCTGATTTAAGCGCTCGCTTTGTTTCGGAGTAATCTCAACGATAGCGGCGCAATCGGCGTGGATAATTTCCTTCGAATCCTGCAAACCCGGAACAATAAAGGAATGAGCGGGACCATTCCGAATTTTCCAAGTCGCGTTCGATGTGTCTAGGGAGATTTCGAAAGCCTCCAGAAAATCTATCCCTAGCACACAATCGTAATCTAAATTGTTCGCGACTCGGACTGGTAATGCAATTTTTCGCCCGTCGATTTCGATCTCTATCACCGCTTCGCCTAGGATATGGTCCTGCACGCCATTGGCCATTCGCATTTTCCCGGAAAAAGTGGGGTCTATCCGCGACCCTAACCACTCGATCGCATCCGGTCCCAAATAGGAACGCGCGGCCCCGCTATCAATTAAAGCCCAGAGCGGATGTCCAGCTACCAATAAACGGACATAATAGCGGCGGTCAACATATCCCGGCGGAAAATCGCGGCGATATTTAATCGATTCGCGAGCCATTCCGGCCACCTCACTGTCCCCTGGTCCAACCGGCAAATTGGCCGTCCCATGGACAAAGTAGGGACTAGTGGAGGCGACTACGGCCCTATTCTCCAAAAGTGGAGGCGCGGGTAATGTACTCGCCGAATCGGGACCTTCACCTCGCTTTCCCCTGGTCCAACCAGCCTTTTGGCCGTCACATAGACAAATTAGGGATCGGGAGGTGACCCCCTCCTCTGTCTCCCTAAGTGGAGGCGTGGGAGGAAGTTCCGCGGGATGAAGGCCATCTTTTCCCGGTCCCCTGGTCCAACCAGCCCTCGGGCCGTCACATAGACAAATTAGGGATCGGGAGGTGGCCTCCTCCCTCTCCTCCTCCAGTGGAGGAACGGAAAAAGGTCTCTTGAGATCGAAATCGTCACCCCCTTGCCCCCTGGTACAACCGAGTCTACGTCCGTTACATGTACAAAGTAGGGGCTCGGAGGTGACCTCCTCCTGTGTCTCCTGGGGTGGAGGCGACGGAAGAGGTACCGCGGGATGAAAGTTATCCCCTCCCGGTCCCCTAGTCCAACCAGCCCTCTGGCCGTCACATAGACGAATTAGGGATCGGGAGGCGATCTCCTCCTGGGTCTCGTTAAGTGGAGGCGCCGGAAGAGGTTCCGCGTGACGAAGGCTATCTCCTCCTTGTCCCCTGGTCCAACCAGCTCTCGTGCCGTCACATAGACAAATTAGGGACTTGGAGGTAACCTCCTCCTCGGTCTCGTTAAGTGGAGGCGCCAGAGGAGGTTCCGCGGAACAACAGCCATCACCTCCTTTCCCCCTGGTCCAACCAGCCCTCAGGCCGTCACATAGACAAATTAGGGGTCGGGAGGTGGCTTCCTCCTTCTGGTCCAAAAGTGGAGGGGAGGATGGCCCCACGGATTTTGACGAAAGAGACGAAATGGTTGATTCAGGGAGAATTTCAGGGGCTTCCGGAAATTCCGCACAAATGTTCGGATCCGTTAACCCTTTCTCCACCTGCATCGTGCCTACTAGAGAGGCCTCCACGTCGTCATGCGGGTGGTCGCAGGCCTCTAGCGACTTCCCCGCTGCGCATTTCCCGACCGCTTCGCGAGGCAGTCGGGGCAAGTTAAAATTGTAACCCCTTCTCGGTTACATCCGTAACACACCCGGATTCTTCGGGGGAGGGGGCAGTCGGCAGCCCAATGTCCACACTGCCCGCAATTATAGCACTCCCCCCCCCTAGGCGTCAACGGGGTGGATGTTGCGAGTGGGGTTGTTGAACCAGCCGGCGTCGCAGGGCTCCTCCGCTCTGGCTGCGACGTTGAAGGTCGCGGTGGGGAGCGCGTCCGCGGTGGCTGGCGCTGAACATTCGCCTTCTGTACGACCGCCGGAGTTCTCGCGGTCGCAGGGGTCGAGGCGTACGTTCTTTCCGTCCCAGCCTCGACCAACGGCCTTGAAGGGCCTGTTTTCTTGTTCCGCGACCTCGCGGATTCTCCTTCTCTTGGCGCCTCGGCAGGCGGCGCGTAGTCGTACGGCGACTCTAACGCGGCTAACCCTGTGTATGCCCCTCGCGGGGGTGGCCTATACGCCGTTTCCGCCAACGCAAGTTCTGCGGCGCTAGGGGGTGGACGGTGTCCGGCCCTTTCTCTAGCCGCACATTCTTCCACCTCCCTGCCCAATTGGCGCAGCTCCTTAAACGTACCGAATTCCGAACGGCGGAATCGGCGGCGGTAGTACGGCAACAGGTTATCATACGCTATGGTTAAGCGCTCTTCGTACAAAGGAGGGGGGATCATGTGAGAGAAAATCAGCTCCAAACTATCAAGAAACATGCTGATTGTTTCTCTCTCTCCCTGCGTGCGATTTCTGACATCGTTCTTAAGTTGTTGCTGGAAGTCGCGCGCACCGAAGCGTTCCCGGAAAGCACGGGCAAACTCGCTCCAGGTGCGACACGACGCTCCACAGATACGATGCCATCGCTTCGCATCTCCTTGTAAAACCGCCGACAGCGCGGCCAGCATGACTGGTACAGGCATCTTCGAGCTGTCCAGACATTGTTCGAGGCGGTCCAGAAAACTTTCGGCCCCCTCCTCGAACTCGCTGGTGTACGATATGCGCCATTTGGTCAACACATCGATCGCCTGATCTCCCCGGTAATGACCGACAGGAGATTGTCGTCGATGGACCATGGCGTCTTGTTCGTATTCCGTGACCCCGTCCCGATATCGCAACACACGGCGGGAGCGGGGGGAGCCTGGCGCGTCCGAAAATGGACGGGCTTCTTCCTCCCCTCTCCTTGTCGCTGGTGCGCGGTCACGGGGCGCCTCCACCGGCTCCCTCGGGGCAAGGTCACGGTCCTCCGCGCGGCGGTACATGTGGGAACGGTAATCCCTGCGCTCTAAGTAACCATCCCCGGATGGGGAGGGAGCACGGGGATAATCCCGGAACGCCAGGTTGTCCACGGGATCGCGAGTTTCTCCTCTCCTCTCGCGCCGTTCGTCACGTTGCCAATCACTAATGTAATCGCGCTCGACACCTCTGCGCTCTGAATAACCTGCCCCGGATGGGGAGGGAACGCGGGGGTGGCCCCGGGACGCCAGGTTGTCCACGGGGTCGCGATAACGTACACGATCACGAGGAGAAGGGTCACGAGTTCGTTCCCTCCTCTCGCGTCGTTCGCGTTGGGCTGACTAAACTCGTACTCGCGGTCAACACCGTCGCGCTCTAAGTAACCAACCCTGGGCGGGGAGGGAACGCGAGGGTGGCCCCGGGACGCCTGGTTGTCCACGGGGTCGCGAGAACGGGGACGATCACGAGGGGAAAGGTCGCGAATTCCTTCCCTCCTCTCGTGTCGTTCCTGAGTGGGCAAAACATAAGCGCGTTCGCGCTCAACACCTCCGCGCTCTGTATAACCTACCCCGGATGGGGAGGGAACGCGGGGGTGGCCCCGGGACGCCAGGTTGTCCACGGGGTCGCGAACACGTAAACGATCGCGATCTTCGTCTATCAGTTCACGCCGTCCTTCGCGTCGTTCTTCGCGTTGCGGTTCGCGACGGCTCACGCGAGATTCGGTGACAGCTGGAAGGGGAACTTCGTCATCGCTTCCACTGCTGTCATACTGAATCTGCGGGCGGGAGAGTGGGGGGTCTGGTTGACGGTGTTCGTACCGACCCGTCGCTCGCTCTCTTACCGGCCGCGACGCGGCAGGAATCCCCTCCCTTTCGGAACGCGTAACCCGGTGATCGCTACCGATCGGTTCGAGTTGGGGAAGGGGGGCCGCAGAGCCTCGCGTCTCCAGCGGAGGGGAAGCGTGACGCGCTTCGCGATCACCCCTCTGTCCGGTAAATCCGGACTCCGCGAGACGCGAATCTCTGACCCGCGGCGTGCTAACAGTTGCTAGGGGGCGGTGGAGAGTTGTATCCGCCGGCTGGGACATTTCCACCCCTTCAGAGTGAAGACTAAGGGGGTCCCTAAAACGGCCGACGGACTGACCAGTGGGCAGCCACTGGCGATCCTCTATCCATCCGCGCGGTAATTCGGGAGTATCAGGATCTCCCGGCTGGTTGAGCGTGGATATATTTTCCTCCGCTGGCCGCTCCGTGACCGGGCGCGAAGGTTCGGTCACGGTCAAGGTCGGGGCGGCGGCGGGAACTAAATTGAAACTATCACGCGCTGCAAATAGGGGCCCGGACCCACGCAAAGGGGAAAGACGGAGGATGGACTCGTATCGGGCGAACAAGTCCCTCCCTCGGCTGCCGGCCACCAGGGTCTCCAGCGACGGGTTGACCGGCGCGCCGGTCACTTCGTCCACTGCCGAGTCCCACTCGGCTGCGTGGGGACCCAATTCGTGGCGAAAATGATAACGCCTGAATCGGTCGGTCAACGTGGCCCACGTACCAAGCGTTCTTAACCCTAACATCTCCATCAACATAATTACGTCGACAGCATTGTGTCGGTCCACTAGAGAGGCGCACATCTCTCGCAGCTCAGCCCTCTGTTCGCGAAGGGCGAAGCGGCGGGCGCGGTCAGTCTCTGTGGTCTCGGAGACAGACATAACGGAAAGCAAAAAAAAATTCCTTTCTTCGCTAATTCAAATCCGGAGATAAGCTGACGATGAAGAAACGATAATACCCGCTTAATAGAAAAAAAAAATCAACAACCGACAGCTTAAACCGTCACGGGTGCCGACTCTTAATACCAAACAAAGGCTCGGTATAATCGGCCTTATGCCGTTGGAAATCAAACGAAGAAGCAACAATACAAATCCGTTGCAGCGTTTCGAACTAGAGACAATCGCGATGATGATATCGGATATCCACCTGTACACACGGGGTACAGGTAGGTGTCGACGAAACAAAAACAATCGCTTATTGCTCGGTGCAAAACAAAAACTCGTCGTTGTAAACAACGGTTCGAGTAACGGAAAATTCAAAACGAACAGACAAAAGAGATCTCTAAGGGTGGATACTCGCGTCCCTGTGGTCAATTTTACTCTGGCCCCACGTTGGGCGCCAATTTTGTGACGGATCGGTGGGGGAAAAGCCCGAAAGGGGTCCCTAGGGTGGGGGCAGTTAGGGAAAACTGTCCTCCACTCACCGATACACTCACCCACGGCCGATTTATCTAACGGGGCGCCAGTGCTAATGCACTCGTCCGCGGTAATCGCCCTTCCGGCTGCTCTGTCGGGAGCGGGACTCAGAGGGGGGCCAGGAAAGGAAAGAAAAAAAGTAGTAAAAGACCCGCGATCTTGTATCCAACACAAAGAGAGTTTTATTTGGGCCTGAATAGGCCACGCCAGCAAAAAGAAAAGGGGGTACAAAAGAAACGGTGGTGGGCCCCACGCGTTACAGGCAACGGTCAAGGAGAAGGGGGTCAACTCGCCAGTTGCGAGGGAGGCTATCGCGGCGCGGGGGCTCACGGTACGCACGCGTAGTACAAAACCGCTTCGGTCGCGTTTCCGCTGGGGATTCGTCCGCGCGGGAGCACGCCCTCTTAGGGGTCGTGGACAACAAGGGGACGTTGGTCCTAAATCTTAAATACAGTGCAAGAAATTCGCGAGACGCGAAACAGAAAATACGGTTCGGCGTTAGGGGGGAAGGGCGGTGTCGAATTACACCGTCCGCGGCCTCTAGGGTCCTCGTCACTGGGGTCAAGGGTCCTATCACCCTCGCCACGCACGAATCAATAACAACAAAAAGAAAGAACGGGGTAGCGAGAAGGCTCCTACCTTTCTTTCGGTGTCGGGGCGTTAATCCTCTCTCCCGGGGCGGCAACTCGCACACAGCACACCAAAAAAAACACAAAGCAAAAGAAACAGAACACACACACGGCGATTAACGCGTACAATAAAGAAAAAAGAAAAATGGAAAAGAAAAAGCGCGAAGTGGCAATGAAGAGACTGTGAACGGGGCGTTATCGCGTACCGGCGGCTCGCTCTCTTCTTGCTTTTCGATCTTCTTCCCCGGTTCGCGGTATTCCCCCACCCCGGGGATTTCGGCGTCGAGGATGGGCCATCCCGTGGTGCTCTGGGGAAGCCAGGTCCTGGGGCCCTCTCGAGGTGGCGGTCGGGGGTAGCTCGTCCCCAGGCCTGGCGCTTTCTGCTGCTGGGCTGCCGGTCGCCCCCCGCGGAGGATGACGGGGGCGGTGCCGCGACCGGACAGCCGCGTCCTTCCGTAGTGGGCCCATCCCGCACCTCTATCGCCCAGAGAGGGGTTCCTCCGCGACCGGGGATGCTGCAGACTCTTCTGGCCGCCGGTTGGAAGTGGGGAGGGCGAAAATAAATAAAAGAAAAGAAGAAAAGAAAGAAAGGAGAATAATAAAAAATAGAATAATAAAAAAAAAAGAAAACACGCCACACACACACACACGCACTGACCCCCGTGGCGAGGAATCCGCTCAGGCGGAGGAGTGGGGTTGGCAATCCGGGAGGGTCATCGTAACGAGGCATAACCAGAAAAAATTAGGTTACCCCCAAAAAGTAAGGGACAAAAATATGCCTCGTTACAAATTATACTTATTACTTTAACTATTATCAATATAACGTGCATTATTACCCATATTATGCAGTTATTATCGCTAGAACTATAATAATCATACTTATTACTTTTATTATTATCAATATAACATGCATTATTACCCGTATTATACTGTTATTATCGCTAGAACTATAATAATTATACTTATTTCTTTTATTTTTATCAATATATCATGCATTATTACTCGTATTATACTGTTATTATTTCTAGAACTATAATGATTATACTTATTATTTTCATTATTATCAATATAACATGCATTATTACCCGTATTATGCTGTTATTATCGCAAGAACTATAATAATTATACTTATTACTTTAACTATTATCAATTTAACGTGCATTATTACCCATATTATGCATTTATTATCGCTAGAACTGTAATAATTATACTTATTACTTTCATTATTATCAATATAACGTGCATTATTACCAATATTATGCAGTTATTATCGCTAGAACTGTAATAATTATACTTATTACTTTAATTATTATCAATATAACATGCATTATTACCCGTATTATACTGTTATTATCGCTAGAACTATAATAATTATACTTATTACTCTTATTGTTATCAATATATCATGCATTATTACCCGTATTATACAGTTATTATCGCTAGAACTAAAATAATTATACTTATTACTATCATTATTATCAATATAACGTGCATTATTACCCATATTATGCAGTTATTATCGCTATAACTATAATGATTATACTTATTACTTTTATTGTTATCAATATAACATGCATTATCACCCATATTATAGACTTATTATCGCTAGAACTATAATAATCATACTTATTACATTTACTATTATCAATATAACGTGCGTTATTACCCATATTATGCAGTTATTATCGCTAGAACTATAATAACTATACTTACTACTTTTATTATTATCAATACAACATGTGTAAATACTCGTATTATGCTGTTGTGATCGCTAGAACTATAATAATTATACTTATTACTTTCATTATTATCAATATAACGTGCATTATTACCAATATTATGCAGTTATTATCGCTAGAACTATAATAATTATACTTATTACTTTCATTATTATCAATATAACATGCATTATCACCCATATTATAGACTAATTATCGCTAGAACTGTAGTAATTATACTTATTACTTTTACTCTTATCAATATAGCGTACATTATTACCCATGTTATGCATTTATTATCGCTAGAACTATAATAATTATACTTATTACATTTATTATTATCAATATAACATGCATTATTACCCGTATTATGCAGTTATTATCGCTAGAACTATAATACCTATACTTATTACTTTTATTATTATCAATATAACATGCATTATTACTCGTATTATACTGTTATGACCGCTAGAACTATAATAATTATACTTATTATTTTTATTATTATCAATATAAAATGCATTATTACCCGTATTATACGTTTATTATCACTAGAACTATAGTAATTATATTTATTACATTTATTGTTACCAATATAACATGCATTATTACCCGTATTATACTGTTATTATCGCTAGAACTATAATAATTCTACTTATTACTACTATTATTATCAATATAACGTGCATTATTACCCATATTATGCAGTTATTATCGCTAGAAATATAATAACTATACCTATTACTTTTATTGTTATCAATATAACGTGCATTATTACCCATATTATGCATTTATTATCGCAAGAACTATAATAATCATACTTATTACTTTTATTATTATCAATATAACGTGCATTATTAACCATATTATGCAGTTATTATCGCTAGAACTATAATAACTATACCTATAACTTTTATCGTTATCAGTATAACGTGCATTATTACCCATATTATGCTTTTATTATCGCTAGAACTGTAATAATTATACTTATTACTTTCATTATTATCAATATAACGTGCATTATTACCAATATTATGCAGTTATTATCGCTAGAACTGTAATAATTATACTTATTACTTTAATTATTATCAATATAACATGCATTATTACCCGTATTATACTGTTATTATCGCTAGAACTATAATAATTATACTTATTACTCTTATTGTTATCAATATATCATGCATTATTACCCGTATTATACAGTTATTATCGCTAGAACTAAAATAATTATACTTATTACTATCATTATTATCAATATAACGTGCATTATTACCCATATTATGCAGTTATTATCGCTATAACTATAATGATTATACTTATTACTTTTATTGTTATCAATATAACATGCATTATCACCCATATTATAGACTTATTATCGCTAGAACTATAATAATCATACTTATTGCATTTACTATTATCAATATAACGTGCATTATTACCCATATTATGCAGTTATTATCGCTAGAACTATAATAACTATACTTACTACTTTTATTATTATCAATACAACATGCGTAATTACTCGTATTATGCTGTTGTGATCGCTAGAACTATAATAATTATACTTATTACTTTCATTATTATCAATATAACGTGCATTATTACCAATATTATGCAGTTATTATCGCTAGAACTATAACAATTATACTTATTACTTTTATTGTTATCAATATAACATGCATTATCACCCATATTATAGACTTATTATCGCTAGAACTGTAGTAATTATACTTATTACTTTTACTCTTATCAATATAGCGTACATTATTACCCATGTTATGCATTTATTATCGCTACAACTATAATAACTATACCTATTACGTTTATTGTTATCGATATAACGTGCATTATTACCCATATTATGCATTTATTATCGCTAGAACTGTAATAATTATACTTATTACTATCATTATTATCAATATAACGTGCATTATTACCCATATTATGCAGTTATTATCGCTAGAACTATAATGATTATACTTATTACTGTTATTGTTATCAGTATAACATGCATTATCACCCATATTATAGACTTATTATCGCTACAACTATAATAATCATACTTATTACATTTATTCTTATCAATATAACGTGCATTATTAACCATATTATGCAGTTATTATCGCTAGAACTATAATAACTATACTTATTACTTTTATTATTATCAATATAACATGCATTATTACTCGTATTATGCTGTTGTGATCGCTAGAACTATAATAATTATACTTACTATTTCAATTATTAACTGTTGTGATCGCTAGAACGATAATAATTATACTTATTACTTTTATTATTATCAATATAACGTGCATTATTACCCATATTGTACTGTTATTACCGCTAGAACTATAATGATTATACTTATTACAATTATTATTATCAATATAACGTGCAGTATTACCCATATTGTACTGTTATTACCGCCAGAACTATAATGATTATACTTATTACTTTTATTATTGTCAATAAAACATGCATTATTACTCGTATTATACTGTTATTATCGCTAGAACTATAATAATTATACTTATTATTTTCATTATTATCAATATAACGTGCATTATTACCCATATTATGCAGTTATTATCGCTAGAACTATAATAATCATACTTATTACTTTTATTATTATCAATATAACATGCATTATTACCCGTATTATACTGTTATTATCGCTAGAACTATAATAATTATACTTATTTCTTTTATTTTTATCAATATATCATGCATTATTACTCGTATTATACTGTTATTATTTCTAGAACTATAATGATTATACTTATTACTACTATTATTGTCGATATAACGTGCATTATTACCCATATTACGCAGTTATTATCGCTAGAACTATAATAACTATACTTATTACTTTTATTGTTATCAATATATCATGCACTATTACCCGTAATATACAGTTATTATCGCTAGAACTAAAATAATTATACTTATTACTATCATTATTATCAATATAACGTGCATTATTACCCATATTATGCAGTTATTATCGCTAGAACTATAATGATTATACTTATTACTTTTATTGTTATCAGTATAACGTGCATTATCACCCATATTATAGACTTATTATCGCTAGAACTATAATAATCATACTCATTACTTTTATTGTTATCAATATAACATGCATTATTACCCGTATTATACTGTTATTATCGCTCGAACTATAATAATTCTACTTATTACTACTATTATTATCAATATAACGTGCATTATTACCCATATTATGCAGTTATTATCGCTACAACTATAATAACTATACCTATTACGTTTATTGTTATCGATATAACGTGCATTATTACCCATATTATGCATTTATTATCGCTAGAACTGTAATAATTATACTTATTACTATCATTATTATCAATATAACGTGCATTATTACCCATATTATGCAGTTATTATCGCTAGAACTATAATGATTATACTTATTACTGTTATTGTTATCAGTATAACATGCATTATCACCCATATTATAGACTTATTATCGCTACAACTATAATAATCATACTTATTACATTTATTCTTATCAATATAACGTGCATTATTAACCATATTATGCAGTTATTATCGCTAGAACTATAATAACTATACTTATTACTTTTATTATTATCAATATAACATGCATTATTACTCGTATTATACTGTTGTGATCGCTAGAACTATAATAGTTATACTTATTACTTTTATTATTATCAATATAACATGCATTATTACCCGTATTATACGTTTATTATCACTAGAACTATTGTAATTATATTTATTACATTTATTGTTAGCAATATAACATGCATTATTACCCGTATTATACTGTTATTATCGCTAGAACTATAATAATTCTACTTATTACTACTATTCTTATCAATATAACGTGCATTATTACCCATATTATGCATTTATTATCGCAAGAACTATAATAATCATACTTATTACATTTAATATTATCAATATAACGTGCATTATTACCCATATTATGCATTTATTGTCGCTAGAACTATAATAATTATACTTATTATTTTCATTATTATCAATATAACATGCATTATTACCCATATTATAGACTTACTATCGCTAGAACTATAATAATCATACTTATTACGTTTATTATTATCAATATAACGTGCATTATTACCAATATTATGCAGTTATTATCGCTAGAACTATAATAATTATACTAATTACTTTTATTATTATCAATATAACGTGCATTATTACCCATATTATGCAGTTATTATCGCTAGAACTATAATGATTATACTTATTACTTTTATTGTTATCAATATAACATGCATTATCACCCATATTATAGACTTATTATCGCTAGAACTATAATAATCATACTTATTACATTTATTATTATCAATATAACGTGCATTATTACCAATATTATGCAGTTATTATCGCTAGAACTATAATAATTATACTTATTATTTTCATTATTATCAATATAACATGCATTATTACCCGTATTATGCTGTTATTATTGCAAGAACTATAATAATTATACTTATTACTTCTATTATTATCAATATAACATGCATTATTACTCGTATTATACTGTTGTGATCGCTAGAACTATAATAGTTATACTTATTACTTTTATTATTATCAATATAACGTGCATTATTACCCATATTGTACTGTTATTACCGCTAGAACTATAATGATTATACTTATTACAATTATTATTATCAATATAACGTGCAGTATTACCCATATTGTACTGTTATTACCGCCAGAACTATAATGATTATACTTATTACTTTTATTATTGTCAATAAAACATGCATTATTACTCGTATTATACTGTTATTATCGCTAGAACTATAATAATTATACTTATTACTTTTATTATTATCAATATAACGTGCATTAGTACTCGTCTTATGCTGTTGTGATCGCTAGAACTATAATAATTGTACCTATTACTTTTACTATTATCAATATAACGTGCATTATTACCCATATTATGCAGTTATTATCGCTAGAACTATAATAACTATACTTATTACTTTTATTATTATCAATATAACATGCATTATTACCCGTATTATACTGTTATTATCGCTAGAACTATAATAATTATACTTATTTCTTTTATTGTTATCAATATATCATGCATTATTACTCGTATTATACTGTTATAATCGCTAGAACTATAATGATTATACTTATTACTATTATTATTATCAATATAACGTGCATTATTACCCATATTACGCAGTTATTATAGTTAGAACTATAATAACTATACTTATTACTTTTATTATTATCAATATAACATGCATTATTACTCGTATTATGCTGTTGTGATCGCTAGAACTATAATAATTATACTTACTATTTCTATTATTAACTGTTGTGATCGCTAGAACGATAATAATTATACTTACTATTTCAATTATTAACTGTTGTGATCGCTAGAACGATAATAATTATACTTATTACTTTTATTATTATCAATATAACGTGCATTATTACCCATATTGTACTGTTATTACCGCTAGAACTATAATGATTATACTTATTACAATTATTATTATCAATATAACGTGCAGTATTACCCATATTGTACTGTTATTACCGCCAGAACTATAATGATTATACTTATTACTTTTATTATTGTCAATAAAACATGCATTATTACTCGTATTATACTGTTATTATCGCTAGAACTATAATAATTATACTTATTATTTTCATTATTATCAATATAACGTGCATTATTACCCATATTATGCAGTTATTATCGCTAGAACTATAATAATCATACTTATTACTTTTATTATTATCAATATAACATGCATTATTACCCGTATTATACTGTTATTATCGCTAGAACTATAATAATTATACTTATTTCTTTTATTTTTATCAATATATCATGCATTATTACTCGTATTATACTGTTATTATTTCTAGAACTATAATGATTATACTTATTACTACTATTATTGTCGATATAACGTGCATTATTACCCATATTACGCAGTTATTATCGCTAGAACTATAATAACTATACTTATTACTTTTATTGTTATCAATATATCATGCACTATTACCCGTAATATACAGTTATTATCGCTAGAACTAAAATAATTATACTTATTACTATCATTATTATCAATATAACGTGCATTATTACCCATATTATGCAGTTATTATCGCTAGAACTATAATGATTATACTTATTACTTTTATTGTTATCAGTATAACGTGCATTATCACCCATATTATAGACTTATTATCGCTAGAACTATAATAATCATACTCATTACTTTTATTGTTATCAATATAACATGCATTATTACCCGTATTATACTGTTATTATCGCTCGAACTATAATAATTCTACTTATTACTACTATTATTATCAATATAACGTGCATTATTACCCATATTATGCAGTTATTATCGCTACAACTATAATAACTATACCTATTACGTTTATTGTTATCGATATAACGTGCATTATTACCCATATTATGCATTTATTATCGCTAGAACTGTAATAATTATACTTATTACTATCATTATTATCAATATAACGTGCATTATTACCCATATTATGCAGTTATTATCGCTAGAACTATAATGATTATACTTATTACTGTTATTGTTATCAGTATAACATGCATTATCACCCATATTATAGACTTATTATCGCTACAACTATAATAATCATACTTATTACATTTATTCTTATCAATATAACGTGCATTATTAACCATATTATGCAGTTATTATCGCTAGAACTATAATAACTATACTTATTACTTTTATTATTATCAATATAACATGCATTATTACTCGTATTATGCTGTTGTGATCGCTAGAACTATAATAATTATACTTACTATTTCAATTATTAACTGTTGTGATCGCTAGAACGATAATAATTATACTTATTACTTTTATTATTATCAATATAACGTGCATTATTACCCATATTGTACTGTTATTACCGCTAGAACTATAATGATTATACTTATTACAATTATTATTATCAATATAACGTGCAGTATTACCCATATTGTACTGTTATTACCGCCAGAACTATAATGATTATACTTATTACTTTTATTATTGTCAATAAAACATGCATTATTACTCGTATTATACTGTTATTATCGCTAGAACTATAATAATTATACTTATTATTTTCATTATTATCAATATAACGTGCATTATTACCCATATTATGCAGTTATTATCGCTAGAACTATAATAATCATACTTATTACTTTTATTATTATCAATATAACATGCATTATTACCCGTATTATACTGTTATTATCGCTAGAACTATAATAATTATACTTATTTCTTTTATTTTTATCAATATATCATGCATTATTACTCGTATTATACTGTTATTATTTCTAGAACTATAATGATTATACTTATTACTACTATTATTGTCGATATAACGTGCATTATTACCCATATTACGCAGTTATTATCGCTAGAACTATAATAACTATACTTATTACTTTTATTGTTATCAATATATCATGCACTATTACCCGTAATATACAGTTATTATCGCTAGAACTAAAATAATTATACTTATTACTATCATTATTATCAATATAACGTGCATTATTACCCATATTATGCAGTTATTATCGCTAGAACTATAATGATTATACTTATTACTTTTATTGTTATCAGTATAACGTGCATTATCACCCATATTATAGACTTATTATCGCTAGAACTATAATAATCATACTCATTACTTTTATTGTTATCAATATAACATGCATTATTACCCGTATTATACTGTTATTATCGCTCGAACTATAATAATTCTACTTATTACTACTATTATTATCAATATAACGTGCATTATTACCCATATTATGCAGTTATTATCGCTACAACTATAATAACTATACCTATTACGTTTATTGTTATCGATATAACGTGCATTATTACCCATATTATGCATTTATTATCGCTAGAACTGTAATAATTATACTTATTACTATCATTATTATCAATATAACGTGCATTATTACCCATATTATGCAGTTATTATCGCTAGAACTATAATGATTATACTTATTACTGTTATTGTTATCAGTATAACATGCATTATCACCCATATTATAGACTTATTATCGCTACAACTATAATAATCATACTTATTACATTTATTCTTATCAATATAACGTGCATTATTAACCATATTATGCAGTTATTATCGCTAGAACTATAATAACTATACTTATTACTTTTATTATTATCAATATAACATGCATTATTACTCGTATTATACTGTTGTGATCGCTAGAACTATAATAGTTATACTTATTACTTTTATTATTATCAATATAACATGCATTATTACCCGTATTATACGTTTATTATCACTAGAACTATTGTAATTATATTTATTACATTTATTGTTAGCAATATAACATGCATTATTACCCGTATTATACTGTTATTATCGCTAGAACTATAATAATTCTACTTATTACTACTATTCTTATCAATATAACGTGCATTATTACCCATATTATGCATTTATTATCGCAAGAACTATAATAATCATACTTATTACATTTAATATTATCAATATAACGTGCATTATTACCCATATTATGCATTTATTGTCGCTAGAACTATAATAATTATACTTATTATTTTCATTATTATCAATATAACATGCATTATTACCCATATTATAGACTTACTATCGCTAGAACTATAATAATCATACTTATTACGTTTATTATTATCAATATAACGTGCATTATTACCAATATTATGCAGTTATTATCGCTAGAACTATAATAATTATACTAATTACTTTTATTATTATCAATATAACGTGCATTATTACCCATATTATGCAGTTATTATCGCTAGAACTATAATGATTATACTTATTACTTTTATTGTTATCAATATAACATGCATTATCACCCATATTATAGACTTATTATCGCTAGAACTATAATAATCATACTTATTACATTTATTATTATCAATATAACGTGCATTATTACCAATATTATGCAGTTATTATCGCTAGAACTATAATAATTATACTTATTATTTTCATTATTATCAATATAACATGCATTATTACCCGTATTATGCTGTTATTATTGCAAGAACTATAATAATTATACTTATTACTTTTGCTATTATCAATATAACGTGCATTAGTACCCATATTATGCAGTTATTATCGCTAGAACTATAATAATCATACTTATTACTTTTGTTATTATCAATATAACGTGCATTATTAACCATATTATGCAGTTATTATCGCTAGAACTATAATAACTATACTTATTACTTCTATTATTATCAATATAACATGCATTATTACTCGTATTATACTGTTGTGATCGCTAGAACTATAATAGTTATACTTATTACTTTTATTATTATCAATATAACGTGCATTATTACCCATATTGTACTGTTATTACCGCTAGAACTATAATGATTATACTTATTACAATTATTATTATCAATATAACGTGCAGTATTACCCATATTGTACTGTTATTACCGCCAGAACTATAATGATTATACTTATTACTTTTATTATTGTCAATAAAACATGCATTATTACTCGTATTATACTGTTATTATCGCTAGAACTATAATAATTATACTTATTACTTTTATTATTATCAATATAACGTGCATTAGTACTCGTCTTATGCTGTTGTGATCGCTAGAACTATAATAATTGTACCTATTACTTTTACTATTATCAATATAACGTGCATTATTACCCATATTATGCAGTTATTATCGCTAGAACTATAATAACTATACTTATTACTTTTATTATTATCAATATAACATGCATTATTACCCGTATTATACTGTTATTATCGCTAGAACTATAATAATTATACTTATTTCTTTTATTGTTATCAATATATCATGCATTATTACTCGTATTATACTGTTATAATCGCTAGAACTATAATGATTATACTTATTACTATTATTATTATCAATATAACGTGCATTATTACCCATATTACGCAGTTATTATAGTTAGAACTATAATAACTATACTTATTACTTTTATTATTATCAATATAACATGCATTATTACTCGTATTATGCTGTTGTGATCGCTAGAACTATAATAATTATACTTACTATTTCTATTATTAACTGTTGTGATCGCTAGAACGATAATAATTATACTTATTACTTTTATTATTATCAATATAACGTGCATTATTACCCATATTGTACTGTTATTACCGCTAGAACTATAATGATTATACTTATTACAATTATTATTATCAATATAACGTGCAGTATTACCCATATTGTACTGTTATTACCGCCAGAACTATAATGATTATACTTATTACTTTTATTATTGTCAATAAAACATGCATTATTACTCGTATTATACTGTTATTATCGCTAGAACTATAATAATTATACTTATTATTTTCATTATTATCAATATAACATGCATTATTACCCGTATTATGCTGTTATTATCGCAAGAACTATAATAATTATACTTATTACTTTAACTATTATCAATATAACGTGCATTATTACCCATATTATGCAGTTATTATCGCTAGAACTATAATAATCATACTTATTACTTTTATTATTATCAATATAACATGCATTATTACCCGTATTATACTGTTATTATCGCTAGAACTATAATAATTATACTTATTTCTTTTATTTTTATCAATATATCATGCATTATTACTCGTATTATACTGTTATTATTTCTAGAACTATAATGATTATACTTATTATTTTCATTATTATCAATATAACATGCATTATTACCCGTATTATGCTGTTATTATCGCAAGAACTATAATAATTATACTTATTACTTTAACTATTATCAATTTAACGTGCATTATTACCCATATTATGCATTTATTATCGCTAGAACTGTAATAATTATACTTATTACTTTCATTATTATCAATATAACGTGCATTATTACCAATATTATGCAGTTATTATCGCTAGAACTGTAATAATTATACTTATTACTTTAATTATTATCAATATAACATGCATTATTACCCGTATTATACTGTTATTATCGCTAGAACTATAATAATTATACTTATTACTCTTATTGTTATCAATATATCATGCATTATTACCCGTATTATACAGTTATTATCGCTAGAACTAAAATAATTATACTTATTACTATCATTATTATCAATATAACGTGCATTATTACCCATATTATGCAGTTATTATCGCTATAACTATAATGATTATACTTATTACTTTTATTGTTATCAATATAACATGCATTATCACCCATATTATAGACTTATTATCGCTAGAACTATAATAATCATACTTATTACATTTACTATTATCAATATAACGTGCGTTATTACCCATATTATGCAGTTATTATCGCTAGAACTATAATAACTATACTTACTACTTTTATTATTATCAATACAACATGTGTAAATACTCGTATTATGCTGTTGTGATCGCTAGAACTATAATAATTATACTTATTACTTTCATTATTATCAATATAACGTGCATTATTACCAATATTATGCAGTTATTATCGCTAGAACTATAATAATTATACTTATTACTTTCATTATTATCAATATAACATGCATTATCACCCATATTATAGACTAATTATCGCTAGAACTGTAGTAATTATACTTATTACTTTTACTCTTATCAATATAGCGTACATTATTATCCATGTTATGCATTTATTATCGCTACAACTATAATCACTATACCTATTACTTTTATTGTTATCAATATAACATGCATTATTACTCGTATTATGCTGTTGTGATCGCTAGAACTACAATAATTATACTTATTACTTTTATTATTATCAATATAACGTGCATTATTACCCATAATATACTGTTATTATCGCTAGAACTATAATAATTATACTTATTACTTTCATTATTATCAATATAACGTGCATTATTACCCATATTATGCAGTTATTATCGCTAGAACTATAATAATCATACTTATTGCATTTAATATTATCAATATAACGCGCATTATTACCCATATTATGCATTTATTGTCGCTAGAACTATAATAATTATACTTATTATTTTCATTATTATCAATATAACATGCATTATTACCCGTATTATGCTGTTATTATCGCAAGAACTATAATAATTATACTTATTACTTTTATTATTATCAATATAACGTGCAGTATTACCCATATTATGCAGTTATTATCGCTAGAACTATAATAACTATACTTATTACATTTATTATTATCAATATAACATGCATTATTACTCGTATTATGCTGTTGTGATCGCTAGAACTATAATAATTATACTTATTACTTTTATTATTATCAATATAACATGCATTATTACTCGTATTATACTGTTGTGATCGCTAGAACTACAACAATTATACTTATTACTTTTATTATTATCAATATAACGTGCATTATTACCCATATTACGCAGTTATTATCGCTAGAACTATAATAACTATACTTATTACTTCTATTATTATCAATATAACATGCATTATTACTCGTATTATGCTGTTGTGAACGCTAGAACTATAATAATTATACTTACTATTTTTATTGTTATCAATATAACACGCATTATTACCCATATTATACTGTTTTTATCGCTAGAACTATAATAATTATACTTATTATTTTTTTATTATCAATATAACATGCATTATTAACCGCATTATACTGTTATTACCGCTAGAACAATAATAATTATACTTATTACTTTCATTATTATCAATATAACGTGCATTATTACCCATATTATGCAGTTATTATCGCTAGAACTATAATAATTATACTTATTACTTTTATTCTTATCAATATAACACGCATTATTGCCCATATTATACTGTTATTATCGCTAGAACTATAATAACTATACTTACTACTTTTACTATTATCAATATAACGTGCATTATTACCCATATTATGCAGTTATTATCGCTAGAACTATAATGATTATACTTATTACTTTTATTGTTATCAATATAACATGCATTATCACCCATATTATAGACTTATTATCGCTAGAACTATAATAATCATACTTATTACATTTATTATTATCAATATAACGTGCATTATTACCAATATTATGCAGTTATTATCGCTAGAACTATAATAATTATACTTATTATTTTCATTATTATCAATATAACATGCATTATTACCCGTATTATGCTGTTATTATCGCAAGAACTATAATAATTATACTTATTACTTTTACTATTATCAATATAACGTGCATTATTACCCATATTATGCAGTTATTATCGCTAGAACTATAATAACTATACTTATTACTTTTATTATTATCAATATAACATGCGTAATTACTCGTATTATGCTGTTGTGATCGTTAGAACTATAATAATTATACTTATTACTTTCATTATTATCAATATAACGTGCATTATTACCCGTACTATGCTGTTATTGTCGCAAGAACTATAATAATTATACTTACTACTTTTACTATTATCAATATAACGTGCATTATTACCCATATTATGCAGTTATTATCGCTAGAACTATAATAACTATACTTATTACTTTTATTATTATCAATATAACATGCGTAATTACTCGTATTATGCTGTTGTGATCGTTAGAACTATAATAATTATACTTATTACTTTCATTATTATCAATATAACGTGCATTATTACCCGTACTATGCTGTTATTGTCGCAAGAACTATAATAATTATACTTATTACTTTTACTATTATCAATATAACGTGCATTATTACCCATATTATGCAGTTATTATCGCTAGAACTATAATAACTATACCTATTACTTTTATTGTTATCAATATAACATGCATTATTACCCATATTATAGACTTATTATCGCTAGAACTGTAATAATTATACTTATTACATTTATTATTATCAATATAACATGCATTATTACCCGTATTATGCAGTTATTATCGCTAGAACTATAATACCTATACTTATTACTTTTATTATTATCAATATAACATGCATTATTACGCGTATTATACTGTTATGACCGCTAGAACTATAATAATTATACTTATTATTTTTATTATTATCAATATAAAATGCATTATTACCCGTATTATACGTTTATTATCACTAGAACTATAGTAATTATATTTATTACATTTATTGTTACCAATATAACATGCATTATTACCCGTATTATACTGTTATTATCGCTAGAACTATAATAATTCTACTTATTACTACTATTATTATCAATATAACGTGCATTATTACCCATATTACGCAGTTATTATCGCTAGAACTATAATAACTATACTTATTACTTCTATTATTATCAATATAACATGCATTATTACTCGTATTATGCTGTTGTGAACGCTAGAACTATAATAATTATACTTACTATTTTTATTATTATCAATATAACACGCATTATTACCCATATTATACTGTTTTTATCGCTAGAACTATAATAATTATACTTATTATTTTTTTATTATCAATATAACATGCATTATTAACCGCATTATACTGTTATTACCGCTAGAACAATAATAATTATACTTATTACTTTCATTATTATCAATATAACGTGCATTATTACCCATATTATGCAGTTATTATCGCTAGAACTATAATAACTATACTTATTACTTTTATTAATATCAATATAACATGCGTAATTACTCGTATTATGCTGTTGTGATCGTTAGAACTATAATAATTATACTTATTACTTTCATTATTATCAATATAACGTGCATTATTACCCGTACTATGCTGTTATTGTCGCAAGAACTATAATAATTATACTTATTACTTTTACTATTATCAATATAACGTGCATTATTACCCATATTATGCAGTTATTATCGCTAGAACTATAATAACTATACCTATTACTTTTATTGTTATCAATATAACATGCATTATTACCCATATTATAGACTTATTATCGCTAGAACTGTAATAATTATACTTATTACATTTATTATTATCAATATAACATGCATTATTACCCGTATTATGCAGTTATTATCGCTAGAACTATAATACCTATACTTATTACTTTTATTATTATCAATATAACATGCATTATTACGCGTATTATACTGTTATGACCGCTAGAACTATAATAATTATACTTATTATTTTTATTATTATCAATATAAAATGCATTATTACCCGTATTATACGTTTACTATCACTAGAACTATAGTAATTATATTTATTACATTTATTGTTACCAATATAACATGCATTATTACCCGTATTATACTGTTATTATCGCTAGAACTATAATAATTCTGCTTATTACTACTATTATTATCAATATAACGTGCATTATTACCCATATTATGCAGTTATTATCGCTAGAACTATAATAACTATACCTATTACTTTTATTGTTATCAATATAACGTGCATTATTACCCATATTATGCATTTATTATCGCAAGAACTATAATAATCATACTTATTACTTTTATTATTATCAATATAACGTGCATTATTAACCATATTATGCAGTTATTATCGCTAGAACTATAAAAGCTATACCTATAACTTTTATCGTTATCAGTATAACGTGCATTATTACCCATATTATGCATTTATTATCGCTAGAACTGTAATAATTATACTTATTACTTTCATTATTATCAATATAACGTGCATTATTACCAATATTATGCAGTTATTATCGCTAGAACTGTAATAATTATACTTATTACTTTAATTATTATCAATATAACATGCATTATTACCCGTATTATACTGTTATTATCGCTAGAACTATAATAATTATACTTATTACTCTTATTGTTATCAATATATCATGCATTATTACCCGTATTATACAGTTATTATCGCTAGAACTAAAATAATTATACTTATTACTATCATTATTATCAATATAACGTGCATTATTACCCATATTATGCAGTTATTATCGCTATAACTATAATGATTATACTTATTACTTTTATTGTTATCAATATAACATGCATTATCACCCATATTATAGACTTATTATCGCTAGAACTATAATAATCATACTTATTACATTTACTATTATCAATATAACGTGCGTTATTACCCATATTATACAGTTATTATCGCTAGAACTATAATAACTATACTTACTACTTTTATTATTATCAATACAACATGCGTAATTACTCGTATTATGCTGTTGTGATCGCTAGAACTATAATAATTATACTTATTACTTTCATTATTATCAATATAACGTGCATTATTACCAATATTATGCAGTTATTATCGCTAGAACTATAATAATTATACTTATTACTTTCATTATTATCAATATAACATGCATTATCACCCATATTATAGACTAATTATCGCTAGAACTGTAGTAATTATACTTATTACTTTTACTCTTATCAATATAGCGTACATTATTACCCATGTTATGCATTTATTATCGCTACAACTATAATAACTATACCTATTACTTTTATTGTTATCAATATAACATGCATTATTACTCGTATTATGCTGTTGTAATCGCTAGAACTACAATAATTATACTTATTACTTTTATTATTATCAATATAACGTGCATTATTACCCATAATATACTGTTATTATCGCTAGAACTATAATAATTATACTTATTACTTTCATTATTATCAATATAACGTGCATTATTACCCATATTATGCAGTTATTATCGCTAGAACTATAATAATCATACTTATTGCATTTAATATTATCAATATAACGCGCATTATTACCCATATTATGCATTTATTGTCGCTAGAACTATAATAATTATACTTATTATTTTCATTATTATCAATATAACATGCATTATTACCCGTATTATGCTGTTATTATCGCAAGAACTATAATAATTATACTTATTACTTTTATTATTATCAATATAACGTGCAGTATTACCCATATTATGCAGTTATTATCGTTAGAACTATAATAACTATACTTATTACATTTATTATTATCAATATAACATGCATTATTACTCGTATTATGCTGTTGTGATCGCTAGAACTATAATAATTATACTTATTACTTTTATTATTATCAATATAACATGCATTATTACTCGTATTATACTGTTGTGATCGCTAGAACTACAATAATTATACTTATTACTTTTATTATTATCAATATAACGTGCATTATTACCCATATTACGCAGTTATTATCGCTAGAACTATAATAACTATACTTATTACTTCTATTATTATCAATATAACATGCATTATTACTCGTATTATGCTGTTGTGAACGCTAGAACTATAATAATTATACTTACTATTTTTATTATTATCAATATAACACGCATTATTACCCATATTATACTGTTTTTATCGCTAGAACTATAATAATTATACTTATTATTTTTTTATTATCAATATAACATGCATTATTAACCGCATTATACTGTTATTACCGCTAGAACAATAATAATTATACTTATTACTTTCATTATTATCAATATAACGTGCATTATTACCCATATTATGCAGTTATTATCGCTAGAACTATAATAATTATACTTATTACTTTTATTCTTATCAATATAACACGCATTATTGCCCATATTATACTGTTATTATCGCTAGAACTATAATAACTATACTTACTACTTTTACTATTATCAATATAACGTGCATTATTACCCATATTATGCAGTTATTATCGCTAGAACTATAATGATTATACTTATTACTTTTATTGTTATCAATATAACATGCATTATCACCCATATTATAGACTTATTATCGCTAGAACTATAATAATCATACTTATTACATTTATTATTATCAATATAACGTGCATTATTACCAATATTATGCAGTTATTATCGCTAGAACTATAATAATTATACTTATTATTTTCATTATTATCAATATAACATGCATTATTACCCGTATTATGCTGTTATTATCGCAAGAACTATAATAATTATACTTATTACTTTTACTATTATCAATATAACGTGCATTATTACCCATATTATGCAGTTATTATCGCTAGAACTATAATAACTATACTTATTACTTTTATTAATATCAATATAACATGCGTAATTACTCGTATTATGCTGTTGTGATCGTTAGAACTATAATAATTATACTTATTACTTTCATTATTATCAATATAACGTGCATTATTACCCGTACTATGCTGTTATTGTCGCAAGAACTATAATAATTGTACTTATTACTTTTACTATTATCAATATAACGTGCATTATTACCCATATTATGCAGTTATTATCGCTAGAACTATAATAACTATACCTATTACTTTTATTGTTATCAATATAACGTGCATTATTACCCATATTATGCATTTATTATCGCAAGAACTATAATAATCATACTTATTACTTTTATTATTATCAATATAACGTGCATTATTAACCATATTATGCAGTTATTATCGCTAGAACTATAAAAGCTATACCTATAACTTTTATCGTTATCAGTATAACGTGCATTATTACCCATATTATGCATTTATTATCGCTAGAACTGTAATAATTATACTTATTACTTTCATTATTATCAATATAACGTGCATTATTACCAATATTATGCAGTTATTATCGCTAGAACTGTAATAATTATACTTATTACTTTAATTATTATCAATATAACATGCATTATTACCCGTATTATACTGTTATTATCGCTAGAACTATAATAATTATACTTATTACTCTTATTGTTATCAATATATCATGCATTATTACCCGTATTATACAGTTATTATCGCTAGAACTAAAATAATTATACTTATTACTATCATTATTATCAATATAACGTGCATTATTACCCATATTATGCAGTTATTATCGCTATAACTATAATGATTATACTTATTACTTTTATTGTTATCAATATAACGTGCATTATTACCCATAATATACTGTTATTATCGCTAGAACTATAATAATTATACTTATTACTTTCATTATTATCAATATAACGTGCATTATTACCCATATTATGCAGTTATTATCGCTAGAACTATAATAATCATACTTATTGCATTTACTATTATCAATATAACGTGCGTTATTACCCATATTATGCAGTTATTATCGCTAGAACTATAATAACTATACTTACTACTTTTATTATTATCAATACAACATGCGTAATTACTCGTATTATGCTGTTGTGATCGCTAGAACTATAATAATTATACTTATTACTTTCATTATTATCAATATAACGTGCATTATTACCAATATTATGCAGTTATTATCGCTAGAACTATAATAATTATACTTATTACTTTCATTATTATCAATATAACATGCATTATCACCCATATTATAGACTAATTATCGCTAGAACTGTAGTAATTATACTTATTACTTTTACTCTTATCAATATAGCGTACATTATTACCCATGTTATGCATTTATTATCGCTACAACTATAATAACTATACCTATTACTTTTATTGTTATCAATATAACATGCATTATTACTCGTATTATGCTGTTGTAATCGCTAGAACTACAATAATTATACTTATTACTTTTATTATTATCAATATAACGTGCATTATTACCCATAATATACTGTTATTATCGCTAGAACTATAATAATTATACTTATTACTTTCATTATTATCAATATAACGTGCATTATTACCCATATTATGCAGTTATTATCGCTAGAACTATAATAATCATACTTATTGCATTTAATATTATCAATATAACGCGCATTATTACCCATATTATGCATTTATTGTCGCTAGAAGTATAATAATTATACTTATTATTTTCATTATTATCAATATAACATGCATTATTACCCGTATTATGCTGTTATTATCGCAAGAACTATAATAATTATACTTATTACTTTTATTATTATCAATATAACGTGCAGTATTACCCATATTATGCAGTTATTATCGTTAGAACTATAATAACTATACTTATTACATTTATTATTATCAATATAACATGCATTATTACTCGTATTATGCTGTTGTGATCGCTAGAACTATAATAATTATACTTATTACTTTTATTATTATCAATATAACATGCATTATTACTCGTATTATACTGTTGTGATCGCTAGAACTACAATAATTATACTTATTACTTTTATTATTATCAATATAACGTGCATTATTACCCATATTATGCAGTTATTATCGCTAGAACTATAATGATTATACTTATTACTTTTATTGTTATCAATATAACATGCATTATCACCCATATTATAGACTTATTATCGCTAGAACTATAATAATCATACTTATTACATTTATTATTATCAATATAACGTGCATTATTACCAATATTATGCAGTTATTATCGCTAGAACTATAATAATTATACTTATTATTTTCATTATTATCAATATAACATGCATTATTACCCGTATTATGCTGTTATTATCGCAAGAACTATAATAATTATACTTATTACTTTTACTATTATCAATATAACGTGCATTATTACCCATATTATGCAGTTATTATCGCTAGAACTATAATAACTATACTTATTACTTTTATTATTATCAATATAACATGCGTAATTACTCGTATTATGCTGTTGTGATCGTTAGAACTATAATAATTATACTTATTACTTTCATTATTATCAATATAACGTGCATTATTACCAATATTATGCAGTTATTATCGCTAGAACTATAACAAATATGCTTATTGCTTTTATTGTTATCAATATAACATGCATTATCACCCATATTATAGACTTACTATCGCTAGAACTGTAGTAATTATACTTATTACTTTTACTCTTATCAATATAGCGTACATTATTACCCATGTTATGCATTTATTATCGCTACAACTATAATAACTATACCTATTACGTTTATTGTTATCGATATAACGTGCATTATTACCCATATTATGCATTTATTATCGCTAGAACTGTAATAATTATACTTATTACTTAAAATATTATCAATATATCATGCATTATTACCCGTATTATACTGTTATTATCGCTAGAACTATAATAATTATACCTATTACTTTTATTGTTATCAATATAACATGCATTATCACCCATATTATAGACTAATTATAGCTAGAACTGTAGTAATTATACTTATTTCTTTTACTCTTATCAATATAGCGTACATTATTACCCATGTTATGCATTTATTATCGCTACAACTATAATAACTATACCTATTACTTTTATTGTTATCAATATAACATGCATTATTTCTCGTATTATGCTGTTGTGATCGCTAGAACTATAATAATTATACTTACTATTTTTACTATTATCAATATAACACGCATTATTACCCATATTATACTGTTTTTATCGCTAGAACTATAATGATTATACTTATTTCTATTATTATTATCAATATAACGCGCATTATTACCCATATTACGCAGTTATTATCGCTAGAACTATAATAACTATAATTATTACTTTTATTATTATCAATATAACATGCATTATTTCTCGTATTATGCTGTTGTGATCGCTAGAACTATAATAATTATACTTACTATTTTTACTATCATCAATATAACACGCATTATTACCCATATTATACTGTTATTATCGCTAGAACTATAATTATTCTACTTATTACTACTATTATTATGAATATAACATGCATTATTACGGGTATTATACTGTTATTATCGCTAGAACTATAATAATTATACTTATTACTTTCATTATTATCAATATAACGTGCATTATTACCCATATTACGCAGTTATTATCGCTAGAACTACAATAACTATACTTATTACTTTTATTATTATCAATATAACATGCATTATTACACGTATTATGCTGTTGTGATCGCTAGAACTATAATAATTATACTTACTATTTTTATTATTATCAATATAACCCGCATTATTACCCATATTATACTGTTTTTATCGCTAGAACTATAATAATTATACTTATTATTTTTTTATTATCAATATAACATGCATTATTAACCGCATTATACTGTTATTACCGCTAGAACTATAATAATTATACTTATTACTTTCATTATTATGAATATAACGTGCATTATTACCCATATTATGCAGTTATTATCGCTAGAACTATAATAATTATACATATTACTTTTATTCTTATCAATATAACACGCATTATTGCCCATATTATACTGTTATTATCGCTAGAACTATAAAAACTATACTTATTACTATTATTATTATCAGTATAACATGCATTATTACTCGTATTATGCAGTTATTATCGCTAGAACTATAATAATTATAGCCATTAATTTTATTATTATCAATATAACACGCATTATTACCCATAATATACTGTTATTATCGCTAGAACTATAATAATTATACTTATTATTTCTATTATTATCAATATAACATGCATTATTACCCGTATTATGCAGTTATTATCGCTAGAACTATAATAATTCTGCTTATTACTACTATTATTATCAATATAACGTGCATTATTACCCATATTATGCAGTTATTATCGCTAGAACTATAATAATTATACATATTACTTTTATTCTTATCAATATAACACGCATTATTGCCCATATTATACTGTTATTATCGCTAGAACTATAAAAACTATACTTATTACTATTATTATTATCAGTATAACATGCATTATTACTCGTATTATGCAGTTATTATCGCTAGAACTATAATAATTATAGCCATTAATTTTATTATTATCAATATAACACGCATTATTACCCATAATATACTGTTATTATCGCTAGAACTATAATAATTATACTTATTATTTCTATTATTATCAATATAACATGCATTATTACGCGTATTATACTGTTATGACCGCTAGAACTATAATAATTATACTTATTATTTTTATTATTATCAATATAAAATGCATTATTACCCGTATTATACGTTTATTATCACTAGAACTATAGTAATTATATTTATTACATTTATTGTTACCAATATAACATGCATTATTACCCGTATTATACTGTTATTATCGCTAGAACTATAATAATTCTGCTTATTACTACTATTATTATCAATATAACGTGCATTATTACCCATATTATGCAGTTATTATCGCTAGAACTATAATAACTATACCTATTACTTTTATTGTTATCAATATAACGTGCATTATTACCCATATTATGCATTTATTATCGCAAGAACTATAATAATCATACTTATTACTTTTATTATTATCAATATAACGTGCATTATTAACCATATTATGCAGTTATTATCGCTAGAACTATAATAATTATACATATTACTTTTATTCTTATCAATATAACACGCATTATTGCCCATATTATACTGTTATTATCGCTAGAACTATAAAAACTATACTTATTACTATTATTATTATCAGTATAACATGCATTATTACTCGTATTATGCAGTTATTATCGCTAGAACTATAATAATTATAGCCATTAATTTTATTATTATCAATATAACACGCATTATTACCCATAATATACTGTTATTATCGCTAGAACTATAATAATTATACTTATTATTTCTATTATTATCAATATAACATGCATTATTACCCGTATTATGCAGTTATTATCGCTAGAACTATAATACCTATACTTATTACTTTTATTATTATCAATATAACATGCATTATTACGCGTATTATACTGTTATGACCGCTAGAACTATAATAATTATACTTATTATTTTTATTATTATCAATATAAAATGCATTATTACCCGTATTATACGTTTATTATCACTAGAACTATAGTAATTATATTTATTACATTTATTGTTACCAATATAACATGCATTATTACCCGTATTATACTGTTATTATCGCTAGAACTATAATAATTCTGCTTATTACTACTATTATTATCAATATAACGTGCATTATTACCCATATTATGCAGTTATTATCGCTAGAACTATAATAACTATACCTATTACTTTTATTGTTATCAATATAACGTGCATTATTACCCATATTATGCATTTATTATCGCTAGAACTGTAATAATTATACTTATTACTTAAAATATTATCAATATATCATGCATTATTACCCGTATTATACTGTTATTATCGCTAGAACTATAATAATTATACCTATTACTTTTATTGTTATCAATATAACATGCATTATCACCCATATTATAGACTAATTATCGCTAGAACTGTAGTAATTATACTTATTACTTTTACTCTTATCAATATAGCGTACATTATTACCCATGTTATGCATTTATTATCGCTACAACTATAATAACTATACCTATTACTTTTATTGTTATCAATATAACATGCATTATTTCTCGTATTATGCTGTTGTGATCGCTAGAACTATAATAATTATACTTACTATTTTTACTATTATCAATATAACACGCATTATTACCCATATTATACTGTTTTTATCGCTAGAACTATAATGATTATACTTATTTCTATTATTATTATCAATATAACGCGCATTATTACCCATATTACGCAGTTATTATCGCTAGAACTATAATAACTATACTTATTACTTTTATTATTATCAATATAACATGCATTATTTCTCGTATTATGCTGTTGTGATCGCTAGAACTATAATAATTATACTTACTATTTTTACTATCATCAATATAACACGCATTATTACCCATATTATACTGTTATTATCGCTAGAACTATAATTATTCTACTTATTACTACTATTATTATGAATATAACATGCATTATTACGGGTATTATACTGTTATTATCGCTAGAACTATAATAATTATACTTATTACTTTCATTATTATCAATATAACGTGCATTATTACCCATATTACGCAGTTATTATCGCTAGAACTACAATAACTATACTTATTACTTTTATTATTATCAATATAACATGCATTATTTCTCGTATTATGCTGTTGTGATCGCTAGAACTATAATAATTATACTTACTATTTTTACTATCATCAATATAACACGCATTATTACCCATATTATACTGTTATTATCGCTAGAACTATAATTATTCTACTTATTACTACTATTATTATGAATATAACATGCATTATTACGGGTATTATACTGTTATTATCGCTAGAACTATAATAATTATACTTATTACTGTCATTATTATCAATATAACGTGCATTATTACCCATATTACGCAGTTATTATCGCTAGAACTACAATAACTATACTTATTACTTTTATTATTATCAATATAACATGCATTATTTCTCGTATTATGCTGTTGTGATCGCTAGAACTATAATAATTATACTTACTATTTTTACTATCATCAATATAACACGCATTATTACCCATATTATACTGTTATTATCGCTAGAACTATAATTATTCTACTTATTACCACTATTATTATGAATATAACATGCATTATTACGGGTATTATACTGTTATTATCGCTAGAACTATAATAATTATACTTATTACTTTCATTATTATCAATATAACGTGCATTATTACCCATATTACGCAGTTATTATCGCTAGAACTACAATAACTATACTTATTACTTTTATTATTATCAATATAACACGCATTATTACCCATATTATACTGTTTTTATCGCTAGAACTATAATAATTATACTTATTATTTTTTTATTATCAATATAACATGCATTATTAACCGCATTATACTGTTATTACCGCTAGAACTATAATAATTATACTTATTACTTTCATTATTATCAATATAACGTGCATTATTACCCATATTATGCAGTTATTATCGCTAGAACTATAATAATTATACATATTACTTTTATTCTTATCAATATAACACGCATTATTGCCCATATTATACTGTTATTATCGCTAGAACTATAAAAACTATACTTATTACTATTATTATTATCAGTATAACATGCATTATTACTCGTATTATGCAGTTATTATCGCTAGAACTATAATAATTATAGCCATTAATTTTATTATTATCAATATAACACGCATTATTACCCATAATATACTGTTATTATCGCTAGAACTATAATAACTATACTTATTACTATTATTATTATCAGTATAACATGCATTATTACTCGTATTATGCAGTTATTTTCGCTAGAACTATAATAATTATACTCATTACTTTTATGGTTATCAATATAACATGCATTATCACCCATATTATAGACTTATCATCGCTACCACTGTAGTAATTGTACTTATTACATTTATTATTATCAATATAACGTGCATTATTACCGATATTATGCATTTATTGTCGCTAGAACTATAATAATTATACTTATTATTTTCATTATTATCAATATAACATGCATTATTACCCGTATGATGCTGTTATTATCGCAAGAACTATAATTATTATACTTATTACTATTATTGTTATCAATATATCATGCATTATTACCCGTATTATACTGTTATTATCGCTAGAACTATAATAATGCTACTTATTACTATTATTATTATCAATATAACGTGCATTATTACCCATATTGTACTCTTCTTACCGCTAGAACTATAATGATTATACTTATTAATTTTAATATTGTCAATATTACATGCATTATTACCCGTAGTATACTGTTATAATCGCCAGAACTATAATAACTGTACTTACTACTATTATTGTTATCAATATAACGTACATTATTACCCACATTATGCAGTTATAATCGCTAGAACTATAACAATTATAGCCATTACTATTATTATTATCAGTATAACATGCATTATTACTCGTATTATGCAGTTATTATCGCTAGAACTATAATAATTATAGCCATTAATTTTATTACTATCAATATAACACGCATTACTACCCATATTATACTGTTATTATCGCTAGAACTATAATAACTATACTTATTACTTTTATTATTATCAATATAACATGCATTGTTAACCGCATTATACTGTTATTATCGCTAGAACTATAATAATTATGCTTATTACTTTCATTATTATCAATACAACGTGCATTATTACCCATATTACGCAGTTATTATCGCTAGAACTATAATAACTATACTTATTACCTTTATTGTTATCCATATAACATGCATTATCACCCATATTATAGTCTTATTATCGCTAGGACTGTAGTAATTATACTTATTACTTTTACTATTATCAATATAACATGCATTATTAACCGTATTATACTGTTATTATCGCTAGAACTATAATAATTATACTTATTACTTTCATTATTATCAATACAACGTGCATTATTACCCATATTACGCAGTTGTTATCCCTAGAACTATAATAATTATACTTATTACTTGCATTATTATCAATACAACGTGCATTATTACCCATATTATGCAGTTATTTTCGCTAGAACTATAATAATTATACTCATTACTTTTATGGTTATCAATATAACATGCATTATCACCCATATTATAGACTTATCATCGCTACCACTGTAGTAATTGTACTTATTACATTTATTATTATCAATATAACGTGCATTATTACCGATATTATGCATTTATTGTCGCTAGAACTATAATAATTAGACTTATTATTTTTATTATTATCAATATAACATGCATTATTACCCGTATGATGCTGTTATTATCGCAAGAACTATAATTATTATACTTATTACTTTTATTATTATGAATAAAACGTGCATTATTACCCATATTACGCAGTTATTATCGCTAGAACTATAATAACTATACTTATTACTTTTATTATTATCAGTATAACACGCATTATTACTCGTATTATGCAGTTATTATCGCTAGAACTATAATAATTATGGCCATTAATTTTATTATTATCAATATAACACGCATTATTACCCATAATATACTGTTATTATCGCTAGAACTATAATAATTATACTTATTATTTCTATTATTATCAATATAACATGCATTATTAAATGCATTATACTTTTATTATCGCTAGAACTATAATAATTATACTTATTACTTTCATTATTATCAAAATAACGTGCATTATTACCCATATTATGCAGTTATTATCGCTAGAACTATAATAATCATACTTATTGCATTTAATATTATCAATATAACGCGCATTATTACTCGTATTATGCTGTTGTGATCGCTAGAACTATGATAATTATACTTATTACTTTTACTATTATCAGTATAACATGCATTATTACCCGTATTATACTGTTATTATCACTAGAACTATAATAACTATACTTATTACTTTTATTGTTATCAATATAGCATGCATTATTACCCGTATTATACTGTTATTATCGCTACAACTATAATAATCATACTTATTACTATCATTATTATCAATATAACGTGCATTATTACCAATATTATGCAGTTATTATCGCTAGAACTATAATAATTATACTTATTACTTTTATTGTTATCAATATATCATGCATTATTACCCGTATTATACTGTTATTATTGCTAGAACTATAATAACTATACTTATTACTATTATTATTATCAGTATAACATGCATTATTACTCGTATTATGCTGTTATTATCGCAAGAACTATAATAATCATACTTATTACTTTTATTGTTATCAATATAACATGCATTATCACCCATATTATAGACTTATTATCGCTAGAACTGTAGTAATTATACTTATTACTTTTACTCTTATCAACATAGCGTACATTATTACCCATGTTATGCATTTATTATCGCTACAACTATAATAATTATACTTATTACTTTTATTGTTATCAATATAACATGCATTATTACCCGTATTATACTGTTATTATTGCTAGAACTATAATAATCATACCTATTACTTTTATTATTATCAATATAACGTGCATTATTAACCATATTATGCAGTTATTATCGCTAGAGCTATAATAACTATACCTATTACTTTTATTGTTATCAATATAACGTGCATTATTACCCATATTATGCATTTATTATCGCTAGAACTGTAATAATTATACTTATTATTTTTATTATTATCAATATAACATGTATTATTAACCGTATTATACTGTTATTATCGCTAGAACTTTAATAATTATACTTATTACTTTCATTATTATCAATATAACGTGCATTATTACCCATATTATGCAGTTATCATCGCTAGAACTATAATAATTATACTTATTACTTTTATTGTTATCAATATAACATGCATTATCACCCATATTATAGACTTATTATCGCTAGAACTGTAGTAATTATACTTATTACTTTTACTCTTATCAACATAGCGTACATTATTACCCATGTTATGCATTTATTATCGCTACAACTATAATAATTATACTTATTACTTTTATTGTTATCAATATAACATGCATTATTACCCGTATTATACTGTTATTATTGCTAGAACTATAATAATCATACTTATTACTTTTATTATTATCAATATAACGTGCATTAGCACCCATATTATAGGCTTATTATCGCTAGAACTGTAGTAATTATACTTATTACTTTTATTATTATCAATATAGCGTGCATTATTACCCATATTACGCAGTTATTATCGCTAGAACTATAATAACTATACTAATTACTTTTATTATTATCAATATAACGTGCATTATTACTCGTATTATGCTGTTGTGATCGCTAGAACTATAATAATTATACCTACTATTTTTATTATTATCAATATAACACGCATTATTACCCATATTATACTGTTATTATCGCTAGAACTATAATAATTATACTTATTACTTTTATTGTTATCAAAATAACATGCATTATCACCCATATTATAGACTTATTATTGCTAGAACTGTAGTAATTATACTTATTACTTTCATTATTATCAATATAACGTGCATTATTACCAATATTATGCAGTTATTATCGCTAGAACTATAATAATTATACTTATTACTTTTATTGTTATCAATATAACATGCATTATTACCCTTATTCTACTGTTATTATCGCTAGAACTATGATAATTATACTTAGTACATTTATTATTATCAATATAACGTGCATTATTACCCATATTGTACTCTTCTTACCGCTAGAACTATAATGATTATACTTATTAATTTTAATATTGTCAATATTACATGCATTATTACCCGTAGTATACTGTTATTATCGCCAGAACTATAATAACTGTACTTACTAGTATTATTATTATCAATATAACGTACATTATTACCCACATTATGCAGTTATAATCGCTAGAACTATAACAATTATAGCCATTACTATTATTATTATCAGTATAACATGCATTATTACTCGTATTATGCAGCTATTATCGCTAGAACTATAATAATTATAGCCATTAATTTTATTATTATCAATATAACACGCATTACTACCCATATTATATAGTTATTATCGCTAGAACTATAATAATTATACTTATTACTTTTATTATTATCAATATAACATGCATTGTTAACCGCATTATACTGTTATTATCGCTAGAACTATAATAATTATGCTTATTACTTTCATTATTATCAATACAACGTGCATTATTACCCATATTACGCAGTTATTATCGCTAGAACTATAATAACTATACTTATTACTTTTATTGTTATCCATATAACATGCATTATCACCCATATTATAGACTTATTATCGCCAGAACTGTAGTAATTATACTTATTACTTTTACTATTATCAATATAACATGCATTATTACCCGTATTATACTGTTATTATCACTAGAACTATAATAATTATACTTATTATTTTTATTATTATCAATATAACATGCATTATTAACCGCATTATACTGTTATCATCGCTAAAACTATAATAATTCTACTTATTACTTTTATTATTATCAATATAACGTGCATTATTACCCATATTATGCAGTTATTATCGCTAGAACTCTAATAATTATACTTATTACTTTCATTATTATCAATATAACGTGCATTATTACCCATATTATGCAGTTATCATCGCTAGAACAATAATAATTATAATTATTACTTTTATTGTTATCAATATAACATGCATTATAACCCATATTATAGACTTATTATCGCTAGAACTGTAGTAATTATACTTATTACTTTCATTATTATCAATATAACGTGCATTATTACCAATATTATGCAGTTATTATCGCTACAACTATAATAATTATACTTGTAACTATAATAATTATACTTATTACTTTTATTGTTATCAATATAACATGCATTATCACCCATATTATAGACTTGTTATCGCTAGAACTGTAGTAATTGTACTTATTACATTTACTCTTATCAATATAACGTGCATTATTACCCATATTATGCATTTATTATCGCTAGCACTGTAATAATTATACTTATTACTTTTATTATTATCAATATAACATGCATTATTACCCGTATTATACTGTTATTATCACTAGAACTATAATAATTCTACTTATTACTTTTATTGTTATCAATATATCATGCATTATTACCCGTATTATACTGTTATTATCGCTAGAACTATAATAATTCTACTTATTACTATTATTATTATCAATATAACGTGCATTATTACCCATATTGTACTCTTCTTACCGCTAGAACTATAATGATTATACTTATTAATTTTAATATTGTCAATATTACATGCATTATTACCCGTAGTATACTGTTATTATCGCCAGAACTATAATAACTGTACTTACTACTATTATTATTATCAATATAACGTACATTATTACCCACATTATGCAGTTATAATCGCTAGAACTATAACAATTATAGCCATTACTTTTATTATTATCAATATAACATGCATTATTACTCGTATTATGCTGTTGTGATCGCTAGAACTATGATAATTATACTTATTATTTTTATTATTATCAATATAACATGCATTATTAACCGCATTATACTGTTATTATCACTAGAACTATAATAATTATACTTATTACTTTCATTATTATCAATATAACGTGCATTATTACCCATATTATGCAGTTATTATCGCTAGAACTATAATAATTATACTTATTACTTGCATTATTATCAATATAACGTGCAATATTACCCATATTATGCAGTTATCATCGCTAGAACAATAATAATTATAATTATTACTTTTATTGTTATCAATATAACATGCATTATAACCCATATTATAGACTTATTATCGCTAGAACTGTAGTAATTATACTTATTACTTTCATTATTATCAATATAACGTGCATTATTACCAATATTATGCAGTTATTATCGCTACAACTATAATAATTATACTTGTAACTATAATAATTATACTTATTACTTTTATTGTTATCAATATAACATGCATTATCACCCATATTATAGACTTGTTATCGCTAGAACTGTAGTAATTGTACTTATTACTTTTACTCTTATCAATATAACGTGCATTATTACCCATATTATGCATTTATTATCGCTAGCACTGTAATAATTATACTTATTACTTTTATTATTATCAATATAACATGCATTATTACCCGTATTATACTATTATTATCACTAGAACTATAATAATTATACTTATTACTTTTATTGTTATCAATATATCATGCATTATTACCCGTATTATACTGTTATTATCGCTAGAACTATAATAATTCTACTTATTACTATTATTATTATCAATATAACGTGCATTATTACCCATATTGTACTCTTCTTACCGCTAGAACTATAATGATTATACTTATTAATTTTAATATTGTCAATATTACATGCATTATTACCCGTAGTATACTGTTATTATCGCCAGAACTATAATAACTGTACTTACTACTATTATTATTATCAATATAACGTACATTATTACCCACATTATGCAGTTATAATCGCTAGAACTATAACAATTATAGCCATTACTTTTATTATTATCAATATAACATGCATTATTACTCGTATTATGCTGTTGTGATCGCTAGAACTATGATAATTATACTTATTATTTTTATTATTATCAATATAACATGCATTATTAACCGCATTATACTGTTATTATCACTAGAACTATAATAATTATACTTATTACTTTCATTATTATCAATATAACGTGCATTATTACCCATGTTATGCAGTTATTATCGCTCAAACTATAATAATTATACTTATTACTTGCATTATTATCAATATAACGTGCATTATCACTCATATTATGCTGTTGTGATCGCTAGAACTATAATAATTATACTTATTACTTTTATTATTATCAATATAACATGCATTGTTAACCGCATTATACTGTTATTATCGCTAGAACTATAATAATTATGCTTATTACTTTCATTATTATCAATACAACGTGCATTATTACCCATATTACGCAGTTATTATCGCTAGAACTATAATAACTATACTTATTACTTTTATTGTTATCCATATAACATGCATTATCACCCATATTATAGACTTATTATCGCCAGAACTGTAGTAATTATACTTATTACTTTTACTATTATCAATATAACATGCATTATTACCCGTATTATACTGTTATTATCACTAGAACTATAATAATTATACTTATTATTTTTATTATTATCAATATAACATGCATTATTAACCGCATTATACTGTTATCATCGCTAAAACTATAATAATTCTACTTATTACTTTTATTATTATCAATATAACGTGCATTATTACCCATATTATGCAGTTATTATCGCTAGAACTCTAATAATTATACTTATTACTTTCATTATTATCAATATAACGTGCATTATTACCCATATTATGCAGTTATCATCGCTAGAACAATAATAATTATAATTATTACTTTTATTGTTATCAATATAACATGCATTATAACCCATATTATAGACTTATTATCGCTAGAACTGTAGTAATTATACTTATTACTTTCATTATTATCAATATAACGTGCATTATTACCAATATTATGCAGTTATTATCGCTACAACTATAATAATTATACTTGTAACTATAATAATTATACTTATTACTTTTATTGTTATCAATATAACATGCATTATCACCCATATTATAGACTTGTTATCGCTAGAACTGTAGTAATTGTACTTATTACATTTACTCTTATCAATATAACGTGCATTATTACCCATATTATGCATTTATTATCGCTAGCACTGTAATAATTATACTTATTACTTTTATTATTATCAATATAACATGCATTATTACCCGTATTATACTGTTATTATCACTAGAACTATAATAATTCTACTTATTACTTTTATTGTTATCAATATATCATGCATTATTACCCGTATTATACTGTTATTATCGCTAGAACTATAATAATTCTACTTATTACTATTATTATTATCAATATAACGTGCATTATTACCCATATTGTACTCTTCTTACCGCTAGAACTATAATGATTATACTTATTAATTTTAATATTGTCAATATTACATGCATTATTACCCGTAGTATACTGTTATTATCGCCAGAACTATAATAACTGTACTTACTACTATTATTATTATCAATATAACGTACATTATTACCCACATTATGCAGTTATAATCGCTAGAACTATAACAATTATAGCCATTACTTTTATTATTATCAATATAACATGCATTATTACTCGTATTATGCTGTTGTGATCGCTAGAACTATGATAATTATACTTATTATTTTTATTATTATCAATATAACATGCATTATTAACCGCATTATACTGTTATTATCACTAGAACTATAATAATTATACTTATTACTTTCATTATTATCAATATAACGTGCATTATTACCCATATTATGCAGTTATTATCGCTAGAACTATAATAATTATACTTATTACTTGCATTATTATCAATATAACGTGCAATATTACCCATATTATGCAGTTATCATCGCTAGAACAATAATAATTATAATTATTACTTTTATTGTTATCAATATAACATGCATTATAACCCATATTATAGACTTATTATCGCTAGAACTGTAGTAATTATACTTATTACTTTCATTATTATCAATATAACGTGCATTATTACCAATATTATGCAGTTATTATCGCTACAACTATAATAATTATACTTGTAACTATAATAATTATACTTATTACTTTTATTGTTATCAATATAACATGCATTATCACCCATATTATAGACTTGTTATCGCTAGAACTGTAGTAATTGTACTTATTACTTTTACTCTTATCAATATAACGTGCATTATTACCCATATTATGCATTTATTATCGCTAGCACTGTAATAATTATACTTATTACTTTTATTATTATCAATATAACATGCATTATTACCCGTATTATACTATTATTATCACTAGAACTATAATAATTATACTTATTACTTTTATTGTTATCAATATATCATGCATTATTACCCGTATTATACTGTTATTATCGCTAGAACTATAATAATTCTACTTATTACTATTATTATTATCAATATAACGTGCATTATTACCCATATTGTACTCTTCTTACCGCTAGAACTATAATGATTATACTTATTAATTTTAATATTGTCAATATTACATGCATTATTACCCGTAGTATACTGTTATTATCGCCAGAACTATAATAACTGTACTTACTACTATTATTATTATCAATATAACGTACATTATTACCCACATTATGCAGTTATAATCGCTAGAACTATAACAATTATAGCCATTACTTTTATTATTATCAATATAACATGCATTATTACTCGTATTATGCTGTTGTGATCGCTAGAACTATGATAATTATACTTATTATTTTTATTATTATCAATATAACATGCATTATTAACCGCATTATACTGTTATTATCACTAGAACTATAATAATTATACTTATTACTTTCATTATTATCAATATAACGTGCATTATTACCCATGTTATGCAGTTATTATCGCTCAAACTATAATAATTATACTTATTACTTGCATTATTATCAATATAACGTGCATTATCACTCATATTATGCTGTTGTGATCGCTAGAACTATAATAATTATACTTATTACTTTTATTATTATCAATATAACATGCATTGTTAACCGCATTATACTGTTATTATCGCTAGAACTATAATAATTATGCTTATTACTTTCATTATTATCAATACAACGTGCATTATTACCCATATTACGCAGTTATTATCGCTAGAACTATAATAACTATACTTATTACTTTTATTGTTATCCATATAACATGCATTATCACCCATATTATAGACTTATTATCGCCAGAACTGTAGTAATTATACTTATTACTTTTACTATTATCAATATAACATGCATTATTACCCGTATTATACTGTTATTATCACTAGAACTATAATAATTATACTTATTATTTTTATTATTATCAATATAACATGCATTATTAACCGCATTATACTGTTATCATCGCTAAAACTATAATAATTCTACTTATTACTTTTATTATTATCAATATAACGTGCATTATTACCCATATTATGCAGTTATTATCGCTAGAACTCTAATAATTATACTTATTACTTTCATTATTATCAATATAACGTGCATTATTACCCATATTATGCAGTTATCATCGCTAGAACAATAATAATTATAATTATTACTTTTATTGTTATCAATATAACATGCATTATAACCCATATTATAGACTTATTATCGCTAGAACTGTAGTAATTATACTTATTACTTTCATTATTATCAATATAACGTGCATTATTACCAATATTATGCAGTTATTATCGCTACAACTATAATAATTATACTTGTAACTATAATAATTATACTTATTACTTTTATTGTTATCAATATAACATGCATTATCACCCATATTATAGACTTGTTATCGCTAGAACTGTAGTAATTGTACTTATTACATTTACTCTTATCAATATAACGTGCATTATTACCCATATTATGCATTTATTATCGCTAGCACTGTAATAATTATACTTATTACTTTTATTATTATCAATATAACATGCATTATTACCCGTATTATACTGTTATTATCACTAGAACTATAATAATTCTACTTATTACTTTTATTGTTATCAATATATCATGCATTATTACCCGTATTATACTGTTATTATCGCTAGAACTATAATAATTCTACTTATTACTATTATTATTATCAATATAACGTGCATTATTACCCATATTGTACTCTTCTTACCGCTAGAACTATAATGATTATACTTATTAATTTTAATATTGTCAATATTACATGCATTATTACCCGTAGTATACTGTTATTATCGCCAGAACTATAATAACTGTACTTACTACTATTATTATTATCAATATAACGTACATTATTACCCACATTATGCAGTTATAATCGCTAGAACTATAACAATTATAGCCATTACTTTTATTATTATCAATATAACATGCATTATTACTCGTATTATGCTGTTGTGATCGCTAGAACTATGATAATTATACTTATTATTTTTATTATTATCAATATAACATGCATTATTAACCGCATTATACTGTTATTATCACTAGAACTATAATAATTATACTTATTACTTTCATTATTATCAATATAACGTGCATTATTACCCATATTATGCAGTTATTATCGCTAGAACTATAATAATTATACTTATTACTTGCATTATTATCAATATAACGTGCAATATTACCCATATTATGCAGTTATCATCGCTAGAACAATAATAATTATAATTATTACTTTTATTGTTATCAATATAACATGCATTATAACCCATATTATAGACTTATTATCGCTAGAACTGTAGTAATTATACTTATTACTTTCATTATTATCAATATAACGTGCATTATTACCAATATTATGCAGTTATTATCGCTACAACTATAATAATTATACTTGTAACTATAATAATTATACTTATTACTTTTATTGTTATCAATATAACATGCATTATCACCCATATTATAGACTTGTTATCGCTAGAACTGTAGTAATTGTACTTATTACTTTTACTCTTATCAATATAACGTGCATTATTACCCATATTATGCATTTATTATCGCTAGCACTGTAATAATTATACTTATTACTTTTATTATTATCAATATAACATGCATTATTACCCGTATTATACTATTATTATCACTAGAACTATAATAATTATACTTATTACTTTTATTGTTATCAATATATCATGCATTATTACCCGTATTATACTGTTATTATCGCTAGAACTATAATAATTCTACTTATTACTATTATTATTATCAATATAACGTGCATTATTACCCATATTGTACTCTTCTTACCGCTAGAACTATAATGATTATACTTATTAATTTTAATATTGTCAATATTACATGCATTATTACCCGTAGTATACTGTTATTATCGCCAGAACTATAATAACTGTACTTACTACTATTATTATTATCAATATAACGTACATTATTACCCACATTATGCAGTTATAATCGCTAGAACTATAACAATTATAGCCATTACTTTTATTATTATCAATATAACATGCATTATTACTCGTATTATGCTGTTGTGATCGCTAGAACTATGATAATTATACTTATTATTTTTATTATTATCAATATAACATGCATTATTAACCGCATTATACTGTTATTATCACTAGAACTATAATAATTATACTTATTACTTTCATTATTATCAATATAACGTGCATTATTACCCATGTTATGCAGTTATTATCGCTCAAACTATAATAATTATACTTATTACTTGCATTATTATCAATATAACGTGCATTATCACTCATATTATGCTGTTGTGATCGCTAGAACTATAATAATTATACTTATTACTTTTATTATTATCAATATAACATGCATTGTTAACCGCATTATACTGTTATTATCGCTAGAACTATAATAATTATGCTTATTACTTTCATTGCTATCAATACAACGTGCATTATTACCCATATTACGCAGTTATTATCGCTAGAACTATAATAACTATACTTATTACTTTTATTGTTACCCATATAACATGCATTATCACCCATATTATAGACTTATTATCGCCAGAACTGTAGTAATTATACTTATTACTTTTACTATTATCAATATAACATGCATTATTACCCGTATTATACTGTTATTATCACTAGAACTATAATAATTATACTTATTACTTTTATTGTTATCAATATATCATGCATTATTACCCGTATTATACTGTTATTATCGCTAGAACCATAATAATTCTACTTATTACTATTATTATTATCAATATAACGTGCATTATTATCCATATTGTACTCTTCTTACCGCTAGAACTATAATGATTATACTTATTAATTTTAATATTATCAATATTACATGCATTATTACCCGTAGTATACTGTTATTATCGCCAGAACTATAATAACTGTACTTACTACTATTATTATTATCAATATAACGTACATTATTACCCACATTATGCAGTTATAATCGCTAGAACTATAACAATTATAGCCATTACTTTTATTATTATCAATATAACATGCATTATTACTCGTATTATGCTGTTGTGATCGCTAGAACTATGATAATTATACTTATTATTTTTATTATTATCAATATAACATGCATTATTAACCGCATTATACTGTTATTATCACTAGAACTATAATAATTATACTTATTACTTTCATTATTATCAATATAACGTGCATTATCACTCATATTATGCTGTTGTGATCGCTAGAACTATAATAATTATACTTATTATTTTTATTATTATCAATATAACATGCATTATTAACCGCATTATACTGTTATTATCGCTAGAACTGTAATAATTATACTTATTACTGCTATTGTTATCAATATATCATGCATTATTACCCGTATTATACTGTTATTATCGCTAGAACTATAATAACTATACTTATTACTTTTATTGTTATCAATATGGCATGCATTATTACCCGTATTATACTGTTATTATCGCTAGAACTATAATAACTATACTTATTACTTTTATTGTTATCAATATAACATGCATTATTACCCGTATTATAGTGTTATTATCGCTAGAACTATAATAATTCTACTTATTACTATTATTATTATCAATATAACGTGCATTATTACCCATATTGTACTCTTCTTACCGCTAGAACTATAATGATTATACTTATTAATTTTAATATTGTCAATATTACATGCATTATTACCCGTAGTATACTGTTATTATCGCCAGAACTATAATAACTGTACTTACTACTATTATTATTATCAATATAACGTACATTATTACCCACATTATGCAGTTATAATCGCTAGAACTATAACAATTATAGCCATTACTTTTATTATTATCAATATAACATGCATTATTACTCGTATTATGCTGTTGTGATCGCTAGAACTATGATAATTATACTTATTATTTTTATTATTATCAATATAACATGCATTATTAACCGCATTATACTGTTATTATCACTAGAACTATAATAATTATACTTATTACTTTCATTATTATCAATATAACGTGCATTATTACCCATGTTATGCAGTTATTATCGCTCAAACTATAATAATTATACTTATTACTTGCATTATTATCAATATAACGTGCATTATCACTCATATTATGCTGTTGTGATCGCTAGAACTATAATAATTATACTTATTATTTTTATTATTATCAATATAACATGCATTATTAACCGCATTATACTGTTATTATCGCTAGAACTGTAATAATTATACTTATTACTGCTATTGTTATCAATATATCATGCATTATTACCCGTATTATACTGTTATTATCGCTAGAACTATAATAACTATACTTATTACTTTTATTGTTATTAATATGGCATGCATTATTACCCGTATTATACTGTTATTATCGCTAGAACTATAATAACTATACTTATTACTTTTATTGTTATCAATATAACATGCATTATTACCCGTATTATAGTGTTATTATCGCTAGAACTATAATAATTCTACTTATTACTTTTATTATTATCAATATAACGTGCATTATTACCCATATTATGCATTTATTAGCGCTAGAACTGTAATAATTATACTTATTATTTTTATTATTATCAATATAACATGCATTATTAACCGTATTATACTGTTATTATCGCTAGAACTTTAATAATTATACTTATTACTTTCATTATTATCAATATAACGTGCATTATTACCCATATTATGCAGTTATCATCGCTAGAACTATAATAATTATACTTATTACTTTTATTGTTATCAATATAACATGCATTATTACCCGTATTATACTGTTATTATCACTAGAACTATAATAATTATACTTATTACTTTTATTGTTATCAATATATCATGCATTATTACCCGTATTATACTGTTATTATCGCTAGAACTTTAATAATTATACTTATTACTTTCATTATTATCAATATAACGTGCATTATTACCCATATTATGCAGTTATCATCGCTAGAACTATAATAATTATACTTATTACTTTTATTGTTATCAATATATCATGCATTATTACCCGTATTATACTGTTATTATCGCTAGAACTATAATAATTCTACTTATTACTATTATTATTATCAATATAACGTGCATTATTACCCATATTGTACTCTTCTTACCGCTAGAACTATAATGATTATACTTATTAATTTTAATATTGTCAATATTACATGCATTATTACCCGTAGTATACTGTTATTATCGCCAGAACTATAATAACTGTACTTACTACTATTATTATTATCAATATAACGTACATTATTACCCACATTATGCAGTTATAATCGCTAGAACTATAACAATTATACTTATTACTTTTTTGTTATCAATATAACATGCATTATCACCCACATTATAGACTTATTATCGCTAGAACTGTAGTAATTATAGTTATTACTTTCATTATTATCAATAAAACGTGCATTATTACCAATATTATGCATTTATTATCGCTAGAACTATAATAATTATACTTATTACTTTTATTGTTATCAATATAACATGCATTATTACCCGTATTATACTGTTATTATCGCTAGAACTAAAATAATTATACTTATTACTATCATTATTATCAATATAACGTGCATTATTACCCAAATTATGCAGTTATTATCGCTAGAACTATAATAATTATACTTATTACTTTTATTGTTATCAAAATAACATGCATTATCACCCATATTATAGACTTATTATTGCTAGAACTGTAGTAATTATACTTATTACTTTCATTATTATCAATATAACGTGCATTATTACCAATATTATGCAGTTATTATCGCTAGAACTATAATAATCATACTTATTACTTTTATTGTTATCAATATAACATGCATTATCACCCATATTATAGACTTATTATCGCTAGAACTGTAGTAATTATACTTATTACTTTTACTATTATGAATATAGCGTGCATTATTAACCATATTATGCACTTATTATCGCTAGAACTATAATAACTATACCTATTACTTTTATTGTTATCAATATAACGTGCATTATTAGCCATACTATGCATTTATTATCGCAAGAACTATAATAATCATACCTATTACTTTTATTATTATGAATATAACGTGCATTATTACCCATATTATGCAGTAATTATCGCTAGAACTGTAATAATTATACTTATTACTTTTATTGTTATCAATATAACATGCATTATCACCCATATTATTCCGTGTGGGGTTTCTAGTCCCCCATCGGACGCGTCCCCGGGTGGCGGATAGGGGAATGCTCGCCACGTACTCTTCGGAGTGCGTGGAGGGTAGGAGCGGAATAAAATAGCTCCCGCGGACCAAAACTTGAACTGTGTAAATGTGTGTGTGAATGGATGAATGAATGGGCTGCGGTTGGTACGCGGTGGATATTCCTTGCGGACTAGCCAAGGGGGGAGTAGTAGCCCCCCGACCGTGGCGGGACATGATGTTAGTACCTGACCTCTGTGGGAGTAATAAGGGTAAATGTAAGTCCGCTCTCAACTTGGGTTCGGCAGAGATCCCGTGAAACCACATGTTCAACGTGGGAGAACCGCTCATGTCTTCGCTGTACGGAGCCAATGCAAGGGTTGAAGCCGTGCTATCGGGCGCAGGAATGGAGGATCACCTGGCCAGTGTTCCTCATAACCTGAGCTGGTGGGGGTTAAACCACAGCACCGTCTAGCCTGAGGTTGGGGCAATACCCGGGTCGGATACCGGTGCGTCCCTTCGATAGGGGTGACGTTAAACCTTTTGCATCATATATGGCGCGGGCCTATCCCGTATCATTTTATTTATTAGAGTCACTTGGTGTCGATAGGGGTGGCCTCCCGAAAAGCCGCTTCTCGGCTTCGACATCCGTAATTAGGGTTTCTAATCGGCGGGGATAGATGCCACACTGCGGTGTGGCTCGCATGATGCGCGAACCGTCGTTAAAACTGTAATCGATATAAAATGGCGTCTAAACAAACACCTATTGAAGAAGGGAGGAGCTTGCGCGGTACGAGCGCAAATGTCCTCGAGCAGGTCAAGGAGATGGAGGCGGCGGCATTCACGCCGCGCCGCAGTCTGGCGCGGAGCCCACCGCCATCCGGCGAGAGATCGCCGATGTTTGCAGGTGAGGGTACTCCGGTGCCTGCTGAGGAGACGCCGGCGGAACCGGTTCTGGCCCCACAGCCGGTTCCTTCCGCCACAGAGGCCTCAATAATTGGGGCCCTTTTGAAGCAACTCCGCGACACCGTAGCGGAGATGACCTTGGCAACGACCAGACAACGTAATGTTGCCATGGCCATCAAGAATGGTCTCCCGCGCTTGGTGGAGTTGGCGGACGCTATTGAGGCGGCACAGTCCGCACAAATGACACAGGACCTCAGCGGCAGAAAAAGGACGCGGGAGATAACCTCCAGCCCCGCATCCCAGCCATCCCCTGCTGAGAAAAGGCTGAGGGATGGCGACGAAGCATGGAGCGTCGTGGCACGCCGTAAATCGAAGCCGCAAAAACCCGCCGCGCCTCACACGGCGGCCGCCATCGCCGCGGACAAGGCGACTACCTCTGCCTCCATGGAGGCAGATAACCAAAAGAAGGAGAAGAAGAGGAAGCCGCGTCGCAAACGCCGCGCAGCCGCTTTGGCGGTTAAGCCGGCGGCGGGCACGAGCTACGCTCAAGTGCTGGCGAAATTACGCGCCAGCGTAAAACCGGAGGAGGCCGGAATTGAAATTAAATCGATCCGGCAAACGAGGGGGGGTGAAGTCCTTCTCGAATTAGCAGGGGCTGCAAATCCTGAGCAGAAGGCCTCATTCAGTGAGGCTCTAAAGGGGGCCCTGGGCACCGCTGGCACAGTCCGCCGGATGGAGCCCAAGGAAACAATTGAACTGAGGGACTTAGACTGCCTCACCACAGCTAGTGAGGTGGAAGAGGCCCTCAGGAAGGAATTGGGCGACTCTGCCGGCGACATGCGGGTGCATGTCACGAAGGAGAATGCCCGGGGCCAGAAATTGGCAATAGTCGAGCTCGAGGAGCGGGCCGCAGCCAAGATATTGGATTGCGGCCGTTTGAGGGTCGGGATGGTGATATCCCGTCCCAGAAAGAGGACTGTAGCCGCGCGCTGCTTCAGGTGCCTGGGGTACGAGCACCTGGCGCGCGGTTGCAAGGGCCCGGACCGGCAGAATAACTGCTACCGGTGCGGGGAGAAAGGCCATGCAGCCAAGGGCTGTCAGAAGCCGCCGAGGTGTGTGGTCTGCGCCGACCATGGTCTCAAGGGCGCAGACCTACAGCATGTGTTAGGGTCCGGCGCTTGTAAGGCGTACCGCGACGCCTTAGCCAACGCTAAGCAGCGCAATGGCTAAGGTGTTCCAAGCCAACTTGAACCGCAGCCGAGTCGCGGACGCCCTTCTTGAGCAGATGCGGCGAGAGAAGGAGATAGATATTCTCCTGCTCAGTGAACCGTATCGTGCTCGGGAAGGACCAACGTGGTTCGCTGACACGTTGGGTACCGCTGCGATCTGGATCCCGGATCCGTCCAAGTTCCGGGTCCAGTCGCACGGCGCAGGCGCCGGACATGTCTGGGTAAGGGGAGAGGGTGTGACGCTGGTGAGCGTCTACCTCTCCCCTAACGACCGCATCGCGGAGTTTCGCGAGAAGGTTGAGGTCCTCGAAGACACCATCCAAGCCATTGGGGGCGGATGTGTGATCGGAGGGGACTTCAACGCGAAGGCGGTCGAGTGGGGAATGCCCAGACCGGACACTAGGGGACGGCACGTCGTCGAGTTGGCGGCGCGCCAGAACCTGGTGATCCTTAACCGAGGGGCGTCCACGACCTTCCGGAGGTTTGGTTACCAGGAGACCATCGTGGATATCACGATGGCTTCTGAGGATGTCGCGCCCCGTGTCGATGACTGGAGAGTCATCGAGGACTACACGGGGAGTGACCACCAGTACGTAGCTTTCCGGATAGCCGGGAAACAACGGAGGAGTGTCGTTCCACCCCCTGTTAGAGGGTGGAACATTAAGACGCTCCAGAAGGAAAAGTTTGGAGAGGCTCTCCAAGTTGCGCTGCAGTCCATCCCGCGGCTCAACGGAGAGCCATTATCCCGGCTATCGCTAGAGCGGCTCGTTGGCGCAACTATGCACGCCATACACACGGCGTGCGAAGCGTCGATGAGCCGTGGAAGGCCACGCAGTGCTAGACGGCCGGCCTACTGGTGGTCGAGCGACATCGCCGACCTCCGGAGGGACTGCCATCGTCTGCGGCGAATAGCCCAGCGCGCCAGGCGCACCGGCGAAGGCGAGGCCCTGTGGGAATCCTACAGGGCCAAGCGCCGCGAATTGCGCCACGCGATTTGCGTTAGTCAACGGCGTTGCTGGGACAACCTCCAGGAGGAGGTCAACCGTGACCCGTGGGGATTAGGGTACCGAATCGTGCGTCGCAAGATCGGTGCCCAAAACGGCCCCGCGGTGTTACCCGCAGACGAGGCATCGGCGATCGTGGACGCCCTTTTTCCGGACCACCCGGCAAGGGCGCGACGGTCAGCAGGGCTGCAGGTGGAGGAGTTCCCCCCCTTCACCATGCAGGAGATGCAGAATGCAGCCCGGACCTTCCGCAATAGGAAAGCCCCGGGCCCAGACGGCATTCCAGCAGAGGTTGTGAAACTGGCTGTTCAGCTTCACCCAGGACCTCTGCTGGCTTTGCTCAATGCATGTCTGGGTTCCGGCCTCTGGCCGACCCGATGGAAAGTGCAGCGCCTTGCGCTCATTTCTAAAGGCAAGGAGCAGCTTACCGGTCCGTCGGCATACAGACCTATTTGTATGCTGGACGCGGCCGGTAAGCTGCTCGAGAAGATGATTAGGCCCCGCCTCCTGGACGCTTTCCGGGAGGCGGGCGATCTATCGGGTCGACAGTTTGGCTTCCGTCGCGGAAGGTCTACCGTCGACGCCCTACGGGAGGTCCTAGACGCCGCCGAAAAGGCGGAGACCGGGAACCGACACAGCTGGCATGTCGTCCTCGTAGCCACACTGGACGTCAGGAACGCCTTTAACTCGGTGAGTTGGCTGGGGATACTCGCGGCCCTGGAGAACACTTTCCAGGTGCCGGACTATCTCCTCCGCATGATGGAGGATTACCTCTCTGACCGTGTCCTTGTTTACGACACGGTCGAGGGGCGGCGGAGGAGAAAAGTCTCCGCAGGAGTGGCACAGGGGTCCATTCTAGGACCAGACCTCTGGAATGCGTTCTACGATGCCATCCTGCGGATCGAGTTCCCCAGCGAGGCGTTCCTGGTGGGCTACGCGGACGACATTGCGGCAGTAATTGTCGCCCGCGACACGGAGCGCGCACAGTTTGGCCTGAATCAGGTCATAAGGCGGGTAGAGAGATGGATGGGCGACGCAGGTCTTCGGCTAGCAACCGAGAAGACCGAGCTGGTCATCCTGTCAAGGCGAAGGATCCCCACCGAGATACCATTCAAGGTGGGAATTCATACCATCTTAGCCAAGGCCGCCGTGAAGTACCTGGGGGTCCTCCTTGATTCCAAGAGGACCTTCTGGGCACATATACGGCAGGCGGCCGACAGGGCGGCGGCAACCGCGTCGTCCTTAGCCCGCCTCATGGCGAACATTGGAGGCCCAAAGCCGGCGAAGCGGAGACTCCTGGTGTCCACCGCCGAGTCCATACTTTTGTATGGCTCGGAGATTTGGGCAGGAGCTCTCCGCTTCGAGAAGTACCGCCGCAGACTCGCAGAGAAGGTGCGCGCTCCGGGTAGCCTGTTCTTACAGGACTGTCGCGGAGCCAGCTGTGTTGGTGATAGCCGGTATGGTCCCCATAGACCTGCTCGCTCATGAGCGTCAGCAGGTCTATGGGGCCAAACGGAATGGCCAGGAGAAGGTCGAGGCGAAGAGGGTGGCTCGTGAAGCCACTCTGCACCGCTGGCAGCAACGTTGGAATGAGGAGACCCGGGGGCGTTGGACAGCTAGGCTCATTCCATGTCTAGCCCCTTGGGTATCCAGAAAGCACGGCGAGGTGGGTTACTACCTTACCCAGTTCCTTAGTGGGCACGGATACTTCCGTGCCTACCTTTTTAGGATGGGTAAGGCCACCTCGCCGATGTGTGGTTATGGCTGCCAGGGTGCGGAGGATAGTGCTGAGCACACCCTCTTCGCCTGCAGCCGATGGACGGCTGAGCGGGATGCCCTCCAACAGGAGGTTGGCCCCATCACCCCCGACATCATCGTGGGGGTGATGCTGCAAACTTTGCAGTATTGGAGCGCTGTTGGCACTTACGTGCGACGGCTGCTCCAGCAGAAGAAGACGGAGGAGAGCCGGTGGAATCCCCTAAATCCGGTGTAGGGGATTCCATCGGCAAGTTAAAATAGCTCCTAACGGGCCACCTTTTGTCGTCAGGGCATCTCCCTTGAGACGTGCGAAACCGCACAACAGGTGACTCCCCCCTGAAGTAATGTGAAAAACAGTTCCGGGGGGGACTAAAGTCACAGCGAGGGTTAGGGGTTTTAGCCGGTAGAAATCCGGCATACCCCGGGGCACGTGGCCTAGCCCCGGGGATCTTTAGAAGATTTCCCCTGTTTCCCTTCCCAAAACAAAAAAAAAAAAAAAAAAAAAATCACCCATATTATAGACTTATTATCGCTAGAACTGTAGTAATTATAGTTATTACTTTCATTATTATCAATATAACGTGCATTATTACCAATATTATGCAGTTATTATCGCTAGAACTATAATAATTATACTTATTACTTTTATTGTTATCAATATAACATGCATTATTACCCTTATTCTACTGTTATTATCGCTAGAACTATGATAATTATACTTAGTACATTTATTATTATCAATATAACATGCATTATTACCTGTATCATGCTGTTATTATCGCAAGAACTATAATAATCTTACTTACTACTTTTATTATTATCAATATAACGTGCATTATTAACCATATTATGCAGTTATTATCGCTAGAACTATAATAACTATACCTATTACTGTTATTGTCATCAATATAACGTGCATTATTACCCATATAATGCATTTATTATCGCTAGAACTATAATAATTATACTTATTACTTTTATTGTTATCAATATAACATGCATTATTACCCGTATTATACTGTTATTATCGCTAGAACTATAGTAATTATACTTATTACATTTATTGTTATCAATATAACATGCATTATTACCCGTATTATACTGTTATTATCGCTAGAACTATAATAATTCTACTTATTACTACTATTGTTATCAATATAACGTGCATTATTACCCATATTGTATTGTTATTACCGCTATAACTATAATGATTATACTTATTACTTTTATTATTGTCAATATAACATACATTATTACCCGTATTATACTGTTATTATCGCTAGAATTATAATAATTATACTTATTACTTTCATTATTATCAATATAACGTGCATTATCACCCATACTATGCATTTATTATCGCAAGAACTATAGTAATCATACTTATTACTTTTATTATTATCAACATAACGTGCATTATTAAAAATATTATGCAGTTATTATCGCTAGAACTATAATAACAATACCTATTACTTTTATTGTCATCAATATAACGTGCATTATTACCCATATTATGCATTTATTATCGCTAGAACTGTAATAATTATACTTATTACTTTTATTATTATCAATATAACATGCATTATTACCCGTATTATACTGTTATTATCGCTAGAACTATAGTAATTATACTTATTACTTTTATTGTTATCAATATAACGTGCATTATTACCAATATTATGCAGTTATTATCGCTAGAACTATAATAATTATACTTATTACTTTTATTGTTATCAATATAACATGCATTATTACCCTTATTCTACTGTTATTATCGCTAGAACTATGATAATTATACTTAGTACATTTATTATTATCAATATAACATGCATTATTACCTGTATCATGCTGTTATTATCGCAAGAACTATAATAATCTTACTTACTACTTTTATTATTATCAATATAACGTGCATTATTAACCATATTATGCAGTTATTATCGCTAGAACTATAATAACTATACCTATTACTGTTATTGTCATCAATATAACGTGCATTATTACCCATATAATGCATTTATTATCGCTAGAACTATAATAATTATACTTATTACTTTTATTGTTATCAATATAACATGCATTATTACCCGTATTATACTGTTATTATCGCTAGAACTATAGTAATTATACTTATTACATTTATTGTTATCAATATAACATGCATTATTACCCGTATTATACTGTTATTATCGCTAGAACTATAATAATTCTACTTATTACTACTATTGTTATCAATATAACGTGCATTATTACCCATATTGTATTGTTATTACCGCTATAACTATAATGATTATACTTATTACTTTTATTATTGTCAATATAACATACATTATTACCCGTATTATACTGTTATTATCGCTAGAATTATAATAATTATACTTATTACTTTCATTATTATCAATATAACGTGCATTATCACCCATACTATGCATTTATTATCGCAAGAACTATAGTAATCATACTTATTACTTTTATTATTATCAACATAACGTGCATTATTAAAAATATTATGCAGTTATTATCGCTAGAACTATAATAACAATACCTATTACTTTTATTGTCATCAATATAACGTGCATTATTACCCATATTATGCATTTATTATCGCTAGAACTGTAATAATTATACTTATTACTTTTATTATTATCAATATAACATGCATTATTACCCGTATTATACTGTTATTATCGCTAGAACTATAGTAATTATACTTATTACTTTTATTGTTATCAATATAACATGCATTATCACCCATATTATAGACTTATTATCGCTAGAACTGTAGTAATTATACTTATTACATTTATTGTTATCAATATAACATGCATTATTACCCGCATTATACTGTTATTATCGCTAGAACTATAATAATTATACTTATTACTTTTATTGTTATCAATATAACATGCATTATCACCCATATTATAGACTTGTTATCGCTAGAACTGTAGTAATTGTACTTATTACTTTTACTCTTATCAATATAACGTGCATTATTACCCATATTATGCATTTATTATCGCTAGCACTGTAATAATTATACTTATTACTTTTATTATTATCAATATAACATGCATTATTACCCGTATTATACTGTTATTATCGCTGGAACTATAATAATTATACTTATTACTTTTATTGTTATCAATATATCATGCATTATTACCCGTATTATACTGTTATTATCGCTAGAACTAAAATAATCATACTTATTACTATCATTATTATCAATATAACGTGCATTATTACCCATATTATGCAGTTATTATCGCTAGAACTATAATAATTATAACCATTAATTTTATTATTATCAATATAACACGCATTATTACCCATATTATACTGTTATTATCGCTAGAACTATAATAATTATACTTATTATTTTTATTATTGTCATTATAACATGCATTATTACCCGTGTTATACTGTTATTATAGTTAGAACTATAATAATTATACTTATTGCTTGCATTATTATCAATATAACGTGCATTATCACTCGTATTATGCTGTTGTGATCGCTAGAACTATAATAATTATACTTATTACTATTATTATTATCAGTATAACATGCATTATTACCGTTATTATACTGTTATTAACGCTAGAACTATAATAATTATACTTATTACTTTTATTGTTATCAATATAACATGCATTAGCACCCATATTATAGACTTATTATCGCTAGAACTGTAGTAATTATACTTATTACTTTTACTCTTATCAATATAGCGTGCATTATTACCCATATTACGCAGTTATTATCGCTAGAACTATAATAACTATTCTTATTACTTTTATTATTATCAATATAACGTGCATTATTAACCATATTATGCAGTTATTATCGCTAGAACTATAATAACTATACCTATTACTGTTATTGTCATCAATATAACGTGCATTATTACCCATATAATGCATTTATTATCGCTAGAACTATAATAATTATACTTATTACTTTTATTGTTATCAATATAACATGCATTATCACCCATATTATAGACATATTGTCGCTAGAACTATAGTAATTATACTTATTACATTTATTGTTATCAATATAACATGCATTATTACCCGTATTATACTGTTATTATCGCTAGAACTATAATAATTCTACTTATTACTACTATTGTTATCAATATAACGTGCATTATTACCCATATTGTATTGTTATTACCGCTATAACTGTAATGATTATACTTATTACTTTTATTATTGTCAATATAACATACATTATTACCCGTATTATACTGTTATTATCGCTAGAATTATAATAATTATACTTATTACTTTCATTATTATCAATATAACGTGCATTATCACCCATACTAGGCATTTATTATCGCAAGAACTATAGTAATCATACTTATTACTTTTATTATTATCAACATAACGTGCATTATTAAAAATATTATGCAGTTATTATCGCTAGAACTATAATAACAATACCTATTACTTTTATTGTCATCAATATAACGTGCATTATTACCCATATTATGCATTTATTATCGCTAGAACTGTAATAATTATACTTATTACTTTTATTATTATCAATATAACATGCATTATTACCCGTATTATACTGTTATTATCGCTAGAACTATAATAATTATACTTATTACTTTTATTGTTATCAATATCACATGCATTATCACCCATATTATAGACTTATTGTCGCTAGAACTGTAGTAATTATACTTATTACATTTATTGTTATCAATATAACATGCATTATTACCCGTATTATACTGTTATTATCGCTAGAACTAAAATAATCATACTTATTACTATCATTATTATCAATATAACGTGCATTATTACCCATATTATGCAGTTATTATCGCTAGAACTATAATAATTATAACCATTAATTTTATTATTATCAATATAACACGCATTATTACCCATATTATACTGTTATTATCGCTAGAACTATAATAATTATACTTATTATTTTTATTATTGTCATTATAACATGCATTATTACCCGTGTTATACTGTTATTATAGCTAGAACTATAATAATTATACTTATTGCTTGCATTATTATCAATATAACGTGCATTATCACTCGTATTATGCTGTTGTGATCGCTAGAACTATAATAATTATACTTATTACTATTATTATTATCAGTATAACATGCATTATTACTCGTATTATGCAGTTATTATCGCTAGAACTATAATAATTATAGCCATTAATTTTATTATTATCAATATAACACGCATTACTACCCATATTATACTGTTATTATCGCTAGAACTATAATAATTATACTTATTACTTTTATTATTATCAATATAACATGCATTGTTAACCGCATTATACTGTTATTATCGCTAGAACTATAATAATTATGCTTATTACTTTCATTATTATCAATACAACGTGCATTATTACCCATATTACGCAGTTATTATCGCTAGAACTATAATAACTATACTTATTACTTTTATTGTTACCCATATAACATGCATTATCACCCATATTATAGACTTATTATCGCCAGAACTGTAGTAATTATACTTATTACTTTTACTATTATCAATATAACATGCATTATTACCCGTATTATACTGTTATTATCACTAGAACTATAATAATTATACTTATTATTTTTATTATTATCAATATAACATGCATTATTAACCGCATTATACTGTTATCATCGCTAAAACTATAATAATTCTACTTATTACTTTTATTATTATCAATATAACGTGCATTATTACCCATATTATGCAGTTATTATCGCTAGAACTCTAATAATTATACTTATTACTTTCATTATTATCAATATAACGTGCATTATTACCCATATTATGCAGTTATCATCGCTAGAACAATAATAATTATAATTATTACTTTTATTGTTATCAATATAACATGCATTATAACCCATATTATAGACTTGTTATCGCTAGAACTGTAGTAATTATACTTATTACTTTCATTATTATCAATATAACGTGCATTATTACCAATATTATGCAGTTATTATCGCTACAACTATAATAATTATACTTGTAACTATAATAATTATACTTATTACTTTTATTGTTATCAATATAACATGCATTATCACCCATATTATAGACTTGTTATCGCTAGAACTGTAGTAATTGTACTTATTACTTTTACTCTTATCAATATAACGTGCATTATTACCCATATTATGCATTTATTATCGCTAGCACTGTAATAATTATACTTATTACTTTTATTATTATCAATATAACATGCATTATTACCCGTATTATACTGTTATTATCGCTGGAACTATAATAATTATACTTATTACTTTTATTGTTATCAATATATCATGCATTATTACCCGTATTATACTGTTATTATCGCTAGAACTAAAATAATCATACTTATTACTATCATTATTATCAATATAACGTGCATTATTACCCATATTATGCAGTTATTATCGCTAGAACTATAATAATTATAACCATTAATTTTATTATTATCAATATAACACGCATTATTACCCATATTATACTGTTATTATCGCTAGAACTATAATAATTATACTTATTATTTTTATTATTGTCATTATAACATGCATTATTACCCGTGTTATACTGTTATTATAGTTAGAACTATAATAATTATACTTATTGCTTGCATTATTATCAATATAACGTGCATTATCACTCGTATTATGCTGTTGTGATCGCTAGAACTATAATAATTATACTTATTACTATTATTATTATCAGTATAACATGCATTATTACCGTTATTATACTGTTATTAACGCTAGAACTATAATAATTATACTTATTACTTTTATTGTTATCAATATAACATGCATTAGCACCCATATTATAGACTTATTATCGCTAGAACTGTAGTAATTATACTTATTACTTTTACTCTTATCAATATAGCGTGCATTATTACCCATATTACGCAGTTATTATCGCTAGAACTATAATAACTATTCTTATTACTTTTATTATTATCAATATAACGTGCATTATTAACCATATTATGCAGTTATTATCGCTAGAACTATAATAACTATACCTATTACTGTTATTGTCATCAATATAACGTGCATTATTACCCATATAATGCATTTATTATCGCTAGAACTATAATAATTATACTTATTACTTTTATTGTTATCAATATAACATAACATTATCACCCATATTATAGACATATTGTCGCTAGAACTATAGTAATTATACTTATTACATTTATTGTTATCAATATAACATGCATTATTACCCGTATTATACTGTTATTATCGCTAGAACTATAATAATTCTACTTATTACTACTATTGTTATCAATATAACGTGCATTATTACCCATATTGTATTGTTATTACCGCTATAACTATAATGATTATACTTATTACTTTTATTATTGTCAATATAACATACATTATTACCCGTATTATACTGTTATTATCGCTAGAATTATAATAATTATAACCATTAATTTTATTATTATCAATATAACACGCATTATTACCCATATTATACTGTTATTATCGCTAGAACTATAATAATTATACTTATTATTTTTATTATTGTCATTATAACATGCATTATTACCCGTGTTATACTGTTATTATAGCTAGAACTATAATAATTATACTTATTGCTTGCATTATTATCAATATAACGTGCATTATCACCCATACTAGGCATTTATTATCGCAAGAACTATAGTAATCATACTTATTACTTTTATTATTATCAACATAACGTGCATTATTAAAAATATTATGCAGTTATTATCGCTAGAACTATAATAACAATACCTATTACTTTTATTGTCATCAATATAACGTGCATTATTACCCATATTATGCATTTATTATCGCTAGAACTGTAATAATTATACTTATTACTTTTATTATTATCAATATAACATGCATTATTACCCGTATTATACTGTTATTATCGCTAGAACTATAATAATTATACTTATTACTTTTATTGTTATCAATATCACATGCATTATCACCCATATTATAGACTTATTGTCGCTAGAACTGTAGTAATTATACTTATTACATTTATTGTTATCAATATAACATGCATTATTACCCGTATTATACTGTTATTATCGCTAGAACTAAAATAATCATACTTATTACTATCATTATTATCAATATAACGTGCATTATTACCCATATTATGCAGTTATTATCGCTAGAACTATAATAATTATAACCATTAATTTTATTATTATCAATATAACACGCATTATTACCCATATTATACTGTTATTATCGCTAGAACTATAATAATTATACTTATTATTTTTATTATTGTCATTATAACATGCATTATTACCCGTGTTATACTGTTATTATAGCTAGAACTATAATAATTATACTTATTGCTTGCATTATTATCAATATAACGTGCATTATCACTCGTATTATGCTGTTGTGATCGCTAGAACTATAATAATTATACTTATTACTATTATTATTATCAGTATAACATGCATTATTACTCGTATTATGCAGTTATTATCGCTAGAACTATAATAATTATAGCCATTAATTTTATTATTATCAATATAACACGCATTACTACCCATATTATACTGTTATTATCGCTAGAACTATAATAATTATACTTATTACTTTTATTATTATCAATATAACATGCATTGTTAACCGCATTATACTGTTATTATCGCTAGAACTATAATAATTATGCTTATTACTTTCATTATTATCAATACAACGTGCATTATTACCCATATTACGCAGTTATTATCGCTAGAACTATAATAACTATACTTATTACTTTTATTGTTACCCATATAACATGCATTATCACCCATATTATAGACTTATTATCGCCAGAACTGTAGTAATTATACTTATTACTTTTACTATTATCAATATAACATGCATTATTACCCGTATTATACTGTTATTATCACTAGAACTATAATAATTATACTTATTATTTTTATTATTATCAATATAACATGCATTATTAACCGCATTATACTGTTATCATCGCTAAAACTATAATAATTCTACTTATTACTTTTATTATTATCAATATAACGTGCATTATTACCCATATTATGCAGTTATTATCGCTAGAACTCTAATAATTATACTTATTACTTTCATTATTATCAATATAACGTGCATTATTACCCATATTATGCAGTTATCATCGCTAGAACAATAATAATTATAATTATTACTTTTATTGTTATCAATATAACATGCATTATAACCCATATTATAGACTTGTTATCGCTAGAACTGTAGTAATTATACTTATTACTTTCATTATTATCAATATAACGTGCATTATTACCAATATTATGCAGTTATTATCGCTACAACTATAATAATTATACTTGTAACTATAATAATTATACTTATTACTTTTATTGTTATCAATATAACATGCATTATCACCCATATTATAGACTTGTTATCGCTAGAACTGTAGTAATTGTACTTATTACTTTTACTCTTATCAATATAACGTGCATTATTACCCATATTATGCATTTATTATCGCTAGCACTGTAATAATTATACTTATTACTTTTATTATTATCAATATAACATGCATTATTACCCGTATTATACTGTTATTATCACTAGAACTATAATAATTATACTTATTACTTTTATTGTTATCAATATATCATGCATTATTACCCGTATTATACTGTTATTATCGCTAGAACTATAATAATTCTACTTATTACTATTATTATTATCAATATAACGTGCATTATTACCCATATTGTACTCTTCTTACCGCTAGAACTATAATGATTATACTTATTAATTTTAATATTGTCAATATTACATGCATTATTACCCGTAGTATACTGTTATTATCGCCAGAACTATAATAACTGTACTTACTACTATTATTATTATCAATATAACGTACATTATTACCCACATTATGCAGTTATAATCGCTAGAACTATAACAATTATAGCCATTACTTTTATTATTATCAATATAACATGCATTATTACTCGTATTATGCTGTTGTGATCGCTAGAACTATGATAATTATACTTATTATTTTTATTATTATCAATATAACATGCATTATTAACCGCATTATACTGTTATTATCACTAGGACTATAATAATTATACTTATTACTTTCATTATTATCAATATAACGTGCATTATTACCCATGTTATGCAGTTATTATCGCTCAAACTATAATAATTATACTTATTACTTGCATTATTATCAATATAACGTGCATTATCACTCATATTATGCTGTTGTGATCGCTAGAACTATAATAATTATACTTATTACTTTTATTATTATCAATATAATATGCATTGTTAACCGCATTATACTGTTATTATCGCTAGAACTATAATAATTATGCTTATTACTTTCATTGTTATCAATACAACGTGCATTATTACCCATATTACGCAGTTATTATCGCTAGAACTATAATAACTATACTTATTACTTTTATTGTTACCCATATAACATGCATTATCACCCATATTATAGACTTATTATCGCCAGAACTGTAGTAATTATACTTATTACTTTTACTATTATCAATATAACATGCATTATTAACCGCATTATACTGTTATTATCACTAGAACTATAATAATTATACTTATTACTTTCATTATTATCAATATAACGTGCATTATTACCCATGTTATGCAGTTATTATCGCTCAAACTATAATAATTATACTTATTACTTGCATTACTATCAATATAACGTGCATTATCACTCATATTATGCTGTTGTGATCGCTAGAACTATAATAATTATACTTATTATTTTTATTATTATCAATATAACATGCATTATTAACCGCATTATACTGTTATTATCGCTAGAACTGTAATAATTATACTTATTACTGCTATTGTTATCAATATATCATGCATTATTACCCGTATTATACTGTTATTATCGCTAGAACTATAATAACTATACTTATTACTTTTATTGTTATCAATATGGCATGCATTATTACCCGTATTATACTGTTATTATCGCTAGAACTATAATAACTATACTTATTACTTTTATTGTTATCAATATAACATGCATTATTACCCGTATTATACTGTTATTATCGCTAGAACTATAATAATTCTACTTATTACTATTATTATTATCAATATAACGTGCATTATTACCCATATTATGCATTTATTATCGCTAGAACTGTAATAATTATACTTATTATTTTTATTATTATCAATATAACATGCATTATTAACCGTATTATACTGTTATTATCGCTAGAACTTTAATAATTATACTTATTACTTTCATTATTATCAATATAACGTGCATTATTACCCATATTATGCAGTTATCATCGCTAGAACTATAATAATTATACTTATTACTTTTATTGTTATCAATATAACATGCATTATCACCCATATTATAGACTTATTATCGCTAGAACTGTAGTAATTATACTTATTACTTTTACTCTTATCAATATAGCGTACATTATTACCCATGTTATGCATTTATTATCGCTACAACTGTAATAATTATACTTATTACTTTTATTGTTATCAATATAACATGCATTATTACCCGTATTATACTGTTATTATTGCTGGAACTATAATAATCATACTTATTACTTTTATTATTATCAATATAACGTGCATTAGCACCCATATTATAGGCTTATTATCGCTAGAACTGTAGTAATTATACTTATTACTTTTACTATTATCAATATAACATGCATTATTACCCGTATTATACTGTTATTATCACTAGAACTATAATAATTATACTTATTATTTTTATTATTATCAATATAACATGCATTATTAACCGCATTATACTGTTATCATCGCTAAAACTATAATAATTCTACTTATTACTTTTATTATTATCAATATAACGTGCATTATTACCCATATTATGCAGTTATTATCGCTAGAACTGTAATAATTATACTTATTACTTTTATTATTATCAATATAACATGCATTATTACCCGTATTATACTGTTATTATCGCTAGAACTATAATAATTATACTTATTACTTTTATTGTTATCAATATCACATGCATTATCACCCATATTATAGACTTATTGTCGCTAGAACTGTAGTAATTATACTTATTACATTTATTGTTATCAATATAACATGCATTATTACCCGTATTATACTGTTATTATCGCTAGAACTAAAATAATCATACTTATTACTATCATTATTATCAATATAACGTGCATTATTACCCATATTATGCAGTTATTATCGCTAGAACTATAATAATTATAACCATTAATTTTATTATTATCAATATAACACGCATTATTACCCATATTATACTGTTATTATCGCTAGAACTATAATAATTATACTTATTATTTTTATTATTGTCATTATAACATGCATTATTACCCGTGTTATACTGTTATTATAGCTAGAACTATAATAATTATACTTATTGCTTGCATTATTATCAATATAACGTGCATTATCACTCGTATTATGCTGTTGTGATCGCTAGAACTATAATAATTATACTTATTACTATTATTATTATCAGTATAACATGCATTATTACTCGTATTATGCAGTTATTATCGCTAGAACTATAATAATTATAGCCATTAATTTTATTATTATCAATATAACACGCATTACTACCCATATTATACTGTTATTATCGCTAGAACTATAATAATTATACTTATTACTTTTATTATTATCAATATAACATGCATTGTTAACCGCATTATACTGTTATTATCGCTAGAACTATAATAATTATGCTTATTACTTTCATTATTATCAATACAACGTGCATTATTACCCATATTACGCAGTTATTATCGCTAGAACTATAATAACTATACTTATTACTTTTATTGTTACCCATATAACATGCATTATCACCCATATTATAGACTTATTATCGCCAGAACTGTAGTAATTATACTTATTACTTTTACTATTATCAATATAACATGCATTATTACCCGTATTATACTGTTATTATCACTAGAACTATAATAATTATACTTATTATTTTTATTATTATCAATATAACATGCATTATTAACCGCATTATACTGTTATCATCGCTAAAACTATAATAATTCTACTTATTACTTTTATTATTATCAATATAACGTGCATTATTACCCATATTATGCAGTTATTATCGCTAGAACTCTAATAATTATACTTATTACTTTCATTATTATCAATATAACGTGCATTATTACCCATATTATGCAGTTATCATCGCTAGAACAATAATAATTATAATTATTACTTTTATTGTTATCAATATAACATGCATTATAACCCATATTATAGACTTGTTATCGCTAGAACTGTAGTAATTATACTTATTACTTTCATTATTATCAATATAACGTGCATTATTACCAATATTATGCAGTTATTATCGCTACAACTATAATAATTATACTTGTAACTATAATAATTATACTTATTACTTTTATTGTTATCAATATAACATGCATTATCACCCATATTATAGACTTGTTATCGCTAGAACTGTAGTAATTGTACTTATTACTTTTACTCTTATCAATATAACGTGCATTATTACCCATATTATGCATTTATTATCGCTAGCACTGTAATAATTATACTTATTACTTTTATTATTATCAATATAACATGCATTATTACCCGTATTATACTGTTATTATCACTAGAACTATAATAATTATACTTATTACTTTTATTGTTATCAATATATCATGCATTATTACCCGTATTATACTGTTATTATCGCTAGAACTATAATAATTCTACTTATTACTATTATTATTATCAATATAACGTGCATTATTACCCATATTGTACTCTTCTTACCGCTAGAACTATAATGATTATACTTATTAATTTTAATATTGTCAATATTACATGCATTATTACCCGTAGTATACTGTTATTATCGCCAGAACTATAATAACTGTACTTACTACTATTATTATTATCAATATAACGTACATTATTACCCACATTATGCAGTTATAATCGCTAGAACTATAACAATTATAGCCATTACTTTTATTATTATCAATATAACATGCATTATTACTCGTATTATGCTGTTGTGATCGCTAGAACTATGATAATTATACTTATTATTTTTATTATTATCAATATAACATGCATTATTAACCGCATTATACTGTTATTATCACTAGGACTATAATAATTATACTTATTACTTTCATTATTATCAATATAACGTGCATTATTACCCATGTTATGCAGTTATTATCGCTCAAACTATAATAATTATACTTATTACTTGCATTATTATCAATATAACGTGCATTATCACTCATATTATGCTGTTGTGATCGCTAGAACTATAATAATTATACTTATTACTTTTACTATTATCAATATAACATGCATTATTAACCGCATTATACTGTTATTATCACTAGAACTATAATAATTATACTTATTACTTTCATTATTATCAATATAACGTGCATTATTACCCATGTTATGCAGTTATTATCGCTCAAACTATAATAATTATACTTATTACTTGCATTACTATCAATATAACGTGCATTATCACTCATATTATGCTGTTGTGATCGCTAGAACTATAATAATTATACTTATTATTTTTATTATTATCAATATAACATGCATTATTAACCGCATTATACTGTTATTATCGCTAGAACTGTAATAATTATACTTATTACTGCTATTGTTATCAATATATCATGCATTATTACCCGTATTATACTGTTATTATCGCTAGAACTATAATAACTATACTTATTACTTTTATTGTTATCAATATGGCATGCATTATTACCCGTATTATACTGTTATTATCGCTAGATCTATAATAACTATACTTATTACTTTTATTGTTATCAATATAACATGCATTATTACCCGTATTATAGTGTTATTATCGCTAGAACTATAATAATTCTACTTATTACTATTATTATTATCAATATAACGTGCATTATTACCCATATTATGCATTTATTATCGCTAGAACTGTAATAATTATACTTATTATTTTTATTATTATCAATATAACATGCATTATTAACCGTATTATACTGTTATTATCGCTAGAACTTTAATAATTATACTTATTACTTTCATTATTATCAATATAACGTGCATTATTACCCATATTATGCAGTTATCATCGCTAGAACTATAATAATTATACTTATTACTTTTATTGTTATCAATATAACATGCATTATCACCCATATTATAGACTTATTATCGCTAGAACTGTAGTAATTATACTTATTACTTTTACTCTTATCAATATAGCGTACATTATTACCCATATTACGCAGTTATTATCGCTAGAACTATAATAACTATACTAATTACTTTTATTATTATCAATATAACGTGCATTATTACTCGTATTATGCTGTTGTGATCGCTAGAACTATAATAATTATACTTACTATTTTTATTATTATCAATATAACACGCATTATTACCCATATTATACTGTTTTTATCGCTAGAACTATAATAATTATACTTATTACTTTTATTGTTATCAATATATCATGCATTATTACCCGTATTATACTGTTATTATCGCTAGAACTAAAATAATTATACTTATTACTATCATTATTATCAATATAACGTGCATTATTACCCAAATTATGCAGTTATTATCGCTAGAACTATAATAATTATACTTATTACTTTTATTGTTATCAATATAACATGCATTATCACCCACATTATAGACTTATTATCGCTAGAACTGTAGTAATTATAGTTATTACTTTCTTTATTATCAATAAAACGTGCATTATTACCAATATTATGCATTTATTATCGCTAGAACTATAATAATTATACTTATTACTTTTATTGTTATCAATATAACATGCATTATTACCCTTATTCTACTGTTATTATCGCTAGAACTATGATAATTATACTTAGTACATTTATTATTATCAATATAACATGCATTATTACCTGTATTATGCTGTTATTATCGCAAGAACTATAATAATCGTGCTTACTACTTTTATTATTATCAATATAACGTGCATTATTAACCATATTATGCAGTTATTATCGCTAGAACTATAATAACTATACCTATTACTGTTATTGTCATCAATATAACGTGCATTATTACCCATATAATGCATTTATTATCGCTAGAACTATAATAATTATACTTATTACTTTTATTGTTATCAATATAACATGCATTATCACCCATATTATAGACATATTGTCGCTAGAACTATAGTAATTATACTTATTACATTTATTGTTATCAATATAACATGCATTATTACCCGTATTATACTGTTATTATCGCTAGAACTATAATAATTCTACTTATTACTACTATTGTTATCAATATAACGTGCATTATTACCCATATTGTATTGTTATTACCGCTATAACTATAATGATTATACTTGTAACTATAATAATTATACTTATTACTTTTATTGTTATCAATATAACATGCATTATCACCCATATTATAGACTTGTTATCGCTAGAACTGTAGTAATTGTACTTATTACTTTTACTCTTATCAATATAACGTGCATTATTACCCATATTATGCATTTATTATCGCTAGCACTGTAATAATTATACTTATTACTTTTATTATTATCAATATAACATGCATTATTACCCGTATTATACTGTTATTATCACTAGAACTATAATAATTATACTTATTACTTTTATTGTTATCAATATATCATGCATTATTACCCGTATTATACTGTTATTATCGCTAGAACTATAATAATTCTACTTATTACTATTATTATTATCAATATAACGTGCATTATTACCCATATTGTACTCTTCTTACCGCTAGAACTATAATGATTATACTTATTAATTTTAATATTGTCAATATTACATGCATTATTACCCGTAGTATACTGTTATTATCGCCAGAACTATAATAACTGTACTTACTACTATTATTATTATCAATATAACGTACATTATTACCCACATTATGCAGTTATAATCGCTAGAACTATAACAATTATAGCCATTACTTTTATTATTATCAATATAACATGCATTATTACTCGTATTATGCTGTTGTGATCGCTAGAACTATGATAATTATACTTATTATTTTTATTATTATCAATATAACATGCATTATTAACCGCATTATACTGTTATTATCACTAGGACTATAATAATTATACTTATTACTTTCATTATTATCAATATAACGTGCATTATTACCCATGTTATGCAGTTATTATCGCTCAAACTATAATAATTATACTTATTACTTGCATTATTATCAATATAACGTGCATTATCACTCATATTATGCTGTTGTGATCGCTAGAACTATAATAATTATACTTATTACTTTTATTATTATCAATATAATATGCATTGTTAACCGCATTATACTGTTATTATCGCTAGAACTATAATAATTATGCTTATTACTTTCATTGTTATCAATACAACGTGCATTATTACCCATATTACGCAGTTATTATCGCTAGAACTATAATAACTATACTTATTACTTTTATTGTTACCCATATAACATGCATTATCACCCATATTATAGACTTATTATCGCCAGAACTGTAGTAATTATACTTATTACTTTTACTATTATCAATATAACATGCATTATTAACCGCATTATACTGTTATTATCACTAGAACTATAATAATTATACTTATTACTTTCATTATTATCAATATAACGTGCATTATTACCCATGTTATGCAGTTATTATCGCTCAAACTATAATAATTATACTTATTACTTGCATTACTATCAATATAACGTGCATTATCACTCATATTATGCTGTTGTGATCGCTAGAACTATAATAATTATACTTATTATTTTTATTATTATCAATATAACATGCATTATTAACCGCATTATACTGTTATTATCGCTAGAACTGTAATAATTATACTTATTACTGCTATTGTTATCAATATATCATGCATTATTACCCGTATTATACTGTTATTATCGCTAGAACTATAATAACTATACTTATTACTTTTATTGTTATCAATATGGCATGCATTATTACCCGTATTATACTGTTATTATCGCTAGATCTATAATAACTATACTTATTACTTTTATTGTTATCAATATAACATGCATTATTACCCGTATTATAGTGTTATTATCGCTAGAACTATAATAATTCTACTTATTACTATTATTATTATCAATATAACGTGCATTATTACCCATATTATGCATTTATTATCGCTAGAACTGTAATAATTATACTTATTATTTTTATTATTATCAATATAACATGCATTATTAACCGTATTATACTGTTATTATCGCTAGAACTTTAATAATTATACTTATTACTTTCATTATTATCAATATAACGTGCATTATTACCCATATTATGCAGTTATCATCGCTAGAACTATAATAATTATACTTATTACTTTTATTGTTATCAATATAACATGCATTATCACCCATATTATAGACTTATTATCGCTAGAACTGTAGTAATTATACTTATTACTTTTACTCTTATCAATATAGCGTACATTATTACCCATGTTATGCATTTATTATCGCTACAACTGTAATAATTATACTTATTACTTTTATTGTTATCAATATAACATGCATTATTACCCGTATTATACTGTTATTATTGCTGGAACTATAATAATCATACTTATTACTTTTATTATTATCAATATAACGTGCATTAGCACCCATATTATAGGCTTATTATCGCTAGAACTGTAGTAATTATACTTATTACTTTTACTATTATCAATATAGCGTGCATTATTACCCATATTACGCAGTTATTATCGCTAGAACTATAATAACTATACTAATTACTTTTATTATTATCAATATAACGTGCATTATTACTCGTATTATGCTGTTGTGATCGCTAGAACTATAATAATTATACTTACTATTTTTATTATTATCAATATAACACGCATTATTACCCATGTTATACTGTTTTTATCGCTAGAACTATAATAATTATACTTATTACTTTTATTGTTATCAATATATCATGCATTATTACCCGTATTATACTGTTATTATCGCTAGAACTAAAATAATTATACTTATTACTATCATTATTATCAATATAACGTGCATTATTACCCAAATTATGCAGTTATTATCGCTAGAACTATAATAATTATACTTATTACTTTTATTGTTATCAATATAACATGCATTATCACCCACATTATAGACTTATTATCGCTAGAACTGTAGTAATTATAGTTATTACTTTCTTTATTATCAATAAAACGTGCATTATTACCAATATTATGCATTTATTATCGCTAGAACTATAATAATTATACTTATTACTTTTATTGTTATCAATATAACATGCATTATTACCCTTATTCTACTGTTATTATCGCTAGAACTATGATAATTATACTTAGTACATTTATTATTATCAATATAACATGCATTATTACCTGTATTATGCTGTTATTATCGCAAGAACTATAATAATCGTGCTTACTACTTTTATTATTATCAATATAACGTGCATTATTAACCATATTATGCAGTTATTATCGCTAGAACTATAATAACTATACCTATTACTGTTATTGTCATCAATATAACGTGCATTATTACCCATATAATGCATTTATTATCGCTAGAACTATAATAATTATACTTATTACTTTTATTGTTATCAATATAACATGCATTATCACCCATATTATAGACATATTGTCGCTAGAACTATAGTAATTATACTTATTACATTTATTGTTATCAATATAACATGCATTATTACCCGTATTATACTGTTATTATCGCTAGAACTATAATAATTCTACTTATTACTACTATTGTTATCAATATAACGTGCATTATTACCCATATTGTATTGTTATTACCGCTATAACTATAATGATTATACTTATTACTTTTATTATTGACAATATAACATACATTATTACCCGTATTATACTGTTATTATCGCTAGAATTATAATAATTATACTTATTACTTTCATTATTATCAATATAACGTGCATTATCACCCATACTATGCATTTATTATCGCAAGAACTATAGTAATCATACTTATTACTTTTATTATTATCAACATAACGTGCATTATTAAAAATATTATGCAGTTATTATCGCTAGAACTATAATAACAATACCTATTACTTTTATTGTCATCAATATAACGTGCATTATTACCCATATTATGCATTTATTATCGCTAGAACTGTAATAATTATACTTATTACTTTTATTATTATCAATATAACATGCATTATTACCCGTATTATACTGTTATTATCGCTAGAACTATAGTAATTATACTTATTACTTTTATTGTTATCAATATAACATGCATTATCACCCATATTATAGACTTATTATCGCTAGAACTGTAGTAATTATACTTATTACATTTATTGTTATCAATATAACATGCATTATTACCCGTATTATACTGTTATTATCGCTAGAACTATAATAATTATACTTATTACTTTTATTGTTATCAATATAACATGCATTATCACCCATATTATAGACTTGTTATCGCTAGAACTGTAGTAATTGTACTTATTACTTTTACTCTTATCAATATAACGTGCATTATTACCCATATTATGCATTTATTATCGCTAGCACTGTAATAATTATACTTATTACTTTTATTATTATCAATATAACATGCATTATTGCCCGTATTATACTGTTATTATCGCTGGAACTATAATAATTATACTTATTACTTTTATTGTTATCAATATATCATGCATTATTACCCGTATTATACTGTTATTATCGCTAGAACTAAAATAATCATACTTATTACTATCATTATTATCAATATAACGTGCATTATTACCCATATTATGCAGTTATTATCGCTAGAACTATAATAATTATAACCATTAATTTTATTATTATCAATATAACACGCATTATTACCCATATTATACTGTTATTATCGCTAGAACTATAATAATTATACTTATTATTTTTATTATTGTCATTATAACATGCATTATTACCCGTGTTATACTGTTATTATAGCTAGAACTATAATAATTATACTTATTGCTTGCATTATTATCAATATAACGTGCATTATCACTCGTATTATGCTGTTGTGATCGCTAGAACTATAATAATTATACTTATTACTATTATTATTATCAGTATAACATGCATTATTACCGGTATTATACTGTTATTAACGCTAGAACTATAATAATTATACTTATTACTTTTATTGTTATCAATATAACATGCATTAGCACCCATATTATAGACTTATTATCGCTAGAACTGTAGTAATTATACTTATTACTTTTACTCTTATCAATATAGCGTGCATTATTACCCATATTACGCAGTTATTATCGCTAGAACTATAATAACTATTCTTATTACTTTTATTATTATCAATATAACGTGCATTATTAACCATATTATGCAGTTATTATCGCTAGAACTATAATAACTATACCTATTACTGTTATTGTCATCAATATAACGTGCATTATTACCCATATAATGCATTTATTATCGCTAGAACTATAATAATTATACTTATTACTTTTATTGTTATCAATATAACATGCATTATCACCCATATTATAGACATATTGTCGCTAGAACTATAGTAATTATACTTATTACATTTATTGTTATCAATATAACATGCATTATTACCCGTATTATACTGTTATTATCGCTAGAACTATAATAATTCTACTTATTACTACTATTGTTATCAATATAACGTGCATTATTACCCATATTGTATTGTTATTACCGCTATAACTATAATGATTATACTTATTACTTTTATTATTGTCAATATAACATACATTATTACCCGTATTATACTGTTATTATCGCTAGAATTATAATAATTATACTTATTACTTTCATTATTATCAATATAACGTGCATTATCACCCATACTAGGCATTTATTATCGCAAGAACTATAGTAATCATACTTATTACTTTTATTATTATCAACATAACGTGCATTATTAAAAATATTATGCAGTTATTATCGCTAGAACTATAATAACAATACCTATTACTTTTATTGTCATCAATATAACGTGCATTATTACCCATATTATGCATTTATTATCGCTAGAACTGTAATAATTATACTTATTACTTTTATTATTATCAATATAACATGCATTATTACCCGTATTATACTGTTATTATCGCTAGAACTATAATAATTATACTTATTACTTTTATTGTTATCAATATCACATGCATTATCACCCATATTATAGACTTATTATCGCTAGAACTGTAGTAATTATACTTATTACATTTATTGTTATCAATATAACATGCATTATTACCCGTATTATACTGTTATTATCGCTAGAACTATAATAATTATACTTATTACTTTTATTGTTATCAATATAACATGCATTATCACCCATATTGTAGACTTGTTATCGCTAGAACTGTAGTAATTGTACTTATTACTTTTACTCTTATCAATATAACGTGCATTATTACCCATATTATGCATTTATTATCGCTAGCACTGTAATAATTGTTTTTTAGCACGAAAATTCGCGATGTTAATTTTAAATTAATACCGAATTATCGCGCCTCCTTACCCTTGTTACAGGAATAAGGATAGTTAGTTGTATTTTGTTATAAATCGTTTATTCAGAACTGTGTGTTGATACAAATGTTCGTGTATTGAGTTTAAATGTGAAAGTATATAGGAAAAACGGAAACTGAACTGAGTCTGACTATAAGCTTTGAATGAAGACTTTGATGTAATAATCGTCGTGATCGCAAGTACGAGAGGTATAGAAGACGTTGAATCGGAATGACAAGATTTTGTTTTCTTGTAGACCAAGAAACCTCTCTGCCAAGTCAGTCCGAACGTCAGGGTGTTGGTCTAGCGTGGTTGTTGACAGAGGTCACCAATCAGAGTGGTGTTTTGCCTTTTAGAGTATACATGATAGGTCAGTTTTTAGAATTGTCACGCTAGCCACTTCCCATGTATGTTGGCTATACTTGCAGAAACTTCCCTCCTTGAATCTTAAAACAAATCAACTCTCTGTTCGTGTCTATCTCGAGTTGTGATTAGCGTCAGGGAGTTGGTCTAACGTGGGCGTCACCGAAGGTCACCAATCAGTGCACTTTTGGACCTGTGACTGAGGACTAGCCTAGCCCCTTAACCAGCACGAGAGACGCTTCCCATGTATGCTATCTGGAAAACCTGCAGCTGTGGCGCACGTGGGCAGCTTTTGTTTTGCTAAGACCCGTTGACTTGGGACCCTGTCCTTGAAGTACGCATACTTCGCGGACCGTGACACCACAGGAGGTATGTTTTGCTGAGCCCGAAACAGAGAGTGACAAATTGAGAAAAAGTCAGTTTTATGTTGTCTATTTGGGTTTTCTCAGGAATTGAATGAGAGGACAAGAGTGTCCGGAGATCATAAATTGACTTTCCTAAGGTAGTTAGACAATACGTGATGGAAAGCAAGGTTTCAACTATAAGAGAGTTTCCTTCGGGTAGGTTCTGTTTAACGTTAAAGAAGCCTAAGCCTAAATGGTTATTGCTTCAGTATGTGCTGATTGCCTGAAGGGCTGTAAAAAATAAGCTTAGCGTTTTTGGAATTCTATGGACTGTTCAGTTCAGCATTGCAGTAATAAATTAAACATGGGTTAACTGATTTTTGAAGAGGTTCCTAAGATATATGAGTGGACTGTAAATCAACGTATATCTACTTCAAAACGGAGATTTTACTTTTACAATACGGTTCTATCTTTAACATTATTTATTGTAGTCTAGTAACTTATTCTTTTCGCGATGTCGCGAAACATCCTCCCCCCGTTGAGAGGGCACCGATCAACAATTAATCATTGTATGTTAATGCGTATATGTGCGTGTATGTGTATGTATGTGCGTCATAAAATTAAGCGTTGTAAATTTCTGCGCCTTAGGCAGTCTGGTCTGGTTGGTTGGGCAGCGGAACGAGCCGTTTGATGCTTCGGTCCAGTTCACCTTTGGCTGTTTTGACGGTGACAGCTCGCACTATTCCGTCTGTTCCTGGGTGGACCTTGGTGACTCTGGCCAAAGGCCAATGTAGTGATGCGACGTTATCTTCACGTAGCAGAACAATCGTGCCCTCTTTGATTGTATGGTCACCTTTAGTCCATTTGCTGCGTGTGGTCAATTCGTTCAGGTACTCCCGATGCCATCGAATCCAAAAGTGCTGTTTTACTTTTTGGATCTGCTGCCAACTTGAGAGACGGTTTGTAGGTATTCCTGAAACATTTTCCTCACGCAAGCTCGTTAGTGAGTCGCCTATCAAAAAATGTCCTGGTGTAAGGACAAGGATGTCATTGGGGTCTGAGGATATAGGTGTTAATGGACGGGAGTTCAAAATGGCTTCAATTTCTATAATCAGGGTGTTAAAATTTTCAAAGGTAAATAATTCGGATCCGGCAACCCGTTTCAGATGGTATTTGAAAGACTTGACGGCTGCTTCCCACAAACCGCCAAAGTGTGGTGTCAGTGGAGGGATAAATTTCCATTCAATAGATTTATGTGCCAAGAATGTCGTCACTTGATTTTGGTGTTCTTCTGAACGTAGCAATAGTTGCAATTCTCGCAACTCATTATTCGCTCCCACGAAGTTAGTTCCATTATCTGAGTACATGTAAGAACAAAGTCCCCGTCGTGCAATAAATCTTCTAAGTGCAGCAATGAAGGCTTCGGTAGTTAAGTCGCTGACCAATTCCAAGTGAACCGCTTTAATGGCCAGGCAAACAAATACTGCCACGTAAACTTTTATCCGACCACGATTTCTTTGTTTTCGTTCTTTTATGTAAAAGGGTCCACAGTAGTCTACACCTGTATGAGTGAACGGTCGAGATTCGGTAACTCTGGCGGCAGGTAAGTTACCCATTAGATAATTGACCGGTGGTGGTTGGGCCCGACAACATCGTACGCAAGGCTTTATGGCTTTCCACACTTGTTGCCGACCATCGATGGGCCAGTAGCGCCGTCTGACCGCATAAAGGGTCGCTTGGGTACCTGCATGGAATTGCTTTTTGTGTTCGCCGTCGATGATGAGGGTGGTAATGCGATTTTTAGGTAAAATGATAGGATGTTTTTGTCCGAATGGCATTAGTGAATGTTTTAATCGGCCTCCGACACGCAGAATACCGTTGATATCTATAAAGGGATTCAATCTTCCTAATCTATTGTTTAAATGTGGATTTTTACCTTTTGATAATTGTTCTAACTCGTCTGAAAAATGGATTTTTTGTACCAATTTAATAACTGTATCATGAGCGTGTCTTAATTCTGTTGCTGTTAAGGATCCTTTCATATGATTGCTTAATTTCCATCGGAAACACCAAGCAATTACCCGTATTAGTTTCTCCCACGAAGAAAAACGGTCCAAGAGACTGGTATCCGGAAGAATCGTGGTTAAACAAATGACTTTTCGTTGTTCTAACATTGTGTCACAAGGTGTAATAATTGTGGTTGGCCAGTGGTCTTCGGTGTTGTAAAGCCAATTCGGTCCAGTCTGCCATATTGATGGACGTAAGAAATCTTCGGGCAGTTGTCCTCTAGAGATAAGATCTGCTGGATTGTCTGATGTCGGAACGTGTCGCCAGTCTGTGATGTTGGTTCGCTTTTGAATTTCGGATATCCTATTTGCTACAAAGGTCTTCAATAAATGCGGTGATGTTTTAATCCAGTGAAGTACGATTGCAGAATCGGTCCAACATATTAATCGATTAATATTTATTTTCAGTGCCTTCTGCGCTGTAGTGATTAGTGAAGAAAGCAATAATGCTCCACACAGTTCCAACCGAGGTATGGATTGACTTTTTAAAGGTGCAACCTTTGATTTTGCCATAAGGAGTTGTGTTTTGATTTGACCGTGTTTATCTGTAGAACGAAGATAAAGGCAAGCCCCATATGCGCGTTCGCTAGCGTCACTAAAACCGTGTAGTTCCACCATGCTAGGTTCATTGATCAAAGTTTGTCGGTTGAAAACTACATTGTTTAAAAGCGGTAATTGTTTATAATATGTTAACCATTCCGTATAAATATCCATCGGTAAGGATTCATCCCAGTCTAATTTTAGAGTCCATATTTTTTGTAATATTATTTTTGCTAATATGATAACAGGTCCGAGCAGACCTAGAGGATCGTAGATTTTTGCAATAATGGAGCTGATATTTCGTTTAGTAAAGGAATTTGTTGATGATGGATTTGCAATTGAGTATCGGATTGTATCATCACCTGAATCCCAGAATACTCCCAAGGTTTTGATGGTTGATGATTCTCCCAGGTGTAATCGTTTATTAATGGATTGTTCCGGGAGGTTCTGAATTAATGCTTTGTGATTGGAAGCCCATTGACGAATGTTTAATCCTGCTGTTTGTAAAAGTTGTATCAGTTGCCTTTGTAATATTAACGCTTCGTCGATCGTCGCCGTTCCAGTCAAAAGGTCGTCTACGTAGAAATCTGTGATTAGTGTCTGTGCTGCCTGGGGAAATCGGTGTCCTTCATCTTGAGATAATTGTGATAAACAACGGATTGCCAAATATGGAGCAGCGGAAAGTCCGAACGTAACTGTATTTAGTTGAAATGTTTTTGGGGTTTGATCTGAAGTTTGCCATAGAATCTGTTGATACTTCCTGTCTTCAGGACGCACTAAGAATTGTCTATACATTTTTTCGATGTCCCCTGTTAATACATACCGATGGCTTCGGAATCGAATTAATATGTATAACAGGTCATCCTGTATCTTTGGACCGACGTGTAACGTGTCGTTCAAAGACACGCCTGTTGACGTTGCTGCGGAACCATCAAACACAACCCTTAACTTGGTGGTGTCACTGGTGACCTTAGTTACCCCATGATGCGGCAAGAAATACATCCCGTCCTTTTCGTTGTGCACTTCAGTTTCGGACATGTGTCCTAAATCGATGTATTCTTGTAACACTGCTCCATATGCCCGACCATATTCTTCATCACGTCTAAATCTCCCTTGCAAAGATGAAAATCTCTTTAAGGCTCGAGATTTAGATTCTCCTAATTGAGCAAGTTTATCATTAAATGGGAGAGCCACCATATATCTACCCTCTGAAGTTCGTGATACAGTTTTCTTAAAGTGTTCTTCGCATTCCTGTCGGCCTTTGACAAATGCTGAATTTGGGGCCCGTCTTCCAACTCCCAGAATCGAGTCAAATCAAGCTGTATCGGGGTAGTAGTGTGGCAGGTGGCTTCCTTGGTCAGTGAACGAGTTGGAGCACTCCCACCAATTACCCAGCCTAATTGTGTTTTTTGCAAATACAAATCTGGTCCGTTAGGAGGTGATAATTTAATTTGCCCAATACTTAAAAGCGATAGTGCCACTCCAGCACCTAATAATAAATCAACTGGAGCAGGTGTTGAAAATTCTGGGTCAGCCAATGTTAAGTTGTTCGGAATTTTGAATAATGTTCTGTCAATAGGTTGGTCTGGTATGTTTGAAGCTATGTTTGGTATGGTCAAAAATGTTAAGGTCCGAGTGTAATTAGTGGTGGTAGAAGTTAGTGTTGCCGTGATTGTATATTTTGCAACGGTGGACATTGTGTTGATAACTCCGACGGGAACTGAACACCTGCCCAAAGGTATGCCTAACCTTTTGGCAAGGCGCTCGCTCATAAAATTTGTCGACGCACAGGTATCAATAAGTGTCCGACAAAGAACCGGTTGGTAATATTTGTCCAATACATAAACCTGTGCAGTTACCAGCAAATCATGAGTGACTGTATCGATTGTAAATGCTCTTTGATATGTTGGCTCTCGAGGTGTTTCAATGACTAGTCAACTCGTTTCTTGATGATCCGTTGGTTGATGAGTAGGTGCTGATGTTGAGGTTGATGAACTCGTCAAAGGTGATCTATGATGTAGAAGTGTATGATGCTTCTGTTGACATATTCGACAAGTTCCTCTAATGCATGAAGCGGGTCCATGTCCTCCCCGTAAACAGTTGAAACAGAGTCCGGCTTTCAAAACAACAGTTCTTCTATTGTTAACGGATAGTTCATTAAATCGCTGACAGTTCCAGATCAAGTGATCATTCTTACATACTGGGCATGAAGGATGTGTATGTTGAATTCGCTTCGTCGGGGCTCGTTCATAAGGATGATTCCTATGTTGTTTCGTCGTTACGAATACTTGTCCTCGTGATGGTCGGTGTTTATTACCAATTTTATTATTGCCATAAAATCGAGCTTCTTGTTGTCCGCTCGAAGACGCAAGTTTCGAAGAGGAAGGAATTGTACAACTTGCACGTCTTTCTATAAATTGCAATAATTCCGTGTAGGCTGGCATTCGTTTTTTGTCCTTGAGAGTTAATTCCCAATGCCACACCGTATCCGCGTTTAGTTTAGAAATGATCGTGGAAAGCAGGATGCTGTTCCATGATGCGACATCTTCACCTAAATTCTTAAGTGCACGGAGATGCTGGTTCACGGTGTCAATCAAGTTTGCTAATGCTTCTGGAGTGTCCTTTGGTAATTTCGGGATATTCCGTAATGCATCGCAGTGGCTCAAAATGATACGACGTGGACACTCAAACTTTTCCTTCAAAATATCAATGGCGTCCGTGTAATTCGCGTCAGTCGTGCTTAGAGCTCCAATACAAGCCGCGGCCTTGCCGGTTAGAGTTGATCGCAGGTATTGGAGCTTTTGTACCGGGGTCAAATCCTCGTTACGGTCGATCATGGCAGTAAAGAGGTCATAAAACGATGACCAGTTTTCGATGGTCCCATCAAACGTCGGTAATCTCATCTCAGGTAATTTAATACTCATCGGTGCAGGGACTGTCGATGCCGGTGAAGGGTTAGCTCGAACAGTAGAAGGAACTAACGGCTGAGTATTATTCAGTAAACGTTTTGCCCGTGCTACTACAGCGTAATAATTATTTTGAATTTCAAACCGACGCGTTTCTTCAGATTCGTCGAGTTCTTTAATGCTAAACTGTAAATCGTCGAATTTCTTCCAGACTTCATTTAATCCGTTAATATGCATTTCCAGCAAATATGTATCTTCGGAATGCGTTTCTTCGAAATAATCCAAAAACGTCGTTAATGACGAAATTTGCCCGATAATGTGGCCGCGTTTGCGCCGTAACGTGCTAATACTTAGACCACCGGCTGCGGATTGCGTCTGAGCGGAATTCGCGGAAGCGTTCGGCATCTTGGAGATGGTCAGGAATAACAATTACAAAGGATTGATCCTACCTTTTTGATGAAGAACGCTTTTATCCGTAATCGTAGGGTATGACGATAGTTTCAGGCTCCTGGATTCGATGATCAAGCGCTTATGGAGACACCACCAATGAATCGTCCTCGTTGTGGGTTGATTACTTCTAGGCTGCGTGTTCTATTGCACCGTAATCCAATGTTTGTTGCACCCACTGTTTATTTCGTATTCACTCCTGTTTATCTCACATTAACTCCTGTTTATTTCACGTAACTGCACACTATTGTTTGTAGTTACACGTCACTGATTGTCAATATCCGGCTCGAAGGACCAATGTTTTTTAGCACGAAAATTCGCGATGTTAATTTTAAATTAATACCGAATTATCGCGCCTCCTTACCCTTGTTACAGGAATAAGGATAGTTAGTTGTATTTTGTTATAAATCGTTTATTCAGAACTGTGTGTTGATACAAATGTTCGTGTATTGAGTTTAAATGTGAAAGTATATAGGAAAAACGGAAACTGAACTGAGTCTGACTATAAGCTTTGAATGAAGACTTTGATGTAATAATCGTCGTGATCGCAAGTACGAGAGGTATAGAAGACGTTGAATCGGAATGACAAGATTTTGTTTTCTTGTAGACCAAGAAACCTCTCTGCCAAGTCAGTCCGAACGTCAGGGTGTTGGTCTAGCGTGGTTGTTGACAGAGGTCACCAATCAGAGTGGTGTTTTGCCTTTTAGAGTATACATGATAGGTCAGTTTTTAGAATTGTCACGCTAGCCACTTCCCATGTATGTTGGCTATACTTGCAGAAACTTCCCTCCTTGAATCTTAAAACAAATCAACTCTCTGTTCGTGTCTATCTCGAGTTGTGATTAGCGTCAGGGAGTTGGTCTAACGTGGGCGTCACCGAAGGTCACCAATCAGTGCACTTTTGGACCTGTGACTGAGGACTAGCCTAGCCCCTTAACCAGCACGAGAGACGCTTCCCATGTATGCTATCTGGAAAACCTGCAGCTGTGGCGCACGTGGGCAGCTTTTGTTTTGCTAAGACCCGTTGACTTGGGACCCTGTCCTTGAAGTACGCATACTTCGCGGACCGTGACACCACAGGAGGTATGTTTTGCTGAGCCCGAAACAGAGAGTGACAAATTGAGAAAAAGTCAGTTTTATGTTGTCTATTTGGGTTTTCTCAGGAATTGAATGAGAGGACAAGAGTGTCCGGAGATCATAAATTGACTTTCCTAAGGTAGTTAGACAATACGTGATGGAAAGCAAGGTTTCAACTATAAGAGAGTTTCCTTCGGGTAGGTTCTGTTTAACGTTAAAGAAGCCTAAGCCTAAATGGTTATTGCTTCAGTATGTGCTGATTGCCTGAAGGGCTGTAAAAAATAAGCTTAGCGTTTTTGGAATTCTATGGACTGTTCAGTTCAGCATTGCAGTAATAAATTAAACATGGGTTAACTGATTTTTGAAGAGGTTCCTAAGATATATGAGTGGACTGTAAATCAACGTATATCTACTTCAAAACGGAGATTTTACTTTTACAATACGGTTCTATCTTTAACATTATTTATTGTAGTCTAGTAACTTATTCTTTTCGCGATGTCGCGAAACAATAATTATACTTATTACTTTTATTATTATCAATATAACATGCATTATTACCCGTATTATACTGTTATTATCGCTAGAACTATAATAATTATACTTATTACTTTTATTGTTATCAATATATCATGCATTATTACCCGTATTATACTGTTATTATCGCTAGAACTAAAATAATCATACTTATTACTATCATTATTATCAATATAACGTGCATTATTACCCATATTATGCAGTTATTATCGCTAGAACTATAATAATTATAACCATTAATTTTATTATTATCAATATAACACGCATTATTACCCATATTATACTGTTATTATCGCTAGAACTATAATAATTATACTTATTATTTTTATTATTGTCATTATAACATGCATTATTACCCGTGTTATACTGTTATTATAGCTAGAACTATAATAATTATACTTATTGCTTGCATTATTATCAATATAACGTGCATTATCACTCGTATTATGCTGTTGTGATCGCTAGAACTATAATAATTATAGCCATTAATTTTATTATTATCAATATAACACGCATTACTACCCATATTATACTGTTATTATCGCTAGAACTATAATAATTATACTTATTACGTTTATTATTATCAATATAACATGCATTGTTAACCGCATTATACTGTTATTATCGCTAGAACTATAATAATTATGCTTATTACTTTCATTATTATCAATACAACGTGCATTATTACCCATATTACGCAGTTATTATCGCTAGAACTATAATAACTATACTTATTACTTTTATTGTTACCCATATAACATGCATTATCACCCATATTATAGACTTATTATCGCCAGAACTGTAGTAATTATACTTATTACTTTTACTATTATCAATATAACATGCATTATTACCCGTATTATACTGTTATTATCACTAGAACTATAATAATTATACTTATTACTTTTATTGTTATCAATATATCATGCATTATTACCCGTATTATACTGTTATTATCGCTAGAACTGTAATAATTATACTTAGTACTTCTATTGTTATCAATATATCATGCATTATTACCCGTATTATACTGTTATTATCGCTAGAACTATAATAACTATACTTATTACTTTTATTGTTATCAATATATCATGCATTATTACCCGTATTATACTGTTATTATCGCTAGAACTATAATAACTATACTTATTCCTTTTATTGTTATCAATATAACATGCATTATTACCCGTATTATAGTGTTATTATCGCTAGAACTATAATAACTCTACTTATTACTATTATTATTATCAATATAACGTGCATTATTACCCATATTGTACTCTTATTACCGCTAGAACTATAATGATTATACTTATTACTTTCATTACTATCAATATAACGTGCATTATTACCCATATTATGCAGTTATTATCGCTAAAACTATAATATTTATACTTATTACTTTTATTGTTATCAATATAACATGCATTATCACCCATATTATAGACTTATTATCGCTAGCACTGTAGTAATTGTACTTATTACATTTATTATTATCAATATAACGTGCATTATTACTGATGTTATGCATTTATTGTCGCTAGAACTATAATAACTATATTTATTACTTTCATTATTATCAATATAACGTGCGTTATTACCTATATTATGCAGTTATTATCGCTAGAACTATAATAATTATACTTACTACTTTTATTATTATCAATATAACATGCATTATTACCCGTATTATACTGTTATTATCACTAGAACTATAATAACTATACTTATTACCTTTATTGTTATCAATATAACATGCATTATTAACCGTATTATACTGTTATTATCGCTAGAACTATAATAATTATACTTATTACTTTCATTATTATCAATACAACGTGCATTATTACCCATATTACGCAGTTATTATCCCTAGAACTATAATAATTATACTTATTACTTGCATTATTATCAATACAACGTGCATTATTACCCATATTATGCAGTTATTTTCGCTAGAACTATAATAATTATACTCATTACTTTTATGGTTATCAATATAACATGCATTATCACCCATATTATAGACGTATCATCGCTACCACTGTAGTAATTGTACTTATTACATTTATTATTATCAATATAACGTGCATTATTACCGATATTATGCATTTATTGTCGCTAGAACTATAATAATTATACTTATTATTTTTATTATTATCAATATGACATGCATTATTACCCGTATGATGCTGTTATTATCGCAAGAACTATAATTATTATACTTATTACTTTTATTATTATGAATAAAACGTGCATTATTACCCATATTACGCAGTTATTATCGCTAGAACTATAATAACTATACTTATTACTTTTATTATTATCAGTATAACACGCATTATTACTCGTATTATGCAGTTATTATCGCTAGAACTATAATAATTATAGCCATTAATTTTATTATTATCAATATAACACGCATTATTACCCATAATATACTGTTATTATCGCTAGAACTATAATAATTATACTTATTATTTCTATTATTATCAATATAACATGCATTATTAAATGCATTATACTGTTATTATCGCTAGAACTATAATAATTATACTTATTACTTTCATTATTATCAATATAACGTGCATTATTACCCATATTATGCAGTTATTATCGCTAGAACTATAATAATCATACTTATTGCATTTAATATTATCAATATAACGCGCATTATTACTCGTATTATGCTGTTGTGATCGCTAGAACTATGATAATTATACTTATTACTTTTACTATTATCAGTATAACATGCATTATTACCCGTATTATACTGTTATTATCACTAGAACTATAATAACTATACTTATTACTTTTATTGTTATCAATATAGCATGCATTATTACCCGTATTATACTGTTATTATCGCTAGAACTATAATGATTATACTTATTACTTTTACTATTATCAATATAGCGTACATTATTACCCATGTTATGCATTTATTATCGCTACAACTATAATAATTATACTTATTACATTTATTATTATCAATATAACATGCATTATTACCCCTATGATGCTGTTATTATCGCGAGAACTATAATAATTATACTTATTATTTTTATTATTATCAATATAACATGCATTATTAACCGCATTATACTGTTATCATCGCTAAAACTATAATAATTCTACTTATTACTTTTATTATTATCAATATAACGTGCATTATTACCCATATTATGCAGTTATTATCGCTAGAACTCTAATAATTATACTTATTACTTTCATTATTATCAATATAACGTGCATTATTACCCATATTATGCAGTTATCATCGCTAGAACAATAATAATTATAGCCATTAATTTTATTATTATCAATATAACACGCATTATTACCCATATTATACTGTTATTATCGCTAGAACTATAATAATTATACTTATTATTTTTATTATTGTCATTATAACATGCATTATTACCCGTATTATACTGTTATTATCGCTAGAACTAAAATAATCATACTTATTACTATCATTATTATCAATATAACGTGCATTATTACCAATATTATGCAGTTATTATCGCTAGAACTATAATAATTATACTTATTACTTTTATTGTTATCAATATAACATGCATTATCACCCATATTATAGAGTTATTATCGCTAGAACTGTAGTAATTATACTTATTACTTTTACTCTTGTCAACATAGCGTACATTATTATCCATGTTATGCATTTATTATCGCTACAACTGTAATAATTATACTTATTACTTTTATTGTTATCATTATAACATGCATTATTACCCGTATTATACTGTTATTAACACTGGAACTATAATAATCATACTTATTACTTTTATTATTATCAATATAACGTGCATTAGCACCCATATTATAGGCTTATTATCGCTAGAACTGTAGTAATTATACTTATTACTTTTACTATTATCAATATAGCGTGCATTATTACCCATATTATGCATTTATTATCGCCAGAACTGTAGTAATTATACTTATTACTTTTACTATTATCAATATAACATGCATTATTACCCGTATTATACTGTTATTATCACTAGAACTATAATAATTATACTTATTACTTTTATTGTTATCAATATAACATGCATTAGCACCCATATTATAGACTTATTATCGCTAGAACTGTAGTAATTATACTTATTACTTTTACTCTTATCAATATAGCGTGCATTATTACCCATATTACGCAGTTATTATCGCTAGAACTATAATAACTATTCTTATTACTTTTATTATTATCAATATAACGTGCATTATTAACCATATTATGCAGTTATTATCGCTAGAACTATAATAACTATACCTATTACTGTTATTGTCATCAATATAACGTGCATTATTACCCATATAATGCATTTATTATCGCTAGAACTATAATAATTATACTTATTACTTTTATTGTTATCAATATAACATGCATTATCACCCATATTATAGACATATTGTCGCTAGAACTATAGTAATTATACTTATTACATTTATTGTTATCAATATAACATGCATTATTACCCGTATTATACTGTTATTATCGCTAGAATTATAATAATTATACTTATTACTTTCATTATTATCAATATAACGTGCATTATCACCCATACTAGGCATTTATTATCGCAAGAACTATAGTAATCATACTTATTACTTTTATTATTATCAACATAACGTGCATTATTAAAAATATTATGCAGTTATTATCGCTAGAACTATAATAACAATACCTATTACTTTTATTGTCATCAATATAACGTGCATTATTACCCATATTATGCATTTATTATCGCTAGAACTGTAATAATTATACTTATTACTTTTATTATTATCAATATAACATGCATTATTACCCGTATTATACTGTTATTATCGCTAGAACTATAATAATTATACTTATTACTTTTATTGTTATCAATATCACATGCATTATCACCCATATTATAGACTTATTATCGCTAGAACTGTAGTAATTATACTTATTACATTTATTGTTATCAATATAACATGCATTATTACCCGTATTATACTGTTATTATCGCTAGAACTATAATAATTATACTTATTACTTTTATTGTTATCAATATAACATGCATTATCACCCATATTGTAGACTTGTTATCGCTAGAACTGTAGTAATTGTACTTATTACTTTTACTCTTATCAATATAACGTGCATTATTACCCATATTATGCATTTATTATCGCTAGCACTGTAATAATTGTTTTTTAGCACGAAAATTCGCGATGTTAATTTTAAATTAATACCGAATTATCGCGCCTCCTTACCCTTGTTACAGGAATAAGGATAGTTAGTTGTATTTTGTTATAAATCGTTTATTCAGAACTGTGTGTTGATACAAATGTTCGTGTATTGAGTTTAAATGTGAAAGTATATAGGAAAAACGGAAACTGAACTGAGTCTGACTATAAGCTTTGAATGAAGACTTTGATGTAATAATCGTCGTGATCGCAAGTACGAGAGGTATAGAAGACGTTGAATCGGAATGACAAGATTTTGTTTTCTTGTAGACCAAGAAACCTCTCTGCCAAGTCAGTCCGAACGTCAGGGTGTTGGTCTAGCGTGGTTGTTGACAGAGGTCACCAATCAGAGTGGTGTTTTGCCTTTTAGAGTATACATGATAGGTCAGTTTTTAGAATTGTCACGCTAGCCACTTCCCATGTATGTTGGCTATACTTGCAGAAACTTCCCTCCTTGAATCTTAAAACAAATCAACTCTCTGTTCGTGTCTATCTCGAGTTGTGATTAGCGTCAGGGAGTTGGTCTAACGTGGGCGTCACCGAAGGTCACCAATCAGTGCACTTTTGGACCTGTGACTGAGGACTAGCCTAGCCCCTTAACCAGCACGAGAGACGCTTCCCATGTATGCTATCTGGAAAACCTGCAGCTGTGGCGCACGTGGGCAGCTTTTGTTTTGCTAAGACCCGTTGACTTGGGACCCTGTCCTTGAAGTACGCATACTTCGCGGACCGTGACACCACAGGAGGTATGTTTTGCTGAGCCCGAAACAGAGAGTGACAAATTGAGAAAAAGTCAGTTTTATGTTGTCTATTTGGGTTTTCTCAGGAATTGAATGAGAGGACAAGAGTGTCCGGAGATCATAAATTGACTTTCCTAAGGTAGTTAGACAATACGTGATGGAAAGCAAGGTTTCAACTATAAGAGAGTTTCCTTCGGGTAGGTTCTGTTTAACGTTAAAGAAGCCTAAGCCTAAATGGTTATTGCTTCAGTATGTGCTGATTGCCTGAAGGGCTGTAAAAAATAAGCTTAGCGTTTTTGGAATTCTATGGACTGTTCAGTTCAGCATTGCAGTAATAAATTAAACATGGGTTAACTGATTTTTGAAGAGGTTCCTAAGATATATGAGTGGACTGTAAATCAACGTATATCTACTTCAAAACGGAGATTTTACTTTTACAATACGGTTCTATCTTTAACATTATTTATTGTAGTCTAGTAACTTATTCTTTTCGCGATGTCGCGAAACATCCTCCCCCCGTTGAGAGGGCACCGATCAACAATTAATCATTGTATGTTAATGCGTATATGTGCGTGTATGTGTATGTATGTGCGTCATAAAATTAAGCGTTGTAAATTTCTGCGCCTTAGGCAGTCTGGTCTGGTTGGTTGGGCAGCGGAACGAGCCGTTTGATGCTTCGGTCCAGTTCACCTTTGGCTGTTTTGACGGTGACAGCTCGCACTATTCCGTCTGTTCCTGGGTGGACCTTGGTGACTCTGGCCAAAGGCCAATGTAGTGATGCGACGTTATCTTCACGTAGCAGAACAATCGTGCCCTCTTTGATTGTATGGTCACCTTTAGTCCATTTGCTGCGTGTGGTCAATTCGTTCAGGTACTCCCGATGCCATCGAATCCAAAAGTGCTGTTTTACTTTTTGGATCTGCTGCCAACTTGAGAGACGGTTTGTAGGTATTCCTGAAACATTTTCCTCACGCAAGCTCGTTAGTGAGTCGCCTATCAAAAAATGTCCTGGTGTAAGGACAAGGATGTCATTGGGGTCTGAGGATATAGGTGTTAATGGACGGGAGTTCAAAATGGCTTCAATTTCTATAATCAGGGTGTTAAAATTTTCAAAGGTAAATAATTCGGATCCGGCAACCCGTTTCAGATGGTATTTGAAAGACTTGACGGCTGCTTCCCACAAACCGCCAAAGTGTGGTGTCAGTGGAGGGATAAATTTCCATTCAATAGATTTATGTGCCAAGAATGTCGTCACTTGATTTTGGTGTTCTTCTGAACGTAGCAATAGTTGCAATTCTCGCAACTCATTATTCGCTCCCACGAAGTTAGTTCCATTATCTGAGTACATGTAAGAACAAAGTCCCCGTCGTGCAATAAATCTTCTAAGTGCAGCAATGAAGGCTTCGGTAGTTAAGTCGCTGACCAATTCCAAGTGAACCGCTTTAATGGCCAGGCAAACAAATACTGCCACGTAAACTTTTATCCGACCACGATTTCTTTGTTTTCGTTCTTTTATGTAAAAGGGTCCACAGTAGTCTACACCTGTATGAGTGAACGGTCGAGATTCGGTAACTCTGGCGGCAGGTAAGTTACCCATTAGATAATTGACCGGTGGTGGTTGGGCCCGACAACATCGTACGCAAGGCTTTATGGCTTTCCACACTTGTTGCCGACCATCGATGGGCCAGTAGCGCCGTCTGACCGCATAAAGGGTCGCTTGGGTACCTGCATGGAATTGCTTTTTGTGTTCGCCGTCGATGATGAGGGTGGTAATGCGATTTTTAGGTAAAATGATAGGATGTTTTTGTCCGAATGGCATTAGTGAATGTTTTAATCGGCCTCCGACACGCAGAATACCGTTGATATCTATAAAGGGATTCAATCTTCCTAATCTATTGTTTAAATGTGGATTTTTACCTTTTGATAATTGTTCTAACTCGTCTGAAAAATGGATTTTTTGTACCAATTTAATAACTGTATCATGAGCGTGTCTTAATTCTGTTGCTGTTAAGGATCCTTTCATATGATTGCTTAATTTCCATCGGAAACACCAAGCAATTACCCGTATTAGTTTCTCCCACGAAGAAAAACGGTCCAAGAGACTGGTATCCGGAAGAATCGTGGTTAAACAAATGACTTTTCGTTGTTCTAACATTGTGTCACAAGGTGTAATAATTGTGGTTGGCCAGTGGTCTTCGGTGTTGTAAAGCCAATTCGGTCCAGTCTGCCATATTGATGGACGTAAGAAATCTTCGGGCAGTTGTCCTCTAGAGATAAGATCTGCTGGATTGTCTGATGTCGGAACGTGTCGCCAGTCTGTGATGTTGGTTCGCTTTTGAATTTCGGATATCCTATTTGCTACAAAGGTCTTCAATAAATGCGGTGATGTTTTAATCCAGTGAAGTACGATTGCAGAATCGGTCCAACATATTAATCGATTAATATTTATTTTCAGTGCCTTCTGCGCTGTAGTGATTAGTGAAGAAAGCAATAATGCTCCACACAGTTCCAACCGAGGTATGGATTGACTTTTTAAAGGTGCAACCTTTGATTTTGCCATAAGGAGTTGTGTTTTGATTTGACCGTGTTTATCTGTAGAACGAAGATAAAGGCAAGCCCCATATGCGCGTTCGCTAGCGTCACTAAAACCGTGTAGTTCCACCATGCTAGGTTCATTGATCAAAGTTTGTCGGTTGAAAACTACATTGTTTAAAAGCGGTAATTGTTTATAATATGTTAACCATTCCGTATAAATATCCATCGGTAAGGATTCATCCCAGTCTAATTTTAGAGTCCATATTTTTTGTAATATTATTTTTGCTAATATGATAACAGGTCCGAGCAGACCTAGAGGATCGTAGATTTTTGCAATAATGGAGCTGATATTTCGTTTAGTAAAGGAATTTGTTGATGATGGATTTGCAATTGAGTATCGGATTGTATCATCACCTGAATCCCAGAATACTCCCAAGGTTTTGATGGTTGATGATTCTCCCAGGTGTAATCGTTTATTAATGGATTGTTCCGGGAGGTTCTGAATTAATGCTTTGTGATTGGAAGCCCATTGACGAATGTTTAATCCTGCTGTTTGTAAAAGTTGTATCAGTTGCCTTTGTAATATTAACGCTTCGTCGATCGTCGCCGTTCCAGTCAAAAGGTCGTCTACGTAGAAATCTGTGATTAGTGTCTGTGCTGCCTGGGGAAATCGGTGTCCTTCATCTTGAGATAATTGTGATAAACAACGGATTGCCAAATATGGAGCAGCGGAAAGTCCGAACGTAACTGTATTTAGTTGAAATGTTTTTGGGGTTTGATCTGAAGTTTGCCATAGAATCTGTTGATACTTCCTGTCTTCAGGACGCACTAAGAATTGTCTATACATTTTTTCGATGTCCCCTGTTAATACATACCGATGGCTTCGGAATCGAATTAATATGTATAACAGGTCATCCTGTATCTTTGGACCGACGTGTAACGTGTCGTTCAAAGACACGCCTGTTGACGTTGCTGCGGAACCATCAAACACAACCCTTAACTTGGTGGTGTCACTGGTGACCTTAGTTACCCCATGATGCGGCAAGAAATACATCCCGTCCTTTTCGTTGTGCACTTCAGTTTCGGACATGTGTCCTAAATCGATGTATTCTTGTAACACTGCTCCATATGCCCGACCATATTCTTCATCACGTCTAAATCTCCCTTGCAAAGATGAAAATCTCTTTAAGGCTCGAGATTTAGATTCTCCTAATTGAGCAAGTTTATCATTAAATGGGAGAGCCACCATATATCTACCCTCTGAAGTTCGTGATACAGTTTTCTTAAAGTGTTCTTCGCATTCCCTGTCGGCCTTTGACAAATGCTGAATTTGGGGCCCGTCTTCCAACTCCCAGAATCGAGTCAAATCAAGCTGTATCGGGGTAGTAGTGTGGCAGGTGGCTTCCTTGGTCAGTGAACGAGTTGGAGCACTCCCACCAATTACCCAGCCTAATTGTGTTTTTTGCAAATACAAATCTGGTCCGTTAGGAGGTGATAATTTAATTTGCCCAATACTTAAAAGCGATAGTGCCACTCCAGCACCTAATAATAAATCAACTGGAGCAGGTGTTGAAAATTCTGGGTCAGCCAATGTTAAGTTGTTCGGAATTTTGAATAATGTTCTGTCAATAGGTTGGTCTGGTATGTTTGAAGCTATGTTTGGTATGGTCAAAAATGTTAAGGTCCGAGTGTAATTAGTGGTGGTAGAAGTTAGTGTTGCCGTGATTGTATATTTTGCAACGGTGGACATTGTGTTGATAACTCCGACGGGAACTGAACACCTGCCCAAAGGTATGCCTAACCTTTTGGCAAGGCGCTCGCTCATAAAATTTGTCGACGCACAGGTATCAATAAGTGTCCGACAAAGAACCGGTTGGTAATATTTGTCCAATACATAAACCTGTGCAGTTACCAGCAAATCATGAGTGACTGTATCGATTGTAAATGCTCTTTGATATGTTGGCTCTCGAGGTGTTTCAATGACTAGTCAACTCGTTTCTTGATGATCCGTTGGTTGATGAGTAGGTGCTGATGTTGAGGTTGATGAACTCGTCAAAGGTGATCTATGATGTAGAAGTGTATGATGCTTCTGTTGACATATTCGACAAGTTCCTCTAATGCATGAAGCGGGTCCATGTCCTCCCCGTAAACAGTTGAAACAGAGTCCGGCTTTCAAAACAACAGTTCTTCTATTGTTAACGGATAGTTCATTAAATCGCTGACAGTTCCAGATCAAGTGATCATTCTTACATACTGGGCATGAAGGATGTGTATGTTGAATTCGCTTCGTCGGGGCTCGTTCATAAGGATGATTCCTATGTTGTTTCGTCGTTACGAATACTTGTCCTCGTGATGGTCGGTGTTTATTACCAATTTTATTATTGCCATAAAATCGAGCTTCTTGTTGTCCGCTCGAAGACGCAAGTTTCGAAGAGGAAGGAATTGTACAACTTGCACGTCTTTCTATAAATTGCAATAATTCCGTGTAGGCTGGCATTCGTTTTTTGTCCTTGAGAGTTAATTCCCAATGCCACACCGTATCCGCGTTTAGTTTAGAAATGATCGTGGAAAGCAGGATGCTGTTCCATGATGCGACATCTTCACCTAAATTCTTAAGTGCACGGAGATGCTGGTTCACGGTGTCAATCAAGTTTGCTAATGCTTCTGGAGTGTCCTTTGGTAATTTCGGGATATTCCGTAATGCATCGCAGTGGCTCAAAATGATACGACGTGGACACTCAAACTTTTCCTTCAAAATATCAATGGCGTCCGTGTAATTCGCGTCAGTCGTGCTTAGAGCTCCAATACAAGCCGCGGCCTTGCCGGTTAGAGTTGATCGCAGGTATTGGAGCTTTTGTACCGGGGTCAAATCCTCGTTACGGTCGATCATGGCAGTAAAGAGGTCATAAAACGATGACCAGTTTTCGATGGTCCCATCAAACGTCGGTAATCTCATCTCAGGTAATTTAATACTCATCGGTGCAGGGACTGTCGATGCCGGTGAAGGGTTAGCTCGAACAGTAGAAGGAACTAACGGCTGAGTATTATTCAGTAAACGTTTTGCCCGTGCTACTACAGCGTAATAATTATTTTGAATTTCAAACCGACGCGTTTCTTCAGATTCGTCGAGTTCTTTAATGCTAAACTGTAAATCGTCGAATTTCTTCCAGACTTCATTTAATCCGTTAATATGCATTTCCAGCAAATATGTATCTTCGGAATGCGTTTCTTCGAAATAATCCAAAAACGTCGTTAATGACGAAATTTGCCCGATAATGTGGCCGCGTTTGCGCCGTAACGTGCTAATACTTAGACCACCGGCTGCGGATTGCGTCTGAGCGGAATTCGCGGAAGCGTTCGGCATCTTGGAGATGGTCAGGAATAACAATTACAAAGGATTGATCCTACCTTTTTGATGAAGAACGCTTTTATCCGTAATCGTAGGGTATGACGATAGTTTCAGGCTCCTGGATTCGATGATCAAGCGCTTATGGAGACACCACCAATGAATCGTCCTCGTTGTGGGTTGATTACTTCTAGGCTGCGTGTTCTATTGCACCGTAATCCAATGTTTGTTGCACCCACTGTTTATTTCGTATTCACTCCTGTTTATCTCACATTAACTCCTGTTTATTTCACGTAACTGCACACTATTGTTTGTAGTTACACGTCACTGATTGTCAATATCCGGCTCGAAGGACCAATGTTTTTTAGCACGAAAATTCGCGATGTTAATTTTAAATTAATACCGAATTATCGCGCCTCCTTACCCTTGTTACAGGAATAAGGATAGTTAGTTGTATTTTGTTATAAATCGTTTATTCAGAACTGTGTGTTGATACAAATGTTCGTGTATTGAGTTTAAATGTGAAAGTATATAGGAAAAACGGAAACTGAACTGAGTCTGACTATAAGCTTTGAATGAAGACTTTGATGTAATAATCGTCGTGATCGCAAGTACGAGAGGTATAGAAGACGTTGAATCGGAATGACAAGATTTTGTTTTCTTGTAGACCAAGAAACCTCTCTGCCAAGTCAGTCCGAACGTCAGGGTGTTGGTCTAGCGTGGTTGTTGACAGAGGTCACCAATCAGAGTGGTGTTTTGCCTTTTAGAGTATACATGATAGGTCAGTTTTTAGAATTGTCACGCTAGCCACTTCCCATGTATGTTGGCTATACTTGCAGAAACTTCCCTCCTTGAATCTTAAAACAAATCAACTCTCTGTTCGTGTCTATCTCGAGTTGTGATTAGCGTCAGGGAGTTGGTCTAACGTGGGCGTCACCGAAGGTCACCAATCAGTGCACTTTTGGACCTGTGACTGAGGACTAGCCTAGCCCCTTAACCAGCACGAGAGACGCTTCCCATGTATGCTATCTGGAAAACCTGCAGCTGTGGCGCACGTGGGCAGCTTTTGTTTTGCTAAGACCCGTTGACTTGGGACCCTGTCCTTGAAGTACGCATACTTCGCGGACCGTGACACCACAGGAGGTATGTTTTGCTGAGCCCGAAACAGAGAGTGACAAATTGAGAAAAAGTCAGTTTTATGTTGTCTATTTGGGTTTTCTCAGGAATTGAATGAGAGGACAAGAGTGTCCGGAGATCATAAATTGACTTTCCTAAGGTAGTTAGACAATACGTGATGGAAAGCAAGGTTTCAACTATAAGAGAGTTTCCTTCGGGTAGGTTCTGTTTAACGTTAAAGAAGCCTAAGCCTAAATGGTTATTGCTTCAGTATGTGCTGATTGCCTGAAGGGCTGTAAAAAATAAGCTTAGCGTTTTTGGAATTCTATGGACTGTTCAGTTCAGCATTGCAGTAATAAATTAAACATGGGTTAACTGATTTTTGAAGAGGTTCCTAAGATATATGAGTGGACTGTAAATCAACGTATATCTACTTCAAAACGGAGATTTTACTTTTACAATACGGTTCTATCTTTAACATTATTTATTGTAGTCTAGTAACTTATTCTTTTCGCGATGTCGCGAAACAATAATTATACTTATTACTTTTATTATTATCAATATAACATGCATTATTACCCGTATTATACTGTTATTATCGCTAGAACTATAATAATTATACTTATTACTTTTATTGTTATCAATATATCATGCATTATTACCCGTATTATACTGTTATTATCGCTAGAACTAAAATAATCATACTTATTACTATCATTATTATCAATATAACGTGCATTATTACCCATATTATGCAGTTATTATCGCTAGAACTATAATAATTATAACCATTAATTTTATTATTATCAATATAACACGCATTATTACCCATATTATACTGTTATTATCGCTAGAACTATAATAATTATACTTATTATTTTTATTATTGTCATTATAACATGCATTATTACCCGTGTTATACTGTTATTATAGCTAGAACTATAATAATTATACTTATTGCTTGCATTATTATCAATATAACGTGCATTGTCACTCGTATTATGCTGTTGTGATCGCTAGAACTATAATAATTATAGCCATTAATTTTATTATTATCAATATAACACGCATTACTACCCATATTATACTGTTATTATCGCTAGAACTATAATAATTATACTTATTACGTTTATTATTATCAATATAACATGCATTGTTAACCGCATTATACTGTTATTATCGCTAGAACTATAATAATTATGCTTATTACTTTCATTATTATCAATACAACGTGCATTATTACCCATATTACGCAGTTATTATCGCTAGAACTATAATAACTATACTTATTACTTTTATTGTTACCCATATAACATGCATTATCACCCATATTATAGACTTATTATCGCCAGAACTGTAGTAATTATACTTATTACTTTTACTATTATCAATATAACATGCATTATTACCCGTATTATACTGTTATTATCACTAGAACTATAATAATTATACTTATTACTTTTATTGTTATCAATATATCATGCATTATTACCCGTATTATACTGTTATTATCGCTAGAACTGTAATAATTATACTTAGTACTTCTATTGTTATCAATATATCATGCATTATTACCCGTATTATACTGTTATTATCGCTAGAACTATAATAACTATACTTATTACTTTTATTGTTATCAATATATCATGCATTATTACCCGTATTATACTGTTATTATCGCTAGAACTATAATAACTATACTTATTCCTTTTATTGTTATCAATATAACATGCATTATTACCCGTATTATAGTGTTATTATCGCTAGAACTATAATAACTCTACTTATTACTATTATTATTATCAATATAACGTGCATTATTACCCATATTGTACTCTTATTACCGCTAGAACTATAATGATTATACTTATTACTTTCATTACTATCAATATAACGTGCATTATTACCCATATTATGCAGTTATTATCGCTAAAACTATAATATTTATACTTATTACTTTTATTGTTATCAATATAACATGCATTATCACCCATATTATAGACTTATTATCGCTAGCACTGTAGTAATTGTACTTATTACATTTATTATTATCAATATAACGTGCATTATTACTGATGTTATGCATTTATTGTCGCTAGAACTATAATAACTATATTTATTACTTTCATTATTATCAATATAACGTGCGTTATTACCTATATTATGCAGTTATTATCGCTAGAACTATAATAATTATACTTACTACTTTTATTATTATCAATATAACATGCATTATTACCCGTATTATACTGTTATTATCACTAGAACTATAATAACTATACTTATTACCTTTATTGTTATCAATATAACATGCATTATTAACCGTATTATACTGTTATTATCGCTAGAACTATAATAATTATACTTATTACTTTCATTATTATCAATACAACGTGCATTATTACCCATATTACGCAGTTATTATCCCTAGAACTATAATAATTATACTTATTACTTGCATTATTATCAATACAACGTGCATTATTACCCATATTATGCAGTTATTTTCGCTAGAACTATAATAATTATACTCATTACTTTTATGGTTATCAATATAACATGCATTATCACCCATATTATAGACGTATCATCGCTACCACTGTAGTAATTGTACTTATTACATTTATTATTATCAATATAACGTGCATTATTACCGATATTATGCATTTATTGTCGCTAGAACTATAATAATTATACTTATTATTTTTATTATTATCAATATGACATGCATTATTACCCGTATGATGCTGTTATTATCGCAAGAACTATAATTATTATACTTATTACTTTTATTATTATGAATAAAACGTGCATTATTACCCATATTACGCAGTTATTATCGCTAGAACTATAATAACTATACTTATTACTTTTATTATTATCAGTATAACACGCATTATTACTCGTATTATGCAGTTATTATCGCTAGAACTATAATAATTATAGCCATTAATTTTATTATTATCAATATAACACGCATTATTACCCATAATATACTGTTATTATCGCTAGAACTATAATAATTATACTTATTATTTCTATTATTATCAATATAACATGCATTATTAAATGCATTATACTGTTATTATCGCTAGAACTATAATAATTATACTTATTACTTTCATTATTATCAATATAACGTGCATTATTACCCATATTATGCAGTTATTATCGCTAGAACTATAATAATCATACTTATTGCATTTAATATTATCAATATAACGCGCATTATTACTCGTATTATGCTGTTGTGATCGCTAGAACTATGATAATTATACTTATTACTTTTACTATTATCAGTATAACATGCATTATTACCCGTATTATACTGTTATTATCACTAGAACTATAATAACTATACTTATTACTTTTATTGTTATCAATATAGCATGCATTATTACCCGTATTATACTGTTATTATCGCTAGAACTATAATGATTATACTTATTACTTTTACTATTATCAATATAGCGTACATTATTACCCATGTTATGCATTTATTATCGCTACAACTATAATAATTATACTTATTACATTTATTATTATCAATATAACATGCATTATTACCCCTATGATGCTGTTATTATCGCGAGAACTATAATAATTATACTTATTATTTTTATTATTATCAATATAACATGCATTATTAACCGCATTATACTGTTATCATCGCTAAAACTATAATAATTCTACTTATTACTTTTATTATTATCAATATAACGTGCATTATTACCCATATTATGCAGTTATTATCGCTAGAACTCTAATAATTATACTTATTACTTTCATTATTATCAATATAACGTGCATTATTACCCATATTATGCAGTTATCATCGCTAGAACAATAATAATTATAGCCATTAATTTTATTATTATCAATATAACACGCATTATTACCCATATTATACTGTTATTATCGCTAGAACTATAATAATTATACTTATTATTTTTATTATTGTCATTATAACATGCATTATTACCCGTATTATACTGTTATTATCGCTAGAACTAAAATAATCATACTTATTACTATCATTATTATCAATATAACGTGCATTATTACCAATATTATGCAGTTATTATCGCTAGAACTATAATAATTATACTTATTACTTTTATTGTTATCAATATAACATGCATTATCACCCATATTATAGAGTTATTATCGCTAGAACTGTAGTAATTATACTTATTACTTTTACTCTTATCAACATAGCGTACATTATTATCCATGTTATGCATTTATTATCGCTACAACTGTAATAATTATACTTATTACTTTTATTGTTATCATTATAACATGCATTATTACCCGTATTATACTGTTATTAACACTGGAACTATAATAATCATACTTATTACTTTTATTATTATCAATATAACGTGCATTAGCACCCATATTATAGGCTTATTATCGCTAGAACTGTAGTAATTATACTTATTACTTTTACTATTATCAATATAGCGTGCATTATTACCCATATTATGCATTTATTATCGCCAGAACTGTAGTAATTATACTTATTACTTTTACTATTATCAATATAACATGCATTATTACCCGTATTATACTGTTATTATCACTAGAACTATAATAATTATACTTATTACTTTTATTGTTATCAATATATCATGCATTATTACCCGTATTATACTGTTATTATCGCTAGAACTATAATAATTCTACTTATTACTATTATTATTATCAATATAACGTGCATTATTACCCATATTGTACTCTTCTTACCGCTAGAACTATAATGATTATACTTATTAATTTTAATATTGTCAATATTACATGCATTATTACCCGTAGTATACTGTTATTATCGCCAGAACTATAATAACTGTACTTACTACTATTATTATTATCAATATAACGTACATTATTACCCACATTATGCAGTTATAATCGCTAGAACTATAACAATTATAGCCATTACTTTTATTATTATCAATATAACATGCATTATTAACCGCATTATACTGTTATTATCACTAGAACTATAATAATTATACTTATTACTTTCATTATTATCAATATAACGTGCATTATTACCCATATTATGCAGTTATTATCGCTCAAACTATAATAATTATACTTATTACTTGCATTATTATCAATATAACGTGCATTATCACTCATATTATGCTGTTGTGATCGCTAGAACTATAATAATTATACTTATTATTTTTATTATTATCAATATAACATGCATTATTAACCGCATTATACTGTTATTATCGCTAGAACTGTAATAATTATACTTATTACTTCTATTGTTATCAATATATCATGCATTATTACCCGTATTATACTGTTATTATCGCTAGAACTATAATAACTATACTTATTACTTTTATTGTTATCAATATATCATGCATTATTACTCGTATTATGCTGTTATTATCGCAAGAACTATAATAATCATACTTATTACTTTTATTGTTATCAATATAACATGCATTATCACCCATATTATAGAGTTATTATCGCTAGAACTGTAGTAATTATACTTATTACTTTTACTCTTATCAACATAGCGTACATTATTATCCATGTTATGCATTTATTATCGCTACAACTATAATAATTATACTTATTACTTTTATTGTTATCAATATAACATGCATTATTACCCGTATTATACTGTTATTATTGCTAGAACTATAATAATCATACCTATTACTTTTATTATTATCAATATAACGTGCATTATTAACCATATTATGCAGTTATTATCGCTAGAGCTATAATAACTATACCTTTTACTTTTATTGTTCTCAATATAACGTGCATTATTACCCATATTATGCATTTATTATCGCTAGAACTGTAATAATTATACTTATTATTTTTATTATTATCAATATAACATGCATTATTAACCGTATTATACTGTTATTATCGCTAGAACTTTAATAATTATACTTATTACTTTCATTATTATCAATATAACGTGCATTATTACCCATATTATGCAGTTATCATCGCTAGAACTATAATAATTATACTTATTACTTTTATTGTTACCCATATAACATGCATTATCACCCATATTATAGACTTATTATCGCCAGAACTGTAGTAATTATACTTATTACTTTTACTATTATCAATATAACATGCATTATTACCCGTATTATACTGTTATTATCACTAGAACTATAATAATTATACTTATTACTTTTATTGTTATCAATATATCATGCATTATTACCCGTATTATACTGTTATTATCGCTAGAACTATAATAATTCTACTTATTACTATTATTATTATCAATATAACGTGCATTATTACCCATATTGTACTCTTCTTACCGCTACAACTATAATGATTATACTTATTAATTTTAATATTGTCAATATTACATGCATTATTACCCGTAGTATACTGTTATTATCGCCAGAACTATAATAAGTGTACTTACTACTATTATTATTATCAATATAACGTACATTATTACCCACATTATGCAGTTATAATCGCTAGAACTATAACAATTATAGCCATTACTTTTATTATTATCAATACAACATGCATTATTACTCGTATTAAGCTGTTGTGATCGTTAGAACTATGATAATTATACTTATTATTTTTATTATTATCAATATAACATGCATTATTAACCGCATTATACTGTTATTATCACTAGAACTATAATAATTATACTTATTACTTTCATTATTATCAATATAACGTGCATTATTACCCATATTATGCAGTTATTATCGCTCAAACTATGATAATTATACTTATTACTTGCATTATTATCAATATAACGTGCATTATCACTCATATTATGCTGTTGTGATCGCTAGAACTATAATAATTATACTTATTATTTTTATTATTATCAATATAACATGCATTATTAACCGCATTATACTGTTATTATCGCTAGAACTGTAATAATTATACTTATTACTTCTATTGTTATCAATATATCATGCATTATTACCCGTATTATACTGTTATTATCGCTAGAACTATAATAACTATACTTATTACTTTTATTGTTATCAATATATCATGCATTATTACCCGTATTATACTGTTATTATCGCTAGAACTATAATAACTATACTTATTACTTTTATTGTTATGAATATAACATGCATTATTACCCGTATTATAGTGTTATTATCGCTAGAACTATAATAATTCTACTTATTACTATTATTATTATCAATATAACGTGCATTATTACCCATATTGTACTCTTATTACCGCTAGAACTATAATGATTATACTTATTACTTTCATTACTATCAATATAACGTGCATTATTACCCATATTATGCAGTTATTATCGCTAAAACTATAATATTTATACTTATTACTTTTATTGTTATCAATATAACATGCATTATCACCCATATTATAGACTTATTATCGCTAGCACTGTAGTAATTGTACTTATTACATTTATTATTATCAATATAACGTGCATTATTACTGATGTTATGCATTTATTGTCGCTAGAACTATAATAACTATACTTATTACTTTCATTATTATCAATATAACGTGCGTTATTACCTATATTATGCATTTATTATCGCTACAACTATAATAATTATACTTATTACTTTTATTGTTATCAATATAACATGCATTATTACCCGTATTATACTGTTATTATTGCTAGAACTATAATAATCATACCTATTACTTTTATTATTATCAATATAACGTGCATTATTAACCATATTATGCAGTTATTATCGCTAGAGCTATAATAACTATACCTTTTACTTTTATTGTTCTCAATATAACGTGCATTATTACCCATATTATGCATTTATTATCGCTTGAACTGTAATAATTATACTTATTATTTTTATTATTATCAATATAACATGCATTATTAACCGTATTATACTGTTATTATCGCTAGAACTTTAATAATTATACTTATTACTTTCATTATTATCAATATAACGTGCATTATTACCCATATTATGCAGATATCATCGCTAGAACTATAATAATTTTACTTATTACTTTTATTGTTACCCATATAACATGCATTATCACCCATATTATAGACTTATTATCGCCAGAACTGTAGTAATTATACTTATTACTTTTACTATTATCAATATAACATGCATTATTACCCGTATTATACTGTTATTATCACTAGAACTATAATAATTATACTTATTACTTTTATTGTTATCAATATATCATGCATTATTACCCGTATTATACTGTTATTATCGCTAGAACTATAATAATTCTACTTATTACTATTATTATTATCAATATAACGTGCATTATTACCCATATTGTACTCTTCTTACCGCTACAACTATAATGATTATACTTATTAATTTTAATATTGTCAATATTACATGCATTATTACCCGTAGTATACTGTTATTATCGCCAGAACTATAATAACTGTACTTACTACTATTATTATTATCAATATAACGTACATTATTACCCACATTATGCAGTTATAATCGCTAGAACTATAACAATTATAGCCATTACTTTTATTATTATCAATACAACATGCATTATTACTCGTATTAAGCTGTTGTGATCGTTAGAACTATGATAATTATACTTATTATTTTTATTATTATCAATATAACATGCATTATTAACCGCATTATACCGTTATTATCACTAGAACTATAATAATTATACTTATTACTTTCATTATTATCAATATAACGTGCATTATTACCCATATTATGCAGTTATTATCGCTCAAACTATAATAATTATACTTATTACTTGCATTATTATCAATATAACGTGCATTATCACTCATATTATGCTGTTGTGATCGCTAGAACTATAATAATTATACTTATTATTTTTATTATTATCAATATAACATGCATTATTAACCGCATTATACTGTTATTATCGCTAGAACTGTAATAATTATACTTATTACTTCTATTGTTATCAATATATCATGCATTATTACCCGTATTATACTGTTATTATCGCTAGAACTATAATAACTATACTTATTACTTTTATTGTTATCAATATATCATTCATTATTACCCGTATTATACTGTTATTATCGCTAGAACTATAATAACTATACTTATTACTTTTATTGTTATCAATATAACATGCATTATTACCCGTATTATAGTGTTATTATCGCTAGAACTATAATAATTCTACTTATTACTATTATTATTATCAATATAACGTGCATTATTACCCATATTGTACTCTTATTACCGCTAGAACTATAATGATTATACTTATTACTTTCATTACTATCAATATAACGTGCATTATTACCCATATTATGCAGTTATTATCGCTAAAACTATAATATTTATACTTATTACTTTTATTGTTATCAATATAACATGCATTATCACCCATATTATAGACTTATTATCGCTAGCACTGTAGTAATTGTACTTATTACATTTATTATTATCAATATAACGTGCATTATTACTGATGTTATGCATTTATTGTCGCTAGAACTATAATAACTATACTTATTACCTTCATTATTATCAATATAACGTGCGTTATTACCTATATTATGCAGTTATTATCGCTAGAACTATAATAATTATACTTACTACTTTTATTATTATCAATATAACATGCATTATTACCCGCATTATACTGTTATTATCGCTAGAACTATAATAATTATGCTTATTACTTTCATTATTATCAATACAACGTGCATTATTACCCATATTACGCAGTTATTATCCCTAGAACTATAATAATTATACTTATTACTTGCATTATTATCAATATAACGTGCATTATGACCCATATTACGCAGTTATTATCGCTAGACCTGTAATAATTATACTTATTACTTTCATTATTATCAATATAACGTGCATTATTACCCATATTATGCAGTTATTATCGCTAGAGCTATAATAATTGTACTTATTACTTTTATTGTTATCAATATAACATGCATTATCACCCATATTATAGACTTATTATTGCTAGAACTATAGTAATTATACTTATTACTTTTACTACTATCAATATAGCGTACATTATTACCCATGTTATGCATTTATTATCGCTAGAACTATGATAATTATACTTATTACATTTATTATTATCAATATAACATGCATTATTACCCGTATTATGCTGTTATTATCGCAAGAACTATAATAATCATACTTATTACTTTTATTGTTATCAATATAACGTGCATTATTACCCATATTATAGACTTATTATCGCTAGAACTGTAGTAATTATACTTATTACTTTTACTATTATCAATATAGCCTACATTATTACCCATGTTATGCATTTATTATCGCTACAACTATAATAATTATACTTATTACTTTTATTGTTATCAATATAACGTGCATTATTACCCATATTATGCATTTATTATCGCTAGAACTGTAATAATTATACTTATTATTTTCATTATTATCAATATAACATGCATTATTAACCGTGTTATACCGTTATTATCGCTAGAACTATAATAATTATACTTATTACTTTTATTGTTATCAATATAACATGCATTATCACCCATATTATAGACTTATTATCGCTAGAACTGTAGTAATTATACTTATTACTTTTATTATTATCAATATAACATGCATTATTGCCCGTATTATACTGTTATTATCGCTGGAACTATAATAATTATACTTATTACTTTTATTGTTATCAATATATCATGCATTATTACCCGTATTATACTGTTATTATCGCTAGAACTAAAATAATCATACTTATTACTATCATTATTATCAATATAACGTGCATTATTACCCATATTATGCAGTTATTATCGCTAGAACTATAATAATTATAACCATTAATTTTATTATTATCAATATAACACGCATTATTATCCATATTATACTGTTATTATCGCTAGAACTATAATAATTATACTTATTATTTTTATTATTGTCATTATAACATGCATTATTACCCGTGTTATACTGTTATTATAGCTAGAACTATAATAATTATACTTATTGCTTGCATTATTATCAATATAACGTGCATTATCACTCGTATTATGCTGTTGTGATCGCTAGAACTATAATAATTATACTTATTACTATTATTATTATCAGTATAACATGCATTATTACCGGTATTATACTGTTATTAACGCTAGAACTATAATAATTATACTTATTACTTTTATTGTTATCAATCTAACATGCATTAGCACCCATATTATAGACTTATTATCGCTAGAACTGTAGTAATTATACTTATTACTTTTACTCTTATCAATATAGCGTGCATTATTACCCATATTACGCAGTTATTATCGCTAGAACTATAATAACTATTCTTATTACTTTTATTATTATCAATATAACGTGCATTATTAACCATATTATGCAGTTATTATCGCTAGAACTATAATAACTATACCTATTACTGTTATTGTCATCAATATAACGTGCATTATTACCCATATAATGCATTTATTATCGCTAGAACTATAATAATTATACTTATTACTTTTATTGTTATCAATATAACATGCATTATCACCCATATTATAGACATATTGTCGCTAGAACTATAGTAATTATACTTATTACATTTATTGTTATCAATATAACATGCATTATTACCCGTATTATACTGTTATTATCGCTAGAACTATAATAATTCTACTTATTACTACTATTGTTATCAATATAACGTGCATTATTACCCATATTGTATTGTTATTACCGCTATAACTATAATGATTATACTTATTACTTTTATTATTGTCAATATAACATACATTATTACCCGTATTATACTGTTATTATCGCTAGAATTATAATAATTATACTTATTACTTTCATTATTATCAATATAACGTGCATTATCACCCATACTAGGCATTTATTATCGCAAGAACTATAGTAATCATACTTATTACTTTTATTATTATCAACATAACGTGCATTATTAAAAATATTATGCAGTTATTATCGCTAGAACTATAATAACAATACATATTACTTTTATTGTCATCAATATAACGTGCATTATTACCCATATTATGCATTTATTATCGCTAGAACTATAATAATTATACTTATTACTTTTATTGTTATCAATATAACATGCATTATCACCCATATTATAGACATATTGTCGCTAGAACTATAGTAATTATACTTATTACATTTATTGTTATCAATATAACATGCATTATTACCCGTATTATACTGTTATTATCGCTAGAACTATAATAATTCTACTTATTACTACTATTGTTATCAATATAACGTGCATTATTACCCATATTGTATTGTTATTACCGCTATAACTATAATGATTATACTTATTACTTTTATTATTGTCAATATAACATGCATTATTACCGGTATTATACTGTTATTAACGCTAGAACTATAATAATTATACTTATTACTTTTATTGTTATCAATCTAACATGCATTAGCACCCATATTATAGACTTATTATCGCTAGAACTGTAGTAATTATACTTATTACTTTTACTCTTATCAATATAGCGTGCATTATTACCCATATTACGCAGTTATTATCGCTAGAACTATAATAACTATTCTTATTACTTTTATTATTATCAATATAACGTGCATTATTAACCATATTATGCAGTTATTATCGCTAGAACTATAATAACTATACCTATTACTGTTATTGTCATCAATATAACGTGCATTATTACCCATATAATGCATTTATTATCGCAAGAACTATAATAATCATACTTATTACTTTTATTGTTATCAATATAACATGCATTATCACCCATATTATAGACTTATTATCCCTAGAACTGTAGTAATTATACTTATTACTTTTACTATTATCAATATAGCCTACATTATTACCCATGTTATGCATTTATTATCGCTACAACTATAATAATTATACTTATTACTTTTATTGTTATCAATATAACGTGCATTATTACCCATATTATGCATTTATTATCGCTAGAACTGTAATAATTATACTTATTATTTTCATTATTATCAATATAACATGCATTATTAACCGTGTTATACCGTTATTATCGCTAGAACTATAATAATTATACTTATTACTTTTATTGTTATCAATATAACATGCATTATCACCCATATTATAGACTTATTATCGCTAGAACTGTAGTAATTATACTTATTACTTTTATTATTATCAATATAACATGCATTATTGCCCGTATTATACTGTTATTATCGCTGGAACTATAATAATTATACTTATTACTTTTATTGTTATCAATATATCATGCATTATTACCCGTATTATACTGTTATTATCGCTAGAACTAAAATAATCATACTTATTACTATCATTATTATCAATATAACGTGCATTATTACCCATATTATGCAGTTATTATCGCTAGAACTATAATAATTATAACCATTAATTTTATTATTATCAATATAACACGCATTATTATCCATATTATACTGTTATTATCGCTAGAACTATAATAATTATACTTATTATTTTTATTATTGTCATTATAACATGCATTATTACCCGTGTTATACTGTTATTATAGCTAGAACTATAATAATTATACTTATTGCTTGCATTATTATCAATATAACGTGCATTATCACTCGTATTATGCTGTTGTGATCGCTAGAACTATAATAATTATACTTATTACTATTATTATTATCAGTATAACATGCATTATTACCGGTATTATACTGTTATTAACGCTAGAACTATAATAATTATACTTATTACTTTTATTGTTATCAATCTAACATGCATTAGCACCCATATTATAGACTTATTATCGCTAGAACTGTAGTAATTATACTTATTACTTTTACTACTATCAATATAACATGCATTATTACCCGTATTATACTGTTATTATCACTAGAACTATAATAATTATACTTATTACTTTTATTGTTATCAATATATCATGCATTATTACCCGTATTATACTGTTATTATCGCTAGAACTATAATAATTCTACTTATTACTATTATTATTATCAATATAACGTGCATTATTACCCATATTGTACTCTTCTTACCGCTACAACTATAATGATTATACTTATTAATTTTAATATTGTCAATATTACATGCATTATTACCCGTAGTATACTGTTATTATCGCCAGAACTATAATAACTGTACTTACTACTATTATTATTATCAATATAACGTACATTATTACCCACATTATGCAGTTATAATCGCTAGAACTATAACAATTATAGCCATTACTTTTATTATTATCAATATAACATGCATTATTAACCGCATTATACTGTTATTATCGCTAGAACTGTAATAATTATACTTAGTACTTCTATTGTTATCAATATATCATGCATTATTACCCGTATTATACTGTTATTATCGCTAGAACTATAATAATTATGCTTATTACTTTCATTATTATCAATACAACGTGCATTATTACCCATATTACGCAGTTATTATCGCTAGAACTATAATAACTATACTTATTACTTTTATTGTTATCCATATAACATGCATTATCACCCATATTATAGACTTATTATCGCCAGAACTGTAGTAATTATACTTATTATTTTTATTATTATCAATATGACATGCATTATTACCCGTATGATGCTGTTATTATCGCAAGAACTATAATTATTATACTTATTACTTTTATTATTATGAATAAAACGTGCATTATTACCCATATTACGCAGTTATTATCGCTAGAACTATAATAACTATACTTATTACTTTTATTATTATCAGTATAACACGCATTATTACTCGTATTATGCAGTTATTATCGCTAGAACTATAATAATTATAGCCATTAATTTTATTATTATCAATATAACACGCATTATTACCCATAATATACTGTTATTATCGCTAGAACTATAATAATTATACTTATTATTTCTATTATTATCAATATAACATGCATTATTAAATGCATTATACTGTTATTATCGCTAGAACTATAATAATTATACTTATTACTTTCATTATTATCAATATAACGTGCATTATTACCCATATTATGCAGTTATTATCGCTAGAACTATAATAATCATACTTATTGCATTTAATATTATCAATATAACGCGCATTATTACTCGTATTATGCTGTTGTGATCGCTAGAACTATGATAATTATACTTATTACTTTTACTATTATCAGTATAACATGCATTATTACCCGTATTATACTGTTATTATCACTAGAACTATAATAACTATACTTATTACTTTTATTGTTATCAATATAGCATGCATTATTACCCGTATTATACTGTTATTATCGCTAGAACTATAATGATTATACTTATTACTTTTACTATTATCAATATAGCGTACATTATTACCCATGTTATGCATTTATTATCGCTACAACTATAATAATTATACTTATTACATTTATTATTATCAATATAACATGCATTATTACCCCTATGATGCTGTTATTATCGCGAGAACTATAATAATTATACTTATTATTTTTATTATTATCAATATAACATGCATTATTAACCGCATTATACTGTTATCATCGCTAAAACTATAATAATTCTACTTATTACTTTTATTATTATCAATATAACGTGCATTATTACAAATATTATGCAGTTATTATCGCTAGAACTCTAATAATTATACTTATTACTTTCATTATTATCAATATAACGTGCATTATTACCCATATTATGCAGTTATTATCGCTAGAACTATAATAATTATAACCATTAATTTTATTATTATCAATATAACACGCATTATTATCCATATTATACTGTTATTATCGCTAGAACTATAATAATTATACTTATTATTTTTATTATTGTCATTATAACATGCATTATTACCCGTGTTATACTGTTATTATAGCTAGAACTATAATAATTATACTTATTGCTTGCATTATTATCAATATAACGTGCATTATCACTCGTATTATGCTGTTGTGATCGCTAGAACTATAATAATTATACTTATTACTATTATTATTATCAGTATAACATGCATTATTACCGGTATTATACTGTTATTAACGCTAGAACTATAATAATTATACTTATTACTTTTATTGTTATCAATCTAACATGCATTAGCACCCATATTATAGACTTATTATCGCTAGAACTGTAGTAATTATACTTATTACTTTTACTACTATCAATATAACATGCATTATTACCCGTATTATACTGTTATTATCACTAGAACTATAATAATTATACTTATTACTTTTATTGTTATCAATATATCATGCATTATTACCCGTATTATACTGTTATTATCGCTAGAACTATAATAATTCTACTTATTACTATTATTATTATCAATATAACGTGCATTATTACCCATATTGTACTCTTCTTACCGCTACAACTATAATGATTATACTTATTAATTTTAATATTGTCAATATTACATGCATTATTACCCGTAGTATACTGTTATTATCGCCAGAACTATAATAACTGTACTTACTACTATTATTATTATCAATATAACGTACATTATTACCCACATTATGCAGTTATAATCGCTAGAACTATAACAATTATAGCCATTACTTTTATTATTATCAATATAACATGCATTATTAACCGCATTATACTGTTATTATCGCTAGAACTGTAATAATTATACTTAGTACTTCTATTGTTATCAATATATCATGCATTATTACCCGTATTATACTGTTATTATCGCTAGAACTATAATAATTATGCTTATTACTTTCATTATTATCAATACAACGTGCATTATTACCCATATTACGCAGTTATTATCGCTAGAACTATAATAACTATACTTATTACTTTTATTGTTATCCATATAACATGCATTATCACCCATATTATAGACTTATTATCGCCAGAACTGTAGTAATTATACTTATTATTTTTATTATTATCAATATGACATGCATTATTACCCGTATGATGCTGTTATTATCGCAAGAACTATAATTATTATACTTATTACTTTTATTATTATGAATAAAACGTGCATTATTACCCATATTACGCAGTTATTATCGCTAGAACTATAATAACTATACTTATTACTTTTATTATTATCAGTATAACACGCATTATTACTCGTATTATGCAGTTATTATCGCTAGAACTATAATAATTATAGCCATTAATTTTATTATTATCAATATAACACGCATTATTACCCATAATATACTGTTATTATCGCTAGAACTATAATAATTATACTTATTATTTCTATTATTATCAATATAACATGCATTATTAAATGCATTATACTGTTATTATCGCTAGAACTATAATAATTATACTTATTACTTTCATTATTATCAATATAACGTGCATTATTACCCATATTATGCAGTTATTATCGCTAGAACTATAATAATCATACTTATTGCATTTAATATTATCAATATAACGCGCATTATTACTCGTATTATGCTGTTGTGATCGCTAGAACTATGATAATTATACTTATTACTTTTACTATTATCAGTATAACATGCATTATTACCCGTATTATACTGTTATTATCACTAGAACTATAATAACTATACTTATTACTTTTATTGTTATCAATATAGCATGCATTATTACCCGTATTATACTGTTATTATCGCTAGAACTATAATGATTATACTTATTACTTTTACTATTATCAATATAGCGTACATTATTACCCATGTTATGCATTTATTATCGCTACAACTATAATAATTATACTTATTACATTTATTATTATCAATATAACATGCATTATTACCCCTATGATGCTGTTATTATCGCGAGAACTATAATAATTATACTTATTATTTTTATTATTATCAATATAACATGCATTATTAACCGCATTATACTGTTATCATCGCTAAAACTATAATAATTCTACTTATTACTTTTATTATTATCAATATAACGTGCATTATTACAAATATTATGCAGTTATTATCGCTAGAACTCTAATAATTATACTTATTACTTTCATTATTATCAATATAACGTGCATTATTACCCATATTATGCAGTTATCATCGCTAGAACAATAATAATTATAGCCATTAATTTTATTATTATCAATATAACACGCATTATTACCCATATTATACTGTTATTATCGCTAGAACTATAATAATTATACTTATTATTTTTATTATTGTCATTATAACATGCATTATTACACGTATTATACTGTTATTATCGCTAGAACTAAAATAATCATACTTATTACTATCATTATTATCAATATAACGTGCATTATTACCAATATTATGCAGTTATTATCGCTAGAACTATAATAATTATACTTATTACTTTTATTGTTATCAATATATCATGCATTATTACCCGTATTATACTGTTATTATTGCTACAACTATAATAACTATACTTATTACTATTATTGTTATCAGTATAACATGCATTATTACTCGTATTATGCTGTTATTATCGCAAGAACTATAATAATCATACTTATTACTTTTATTGTTATCAATATAACATGCATTATCACCCATATTATAGACTTATTATCGCTAGAACTGTAGTAATTATACTTATTACTTTTACTCTTATCAACATAGCGTACATTATTACCCATGTTATGCATTTATTATCGCTACAACTATAATAATTATACTTATTACTTTTATTGTTATCAATATAACATGCATTATTACCCGTATTATACTGTTATTATTGCTAGAACTATAATAATCATACCTTTTACTTTTATTATTATCAATATAACGTGCATTATTAACCATATTATGCAGTTATTATCGCTAGAGCTATAATAACTATACCTATTACTTTTATTGTTATCAATATAACGTGCATTATTACCCATATTATGCATTTATTATCGCTAGAACTGTAATAATTATACTTATTATTTTTATTATTATCAATATAACATGCATTATTAACCGTATTATACTGTTATTATCGCTAGAACTTTAATAATTATACTTATTACTTTCATTATTATCAATATAACGTGCATTATTACCCATATTATGCAGTTATCATCGCTAGAACTATAATAACTATACCTATTACTTTTATTGTTATCAATATAACGTGCATTATTACCCATATTATGCATTTATTATCGCTAGAACTGTAATAATTATACTTATTACTTTTATTGTTATCAATATAACATGCATTATTACCCGTATTATACTGTTATTATTGCTAGAACTATAATAATCATACTTATTACTTTTATTATTATCAATATAACGTGCATTAGCACCCATATTATAGGCTTATTATCGCTAGAACTGTAGTAATTATACTTATTACTTTTACTATTATCAATATAGCGTGCATTATTACCCATATTACGCAGTTATTATCGCTAGAACTATAATAACTATACTAATTACTTTTATTATTATCAATATAACGTGCATTATTACTCGTATTACGCAGTTATTATCGCTAGAACTGTAATAACTATACTTATTACTTTTATTATTATCAGTATAACACGCATTATTACTCGTATTATGCAGTTATTATCGCTAGAACTATAATAATTATAGCCATTAATTTTATTATTATCAATATAACACGCATTATTACCCATAATATACTGTTATTATCGCTAGAACTATAATAATTATACTTATTATTTCTATTATTATCAATATAACATGCATTATTAAATGCATTATACTGTTATTATCGCTAGAACTATAATAATTATACTTACTACTTTTATTATTATCAATATAACATGCATTATTACCCGCATTATACTGTTATTATCGCTAGAACTATAATAATTATGCTTATTACTTTTATTGTTATCAATATAACATGCATTATCACCCATATTATAGACTTATTATCGCTAGAACTGTAGTAATTATACTTATTACTTTTATTATTATCAATATAACATGCATTATTACCTGTATTATACTGTTATTATCGCTACAACTATAATAACTATACTTATTACTATTATTGTTATCAGTATAACATGCATTATTACTCGTATTATGCTGTTATTATCGCAAGAACTATAATAATCATACTTATTACTTTTATTGTTATCAATATAACATGCATTATCACCCATATTATAGACTTATTATCGCTAGAACTGTAGTAATTATACTTATTACTTTTACTCTTATCAACATAGCGTACATTATTACCCATGTTATGCATTTATTATCGCTACAACTATAATAATTATACTTATTACTTTTATTGTTATCAATATAACATGCATTATTACCCGTATTATACTGTTATTATTGCTAGAACTATAATAATCATACCTATTACTTTTATTATTATCAATATAACGTGCATTATTAACCATATTATGCAGTTATTATCGCTAGAGCTATAATAACTATACCTATTACTTTTATTGTTATCAATATAACGTGCATTATTACCCATATTATGCATTTATTATCGCTAGAACTGTAATAATTATACTTATTATTTTTATTATTATCAATATAACATGCATTATTAACCGTATTATACTGTTATTATCGCTAGAACTTTAATAATTATACTTATTACTTTCATTATTATCAATATAACGTGCATTATTACCCATATTATGCAGTTATCATCGCTAGAACTATAATAACTATACCTATTACTTTTATTGTTATCAATATAACGTGCATTATTACCCATATTATGCATTTATTATCGCTAGAACTGTAATAATTATACTTATTACTTTTATTGTTATCAATATAACATGCATTATTACCCGTATTATACTGTTATTATTGCTAGAACTATAATAATCATACTTATTACTTTTATTATTATCAATATAACGTGCATTAGCACCCATATTATAGGCTTATTATCGCTAGAACTGTAGTAATTATACTTATTACTTTTACTATTATCAATATAGCGTGCATTATTACCCATATTACGCAGTTATTATCGCTAGAACTATAATAACTATACTAATTACTTTTATTATTATCAATATAACGTGCATTATTACTCGTATTATGCTGTTGTGATCGCTAGAACTATAATAATTATACTTACTATTTTTATTATTATCAATATAACACGCATTATTACCCATATTATACTGTTTTTATCGCTAGAACTATAATAATTATACTTATTACTTTTATTGTTATCAATATATCATGCATTATTACCCGTATTATACTGTTATTATCGCTAGAACTAAAATAATTATAGTTATTACTTTCATTATTATCAATAAAACGTGCATTATTACCAATATTATGCATTTATTATCGCTAGAACTATAATAATTATACTTATTACTTTTATTGTTATCAATATAACATGCATTATTACCCTTATTCTACTGTTATTATCGCTAGAACTATGATAATTATACTTAGTACATTTATTATTATCAATATAACATGCATTATTACCTGTATTATGCTGTTATTATCGCAAGAACTATAATAATCGTGCTTACTACTTTTATTATTATCAATATGACGTGCATTATTAACCATATTATGCAGTTATTATCGCTAGAACTATAATAACTATACCTATTACTGTTATTGTCATCAATATAACGTGCATTATTACCCATATAATGCATTTATTATCGCTAGAACTATAATAATTATACTTATTACTTTTATTGTTATCAATATAACATGCATTATCACCCATATTATAGACGTATTATCGCTAGAACTATAATAATTCTACTTATTACTACTATTGTTGTCAATATAACGTGCATTATTACCCATATTGTATTGTTATTACCGCTATAACTATAATGATTATACTTATTACTTTTATTATTGTCAATATAACATACATTATTACCCGTATTATACTGTTATTATCGCTAGAACTATAATAATTATACTTATTACTTTTATTGTTATCAAAATAACATGCATTATCACCCATATTATAGACTTATTATTGCTAGAACTGTAGTAATTATACTTATTACTTTTACTATTATGAATATAGCGTGCATTATTAACCATATTATGCAGTTATTATCGCTAGAACTATAATAACTATACCTATTACTTTTATTGTTATCAATATAACGTGCATTATTAGCCACACTATGCATTTATTATCGCAAGAACTATAATAATCATACCTATTACTTTTATTATTATCAATATACCGTGCATTATTAAAAATATTATGCAGTTATTATCGCTAGAACTATAATAACAATTCCTATTACTTTTATTGTCATCAATATAACGTGCATTATTACCCATATTATGCATTTATTATCGCTAGAACTGTAATAATTATACTTATTACTTTTATTATTATCAATATAACATGCATTATTACCCGTATTATACTGTTATTATCGCTAGAACTATAATAATTATACTTATTACTTTTATTGTTATCAATATAACATGCATTATCACCCATATTATAGACTTATTATCGCTAGAACTGTAGTAATTATACTTATTACATTTATTGTTATCAATATAACATGCATTATTACCCGTATTATACTGTTATTATCGCTAGAACTATAATAATTCTACTTATTACTACTATTGTTATCAATATAACGTGCATTATTACCCATATTGTATTGTTATTACCGCTATAACTATAATGATTATACTTATTTCTTTTATTATTGTCAATATAACATACATTATTACCCGTATTATACTGTTATTATCGCTAGAACTATAATAATTATACTTATTACTTTCATTATTATCAATATAACGTGCATTATTACCCATACTATGCATTTATTATCGCAAGAACTATAATAATCATACCTATTACTTTTATTATTATCAATACAACGTGCATTATTAACCGTATTATGCAGTTTTTATCGCTAGAACTATAATAACTATACCTATTACTTTTATTGTTATCAATATAACGTGCATTATCACCCATACTATGCATTTATTATCGCAAGAACTATAATAATCATACCTATTACTTTTATTATTATCAATATAACGTGCATTATTAACCATATTATGCAGTTATTATCGCTAGAACTATAATATCTATACCTATTACTTTTATTGTTATCAATATAACGTGCATTATCACCCATACTATGCATTTATTATCGCAAGAACTATAATAATCATACCTATTACTTTTATTATTATCAGTATAACGTGCATTATTACCCATATTATGCAGTTATTATCGCTAGAACTATAATAATTATACTTTTTACTTTTATTGTTATCAATATAACATGCATTATCACCCATAATATAGACTTATTATCGCTAGAACTGTAGTAATTATACTTATTACTTTTACTATTATGACTATAGCGTACATTATTACCAATATTATGCAGTTATTATCGCTAGAACTATAATAATTATACTTATTACTTTTATTGCTATCAATATAACATGCTTTATCACCCATATTATAGACTTATTATCGCTAGAACTGTAGTAATTATACTTATTACTTTTACTCTTATCAACATAGCGTACATTATTACCCATGTTATGCATTTATTATCGCTACAACTATAATAATTATACTTATTACTTTTATTGTTATCAATATAACATGCATTATTACCCGTATTATACTGTTATTATTGCTAGAACTATAATAATCATACCTATTACTTTTATTATTATCAATATAACGTGCATTATTAACCATATTATGCAGTTATTATCGCTAGAGCTATAATAACTATACCTATTACTTTTATTGTTATCAATATAACGTGCATTATTACCCATATTATGCATTTATTATCGCTAGAACTGTAATAATTATACTTATTATTTTTATTATTATCAATATAACATGCATTATTAACCGTATTATACTGTTATTATCGCTAGAACTTTAATAATTATACTTATTACTTTCATTATTATCAATATAACGTGCATTATTACCCATATTATGCAGTTATCATCGCTAGAACTATAATAATTATACTTATTACTTTTATTGTTATCAATATAACATGCATTATCACCCATATTATAGACTCGTTATCGCTAGAACTGTAGTAATTATACTTATTACTTTTACTCTTATCAATATAGCGTACATTATTACCCATGTTATGCATTTATTATCGCTACAACTGTAATAATTATACTTATTACTTTTATTGTTATCAATATAACATGCATTATTACCCGTATTATACTGTTATTATTGCTAGAACTATAATAATCATACTTATTACTATTATTATTATCAACTGAACGTGCATTATTAACCATATTATGCAGTTATTATCGCTAGAACCATAATAAATATACCTATTACTTTTATTGTTATCAATATAACGTGCATTATCACCCATACTATGCATTTATTGTCGTAAGAACTATAATAATCATACCTATTACTTTTATTATTACCAATATAACATGCATTATTACCCGTATTATACTGTTATTATCACTAGAACTATAGTAATTATACTTATTACATTTATTGTTATCAATATAACATGCATTATTACCCGTATTATACTGTTATTATCGTTAGAACTATAATAATTCTTCTTATTACTTTCATTATTATCAATGTAACGTGCATTATTACCCATATTATGCATTTATTACCGCTAGAACTGTAATAATTAGACTTATTACTTTTATTATTATCAATATAACGTGCATTATTAACCATATTATGCAGTTATTATCGCTAGAACTATAATAACTATACCTATTACTTTTATTGTTATCAATATAACGTGCATTATCACCCATACTATGCATTTATTATCGCAAGAACTATAATAATCATAGCTATTACTTTTATTATTATCAGTATAACGTGCATTATCACCCATATTATGCAGTTATTATCGCTAGAACTATAATAATTATACTTATTACTTTTATTGTTATCAATATAACATGCATTATCACCCATATTATAGACTTATTATCGCTAGAACTTTAGTAATTATACTTATTACTTTTACTATTATGAATATAGCGTACATTATTACCCATGTTATGCATTTATTATCGCTACAACTATAATAAATATACCTATTACTTTTATTGTTATCAATATAACGTGCATTATTACCCATATTATGCCTTTATTACCGCTAGAACTGTAATAATTATACTTATTACTTTTATTATTATCAATATAACATGCATTATTACCGGTATTATACTGTTATTATCGCTAGAACTATAATAATTATACTTATTACTTTTATTGTTATCAATATATCATGCATTATTACCCGTATTATACTGTTATTATCGCTAGAACTATAATAATTCTACTTATTACTACTATTGTTATCAATATAACGTGCATTATTACCCATATTGTATTGTTATTACCGCTATAACTATAATGATTATACTTATTTCTTTTATTATTGTCAATATAACGTACATTATTACCCGTATTATACTGTTATTATCGCTAGAACTATAATAATTATACTTATTACTTTCATTATTATCAATATAACGTGCATTATTACCCATACTATGCATTTATTATCGCAAGAACTATAATAATCATACCTATTACTTTTATTATTATCAACATAACGTGCATTATTAATCATATTATGCAGTTATTATCGCTAGAACTATAATAACTATACCTATTACTTTTATTGTTATCAATATAATGTGCATTATCACCCATACTATGCATTTATTATCGCAAGAACTATAATAATCATACCTATTACTTTTATTATTATCAATACAACGTGCATTATTAACCATATTATGCAGTTTTTATCGCTAGAACTATAATAACTATACCTATTACTTTTATTGTTATCAATATAACGTGCATTATCACCCATACTATGCATTTATTATCGCAAGAACTATAATAATCATACCTATTACTTTTATTATTATCAATATAACGTGCATTATTAACCATATTATGCAGTTATTATCGCTAGAACTATAATAACTATACCTATTACTTTTATTGTTATCAATATAACGTGCATTATCACCCATACTATGCATTTATTATCGCAAGAACTATAATAATCATACCTATTACTTTTATTATTATCAGTATAACGTGCATTATTACCCATATTATGCAGTTATTATCGCTAGAACTATAATAATTATACTTATTACTTTTATTGTTATCAATATAACATGCATTATTACCCATATTACAGACTTATTATCGCTAGAACTGTAGTAATTATACTTATTACTTTTACTATTATGAATATAGCGTACATTATTACCAATATTATGCAGTTATTATCGCAAGAACTATAATAATTATACTTATTACTTTTATTGCTATCAATATAACATGCTTTATCACCCATATTATAGACTTATTATCGCTAGAACTGTAGTAATTATACTTATTACTTTTACTATTATGAATATAGCGTACGTTATTACCCATGTTATGCATTTATTATCGCTACAACTATAATAAATATACCTATTACTTTTACTCTTATCAATATAGCGTACATTATTACCCATGTTATGCATTTATTATCGCTACAACTATAATAATTATACTTATTACTTTTATTATTATCAATATAACGTGCATTATTAACCATATTATGCAGTTATTATCGCTAGAACTATAATAACTATACCTATTACTTTTATTGTTATCAATATAACGTGCATTATCACCCATACTATGCATTTATTATCGCAAGAACTATAATAATCATAGCTATTACTTTTATTATTATCAGTATAACGTGCATTATCACCCATATTATGCAGTTATTATCGCTAGAACTATAATAATTATACTTATTACTTTTATTGTTATCAATATAACATGCATTATCACCCATATTATAGACTTATTATCGCTAGAACTTTAGTAATTATACTTATTACTTTTACTATTATGAATATAGCGTTCATTATTACCCATGTTATGCATTTATTATCGCTACAACTATAATAATTATACTTATTACTTTTATTATTATCAATATAACGTGCATTATTAACCATATTATGCAGTTATTATCGCTAGAACTATAATAACTATACCTATTACTTTTATTGTTATCAATATAACGTGCATTATCACCCATACTATGCATTTATTATCGCAAGAACTATAATAATCATAGCTATTACTTTTATTATTATCAGTATAACGTGCATTATCACCCATATTATGCAGTTATTATCGCTAGAACTATAATAATTATACTTATTACTTTTATTGTTATCAATATAACATGCATTATCACCCATATTATAGACTTATTATCGCTAGAACTTTAGTAATTATACTTATTACTTTTACTATTATGAATATAGCGTTCATTATTACCCATGTTATGCATTTATTATCGCTACAGCTATAATAAATATACCTATTACTTTTATTGTTATCAATATAACGTGCATTATTACCCATATTATGCAGTTATTATCGCTAGAACTATAATAAATATACTTATTACTTTTATTATTATCAATATAACATGTATTATTACCAATATTTTACTATTATTATCGCCAGAACTATAATAATTATACTTATTACTCCAGATGTTATCAATATAACATGCACTATTACCCATATAATACAGTTATTGTCGCTAGAACTGTATTAATTATACTTATTTCTTTTATTATTATCAATACAACATGCATTATTACCCATATTATTCAGTTATTATCGCTAGAACTATAATAAATATACTTATTACATTTATTATTATCAATACAACATGCACTATTACCCATATAATACAGTTATTATCGCTAGAACTGTAATAATTATACTTATTACTTTTATTATTATGAATATAACATGCGTTATTACCCATATTATGCAGTTATTATCGCTAGAACTATAATAAATATACTTATTACTGTTATTATTATCAATATATCATGCATTATTACCCATATTTTGCTATCATTATCGCTAGGACTGCAATAATTATATTTATTACTCCCGACATTATCAATATAACATGCATTATTACCCTTAAGATGCAGTTATAATCGCTAGAACTGTAAAAATTATACTTATTACTTTTATTATTATCAATATAACATGCATTATTACCCATATTATTCAGTTATTATCGCTAGAACTATAAAAAATTGTAGGATTTGATGTTGCGCCGGTCTTGGCGAAACATTGTAGCCGATTCCGAGGCCAAGTTCTTGGAATCGGCGTAGGGACGACACGTGCCGATTTTGGGGCACGTGCCGGTTTTGGTGGCGCGTGGCAATCGGTGGCGCGTGGCAGGATTCACGTACGCAAAAGACAAAAGAACGTTCGGGTGATATATATTGGCGGCGATCGGGCGTTCGCGAGAGAGTCTAAGATACGACGCGCCAAGACGAGCATGTACACGAGGAGCACGCTTCATATGTAAATTTACTTTAATAAATTTATTTTTCATTATAATCACGTTCAATGATCCTATAAATTTTGGGGGCTCAGCCGGGATCGAGTGTGAGTTATTGGTGAAAGTGAAGTGCGTGAAGACGATTTCAAGACAATTTCAAGACGATTTCAAGACGATTTTAAGACGATTTTAAGACGATTTCAAGACGATTTTAAGACGATTTTAAGACGATTCAAAGGCTATTTAGAGACGATTTAAAGGCGATTTCAAGTTAAAGACTTTTGAGTTAAAGACACGTGTGACGATAAAAGTGATACCAAATGGAAAGTGCTAAAGGACCGAAATCATTCACGCTCGCTGAATTGAAGGAGATTCTAAGGGCAAAAGGACTGGCTACCAAAGGTAGCAAGAACGAATTGATAGGTCGCTTGAATCTCGACGATCCCAGTGGTGCGTGGATGACAATGTGCATAAACAGTGATGGTGCATGTGGCGGAAAATCACCGCACGACAGTGACGACGAACTTGCAAGCAGCGAAAAAGACGAAATGCTGCGACAAAGGGAAATCGAGGTCTGCCGACGGGAGAAAGAAGTGCTCGAGAGAGAACTTGAGTTAGCCCGTCGCGAAATCCAGATGTTACGCCGAAGTGCCGATCTTCAAAGCGACGGACAATCGACGTCAAGCCAATCAGTGCAAACGCTCCCTATACCGCAGAAAGTGAACGTAGAGGCAGTGGCAGATCTTCTGGGTAATTTCTCCGGGAATTCGGAGATGTATGAAACGTGGGAGAAACAGGTGAAGTTCCTGAAGATGACCTATAAGCTCGACGACGACATGACCAAGATAGTGATCGGCAAGCGGCTGAAGGAAAGTGCATGGGAATGGTTTCATTCGAAACCAGAGTACATGTACATGACGTCGGACCAGTTACTCGCGGGGCTCCGGGGTATGTTTTACCACCGCCCAAATAAGATCGCTGTAAGACGACAATTCGAAGACAGAGTGTGGAAAGAAGACGAAACATTCCACAGCTACGTTCACGAGAAGGTAATAATGGGGAATCGAATCGCTATCGACGACGACGAGATCATGGGCTACATAATCGATGGCATCCCGGACCGGAACCTGCGCAACATGGCACGAGTTCAGGCGTTCACGACGAAGGAGCAGATCCTGCAGGCGTTCGAGGAGATCTCCCTAGAGGACAAGGGTTTCGCAGGGACATCGACTGGCTCGAAGAACGGGGACAGAATGGCGGCACGGCGTAAGACAGATAAGAACTCTAAAGACGATACAGGTGAAAGAAGCGAAAAGAAAGACTTATATACTAAGAGGGATCAAGGTATGTCAAAGCGTTGTTTTAATTGCGGCATGAAAGATCACGTAAGCGCAGATTGTCCGACGAAAGGTAAGGGCCTGAAATGTTTTAAATGTAATGAACACGGTCACATCGCGCGTAATTGCATAAAAAAGAGCGACGTTTCGAAAAATAGTTGCGCGGTGTCCCAGTCGAGACTAAATAAGCATGTTAAAGACGTTTTGATTAACGATGTTCCGATCCAAGCGATTGTAGATACGGGAAGCGATATCACGATCATGAGCGCGAACGCGTACGCGAAAATCGGTTCACCACGACTCGAGAATGATATCACGCCGTTCCGAGGGATAGGCACCGAGGAAAACGCAACGATGGGCAAGTTTCACGCGAAGCTAACGGTCGATGATCATTCGTACGCGATATGTATTAATGTCGTTTCGGATGTATTGACGCGATATTCGTTGTTGATCGGGAAAGACTTTCTTGACGAGATCGAACTAAATGTTAAGCGTGGAAAAGCTACGATTAAGCCGTTGAATGAAAAAGATTGCAGTTTTGCCGAAATTTGTCAGATCGACGTAGTTTGCGAACAGGGGACCGATAGTGTAGATTTAGCAAATATTCAGGACGATGTACATAAACAGGCGATACGAGACTTAATAGATAATTATAAACCAAGACGAACCCAAGACGCGAATGTTAAGATGATTTTAGTTCCAAAAGACGAGGAACCCGTTTATCAGCGCGCGAGACGATTATCGGCGGTCGAAAAAGACATAGTCAATAAGCAAATTGAAGAATGGCTCAATGACGGCATTGTACAGCCATCCGTTTCCGAGTACGCAAGCCCAGTTGTTTTAGTAAAGAAGAAAGACGGATCGAACAGACTCTGCGTAGATTTTCGGTTATTAAATAAAAAGATAGTCAAAGATCGGTATCCGCTGCCTTTAATAGAAGATCATCTGGATGCACTGCAAAGTGCGAGGGTATTCAGCACGTTAGATCTAAAGAACGGATTTTTTCACGTAGAAATAGAAGAATCAAGTCGAAAATACACCGCATTCATAGTTCCTGATGGGCACTATGAGTTTCTCAGAGTGCCGTTTGGACTCTGTAACTCACCCGCAATTTTTCAAAAATTTATCAACGCTGTTTTCCGAGACCTTATTCGCGAGCATGTGCTACTAGTTTATATAGACGACTTAATAATACCCTCAGTAGATTTTGAAACAGGATTGAAATATCTTGCGCGAGTGTTAGAAGTCGCGAGTCGAAATGGTTTAATCATTAACTGGAAGAAGTGTAGTTTATTACAAACGAAGGTAGAATACTTAGGGCACGTGATCGAGAACGGATGCGTTAGCCCATCAGAGCGAAAGACGGAAGCTGTAAAAAAATTTCCGATACCCACGAGCGTGCGACAAATCCAGTCTTTTCTCGGATTGACGGGGTATTTCAGGAAATTCATGCCGGGATACTCGATAATTGCGCGGCCATTGTCGAATTTGTTGAAGGCCGATGCAAAGTTTAGATTCGGTACGAAGGAAAAAGACGCGTTCGACCGACTGAAGCTTATGTTAGTCAACAAGCCAGTATTAAGTTTGTATAGGGCCGGCGCCGAGACAGAGTTGCATACGGATGCATCAATGCACGGTTATGGCGCGATTTTGTTGCAACGGAGTAGCGACGATAGTAAGTGGCACCCGATCTATTACGCGAGTGGAAAGACGACTCCCGCCGAAGAAAATTATACAAGCTACGAGCTTGAGGTTCTCGCGATAGTTAGGGCATTGCGAAGGTTTAGGGTTTACTTGCTCGGCATCGCGTTTAAGATCGTCACCGATTGTCGCGCGTTTACCCTGACCATGGCGAAGAAGGATTTGTGCGTCCGCGTGGCGCGATGGGCGCTCCTGCTCGAGGAGTTTAATTACGAAATCGAGCACCGCTCCGGAAAAAACATGCCCCACGTCGACGCCTTAAGCCGAAACCCGCTACCGACATGTTTACTTATTGATGAGAGTGACGAAAGCTTGACTAGTCGACTCAGGAAGGCACAACACAACGACGACGAGACCAAGAAAATAATTGCCCGAATGAAAGAAAAGGAGATCTCAGGGTATGTTATGAGGAACGGGCTATTATTTAAAGAAATGGACGACGACTACTGTTTGGTAGTCCCAAAGGCGATGTATTCCCAGGTTATACGAAGGGCTTACGAAAGGGGACACTTTCCAGTAGCAAAGACGAAAGCTCTAGTTAAACGAGACTATTACATACCCAACCTGCAAGCGAAGACAGAAAAGATAGTTCAGAATTGCATAAGTTGCATTTTAGCCGAGAAGAAACAGGGAAAGCAAGAAGGATTCCTGTTTACTATCGATAAGGGCGAAATTCCACTAGACACCTTTCACGTCGATCATCTGGGTCCGCTGGCCACGACGAAGAAGAGCTACAGACATATATTTGTGGTTGTCGATAGTTTTAGTAAGTTCACGTGGCTGTATGCCACGAAGTCGACGGGCACCGCCGAGATATTGGACCGTCTGAAAAAACAATCTACAGTTTTCGGTAATCCGCGTAGAATAGTCTCTGATCGAGGTACGGGATTTACATCTGGCGATTTTAAAGAGTATTGTCAACACGAAGGAATCCAACATATTTTGACGACGACCGGAATCCCGAGAGCGAACGGGCAGGTAGAAAGAATTAATCGAACGCTTATACCGCTCTTGACGAAATTGACTGCTCCGAAGCCTGCTGAATGGCATAGATACTTGAGTGTCGCTCAGCAGTATCTAAACACGACGGTGCATCGAAGCATTAACACGACGCCGTTCCATTTGTTGTTTGGAACACACGCACGACTACGCGAGGACGATAATGTTCGAGAGCTACTCGAGAAGGAATGGGTCAACTCGTTTCAAGACGATAGGGAAGAATTGCGTACCCAGGCGAAGGAAAAGATCGCTGAAATCCAGGAAGAAAACCGACGAGGATTTGATAGAAAGCGGAAGCAGGCGCGCATATACCGAGAGGGTGATTTGGTTGCCATAAAGCGAACGCAGCAAACACCGGGGTCGAAATTTGCGGCGAAGTTTTTGGGCCCGTACGAAATAACGAAGGTTCTTCGTAATAATCGTTATATTGTAGAAAAGGTCGGCGAAAACGAGGGACCCCAACGGACATCAACGGCCGCAGACTTTATGAAGTTGTGGGTTAGAGACGATGATGATGACCCGGAATACTGCGAAGAGGAAGAAATGGCATTCAATCGGCAAGATAACGATGAAGAGGAAGACATTCCGTGTCGAATGTCGGTGCAGGACGGCCGAGTGTAGGATTTGATGTTGCGCCGGTCTTGGCGAAACATTGTAGCCGATTCCGAGGCCAAGTTCTTGGAATCGGCGTAGGGACGACACGTGCCGATTTTGGGGCACGTGCCGGTTTTGGTGGCGCGTGGCAATCGGTGGCGCGTGGCAGGATTCACGTACGCAAAAGACAAAAGAACGTTCGGGTGATATATATTGGCGGCGATCGGGCGTTCGCGAGAGAGTCTAAGATACGACGCGCCAAGACGAGCATGTACACGACGAGCACGCTTCATATGTAAATTTACTTTAATACATTTATTTTTCATTATAATCACGTTCAATGATCCTATAAAATATACTTATTACTTTTAGTATTATCAATATAACATGCATTATTACCAATATTTTACTATTATTATCGCCAGAAATGTAATAATTATACTTATTGCTCCCGATATTATCAATATAACATGCACTATTACCCATATAATACAGTTATTTTCGCTAGAACTGTAATAATTGTACTTATTACTTTTATTATTGTCAATATAACATGCATTATTACCCATATTATGCAGTTATTATCGCTAGAACTATAATAAATATACTTATTACTTTTATTGTTATCAATATAACATGTATTATTACCAATATTTTACTATTATTATCGCCAGAACTATAATAATTATACTTATTACTCCCGATGTTATCAATATAACATGCACTATTACCCATATAATACAGTTATTGTCGCTAGAACTGTATTAATTATACTTATTTCTTTTATTATTATCAATACAACATGCATTATTACCCATATTATTCAGTTATTATCGCTAGAACTATAATAAATATACTTATTACATTTATTATTATCAATACAACATGCACTATTACCCATATAATACAGTTATTATCGCTAGAACTGTAATAATTATACTTATTACTTTTATTATTATGAATATAACATGCATTATTACCCATATTATGCAGTAATTATCGCTAGAACTATAATAAATATACTTATTACTGTTATTATTATCAATATATCATGCATTATTACCCATATTATTCAGTTATTATCGCTAAAACTATAAAAAATATACTTATTACTTTTAGTATTATCAATATAACATGCCTTATTACCAATATTTTACTATTATCATCGCCAGAAATGTAATAATTATACTTATTGCTCCCGATATTATCAATATAACATGCACTATTACCCATATAATACAGTTATTTTCGCTAGAACTGTAATAATTGTACTTATTACTTTTATTATTGTCAATATAACATGCATTATTACCGATATTATTCAGTTATTATCGCTAGAACTATAAAAAATATACTTATTACATTTATTATTATCAATACAACATGTATTATTACCCATATTATGCAGGTATTATGGCTAGAACTGTAATAATTATTTTTATTACTTTTATTATTATCAAAATAACATTCATTATTAACCATATCATTCAGTTATTATCACTAGAACTATAATAAATATACTTATTACATTTATTATTATCAATATAACATGCATTATTACCCATATTATGCAGTTATTATCGCTAGAACTATAATAATTATACTTATTACTTTTATTATCATCAATATAACATGCATTATTACCCATATTTTACTATTGTTATCGCCAGAAGTATAATAATTATACTTATTACTTTTATTATTACCAACATAACACGCATTATTACCTATATTATGCAGTTATTATCGCTGGAACTATAATAAATATACTTATTACATTTATTATTATCAATACAACATGCATTATTACCCATATTATTCAGTTATTATCGCTAGAACTATAATAAATATACTTATTACATTTATTATTATCAATACAACATGCACTATTACCCATATAATACAGTTATTATCGCTAGAACTATAATAAATATACTTATTACATTTATTATTATCAATACAACATGCACTATTACCCATATAATACAGTTATTATCGCTAGAACTGTAATAATTATACTTATTAATTTTATTATTATGAATATAACATGCATTATTACCCATATTATGCAGTTATTATCGCTAGAACTATAATAAATATACTTATTCCTGTTATTATTATCAATATATCATGCATTATTACCCATATTTTGCTATCATCATCGCTAGGACTGCAATAATTATATTTATTACTCCCGACTTTATCAATATAACATGCATTATTACCCTTAAGATGCAGTTATAATCGCTAGAACTGTAAAAATTATACTTATCACTTTTATTATTATCAAAATAACATGCATTATTAACCATATTATTCAGTTATTATCGCTAGAACTGTAATAATTATACTTATTACTTTTATTATCATCAATATAGCATGCATTATTATCCATATTATGTAGTTATTATCGCTAGAACTGTAAAAATTATACTTATTACTTTTATTATTATCAATATAACATGCACTATTACCCATATAGTACAGTTACTATCTCTAGAACTGTGATAATAGTCCTTATTACTTTTATTGTTATCAATATAACATGCATTATTACCCATATAATACACTTTCTATCGCTAGAACTGTAATAATTACACTTATTACTATTATTATTATCAGTATAACATGCATTATTACTCGTATTATGCAGTTATTATCGCTAGAACTATAATAATTATAGCCATTAATTTTATTATTATCAATATAACACGCATTACTACCCATATTATACTGTTATTATCGCTAGAACTATAATAATTATACTTATTACTTTTATTATTATCAATATAACATGCATTGTTAACCGCATTATACTGTTATTATCGCTAGAACTATAATAATTATGCTTATTACTTTCATTATTATCAATACAACGTGCATTATTACCCATATTACGCAGTTATTATCGCTAGAACTATAATAACTATACTTATTACTTTTATTGTTATCCATATAACATGCATTATCACCCATATTATAGACTTAATATCGCCAGAACTGTAGTAATTATACTTATTACTTTTACTATTATCAATATAACATGCATTATTACCCGTATTATACTGTTATTATCACTAGAACTATAATAATTATACTTATTACTTTTATTGTTATCAATATATCATGCATTATTACCCGTATTATACTGTTATTATCGCTAGAACTATAATAATGCTACTTATTACTATTATTATTATCAATATAACGTGCATTATTACCCATATTGTACTCTTCTTACCGCTAGAACTATAATGATTATACTTATTAATTTTAATATTGTCAATATTACATGCATTATTACCCGTAGTATACTGTTATTATCGCCAGAACTATAATAACTGTACTTACTACTATTATTATTATCAATATAACGTACATTATTACCCACATTATGCAGTTATAATCGCTAGAACTATAATAACTATACTTATTACTTTTATTGTTAGCAATATAACATGCATTATTACCCGTATTATAGTGTTATTATCGCTAGAACTATAATAATTCTACTTATTACTATTATTATTATCAATATAACGTGCATTATCACCCATATTATAGACTTATTATCGCTAGCACTGTAGTAATTGTACTTATTACATTTATTATTATCAATATAACGTGCATTATTACTGATGTTATGCATTTATTGTCGCTAGAACTATAATAACTATACTTATTACTTTCATTATTATCAATATAACGTGCATTATTACCTATATTATGCAGTTATTATCGCTAGAACTATAATAATTATACTTACTACTTTTATTATTATCAATATAACATGCATTATCACGCATATTATAGACTTATTATCGCTAGCACTGTAGTAATTGTACTTATTACATTTATTAATATCAATATAACGTGCATTATTACTGATGTTATGCATTTATTGTCGCTAGAACTATAATAACTATACTTATTACTTTCATTATTATCAATATAACGTGCATTATTACCTATATTATGCAGTTATTATCGCTAGAACTATAATAATTATACTTACTACTTTTATTATTATCAATATAACATGCATTATTACCCGCATTATACTGTTATTATCGCTAGAACTATAATAATTATGCTTATTACTTTCATTATTATCAATATAACGTGCATTATTACCCATATTATGCAGTTATTGTCGCTAGAACTCTAATAATTATACTTATTACTTTCATTATTATCAATATAACGTGCATTATTACCCATATTATGCAGTTATCATCGCTAGAACAATAATAATTATAATTATTACTTTTATTGTTATCAATATAACATGCATTATAACCCATATTATAGACTTATTATCGCTAGAACTGTAGTAATTATACTTATTACTTTCATTATTATCAATATAACGTGCATTATTACCAATATTATGCAGTTATTATCGCTACAACTATAATAATTATACTTATTACTTTTATTGTTATCAATATAACATGCATTATCACCCATATTATAGACTTATTATCGCTAGAACTGTAGTAATTATACTTATTACTTTTACTATTATGAATATAGCGTGCGCTTTACCCATGTTATGCATTTGTTATCGCTACAACTATAATAAATATACCTATTACTTTTACTCTTATCAATATAGCGTACATTATTACCCATGTTATGCATTTATTATCGCTACAACTATAATAATTATACTTATTACTTTTATTGTTATCAATATAACATGCATTATTACCCGTATTATACTGTTATTATCACTAGAACTATAGTAATTATACTTATTACATTTATTGTTATCAATATAACATGCTTTATCACCCATATTATAGACTTATTATCGCTAGAACTGTAGTAATTATACTTATTACTTTTACTATTATGAATATAGCGTACGTTATTACCCATGTTATGCATTTGTTATCGCTACAACTATAATAAATATACCTATTACTTTTACTCTTATCAATATAGCGTACATTATTACCCATGTTATGCATTTATTATCGCTACAACTATAATAATTATACTTATTACTTTTATTGTTATCAATATAACATGCATTATTACCCGTATTATACTGTTATTATTGCTAGAACTATAATAATCATACTTATTACTATTATTATTATCAACTTAACGTGCATTATTAACCATATTATGCAGTTATTATCGCTAGAACTATAATAACTATACCTATTACTTTTATTGTTATCAATATAACGTGCGTTATCACCCATACTATGCATTTATTGTCGTAAGAACTATAATAATCATACCGATTACTTTTATTATTATCAGTATAACGTGCATTATCACCCATATTATGCAGTTATTATCGCTAGAACTATAATAATTATACTTATTACTTTTATTGTTATCAATATAACATGCATTATCACCCATATTATAGACTTATTATCGCTAGAACTTTAGTAATTATACTTATTACTTTTACTATTATCAATATAGCGTACATTATTACCCATGTTATGCATTTATTATCGCTACAACTATAATAATTATACTTATTACTTTTATTGTTACCAATATAACGTGCATTATTAACCATATTATGCAGTTATTATCGCTAGAACTATAATAACTATACCTATTACTTTTATTATTATCAGTATAACGTGCATTATCACCCATATTATGCAGTTATTATCGCTAGAACTATAATAATTATACTTATTACTTTTATTATTATCAATATAACGTGCATTATAACCCATATTATAGACTTATTATTGCTAGAACTATAGTAATTATACTTATTACTTTTATTGTTATCAATATAACATGCATTATAACCCATATTATAGACTTATTATCGCTAGAACTATAATAATCATACTTATTACTATTATTATTATCAACTGAACGTGCATTATTAACCATATTATGCAGTTATTATCGCTAGAACTGTAATAACTATACCTATTACTTTTATTGTTATCAATATAACGTGCGTTATCACCCATACTATGCATTTATTGTCGTAAGAACTATAATAATCATACCGATTACTTTTATTATTATCAATATAACATGCATTATTACCCGTATTATACTGTTATTATCACTAGAACTATAGTAATTATACTTATTACATTTATTGTTATCAATATAACATGCATTATTACCCGTATTATACTGTTATTATCGCTAGAACTGTAATAATTCTACTTATTACTTTTATTATTATCAATATAACGTGCATTATTAACCATATTATGCAGTTATTATCGCTAGAACTATAATAACTATACCTATTACTTTTATTGTTATCAATATAACGTGCATTATCACCCATACTATGCATTTATTATCGCAAGAACTATAATAATCATAGCTATTACTTTTATTATTATCAGTATAACGTGCATTATCACCCATATTATGCAGTTGTTATCGCTAGAACTATAATAATTATACTTATTACTTTTATTGTTATCAATATAACATGCATTATCACCCATATTATAGACTTATTATTGCTAGAACTATAGTAATTATACTTATTACTTTTATTGTTATCAATATAACATGCATTATCACCCATATTATAGACTTATTATCGCTAGAACTGTAGTAATTATACTTATTACTTTTACTATTATCAATATAGCGTACATTATTACCCATGTTATGCATTTATTATCGCTACAACTATAATAATTATACTTATTACTTTTATTGTTACCAATATAACGTGCATTATTAACCATATTATGCAGTTATTATCGCTAGAACTATAATAACTATACCTATTACTTTTATTGTTATCAATATAACGTGCATTATTACCCATATTATGCATTTATTATCGCAAGAACTATAATAATCATACTTATTACTTTTATTATTATCAATATAACGTGCATTATAACCCATATTATAGACTTATTATCGCTAGAACTGTAGTAATTATACTTATTACTTTTATTATTATCAATATAACATGCATTATTACCCGTATTATACTGTTATTATCGCTAGAACTATAATAATTATACTTATTACTTTTATTGTTATCCATATATCATGCATTATTACCCGCATTATACTGTTATTATCGCTAGAACTATAATAATTATACTTATTATTTTTATTATTGTCATTATAACATGCATTATTACCCGTGTTATACTGTTATTATCGCTAGAACTATAATAATTATACTTATTACTTTCATTATTATCAATATAACGTGCATTATTACCCATATTATGCAGTTATTATCGCTAGAGCTATAATAATTGTACTTATTACTTTTATTGTTATCAATATAACATGCATTATCACCCATATTATAGACTTATTATTGCTAGAACTATAGTAATTATACTTATTACTTTTATTGTTATCAATATAACATGCATTATCACCCATATTATAGACTTATTATCGCTAGAACTGTAGTAATTATACTTATTACTTTTACTATTATCAATATAGCGTACATTATTACCCATGTTATGCATTTATTATCGCTACAACTATAATAATTATACTTATTACTTTTATTGTTATCCAGATATCATGCATTATTACCCGTATTATACTGTTATTATCGCTAGAACTAAAATAATCATACTTATTACTATCATTATTATCAATATAACGTGCATTATTACCCAAATTATGCAGTTATTATCCCTAGAACTATAATAATTATACTTATTACTTTTATTGTTCTCAATATAACATGCATTATAACCCATATTATAGACTTATTATCGCTAGAACTGTAGTAATTATACTTATTACTTTCATTATTATCAATATAACGTGCATTATTAACCATATTATGCAGTTATTATCGCTAGAACTATAATAACAGTACCTATTACTTTTATTGCCATCAATATAACGTGCATTATTACCCATATTATGCATTTATTATCGCTAGAACTGTAATAATTATACTTATTACTTTTATTATTATCAATATAACATGCATTATTACCCGTATTATACTGTTATTATCGCTAGAACTATAATGATTATACTTATTACTATTATTATTATCAATATAACGTGCAGTATTACCCATATTATAGACTTATTATCGCTAGAACTGTAGTAATTATACTTATTACTTTTATTATTATGAATATAGCGTACATTATTACCCATGCTATGCATTTATTATCGCTACAACTATAATAAATATACCTATTACTTTTATTGTTATCAATATAACGTGCATTATTACCCATATTATGCATTTATTACCGCTAGAACTGTAACAATTATACTTATTACTTTTATTATTATCAATATAACATGCATTATTACCCGTATTATACTGTTATTATCGCTAGAACTATAATAATTATACTTATTACTTTTATTGTCATCAATATATCATGCATTATTACCCGTATTATACTGTGATTATTGCTAGAACTATAATGATTATACTTATTACATTTACTATTATCAATATAACATGCATTATTACCCGTATTATGCTGTTATTATCGCAAGAACTATAATAATCATACTTATTACTCTTATTATTATCAATATAACGTGCATTATTAACCATATTATGCATTTATTATCGCAAGAACTATAATAATCATACTTATTACTTTTATTATTATCAATATAACGTGCATTATTAATCATACTATGCAGTTATTATCGCTAGAACTATAATAACAATACCTATTACTTTTATTGTCATCAATATAACGTGCATTATTACCCATATTATGCATTTATTATCGCTAGGACTGTAATAATTATACTTATTACTTTTATTATTATCAATATAACATGCATTATTACCCGTATTATACTGTTATTATCGCTAGAACTATAATAATTATACTTATTACTTTTATTGTTACCAATATAACGTGCATTATTAACCATATTATGCAGTTATTATCGCTAGAACTATAATAACTATACCTATTACTTTTATTGTTATCAATATAACGTGCATTATTACCCATATTATGCATTTATTATCGCAAGAACTATAATAATCATACTTATTACTTTTATTATTATCAATATAACGTGCATTATAACCCATATTATAGACTTATTATCGCTAGAACTGTAGTAATTATACTTATTACTTTTATTATTATCAATATAACATGCATTATTACCCGTATTATACTGTTATTATCGCTAGAACTATAATAATTATACTTATTACTTTTATTGTTATCCATATATCATGCATTATTACCCGCATTATACTGTTATTATCGCTAGAACTATAATAATTATACTTATTATTTTTATTATTGTCATTATAACATGCATTATTACCCGTGTTATACTGTTATTATCGCTAGAACTATAATAATTATACTTATTACTTTCATTATTATCAATATAACGTGCATTATTACCCATATTATGCAGTTATTATCGCTAGAGCTATAATAATTGTACTTATTACTTTTATTGTTATCAATATAACATGCATTATCACCCATATTATAGACTTATTATTGCTAGAACTATAGTAATTATACTTATTACTTTTATTGTTATCAATATAACATGCATTATCACCCATATTATAGACTTATTATCGCTAGAACTGTAGTAATTATACTTATTACTTTTACTATTATCAATATAGCGTACATTATTACCCATGTTATGCATTTATTATCGCTACAACTATAATAATTATACTTATTACTTTTATTGTTATCCAGATATCATGCATTATTACCCGTATTATACTGTTATTATCGCTAGAACTAAAATAATCATACTTATTACTATCATTATTATCAATATAACGTGCATTATTACCCAAATTATGCAGTTATTATCCCTAGAACTATAATAATTATACTTATTACTTTTATTGTTCTCAATATAACATGCATTATAACCCATATTATAGACTTATTATCGCTAGAACTGTAGTAATTATACTTATTACTTTCATTATTATCAATATAACGTGCATTATTAACCATATTATGCAGTTATTATCGCTAGAACTATAATAACAGTACCTATTACTTTTATTGCCATCAATATAACGTGCATTATTACCCATATTATGCATTTATTATCGCTAGAACTGTAATAATTATACTTATTACTTTTATTATTATCAATATAACATGCATTATTACCCGTATTATACTGTTATTATCGCTAGAACTATAATGATTATACTTATTACTATTATTATTATCAATATAACGTGCAGTATTACCCATATTATAGACTTATTATCGCTAGAACTGTAGTAATTATACTTATTACTTTTATTATTATGAATATAGCGTACATTATTACCCATGCTATGCATTTATTATCGCTACAACTATAATAAATATACCTATTACTTTTATTGTTATCAATATAACGTGCATTATTACCCATATTATGCATTTATTACCGCTAGAACTGTAACAATTATACTTATTACTTTTATTATTATCAATATAACATGCATTATTACCCGTATTATACTGTTATTATCGCTAGAACTATAATAATTATACTTATTACTTTTATTGTCATCAATATATCATGCATTAATACCCGTATTATACTGTGATTATTGCTAGAACTATAATGATTATACTTATTACATTTACTATTATCAATATAACATGCATTATTACCCGTATTATGCTGTTATTATCGCAAGAACTATAATAATCATACTTATTACTCTTATTATTATCAATATAACGTGCATTATTAACCATATTATGCATTTATTATCGCAAGAACTATAATAATCATACTTATTACTTTTATTATTATCAATATAACGTGCATTATTAATCATACTATGCAGTTATTATCGCTAGAACTATAATAACAATACCTATTACTTTTATTGTCATCAATATAACGTGCATTATTACCCATATTATGCATTTATTATCGCTAGGACTGTAATAATTATACTTATTACTTTTATTATTATCAATATAACATGCATTATTACCCGTATTATACTGTTATTACCGCTAGAACTATAATGATTATACTTATTACTTTTATTATTGTCAATATAACATGCATTATTACCCGTATTATACTGTTATTATCGCTAGAACTATAATAACTATACTTATTACTATTATTATTATCAGTATAACATGCATTATTACTCGTATTATGCTGTTATTATCACAAGAACTATAATAATCATACTTATTACTTTTATTGTTATCAATATAACATTCATTATCACCCATATTATAGACTTATTATCGCTAGAACTGTAGTAATTATACTTATTACTTTCATTATTATCAATATAACGTGCATTATTACCAATATTATGCAGTTATAATCGCTAGAACTATAATAATTATACTTATTACTTTTATTGTTATCAATATATCATGCATTATTACCCGTATTATACTGTTATTATCGCTAGAACTATAATAACTATACTTATTACTTTTATTGTTATCAATATAACATGCATTATTACCCGTATTATACTGTTATTATCGCTAGAACTATAATAATTCTACTTATTACTATTATTATTATCAATATAACGTGCATTATTAACCATATTGTACTCTTATTACCGCTAGAACTATAATGATTATACTTATTACTTTTATTATTGTCAATATAACATGCATTATTACCCGTATTATACTGTTATTATCGCTAGAACTATAATAACTATACTTATTACTATTATTATTATCAGTATAACATGCATTATTACTCGTATTATGCTGTTATTATCGCAAGAATTATAATAATCATACTTATTACTTTTATTGTTATCAATATAACATGCATTATCACCCATATTATAGACTTATTATCGCTAGAACTGTAGTAATTATACTTATTACTTTTACTCTTATCAATATAGCGTACATTATTACCCATGTTATGCATTTATTATCGCTACAACTATAATAATTATACTTATTACTTTTATTGTTATCAATATAACATGCATTATTACCCGTATTATACTGTTATTTTTGCTAGAACTATAATAATCATACCTACTACTTTCATTATTATCAATATAACGTGCATTATTACCCGTATTATGCAGTTATCATCGCTAGAACTATAATAATTATACTTATTACTTTTATTGTTATCAATATGACATGCATTATCACCCATATTATAGACTTATTATCGCTAGAACTGTAGTAATTTTACTTATTACTTTTACTCTTATCAATATAGCGTACATTATTACCCATGTTATGCATTTATTATCGCTACAACTATAATAATTATACTTATTACTTTTATTGTTATCAATATAACATGCATTATTACCCGTATTATACTGTTATTATTGCTAGAACTATAATAATCATACTTATTACTATTATTATTATCAACTTAACGTGCATTATTAACCATATTATGCAGTTATTATCGCTAGAACTATAATAACTATACCTATTACTTTTATTGTTATCAATATAACGTGCGTTATCACCCATACTATGCATTTATTGTCGTAAGAACTATAATAATCATACCGATTACTTTTATTATTATCAGTATAACGTGCATTATCACCCATATTATGCAGTTATTATCGCTAGAACTATAATAATTATACTTATTACTTTTATTGTTATCAATATAACATGCATTATCACCCATATTATAGACTTATTATCGCTAGAACTTTAGTAATTATACTTATTACTTTTACTATTATCAATATAGCGTACATTATTACCCATGTTATGCATTTATTATCGCTACAACTATAATAATTATACTTATTACTTTTATTGTTACCAATATAACGTGCATTATTAACCATATTATGCAGTTATTATCGCTAGAACTATAATAACTATACCTATTACTTTTATTATTATCAGTATAACGTGCATTATCACCCATATTATGCAGTTATTATCGCTAGAACTATAATAATTATACTTATTACTTTTATTATTATCAATATAACGTGCATTATAACCCATATTATAGACTTATTATTGCTAGAACTATAGTAATTATACTTATTACTTTTATTGTTATCAATATAACATGCATTATAACCCATATTATAGACTTATTATCGCTAGAACTATAATAATCATACTTATTACTATTATTATTATCAACTGAACGTGCATTATTAACCATATTATGCAGTTATTATCGCTAGAACTGTAATAACTATACCTATTACTTTTATTGTTATCAATATAACGTGCGTTATCACCCATACTATGCATTTATTGTCGTAAGAACTATAATAATCATACCGATTACTTTTATTATTATCAATATAACATGCATTATTACCCGTATTCTACTGTTATTATCACTAGAACTATAGTAATTATACTTATTACATTTATTGTTATCAATATAACATGCATTATTACCCGTATTATACTGTTATTATCGCTAGAACTGTAATAATTCTACTTATTACTTTTATTATTATCAATATAACGTGCATTATTAACCATATTATGCATTTATTATCGCAAGAACTATAATAATCATACTTATTACTTTTATTATTATCAATATAACGTGCATTATTAATCATACTATGCAGTTATTATCGCTAGAACTATAATAACAATACCTATTACTTTTATTGTCATCAATATAACGTGCATTATTACCCATATTATGCATTTATTATCGCTAGGACTGTAATAATTATACTTATTACTTTTATTATTATCAATATAACATGCATTATTACCCGTATTATACTGTTATTACCGCTAGAACTATAATGATTATACTTATTACTTTTATTATTGTCAATATAACATGCATTATTACCCGTATTATACTGTTATTATCGCTAGAACTATAATAACTATACTTATTACTATTATTATTATCAGTATAACATGCATTATTACTCGTATTATGCTGTTATTATCACAAGAACTATAATAATCATACTTATTACTTTTATTGTTATCAATATAACATTCATTATCACCCATATTATAGACTTATTATCGCTAGAACTGTAGTAATTATACTTATTACTTTCATTATTATCAATATAACGTGCATTATTACCAATATTATGCAGTTATAATCGCTAGAACTATAATAATTATACTTATTACTTTTATTGTTATCAATATATCATGCATTATTACCCGTATTATACTGTTATTATCGCTAGAACTATAATAACTATACTTATTACTTTTATTGTTATCAATATAACATGCATTATTACCCGTATTATACTGTTATTATCGCTAGAACTATAATAATTCTACTTATTACTATTATTATTATCAATATAACGTGCATTATTAACCATATTGTACTCTTATTACCGCTAGAACTATAATGATTATACTTATTACTTTTATTATTGTCAATATAACATGCATTATTACCCGTATTATACTGTTATTATCGCTAGAACTATAATAACTATACTTATTACTATTATTATTATCAGTATAACATGCATTATTACTCGTATTATGCTGTTATTATCGCAAGAATTATAATAATCATACTTATTACTTTTATTGTTATCAATATAACATGCATTATCACCCATATTATAGACTTATTATCGCTAGAACTGTAGTAATTATACTTATTACTTTTACTCTTATCAATATAGCGTACATTATTACCCATGTTATGCATTTATTATCGCTACAACTATAATAATTATACTTATTACTTTTATTGTTATCAATATAACATGCATTATTACCCGTATTATACTGTTATTTTTGCTAGAACTATAATAATCATACCTACTACTTTCATTATTATCAATATAACGTGCATTATTACCCGTATTATGCAGTTATCATCGCTAGAACTATAATAATTATACTTATTACTTTTATTGTTATCAATATGACATGCATTATCACCCATATTATAGACTTATTATCGCTAGAACTGTAGTAATTTTACTTATTACTTTTACTCTTATCAATATAGCGTACATTATTACCCATGTTATGCATTTATTATCGCTACAACTATAATAATTATACTTATTACTTTTATTGTTATCAATATAACATGCATTATTACCCGTATTATACTGTTATTATTGCTAGAACTATAATAATCATACTTATTACTATTATTATTATCAACTTAACGTGCATTATTAACCATATTATGCAGTTATTATCGCTAGAACTATAATAACTATACCTATTACTTTTATTGTTATCAATATAACGTGCGTTATCACCCATACTATGCATTTATTGTCGTAAGAACTATAATAATCATACCGATTACTTTTATTATTATCAGTATAACGTGCATTATCACCCATATTATGCAGTTATTATCGCTAGAACTATAATAATTATACTTATTACTTTTATTGTTATCAATATAACATGCATTATCACCCATATTATAGACTTATTATCGCTAGAACTTTAGTAATTATACTTATTACTTTTACTATTATCAATATAGCGTACATTATTACCCATGTTATGCATTTATTATCGCTACAACTATAATAATTATACTTATTACTTTTATTGTTACCAATATAACGTGCATTATTAACCATATTATGCAGTTATTATCGCTAGAACTATAATAACTATACCTATTACTTTTATTATTATCAGTATAACGTGCATTATCACCCATATTATGCAGTTATTATCGCTAGAACTATAATAATTATACTTATTACTTTTATTATTATCAATATAACGTGCATTATAACCCATATTATAGACTTATTATTGCTAGAACTATAGTAATTATACTTATTACTTTTATTGTTATCAATATAACATGCATTATAACCCATATTATAGACTTATTATCGCTAGAACTATAATAATCATACTTATTACTATTATTATTATCAACTGAACGTGCATTATTAACCATATTATGCAGTTATTATCGCTAGAACTGTAATAACTATACCTATTACTTTTATTGTTATCAATATAACGTGCGTTATCACCCATACTATGCATTTATTGTCGTAAGAACTATAATAATCATACCGATTACTTTTATTATTATCAATATAACATGCATTATTACCCGTATTATACTGTTATTATCACTAGAACTATAGTAATTATACTTATTACATTTATTGTTATCAATATAACATGCATTATTACCCGTATTATACTGTTATTATCGCTAGAACTGTAATAATTCTACTTATTACTTTTATTATTATCAATATAACGTGCATTATTAACCATATTATGCAGTTATTATCGCTAGAACTATAATAACTATACCTATTACTTTTATTGTTATCAATATAACGTGCATTATCACCCATACTATGCATTTATTATCGCAAGAACTATAATAATCATAGCTATTACTTTTATTATTATCAGTATAACGTGCATTATCACCCATATTATGCAGTTGTTATCGCTAGAACTATAATAATTATACTTATTACTTTTATTGTTATCAATATAACATGCATTATCACCCATATTATAGACTTATTATTGCTAGAACTATAGTAATTATACTTATTACTTTTATTGTTATCAATATAACATGCATTATCACCCATATTATAGACTTATTATCGCTAGAACTGTAGTAATTATACTTATTACTTTTACTATTATCAATATAGCGTACATTATTACCCATGTTATGCATTTATTATCGCTACAACTATAATAATTATACTTATTACTTTTATTGTTACCAATATAACGTGCATTATTAACCATATTATGCAGTTATTATCGCTAGAACTATAATAACTATACCTATTACTTTTATTGTTATCAATATAACGTGCATTATTACCCATATTATGCATTTATTATCGCAAGAACTATAATAATCATACTTATTACTTTTATTATTATCAATATAACGTGCATTATAACCCATATTATAGACTTATTATCGCTAGAACTGTAGTAATTATACTTATTACTTTTATTATTATCAATATAACATGCATTATTACCCGTATTATACTGTTATTATCGCTAGAACTATAATAATTATACTTATTACTTTTATTGTTATCCATATATCATGCATTATTACCCGCATTATACTGTTATTATCGCTAGAACTATAATAATTATACTTATTATTTTTATTATTGTCATTATAACATGCATTATTACCCGTGTTATACTGTTATTATCGCTAGAACTATAATAATTATACTTATTACTTTCATTATTATCAATATAACGTGCATTATTACCCATATTATGCAGTTATTATCGCTAGAGCTATAATAATTGTACTTATTACTTTTATTGTTATCAATATAACATGCATTATCACCCATATTATAGACTTATTATTGCTAGAACTATAGTAATTATACTTATTACTTTTATTGTTATCAATATAACATGCATTATCACCCATATTATAGACTTATTATCGCTAGAACTGTAGTAATTATACTTATTACTTTTACTATTATCAATATAGCGTACATTATTACCCATGTTATGCATTTATTATCGCTACAACTATAATAATTATACTTATTACTTTTATTGTTATCCAGATATCATGCATTATTACCCGTATTATACTGTTATTATCGCTAGAACTAAAATAATCATACTTATTACTATCATTATTATCAATATAACGTGCATTATTACCCAAATTATGCAGTTATTATCCCTAGAACTATAATAATTATACTTATTACTTTTATTGTTCTCAATATAACATGCATTATAACCCATATTATAGACTTATTATCGCTAGAACTGTAGTAATTATACTTATTACTTTCATTATTATCAATATAACGTGCATTATTAACCATATTATGCAGTTATTATCGCTAGAACTATAATAACAGTACCTATTACTTTTATTGCCATCAATATAACGTGCATTATTACCCATATTATGCATTTATTATCGCTAGAACTGTAATAATTATACTTATTACTTTTATTATTATCAATATAACATGCATTATTACCCGTATTATACTGTTATTATCGCTAGAACTATAATGATTATACTTATTACTATTATTATTATCAATATAACGTGCAGTATTACCCATATTATAGACTTATTATCGCTAGAACTGTAGTAATTATACTTATTACTTTTATTATTATGAATATAGCGTACATTATTACCCATGCTATGCATTTATTATCGCTACAACTATAATAAATATACCTATTACTTTTATTGTTATCAATATAACGTGCATTATTACCCATATTATGCATTTATTACCGCTAGAACTGTAACAATTATACTTATTACTTTTATTATTATCAATATAACATGCATTATTACCCGTATTATACTGTTATTATCGCTAGAACTATAATAATTATACTTATTACTTTTATTGTCATCAATATATCATGCATTATTACCCGTATTATACTGTGATTATTGCTAGAACTATAATGATTATACTTATTACATTTACTATTATCAATATAACATGCATTATTACCCGTATTATGCTGTTATTATCGCAAGAACTATAATAATCATACTTATTACTCTTATTATTATCAATATAACGTGCATTATTAACCATATTATGCATTTATTATCGCAAGAACTATAATAATCATACTTATTACTTTTATTATTATCAATATAACGTGCATTATTAATCATACTATGCAGTTATTATCGCTAGAACTATAATAACAATACCTATTACTTTTATTGTCATCAATATAACGTGCATTATTACCCATATTATGCATTTATTATCGCTAGGACTGTAATAATTATACTTATTACTTTTATTATTATCAATATAACATGCATTATTACCCGTATTATACTGTTATTATCGCTAGAACTATAATAATTATACTTATTACTTTTATTGTTACCAATATAACGTGCATTATTAACCATATTATGCAGTTATTATCGCTAGAACTATAATAACTATACCTATTACTTTTATTGTTATCAATATAACGTGCATTATTACCCATATTATGCATTTATTATCGCAAGAACTATAATAATCATACTTATTACTTTTATTATTATCAATATAACGTGCATTATAACCCATATTATAGACTTATTATCGCTAGAACTGTAGTAATTATACTTATTACTTTTATTATTATCAATATAACATGCATTATTACCCGTATTATACTGTTATTATCGCTAGAACTATAATAATTATACTTATTACTTTTATTGTTATCCATATATCATGCATTATTACCCGCATTATACTGTTATTATCGCTAGAACTATAATAATTATACTTATTATTTTTATTATTGTCATTATAACATGCATTATTACCCGTGTTATACTGTTATTATCGCTAGAACTATAATAATTATACTTATTACTTTCATTATTATCAATATAACGTGCATTATTACCCATATTATGCAGTTATTATCGCTAGAGCTATAATAATTGTACTTATTACTTTTATTGTTATCAATATAACATGCATTATCACCCATATTATAGACTTATTATTGCTAGAACTATAGTAATTATACTTATTACTTTTATTGTTATCAATATAACATGCATTATCACCCATATTATAGACTTATTATCGCTAGAACTGTAGTAATTATACTTATTACTTTTACTATTATCAATATAGCGTACATTATTACCCATGTTATGCATTTATTATCGCTACAACTATAATAATTATACTTATTACTTTTATTGTTATCCAGATATCATGCATTATTACCCGTATTATACTGTTATTATCGCTAGAACTAAAATAATCATACTTATTACTATCATTATTATCAATATAACGTGCATTATTACCCAAATTATGCAGTTATTATCCCTAGAACTATAATAATTATACTTATTACTTTTATTGTTCTCAATATAACATGCATTATAACCCATATTATAGACTTATTATCGCTAGAACTGTAGTAATTATACTTATTACTTTCATTATTATCAATATAACGTGCATTATTAACCATATTATGCAGTTATTATCGCTAGAACTATAATAACAGTACCTATTACTTTTATTGCCATCAATATAACGTGCATTATTACCCATATTATGCATTTATTATCGCTAGAACTGTAATAATTATACTTATTACTTTTATTATTATCAATATAACATGCATTATTACCCGTATTATACTGTTATTATCGCTAGAACTATAATGATTATACTTATTACTATTATTATTATCAATATAACGTGCAGTATTACCCATATTATAGACTTATTATCGCTAGAACTGTAGTAATTATACTTATTACTTTTATTATTATGAATATAGCGTACATTATTACCCATGCTATGCATTTATTATCGCTACAACTATAATAAATATACCTATTACTTTTATTGTTATCAATATAACGTGCATTATTACCCATATTATGCATTTATTACCGCTAGAACTGTAACAATTATACTTATTACTTTTATTATTATCAATATAACATGCATTATTACCCGTATTATACTGTTATTATCGCTAGAACTATAATAATTATACTTATTACTTTTATTGTCATCAATATATCATGCATTATTACCCGTATTATACTGTGATTATTGCTAGAACTATAATGATTATACTTATTACATTTACTATTATCAATATAACATGCATTATTACCCGTATTATGCTGTTATTATCGCAAGAACTATAATAATCATACTTATTACTCTTATTATTATCAATATAACGTGCATTATTAACCATATTATGCATTTATTATCGCAAGAACTATAATAATCATACTTATTACTTTTATTATTATCAATATAACGTGCATTATTAATCATACTATGCAGTTATTATCGCTAGAACTATAATAACAATACCTATTACTTTTATTGTCATCAATATAACGTGCATTATTACCCATATTATGCATTTATTATCGCTAGGACTGTAATAATTATACTTATTACTTTTATTATTATCAATATAACATGCATTATTACCCGTATTATACTGTTATTATCGCTAGAACTATAATAATTATACTTATTACTTTTATTGTTACCAATATAACGTGCATTATTAACCATATTATGCAGTTATTATCGCTAGAACTATAATAACTATACCTATTACTTTTATTGTTATCAATATAACGTGCATTATTACCCATATTATGCATTTATTATCGCAAGAACTATAATAATCATACTTATTACTTTTATTATTATCAATATAACGTGCATTATAACCCATATTATAGACTTATTATCGCTAGAACTGTAGTAATTATACTTATTACTTTTATTATTATCAATATAACATGCATTATTACCCGTATTATACTGTTATTATCGCTAGAACTATAATAATTATACTTATTACTTTTATTGTTATCCATATATCATGCATTATTACCCGCATTATACTGTTATTATCGCTAGAACTATAATAATTATACTTATTATTTTTATTATTGTCATTATAACATGCATTATTACCCGTGTTATACTGTTATTATCGCTAGAACTATAATAATTATACTTATTACTTTCATTATTATCAATATAACGTGCATTATTACCCATATTATGCAGTTATTATCGCTAGAGCTATAATAATTGTACTTATTACTTTTATTGTTATCAATATAACATGCATTATCACCCATATTATAGACTTATTATTGCTAGAACTATAGTAATTATACTTATTACTTTTATTGTTATCAATATAACATGCATTATCACCCATATTATAGACTTATTATCGCTAGAACTGTAGTAATTATACTTATTACTTTTACTATTATCAATATAGCGTACATTATTACCCATGTTATGCATTTATTATCGCTACAACTATAATAATTATACTTATTACTTTTATTGTTATCCAGATATCATGCATTATTACCCGTATTATACTGTTATTATCGCTAGAACTAAAATAATCATACTTATTACTATCATTATTATCAATATAACGTGCATTATTACCCAAATTATGCAGTTATTATCCCTAGAACTATAATAATTATACTTATTACTTTTATTGTTCTCAATATAACATGCATTATAACCCATATTATAGACTTATTATCGCTAGAACTGTAGTAATTATACTTATTACTTTCATTATTATCAATATAACGTGCATTATTAACCATATTATGCAGTTATTATCGCTAGAACTATAATAACAGTACCTATTACTTTTATTGCCATCAATATAACGTGCATTATTACCCATATTATGCATTTATTATCGCTAGAACTGTAATAATTATACTTATTACTTTTATTATTATCAATATAACATGCATTATTACCCGTATTATACTGTTATTATCGCTAGAACTATAATGATTATACTTATTACTATTATTATTATCAATATAACGTGCAGTATTACCCATATTATAGACTTATTATCGCTAGAACTGTAGTAATTATACTTATTACTTTTATTATTATGAATATAGCGTACATTATTACCCATGCTATGCATTTATTATCGCTACAACTATAATAAATATACCTATTACTTTTATTGTTATCAATATAACGTGCATTATTACCCATATTATGCATTTATTACCGCTAGAACTGTAACAATTATACTTATTACTTTTATTATTATCAATATAACATGCATTATTACCCGTATTATACTGTTATTATCGCTAGAACTATAATAATTATACTTATTACTTTTATTGTCATCAATATATCATGCATTATTACCCGTATTATACTGTGATTATTGCTAGAACTATAATGATTATACTTATTACATTTACTATTATCAATATAACATGCATTATTACCCGTATTATGCTGTTATTATCGCAAGAACTATAATAATCATACTTATTACTCTTATTATTATCAATATAACGTGCATTATTAACCATATTATGCATTTATTATCGCAAGAACTATAATAATCATACTTATTACTTTTATTATTATCAATATAACGTGCATTATTAATCATACTATGCAGTTATTATCGCTAGAACTATAATAACAATACCTATTACTTTTATTGTCATCAATATAACGTGCATTATTACCCATATTATGCATTTATTATCGCTAGGACTGTAATAATTATACTTATTACTTTTATTATTATCAATATAACATGCATTATTACCCGTATTATACTGTTATTACCGCTAGAACTATAATGATTATACTTATTACTTTTATTATTGTCAATATAACATGCATTATTACCCGTATTATACTGTTATTATCGCTAGAACTATAATAACTATACTTATTACTATTATTATTATCAGTATAACATGCATTATTACTCGTATTATGCTGTTATTATCACAAGAACTATAATAATCATACTTATTACTTTTATTGTTATCAATATAACATTCATTATCACCCATATTATAGACTTATTATCGCTAGAACTGTAGTAATTATACTTATTACTTTCATTATTATCAATATAACGTGCATTATTACCAATATTATGCAGTTATAATCGCTAGAACTATAATAATTATACTTATTACTTTTATTGTTATCAATATATCATGCATTATTACCCGTATTATACTGTTATTATCGCTAGAACTATAATAACTATACTTATTACTTTTATTGTTATCAATATAACATGCATTATTACCCGTATTATACTGTTATTATCGCTAGAACTATAATAATTCTACTTATTACTATTATTATTATCAATATATCGTGCATTATTAACCATATTGTACTCTTATTACCGCTAGAACTATAATGATTATACTTATTACTTTTATTATTGTCAATATAACATGCATTATTACCCGTATTATACTGTTATTATCGCTAGAACTATAATAACTATACTTATTACTATTATTATTATCAGTATAACATGCATTATTACTCGTATTATGCTGTTATTATCGCAAGAATTATAATAATCATACTTATTACTTTTATTGTTATCAATATAACATGCATTATCACCCATATTATAGACTTATTATCGCTAGAACTGTAGTAATTATACTTATTACTTTTACTCTTATCAATATAGCGTACATTATTACCCATGTTATGCATTTATTATCGCTACAACTATAATAATTATACTTATTACTTTTATTGTTATCAATATAACATGCATTATTACCCGTATTATACTGTTATTTTTGCTAGAACTATAATAATCATACCTACTACTTTCATTATTATCAATATAACGTGCATTATTACCCGTATTATGCAGTTATCATCGCTAGAACTATAATAATTATACTTATTACTTTTATTGTTATCAATATGACATGCATTATCACCCATATTATAGACTTATTATCGCTAGAACTGTAGTAATTATACTTATTACTTTTACTCTTATCAATATAGCGTACATTATTACCCATGTTATGCATTTATTATCGCTACAACTATAATAATTATAGTTATTACTTTTATTGTTATCAATATAACATGCATTATTACCCGTATTATACTGTTATTATTGCTAGTACTATAATAATCATACTTATTACTTTTATTATTATCAATGTAACGTGCATTAGGACCAATATTATAGGCTTATTATCGCTAGAACTGTAGTAATTATACTTATTACTTTTACTATTATCAATATAGCGTGCATTATTACCCATATTACGCAGTTATTATCGCTAGAACTATAATAATTATACTTATTACTTTTATTGTTATCAATATATCATGCATTATTACCCGTATTATACTGTTATTATCGCTAGAACTAAAATAATTATACTTATTACCATCATTATTATCAATATAACGTGCATTATTACCCATACTATGCATTTATTATCGCAAGAACTATAATAATCATACCTATTACTTTTATTATTATCAACATAACGTGCATTATTAATCATATTATGCAGTTATTATCGCTAGAACTATAATAACTATACCTATTACTTTTATTGTTATCAATATAACGTGCATTATCACCCATACTGTGCATTTATTATCGCAAGAACTATAATAATCATACCTATTACTTTTATTATTATCAATATAACGTGCATTATTAACCATATTATGCAGTTATTATCGCAAGAACTATAATAATCATACCTATTACTTTTATTATTATCAGTATAACGTGCATTATTACCCATATTATGCAGTTATTATCGCTAGAACTATAATAATTATACTTATTACTTTTATTGTTATCAATATAACATGCATTATCACCCATGTTATAGACTTATTATCGCTAGAACTGTAGTAATTATACTTATTACTTTTACTATTATGAATATAGCGTACATTGTTACCAATATTATGCTGTTATTATCGCTAGAACTATAATAATTATACTTATTACTTTTATTGTTATCAATATAACATGCATTATCACCCATATTATAGACTTATTATCGCTAGAACTTTAGTAATTATACTTATTACTTTTACTATTATGAATATAGCGTACATTATTACCCATGTTATGCATTTATTATCGCTACAACTATAATAAATATACCTATTACTTTTATTGTTATCAATATAACATGCACTATTACCCATATAGTACAGTTACTATCTCTAGAACTGTGATAATAGTCCTTATTACTTTTATTGTTATCAACATAACATGCATTATTACCCATATAATACACTTTCTATCGCTAGAACTCCAATAATTATACTCATTACTCCCGATATTATCAATATAACATGCACTATTACCCATATAATACAGTTATTATCGCTAGAACTGTAATAATTATACTTATTACTTTTATTGTTATCAATATAACATGCATTATTACCCATATTATGCAGTTATTATCGCTAGAACTATAATAAATATACTTAGTACTTTTATTATTATCAATATAACATGTATTATTACCAATATTTTACTATTATTATCGCCAGAACTATAATAAATATACTTAGTACTTTTATTATTATCAATATAACATGTATTATTACCAATATTTTACTATTATTATCGCCAGAACTATAATAATTATACTTATTACTTTTATTACTATCAATATAACGTGCATTATTACCCATATTATGCATTTATTATCGCTAGAACTATAATAATTATACTTATTACTTTTATTGTTATCAATATAACATGCATTATCACCCATATTATAGACTTATTATCGCTAGAACTGTAGTAATTATACTTACTACATTTATTGTTATCAATATAACATGCATTATTACCCGTATTATACTGTTATTATCGCTAGAACTATAATAATTCTACTCATTACTACTATTGTTATCAATATAATGTGCATTATTACCCGTATTGTATTGTTATTACCGCTATAACTATAATGATATACTTATTTCTTTTATTATTGTCAATATAACATACATTATTACCCGCATTATACTGTTATTATCGCTAGAACTATAATAATTATACTTATTACTTTCATTATTATCAATATAACGTGCATTATTACCCATACTATGCATTTATTATCGCAAGAACTATAATAATCATACCTATTACTTTTATTATTATCAACATAACGTGCATTATTAATCATATTATGCAGTTATTATCGCTAGAACTATAATAACTATACCTATTACTTTTATTGTTATCAATATAACGTGCATTATCACCCATACTATGCATTTATTATCGCAAGAACTATAATAATCATACCTATTACTTTTATTATTATCAATATAACGTGCATTATTACCCATATTATGCAGTTATTATCGCTAGAACTATAATAATTATACTTATTACTTTTATTGTTATCAATATAACATGCATTATCACCCATGTTATAGACTTATTATCGCTAGAACTGTAGTAATTATACTTATTACTTTTACTATTATGAATATAGCGTACATTGTTACCAATATTATGCTGTTATTATCGCTAGAACTATAATAATTATACTTATTACTTTTATTGTTATCAATATACCATGCATTATCACCCATATTATAGACTTATTATCGCTGGAACTTTAGTAATTATACTTATTACTTCTACTATTATGAATATAGCGTACATTATTACCCATGTTATGCATTTATTATCGCTACAACTATAATAAATATACCTATTACTTTTATTGTTATCAATATAACATGCACTATTACCCATATAGTACAGTTACTATCTCTAGAACTGTGATAATAGTCCTTATTACTTTTATTGTTATCAACATAACATGCATTATTACCCATATAATACACTTTCTATCGCTAGAACTCCAATAATTATACTCATTACTCCCGATATTATCAATATAACATGCACTATTACCCATATAATACAGTTATTATCGCTAGAACTGTAATAATTATACTTATTACTTTTATTGTTATCAATATAACATGCATTATTACCCATATTATGCAGTTATTATCGCTAGAACTATAATAAATATACTTAGTACTTTTATTATTATCAATATAACATGTATTATTACCAATATTTTACTATTATTATCGCCAGAACTATAATAAATATACTTAGTACTTTTTTTATTATCAATATAACATGTATTATTACCAATATTTTACTATTATTATCGCCAGAACTATAATAATTATACTTATTACTCCCGATATTATCAATACAACATGCACTATTACCCATATAATACAGTTATTATCGCTAGAACTGTAATAATTATACTTATTACTTTTATTATTATAAATATAACATGCATTATTACCCATATTATGCAGTTATTATCGCTAGAACTATAATAATTATACTTATTACTTTTATTATCATCAATATAGCATGCATTATTATCCATATTATGTAGTTATTATCGCTAGAACTGTAAAAAATATACTTATTACTTTTATTATTATCAATATAACATGCACTATTACCCATATAGTACATTTACTATCTCTAGAACTGTGATAATAGTCCTTATAACTTTTTTTGTTATCAATATAACATGCATTATTACCCATATTTTACTATTATTATCGCCAGAAGTATAATAATTATACTTATTACTCCGGATATTATCAATATAACTTGCATTATTACCCATATAATACACTTTCTATCGCTAGAACTCTAATAATTATACTCATTACTCCCGATATTATCAATATAACATGCACTATTACCCATATAATACAGTTATTTTCGCTAGAACTGTAATAATTGTACTTATTACTTTTATTATTATCAATATAACATGCATTATTACCCATATTATGCTGTTATTATCCATAGAACTGTAATAATTATACTTATTACTTTTATCATTATCAATAGAACATGCATTATTTCCCATATTATGCAGTTATTATCGCTAGAACTATAATAAATATACTTATTACTTTTATTATTACCAACATAACACGCATTATTACCTCTATTATGCAGTTATTATCGCTGGAACTATAATAAATATACTTATTACATTTATTATTATCAATACAACATGCACTATTACCCATATAATACAGTTATTATCGCTAGAACTGTAATAATTATACTTATTAATTTTATTATTATGAATATAACATGCATTATTACCCATATTATGCAGTTATTATCGCTAGAACTATAATAAATATACTTATTACTGTTATTATTATCAATATATCATGCATTATTACCCATATTTTGCTATCATTATCGCTAGGACTGCAATAATTACATTTATTACTCCCGACATTATCAATATAACATGCATTATTACCCTTAAGATGCAGTTATAATCGCTAGAACTGTAAAAATTATACTTATTACTTTTATTATAATCAATATAACATGCATTATTAACCATATTATTCAGTTATTATCGCTAGAACTGTAATAATTATACTTATTACTTTTATTATCATCAATATAGCATGCATTATTATCCATATTATGTAGTTATTATCGCTAGAACTGTAAAAAATATACTTATTACTTTTATTATTATCAATATAACATGCACTATTACCCATATAGTACATTTACTATCTCTAGAACTGTGATAATAGTCCTTATTACTTTTATTGTTATCAACATAACATGCATTATTACCCATATAATACACTTTCTATCGCTAGAACTCCAATAATTATACTCATTACTCCCGATATTATCAATATAACATGCACTATTACCCATATAATACAGTTATTATCGCCAGAACTGTAATAATTATACTTATTACTTTTATTGTTATCAATATAACATGCATTATTACCCATATTATGCAGTTATTATCGCTAGAACTATAATAAATATACTTAGTACTTTTATTATTATCAATATAACATGTATTATTACCAATATTTTACTATTATTATCGCCAGAACTATAATAAATATACTTAGTACTTTTATTATTATCAATATAACATGTATTATTACCAATATTTTACTATTATTATCGCCAGAACTATAATAATTATACTTATTACTCCCGATATTATCAATACAACATGCACTATTACCCATATAATACAGTTATTATCGCTAGAACTAAAATAATCATACTTATTACTATCATTATTATCAATATAACGTGCATTATTACCCAAATTATGCAGTTATTATCCCTAGAACTATAATAATTATACTTATTACTTTTATTGTTCTCAATATAACATGCATTATAACCCATATTATAGACTTATTATCGCTAGAACTGTAGTAATTATACTTATTACTTTCATTATTATCAATATAACGTGCATTATTAACCATATTATGCAGTTATTATCGCTAGAACTATAATAACAGTACCTATTACTTTTATTGCCATCAATATAACGTGCATTATTACCCATATTATGCATTTATTATCGCTAGAACTGTAATAATTATACTTATTACTTTTATTATTATCAATATAACATGCATTATTACCCGTATTATACTGTTATTATCGCTAGAACTATAATGATTATACTTATTACTATTATTATTATCAATATAACGTGCAGTATTACCCATATTATAGACTTATTATCGCTAGAACTGTAGTAATTATACTTATTACTTTTATTATTATGAATATAGCGTACATTATTACCCATGCTATGCATTTATTATCGCTACAACTATAATAAATATACCTATTACTTTTATTGTTATCAATATAACGTGCATTATTACCCATATTATGCATTTATTACCGCTAGAACTGTAACAATTATACTTATTACTTTTATTATTATCAATATAACATGCATTATTACCCGTATTATACTGTTATTATCGCTAGAACTATAATAATTATACTTATTACTTTTATTGTCATCAATATATCATGCATTATTACCCGTATTATACTGTGATTATTGCTAGAACTATAATGATTATACTTATTACATTTACTATTATCAATATAACATGCATTATTACCCGTATTATGCTGTTATTATCGCAAGAACTATAATAATCATACTTATTACTCTTATTATTATCAATATAACGTGCATTATTAACCATATTATGCATTTATTATCGCAAGAACTATAATAATCATACTTATTACTTTTATTATTATCAATATAACGTGCATTATTAATCATACTATGCAGTTATTATCGCTAGAACTATAATAACAATACCTATTACTTTTATTGTCATCAATATAACGTGCATTATTACCCATATTATGCATTTATTATCGCTAGGACTGTAATAATTATACTTATTACTTTTATTATTATCAATATAACATGCATTATTACCCGTATTATACTGTTATTACCGCTAGAACTATAATGATTATACTTATTACTTTTATTATTGTCAATATAACATGCATTATTACCCGTATTATACTGTTATTATCGCTAGAACTATAATAACTATACTTATTACTATTATTATTATCAGTATAACATGCATTATTACTCGTATTATGCTGTTATTATCACAAGAACTATAATAATCATACTTATTACTTTTATTGTTATCAATATAACATTCATTATCACCCATATTATAGACTTATTATCGCTAGAACTGTAGTAATTATACTTATTACTTTCATTATTATCAATATAACGTGCATTATTACCAATATTATGCAGTTATAATCGCTAGAACTATAATAATTATACTTATTACTTTTATTGTTATCAATATATCATGCATTATTACCCGTATTATACTGTTATTATCGCTAGAACTATAATAACTATACTTATTACTTTTATTGTTATCAATATAACATGCATTATTACCCGTATTATACTGTTATTATCGCTAGAACTATAATAATTCTACTTATTACTATTATTATTATCAATATAACGTGCATTATTAACCATATTGTACTCTTATTACCGCTAGAACTATAATGATTATACTTATTACTTTTATTATTGTCAATATAACATGCATTATTACCCGTATTATACTGTTATTATCGCTAGAACTATAATAACTATACTTATTACTATTATTATTATCAGTATAACATGCATTATTACTCGTATTATGCTGTTATTATCGCAAGAATTATAATAATCATACTTATTACTTTTATTGTTATCAATATAACATGCATTATCACCCATATTATAGACTTATTATCGCTAGAACTGTAGTAATTATACTTATTACTTTTACTCTTATCAATATAGCGTACATTATTACCCATGTTATGCATTTATTATCGCTACAACTATAATAATTATACTTATTACTTTTATTGTTATCAATATAACATGCATTATTACCCGTATTATACTGTTATTTTTGCTAGAACTATAATAATCATACCTACTACTTTCATTATTATCAATATAACGTGCATTATTACCCGTATTATGCAGTTATCATCGCTAGAACTATAATAATTATACTTATTACTTTTATTGTTATCAATATGACATGCATTATCACCCATATTATAGACTTATTATCGCTAGAACTGTAGTAATTATACTTATTACTTTTACTCTTATCAATATAGCGTACATTATTACCCATGTTATGCATTTATTATCGCTACAACTATAATAATTATAGTTATTACTTTTATTGTTATCAATATAACATGCATTATTACCCGTATTATACTGTTATTATTGCTAGTACTATAATAATCATACTTATTACTTTTATTATTATCAATGTAACGTGCATTAGGACCAATATTATAGGCTTATTATCGCTAGAACTGTAGTAATTATACTTATTACTTTTACTATTATCAATATAGCGTGCATTATTACCCATATTACGCAGTTATTATCGCTAGAACTATAATAATTATACTTATTACTTTTATTGTTATCAATATATCATGCATTATTACCCGTATTATACTGTTATTATCGCTAGAACTAAAATAATTATACTTATTACCATCATTATTATCAATATAACGTGCATTATTACCCATACTATGCATTTATTATCGCAAGAACTATAATAATCATACCTATTACTTTTATTATTATCAACATAACGTGCATTATTAATCATATTATGCAGTTATTATCGCTAGAACTATAATAACTATACCTATTACTTTTATTGTTATCAATATAACGTGCATTATCACCCATACTGTGCATTTATTATCGCAAGAACTATAATAATCATACCTATTACTTTTATTATTATCAATATAACGTGCATTATTAACCATATTATGCAGTTATTATCGCAAGAACTATAATAATCATACCTATTACTTTTATTATTATCAGTATAACGTGCATTATTACCCATATTATGCAGTTATTATCGCTAGAACTATAATAATTATACTTATTACTTTTATTGTTATCAATATAACATGCATTATCACCCATGTTATAGACTTATTATCGCTAGAACTGTAGTAATTATACTTATTACTTTTACTATTATGAATATAGCGTACATTGTTACCAATATTATGCTGTTATTATCGCTAGAACTATAATAATTATTCTTATTACTTTTATTGTTATCAATATAACATGCATTATCACCCATATTATAGACTTATTATCGCTAGAACTTTAGTAATTATACTTATTACTTTTACTATTATGAATATAGCGTACATTATTACCCATGTTATGCATTTATTATCGCTACAACTATAATAAATATACCTATTACTTTTATTGTTATCAATATAACATGCACTATTACCCATATAGTACAGTTACTATCTCTAGAACTGTGATAATAGTCCTTATTACTTTTATTGTTATCAACATAACATGCATTATTACCCATATAATACACTTTCTATCGCTAGAACTCCAATAATTATACTCATTACTCCCGATATTATCAATATAACATGCACTATTACCCATATAATACAGTTATTATCGCTAGAACTGTAATAATTATACTTATTACTTTTATTGTTATCAATATAACATGCATTATTACCCATATTATGCAGTTATTATCGCTAGAACTATAATAAATATACTTAGTACTTTTATTATTATCAATATAACATGTATTATTACCAATATTTTACTATTATTATCGCCAGAACTATAATAAATATACTTAGTACTTTTATTATTATCAATATAACATGTATTATTACCAATATTTTACTATTATTATCGCCAGAACTATAATAATTATACTTATTACTTTTATTACTATCAATATAACGTGCATTATTACCCATATTATGCATTTATTATCGCTAGAACTATAATAATTATACTTATTACTTTTATTGTTATCAATATAACATGCATTATCACCCATATTATAGACTTATTATCGCTAGAACTGTAGTAATTATACTTACTACATTTATTGTTATCAATATAACATGCATTATTACCCGTATTATACTGTTATTATCGCTAGAACTATAATAATTCTACTCATTACTACTATTGTTATCAATATAACGTGCATTATTACCCGTATTGTATTGTTATTACCGCTATAACTATAATGATATACTTATTTCTTTTATTATTGTCAATATAACATACATTATTACCCGCATTATACTGTTATTATCGCTAGAACTATAATAATTATACTTATTACTTTCATTATTATCAATATAACGTGCATTATTACCCATACTATGCATTTATTATCGCAAGAACTATAATAATCATACCTATTACTTTTATTATTATCAACATAACGTGCATTATTAATCATATTATGCAGTTATTATCGCTAGAACTATAATAACTATACCTATTACTTTTATTGTTATCAATATAACGTGCATTATCACCCATACTATGCATTTATTATCGCAAGAACTATAATAATCATACCTATTACTTTTATTATTATCAATATAACGTGCATTATTACCCATATTATGCAGTTATTATCGCTAGAACTATAATAATTATACTTATTACTTTTATTGTTATCAATATAACATGCATTATCACCCATGTTATAGACTTATTATCGCTAGAACTGTAGTAATTATACTTATTACTTTTACTATTATGAATATAGCGTACATTGTTACCAATATTATGCTGTTATTATCGCTAGAACTATAATAATTATACTTATTACTTTTATTGTTATCAATATACCATGCATTATCACCCATATTATAGACGTATTATCGCTGGAACTTTAGTAATTATACTTATTACTTCTACTATTATGAATATAGCGTACATTATTACCCATGTTATGCATTTATTATCGCTACAACTATAATAAATATACCTATTACTTTTATTGTTATCAATATAACATGCACTATTACCCATATAGTACAGTTACTATCTCTAGAACTGTGATAATAGTCCTTATTACTTTTATTGTTATCAACATAACATGCATTATTACCCATATAATACACTTTCTATCGCTAGAACTCCAATAATTATACTCATTACTCCCGATATTATCAATATAACATGCACTATTACCCATATAATACAGTTATTATCGCTAGAACTGTAATAATTATACTTATTACTTTTATTGTTATCAATATAACATGCATTATTACCCATATTATGCAGTTATTATCGCTAGAACTATAATAAATATACTTAGTACTTTTATTATTATCAATATAACATGTATTATTACCAATATTTTACTATTATTATCGCCAGAACTATAATAAATATACTTAGTACTTTTTTTATTATCAATATAACATGTATTATTACCAATATTTTACTATTATTATCGCCAGAACTATAATAATTATACTTATTACTCCCGATATTATCAATACAACATGCACTATTACCCATATAATACAGTTATTATCGCTAGAACTGTAATAATTATACTTATTACTTTTATTATTATAAATATAACATGCATTATTACCCATATTATGCAGTTATTATCGCTAGAACTATAATAATTATACTTATTACTTTTATTATCATCAATATAGCATGCATTATTATCCATATTATGTAGTTATTATCGCTAGAACTGTAAAAAATATACTTATTACTTTTATTATTATCAATATAACATGCACTATTACCCATATAGTACATTTACTATCTCTAGAACTGTGATAATAGTCCTTATTACTTTTTTTGTTATCAATATAACATGCATTATTACCCATATTTTACTATTATTATCGCCAGAAGTATAATAATTATACTTATTACTCCGGATATTATCAATATAACTTGCATTATTACCCATATAATACACTTTCTATCGCTAGAACTCTAATAATTATACTCATTACTCCCGATATTATCAATATAACATGCACTATTACCCATATAATACAGTTATTATCGCTAGAACTGTAATAATTATACTTATTACTTTTATTATTATCAATATAACATGCATTTTTACCCATATTATGCAGTTATTATCGCTAGAACTATAATAAGTATACTTATTACTTTTATTATTACCAACATAACACGCATTATTACCCATATTATTCAGTTATTATCGCTAGAACTGTAATAATTATACTTATTACTCCCGATATTATCAATATAACATGCACTATTACCCATATAATACAGTTATTTTCGCTAGAACTGTAATAATTGTACTTATTACTTTTATTATTATCAATATAACATGCATTATTACCCATATTATGCTGTTATTATCCATAGAACTGTAATAATTATACTTATTACTTTTATCATTATCAATAGAACATGCATTATTTCCCATATTATGCAGTTATTATCGCTAGAACTATAATAAATATACTTATTACTTTTATTATTACCAACATAACACGCATTATTACCTCTATTATGCAGTTATTATCGCTGGAACTATAATAAATATACTTATGACATTTATTATTATCAATACAACATGCATTATTACCCATATTATTCAGTTATTATCGCTAGAACTATAATAAATATACTTATTACATTTATTATTATCAATACAACATGCACAATTACCCATATAATACAGTTATTGTCGCTAGAACTGTATTAATTATACTTATTTCTTTTATTATTATCAATACAACATGCATTATTACCCATATTATTCAGTTATTATCGCTAGAACTATAATAAATATACTTATTACATTTATTATTATCAATACAACATGCACTATTACCCATATAATACAGTTATTATCGCTAGAACTGTAATAATTATACTTATTAATTTTATTATTATGAATATAACATGCATTATTACCCATATTATGCAGTTATTATCGCTAGAACTATAATAAATATACTTATTACTGTTATTATTATCAATATATCATGCATTATTACCCATATTTTGCTATCATTATCGCTAGGACTGCAATAATTACATTTATTACTCCCGACATTATCAATATAACATGCATTATTACCCTTAAGATGCAGTTATAATCGCTAGAACTGTAAAAATTATACTTATTACTTTTATTATAATCAATATAACATGCATTATTAACCATATTATTCAGTTATTATCGCTAGAACTGTAATAATTATACTTATTACTTTTATTATCATCAATATAGCATGCATTATTATCCATATTATGTAGTTATTATCGCTAGAACTGTAAAAAATATACTTATTACTTTTATTATTATCAATATAACATGCACTATTACCCATATAGTACATTTACTATCTCTAGAACTGTGATAATAGTCCTTATTACTTTTATTGTTATCAACATAACATGCATTATTACCCATATAATACACTTTCTATCGCTAGAACTCCAATAATTATACTCATTACTCCCGATATTATCAATATAACATGCACTATTACCCATATAATACAGTTATTATCGCTAGAACTGTAATAATTATACTTATTACTTTTATTGTTATCAATATAACATGCATTATTACCCATATTATGCAGTTATTATCGCTAGAACTATAATAAATATACTTAGTACTTTTATTATTATCAATATAACATGTATTATTACCAATATTTTACTATTATTATCGCCAGAACTATAATAAATATACTTAGTACTTTTATTATTATCAATATAACATGTATTATTACCAATATTTTACTATTATTATCGCCAGAACTATAATAATTATACTTATTACTCCCGATATTATCAATACAACATGCACTATTACCCATATAATACAGTTATTATCGCTAGAACTGTAATAATTATACTTATTACTTTTATTATTATGAATATAACATCTATTATTACCCATATTATGCAGTTATTATCGCTAGAACTATATTAAATATACTTATTACTGTTATTATTATCAATATATCATGCATTATTACCTATATTTTGCTATCATTATCGCTAGGACTGCAATAATTATATTTATTACTCCCGACATTATCAATATAACATGCATTATTACCCTTAAGATGCAGTTATAATCGCCAGAACTGTAATAATTATACTTATTACTTTTATTATCATCAATATAGCATGCATTATTATCCATATTATGTAGTTATTATCGCTAGAACTGTAAAAAATATACTTATTACTTTTATTATTATCAATATAACATGCACTATTACCCATATAGTACAGTTACTATCTCTAGAACTGTGATAATAGTCCTTATTACTTTTATTGTTATCAATATAACATGCATTATTACCCATATTTTACTATTATTATCGCCAGAAGTATAATAATTATACTTATTACTTCGGATATTATCAATATAACATGCATTATTACCCATACAATACATTTTCTATCGGTAGAACTGTAATAATTATACTTATTACTTTTATTGCTATCAATATAACATGCATTATTACCCATATTATGCAGTTATTATCGCTAGAACTATAATAAATATACTTATTACTTTTATTATTATCAATATAACATGTATTATTACCAATATTTTACTATTATTATCGCCAGAACTATAATAATTATACTTATTTCTCCCGATGTTATCAATATAACATGCACTATTACCCATATAATACAGTTATTGTCGCTAGAACTGTATTAATTATACTTATTTCTTTTATTATTATCAATACAACATGCATTATTACCCATATTATTCAGTTATTATCGCTGGAACTGTAATGATTATACTTATTGCTTTCATTATCATCAATATGGCATGCATTATTACCCATATTTTACTTTTATTATCGCCAGAACTATAATAATTATATTTATTACTCCCGACATTATCAATATAACATGCATTATTACCCATATTATTCAGTTATTATCGCTAGAACTATAATAAATATACTTATTACATTTATTATTATCAATACAACATGCACTATTACCCATATAATACAGTTATTATCGCTAGAACTGTAATAATTATACTTATTAATTTTATTATTATGAATATAACATGCATTATTACCCATATTATGCAGTTATTATCGCTAGAACTATAATAAATATACTTATTACTGTTATTATTATCAATATATCATGCATTATTACCCATATTTTGCTATCATTATCGCTAGGACTGCAATAATTACATTTATTACTCCCGACATTATCAATATAACATGCATTATTACCCTTAAGATGCAGTTATAATCGCTAGAACTGTAAAAATTATACTTATTACTTTTATTATAATCAATATAACATGCATTATTAACCATATTATTCAGTTATTATCGCTAGAACTGTAATAATTATACTTATTACTTTTATTATCATCAATATAGCATGCATTATTATCCATATTATGTAGTTATTATCGCTAGAACTGTAAAAAATATACTTATTACTTTTATTATTATCAATATAACATGCACTATTACCCATATAGTACATTTACTATCTCTAGAACTGTGATAATAGTCCTTATTACTTTTATTGTTATCAACATAACATGCATTATTACCCATATAATACACTTTCTATCGCTAGAACTCCAATAATTATACTCATTACTCCCGATATTATCAATATAACATGCACTATTACCCATATAATACAGTTATTATCGCCAGAACTGTAATAATTATACTTATTACTTTTATTGTTATCAATATAACATGCATTATTACCCATATTATGCAGTTATTATCGCTAGAACTATAATAAATATACTTAGTACTTTTATTATTATCAATATAACATGTATTATTACCAATATTTTACTATTATTATCGCCAGAACTATAATAAATATACTTAGTACTTTTATTATTATCAATATAACATGTATTATTACCAATATTTTACTATTATTATCGCCAGAACTATAATAATTATACTTATTACTCCCGATATTATCAATACAACATGCACTATTACCCATATAATACAGTTATTATCGCTAGAACTGTAATAATTATACTTATTACTTTTATTATTATGAATATAACATCTATTATCACCCATATTATGCAGTTATTATCGCTAGAACTATATTAAATATACTTATTACTGTTATTATTATCAATATATCATGCATTATTACCTATATTTTGCTATCATTATCGCTAGGACTGCAATAATTATATTTATTACTCCCGACATTATCAATATAACATGCATTATTACCCTTAAGATGCAGTTATAATCGCCAGAACTGTAATAATTATACTTATTACTTTTATTATTATCAATACAACATGCACTATTACCCATATAATACAGTTATTATCGCTAGAACTGTAATAATTATTTTTATTACTTTTATTATTATCAAAATAACATGCATTATTAACCATATTATTCAGTTATTATCGCTAGAACTATAATAAATATACTTATTGCATTTATTATTATCAATATAACATGCATTTTTACCCATATTATGCAGTTATTATCGCTAGAACTATAATAAGTATACTTATTACTTTTATTATTACCAACATAACACGCATTATTACCCATATTATGCAGTTATTATCGCTGGAACTATAATAAATATACTTATTACTTTTATTATTATGAATATAACATGCATTATTACCCATATTATGCAGTTATTATCGCTAGAACTATAATAATTATACTTATTACTTTTATTGTTATCAATATAACATGCATTATCACCCATATTATAGACTTATTATCGCTAGAACTTTAGTAATTATACTTATTACTTCTACTATTATGAATATAGCGTACATTATTACCCATGTTATGCATTTATTATCGCTACAACTATAATAAATATACCTATTACTTTTATTGTTATCAATATAACATGCACTATTACCCATATAGTACAGTTACTATCTCTAGAACTGTGATAATAGTCCTTATTACTTTTATTGTTATCAACATAACATGCATTATTACCCATATAATACACTTTCTATCGCTAGAACTCCAATAATTATACTCATTACTCCCGATATTATCAATATAACATGCACTATTACCCATATAATACAGTTATTATCGCTAGAACTGTAATAATTATACTTATTACTTTTATTGTTATCAATATAACATGCATTATTACCCATATTTTACTATTATTATCGCCAGAAGTATAATAATTATACTTATTACTCCGGATATTATCAATATAACTTGCATTATTACCCATATAATACACTTTCTATCGCTAGAACTCCAATAATTATACTCATTACTCCCGATATTATCAATATAACATGCACTATTACCCATATAATACAGTTATTATCGCTAGAACTGTAATAATTATACTTATTACTTTTATTATTATCAATATAACATGCATTTTTACCCATATTATGCAGTTATTATCGCTAGAACTATAATAAGTATACTTATTACTTTTATTATTACCAACATAACACGCATTATTACCCATATTATTCAGTTATTATCGCTAGAACTGTAATAATTATACTTATTACTCCCGATATTATCAATATAACATGCACTATTACCCATATAATACAGTTATTTTCGCTAGAACTGTAATAATTGTACTTATTACTTTTATTATTATCAATATAACATGCATTATTACCCATATTATGCTGTTATTATCCATAGAACTGTAATAATTATACTTATTACTTTTATCATTATCAATAGAACATGCATTATTTCCCATATTATGCAGTTATTATCGCTAGAACTATAATAAATATACTTATTACTTTTATTATTACCAACATAACACGCATTATTACCTCTATTATGCAGTTATTATCGCTGGAACTATAATAAATATACTTATTACATTTATTATTATCAATACAACATGCATTATTACCCATATTATTCAGTTATTATCGCTAGAACTATAATAAATATACTTATTACATTTATTATTATCAATACAACATGCACAATTACCCATATAATACAGTTATTGTCGCTAGAACTGTATTAATTATACTTATTTCTTTTATTATTATCAATACAACATGCATTATTACCCATATTATTCAGTTATTATCGCTAGAACTATAATAAATATACTTATTACATTTATTATTATCAATACAACATGCACTATTACCCATATAATACAGTTATTATCGCTAGAACTGTAATAATTATACTTATTAATTTTATTATTATGAATATAACATGCATTATTACCCATATTATGCAGTTATTATCGCTAGAACTATAATAAATATACTTATTACTGTTATTATTATCAATATATCATGCATTATTACCCATATTTTGCTATCATTATCGCTAGGACTGCAATAATTACATTTATTACTCCCGACATTATCAATATAACATGCATTATTACCCTTAAGATGCAGTTATAATCGCTAGAACTGTAAAAATTATACTTATTACTTTTATTATAATCAATATAACATGCATTATTAACCATATTATTCAGTTATTATCGCTAGAACTGTAGTAATTATACTTATTACTTTTATTATCATCAATATAGCATGCATTATTATACATATTATGTAGTTATTATCGCTAGAACTGTAAAAAATATACTTATTACTTCTATTATTATCAATATAACATGCACTATTACCCATATAGTACATTTACTATCTCTAGAACTGTGATAATAGTCCTTATTACTTTTATTGTTATCAACATAACATGCATTATTACCCATATAATACACTTTCTATCGCTAGAACTCCAATAATTATACTCATTACTCCCGATATTATCAATATAACATGCACTATTACCCATATAATACAGTTATTATCGCTAGAACTGTAATAATTATACTTATTACTTTTATTGTTATCAATATAACATGCATTATTACCCATATCATGCAGTTATTATCGCTAGAACTATAATAAATATACTTAGTACTTTTATTATTATCAATATAACATGTATTATTACCAATATTTTACTATTATTATCGCCAGAACTATAATAAATATACTTAGTACTTTTATTATTATCAATATAACATGTATTATTACCAATATTTTACTATTATTATCGCCAGAACTATAATAATTATACTTATTACTCCCGATATTATCAATACAACATGCACTATTACCCATATAATACAGTTATTATCGCTAGAACTGTAATAATTATACTTATTACTTTTATTATTATGAATATAACATCTATTATTACCCATATTATGCAGTTATTATCGCTAGAACTATATTAAATATACTTATTACTGTTATTATTATCAATATATCATGCATTATTACCTATATTTTGCTATCATTATCGCTAGGACTGCAATAATTATATTTATTACTCCCGACATTATCAATATAACATGCATTATTACCCTTAAGATGCAGTTATAATCGCCAGAACTGTAATAATTATACTTATTACTTTTATTATCATCAATATAGCATGCATTATTATCCATATTATGTAGTTATTATCGCTAGAACTGTAAAAAATATACTTATTACTTTTATTATTATCAATATAACATGCACTATTACCCATATAGTACAGTTACTATCTCTAGAACTGTGATAATAGTCCTTATTACTTTTATTGTTATCAATATAACATGCATTATTACCCATATTTTACTATTATTATCGCCAGAAGTATAATAATTATACTTATTACTTCGGATATTATCAATATAACATGCATTATTACCCATACAATACATTTTCTATCGGTAGAACTGTAATAATTATACTTATTACTTTTATTGCTATCAATATAACATGCATTATTACCCATATTATGCAGTTATTATCGCTAGAACTATAATAAATATACTTATTACTTTTATTATTATCAATATAACATGTATTATTACCAATATTTTACTATTATTATCGCCAGAACTATAATAATTATACTTATTTCTCCCGATGTTATCAATATAACATGCACTATTACCCATATAATACAGTTATTGTCGCTAGAACTGTATTAATTATACTTATTTCTTTTATTATTATCAATACAACATGCATTATTACCCATATTATTCAGTTATTATCGCTGGAACTATAATGATTATACTTATTGCTTTTATTATCATCAATATGGCATGCATTATTACCCATATTTTACTTTTATTATCGCCAGAACTATAATAATTATATTTATTACTCCCGACATTATCAATATAACATGCATTATTACCCATATTATTCAGTTATTATCGCTAGAACTATAATAAATATACTTATTACATTTATTATTATCAATACAACATGCACTATTACCCATATAATACAGTTATTATCGCTAGAACTGTAATAATTATACTTATTAATTTTATTATTGTGAATATAACATGCATTATTACCCATATTATGCAGTTATTATCGCTAGAACTATAATAAATATACTTATTACTGTTATTATTATCAATATATCATGCATTATTACCCATATTTTGCTATCATTATCGCTAGGACTGCAATAATTACATTTATTACTCCCGACATTATCAATATAACATGCATTATTACCCTTAAGATGCAGTTATAATCGCTAGAACTGTAAAAATTATACTTATTACTTTTATTATAATCAATATAACATGCATTATTAACCATATTATTCAGTTATTATCGCTAGAACTGTAATAATTATACTTATTACTTTTATTATCATCAATATAGCATGCATTATTATCCATATTATGTAGTTATTATCGCTAGAACTGTAAAAAATATACTTATTACTTTTATTATTATCAATATAACATGCACTATTACCCATATAGTACATTTACTATCTCTAGAACTGTGATAATAGTCCTTATTACTTTTATTGTTATCAACATAACATGCATTATTACCCATATAATACACTTTCTATCGCTAGAACTCCAATAATTATACTCATTACTCCCGATATTATCAATATAACATGCACTATTACCCATATAATACAGTTATTATCGCTAGAACTGTAATAATTATACTTATTACTTTTATTGTTATCAATATAACATGCATTATTACCCATATTATGCAGTTATTATCGCTAGAACTATAATAAATATACTTAGTACTTTTATTATTATCAATATAACATGTATTATTACCAATATTTTACTATTATTATCGCCAGAACTATAATAAATATACTTAGTACTTTTATTATTATCAATATAACATGTATTATTACCAATATTTTACTATTATTATCGCCAGAACTATAATAAATATACTTAGTACTTTTATTATTATCAATATAACATGTATTATTACCAATATTTTACTATTATTATCGCCAGAACTATAATAATTATACTTATTACTCCCGATATTATCAATACAACATGCACTATTACCCATATAATACAGTTATTATCGCTAGAACTGTAATAATTATACTTATTACTTTTATTATTATGAATATAACATCTATTATCACCCATATTATGCACTTATTATCGCTAGAACTATATTAAATATACTTATTACTGTTATTATTATCAATATATCATGCATTATTACCTATATTTTGCTATCATTATCGCTAGGACTGCAATAATTATATTTATTACTCCCGACATTATCAATATAACATGCATTATTACCCTTAAGATGCAGTTATAATCGCCAGAACTGTAATAATTATACTTATTACTTTTATTATTATCAATATAACATGCATTATTACCCATATTATTCAGTTATTATCGCTAGAACTGTAAAAAATATACTTATTACTTTTAGTATTATCAATATAACATGCATTATTACCAATATTTTACTATTATTATCGCCAGAACCTTAATAATTATACTTATTGCTCCCGATATTATCAATACAACATGCACTATTACCCATATAATACAGTTATTATCGCTAGAACTGTAATAATTATTTTTATTACTTTTATTATTATCAAAATAACATGCATTATTAACCATATTATTCAGTTATTATCGCTAGAACTATAATAAATATACTTATTGCATTTATTATTATCAATATAACATGCATTTTTACCCATATTATGCAGTTATTATCGCTAGAACTATAATAAGTATACTTATTACTTTTATTATTACCAACATAACACGCATTATTACCCATATTATGCAGTTATTATCGCTGGAACTATAATAAATATACTTATTACTTTTATTATTATGAATATAACATGCATTATTACCCATATTATGCAGTTATTATCGCTAGAACTATAATAATTATACTTATTACTTTTATTGTTATCAATATAACATGCATTATCACCCATATTATAGACTTATTATCGCTAGAACTTTAGTAATTATACTTATTACTTTTACTATTATGAATATAGCGTACATTATTACCCATGTTATGCATTTATTATCGCTACAGGTATAATAAATATACCTATTACTTTTATTGTTATCAATATATCATGCATTATTACCCGTATTATACTGTTATTATCGCTAGAACTAAAATAATCATACTTATTACTATCATTATTATCAGTATAACGTGCATTATTACCCATATTATGCAGTTATTATCGCTAGAACTATAATAATTATAGCCATTAATTTTATTATTATCAATATAACACGCATTATTACCCATATTATACTGTTATTATCGCTAGAACTATAATAATTATACTTATTATTTTTATTATTGTCATTATAACATGCATTATTACCCGTGTTATACTGTTATTATCGCTAGAACTAAAATAATCATACTTATTACTATCATTATTATCAATATAACGTGCATTATTACCCAAATTATGCAGTTATTATCCCTAGAACTATAATAATTATACTTATTACTTTTATTGTTCTCAATATAACATGCATTATAACCCATATTATAGACTTATTATCGCTAGAACTGTAGTAATTATACTTATTACTTTCATTATTATCAATATAACGTGCATTATTAACCATATTATGCAGTTATTATCGCTAGAACTATAATAACAGTACCTATTACTTTTATTGCCATCAATATAACGTGCATTATTACCCATATTATGCATTTATTATCGCTAGAACTGTAATAATTATACTTATTACTTTTATTATTATCAATATAACATGCATTATTACCCGTATTATACTGTTATTATCGCTAGAACTATAATGATTATACTTATTACTATTATTATTATCAATATAACGTGCAGTATTACCCATATTATAGACTTATTATCGCTAGAACTGTAGTAATTATACTTATTACTTTTATTATTATGAATATAGCGTACATTATTACCCATGCTATGCATTTATTATCGCTACAACTATAATAAATATACCTATTACTTTTATTGTTATCAATATAACGTGCATTATTACCCATATTATGCATTTATTACCGCTAGAACTGTAATAATTATACTTATTACTTTTATTATTATCAATATAACATGCATTATTACCCGTATTATACTGTTATTATCGCTAGAACTATAATAATTATACTTATTACTTTTATTGTCATCAATATATCATGCATTATTACCCGTATTATACTGTGATTATTGCTAGAACTATAATGATTATACTTATTACATTTACTATTATCAATATAACATGCATTATTACCCGTATTATGCTGTTATTATCGCAAGAACTATAATAATCATACTTATTACTCTTATTATTATCAATATAACGTGCATTACTAACGATATTATGCATTTATTATCGCAAGAACTATAATAATCATACTTATTACTTTTATTATTATCAATATAACGTGCATTATTAATCATACTATGCAGTTATTATCGCTAGAACTATAATAACAATACCTATTACTTTTATTGTCATCAATATAACGTGCATTATTACCCATATTATGCATTTATTATCGCTAGAACTGTAATAATTATACTTATTACTTTTATTATTATCAATATAACATGCATTATTACCCGTATTATACTGTTATTACCGCTAGAACTATAATGATTATACTTATTACTTTTATTATTGTCAATATAACATGCATTATTACCCGTATTATACTGTTATTATCGCTAGAACTATAATAACTATACTTATTACTATTATTATTATCAGTATAACATGCATTATTACTCGTATTATGCTGTTATTATCACAAGAACTATAATAATCATACTTATTACTTTTATTGTTATCAATATAACATTCATTATCACCCATATTATAGACTTATTATCGCTAGAACTGTAGTAATTATACTTATTACTTTCATTATTATCAATATAACGTGCATTATTACCAATATTATGCAGTTATAATCGCTAGAACTATAATAATTATACTTATTACTTTTACTGTTATCAATATATCATGCATTATTACCCGTATTATACTGTTATTATCGCTAGAACTATAATAACTATACTTATTACTTTTATTGTTATCAATATAACATGCATTATTACCCGTATTATACTGTTATTATCGCTAGAACTATAATGATTCTACTTATTACTATTATTATTATCAATATAACGTGCATTATTAACCATATTGTACTCTTATTACCGCTAGAACTATAATGATTATACTTATTACTTTTATTATTGTCAATATAACATGCATTATTACCCGTATTATACTGTTATTATCGCTAGAACTATAATAACTATACTTATTACTATTATTATTATCAGTATAACATGCATTATTACTCGTATTATGCTGTTATTATCGCAAGAATTATAATAATCATACTTATTACTTTTATTGTTATCAATATAACATGCATTATCACCCATACTATAGACTTATTATCGCTAGAACTGTAGTAATTATACTTATTACTTTTACTCTTATCAATATAGCGTACATTATTACCCATGTTATGCATTTATTATCGCTACAACTATAATAATTATACTTATTACTTTTATTGTTATCAATATAACATGCATTATTACCCGTATTATACTGTTATTTTTGCTAGAACTATAATAATCATACCTACTACTTTCATTATTATCAATATAACGTGCATTATTACCCGTATTATGCAGTTATCATCGCTAGAACTATAATAATTATACTTATTACTTTTATTGTTGTCAATATGACATGCATTATCACCCATATTATAGACTTATTATCGCTAGAACTGTAGTAATTATACTTATTACTTTTACTCTTATCAATATAGCGTACATTATTACCCATGTTATGCATTTATTATCGCTACAACTATAATAATTATAGTTATTACTTTTATTGTTATCAATATAACATGCATTATTACCCGTATTATACTGTTATTATTGCTAGTACTATAATAATCATACTTATTACTTTTATTATTATCAATGTAACGTGCATTAGGACCAATATTATAGGCTTATTATCGCTAGAACTGTAGTAATTATACTTATTACTTTTACTATTATCAATATAGCGTGCATTATTACCCATATTACGCAGTTATTATCGCTAGAACTATAATAATTATACTTATTACTTTTATTGTTATCAATATATCATGCATTATTACCCGTATTATACTGTTATTATCGCTAGAACTAAAATAATTATACTTATTACCATCATTATTATCAATATAACGTGCATTATTACCCATACTATGCATTTATTATCGCAAGAACTATAATAATCATACCTATTACTTTTATTATTATCAACATAACGTGCATTATTAATCATATTATGCAGTTATTATCGCTAGAACTATAATAACTATACCTATTACTTTTATTGTTATCAATATAACGTGCATTATCACCCATACTGTGCATTTATTATCGCAAGAACTATAATAATCATACCTATTACTTTTATTATTATCAATATAACGTGCATTATTAACCATATTATGCAGTTATTATCGCAAGAACTATAATAATCATACCTATTACTTTTATTATTATCAGTATAACGTGCATTATTACCCATATTATGCAGTTATTATCGCTGGAACTATAATAATTATACTTATTACTTTTATTGTTATCAACATAACATGCATTATTACCCATATAATACACTTTCTATCGCTAGAACTCCAATAATTATACTCATTACTCCCGATATTATCAATATAACATGCACTATTACCCATATAATACAGTTATTATCGCTAGAACTGTAATAATTATACTTATTACTTTTATTGTTATCAATATAACATGCATTATTACCCATATTATGCAGTTATTATCGCTAGAACTATAATAAATATACTTAGTACTTTTATTATTATCAATATAACATGTATTATTACCAATATTTTACTATTATTATCGCCAGAACTATAATAAATATACTTAGTACTTTTATTATTATCAATATAACATGTATTATTACCAATATTTTACTATTATTATCGCCAGAACTATAATAATTATACTTATTACTTTTATTACTATCAATATAACGTGCATTATTACCCATATTATGCATTTATTATCGCTAGAACTATAATAATTATACTTATTACTTTTATTGTTATCAATATAACACGCATTATCACCCATATTATAGACTTATTATCGCTAGAACTGTAGTAATTATACTTACTACATTAATTGTTATCAATATAACATGCATTATTACCCGTATTATACTGTTATTATCGCTAGAACTATAATAATTCTACTCATTACTACTATTGTTATCAATATAACGTGCATTATTACCCGTATTGTATTGTTATTACCGCTATAACTATAATGATATACTTATTTCTTTTATTATTGTCAATATAACATACATTATTACCCGCATTATACTGTTATTATCGCTAGAACTATAATAATTATACTTATTACTTTCATTATTATCAATATAACGTGCATTATTACCCATACTATGCATTTACTATCGCAAGAACTATAATAATCATACCTATTACTTTTATTATTATCAACATAACGTGCATTATTAATCATATTATGCAGTTATTATCGCTAGAACTATAATAACTATACCTATTACTTTTATTGTTATCAATATAACGTGCATTATCACCCATACTATGCATTTATTATCGCAAGAACTATAATAATCATACCTATTACTTTTATTATTATCAATATAACGTGCATTATTACCCATATTATGCAGTTATTATCGCTAGAACTATAATAATTATACTTATTACTTTTATTGTTATCAATATAACATGCATTATCACCCATGTTATAGACTTATTATCGCTAGAACTGTAGTAATTATACTTATTACTTTTACTATTATGAATATAGCGTACATTGTTACCAATATTATGCTGTTATTATCGCTAGAACTATAATAATTATACTTATTACTTTTATTGTTATCAATATAACATGCACTATTACCCATATAGTACAGTTACTATCTCTAGAACTGTGATAATAGTCCTTATTACTTTTATTGTTATCAACATAACATGCATTATTACCCATATAATACACTTTCTATCGCTAGAACTCCAATAATTATACTCATTACTCCCGATATTATCAATATAACATGCACTATTACCCATATAATGCAGTTATTATCGCTAGAACTGTAATAATTATACTTATTACTTTTATTGTTATCAATATAACATGCATTATTACCCATATTATGCAGTTATTATCGCTAGAACTATAATAAATATACTTAGTACTTTTATTATTATCAATATAACATGTATTATTACCAATATTTTACTATTATTATCGCCAGAACTATAATAAATATACTTAGTACTTTTTTTATTATCAATATAACATGTATTATTACCAATATTTTACTATTATTATCGCCAGAACTATAATAATTATACTTATTACTCCCGATATTATCAATACAACATGCACTATTACCCATATAATACAGTTATTATCGCTAGAACTGTAATAATTATACTTATTACTTTTATTATTATAAATATAACATGCATTATTACCCATATTATGCAGTTATTATCGCTAGAACTATAATAATTATACTTATTACTTTTATTATCATCAATATAGCATGCATTATTATCCATATTATGTAGTTATTATCGCTAGAACTGTAAAAAATATACTTATTACTTTTATTATTATCAATATAACATGCACTATTACCCATATAGTACATTTACTATCTCTAGAACTGTGATAATAGTCCTTATTACTTTTTTTGTTATCAATATAACATGCATTATTACCCATATTTTACTATTATTATCGCCAGAAGTATAATAATTATACTTATTACTCCGGATATTATCAATATAACTTGCATTATTACCCATATAATACACTTTCTATCGCTAGAACTCCAATAATTATACTCATTACTCCCGATATTATCAATATAACATGCACTATTACCCATATAATACAGTTATTATCGCTAGAACTGTAATAATTATACTTATTACTTTTATTATTATCAATATAACATGCATTATTACCAATATTATGCAGTTATAATCGCTAGAACTATAATAATTATACTTATTACTTTTACTGTTATCAATATATCATGCATTATTACCCGTATTATACTGTTATTATCGCTAGAACTATAATAACTATACTTATTACTTTTATTGTTATCAATATAACATGCATTATTACCCGTATTATACTGTTATTATCGCTAGAACTATAATGATTCTACTTATTACTATTATTATTATCAATATAACGTGCATTATTAACCATATTGTACTCTTATTACCGCTAGAACTATAATGATTATACTTATTACTTTTATTATTGTCAATATAACATGCATTATTACCCGTATTATACTGTTATTATCGCTAGAACTATAATAACTATACTTATTACTATTATTATTATCAGTATAACATGCATTATTACTCGTATTATGCTGTTATTATCGCAAGAATTATAATAATCATACTTATTACTTTTATTGTTATCAATATAACATGCATTATCACCCATACTATAGACTTATTATCGCTAGAACTGTAGTAATTATACTTATTACTTTTACTCTTATCAATATAGCGTACATTATTACCCATGTTATGCATTTATTATCGCTACAACTATAATAATTATACTTATTACTTTTATTGTTATCAATATAACATGCATTATTACCCGTATTATACTGTTATTTTTGCTAGAACTATAATAATCATACCTACTACTTTCATTATTATCAATATAACGTGCATTATTACCCGTATTATGCAGTTATCATCGCTAGAACTATAATAATTATACTTATTACTTTTATTGTTATCAATATGACATGCATTATCACCCATATTATAGACTTATTATCGCTAGAACTGTAGTAATTATACTTATTACTTTTACTCTTATCAATATAGCGTACATTATTACCCATGTTATGCATTTATTATCGCTACAACTATAATAATTATAGTTATTACTTTTATTGTTATCAATATAACATGCATTATTACCCGTATTATACTGTTATTATTGCTAGTACTATAATAATCATACTTATTACTTTTATTATTATCAATGTAACGTGCATTAGGACCAATATTATAGGCTTATTATCGCTAGAACTGTAGTAATTATACTTATTACTTTTACTATTATCAATATAGCGTGCATTATTACCCATATTACGCAGTTATTATCGCTAGAACTATAATAATTATACTTATTACTTTTATTGTTATCAATATATCATGCATTATTACCCGTATTATACTGTTATTATCGCTAGAACTAAAATAATTATACTTATTACCATCATTATTATCAATATAACGTGCATTATTACCCATACTATGCATTTATTATCGCAAGAACTATAATAATCATACCTATTACTTTTATTATTATCAACATAACGTGCATTATTAATCATATTATGCAGTTATTATCGCTAGAACTATAATAATCATACCTATTACTTTTATTATTATCAATATAACGTGCATTATTAACCATATTATGCAGTTATTATCGCAAGAACTATAATAATCATACCTATTACTTTTATTATTATCAGTATAACGTGCATTATTACCCATATTATGCAGTTATTATCGCTGGAACTATAATAATTATACTTATTACTTTTATTGTTATCAACATAACATGCATTATTACCCATATAATACACTTTCTATCGCTAGAACTCCAATAATTATACTCATTACTCCCGATATTATCAATATAACATGCACTATTACCCATATAATACAGTTATTATCGCTAGAACTGTAATAATTATACTTATTACTTTTATTGTTATCAATATAACATGCATTATTACCCATATTATGCAGTTATTATCGCTAGAACTATAATAAATATACTTAGTACTTTTATTATTATCAATATAACATGTATTATTACCAATATTTTACTATTATTATCGCCAGAACTATAATAAATATACTTAGTACTTTTATTATTATCAATATAACATGTATTATTACCAATATTTTACTATTATTATCGCCAGAACTATAATAATTATACTTATTACTTTTATTACTATCAATATAACGTGCATTATTACCCATATTATGCATTTATTATCGCTAGAACTATAATAATTATACTTATTACTTTTATTGTTATCAATATAACACGCATTATCACCCATATTATAGACTTATTATCGCTAGAACTGTAGTAATTATACTTACTACATTAATTGTTATCAATATAACATGCATTATTACCCGTATTATACTGTTATTATCGCTAGAACTATAATAATTCTACTCATTACTACTATTGTTATCAATATAACGTGCATTATTACCCGTATTGTATTGTTATTACCGCTATAACTATAATGATATACTTATTTCTTTTATTATTGTCAATATAACATACATTATTACCCGCATTATACTGTTATTATCGCTAGAACTATAATAATTATACTTATTACTTTCATTATTATCAATATAACGTGCATTATTACCCATACTATGCATTTACTATCGCAAGAACTATAATAATCATACCTATTACTTTTATTATTATCAACATAACGTGCATTATTAATCATATTATGCAGTTATTATCGCTAGAACTATAATAACTATACCTATTACTTTTATTGTTATCAATATAACGTGCATTATCACCCATACTATGCATTTATTATCGCAAGAACTATAATAATCATACCTATTACTTTTATTATTATCAATATAACGTGCATTATTACCCATATTATGCAGTTATTATCGCTAGAACTATAATAATTATACTTATTACTTTTATTGTTATCAATATAACATGCATTATCACCCATGTTATAGACTTATTATCGCTAGAACTGTAGTAATTATACTTATTACTTTTACTATTATGAATATAGCGTACATTGTTACCAATATTATGCTGTTATTATCGCTAGAACTATAATAATTATACTTATTACTTTTATTGTTATCAATATAACATGCACTATTACCCATATAGTACAGTTACTATCTCTAGAACTGTGATAATAGTCCTTATTACTTTTATTGTTATCAACATAACATGCATTATTACCCATATAATACACTTTCTATCGCTAGAACTCCAATAATTATACTCATTACTCCCGATATTATCAATATAACATGCACTATTACCCATATAATGCAGTTATTATCGCTAGAACTGTAATAATTATACTTATTACTTTTATTGTTATCAATATAACATGCATTATTACCCATATTATGCAGTTATTATCGCTAGAACTATAATAAATATACTTAGTACTTTTATTATTATCAATATAACATGTATTATTACCAATATTTTACTATTATTATCGCCAGAACTATAATAAATATACTTAGTACTTTTTTTATTATCAATATAACATGTATTATTACCAATATTTTACTATTATTATCGCCAGAACTATAATAATTATACTTATTACTCCCGATATTATCAATACAACATGCACTATTACCCATATAATACAGTTATTATCGCTAGAACTGTAATAATTATACTTATTACTTTTATTATTATAAATATAACATGCATTATTACCCATATTATGCAGTTATTATCGCTAGAACTATAATAATTATACTTATTACTTTTATTATCATCAATATAGCATGCATTATTATCCATATTATGTAGTTATTATCGCTAGAACTGTAAAAAATATACTTATTACTTTTATTATTATCAATATAACATGCACTATTACCCATATAGTACATTTACTATCTCTAGAACTGTGATAATAGTCCTTATTACTTTTTTTGTTATCAATATAACATGCATTATTACCCATATTTTACTATTATTATCGCCAGAAGTATAATAATTATACTTATTACTCCGGATATTATCAATATAACTTGCATTATTACCCATATAATACACTTTCTATCGCTAGAACTCCAATAATTATACTCATTACTCCCGATATTATCAATATAACATGCACTATTACCCATATAATACAGTTATTATCGCTAGAACTGTAATAATTATACTTATTACTTTTATTATTATCAATATAACATGCATTTTTACCCATATTATGCAGTTATTATCGCTAGAACTATAATAAGTATACTTATTACTTTTATTATTACCAACATAACACGCATTATTACCCATATTATTCAGTTATTATCGCTAGAACTGTAATAATTATACTTATTACTCCCGATATTATCAATATAACAAGCACTATTACCCATATAATACAGTTATTTTCGCTAGAACTGTAATAATTGTACTTATTACTTTTATTATTATCAATATAACATGCATTATTACCCATATTATGCTGTTATTATCCATAGAACTGTAATAATTATACTTATTACTTTTATCATTATCAATAGAACATGCATTATTTCCCATATTATGCAGTTATTATCGCGAGAACTATAATAAATATACTTATTACTTTTATTATTACCAACATAACACGCATTATTACCTCTATTATGCAGTTATTATCGCTGGAACTATAATAAATATACTTATTACATTTATTATTATCAATACAACATGCATTATTACCCATATTATTCAGTTATTATCGCTAGAACTATAATAAATATACTTATTACATTTATTATTATCAATACAACATGCACAATTACCCATATAATACAGTTATTGTCGCTAGAACTGTATTAATTATACTTATTTCTTTTATTATTATCAATACAACATGCATTATTACCCATATTATTCAGTTATTATCGCTAGAACTATAATAAATATACTTATTACATTTATTATTATCAATACAACATGCACTATTACCCATATAATACAGTTATTATCGCTAGAACTGTAATAATTATACTTATTAATTTTATTATTATGAATATAACATGCATTATTACCCATATTATGCAGTTATTATCGCTAGAACTATAATAAATATACTTATTACTGTTATTATTATCAATATATCATGCATTATTACCCATATTTTGCTATCATTATCGCTAGGACTGCAATAATTACATTTATTACTCCCGACATTATCAATATAACATGCATTATTACCCTTAAGATGCAGTTATAATCGCTAGAACTGTAAAAATTATACTTATTACTTTTATTATAATCAATATAACATGCATTATTAACCATATTATTCAGTTATTATCGCCAGAACTGTAATAATTATACTTATTACTTTTATTATTATCAATATAACATGCATTATTACCCATATTATTCAGTTATTATCGCTAGAACTGTAAAAAATATACTTATTACTTTTAGTATTATCAATATAACATGCATTATTACCAATATTTTACTATTATTATCGCCAGAACTGTAATAATTATACTTATTGCTCCCGATATTATCAATACAACATGCACTATTACCCATATAATACAGTTATTATCGCTAGAACTATAATAAATATACTTATTGCATTTATTATTATCAATATAACATGCATTTTTACCCATATTATGCAGTTATTATCGCTAGAACTATAATAAGTATACTTATTACTTTTATTATTACCAACATAACACGCATTATTACCCATATTATGCAGTTATTATCGCTGGAACTATAATAAATATACTTATTACTTTTATTATTATGAATATAACATGCATTATTACCCATATTATGCAGTTATTATCGCTAGAACTATAATAATTATACTTATTACTTTTATTGTTATCAATATAACATGCATTATCACCCATATTATAGACTTATTATCGCTAGAACTTTAGTAATTATACTTATTACTTTTACTATTATGAATATAGCGTACATTATTACCCATGTTATGCATTTATTATCGCTACAGGTATAATAAATATACCTATTACTTTTATTGTTATCAATATATCATGCATTATTACCCGTATTATACTGTTATTATCGCTAGAACTAAAATAATCATACTTATTACTATCATTATTATCAGTATAACGTGCATTATTACCCATATTATGCAGTTATTATCGCTAGAACTATAATAATTATAGCCATTAATTTTATTATTATCAATATAACACGCATTATTACCCATATTATACTGTTATTATCGCTAGAACTATAATAATTATACTTATTATTTTTATTATTGTCATTATAACATGCATTATTACCCGTGTTATACTGTTATTATCGCTAGAACTAAAATAATCATACTTATTACTATCATTATTATCAATATAACGTGCATTATTACCCAAATTATGCAGTTATTATCCCTAGAACTATAATAATTATACTTATTACTTTTATTGTTCTCAATATAACATGCATTATTACCCGTATTATACTGTTATTATCGCTAGAACTATAATGATTATACTTATTACTATTATTATTATCAATATAACGTGCAGTATTACCCATATTATAGACTTATTATCGCTAGAACTGTAGTAATTATACTTATTACTTTTATTATTATGAATATAGCGTACATTATTACCCATGCTATGCATTTATTATCGCTACAACTATAATAAATGTACCTATTACTTTTATTGTTATCAATATAACGTGCATTATTACCCATATTATGCATTTATTACCGCTAGAACTGTAATAATTATACTTATTACTTTTATTATTATCAATATAACATGCATTATTACCCGTATTATACTGTTATTATCGCTAGAACTATAATAATTATACTTATTACTTTTATTGTCATCAATATATCATGCATTATTACCCGTATTATACTGTGATTATTGCTAGAACTATAATGATTATACTTATTACATTTACTATTATCAATATAACATGCATTATTACCCGTATTATGCTGTTATTATCGCAAGAACTATAATAATCATACTTATTACTCTTATTATTATCAATATAACGTGCATTATTAACGATATTATGCATTTATTATCGCAAGAACTATAATAATCATACTTATTACTTTTATTATTATCAATATAACGTGCATTATTAATCATACTATGCAGTTATTATCGCTAGAACTATAATAACAATACCTATTACTTTTATTGTCATCAATATAACGTGCATTATTACCCATATTATGCATTTATTATCGCTAGAACTGTAATAATTATACTTATTACTTTTATTATTATCAATATAACATGCATTATTACCCGTATTATACTGTTATTACCGCTAGAACTATAATGATTATACTTATTACTTTTATTATTGTCAATATAACATGCATTATTACCCGTATTATACTGTTATTATCGCTAGAACTATAATAACTATACTTATTACTATTATTATTATCAGTATAACATGCATTATTACTCGTATTATGCTGTTATTATCACAAGAACTATAATAATCATACTTATTACTTTTATTGTTATCAATATAACATTCATTATCACCCATATTATAGACTTATTATCGCTAGAACTGTAGTAATTATACTTATTACTTTCATTATTATCAATATAACGTGCATTATTACCAATATTATGCAGTTATAATCGCTAGAACTATAATAATTATACTTATTACTTTTATTGTTATCAATATATCATGCATTATTACCCGTATTATACTGTTATTATCGCTAGAACTATAATAACTATACTTATTACTATTATTATTATCAGTATAACATGCATTATTACTCGTATTATGCTGTTATTATCGCAAGAATTATAATAATCATACTTATTACTTTTATTATTATCAATGTAACGTGCATTAGGACCAATATTATAGGCTTATTATCGCTAGAACTGTAGTAATTATACTTATTACTTTTACTATTATCAATATAGCGTGCATTATTACCCATATTACGCAGTTATTATCGCTAGAACTATAATAATTATACTTATTACTTTTATTGTTATCAATATATCATGCATTATTACCCGTATTATACTGTTATTATCGCTAGAACTATAATAACTATACTTATTACTATTATTATTATCAGTATAACATGCATTATTACTCGTATTATGCTGTTATTATCGCAAGAATTATAATAATCATACTTATTACTTTTATTGTTATCAATATAACATGCATTATCACCCATATTATAGACTTATTATCGCTAGAACTGTAGTAATTATACTTATTACTTTTACTCTTATCAATATAGCGTACATTATTACCCGTGTTATGCATTTATTATCGCTACAACTATAATAATTATACTTATTACTTTTATTGTTATCAATATAACATGCATTATTACCCGTATTATACTGTTATTTTTGCTAGAACTATAATAATCATACCTACTACTTTCATTATTATCAATATAACGTGCATTATTACCCGTATTATGCAGTTATCATCGCTAGAACTATAATAATTATACTTATTACTTTTATTGTTATCAATATGACATGCATTATCACCCATATTATAGACTTATTATCGCTAGAACTGTAGTAATTATACTTATTACTTTTACTCTTATCAATATAGCGTACATTATTACCCATGTTATGCATTTATTATCGCTACAACTATAATAATTATAGTTATTACTTTTATTGTTATCAATATAACATGCATTATTACCCGTATTATACTGTTATTATTGCTAGTACTATAATAATCATACTTATTACTTTTATTATTATCAATGTAACGTGCATTAGGACCAATATTATAGGCTTATTATCGCTAGAACTGTAGTAATTATACTTATTACTTTTACTATTATCAATATAGCGTGCATTATTACCCATATTACGCAGTTATTATCGCTAGAACTATAATAATTATACTTATTACTTTTATTGTTATCAATATATCATGCATTATTACCCGTATTATACTGTTATTATCGCTAGAACTAAAATAATTATACTTATTACCATCATTATTATCAATATAACGTGCATTATTACCCATACTATGCATTTATTATCGCAAGAACTATAATAATCATACCTATTACTTTTATTATTATCAACATAACGTGCATTATTAATCATATTATGCAGTTATTATCGCTAGAACTATAATAACTATACCTATTACTTTTATTGTTATCAATATAACGTGCATTATCACCCATACTGTGCATTTATTATCGCAAGAACTATAATAATCATACCTGTTACTTTTATTATTATCAATATAACGTGCATTATTAACCATATTATGCAGTTATTATCGCAAGAACTATAATAATCATACCTATTACTTTTATTATTATCAGTATAACGTGCATTATTACCCATATTATGCAGTTATTATCGCTAGAACTATAATAATTATACTTATTACTTTTATTGTTATCAATATAACATGCATTATCACCCATGTTATAGACTTATTATCGCTAGAACTGTAGTAATTATACTTATTACTTTTACTATTATGAATATAGCGTACATTGTTACCAATATTATGCTGTTATTATCGCTAGAACTATAATAATTATACTTATTACTTTTATTGTTATCAATATAACATGCATTATCACCCATATTATAGACTTATTATCGCTAGAACTTTAGTAATTATACTTATTACTTTTACTATTATGAATATAGCGTACATTATTACCCATGTTATGCATTTATTATCGCTACAACTATAATAAATATACCTATTACTTTTATTGTTATCAATATAACATGCACTATTACCCATATAGTACAGTTACTATCTCTAGAACTGTGATAATAGTCCTTATTACTTTTATTGTTATCAACATAACATGCATTATTACCCATATAATACACTTTCTATCGCTAGAACTCCAATAATTATACTCATTACTCCCGATATTATCAATATAACATGCACTATTACCCATATAATACAGTTATTATCGCTAGAACTGTAATAATTATACTTATTACTTTTATTGTTATCAATATAACATGCATTATTACCCATATTATGCAGTTATTATCGCTAGAACTATAATAAATATACTTAGTACTTTTATTATTATCAATATAACATGTATTATTACCAATATTTTACTATTATTATCGCCAGAACTATAATAAATATACTTAGTACTTTTATTATTATCAATATAACATGTATTATTACCAATATTTTACTATTATTATCGCCAGAACTATAATAATTATACTTATTACTTTTATTACTATCAATATAACGTGCATTATTACCCATATTATGCATTTATTATCGCTAGAACTATAATAATTATACTTATTACTTTTATTGTTATCAATATAACATGCATTATCACCCATATTATAGACTTATTATCGCTAGAACTGTAGTAATTATACTTATTACTTTTACTCTTATCAATATAGCGTACATTATTACCCGTGTTATGCATTTATTATCGCTACAACTATAATAATTATACTTATTACTTTTATTGTTATCAATATAACATGCATTATTACCCGTATTATACTGTTATTTTTGCTAGAACTATAATAATCATACCTACTACTTTCATTATTATCAATATAACGTGCATTATTACCCGTATTATGCAGTTATCATCGCTAGAACTATAATAATTATACTTATTACTTTTATTGTTATCAATATGACATGCATTATCACCCATATTATAGACTTATTATCGCTAGAACTGTAGTAATTATACTTATTACTTTTACTCTTATCAATATAGCGTACATTATTACCCATGTTATGCATTTATTATCGCTACAACTATAATAATTATAGTTATTACTTTTATTGTTATCAATATAACATGCATTATTACCCGTATTATACTGTTATTATTGCTAGTACTATAATAATCATACTTATTACTTTTATTATTATCAATGTAACGTGCATTAGGACCAATATTATAGGCTTATTATCGCTAGAACTGTAGTAATTATACTTATTACTTTTACTATTATCAATATAGCGTGCATTATTACCCATATTACGCAGTTATTATCGCTAGAACTATAATAATTATACTTATTACTTTTATTGTTATCAATATATCATGCATTATTACCCGTATTATACTGTTATTATCGCTAGAACTAAAATAATTATACTTATTACCATCATTATTATCAATATAACGTGCATTATTACCCATACTATGCATTTATTATCGCAAGAACTATAATAATCATACCTATTACTTTTATTATTATCAACATAACGTGCATTATTAATCATATTATGCAGTTATTATCGCTAGAACTATAATAACTATACCTATTACTTTTATTGTTATCAATATAACGTGCATTATCACCCATACTGTGCATTTATTATCGCAAGAACTATAATAATCATACCTATTACTTTTATTATTATCAATATAACGTGCATTATTAACCATATTATGCAGTTATTATCGCAAGAACTATAATAATCATACCTATTACTTTTATTATTATCAGTATAACGTGCATTATTACCCATATTATGCAGTTATTATCGCTAGAACTATAATAATTATACTTATTACTTTTATTGTTATCAATATAACATGCATTATCACCCATGTTATAGACTTATTATCGCTAGAACTGTAGTAATTATACTTATTACTTTTACTATTATGAATATAGCGTACATTGTTACCAATATTATGCTGTTATTATCGCTAGAACTATAATAATTATACTTATTACTTTTATTGTTATCAATATAACATGCATTATCACCCATATTATAGACTTATTATCGCTAGAACTTTAGTAATTATACTTATTACTTTTACTATTATGAATATAGCGTACATTATTACCCATGTTATGCATTTATTATCGCTACAACTATAATAAATATACCTATTACTTTTATTGTTATCAATATAACATGCACTATTACCCATATAGTACAGTTACTATCTCTAGAACTGTGATAATAGTCCTTATTACTTTTATTGTTATCAACATAACATGCATTATTACCCATATAATACACTTTCTATCGCTAGAACTCCAATAATTATACTCATTACTCCCGATATTATCAATATAACATGCACTATTACCCATATAATACAGTTATTATCGCTAGAACTGTAATAATTATACTTATTACTTTTATTGTTATCAGTATAACATGCATTATTACCCATATTATGCAGTTATTATCGCTAGAACTATAATAAATATACTTAGTACTTTTATTATTATCAATATAACATGTATTATTACCAATATTTTACTATTATTATCGCCAGAACTATAATAAATATACTTAGTACTTTTATTATTATCAATATAACATGTATTATTACCAATATTTTACTATTATTATCGCCAGAACTATAATAATTATACTTATTACTTTTATTACTATCAATATAACGTGCATTATTACCCATATTATGCATTTATTATCGCTAGAACTATAATAATTATACTTATTACTTTTATTGTTATCAATATAACACGCATTATCACCCATATTATAGACTTATTATCGCTAGAACTGTAGTAATTATACTTACTACATTAATTGTTATCAATATAACATGCATTATTACCCGTATTATACTGTTATTATCGCTAGAACTATAATAATTCTACTCATTACTACTATTGTTATCAATATAACGTGCATTATTACCCGTATTGTATTGTTATTACCGCTATAACTATAATGATATACTTATTTCTTTTATTATTGTCAATATAACATACATTATTACCCGCATTATACTGTTATTATCGCTAGAACTATAATAATTATACTTATTACTTTCATTATTATCAATATAACGTGCATTATTACCCATACTATGCATTTACTATCGCAAGAACTATAATAATCATACCTATTACTTTTATTATTATCAACATAACGTGCATTATTAATCATATTATGCAGTTATTATCGCTAGAACTATAATAACTATACCTATTACTTTTATTGTTATCAATATAACGTGCATTATCACCCATACTATGCATTTATTATCGCAAGAACTATAATAATCATACCTATTACTTTTATTATTATCAATATAACGTGCATTATTACCCATATTATGCAGTTATTATCGCTAGAACTATAATAATTATACTTATTACTTTTATTGTTATCAATATAACATGCACTATTACCCATATAGTACAGTTACTATCTCTAGAACTGTGATAATAGTCCTTATTACTTTTATTGTTATCAACATAACATGCATTATTACCCATATAATACACTTTCTATCGCTAGAACTCCAATAATTATACTCATTACTCCCGATATTATCAATATAACATGCACTATTACCCATATAATACAGTTATTATCGCTAGAACTGTAATAATTATACTTATTACTTTTATTATTATGAATATAACATCTATTATTACCCATATTATGCAGTTATTATCGCTAGAACTATATTAAATATACTTATTACTGTTATTATTATCAATATATCATGCATTATTACCTATATTTTGCTATCATTATCGCTAGGACTGCAATAATTATATTTATTACTCCCGACATTATCAATATAACATGCATTATTACCCTTAAGATGCAGTTATAATCGCCAGAACTGTAATAATTATACTTATTACTTTTATTATCATCAATATAGCATGCATTATTATCCATATTATGTAGTTATTATCGCTAGAACTGTAAAAAATATACTTATTACTTTTATTATTATCAATATAACATGCACTATTACCCATATAGTACAGTTACTATCTCTAGAACTGTGATAATAGTCCTTATTACTTTTATTGTTATCAATATAACATGCATTATTACCCATATTTTACTATTATTATCGCCAGAAGTATAATAATTATACTTATTACTTCGGATATTATCAATATAACATGCATTATTACCCATACAATACATTTTCTATCGGTAGAACTGTAATAATTATACTTATTACTTTTATTGCTATCAATATAACATGCATTATTACCCATATTATGCAGTTATTATCGCTAGAACTATAATAAATATACTTATTACTTTTATTATTATCAATATAACATGTATTATTACCAATATTTTACTATTATTATCGCCAGAACTATAATAATTATACTTATTTCTCCCGATGTTATCAATATAACATGCACTATTACCCATATAATACAGTTATTGTCGCTAGAACTGTATTAATTATACTTATTTCTTTTATTGTTATCAATATAACATTCATTATCACCCATATTATAGACTTATTATCGCTAGAACTGTAGTAATTATACTTATTACTTTCATTATTATCAATATAACGTGCATTATTACCAATATTATGCAGTTATAATCGCTAGAACTATAATAATTATACTTATTACTTTTATTGTTATCAATATATCATGCATTATTACCCGTATTATACTGTTATTATCGCTAGAACTATAATAACTATACTTATTACTTTTATTGTTATCAATATAACATGCATTATTACCCGTATTATACTGTTATTATTGCTAGTACTATAATAATCATACTTATTACTTTTATTATTATCAATGTAACGTGCATTAGGACCAATATTATAGGCTTATTATCGCTAGAACTGTAGTAATTATACTTATTACTTTTACTATTATCAATATAGCGTGCATTATTACCCATATTACGCAGTTATTATCGCTAGAACTATAATAATTATACTTATTACTTTTATTGTTATCAATATATCATGCATTATTACCCGTATTATACTGTTATTATCGCTAGAACTAAAATAATTATACTTATTACCATCATTATTATCAATATAACGTGCATTATTACCCATACTATGCATTTATTATCGCAAGAACTATAATAATCATACCTATTACTTTTATTATTATCAACATAACGTGCATTATTAATCATATTATGCAGTTATTATCGCTAGAACTATAATAACTATACCTATTACTTTTATTGTTATCAATATAACGTGCATTATCACCCATACTGTGCATTTATTATCGCAAGAACTATAATAATCATACCTATTACTTTTATTATTATCAATATAACGTGCATTATTAACCATATTATGCAGTTATTATCGCAAGAACTATAATAATCATACCTATTACTTTTATTATTATCAGTATAACGTGCATTATTACCCATATTATGCAGTTATTATCGCTAGAACTATAATAATTATACTTATTACTTTTATTGTTATCAATATAACATGCATTATCACCCATGTTATAGACTTATTATCGCTAGAACTGTAGTAATTATACTTATTACTTTTACTATTATGAATATAGCGTACATTGTTACCAATATTATGCTGTTATTATCGCTAGAACTATAATAATTATACTTATTACTTTTATTGTTATCAATATAACATGCATTATCACCCATATTATAGACTTATTATCGCTAGAACTTTAGTAATTATACTTATTACTTTTATTGTTATCAATATAACATGCATTATTACCCATATTATGCAGTTATTATCGCTAGAACTATAATAAATATACTTAGTACTTTTATTATTATCAATATAACATGTATTATTACCAATATTTTACTATTATTATCGCCAGAACTATAATAAATATACTTAGTACTTTTATTATTATCAATATAACATGTATTATTACCAATATTTTACTATTATTATCGCCAGAACTATAATAATTATACTTATTACTTTTATTACTATCAATATAACGTGCATTATTACCCATATTATGCATTTATTATCGCTAGAACTATAATAATTATACTTATTACTTTTATTGTTATCAATATAACACGCATTATCACCCATATTATAGACTTATTATCGCTAGAACTGTAGTAATTATACTTACTACATTAATTGTTATCAATATAACATGCATTATTACCCGTATTATACTGTTATTATCGCTAGAACTATAATAATTCTACTCATTACTACTATTGTTATCAATATAACGTGCATTATTACCCGTATTGTATTGTTATTACCGCTATAACTATAATGATATACTTATTTCTTTTATTATTGTCAATATAACATACATTATTACCCGCATTATACTGTTATTATCGCTAGAACTATAATAATTATACTTATTACTTTCATTATTATCAATATAACGTGCATTATTACCCATACTATGCATTTACTATCGCAAGAACTATAATAATCATACCTATTACTTTTATTATTATCAACATAACGTGCATTATTAATCATATTATGCAGTTATTATCGCTAGAACTATAATAACTATACCTATTACTTTTATTGTTATCAATATAACGTGCATTATCACCCATACTATGCATTTATTATCGCAAGAACTATAATAATCATACCTATTACTTTTATTATTATCAATATAACGTGCATTATTACCCATATTATGCAGTTATTATCGCTAGAACTATAATAATTATACTTATTACTTTTATTGTTATCAATATAACATGCACTATTACCCATATAGTACAGTTACTATCTCTAGAACTGTGATAATAGTCCTTATTACTTTTATTGTTATCAACATAACATGCATTATTACCCATATAATACACTTTCTATCGCTAGAACTCCAATAATTATACTCATTACTCCCGATATTATCAATATAACATGCACTATTACCCATATAATACAGTTATTATCGCTAGAACTGTAATAATTATACTTATTACTTTTATTATTATGAATATAACATCTATTATTACCCATATTATGCAGTTATTATCGCTAGAACTATATTAAATATACTTATTACTGTTATTATTATCAATATATCATGCATTATTACCTATATTTTGCTATCATTATCGCTAGGACTGCAATAATTATATTTATTACTCCCGACATTATCAATATAACATGCATTATTACCCTTAAGATGCAGTTATAATCGCCAGAACTGTAATAATTATACTTATTACTTTTATTATCATCAATATAGCATGCATTATTATCCATATTATGTAGTTATTATCGCTAGAACTGTAAAAAATATACTTATTACTTTTATTATTATCAATATAACATGCACTATTACCCATATAGTACAGTTACTATCTCTAGAACTGTGATAATAGTCCTTATTACTTTTATTGTTATCAATATAACATGCATTATTACCCATATTTTACTATTATTATCGCCAGAAGTATAATAATTATACTTATTACTTCGGATATTATCAATATAACATGCATTGTTACCCATACAATACATTTTCTATCGGTAGAACTGTAATAATTATACTTATTACTTTTATTGCTATCAATATAACATGCATTATTACCCATATTATGCAGTTATTATCGCTAGAACTATAATAAATATACTTATTACTTTTATTATTATCAATATAACATGTATTATTACCAATATTTTACTATTATTATCGCCAGAACTATAATAATTATACTTATTTCTCCCGATGTTATCAATATAACATGCACTATTACCCATATAATACAGTTATTGTCGCTAGAACTGTATTAATTATACTTATTTCTTTTATTGTTATCAATATAACATTCATTATCACCCATATTATAGACTTATTATCGCTAGAACTGTAGTAATTATACTTATTACTTTCATTATTATCAATATAACGTGCATTATTACCAATATTATGCAGTTATAATCGCTAGAACTATAATAATTATACTTATTACTTTTATTGTTATCAATATATCATGCATTATTACCCGTATTATACTGTTATTATCGCTAGAACTATAATAACTATACTTATTACTTTTATTGTTATCAATATAACATGCATTATTACCCGTATTATACTGTTATTATCGCTAGAACTATAATAATTCTACTTATTACTATTATTATTATCAATATAACGTGCATTATTAACCATATTGTACTCTTATTACCGCTAGAACTATAATGATTATACTTATTACTTTTATTATTGTCAATATAACATGCATTATTACCCGTATTATACTGTTATTATCGCTAGAACTATAATAACTATACTTATTACTATTATTATTATCAGTATAACATGCATTATTACTCGTATTATGCTGTTATTATCGCAAGAATTATAATAATCATACTTATTACTTTTATTGTTATCAATATAACATGCATTATCACCCATATTATAGACTTATTATCGCTAGAACTGTAGTAATTATACTTATTACTTTTACTCTTATCAATATAGCGTACATTATTACCCGTGTTATGCATTTATTATCGCTACAACTATAATAATTATACTTATTACTTTTATTGTTATCAATATAACATGCATTATTACCCGTATTATACTGTTATTTTTGCTAGAACTATAATAATCATACCTACTACTTTCATTATTATCAATATAACGTGCATTATTACCCGTATTATGCAGTTATCATCGCTAGAACTATAATAATTATACTTATTACTTTTATTGTTATCAATATGACATGCATTATCACCCATATTATAGACTTATTATCGCTAGAACTGTAGTAATTATACTTATTACTTTTACTCTTATCAATATAGCGTACATTATTACCCATGTTATGCATTTATTATCGCTACAACTATAATAATTATAGTTATTACTTTTATTGTTATCAATATAACATGCATTATTACCCGTATTATACTGTTATTATTGCTAGTACTATAATAATCATACTTATTACTTTTATTATTATCAATGTAACGTGCATTAGGACCAATATTATAGGCTTATTATCGCTAGAACTGTAGTAATTATACTTATTACTTTTACTATTATCAATATAGCGTGCATTATTACCCATATTACGCAGTTATTATCGCTAGAACTATAATAATTATACTTATTACTTTTATTGTTATCAATATATCATGCATTATTACCCGTATTATACTGTTATTATCGCTAGAACTAAAATAATTATACTTATTACCATCATTATTATCAATATAACGTGCATTATTACCCATACTATGCATTTATTATCGCAAGAACTATAATAATTATACCTATTACTTTTATTATTATCAACATAACGTGCATTATTAATCATATTATGCAGTTATTATCGCTAGAACTATAATAACTATACCTATTACTTTTATTGTTATCAATATAACGTGCATTATCACCCATACTGTGCATTTATTATCGCAAGAACTATAATAATCATACCTGTTACTTTTATTATTATCAATATAACGTGCATTATTAACCATATTATGCAGTTATTATCGCAAGAACTATAATAATCATACCTATTACTTTTATTATTATCAGTATAACGTGCATTATTACCCATATTATGCAGTTATTATCGCTAGAACTATAATAATTATACTTATTACTTTTATTGTTATCAATATAACATGCATTATCACCCATGTTATAGACTTATTATCGCTAGAACTGTAGTAATTATACTTATTACTTTTACTATTATGAATATAGCGTACATTGTTACCAATATTATGCTGTTATTATCGCTAGAACTATAATAATTATACTTATTACTTTTATTGTTATCAATATAACATGCATTATCACCCATATTATAGACTTATTATCGCTAGAACTTTAGTAATTATACTTATTACTTTTACTATTATGAATATAGCGTACATTATTACCCATGTTATGCATTTATTATCGCTACAACTATAATAAATATACCTATTACTTTTATTGTTATCAATATAACATGCACTATTACCCATATAGTACAGTTACTATCTCTAGAACTGTGATAATAGTCCTTATTACTTTTATTGTTATCAACATAACATGCATTATTACCCATATAATACACTTTCTATCGCTAGAACTCCAATAATTATACTCATTACTCCCGATATTATCAATATAACATGCACTATTACCCATATAATACAGTTATTATCGCTAGAACTGTAATAATTATACTTATTACTTTTATTGTTATCAATATAACATGCATTATTACCCATATTATGCAGTTATTATCGCTAGAACTATAATAAATATACTTAGTACTTTTATTATTATCAATATAACATGTATTATTACCAATATTTTACTATTATTATCGCCAGAACTATAATAAATATACTTAGTACTTTTATTATTATCAATATAACATGTATTATTACCAATATTTTACTATTATTATCGCCAGAACTATAATAATTATACTTATTACTTTTATTACTATCAATATAACGTGCATTATTACCCATATTATGCATTTATTATCGCTAGAACTATAATAATTATACTTATTACTTTTATTGTTATCAATATAACATGCATTATCACCCATATTATAGACTTATTATCGCTAGAACTGTAGTAATTATACTTATTACTTTTACTCTTATCAATATAGCGTACATTATTACCCGTGTTATGCATTTATTATCGCTACAACTATAATAATTATACTTATTACTTTTATTGTTATCAATATAACATGCATTATTACCCGTATTATACTGTTATTTTTGCTAGAACTATAATAATCATACCTACTACTTTCATTATTATCAATATAACGTGCATTATTACCCGTATTATGCAGTTATCATCGCTAGAACTATAATAATTATACTTATTACTTTTATTGTTATCAATATGACATGCATTATCACCCATATTATAGACTTATTATCGCTAGAACTGTAGTAATTATACTTATTACTTTTACTCTTATCAATATAGCGTACATTATTACCCATGTTATGCATTTATTATCGCTACAACTATAATAATTATAGTTATTACTTTTATTGTTATCAATATAACATGCATTATTACCCGTATTATACTGTTATTATTGCTAGTACTATAATAATCATACTTATTACTTTTATTATTATCAATGTAACGTGCATTAGGACCAATATTATAGGCTTATTATCGCTAGAACTGTAGTAATTATACTTATTACTTTTACTATTATCAATATAGCGTGCATTATTACCCATATTACGCAGTTATTATCGCTAGAACTATAATAATTATACTTATTACTTTTATTGTTATCAATATATCATGCATTATTACCCGTATTATACTGTTATTATCGCTAGAACTAAAATAATTATACTTATTACCATCATTATTATCAATATAACGTGCATTATTACCCATACTATGCATTTATTATCGCAAGAACTATAATAATCATACCTATTACTTTTATTATTATCAACATAACGTGCATTATTAATCATATTATGCAGTTATTATCGCTAGAACTATAATAACTATACCTATTACTTTTATTGTTATCAATATAACGTGCATTATCACCCATACTGTGCATTTATTATCGCAAGAACTATAATAATCATACCTATTACTTTTATTATTATCAATATAACGTGCATTATTAACCATATTATGCAGTTATTATCGCAAGAACTATAATAATCATACCTATTACTTTTATTATTATCAGTATAACGTGCATTATTACCCATATTATGCAGTTATTATCGCTAGAACTATAATAATTATACTTATTACTTTTATTGTTATCAATATAACATGCATTATCACCCATGTTATAGACTTATTATCGCTAGAACTGTAGTAATTATACTTATTACTTTTACTATTATGAATATAGCGTACATTGTTACCAATATTATGCTGTTATTATCGCTAGAACTATAATAATTATACTTATTACTTTTATTGTTATCAATATAACATGCATTATCACCCATATTATAGACTTATTATCGCTAGAACTTTAGTAATTATACTTATTACTTTTACTATTATGAATATAGCGTACATTATTACCCATGTTATGCATTTATTATCGCTACAACTATAATAAATATACCTATTACTTTTATTGTTATCAATATAACATGCACTATTACCCATATAGTACAGTTACTATCTCTAGAACTGTGATAATAGTCCTTATTACTTTTATTGTTATCAACATAACATGCATTATTACCCATATAATACACTTTCTATCGCTAGAACTCCAATAATTATACTCATTACTCCCGATATTATCAATATAACATGCACTATTACCCATATAATACAGTTATTATCGCTAGAACTGTAATAATTATACTTATTACTTTTATTGTTATCAATATAACATGCATTATTACCCATATTATGCAGTTATTATCGCTAGAACTATAATAAATATACTTAGTACTTTTATTATTATCAATATAACATGTATTATTACCAATATTTTACTATTATTATCGCCAGAACTATAATAAATATACTTAGTACTTTTATTATTATCAATATAACATGTATTATTACCAATATTTTACTATTATTATCGCCAGAACTATAATAATTATACTTATTACTTTTATTACTATCAATATAACGTGCATTATTACCCATATTATGCATTTATTATCGCTAGAACTATAATAATTATACTTATTACTTTTATTGTTATCAATATAACACGCATTATCACCCATATTATAGACTTATTATCGCTAGAACTGTAGTAATTATACTTACTACATTAATTGTTATCAATATAACATGCATTATTACCCGTATTATACTGTTATTATCGCTAGAACTATAATAATTCTACTCATTACTACTATTGTTATCAATATAACGTGCATTATTACCCGTATTGTATTGTTATTACCGCTATAACTATAATGATATACTTATTTCTTTTATTATTGTCAATATAACATACATTATTACCCGCATTATACTGTTATTATCGCTAGAACTATAATAATTATACTTATTACTTTCATTATTATCAATATAACGTGCATTATTACCCATACTATGCATTTACTATCGCAAGAACTATAATAATCATACCTATTACTTTTATTATTATCAACATAACGTGCATTATTAATCATATTATGCAGTTATTATCGCTAGAACTATAATAACTATACCTATTACTTTTATTGTTATCAATATAACGTGCATTATCACCCATACTATGCATTTATTATCGCAAGAACTATAATAATCATACCTATTACTTTTATTATTATCAATATAACGTGCATTATTACCCATATTATGCAGTTATTATCGCTAGAACTATAATAATTATACTTATTACTTTTATTGTTATCAATATAACATGCACTATTACCCATATAGTACAGTTACTATCTCTAGAACTGTGATAATAGTCCTTATTACTTTTATTGTTATCAACATAACATGCATTATTACCCATATAATACACTTTCTATCGCTAGAACTCCAATAATTATACTCATTACTCCCGATATTATCAATATAACATGCACTATTACCCATATAATACAGTTATTATCGCTAGAACTGTAATAATTATACTTATTACTTTTATTATTATGAATATAACATCTATTATTACCCATATTATGCAGTTATTATCGCTAGAACTATATTAAATATACTTATTACTGTTATTATTATCAATATATCATGCATTATTACCTATATTTTGCTATCATTATCGCTAGGACTGCAATAATTATATTTATTACTCCCGACATTATCAATATAACATGCATTATTACCCTTAAGATGCAGTTATAATCGCCAGAACTGTAATAATTATACTTATTACTTTTATTATCATCAATATAGCATGCATTATTATCCATATTATGTAGTTATTATCGCTAGAACTGTAAAAAATATACTTATTACTTTTATTATTATCAATATAACATGCACTATTATCCATATAGTACAGTTACTATCTCTAGAACTGTGATAATAGTCCTTATTACTTTTATTGTTATCAATATAACATGCATTATTACCCATATTTTACTATTATTATCGCCAGAAGTATAATAATTATACTTATTACTTCGGATATTATCAATATAACATGCATTATTACCCATACAATACATTTTCTATCGGTAGAACTGTAATAATTATACTTATTACTTTTATTGCTATCAATATAACATGCATTATTACCCATATTATGCAGTTATTATCGCTAGAACTATAATAAATATACTTATTACTTTTATTATTATCAATATAACATGTATTATTACCAATATTTTACTATTATTATCGCCAGAACTATAATAATTATACTTATTTCTCCCGATGTTATCAATATAACATGCACTATTACCCATATAATACAGTTATTGTCGCTAGAACTGTATTAATTATACTTATTTCTTTTATTATTATCAATACAACATGCATTATTACCCATATTATTCAGTTATTATCGCTGGAACTGTAATGATTATTCTTATTGCTTTTATTATCATCAATATGGCATGCATTATTACCCATATTTTACTTTTATTATCGCCAGAACTATAATAATTATATTTATTACTCCCGACATTATCAATATAACATGCATTATTACCCATATTATTCAGTTATTATCACTAGAACTATAATAAATATACTTATTGCATTTCTTATTATCAATACAACATGCACTATTACCCATATAATACAGTTATTATCGCTAGAACTGTAATAATTATACTTATTAATTTTATTATTATGAATATAACATGCATTATTACCCATATTATGCAGTTATTATCGCTAGAACTATAATAAATACACTTATTACTGTTATTATTATCAATATATCATGCATTATTACCAATATTTTACTATTATTATCGCCAGAACTGTAATAATTATATTTATTACTCCCGACATTATCAATATAACATGCATTATTACCCTTAAGATGCAGTTATAATCGCTAGAACTGTAAAAATTATACTTATTACTTTTATTATTATCAATATAACATGCATTATTACCCATATTATTCAGTTATTATCGCTAGAACTATAAAAAATATACTTATTACTTTTAGTATTATCAATATAACATGCATTATTACCAATATTTTACTATTATTATCGCCAGAACTGTAATAATTATACTTATTGCTCCCGATATTATCAATACAACATGCACTATTACCCATATAATACAGTTATTATCGCTAGAACTGTAATAATTATACTTATTACTTTTATTATTATGAATATAACATGCATTATTACCCATATTATGCAGTTATTATCGCTAGAACTATAATAAATATACTTATTACTGTTACTATTATCAATATATCATGCATTATTACCCATATTTTGCTATCATTATCGCTAGGACTGCAATAATTATACTTATTACTTTTATTATCATCAATATAGCATGCATTATTATCCATATTATGTAGTTATTATCGCTAGAACTGTAAAAAATATACTTATTACTTTTATTATTATCAATATAACATGCACTATTACCCATATAGTACAGTTACTATCTCTAGAACTGTGATAATAGTCCTTATTACTTTTATTGTTATCAATATAACATGCATTATTAGCCATATTTTACTATTATTATCGCCAGAAGTATAATAATTATACTTATTACTTCGGATATTATCAATATAACATGCATTATTACCCATACAATACATTTTCTATCGGTAGAACTGTAATAATTATACTTATTACTTTTATTGCTATCAATATAACATGCATTATTACCCATATTATGCAGTTATTATCGCTAGAACTATAATAAATATACTTATTACTTTTATTATTATCAATATAACATGTATTATTACCAATATTTTACTATTATTATCGCCAGAACTATAATAATTATACTTATTTCTCCCGATGTTATCAATATAACATGCACTATTACCCATATAATACAGTTATTGTCGCTAGAACTGTATTAATTATACTTATTTCTTTTGTTATTATCAATACAACATGCATTATTACCCATATTATTCAGTTATTATCGCTAGAACTACAATAAATATACTTATTACATTTATTATTATCAATACAACATGCACTATTACCCATATAATACAGTTATTATCGCTAGAACTATAATAAATATACTTATTACTGTTATTATTATCAATATATCATGCATTATTACCCATATTTTGCTATCATTATCGCTAGGACTGCAATAATTATATTTATTACTCCCGACATTATCAATATAACATGCATTATTACCCTTAAGATGCAGTTATAATCGCCAGAACTGTAATAATTATACTTATTACTTTTATTATCATCAATATAGCATGCATTATTATCCATATTATGTAGTTATTATCGCTAGAACTGTAAAAAATATACTTATTACTTTTATTATTATCAATATAACATGCACTATTACCCATATAGTACAGTTACTATCTCTAGAACTGTGGTAATAGTCCTTATTACTTTTATTGTTATCAATATAACATGCATTATTACCCATATTTTACTATTATTATCGCTAGAAGTATAATAATTATACTTATTACTTCGGATATTATCAATATAACATGCATTATTACCCATACAATACATTTTCTATCGGTAGAACTGTAATAATTATACTTATTACTTTTATTGCTATCAATATAACATGCATTATTACCCATATTATGCAGTTATTATCGCTAGAACTATAATAAATATACTTATTACTTTTATTATTATCAATATAACATGTATTATTACCAATATTTTACTATTATTATCGCCAGAACTATAATAATTATACTTATTTCTCCCGATGTTATCAATATAACATGCACTATTACCCATATAATACAGTTATTGTCGCTAGAACTGTATTAATTATACTTATTTCTTTTATTATTATCAATACAACATGCATTATTACCCATATTATTCAGTTATTATCGCTGGAACTGTAATGATTATACTTATTGCTTTTATTATCATCAATATGGCATGCATTATTACCCATATTTTACTTTTATTATCGCCAGAACTATAATAATTATATTTATTACTCCCGACATTATCAATATAACATGCATTATTACCCATATTTTACTATTATTATCGCCTGAAGTATAACAATTATACTTATTACTTCGGATATTATCAATATAACATGCATTATTACTCATATAATACATTTTCTATCGCTAGAACTGTAATAATTATACTTATTACTTTTATTGTTATCAATATAACATGCATTATTACCCATATTATGCAGTTATTATCGCTAGAACTATAATAAATATACTTAGTACTTTTATTATTATCAATATAACATGTATTATTACCAATATTTTACTATTATTATCGCCAGAACTATAATAATTATACTTATTACTCCCGATGTTATCAATATAACATGCACTATTACCCATATAATACAGTTATTGTCGCTAGAACTGTATTAATTATACTTATTTCTTTTGTTATTATCAATACAACATGCATTATTACCCATATTATTCAGTTATTATCGCTAGAACTACAATAAATATACTTATTACATTTATTATTATCAATACAACATGCACTATTACCCATATAATACAGTTATTATCGCTAGAACTATAATAAATATACTTATTACTGTTATTATTATCAATATATCATGCATTATTACCCATATTTTGCTATCATTATCGCTAGGACTGCAATAATTATATTTATTACTCCCGACATTATCAATATAACATGCATTATTACCCTTAAGATGCAGTTATAATCGCCAGAACTGTAATAATTATACTTATTACTTTTATTATCATCAATATAGCATGCATTATTATCCATATTATGTAGTTATTATCGCTAGAACTGTAAAAAATATACTTATTACTTTTATTATTATCAATATAACATGCACTATTACCCATATAGTACAGTTACTATCTCTAGAACTGTGATAATAGTCCTTATTACTTTTATTGTTATCAATATAACATGCATTATTACCCATATTTTACTATTATTATCGCCATAAGTATAATAATTATACTTATTACTTCGGATATTATCAATATAACATGCATTATTACCCATACAATACATTTTCTATCGGTAGAACTGTAATAATTATACTTATTACTTTTATTGCTATCAATATAACATGCATTATTACCCATATTATGCAGTTATTATCGCTAGAACTATAATAAATATACTTATTACTTTTATTATTATCAATATAACATGTACTATTACCAATATTTTACTATTATTATCGCCAGAACTATAATAATTATACTTATTTCTCCCGATGTTATCAATATAACATGCACTATTACCCATATAATACAGTTATTGTCGCTAGAACTGTATTAATTATACTTATTTCTTTTATTATTATCAATACAACATGCATTATTACCCATATTATTCAGTTATTATCGCTAGAACTGTAATAAATATACTTATTACATTTATTATTATCAATACAACATGCACTATTACCCATATAATACAGTTATTATCGCTAGAACTGTAATAATTATACTTATTAATTTTATTATTATGAATATAACATGCATTATTACCCATATTATGCAGTTATTATCGCTAGAACTATAATAAATATACTTATTACTGTTATTATTATCAATATATCATGCATTATTACCCATATTTTGCTATCATTATCGCTAGGACTGCAATAATTACATTTATTTCTCCCGACATTATCAATATAATATGCATTATTACCCTTAAGATGCAGTTATAATCGCTAGAACTGTAAAAATTATACTTATTACTTTTATTATAATCAATATAACATGCATTATTAACCATATTATTCAGTTATTATCGCTAGAACTGTAATAATTATACTTATTACTTTTATTATCATCAATATAGCATGCATTATTATCCATATTATGTAGTTATTATCGCTAGAACTGTAAAAAATATACTTATTACTTTTATTATTATCAATATAACATGCACTATTACCCATATAGTACATTTACTATCTCTAGAACTGTGATAATAGTCCTTATTACTTTTATTGTTATCAACATAACATGCATTATTACCCATATAATACACTTTCTATCGCTAGAACTCCAATAATTATACTCATTACTCCCGATATTATCAATATAACATGCACTATTACCCATATAATACAGTTATTATCGCTAGAACTGTAATAATTATACTTATTACTTTTATTGTTATCAATATAACATGCATTATTACCCATATTATGCAGTTATTATCGCTAGAACTATAATAAATATACTTAGTACTTTTATTATTATCAATATAACATGTATTATTACCAATATTTTACTATTATTATCGCCAGAACTATAATATATATACTTAGTACTTTTATTATTATCAATATAACATGTATTATTACCAATATTTTACTATTATTATCGCCAGAACTATAATAATTATACTTATTACTCCCGATATTATCAATACAACATGCACTATTACCCATATAATACAGTTATTATCGCTAGAACTGTAATAATTATACTTATTACTTTTATTATTATGAATATAACATCTATTATCACCCATATTATGCAGTTATTATCGCTAGAACTATATTAAATATACTTATTACTGTTATTATTATCAATATATCATGCATTATTACCTATATTTTGCTATCATTATCGCTAGGACTGCAATAATTATATTTATTACTCCCGACATTATCAATATAACATGCATTATTACCCTTAAGATGCAGTTATAATCGCCAGAACTGTAATAATTATACTTATTACTTTTATTATTATCAATGTAACATGCATTATTACCCATATTATTCAGTTATTATCGCTAGAACTGTAAAAAATATACTTATTACTTTTAGTATTATCAATATAACATGCATTATTACCAATATTTTACTATTATTATCGCCAGAACTGTAATAATTATACTTATTGCTCCCGATATTATCAATACAACATGCACTATTACCCATATAATACAGTTATTATCGCTAGAACTGTAATAATTATTTTTATTACTTTTATTATTATCAAAATAACATGCATTATTAACCATATTATTCAGTTATTATCGCTAGAACTATAATAAATATACTTATTGCATTTATTATTATCAATATAACATGCATTTTTACCCATATTATGCAGTTATTATCGCTAGAACTATAATAAGTATACTTATTACTTTTATTATTACCAACATAACACGCATTATTACCCATATTATGCAGTTATTATCGCTGGAACTATAATAAATATACTTATTACTTTTATTATTATGAATATAACATGCATTATTACCCATATTATGCAGTTATTATCGCTAGAACTATAAAAAATATACTTATTACTTTTAGTATTATCAATATAACATGCATTATTACCAATATTTTACTATTATTATCGCCAGAACTGTAATAATTATATTTATTACTCCCGACATTATCAATATAACATGCATTATTACCCTTAAGATGCAGTTATAATCGCTAGAACTGTAAAAATTATACTTATTACTTTTATTATTATCAATATAACATGCATTATTACCCATATTATTCAGTTATTATCGCTAGAACTATAAAAAATATACTTATTACTTTTAGTATTATCAATATAACATGCATTATTACCAATATTTTACTATTATTATCGCCAGAACTGTAATAATTATACTTATTGCTCCCGATATTATCAATACAACATGCACTGTTACCCATATAATACAGTTATTATCGCTAGAACTGTAATAATTATACTTATTACTTTTATTATTATGAATATAACATGCATTATTACCCATATTATGCAGTTATTATCGCTAGAACTATAATAAATATACTTATTACTGTTACTATTATCAATATATCATGCATTATTACCCATATTTTGCTATCATTATCGCTAGGACTGCAATAATTATACTTATTACTTTTATTATCATCAATATAGCATGCATTATTATCCATATTATGTAGTTATTATCGCTAGAACTGTAAAAAATATACTTATTACTTTTATTATTATCAATATAACATGCACTATTACCCATATAGTACAGTTACTATCTCTAGAACTGTGATAATAGTCCTTATTACTTTTATTGTTATCAATATAACATGCATTATTACCCATATTTTACTATTATTATCGCCTGAAGTATAACAATTATACTTATTACTTCGGATATTATCAATATAACATGCATTATTACTCATATAATACATTTTCTATCGCTAGAACTGTAATAATTATACTTATTACTTTTATTGTTATCAATATAACATGCATTATTACCCATATTATGCAGTTATTATCGCTAGAACTATAATAAATATACTTAGTACTTTTATTATTATCAATATAACATGTATTATTACCAATATTTTACTATTATTATCGCCAGAACTATAATAATTATACTTATTACTCCCGATGTTATCAATATAACATGCACTATTACCCATATAATACAGTTATTGTCGCTAGAACTGTATTAATTATACTTATTTCTTTTATTATTATCGATACAACATGCATTATTACCCATATTATTCAGTTATTATCGCTAGAACTATAATAAATATACTTATTACATTTATTATTATCAATACAACATGCACTATTACCCATATAATACAGTTATTATCGCTAGAACTATAATAAATATACTTATTACTGTTATTATTATCAATATATCATGCATTATTACCCATATTTTGCTATCATTATCGCTAGGACTGCAATAATTATATTTATTACTCCCGACATTATCAATATAACATGCATTATTACCCTTAAGATGCAGTTATAATCGCCAGAACTGTAATAATTATACTTATTACTTTTATTATCATCAATATAGCATGCATTATTATCCATATTATGTAGTTATTATCGCTAGAACTGTAAAAAATATACTTATTACTTTTATTATTATCAATATAACATGCACTATTACCCATATAGTACAGTTACTATCTCTAGAACTGTGATAATAGTCCTTATTACTTTTATTGTTATCAATATAACATGCATTATTACCCATATTTTACTATTATTATCGCCAGAAGTATAATAATTATACTTATTACTTCAGATATTATCAATATAACATGCGTTATTACCCATACAATACATTTTCTATCGGTAGAACTGTAATAATTATACTTATTACTTTTATTGCTATCAATATAACATGCATTATTACCCATATTATTCAGTTATTATCGCTAGAACTATAATAAATATACTTATTACATTTATTATTATCAATACAACATGCACTATTACCCATATAATACAGTTATTATCGCTAGAACTATAATAAATATACTTATTACTGTTATTATTATCAATATATCATGCATTATTACCCATATTTTGCTATCATTATCGCTAGGACTGCAATAATTATATTTATTACTCCCGACATTATCAATATAACATGCATTATTACCCTTAAGATGCAGTTATAATCGCCAGAACTGTAATAATTATACTTATTACTTTTATTATCATCAATATAGCATGCATTATTATCCATATTATGTAGTTATTATCGCTAGAACTGTAAAAAATATACTTATTACTTTTATTATTATCAATATAACATGCACTATTACCCATATAGTACAGTTACTATCTCTAGAACTGTGATAATAGTCCTTATTACTTTTATTGTTATCAATATAACATGCATTATTACCCATATTTTACTATTATTATCGCCAGAAGTATAATAATTATACTTATTACTTCAGATATTATCAATATAACATGCGTTATTACCCATACAATACATTTTCTATCGGTAGAACTGTAATAATTATACTTATTACTTTTATTGCTATCAATATAACATGCATTATTACCCATATTATGCAGTTATTATCGCTAGAACTATAATAAGTATACTTATTACTTTTATTATTATCAATATAACATGTATTATTACCAATATTTTACTATTATTATCGCCAGAACTATAATAATTATACTTATTTCTCCCGATGTTATCAATATAACATGCACTATTACCCATATAATACAGTTATTGTCGCTAGAACTGTATTAATTATACTTATTTCTTTTATTATTATCAATACAACATGCATTATTACCCATATTATTCAGTTATTATCGCTGGAACTGTAATGATTATACTTATTGCTTTTATTATCATCAATATGGCATGCATTATTACCCATATTTTACTTTTATTATCGCCAGAACTATAATAATTATATTTATTACTCCCGACATTATCAATATAACATGCATTATTACCCATATTATTCAGTTATTATCGCTAGAACTATAATAAATATACTTATTACATTTATTATTATCAATACAACATGCACTATTACCCATATAATACAGTTATTATCGCTAGAACTGTAATAATTATACTTATTAATTTTATTATTATGAATATAACATGCATTATTACCCATATTATGCAGTTATTATCGCTAGAACTATAATAAATATACTTATTACTGTTATTTTTATCAATATATCATGCATTATTACCCATATTTTGCTATCATTATCGCTAGGACTGCAATAATTACATTTATTACTCCCGACATTATCAATATAACATGCATTATTACCCTTAAGATGCAGTTATAATCGCTAGAACTGTAAAAATTATACTTATTACTTTTATTATAATCAATATAACATGCATTATTAACCATATTATTCAGTTATTATCGCTAGAACTGTAATAATTATACTTATTACTTTTATTATCATCAATATAGCATGCATTATTATCCATATTATGTAGTTATTATCGCTAGAACTGTAAAAAATATACTTATTACTTTTATTATTATCAATATAACATGCACTATTACCCATAGAGTACATTTACTATCTCTAGAACTGTGATAATAGTCCTTATTACTTTTATTGTTATCAACATAACATGCATTATTACCCATATAATACACTTTCTATCGCTAGAACTCCAATAATTATACTCATTACTCCCGATATTATCAATATAACATGCACTATTACCCATATAATACAGTTATTATCGCTAGAACTGTAATAATTATACTTATTACTTTTATTGTTATCAATATAACATGCATTATTACCCATATTATGCAGTTACTATCGCTAGAACTATAATAAATATACTTAGTACTTTTATTATTATCAATATAACATGTATTATTACCAATATTTTACAATTATTATCGCCAGAACTATAATAAATATACTTAGTACTTTTATTATTATCAATATAACATGTATTATTACCAATATTTTAATATTATTATCGCCAGAACTATAATAATTATACTTATTACTCCCGACATTATCAATACAACATGCACTATTACCCATATAATACAGTTATTATCGCTAGAACTGTAATAATTATACTTATTACTTTTATTATTATGAATATAACATCTATTATCACCCATATTATGCAGTTATTATCGCTAGAACTATATTAAATATACTTATTACTGTTATTATTATCAATATATCATGCATTATTACCTATATTTTGCTATCATTATCGCTAGGACTGCAATAATTATATTTATTACTCCCGACATTATCAATATAACATGCATTATTACCCTTAAGATGCAGTTATAATCGCCAGAACTGTAATAATTATACTTATTACTTTTATTATTATCAATATAACATGCATTATTACCCATATTATTCAGTTATTATCGCTAGAACTGTAAAAAATATACTTATTACTTTTAGTATTATCAATATAACATGCATTATTACCAATATTTTACTATTATTATCGCCAGAACTGTAATAATTATACTTATTGCTCCCGATATTATCAATACAACATGCACTATTACCCATATAATACAGTTATTATCGCTAGAACTGTAATAATTATTTTTATTACTTTTATTATTATCAAAATAACATGCATTATTAACCATATTATTCAGTTATTATCGCTAGAACTATAATAAATATACTTATTGCATTTATTATTATCAATATAACATGCATTTTTACCCATATTATGCAGTTATTATCGCTAGAACTATAATAAGTATACTTATTACTTTTATTATTACCAACATAACACGCATTATTACCCATATTATGCAGTTATTATCGCTGGAACTATAATAAATATACTTGTTACTTTTATTATTATGAATATAACATGCATTATTACCCATATTATGCAGTTATTATCGCTAGAACTATAAAAAATATACTTATTACTTTTAGTATTATCAATATAACATGCATTATTACCAATATTTTACTATTATTATCGCCAGAACGGTAATAATTATATTTATTACTCCCGACATTATCAATATAACATGCATTATTACCCTTAAGATGCAGTTATAATCGCTAGAACTGTAAAAATTATACTTATTACTTTTATTATTATCAATATAACATGCATTATTACCCATATTATTCAGTTATTATCGCTAGAACTATACAAAATATACTTATTACTTTTAGTATTATCAATATAACATGCATTATTACCAATATTTTACTATTATTATCGCCAGAACTGTAATAATTATACTTATTGCTCCCGATATTATCAATACAACATGCACTATTACCCATGTAATACAGTTATTATCGCTAGAACTGTAATAATTATACTTATTACTTTTATTATTATGAATATAACATGCATTATTACCCATATTATGCAGTTATTATCGCTAGAACTATAATAAATATACTTATTACTGTTACTATTATCAATATATCATGCATTATTACCCATATTTTGCTATCATTATCGCTAGGACTGCAATAATTATACTTATTACTTTTATTATCATCAATATAGCATGCATTATTATCCATATTATGTAGTTATTATCGCTAGAACTGTAAAAAATATACTTATTACTTTTATTATTATCAATATAACATGCAGTATTACCCATATAGTACAGTTACTATCTCTAGAACTGTGATAATAGTCCTTATTACTTTTATTGTTATCAATATAACATGCATTATTACCCATATTTTACTATTATTATCGCCTGAAGTATAACAATTATACTTATTACTTCGGATATTATCAATATAACATGCATTATTACTCATATAATACATTTTCTATCGCTAGAACTGTAATAATTATACTTATTACTTTTATTGTTATCAATATAACATGCATTATTACCCATATTATGCAGTTATTATCGCTAGAACTATAATAAATATACTTAGTACTTTTATTATTATCAATATAACATGTATTATTACCAATATTTTACTATTATTATCGCCAGAACTATAATAATTATACTTATTACTCCCGATGTTATCAATATAACATGCACCATTACCCATATAATACAGTTATTGTCGCTAGAACTGTATTAATTATACTTATTTCTTTTATTATTATCAATACAACATGCATTATTACCCATATTATTCAGTTATTATCGCTAGAACTATAATAAATATACTTATTACATTTATTATTATCAATACAACATGCACTATTACCCATATAATACAGTTATTATCGCTAGAACTATAATAAATATACTTATTACTGTTATTATTATCAATATATCATGCATTATTACCCATATTTTGCTATCATTATCGCTAGGACTGCAATAATTATATTTATTACTCCCGACATTATCAATATAACATGCATTATTACCCTTAAGATGCAGTTATAATCGCCAGAACTGTAATAATTATACTTATTACTTTTATTATCATCAATATAGCATGCATTATTATCCATATTATGTAGTTATTATCGCTAGAACTGTAAAAAATATACTTATTACTTTTATTATTATCAATATAACATGCACTATTACCCATATAGTACAGTTACTATCTCTAGAACTGTGATAATAGTCCTTATTACTTTTATTGTTATCAATATAACATGCATTATTACCCATATTTTACTATTATTATCGCCTGAAGTATAACAATTATACTTATTACTTCGGATATTATCAATATAACATGCATTATTACTCATATAATACATTTTCTATCGCTAGAACTGTAATAATTATACTTATTACTTTTATTGTTATCAATATAACATGCATTATTACCCATATTATGCAGTTATTATCGCTAGAACTATAATAAATATACTTAGTACTTTTATTATTATCAATATAAAATGTATTATTACCAATATTTTACTGTTATTATCGCCAGAACTATAATAATTATACTTATTACTCCCGATGTTATCAATATAACATGCACTATTACCCATATAATACAGTTATTGTCGCTAGAACTGTATTAATTATACTTATTTCTTTTATTATTATCAATACAACATGCATTATTACCCATATTATTCAGTTATTATCGCTAGAACTATAATAAATATACTTATTACATTTATTATTATCAATACAACATGCACTATTACCCATATAATACAGTTATTATCGCTAGAACTATAATAAATATACTTATTACTGTTATTATTATCAATATATCATGCATTATTACCCATATTTTGCTATCATTATCGCTAGGACTGCAATAATTATATTTATTACTCCCGACATTATCAATATAACATGCATTATTACCCTTAAGATGCAGTTATAATCGCCAGAACTGTAATAATTATACTTATTACTTTTATTATCATCAATATAGCATGCATTATTATCCATATTATGTAGTTATTATCGCTAGAACTGTAAAAAATATACTTATTACTTTTATTATTATCAATATAACATGCACTATTACCCATATAGTACAGTTACTATCTCTAGAACTGTGATAATAGTCCTTATTACTTTTATTGTTATCAATATAACATGCATTATTACCCATATTTTACTATTATTATCGCCAGAAGTATAATAATTATACTTATTACTTCAGATATTATCAATATAACATGCGTTATTACCCATACAATACATTTTCTATCGGTAGAACTGTAATAATTATACTTATTACTTTTATTGCTATCAATATAACATGCATTATTACCCATATTATGCAGTTATTATCGCTAGAACTATAATAAGTATACTTATTACTTTTATTATTATCAATATAACATGTATTATTACCAATATTTTACTATTATTATCGCCAGAACTATAATAATTATACTTATTTCTCCCGATGTTATCAATATAACATGCACTATTACCCATATAATACAGTTATTGTCGCTAGAACTGTATTAATTATACTTATTTCTTTTATTATTATCAATACAACATGCATTATTACCCATATTATTCAGTTATTATCGCTGGAACTGTAATGATTATACTTATTGCTTTTATTATCATCAATATGGCATGCATTATTACCCATATTTTACTTTTATTATCGCCAGAACTATAATAATTATATTTATTACTCCCGACATTATCAATATAACATGCATTATTACCCATATTATTCAGTTATTATCGCTAGAACTATAATAAATATACTTATTACATTTATTATTATCAATACAACATGCACTATTACCCATATAATACAGTTATTATCGCTAGAACTGTAATAATTATACTTATTAATTTTATTATTATGAATATAACATGCATTATTACCCATATTATGCAGTTATTATCGCTAGAACTATAATAAATATACTTATTACTGTTATTTTTATCAATATATCATGCATTATTACCCATATTTTGCTATCATTATCGCTAGGACTGCAATAATTACATTTATTACTCCCGACATTATCAATATAACATGCATTATTACCCTTAAGATGCAGTTATAATCGCTAGAACTGTAAAAATTATACTTATTACTTTTATTATAATCAATATAACATGCATTATTAACCATATTATTCAGTTATTATCGCTAGAACTGTAATAATTATACTTATTACTTTTATTATCATCAATATAGCATGCATTATTATCCATATTATGTAGTTATTATCGCTAGAACTGTAAAAAATATACTTATTACTTTTATTATTATCAATATAACATGCACTATTACCCATATAGTACATTTACTATCTCTAGAACTGTGATAATAGTCCTTATTACTTTTATTGTTATCAACATAACATGCATTATTACCCATATAATACACTTTCTATCGCTAGAACTCCAATAATTATACTCATTACTCCCGATATTATCAATATAACATGCACTATTACCCATATAATACAGTTATTATCGCTAGAACTGTAATAATTATACTTATTACTTTTATTGTTATCAATATAACATGCATTATTACCCATATTATGCAGTTACTATCGCTAGAACTATAATAAATATACTTAGTACTTTTATTATTATCAATATAACATGTATTATTACCAATATTTTACTATTATTATCGCCAGAACTATAATAAATATACTTAGTACTTTTATTATTATCAATATAACATGTATTATTACCAATATTTTAATATTATTATCGCCAGAACTATAATAATTATACTTATTACTCCCGATATTATCAATACAACATGCACTATTACCCATATAATACAGTTATTATCGCTAGAACTGTAATAATTATACTTATTACTTTTATTATTATGAATATAACATCTATTATCACCCATATTATGCAGTTATTATCGCTAGAACTATATTAAATATACTTATTACTGTTATTATTATCAATATATCATGCATTATTACCTATATTTTGCTATCATTATCGCTAGGACTGCAATAATTATATTTATTACTCCCGACATTATCAATATAACATGCATTATTACCCTTAAGATGCAGTTATAATCGCCAGAACTGTAATAATTATACTTATTACTTTTATTATTATCAATATAACATGCATTATTACCCATATTATTCAGTTATTATCGCTAGAACTGTAAAAAATATACTTATTACTTTTAGTATTATCAATATAACATGCATTATTACCAATATTTTACTATTATTATCGCCAGAACTGTAATAATTATACTTATTGCTCCCGATATTATCAATACAACATGCACTATTACCCATATAATACAGTTATTATCGCTAGAACTGTAATAATTATTTTTATTACTTTTATTATTATCAAAATAACATGCATTATTAACCATATTATTCAGTTATTATCGCTAGAACTATAATAAATATACTTATTGCATTTATTATTATCAATATAACATGCATTTTTACCCATATTATGCAGTTATTATCGCTAGAACTATAATAAGTATACTTATTACTTTTATTATTACCAACATAACACGCATTATTACCCATATTATGCAGTTATTATCGCTGGAACTATAATAAATATACTTGTTACTTTTATTATTATGAATATAACATGCATTATTACCCATATTATGCAGTTATTATCGCTAGAACTATAAAAAATATACTTATTACTTTTAGTATTATCAATATAACATGCATTATTACCAATATTTTACTATTATTATCGCCAGAACGGTAATAATTATATTTATTACTCCCGACATTATCAATATAACATGCATTATTACCCTTAAGATGCAGTTATAATCGCTAGAACTGTAAAAATTATACTTATTACTTTTATTATTATCAATATAACATGCATTATTACCCATATTATTCAGTTATTATCGCTAGAACTATACAAAATATACTTATTACTTTTAGTATTATCAATATAACATGCATTATTACCAATATTTTACTATTATTATCGCCAGAACTGTAATAATTATACTTATTGCTCCCGATATTATCAATACAACATGCACTATTACCCATATAATACAGTTATTATCGCTAGAACTGTAATAATTATACTTATTACTTTTATTATTATGAATATAACATGCATTATTACCCATATTATGCAGTTATTATCGCTAGAACTATAATAAATATACTTATTACTGTTACTATTATCAATATATCATGCATTATTACCCATATTTTGCTATCATTATCGCTAGGACTGCAATAATTATACTTATTACTTTTATTATCATCAATATAGCATGCATTATTATCCATATTATGTAGTTATTATCGCTAGAACTGTAAAAAATATACTTATTACTTTTATTATTATCAATATAACATGCACTATTACCCATATAGTACAGTTACTATCTCTAGAACTGTGATAATAGTCCTTATTACTTTTATTGTTATCAATATAACATGCATTATTACCCATATTTTACTATTATTATCGCCTGAAGTATAACAATTATACTTATTACTTCGGATATTATCAATATAACATGCATTATTACTCATATAATACATTTTCTATCGCTAGAACTGTAATAATTATACTTATTACTTGTATTGTTATCAATATAACATGCATTATTACCCATATTATGCAGTTATTATCGCTAGAACTATAATAAATATACTTATTACATTTATTATTATCAATACAACATGCACTATTACCCATATAATACAGTTATTATCGCTAGAGCTGTATTAATTATACTTATTTCTTTTATTATTATCAATACAACATGCATTATTACCCATATTATTCAGTTATTATCGCTAGAACTATAATAAATATACTTATTACATTTATTATTATCAATACAACATGCACTATTACCCATATAATACAGTTATTATCGCTAGAACTATAATAATTATACTTATTACTCCCGATGTTATCAATATAACATGCACTATTACCCATATAATACAGTTATTGTCGCTAGAACTGTATTAATTATACTTATTTCTTTTATTATTATCAATACAACATGCATTATTACCCATATTATTCAGTTATTATCGCTAGAACTATAATAAATATACTTATTACATTTATTATTATCAATACAACATGCACTATTACCAATATTTTACTATTATTATCGCCAGGACTATAATAATTATACTTATTACTCCCGATGTTATCAATATAACATGCACTATTACCCATATAATACAGTTATTGTCGCTAGAACTGTATTAATTATACTTATTTCTTTTATTATTATCAATACAACATGCATTATTACCCATATTATGCAGTTATTATCGCTGGAACTATAATAAATATACTTGTTACTTTTATTATTATGAATATAACATGCATTATTACCCATATTATGCAGTTATTATCGCTAGAACTATAAAAAATATACTTATTACTTTTAGTATTATCAATATAACATGCATTATTACCAATATTTTACTATTATTATCGCCAGGACTATAATAATTATACTTATTACTCCCGATGTTATCAATATAACATGCACTATTACCCATATAATACAGTTATTGTCGCTAGAACTGTATTAATTATACTTATTTCTTTTATTATTATCAATACAACATGCATTATTACCCATATTATTCAGTTATTATCGCTAGAACTATAATAAATATACTTATTACATTTATTATTATCAATACAACATGCACTATTACCCATATAATACAGTTATTATCGCTAGAACTATAATAAATATACTTATTACTGTTATTATTATCAATATATCATGCATTATTACCCATATTTTGCTATCATTATCGCTAGGACTGCAATAATTATATTTATTACTCCCGACATTATCAATATAACATGCATTATTACCCTTAGGATGCAGTTATTATCGCTAGAACTATAAAAAATATACGTATTACTTTTAGTATTATCAATATAACATGCATTATTACCAATATTTTACTATTATTATCGCCAGAACTGAAATAATTAGACTTATTGCTCCCGATATTATCAATATAACATGCACTATTACCCATATAATACAGTTATTTTCGCTAGAACTGTAATAATTGTACTTATTACTGTTATTATTATCAATATATCATGCATTATTACCCATATTTTGCTATCATTATCGCTAGGACTGCAATAATTATATTTATAACTCCCGACATTATCAATATAACATGCATTATTACCCTTAAGATGCAGTTATAATCGCTAGAACTGTAAAAATTATACTTATTACTTTTATTATTATCAATATAACATGCATTATTAACCATATTATTCAGTTATTATCGCTAGAACTGTAATAATTATACTTATTACTTTTATTATCATCAATATAGCATGCATTATTATCCATATTATGTAGTTATTATCGCTAGAACTGTAAAAAATATACTTATTACTTTTATTATTATCAATATAACATGCACTATTACCCATATAGTACATTTACTATCTCTAGAACTGTGATAATAGTCCTTATTACTTTTATTGTTATCAACATAACATGCATTATTACCCATATAATACACTTTCTATCGCTAGAACTCCAATAATTATACTCATTACTCCCGATATTATCAATATAACATGCACTATTACCCATATAATACAGTTATTATCGCTAGAACTGTAATAATTATACTTATTACTTTTATTATTATCAATATAACATGCATTTTTACCCATATTATGCAGTTATTATCGCTAGAACTATAATAATTATACTTATTACTCCCGATGTTATCAATATAACATGCACTATTACCCATATAATACAGTTATTGTCGCTAGAACTGTATTAATTATACTTATTTCTTTTATTATTATCAATACAACATGCATTATTACCCATATTATTCAGTTATTATCGCTAGAACTATAATAAATATACTTATTACATTTATTATTATCAATACAACATGCACTATTACCCATATAATACAGTTATTATCGCTAGAACTATAATAAATATACTTATTACTTTTATTATTATCAATATAACATGTATTATTACCAATATTTTACTATTATTATCGCCAGAACTATAATAATTATACTTATTTCTCCCGATGTTATCAATATAACATGCACTATTACCCATATAATACAGTTATTGTCGCTAGAACTGTATTAATTATACTTATTTCTTTTATTATTATCAATACAACATGCATTATTACCCATATTATTCAGTTATTATCGCTGGAACTGTAATGATTATACTTATTGCTTTTATTATCATCAATATGGCATGCATTATTACCCATATTTTACTTTTATTATCGCCAGAACTATAATAATTATATTTATTACTCCCGACATTATCAATATAACATGCATTATTACCCATATTATTCAGTTATTATCGCTAGAACTATAATAAATATACTTATTACATTTATTATTATCAATACAACATGCACTATTACCCATATAATACAGTTATTATCGCTAGAACTGTAATAATTATACTTATTACTTTTATTATTATGAATATAACATCTATTATCACCCATATTATGCAGTTATTATCGCTAGAACTATATTAAATATACTTATTACTGTTATTATTATCAATATATCATGCATTATTACCTATATTTTGCTATCATTATCGCTAGGACTGCAATAATTATATTTATTACTCCCGACATTATCAATATAACATGCATTATTACCCTTAAGATGCAGTTATAATCGCCAGAACTGTAATAATTATACTTATTACTTTTATTATTATCAATATAACATGCATTATTACCCATATTATTCAGTTATTATCGCTAGAACTGTAAAAAATATACTTATTACTTTTAGTATTATCAATATAACATGCATTATTACCAATATTTTACTATTATTATCGCCAGAACTGTAATAATTATACTTATTGCTCCCGATATTATCAATACAACATGCACTATTACCCATATAATACAGTTATTATCGCTAGAACTGTAATAATTATTTTTATTACTTTTATTATTATCAAAATAACATGCATTATTAACCATATTATTCAGTTATTATCGCTAGAACTATAATAAATATACTTATTGCATTTACTATTATCAATATAACATGCATTATTACCCATATTATGCAGTTATTATCGCTAGAACTATAAAAAATATACTTATTACTTTTAGTATTATCAATATAACATGCATTATTACCAATATTTTACTATTATTATCGCCAGAACTGTAATAATTATATTTATTACTCCCGACATTATCAATATAACATGCATTATTACCCTTAAGATGCAGTTATAATCGCTAGAACTGTAAAAATTATACTTATTACTTTTATTATTATCAATATAACATGCATTATTACCCATATTATTCAGTTATTATCGCTAGAACTATAAAAAATATACTTATTACTTTTAGTATTATCAATATAACATGCATTATTACCAATATTTTACTATTATTATCGCCAGAACTGTAATAATTATACTTATTGCTCCCGATATTATCAATACAACATGCACTATTACCCATATAATACAGTTATTATCGCTAGAACTGTAATAATTATACTTATTACTTTTATTATTATGAATATAACATGCATTATTACCCATATTATGCAGTTATTATCGCTAGAACTATAATAAATATACTTATTACTGTTACTATTATCAATATATCATGCATTATTACCCATATTTTGCTATCATTATCGCTAGGACTGCAATAATTATACTTATTACTTTTATTATCATCAATATAGCATGCATTATTATCCATATTATGTAGTTATTATCGCTAGAACTGTAAAAAATATACTTATTACTTTTATTATCATCAATATAGCATGCATTATTATCCATATTATGTAGTTATTATCGCTAGAACTGTAAAAAATATACTTATTACTTTTAGTATTATCAATATAACATGCATTATTACCAATATTTTACTATTATTATCGCTAGAACTGTATTAATTATACTTATTTCTTTTATTATTATCAATACAACATGCATTATTACCCATATTATTCAGTTATTATCGCTAGAACTATAATAAATATACTTATTACATTTATTATTATCAATACAACATGCACTATTACCCATATAATACAGTTATTATCGCTAGAACTATAATAATTATACTTATTACTCCCGATGTTATCAATATAACATGCACTATTACCCATATAATACAGTTATTGTCGCTAGAACTGTATTAATTATACTTATTTCTTTTATTATTATCAATACAACATGCATTATTACCCATATTATTCAGTTATTATCGCTAGAACTATAATAAATATACTTATTACATTTATTATTATCAATACAACATGCACTATTACCAATATTTTACTATTATTATCGCCAGGACTATAATAATTATACTTATTACTCCCGATGTTATCAATATAACATGCACTATTACCCATATAATACAGTTATTGTCGCTAGAACTGTATTAATTATACTTATTTCTTTTATTATTATCAATACAACATGCATTATTACTCATATAATACATTTTCTATCGCTAGAACTGTAATAATTATACTTATTACTTTTATTGTTATCAATATAACATGCATTATTACCCATATTATGCAGTTATTATCGCTAGAAATATAATAAATATACTTAGTACTTTTATTATTATCAATATAACATGTATTATTACCAATATTTTACTATTATTATCGCCAGGACTATAATAATTATACTTATTACTCCCGATGTTATCAATATAACATGCACTATTACCCATATAATACAGTTATTGTCGCTAGAACTGTATTAATTATACTTATTTCTTTTATTATTATCAATACAACATGCATTATTACCCATATTATTCAGTTATTATCGCTAGAACTATAATAAATATACTTATTACATTTATTATTATCAATACAACATGCACTATTACCCATATAATACAGTTATTATCGCTAGAACTATAATAAATATACTTATTACTGTTATTATTATCAATATATCATGCATTATTACCCATATTTTGCTATCATTATCGCTAGGACTGCAATAATTATATTTATTACTCCCGACATTATCAATATAACATGCATTATTACCCTTAGGATGCAGTTATTATCGCTAGAACTATAAAAAATATACTTATTACTTTTAGTATTATCAATATAACATGCATTATTACCAATATTTTACTATTATTATCGCCAGAACTGTAATAATTATATTTATTACTCCCGACATTATCAATATAACATGCATTATTACCCTTAAGATGCAGTTATAATCGCTAGAACTGTAAAAATTATACTTATTACTTTTATTATTATCAATATAACATGCATTATTACCCATATTATTCAGTTATTATCGCTAGAACTATAAAAAATATACTTATTACTTTTAGTATTATCAATATAACATGCATTATTACCAATATTTTACTATTATTATCGCCAGAACTGTAATAATTATACTTATTGCTCCCGATATTATCAATACAACATGCACTATTACCCATATAATACAGTTATTATCGCTAGAACTGTAATAATTATACTTATTACTTTTATTATTATGAATATAACATGCATTATTACCCATATTATGCAGTTATTATCGCTAGAACTATAATAAATATACTTATTACTGTTACTATTATCAATATATCATGCATTATTACCCATATTTTGCTATCATTATCGCTAGGACTGCAATAATTATACTTATTACTTTTATTATCATCAATATAGCATGCATTATTATCCATATTATGTAGTTATTATCGCTAGAACTGTAAAAAATATACTTATTACTTTTATTATCATCAATATAGCATGCATTATTATCCATATTATGTAGTTATTATCGCTAGAACTGTAAAAAATATACTTATTACTTTTAGTATTATCAATATAACATGCATTATTACCAATATTTTACTATTATTATCGCTAGAACTGTATTAATTATACTTATTTCTTTTATTATTATCAATACAACATGCATTATTACCCATATTATTCAGTTATTATCGCTAGAACTATAATAAATATACTTATTACATTTATTATTATCAATACAACATGCACTATTACCCATATAATACAGTTATTATCGCTAGAACTATAATAATTATACTTATTACTCCCGATGTTATCAATATAACATGCACTATTACCCATATAATACAGTTATTGTCGCTAGAACTGTATTAATTATACTTATTTCTTTTATTATTATCAATACAACATGCATTATTACCCATATTATTCAGTTATTATCGCTAGAACTATAATAAATATACTTATTACATTTATTATTATCAATACAACATGCACTATTACCAATATTTTACTATTATTATCGCCAGGACTATAATAATTATACTTATTACTCCCGATGTTATCAATATAACATGCACTATTACCCATATAATACAGTTATTGTCGCTAGAACTGTATTAATTATACTTATTTCTTTTATTATTATCAATACAACATGCATTATTACTCATATAATACATTTTCTATCGCTAGAACTGTAATAATTATACTTATTACTTTTATTGTTATCAATATAACATGCATTATTACCCATATTATGCAGTTATTATCGCTAGAAATATAATAAATATACTTAGTACTTTTATTATTATCAATATAACATGTATTATTACCAATATTTTACTATTATTATCGCCAGGACTATAATAATTATACTTATTACTCCCGATGTTATCAATATAACATGCACTATTACCCATATAATACAGTTATTGTCGCTAGAACTGTATTAATTATACTTATTTCTTTTATTATTATCAATACAACATGCATTATTACCCATATTATTCAGTTATTATCGCTAGAACTATAATAAATATACTTATTACATTTATTATTATCAATACAACATGCACTATTACCCATATAATACAGTTATTATCGCTAGAACTATAATAAATATACTTATTACTGTTATTATTATCAATATATCATGCATTATTACCCATATTTTGCTATCATTATCGCTAGGACTGCAATAATTATATTTATTACTCCCGACATTATCAATATAACATGCATTATTACCCTTAGGATGCAGTTATTATCGCTAGAACTATAAAAAATATACTTATTACTTTTAGTATTATCAATATAACATGCATTATTACCAATATTTTACTATTATTATCGCCAGAACTGAAATAATTAGACTTATTGCTCCCGATATTATCAATATAACATGCACTATTACCCATATAATACAGTTATTTTCGCTAGAACTGTAATAATTGTACTTATTACTGTTATTATTATCAATATATCATGCATTATTACCCATATTTTGCTATCATTATCGCTAGGACTGCAATAATTATATTTATTACTCCCGACATTATCAATATAACATGCATTATTACCCTTAAGATGCAGTTATAATCGCTAGAACTGTAAAAATTATACTTATTACTTTTATTATTATCAATATAACATGCACTATTACCCATATAATACAGTTATTATCGCTAGAACTGTAATAATTATACTTATTACTTTTATTATTATCAATATAACATGCATTTTTACCCATATTATGCAGTTATTATCGCTAGAACTATAATAATTATACTTATTACTCCCGATGTTATCAATATAACATGCACTATTACCCATATAATACAGTTATTGTCGCTAGAACTGTATTAATTATACTTATTTCTTTTATTATTATCAATACAACATGCATTATTACCCATATTATTCAGTTATTATCGCTAGAACTATAATAAATATACTTATTACATTTATTATTATCAATACAACATGCACTATTACCCATATAATACAGTTATTATCGCTAGAACTATAATAAATATACTTATTACTTTTATTATTATCAATATAACATGTATTATTACCAATATTTTACTATTATTATCGCCAGAACTATAATAATTATACTTATTTCTCCCGATGTTATCAATATAACATGCACTATTACCCATATAATACAGTTATTGTCGCTAGAACTGTATTAATTATACTTATTTCTTTTATTATTATCAATACAACATGCATTATTACCCATATTATTCAGTTATTATCGCTGGAACTGTAATGATTATACTTATTGCTTTTATTATCATCAATATGGCATGCATTATTACCCATATTTTACTTTTATTATCGCCAGAACTATAATAATTATATTTATTACTCCCGACATTATCAATATAACATGCATTATTACCCATATTATTCAGTTATTATCGCTAGAACTATAATAAATATACTTATTACATTTATTATTATCAATACAACATGCACTATTACCCATATAATACAGTTATTATCGCTAGAACTGTAATAATTATACTTATTACTTTTATTATTATGAATATAACATCTATTATCACCCATATTATGCAGTTATTATCGCTAGAACTATATTAAATATACTTATTACTGTTATTATTATCAATATATCATGCATTATTACCTATATTTTGCTATCATTATCGCTAGGACTGCAATAATTATATTTATTACTCCCGACATTATCAATATAACATGCATTATTACCCTTAAGATGCAGTTATAATCGCCAGAACTGTAATAATTATACTTATTACTTTTATTATTATCAATATAACATGCATTATTACCCATATTATTCAGTTATTATCGCTAGAACTGTAAAAAATATACTTATTACTTTTAGTATTATCAATATAACATGCATTATTACCAATATTTTACTATTATTATCGCCAGAACTGTAATAATTATACTTATTGCTCCCGATATTATCAATACAACATGCACTATTACCCATATAATACAGTTATTATCGCTAGAACTGTAATAATTATTTTTATTACTTTTATTATTATCAAAATAACATGCATTATTAACCATATTATTCAGTTATTATCGCTAGAACTATAATAAATATACTTATTGCATTTACTATTATCAATATAACATGCATTATTACCCATATTATGCAGTTATTATCGCTAGAACTATAAAAAATATACTTATTACTTTTAGTATTATCAATATAACATGCATTATTACCAATATTTTACTATTATTATCGCCAGAACTGTAATAATTATATTTATTACTCCCGACATTATCAATATAACATGCATTATTACCCTTAAGATGCAGTTATAATCGCTAGAACTGTAAAAATTATACTTATTACTTTTATTATTATGAATATAACATGCATTATTACCCATATTATGCAGTTATTATCGCTAGAACTATAATAAATATACTTATTACTGTTACTATTATCAATATATCATGCATTATTACCCATATTTTGCTATCATTATCGCTAGGACTGCAATAATTATACTTATTACTTTTATTATCATCAATATAGCATGCATTATTATCCATATTATGTAGTTATTATCGCTAGAACTGTAAAAAATATACTTATTACTTTTATTATTATCAATATAACATGCACTATTACCCATATAGTACAGTTACTATCTCTAGAACTGTGATAATAGTCCTTATTACTTTTATTGTTATCAATATAACATGCATTATTACCCATATTTTACTATTATTATCGCCTGAAGTATAACAATTATACATATTACTTCGGATATTATCAATATAACATGCATTATTACTCATATAATACATTTTCTATCGCTAGAACTGTAATAATTATACTTATTACTTTTATTGTTATCAATATAACATGCATTATTACCCATATTATGCAGTTATTATCGCTAGAACTATAATAAATATACTTAGTACTTTTATTATTATCAATATAACATGTATTATTACCAATATTTTACTATTATTATCGCCAGGACTATAATAATTATACTTATTACTCCCGATGTTATCAATATAACATGCACTATTACCCATATAATACAGTTATTGTCACTAGAACTGTATTAATTATACTTATTTCTTTTATTATTATCAATACAACATGCATTATTAAACATATTATTCAGTTATTATCGCTAGAACTATAATAAATATACTTATTACATTTATTATTATCAATACAACATGCACTATTACCCATATAATACAGTTATTATCGCTAGAACTATAATAAATATACTTATTACTGTTATTATTATCAATATATCATGCATTATTACCCATATTTTGCTATCATTATCGCTAGGACTGCAATAATTATATTTATTACTCCCGACATTATCAATATAACATGCATTATTACCCTTAGGATGCAGTTATTATCGCTAGAACTATAAAAAATATACTTATTACTTTTAGTATTATCACTATAACATGCATTATTACCAATATTTTACTGTTATTATCGCCAGAACTGAAATAATTAGACTTACTGCTCCCGATATTATCAATATAACATGCACTATTACCCATATAATACAGTTATTTTCGCTAGAACTGTAATAATTGTACTTATTACTGTTATTATTATCAATATATTATGCATTATTACCCATATTTTGCTATCATTATCGCTAGGACTGCAATAATTATATTTATTACTCCCGACATTATCAATATAACATGCATTATTACCCTTAAGATGCAGTTATAATCGCTAGAACTGTAAAAATTATACTTATTACTTTTATTATTATCAATATAACATGCATTATTAACCATATTATTCAGTTATTATCGCTAGAACTGTAATAATTATACTTATTACTTTTATTATCATCAATATAGCATGCATTATTATCCATATTATGTAGTTATTATCGCTAGAACTGTAAAAAATATACTTATTACTTTTATTATTATCAATATAACATGCACTATTACCCATATAGTACATTTACTATCTCTAGAACTGTGATAATAGTCCTTATTACTTTTATTGTTATCAACATAACATGCATTATTACCCATATAATACACTTTCTATCGCTAGAACTCCAATAATTATACTCATTACTCCCGATATTATCAATATAACATGCACTATTACCCATATAATACAGTTATTATCGCTAGAACTGTAATAATTATACTTATTACTTTTATTATTATCAATATAACATGCATTTTTACCCATATTATGCAGTTATTATCGCTAGAACTATAATAATTATACTTATTACTCCCGATGTTATCAATATAACATGCACTATTACCCATATAATACAGTTATTGTCGCTAGAACTGTATTAATTATACTTATTTCTTTTATTATTATCAATACAACATGCATTATTACAGATATATTATTCAGTTATTATCGCTAGAACTATAATAAATATACTTATTACATTTATTATTATCAATACAACATGCACTATTACCCATATAATACAGTTATTATCGCTAGAACTATAATAAATATACTTATTACTGTTATTATTATCAATACATCATGCATTATTACCCATATTTTGCTATCATTGTCGCTAGGACTGCAATAATTACATTTATTACTCCCGACATTATCAATATAACATGCATTATTACCCTTAAGATGCAGTTATAATCGCTAGAACTGTAAAAATTATACTTATTACTTTTATTATTATCAATATAACATGCATTATTACCCATATTATTCAGTTATTATCGCTAGAACTATAAAAAATATACTTATTACTTTTAGTATTATCAATATAACATGCATTATTACCAATATTTTACTATTATTATCGCCAGAACTGTAATAATTATATTTATTACTCCCGACATTATCAATATAACATGCATTATTACCCTTAAGATGCAGTTATAATCGCTAGAACTGTAAAAATTATACTTATTACTTTTATTATTATCAATATAACATGCAGTATTACCCATATTATTCAGTTATTATCGCTAGAACTATAAAAAATATACTTATTACTTTTAGTATTATCAATATAACATGCATTATTACCAATATTTTACTATTATTATCGCCAGAACTGTAATAATTATACTTATTGCTCCCGATATTATCAATACAACATGCACTATTACCCATATAATACAGTTATTATCGCTAGAACTGTAATAATTATACTTATTACTTTTATTATTATGAATATAACATGCATTATTACCCATATTATGCAGTTATTATCGCTAGAACTATAATAAATATACTTATTACTGTTATTATTATCAATATATCATGCATTATTACCCATATTTTGCTATCATTATCGCTAGGACTGCAATAATTATACTTATTACTTTTATTATCATCAATATAGCATGCATTATTATCCATATTATGTAGTTATTATCGCTAGAACTGTAAAAAATATACTTATTACTTTTATTATTATCAATATAACATGCACTATTACCCATATAGTACAGTTACTATCTCTAGAACTGTGATAATAGTCCTTATTACTTTTATTGTTATCAATATAACATGCATTATTACCCATATTTTACTATTATTATCGCCAGAAGTATAACAATTATACTTATTACTTCGGATATTATCAATACAACATGCATTATTACTCATATAATACATTTTCTATCGCTAGAACTGTAATAATTATACTTATTACTTTTATTGTTATCAATATAACATGCATTATTACCCATATTATGCAGTTATTATCGCTAGAAATATAATAAATATACTTAGTACTTTTATTATTATCAATATAACATGTATTATTACCAATATTTTACTATTATTATCGCCAGAACTATAATAATTATACTTATTACTCCCGATGTTATCAATATAACATGCACTATTACCCATATAATACAGTTATTGTCGCTAGAACTGTATTAATTACACTTATTTCTTTTATTATTATCAATACAACATGCATTATTACCCATATTATTCAGTTATTATCGCTAGAACTATAATAAATATACTTATTACATTTATTATTATCAATACAACATGCACTATTACCCATATAATACAGTTATTATCGCTAGAACTATAATAAATATACTTATTACTGTTATTATTATCAATATATCATGCATTATTACCCATATTTTGCTATCATTATCGCTAGGACTGCAATAATTATATTTATTACTCCCGACATTATCAATATAACATGCATTATTACCCTTAGGATGCAGTTATAATCGCTAGAACTGTAAAAATTATACTTATTACTTTTATTATTATCAATATAACATGCATTATTACCCATATTATTCAGTTATTATCGCTAGAACTATAAAAAATATACTTATTACTTTTAGTATTATCAATATAACATGCATTATTACCAATATTTTACTATTATTATCGCCAGAACTGTAATAATTATACTTATTGCTCCCGATATTATCAATACAACATGCACTATTACCCATATAATACAGTTATTATCGCTAGAACTGTAATAATTATACTTATTACTTGTATTATTATGAATATAACATGCATTATTACCCATATTAGGCAGTTATTATCGCTAGAACTATAATAAATATACTTATTACTGTTATTATTATCAATATATCATGCATTATTACCCATATTTTGCTATCATTATCGCTAGGACTGCAATAATTACATTTATTACTCCCGACATTATCAATATAACATGCATTATTACCCTTAAGATGCAGTTATAATCGCTAGAACTGTAAAAATTATACTTATTACTTTTATTATTATCAATATAACATGCATTATTACCCATATTATTCAGTTATTATCGCTAGAACTATAAAAAATATACTTATTACTTTTAGTATTATCAATATAACATGCATTATTACCAATATTTTACTATTATTATCGCCAGAACTGTAATAATTATATTTATTACTCCCGACATTATCAATATAACATGCATTATTACCCTTAAGATGCAGTTATAATCGCTAGAACTGTAAAAATTATACTTATTACTTTTATTATTATCAATATAACATGCAGTATTACCCATATTATTCAGTTATTATCGCTAGAACTATAAAAAATATACTTATTACTTTTAGTATTATCAATATAACATGCATTATTACCAATATTTTACTATTATTATCGCCAGAACTGTAATAATTATACTTATTGCTCCCGATATTATCAATACAACATGCACTATTACCCATATAATACAGTTATTATCGCTAGAACTGTAATAATTATACTTATTACTTTTATTATTATGAATATAACATGCATTATTACCCATATTATGCAGTTATTATCGCTAGAACTATAATAAATATACTTATTACTGTTATTATTATCAATATATCATGCATTATTACCCATATTTTGCTATCATTATCGCTAGGACTGCAATAATTATACTTATTACTTTTATTATCATCAATATAGCATGCATTATTATCCATATTATGTAGTTATTATCGCTAGAACTGTAAAAAATATACTTATTACTTTTATTATTATCAATATAACATGCACTATTACCCATATAGTACAGTTACTATCTCTAGAACTGTGATAATAGTCCTTATTACTTTTATTGTTATCAATATAACATGCATTATTACCCATATTTTACTATTATTATCGCCAGAAGTATAACAATTATACTTATTACTTCGGATATTATCAATATAACATGCATTATTACTCATATAATACATTTTCTATCGCTAGAACTGTAATAATTATACTTATTACTTTTATTGTTATCAATATAACATGCATTATTACCCATATTATGCAGTTATTATCGCTAGAAATATAATAAATATACTTAGTACTTTTATTATTATCAATATAACATGTATTATTACCAATATTTTACTATTATTATCGCCAGAACTATAATAATTATACTTATTACTCCCGATGTTATCAATATAACATGCACTATTACCCATATAATACAGTTATTGTCGCTAGAACTGTATTAATTACACTTATTTCTTTTATTATTATCAATACAACATGCATTATTACCCATATTATTCAGTTATTATCGCAGGAACTATAATAAATATACTTATTACATTTATTATTATCAATACAACATGCACTATTACCCATATAATACAGTTATTATCGCTAGAACTATAATAAATATACTTATTACTGTTATTATTATCAATATATCATGCATTATTACCCATATTTTGCTATCATTATCGCTAGGACTGCAATAATTATATTTATTACTCCCGACATTATCAATATAACATGCATTATTACCCTTAGGATGCAGTTATAATCGCTAGAACTGTAAAAATTATACTTATTACTTTTATTATTATCAATATAACATGCATTATTACCCATATTATTCAGTTATTATCGCTAGAACTATAAAAAATATACTTATTACTTTTAGTATTATCAATACAACATGCATTATTACCAATATTTTACTATTATTATCGCCAGAACTGTAATAATTATACTTATTGCTCCCGATATTATCAATACAACATGCACTATTACCCATATAATACAGTTATTATCGCTAGAACTGTAATAATTATACTTATTACTTGTATTATTATGAATATAACATGCATTATTACCCATATTAGGCAGTTATTATCGCTAGAACTATAATAAATATACTTATTACTGTTATTATTATCAATATATCATGCATTATTACCCATATTTTGCTATCATTATCGCTAGGACTGCAATAATTATATTTATTACTCCCGACGTTATCAATATAACATGCATTATTACCCTTAAGATGCAGTTATAATCGCTAGAACTGTAATAATTATACTTATTACTTTTATTATCATCAATATAGCATGCATTATTATCCATATTATGTAGTTATTATCGCTAGAACTGTAAAAAATATACTTATTACTTTTATTATTATCAATATAACATGCACTATTACCCATATAGTACAGTTACTATCTCTAGAACTGTGATAATAGTCCTTATTACTTTTATTGTTATCAATATAACATGCATTATTACCCATATTTTACTATTATTATCGCCAGAAGTATAATAATTATACTTATTACTTCGGATATTATCAATATAACATGCATTATTACCCATATAATACATTTTCTATCGCTAGAACTGTAATAATTATACTTATTACTTTTATTGCTATCAATATAACATGCACTATTACCCATATAATACAGTTATTGTCGCTAGAACTGTATTAATTATACTTATTTCTTTTATTATTATCAATACAACATGCATTATTACCCATATTATGCAGTTATTATCGCTAGAACTATAATAATTATACTTATTACTCCCGATGTTATCAATATAACATGCACTATTACCCATATAATACAGTTATTGTCGCTAGAACTGTATTAATTATACTTATTTCTTTTATTATTATCAATACAACATGCATTATTACAGATATATTATTCAGTTATTATCGCTAGAACTATAATAAATATACTTATTACATTTATTATTATCAATACAACATGCACTATTACCCATATAATACAGTTATTATCGCTAGAACTATAATAAATATACTTATTACTGTTATTATTATCAATACATCATGCATTATTACCCATATTTTGCTATCATTGTCGCTAGGACTGCAATAATTACATTTATTACTCCCGACATTATCAATATAACATGCATTATTACCCTTAAGATGCAGTTATAATCGCTAGAACTGTAAAAATTATACTTATTACTTTTATTATTATCAATATAACATGCATTATTACCCATATTATTCAGTTATTATCGCTAGAACTATAAAAAATATACTTATTACTTTTAGTATTATCAATATAACATGCATTATTACCAATATTTTACTATTATTATCGCCAGAACTGTAATAATTATATTTATTACTCCCGACATTATCAATATAACATGCATTATTACCCTTAAGATGCAGTTATAATCGCTAGAACTGTAAAAATTATACTTATTACTTTTATTATTATCAATATAACATGCAGTATTACCCATATTATTCAGTTATTATCGCTAGAACTATAAAAAATATACTTATTACTTTTAGTATTATCAATATAACATGCATTATTACCAATATTTTACTATTATTATCGCCAGAACTGTAATAATTATACTTATTGCTCCCGATATTATCAATACAACATGCACTATTACCCATATAATACAGTTATTATCGCTAGAACTGTAATAATTATACTTATTACTTTTATTATTATGAATATAACATGCATTATTACCCATATTATGCAGTTATTATCGCTAGAACTATAATAAATATACTTATTACTGTTATTATTATCAATATATCATGCATTATTACCCATATTTTGCTATCATTATCGCTAGGACTGCAATAATTATACTTATTACTTTTATTATCATCAATATAGCATGCATTATTATCCATATTATGTAGTTATTATCGCTAGAACTGTAAAAAATATACTTATTACTTTTATTATTATCAATATAACATGCACTATTACCCATATAGTACAGTTACTATCTCTAGAACTGTGATAATAGTCCTTATTACTTTTATTGTTATCAATATAACATGCATTATTACCCATATTTTACTATTATTATCGCCAGAAGTATAACAATTATACTTATTACTTCGGATATTATCAATACAACATGCATTATTACTCATATAATACATTTTCTATCGCTAGAACTGTAATAATTATACTTATTACTTTTATTGTTATCAATATAACATGCATTATTACCCATATTATGCAGTTATTATCGCTAGAAATATAATAAATATACTTAGTACTTTTATTATTATCAATATAACATGTATTATTACCAATATTTTACTATTATTATCGCCAGAACTATAATAATTATACTTATTACTCCCGATGCTATCAATATAACATGCACTATTACCCATATAATACAGTTATTGTCGCTAGAACTGTATTAATTACACTTATTTCTTTTATTATTATCAATACAACATGCATTATTACCCATATTATTCAGTTATTATCGCTAGAACTATAATAAATATACTTATTACATTTATTATTATCAATACAACATGCACTATTACCCATATAATACAGTTATTATCGCTAGAACTATAATAAATATACTTATTACTGTTATTATTATCAATATATCATGCATTATTACCCATATTTTGCTATCATTATCGCTAGGACTGCAATAATTATATTTATTACTCCCGACATTATCAATATAACATGCATTATTACCCTTAGGATGCAGTTATAATCGCTAGAACTGTAAAAATTATACTTATTACTTTTATTATTATCAATATAACATGCATTATTACCCATATTATTCAGTTATTATCGCTAGAACTATAAAAAATATACTTATTACTTTTAGTATTATCAATATAACATGCATTATTACCAATATTTTACTATTATTATCGCCAGAACTGTAATAATTATACTTATTGCTCCCGATATTATCAATACAACATGCACTATTACCCATATAATACAGTTATTATCGCTAGAACTGTAATAATTATACTTATTACTTGTATTATTATGAATATAACATGCATTATTACCCATATTAGGCAGTTATTATCGCTAGAACTATAATAAATATACTTATTACTGTTATTATTATCAATATATCATGCATTATTACCCATATTTTGCTATCATTATCGCTAGGACTGCAATAATTACATTTATTACTCCCGACATTATCAATATAACATGCATTATTACCCTTAAGATGCAGTTATAATCGCTAGAACTGTAAAAATTATACTTATTACTTTTATTATTATCAATATAACATGCATTATTACCCATATTATTCAGTTATTATCGCTAGAACTATAAAAAATATACTTATTACTTTTAGTATTATCAATATAACATGCATTATTACCAATATTTTACTATTATTATCGCCAGAACTGTAATAATTATATTTATTACTCCCGACATTATCAATATAACATGCATTATTACCCTTAAGATGCAGTTATAATCGCTAGAACTGTAAAAATTATACTTATTACTTTTATTATTATCAATATAACATGCAGTATTACCCATATTATTCAGTTATTATCGCTAGAACTATAAAAAATATACTTATTACTTTTAGTATTATCAATATAACATGCATTATTACCAATATTTTACTATTATTATCGCCAGAACTGTAATAATTATACTTATTGCTCCCGATATTATCAATACAACATGCACTATTACCCATATAATACAGTTATTATCGCTAGAACTGTAATAATTATACTTATTACTTTTATTATTATGAATATAACATGCATTATTACCCATATTATGCAGTTATTATCGCTAGAACTATAATAAATATACTTATTACTGTTATTATTATCAATATATCATGCATTATTACCCATATTTTGCTATCATTATCGCTAGGACTGCAATAATTATACTTATTACTTTTATTATCATCAATATAGCATGCATTATTATCCATATTATGTAGTTATTATCGCTAGAACTGTAAAAAATATACTTATTACTTTTATTATTATCAATATAACATGCACTATTACCCATATAGTACAGTTACTATCTCTAGAACTGTGATAATAGTCCTTATTACTTTTATTGTTATCAATATAACATGCATTATTACCCATATTTTACTATTATTATCGCCAGAAGTATAACAATTATACTTATTACTTCGGATATTATCAATATAACATGCATTATTACTCATATAATACATTTTCTATCGCTAGAACTGTAATAATCATACTTATTACTTTTATTGTTATCAATATAACATGCATTATTACCCATATTATGCAGTTATTATCGCTAGAAATATAATAAATATACTTAGTACTTTTATTATTATCAATATAACATGTATTATTACCAATATTTTACTATTATTATCGCCAGAACTATAATAATTATACTTATTACTCCCGATGTTATCAATATAACATGCACTATTACCCATATAATACAGTTATTGTCGCTAGAACTGTATTAATTACACTTATTTCTTTTATTATTATCAATACAACATGCATTATTACCCATATTATTCAGTTATTATCGCAGGAACTATAATAAATATACTTATTACATTTATTATTATCAATACAACATGCACTATTACCCATATAATACAGTTATTATCGCTAGAACTATAATAAATATACTTATTACTGTTATTATTATCAATATATCATGCATTATTACCCATATTTTGCTATCATTATCGCTAGGACTGCAATAATTATATTTATTACTCCCGACATTATCAATATAACATGCATTATTACCCTTAGGATGCAGTTATAATCGCTAGAACTGTAAAAATTATACTTATTACTTTTATTATTATCAATATAACATGCATTATTACCCATATTATTCAGTTATTATCGCTAGAACTATAAAAAATATACTTATTACTTTTAGTATTATCAATACAACATGCATTATTACCAATATTTTACTATTATTATCGCCAGAACTGTAATAATTATACTTATTGCTCCCGATATTATCAATACAACATGCACTATTACCCATATAATACAGTTATTATCGCTAGAACTGTAATAATTATACTTATTACTTGTATTATTATGAATATAACATGCATTATTACCCATATTAGGCAGTTATTATCGCTAGAACTATAATAAATATACTTATTACTGTTATTATTATCAATATATCATGCATTATTACCCATATTTTGCTATCATTATCGCTAGGACTGCAATAATTATATTTATTACTCCCGACGTTATCAATATAACATGCATTATTACCCTTAAGATGCAGTTATAATCGCTAGAACTGTAATAATTATACTTATTACTTTTATTATCATCAATATAGCATGCATTATTATCCATATTATGTAGTTATTATCGCTAGAACTGTAAAAAATATACTTATTACTTTTATTATTATCAATATAACATGCACTATTACCCATATAGTACAGTTACTATCTCTAGAACTGTGATAATAGTCCTTATTACTTTTATTGTTATCAATATAACATGCATTATTACCCATATTTTACTATTATTATCGCCAGAAGTATAATAATTATACTTATTACTTCGGATATTATCAATATAACATGCATTATTACCCATATAATACATTTTCTATCGCTAGAACTGTAATAATTATACTTATTACTTTTATTGCTATCAATATAACATGCACTATTACCCATATAATACAGTTATTGTCGCTAGAACTGTATTAATTATACTTATTTCTTTTATTATTATCAATACAACATGCATTATTACCCATATTATTCAGTTATTATCGCTAGAACTATAATAAATATACTTATTACATTTATTATTATCAATACAACATGCACTATTACCCATATAATACAGTTATTATCGCTAGAACTGTAATAATTATACTTATTACTTTTATTATTATGAATATAACATGCATTATTACCCATATTATGCAGTTATTATCGCTAGAACTATAATAAATATACTTATTACTTTTAGTATTATCAATATAACATGCATTATTACCAATATTTTACTATTATTATCGCCACAACTGAAATAATTAGACTTATTGCTCCCGATATTATCAATATAACATGCACTATTACGCATATAATACAGTTATTTTCGCTAGAACTGTAATAATTGTACTTATTACTTTTATTATTGTCAATATAACAGGCATTATTACCCATATTATTCAGTTATTATCGCTAGAACTATAAAAAATATACTTATTACATTTATTATTATCAATACAACATGTATTATTACCCATATTATGCAGGTATTATGGCTAGAACTGTAATAATTATTTTTATTACTTTTATTATTATCAAAATGACATGCATTATTAACCATATTATTCAGTTATTATCGCTACAACTATAATAAATATACTTATTACATTTATTATTATCAATATAACATGCATTATTACCCATATTATGCAGTTATTATCGCTAGAACTGTAATAAATATACTTATTACTTTTATTATCATCAATATAACATGCACTATTACCCATATAGTACAGTTACTATCTCTAGAACTGTGATAATAGTCCTTATTACTTTTATTATTATCGATATAACATGCATTATTACCCATATTATTCAGTTATTATCGCTAGAACTGTAATAATTATACTTATTACTCCCGATGTTATCAACATAACATGCATTATTAACCATATAATACAGTTAATATCGCTAGAACTGTAATAATTATACTTATTACTTTTATTATCATCAATATAGTATGCACTATTATCCATACTATGCAGTTATTATCGCTAGAACTATAAAAAATATACATATTACTTTTAGTATTATCAATATAACATGCATTATTACCAATATTTTACTATTATTATCGCCAGAACTGTAATAATTATACTTATTGCTCCCGATATTATCAATATAACATGCACTATTACCCATATAATACAGTTATTTTCGCTAGAACTGTAATAATTGTACTTATTACTTTTATTATTGTCAATATAACATGCATTATTACCCATATTATTCAGTTACTATCGCTAGAGCTATAATAAATATACTTATTACTTTTATTATTATCAATATAACATGCATTATTACCAATATTTTACTATTATTATTGCCAGAACTATAATAATTATACTTATTACTCCCGATGTTATCAATATAACATGCATTATTACCCATATAATACAGTTATTGTCGCTAGAACTGTATTAATAATACTTATTTTTTTATTATTATCAATATAACATGCAGTATTACCCATATTATGCAGTTATTATCGCTAGAGCTATAATAAATATACCTATTACTTTTATTATTATCAATATATCATGCATTATTACCCATATTTTGCTATCATTATCGCTAGGACTGCAATAATTTTATTTATTACTCCCGACATTATCAATATAACATGCATTATTACCCTTAAGATGCAGTTATAATCGCTAGAACTGTAAAAATTATACTTATTACTTTTATTATTATCAATATATCATGCATTATTACCCATATTATTCAGTTATTATCGCTAGATCTATAATAAATATACTTATTACATTTATTATTATCAATATAACATGCATTATTACCCATATTATGCAGTTATTATCGCTAGAACTGTAATAATTATACTTATTACTTTTATTATCATCAATATAACATGCACTATTACCCATATAGTACAGTTACTATCTCTAGAACTGTGATAATAGTCCTTATTACTTTTATTATTATCAATATATCATGCATTATTACCCATATTTTGCTATTATTATCGCTAGGACTGCAATAATTAAATTTATTACTCCCGACATTATCAATATAACATGCATTATTACCCATAAGATGCTGTTATTATCGCTAGAACTGTAATAAATATACATATTACTTTTATTATTATCAATATAACATGAATTATTACCCATATTATGCAGTTATTATCGCTAGAACTATAATAAATATACTTATTACTTTTATTATTATCAATATAACATGCATTATTACACATATTATGCAGTTATTATCGATAGAGCTATAATAAATATACTTATTACGTTTATTATTATCAATACAACATGTATTATTACCCATATTATGCAGGTATTATGGCTAGAACTGTAATAATTATTTTCATTACTTTTATTATTATCAAAATAACATGCATTATTAACCATATTATTCAGTTATTATCGCTAGATCTATAATAAATATACTTATTACATTTATAATTATAAATATAACATGCATTATTACCCATATTATGCAGTTATTATCGCTAGAACTGTAATAATTATACTTATTACTTTTATTATCATCAATATAACATGCACTATTACCCATATAGTACAGTTACTATCTCTAGAACTGTGATAATAGTCCTTATTACTTTTATTATTATCAATATATCATGCATTATTACCCATATTTTGCTATTATTATCGCTAGGACTGCAATAATTAAATTTATTACTCCCGACATTATCAATATAACATGCATTATTACCCATAAGATGCTGTTATTATCGCTAGAACTGTAATAATTATACCCATTACTCCCGATATTATCAATATAACATGCACTATTACCCATATAATACAGTTATTATCGCTAGAACTGTAATAATTATACTTATTACTTTTATTGTTATGAATATAACATGCATTATTACCCATATTATGCAGTTATTATCGCTAGAACTATAATAAATATACTTATTACCTTTATTATTATCAATATAACATGCATTATTACCCATATTATGCAGTTATTATCGCTAGAGCTATAATAAATATACTTATTACTTTTATTATTATCAATATAACATGCATTATTACCAATATTTTACTATTATTATCGCCAGAACTATAATAATTATACTTATTACTCCCGATATTATAAATATAACATTCACTATTACCCATATAATACAGTTATTGTCGCTAGAACTGTATTAATTATACTTATTTCTTTTATTATTATCAATATAACATGCATTATTACCCATATTATGCAGTTATTATCGCTAGAGCTATAATAAATATACTTATTACTTTTATTATTATCAATATATCATGCATTATTACCCATATTTTGCTATTATTATCGCTAGGACTGCAATAACTATACTTATTACTCCCGATATTATCAATGTAACATGCATTATTACCCATATAATACAGTTATTATCGCTAGAACTGTAATACTTATACTTATTGCTTTTATTATCATCAATATGGCATGCATTATTACCCATATTATGCAGTTATTATCGCTAGAACTATAATAAATATACTTATTACTTTCATTATTATCAATATAACATGCATTATTACCCATATAATACAGTTATTACCGCTAGAACTGTATTAATTATACTTATTTCTTTCATTATTATCAATATAACACGCATTATTACCCATATTATGCAGCTATTATCGCTAGAGCTATAATAAATATACTTATTACTTTTATTATTATCAATATATCATGCATTATTACCCATATTTTGCTATTATTATCGCTAGGACTGCAATAATTATATTTATTACTCCCGACATTATCAATATAACATGCATTATTACCCATAAGATGCTGTTATTATCGCTAGAACTGTAATAAATATACATATTACTTTTATTATTATCAATATAACATGAATTATTACCCATATTATGCAGTTATTATCGCTAGAACTATAATAAATATACTTATTACTTTTAGTATTATCAATATAACATGCATTATTACCAATATTTTACTATTATTATCGCCACAACTGAAATAATTAGACTTATTGCTCCCGATATTATCAATATAACATGCACTATTACGCATATAATACAGTTATTTTCGCTAGAACTGTAATAATTGTACTTATTACTTTTATTATTGTCAATATAACAGGCATTATTACCCATATTATTCAGTTATTATCGCTAGAACTGTAATAATTATACTTATTACTCCCGATGTTATCAACATAACATGCATTATTAACCATATAATACAGTTAATATCGCTAGAACTGTAATAATTATACTTATTACTTTTATTATCATCAATATAGTATGCACTATTAGCCATACTATGCAGTTATTATCGCTAGAACTATAAAAAATATACATATTACTTTTAGTATTATCAATATAACATGCATTATTACCAATATTTTACTATTATTATCGCCAGAACTGTAATAATTATACTTATTGCTCCCGATATTATCAATATAACATGCACTATTACCCATATAATACAGTTATTTTCGCTAGAACTGTAATAATTGTACTTATTACTTTTATTATTGTCAATATAACATGCATTATTACCCATATTATTCAGTTACTATCGCTAGAGCTATAATAAATATACTTATTACTTTTATTATTATCAATATAACATGCATTATTACCAATATTTTACTATTATTATTGCCAGAACTATAATAATTATACTTATTACTCCCGATGTTATCAATATAACATGCATTATTACCCATATAATACAGTTATTGTCGCTAGAACTGTATTAATAATACTTATTTTTTTATTATTATCAATATAACATGCAGTATTACCCATATTATGCAGTTATTATCGCTAGAGCTATAATAAATATACCTATTACTTTTATTATTATCAATATATCATGCATTATTACCCATATTTTGCTATTATTATCGCTAGGACTGCAATAACTATACTTATGACTCCCGATATTATCAATATAACATGCATTATTACCCATATAATACACTTTCTATCGCTAGAACTGTAATAATTATACCCATTACTCCCGATATTATCAATATAACATGCACTATTACCCATATAATACAGTTATTATCGCTAGAACTGTAATAATTATACTTATTACTTTTATTATTATGAATATAACATGCATTATTACCCATATTATGCAGTTATTATCGCTAGAACTATAATATTTATACTTATTACTTTTATTATCATCAATATAGCATGCATTATTATCCATATTATGTAGTTATTATCGCTAGAACTGTAAAAAATATACTTATTACTTTTATTATTATCAATATAACATGCATTATTACCCATATTATGCAGTTATTATCCATAGAACTGTAATAATTATACTTATTACTTTTATCATTATCAATAGAACATGCATTATTTCCCATATTATGCAGTTATTATCGCTAGAACTATAATAAATATACTTATTACTTTTATTATTACCAACATAACACGCATTATTACCTATATTATGCAGTTATTATCGCTGGAACTATAATAAATATACTTATTACATTTATTATTATCAATACAACATGCATTATTACCCATATTATTCAGTTATTATCGCTAGAACTATAATAAATATACTTATTACATTTATTATTATCAATACAACATGCACTATTACCCATATAATACAGTTACTATCGCTAGAACTATAATAAATATACTTATTACATTTATTATTATCAATACAACATGCACTATTACCCATATAATACAGTTATTATCGCTAGAACTGTAATAATTATATTTATTACTCCCGACATTATCAATATAACATGCATTATTACCCTTAAGATGCAGTTATAATCGCTAGAACTGTAAAAATTATACTTATTAATTTTATTATTATGAATATAACATGCATTATTACCCATATTATGCAGTTATTATCGCTAGAACTATAAAAAATATACTTATTACTTTTAGTATTATCAATATAACATGCATTATTACCAATATTTTACTATTATTATCGCCAGAACTGTAATAATTATATTTATTACTCCCGACATTATCAATATAACATGCATTATTACCCTTAAGATGCAGTTATAATCGCTAGAACTGTAAAAATTATACTTATTACATTTATTATTATCAATATAACATGCATTATTACCCATATTATTCAGTTATTATCGCTAGAACTATAAAAAATATACTTATTACTTTTAGTATTATCAATATAACATGCATTATTACCAATATTTTACTATTATTATCGCCAGAACTGTAATAATTATACTTATTGCTCCCGATATTATCAATACAACATGCACTATTACCCATATAATACAGTTATTATCGCTAGAACTGTAATAATTATACTTATTACTTTTATTATTATGAATATAACATGCATTATTACCCATATTATTCAGTTATTATCGCTAGATCTATAATAAATATACTTATTACATTTATTATTATCAATATAACATGCATTATTACCCATATTATGCAGTTATTATCGCTAGAACTGTAATAATTATACTTATTACTTTTATTATCATCAATATAACATGCACTATTACCCATATAGTACAGTTACTATCTCTAGAACTGTGATAATAGTCCTTATTACTTTTATTATTATCAATATATCATGCATTATTACCCATATTTTGCTATTATTATCGCTAGGACTGCAATAATTAAATTTATTACTCCCGACATTATCAATATAACATGCATTATTACCCATAAGATGCTGTTATTATCGCTAGAACTGTAATAAATATACATATTACTTTTATTATTATCAATATAACATGAATTATTACCCATATTATGCAGTTATTATCGCTAGAACTATAATAAATATACTTATTACTTTTATTATTATCAATATAACATGCATTATTACACATATTATGCAGTTATTATCGATAGAGCTATAATAAATATACTTATTACGTTTATTATTATCAATACAACATGTATTATTACCCATATTATGCAGGTATTATGGCTAGAACTGTAATAATTATTTTCATTACTTTTATTATTATCAAAATAACATGCATTATTAACCATATTATTCAGTTATTATCGCTATATCTATAATAAATATACTTATTACATTTATAATTATCAATATAACATGCATTATTACCCATATTATGCAGTTATTATCGCTAGAACTGTAATAATTATACTTATTACTTTTATTATCATCAATATAACATGCACTATTACCCATATAGTACAGTTACTATCTCTAGAACTGTGATAATAGTCCTTATTACTTTTATTATTATCAATATATCATGCATTATTACCCATATTTTGCTATTATTATCGCTAGGACTGCAATAATTAAATTTATTACTCCCGACATTATCAATATAACATGCATTATTACCCATAAGATGCTGTTATTATCGCTAGAACTGTAATAATTATACCCATTACTCCCGATATTATCAATATAACATGCACTATTACCCATATAATACAGTTATTATCGCTAGAACTGTAATAATTATACTTATTACTTTTATTGTTATGAATATAACATGCATTATTACCCATATTATGCAGTTATTATCGCTAGAACTATAATAAATATACTTATTACTTTTATTATTATCAATATAACATGCATTATTACCCATATTATGCAGTTATTATCGCTAGAGCTATAATAAATATACTTATTACTTTTATTATTATCAATATAACATGCATTATTACCAATATTTTACTATTATTATCGCCAGAACTATAATAATTATACTTATTACTCCCGATATTATCAATATAACATTCACTATTACCCATATAATACAGTTATTGTCGCTAGAACTGTATTAATTATACTTATTTCTTTTATTATTATCAATATAACATGCATTATTACCCATATTATGCAGTTATTATCGCTAGAGCTATAATAAATATACTTATTACTTTTATTATTATCAATATATCATGCATTATTACCCATATTTTGCTATTATTATCGCTAGGACTGCAATAACTATACTTATTACTCCCGATATTATCAATGTAACATGCATTATTACCCATATAATACAGTTATTATCGCTAGAACTGTAATACTTATACTTATTGCTTTTATTATCATCAATATGGCATGCATTATTACCCATATTATGCAGTTATTATCGCTAGAACTATAATAAATATACTTATTACTTTCATTATTATCAATATAACATGCATTATTACCCATATAATACAGTTATTACCGCTAGAACTGTATTAATTATACTTATTTCTTTCATTATTATCAATATAACACGCATTATTACCCATATTATGCAGCTATTATCGCTAGAGCTATAATAAATATACTTATTACTTTTATTATTATCAATATATCATGCATTATTACCCATATTTTGCTATTATTATCGCTAGGACTGCAATAATTATATTTATTACTCCCGACATTATCAATATAACATGCATTATTACCCATAAGATGCTGTTATTATCGCTAGAACTGTAATAAATATACATATTACTTTTATTATTATCAATATAACATGCATTATTACCCATATTATGCAGTTATTATCGCTAGAACTATAATAAATATACTTATTACTTTTATTATTATCAATATAACATGCATTATTACACATATTATGCAGTTATTATCGATAGAGCTATAATAAATATACTTATTACTTTTATTATTATCAATACAACATGTATTATTACCCATATTATGCAGGTATTATGGCTAGAACTGTAATAATTATTTTTATTACTTTTATTATTATCAAAATAACATGCATTATTGACCATATTATTCAGTTATTTTTGCTAGAACTATAATAAATATACTTATTACATTTATTATTAACAATATAACATGCATTATTACCCATATTATGCAGTTATAATCGCTAGAACTATAATAAATATACTTATTACTTTCATTATTATCAATATAACATGCATTATTACCCATATAATACAGTTATTACCGCTAGACCTGTATTAATTATACTTATTTCTTTCATTATTATCAATATAACACGCATTATTACCCATATTATGCAGCTATTATCGCTAGAGCTATAATAAATATACTTACTACTTTTATTATTATCAATATATCATGCATTATTACCCATATTTTACTATTATTATCGCCAGAAGTATAAAAATTATACTTATTACTCCGGATATTATCAATATAACATGCATTATTACCCATATAATACACTTTCTATCGCTAGAACTGTAATAAATATACGTATTACTTTTATTATTATCAATATAACATGAATTATTACCCATATTATGCAGTTCTTATCGCTAGAACTATAATAAATACACTTATTACTTTTATTATTATCAATATAACATGCATTATTACCCATATTATGCAGTTATTATCGCTAGAACTGTAATGATTATACTTATTGCTCCCGATATTATCAATATAACATGCACTATTACCCATATAATACAGTTATTTGCGCTAGAACTGTAATAATTGCACTTCTTACTTTTATTATTATCAATATAACATGCATTATTACCCATATTTTACTATTATTATCGCCAGAAGTATAATAATTATACTTATTGCTCCGGATATTATCAATATCACATGCATTATTGCCCATATAATACACTTTCTATCGCTAGAACTGTAATAATTATACCCATTACTCCCGATATTATCAATACAACATGCGCTATTACCCATATAATACAGTTATTATCGCTAGAACTGAAATAATTATACTTATTACTTTTATTATTCTGAATATAACATGCATTATTAACCATATTATTCAGTTATTATCGCTAGAACTGTAATAATTATACTTATTACTTTTATTATCATCAATATAGCATGCATTATTATCCATATTATGTAGTTATTATCGCTAGAACTGTAAAAAATATACTTATTACTTTTATTATTATCAATATAACATGCACTATTACCCATATAGTACAGTTACTATCTCTAGAACTGTGATAATAGTCCTTATTACTTTTATTGTTATCAATATAACATGCATTATTACCCATATTTTACTATTATTAACGCCAGAAGTATAATAATTATACTTATTACTTCGGATATTATCAATATAACATGCATTATTACCCATATAATACATTTTCTACCGCTAGAACTGTAATAATTATACTTATTACTTTTATTGTTATCAATATAACATGCATTATTACCCATATTATGCAGTTATTATCGCTAGAACTATAATAAATATACTTAGTACTTTTATTATTATCAATATGACATGTATTATTACCAATATTTTACTATTATTATCGCCAGAAGTATAATAATTATACTTATTACTTCGGATATTATCAATATAACATGCATTATTACCCATATAATACATTTTCTATCGCTAGAACTGTAATAATTATACTTATTACTTTTATTGCTATCAATATAACATGCATTATTACCCATATTATGCAGTTATTATCGCTAGAACTATAATAAATATACTTATTACTTTTATTATTATCAATATAACATGTATTATTACCAATATTTTACTATTATTATCGCCAGAACTATAATAATTATACTTATTACTCCCGATGTTATCAATATAACATGCACTATTACCCATATAATACAGTTATTGTCGCTAGAACTGAATTAATTATACTTATTTCTTTTATTATTATCAATACAACATGCATTATTACCCATATTATTCAGTTATTATCGCTAGAACTATAATAAATATACTTATTACATTTATTATTATCAATACAACATGCACTATTACCCATATAATACAGTTATTATCGCTAGAACTGTAATAATTATACTTATTAATTTTATTATTATGAATATAACATGCATTATTACCCATATTATGCAGTTATTATCGCTAGAACTATAATAAATATACTTATTACTGTTATTATTATCAATATATCATGCATTATTACCCATATTTTGCTATCATTATCGCTAGGACTGCAATAATTATATTTATTACTCCCGACATTATCAATATAACATGCATTATTACCCTTAAGATGCAGTTATAATCGCTAGAACTGTAAAAATTATACTTATTACTTTTATTATTATCAATATAACATGCATTATTACCCATATTATTCAGTTATTATCGCTAGAACTATAAAAAATATACTTATTACTTTTAGTATTATCAATATAACATGCATAATTACCAATATTTTACTATTATTATCGCCAGAACTGTAATAATTATACTTATTGCTCCCGATATTATCAATACAACATGCACTATTACCCATATAATACAGTTATTATCGCTAGAACTGTAATAATTATACTTATTACTTTTATTATTATGAATATAACATGCATTATTACCCATATTATGCAGTTATTATCGCTAGAACTATAATAAATATACTTATTACTGTTATTATTATCAATATATCATGCATTATTACCCATATTTTGCTATCATTATCGCTAGGACTGCAATAATTATATTTATTACTCCCGACATTATCAATATAACATGCATTATTACCCTTAAGATGCAGTTATAATCGCTAGAACTGTAAGAATTATACTTATTACTTTTATTATTATCAAAATAACATGCATTATTAACCATATTATTCAGTTATTATCGCTAGAACTGTAATAATTATACTTTTTCCTTTTATTATCATCAATATAGCATGCATTATTATCCATATTATGTAGTTATTATCGCTAGAACTGTCAAAAATATACTTATTACTTTTATTATTATCAATATAACATGCACTATTACCCATATAGTACAGTTACTATCTCTAGAACTGTGATAATAGTCCTTATTACTTTTATTGTTATCAATATAACATGCATTATTACCCATATTTTACTATTATTATCGCCAGAAGTATAATAATTATACTTATTACTTCGGATATTATCAATATAACATGCATTATTACCCATATAATACATTTTCTATCGCTAGAACTGTAATAATTATACTTTTTCCTTTTATTATCATCAATATAGCATGCATTATTATCCATATTATGTAGTTATTATCGCCAGAACTGTAATAATTATACTTATTGCTCCCGATGTTATCAATATAACATGCACTATTACCCATATAATACAGTTATTGTCGCTAGAACTGTATTAATTATACTTATTTCTTTTATTATTATCAATACAACATGCATTATTACCCATATTATTCAGTTATTATCGCTAGAACTATAATAAATATACTTATTACATTTATTATTATCAATACAACATGCACTATTACCCATATAATACAGTTATTATCGCTAGAACTGTAATAATTATACTTATTACTTTTATTATTATGAATATAACATGCACTATTACCCATATAATACAGTTATTATCGCTAGAACTGTAATAATTATACTTATTACTTTTATTATTATGAATATAACATGCATTATTACCCATATTATGCAGTTATTATCGCTAGAACTATAATAAATATACTTATTACTGTTATTATTATCAATATATCATGCATTATTACCCATATTTTGCTATCATTATCGCTAGGACTGCAATAATTATATTTATTACTCCCGACATTATCAATATAACATGCATTATTACCCTTAAGATGCAGTTATAATCGCTAGAACTGTAAAAATTATACTTATTACTTTTATTATTATCAAATTAACATCCATTATTAACCATATTATTCAGTTATTATCGCTAGAACTGTAATAATTATACTTTTTCCTTTTATTATCATCAATATAGCATGCATTATTATCCATATTATGTAGTTATTATCGCTAGAACTGTCAAAAATATACTTATTACTTTTATTATTATCAATATAACATGCACTATTACCCATATAGTACAGTTACTATCTCTAGAACTGTGATAATAGTCCTTATTACTTTTATTGTTATCAATATAACATGCATTATTACCCATATTTTACTATTATTATCGCCAGAAGTATAATAATTATACTTATTACTTCGGATATTATCAATATAACATGCATTATTACCCATATAATACATTTTCTATCGCTAGAACTGTAATAATTATACTTATTACTTTTATTGTTATCAATATAACATGCATTATTACCCATATTATGCAGTTATTATCGCTAGAACTATAATAAATATACTTATTACTTTTATTATTATCAATATAACATGTATTATTACCAATATTTTACTATTATTATCGCCAGAACTGTAATAATTATACTTATTGCTCCCGATGTTATCAATATAACATGCACTATTACCCATATAATACAGTTATTATCGCTAGAACTGTATTAATTATACTTATTTCTTTTATTATTATCAATACAACATGCATTATTACCCATATTATTCAGTTATTATCGCTAGAACTATAATTAATATACTTATTACATTTATTATTATCAATACAACATGCACTATTACCCATATAATACAGTTATTATCGCTAGAACTGTAATAATTATACTTATTAATTTTATTATTATGAATATAACATGCATTATTACCCATATTATGCAGTTATTATCGCTAGAACTATAATAAATATACTTATTACTGTTATTATTATCAATATATCATGCATTATTACCCATATTTTGCTATCATTATCGCTAGGACTGCAATAATTATATTTATTACACCCGACATTATCAATATAACATGCATTATTACCCTTAAGATGCAGTTATAATCGCTAGAACTGTAAAAATTATACTTATTACTTTTATTGTTATCAAAATAACATGCATTATTAACCATATTATTCAGTTATTATCGCTAGAACTGTAATAATTATACTTATTACTTTTATTATCATCAATATAGCATGCATTATTATCCATATTATGTAGTTATTATCGCTAGAACTGTAAAAAATATACTTATTACTTTTATTATTATCAATATAACATGCACTATTACCCATATAGTACAGTTACTATCTCTAGAACTGTGATAATAGTCCTTATTACTTTTATTGTTATCAATATAACATGCATTATTACCCATATTTTACTATTATTAACGCCAGAAGTATAATAATTATACTTATTACTTCGGATATTATCAATATAACATGCATTATTACCCATATAATACATTTTCTATCGCTAGAACTGTAATAATTATACTTATTACTTTTATTGTTATCAATATAACATGCATTATTACCCATATTATTCAGTTATTATCGCTAGAACTATAAAAAATATACTTATTACTTTTAGTATTATCAATATAACATGCATTATTACCAATATTTTACTATTATTATCGCCAGAACTGTAATAATTATACTTATTGCTCCCGATATTATCAATACAACATGCACTATTACCCATATAATACAGTTATTATCGCTAGAACTGTAATAATTATACTTATTACTTTTATTATTATGAATATAACATGCATTATTACCCATATTATGCAGTTATTATCGCTAGAACTGTAATGATTATACTTATTGCTCCCGATATTATCAATATAACATGCACTATTACCCATATAATACAGTTATTTGCGCTAGAACTGTAATAATTGCACTTCTTACTTTTATTATTATCAATATAACATGCATTATTACCCATATTTTACTATTATTATCGCCAGAAGTATAATAATTATACTTATTGCTCCGGATATTATCAATATCACATGCATTATTGCCCATATAATACACTTTCTATCGCTAGAACTGTAATAATTATACCCATTACTCCCGATATTATCAATACAACATGCGCTATTACCCATATAATACAGTTATTATCGCTAGAACTGAAATAATTATACTTATTACTTTTATTATTCTGAATATAACATGCATTATTACCCATATTATGCAGTTATTATCGCTAGAACCATAATAAATATACTCATTACTTTTATTATTATCAATATAACATGCATTATTACCCATATTTTGCTATCATCATCGCTAGGACTGCAATAATTATATTTATTACACCCGACATTATCAATATAACATGCATTATTACCCTTAAGATGCAGTTATAATCGCTAGAACTGTAAAAATTATACTTATTACTTTTATTGTTATCAAAATAACATGCATTATTAACCATATTATTCAGTTATTATCGCTAGAACTGTAATAATTATACTTATTACTTTTATTATCATCAATATAGCATGCATTATTATCCATATTATGTAGTTATTATCGCTAGAACTGTAAAAAATATACTTATTACTTTTATTATTATCAATATAACATGCACTATTACCCATATAGTACAGTTACTATCTCTAGAACTGTGATAATAGTCCTTATTACTTTTATTGTTATCAATATAACATGCATTATTACCCATATTTTACTATTATTAACGCCAGAAGTATAATAATTATACTTATTACTTCGGATATTATCAATATAACATGCATTATTACCCATATAATACATTTTCTATCGCTAGAACTGTAATAATTATACTTATTACTTTTATTGTTATCAATATAACATGCATTATTACCCATATTATGCAGTTATTATCGCTAGAACTATAATAAATATACTTAGTACTTTTATTATTATCAATATAACATGTATTATTACCAATATTTTACTATTATTATCGCCAGAAGTATAATAATTATACTTATTACCTCGGATATTATCAATATAACATGCATTATTACCCATATAATACATTTTCTATCGCTAGAACTGTAATAATTATACTTATTACTTTTATTGCTATCAATATAACATGCATTATTACCCATATTATGCAGTTATTATCGCTAGAACTATAATAAATATACTTATTACTTTTATTATTATCAATATAACATGTATTATTACCAATATTTTACTATTATTATCGCCAGAACTATAATAATTATACTTATTACTCCCGATGTTATCAATATAACATGCACTATTACCCATATAATACAGTTATTGTCGCTAGAACTGAATTAATTATACTTATTTCTTTTATTATTATCAATACAACATGCATTATTACCCATATTATTCAGTTATTATCGCTAGAACTATAATAAATATACTTATTACATTTATTATTATCAATACAACATGCACTATTACCCATATAATACAGTTATTATCGCTAGAACTGTAATAATTATACTTATTAATTTTATTATTATGAATATAACATGCATTATTACCCATATTATGCAGTTATTATCGCTAGAACTATAATAAATATACTTATTACTGTTATTATTATCAATATATCATGCATTATTACCCATATTTTGCTATCATTATCGCTAGGACTGCAATAATTATATTTATTACTCCCGACATTATCAATATAACATGCATTATTACCCTTAAGATGCAGTTATAATCGCTAGAACTGTAAAAATTATACTTATTACTTTTATTATTATCAATATAACATGCATTATTACCCATATTATTCAGTTATTATCGCTAGAACTATAAAAAATATACTTATTACTTTTAGTATTATCAATATAACATGCATTATTACCAATATTTTACTATTATTATCGCCAGAACTGTAATAATTATACTTATTGCTCCCGATATTATCAATACAACATGCACTATTACCCATATAATACAGTTATTATCGCTAGAACTGTAATAATTATACTTATTACTTTTATTATTATGAATATAACATGCATTATTACCCATATTATGCAGTTATTATCGCTAGAACTATAATAAATATACTTATTACTGTTATTATTATCAATATATCATGCATTATTACCCATATTTTGCTATCATTATCGCTAGGACTGCAATAATTATATTTATTACTCCCGACATTATCAATATAACATGCATTATTACCCTTAAGATGCAGTTATAATCGCTAGAACTGTAAAAATTATACTTATTACTTTTATTATTATCAAAATAACATGCATTATTAACCATATTATTCAGTTATTATCGCTAGAACTGTAATAATTATACTTTTTCCTTTTATTATCATCAATATAGCATGCATTATTATCCATATTATGTAGTTATTATCGCTAGAACTGTCAAAAATATACTTATTACTTTTATTATTATCAATATAACATGCACTATTACCCATATAGTACAGTTACTATCTCTAGAACTGTGATAATAGTCCTTATTACTTTTATTGTTGTCAATATAACATGCATTATTACCCATATTTTACTATTATTATCGCCAGAAGTATAATAATTATACTTATTACTTCGGATATTATCAATATAACATGCATTATTACCCATATAATACATTTTCTATCGCTAGAACTGTAATAATTATACTTTTTCCTTTTATTATCATCAATATAGCATGCATTATTATCCATATTATGTAGTTATTATCGCCAGAACTGTAATAATTATACTTATTGCTCCCGATGTTATCAATATAACATGCACTATTACCCATATAATACAGTTATTGTCGCTAGAACTGTATTAATTATACTTATTTCTTTTATTATTATCAATACAACATGCATTATTACCCATATTATTCAGTTATTATCGCTAGAACTATAATAAATATACTTATTACATTTATTATTATCAATACAACATGCACTATTACCCATATAATACAGTTATTATCGCTAGAACTGTAATAATTATACTTATTACTTTTATTATTATGAATATAACATGCACTATTACCCATATAATACAGTTATTATCGCTAGAACTGTAATAATTATACTTATTACTTTTATTATTATGAATATAACATGCATTATTACCCATATTATGCAGTTATTATCGCTAGAACTATAATAAATATACTTATTACTGTTATTATTATCAATATATCATGCATTATTACCCATATTTTGCTATCATTATCGCTAGGACTGCAATAATTATATTTATTACTCCCGACATTATCAATATAACATGCACTATTACCCATATAGTACAGTTACTATCTCTAGAACTGTGATAATAGTCCTTATTACTTTTATTGTTATCAATATAACATGCATTATTACCCATATTTTACTATTATTATCGCCAGAAGTATAATAATTATACTTATTACTTCGGATATTATCAATATAACATGCATTATTACCCATATAATACATTTTCTATCGCTAGAACTGTAATAATTATACTTATTACTTTTATTGCTATCAATATAACATGCATTATTACCCATATTATGCAGTTATTATCGCTAGAACTATAATAAATATACTTATTACTTTTATTATTATCAATATAACATGTATTATTACCAATATTTTACTATTATTATCGCCAGAACTATAATAATTATACTTATTACTCCCGATGTTATCAATATAACACGCACTATTACCCATATAATACAGTTATTGTCGCTAGAACTGAATTAATTATACTTATTTCTTTTATTATTATCAATACAACATGCATTATTACCCATATTATTCAGTTATTATCGCTAGAACTATAATAAATATACTTATTACATTTATTATTATCAATACAACATGCACTATTACCCATATAATACAGTTATTATCGCTAGAACTGTAATAATTATACTTATTAATTTTATTATTATGAATATAACATGCATTATTACCCATATTATGCAGTTATTATCGCTAGAACTATAATAAATATACTTATTACTGTTATTATTATCAATATATCATGCATTATTACCCATATTTTACTATTATTATCGCCAGAAGTATAATAATTATACTTATTACCTCGGATATTATCAATATAACATGCATTATTACCCATATAATACATTTTCTATCGCTAGAACTGTAATAATTATACTTATTACTTTTATTGCTATCAATATAACATGCATTATTACCCATATTATGCAGTTATTATCGCTAGAACTATAATAAATATACTTATTACTTTTATTATTATCAATATAACATGTATTATTACCAATATTTTACTATTATTATCGCCAGAACTATAATAATTATACTTATTACTCCCGATGTTATCAATATAACATGCACTATTACCCATATAATACAGTTATTGTCGCTAGAACTGAATTAATTATACTTATTTCTTTTATTATTATCAATACAACATGCATTATTACCCATATTATTCAGTTATTATCGCTAGAACTATAATAAATATACTTATTACATTTATTATTATCAATACAACATGCACTATTACCCATATAATACAGTTATTATCGCTAGAACTGTAATAATTATACTTATTAATTTTATTATTATGAATATAACATGCATTATTACCCATATTATGCAGTTATTATCGCTAGAACTATAATAAATATACTTATTACTGTTATTATTATCAATATATCATGCATTATTACCCATATTTTGCTATCATTATCGCTAGGACTGCAATAATTATATTTATTACTCCCGACATTATCAATATAACATGCATTATTACCCTTAAGATGCAGTTATAATCGCTAGAACTGTAAAAATTATACTTATTACTTTTATTATTATCAATATAACATGCATTATTACCCATATTATTCAGTTATTATCGCTAGAACTATAAAAAATATACTTATTACTTTTAGTATTATCAATATAACATGCATTATTACCAATATTTTATTATTATTATCGCCAGAACTGTAATAATTATACTTATTGCTCCCGATATTATCAATACAACATGCACTATTACCCATATAATACAGTTATTATCGCTAGAACTGTAATAATTATACTTATTACTTTTATTATTATGAATATAACATGCATTATTACCCATATTATGCAGTTATTATCGCTAGAACTATAATAAATATACTTATTACTGTTATTATTATCAATATATCATGCATTATTACCCATATTTTGCTATCATTATCGCTAGGACTGCAATAATTATATTTATTACTCCCGACATTATCAATATAACATGCATTATTACCCTTAAGATGCAGTTATAATCGCTAGAACTGTAAAAATTATACTTATTACTTTTATTATTATCAAAATAACATGCATTATTAACCATATTATTCAGTTATTATCGCTAGAACTGTAATAATTATACTTTTTCCTTTTATTATCATCAATATAGCATGCATTATTATCCATATTATGTAGTTATTATCGCTAGAACTGTCAAAAATATACTTATTACTTTTATTATTATCAATATAACATGCACTATTACCCATATAGTACAGTTACTATCTCTAGAACTGTGATAATAGTCCTTATTACTTTTATTGTTGTCAATATAACATGCATTATTACCCATATTTTACTATTATTATCGCCAGAAGTATAATAATTATACTTATTACTTCGGATATTATCAATATAACATGCATTATTACCCATATAATACATTTTCTATCGCTAGAACTGTAATAATTATACTTTTTCCTTTTATTATCATCAATATAGCATGCATTATTATCCATATTATGTAGTTATTATCGCCAGAACTGTAATAATTATACTTATTGCTCCCGATGTTATCAATATAACATGCACTATTACCCATATAATACAGTTATTGTCGCTAGAACTGTATTAATTATACTTATTTCTTTTATTATTATCAATACAACATGCATTATTACCCATATTATTCAGTTATTATCGCTAGAACTATAATAAATATACTTATTACATTTATTATTATCAATACAACATGCACTATTACCCATATAATACAGTTATTATCGCTAGAACTGTAATAATTATACTTATTACTTTTATTATTATGAATATAACATGCACTATTACCCATATAATACAGTTATTATCGCTAGAACTGTAATAATTATACTTATTACTTTTATTATTATGAATATAACATGCATTATTACCCATATTATGCAGTTATTATCGCTAGAACTATAATAAATATACTTATTACTGTTATTATTATCAATATATCATGCATTATTACCCATATTTTGCTATCATTATCGCTAGGACTGCAATAATTATATTTATTACTCCCGACATTATCAATATAACATGCACTATTACCCATATAGTACAGTTACTGTCTCTAGAACTGTGATAATAGTCCTTATTACTTTTATTGTTATCAATATAACATGCATTATTACCCATATAATACATTTTCTATCGCTAGAACTGTAATAATTATACTTATTACTTTTATTGCTATCAATATAACATGCATTATTACCCATATTATGCAGTTATTATCGCTAGAACTATAATAAATATACTTATTACTTTTATTATTATCAATATAACATGTATTATTACCAATATTTTACTATTATTATCGCCAGAACTATAATAATTATACTTATTACTCCCGATGTTATCAATATAACACGCACTATTACCCATATAATACAGTTATTGTCGCTAGAACTGAATTAATTATACTTATTTCTTTTATTATTATCAATACAACATGCATTATTACCCATATTATTCAGTTATTATCGCTAGAACTATAATAAATATACTTATTACATTTATTATTATCAATACAACATGCACTATTACCCATATAATACAGTTATTATCGCTAGAACTGTAATAATTATACTTATTAATTTTATTATTATGAATATAACATGCATTATTACCCATATTATGCAGTTATTATCGCTAGAACTATAATAAATATACTTATTACTGTTATTATTATCAATATATCATGCATTATTACCCATATTTTGCTATCATTATCGCTAGGACTGCAATAATTATATTTATTACTCCCGACATTATCAATATAACATGCATTATTACCCTTAAGATGCAGTTATAATCGCTAGAACTGTAAAAATTATACTTATTACTTTTATTATTATCAATATAACATGCATTATTACCCATATTATTCAGTTATTATCGCTAGAACTATAAAAAATATACTTATTACTTTTAGTATTATCAATATAACATGCATTATTACCAATATTTTACTATTATTATCGCCAGAACTGTAATAATTATACTTATTGCTCCCGATATTATCAATACAACATGCACTATTACCCATATAATACAGTTATTATCGCTAGAACTGTAATAATTATACTTATTACTTTTATTATTATGAATATAACATGCATTATTACCCATATTATGCAGTTATTATCGCTAGAACTATAATAAATATACTTATTACTGTTATTATTATCAATATATCATGCATTATTACCCATATTTTGCTATCATTATCGCTAGGACTGCAATAATTATATTTATTACTCCCGACATTATCAATATAACATGCATTATTACCCTTAAGATGCAGTTATAATCGCTAGAACTGTAAAAATTATACTTATTACTTTTATTATTATCAAAATAACATGCATTATTTTCCATATTATTCAGTTATTATCGCTAGAACTGTAATAATTATACTTTTTCCTTTTATTATCATCAATATAGCATGCATTATTATCCATATTATGTAGTTATTATCGCTAGAACTGTCAAAAATATACTTATTACTTTTATTATTATCAATATAACATGCACTATTACCCATATAGTACAGTTACTATCTCTAGAACTGTGATAATAGTCCTTATTACTTTTATTGTTATCAATATAACATGCATTAGTACCCATATTTTACTATTATTATCGCCAGAAGTATAATAATTATACTTATTACTTCGGATATTATCAATATAACATGCATTATTACCCATATAATACATTTTCTATCGCTAGAACTGTAATAATTATACTTATTAATTTTATTATTATGAATATAACATGCATTATTACCCATATTATGCAGTTGTTATCGCTAGAACTATAATAAATATACTTATTACTGTTATTATTATCAATATATCATGCATTATTACCCATATTTTGCTATCATTATCGCTAGGACTGCAATAATTATATTTATTACTCCCGACATTATCAATATAACATGCATTATTACCCTTAAGATGCAGTTATAATCGCTAGAACTGTAAAAATTATACTTATTACTTTTATTATTATCAATATAACATGCATTATTACCCATATTATTCAGTTATTATCGCTAGAACTATAAAAAATATACTTATTACTTTTAGTATTATCAATATAACATGCATTATTACCAATATTTTACTATTATTATCGCCAGAACTGTAATAATTATACTTATTGCTCCCGATATTATCAATACAACATGCACTATTACCCATATAATACAGTTATTATCGCTAGAACTGTAATAATTATACTTATTACTTTTATTATTATGAATATAACATGCATTATTACCCATATTATGCAGTTATTATCGCTAGAACTGTAATGATTATACTTATTGCTCCCGATATTATCAATATAACATGCACTATTACCCATGTAATACAGTTATTTGCGCTAGAACTGTAATAATTGCACTTCTTACTTTTATTATTATCAATATAACATGCATTATTACCCATATTTTACTATTATTATCGCCAGAAGTATAATAATTATACTTATTGCTCCGGATATTATCAATATCACATGCATTATTGCCCATATAATACACTTTCTATCGCTAGAACTGTAATAATTATACCCATTACTCCCGATATTATCAATACAACATGCGCTATTACCCATATAATACAGTTATTATCGCTAGAACTGAAATAATTATACTTATTACTTTTATTATTCTGAATATAACATGCATTATTACCCATATTATGCAGTTATTATCGCTTGAACCATAATAAATATACTCATTACTTTTATTATTATCAATATAACATGCATTATTACCCATATTTTGCTATCATCATCGCTAGGACTGCAATAATTATATTTATTACACCCGACATTATCAATATAACATGCATTATTACCCTTAAGATGCAGTTATAATCGCTAGAACTGTAAAAATTATACTTATTACTTTTATTATTATCAATATAACATGCATTATTACCCATATTATTCAGTTATTATCGCTAGAACTATAAAAAATATACTTATTACTTTTAGTATTATCAATATAACATGCATTATTACCAATATTTTACTATTATTATCGCCAGAACTGTAATAATTATACTTATTGCTCCCGATATTATCAATACAACATGCACTATTACCCATATAATACAGTTATTATCGCTAGAACTGAAATAATTATACTTATTACTTTTATTATTCTGAATATAACATGCATTATTACCCATATTATGCAGTTATTATCGCTTGAACCATAATAAATATACTCATTACTTTTATTATTATCAATATATCATGCATTATTACCCATATTTTGCTATCATTATCGCTAGGACTGCAATAATTATATTTATTACTCCCGACATTATCAATATAACATGCATTATTACCCTTAAGATGCAGTTATAATCGCTAGAACTGTAAAAATTATACTTATTACTTTTATTATTATCAAAATAACATGCATTATTTTCCATATTATTCAGTTATTATCGCTAGAACGGTAATAATTATACTTTTTCCTTTTATTATCATCAATATAGCATGCATTATTATCCATATTATGTAGTTATTATCGCTAGAACTGTCAAAAATATACTTATTACTTTTATTATTATCAATATAACATGCACTATTACCCATATAGTACAGTTACTATCTCTAGAACTGTGATAATAGTCCTTATTACTTTTATTGTTATCAATATAACATGCATTAGTACCCATATTTTACTATTATTATCGCCAGAAGTATAATAATTATACTTATTACTTCGGATATTATCAATATAACATGCATTATTACCCATATAATACATTTTCTATCGCTAGAACTGTAATAATTATACTTATTAATTTTATTATTATGAATATAACATGCATTATTACCCATATTATGCAGTTGTTATCGCTAGAACTATAATAAATATACTTATTACTGTTATTATTATCAATATATCATGCATTATTACCCATATTTTGCTATCATTATCGCTAGGACTGCAATAATTATATTTATTACTCCCGACATTATCAATATAACATGCATTATTACCCTTAAGATGCAGTTATAATCGCTAGAACTGTAAAAATTATACTTATTACTTTTATTATTATCAATATAACATGCATTATTACCCATATTATTCAGTTATTATCGCTAGAACTATAAAAAATATACTTATTACTTTTAGTATTATCAATATAACATGCATTATTACCAATATTTTACTATTATTATCGCCAGAACTGTAATAATTATACTTATTGCTCCCGATATTATCAATACAACATGCACTATTACCCATATAATACAGTTATTATCGCTAGAACTGTAATAATTATACTTATTACTTTTATTATTATGAATATAACATGCATTATTACCCATATTATGCAGTTATTATCGCTAGAACTATAATAAATATACTTATTACTGTTATTATTATCAATATATCATGCATTATTACCCATATTTTGCTATCATTATCGCTAGGACTGCAATAATTATATTTATTACTCCCGACATTATCAATATAACATGCATTATTACCCTTAAGATGCAGTTATAATCGCTAGAACTGTAAAAATTATACTTATTACTTTTATTATTATCAAAATAACATGCATTATTTTCCATATTATTCAGTTATTATCGCTAGAACTGTAATAATTATACTTTTTCCTTTTATTATCATCAATATAGCATGCATTATTATCCATATTATGTAGTTATTATCGCTAGAACTGTCAAAAATATACTTATTACTTTTATTATTATCAATATAACATGCACTATTACCCATATAGTACAGTTACTATCTCTAGAACTGTGATAATAGTCCTTATTACTTTTATTGTTATCAATATAACATGCATTAGTACCCATATTTTACTATTATTATCGCCAGAAGTATAATAATTATACTTATTACTTCGGATATTATCAATATAACATGCATTATTACCCATATAATACATTTTCTATCGCTAGAACTGTAATAATTATACTTATTACTTTTATTGTTATCAATATAACATGCATTATTACCCATATTATGCAGTTATTATCGCTAGAACTATAATAAATATACTTATTACTTTTATTATTATCAATATAACATGTATTATTACCAATATTTTACTATTATTATCGCCAGAACTGTAATAATTATACTTATTGCTCCCGATGTTATCAATATAACATGCACTATTACCAATATAATACAGTTATTATCGCTAGAACTGTATTAATTATACTTATTTCTTTTATTATTATCAATACAACATGCATTATTACCCATATTATTCAGTTATTATCGCTAGAACTATAATAAATATACTTATTACATTTATTACTATCAATACAACATGCACTATTACCCATATAATACAGTTATTATCGCTAGAACTGTAATAATTATACTTATTACTTTTATTATTATGAATATAACATGCATTATTACCCATATTATGCAGTTATTATCGCTAGAACTATAATTACTTTTAGTATTATCAATATAACATGCATTATTACCAATATTTTACTATTATTATCGCCAGAACTGAAATAATTATACTTATTGCTCACGATATTATCAATATAACATGCACTATTACCCTTATAATACAGTTATTTTCGCTAGAACTGTAATAATTGTACTTATTACTTTTATTATTGTCAATATAACAGGCATTATTACCCATATTATTCAGTTATTATCGCTAGAACTATAAAAAATATACTTATTACATTTATTATTATCAATACAACATGTATTATTACCCATATTATGCAGGTATTATGGCTGGAACTGTAATAATTATTTTTATTACTTTTATTATTATCAAAATAACATGCATTATTAACCATATTATTCAGTTATTATCGCTACAACTATAATAAATATACTTATTACATTTATTATTATCAATATAACATGCATTATTACCCATATTATGCAGTTATTATCGCTAGAACTATAATAAATATACTTATTACTTTTATTATCATCAATATAGTATGCACTATTATCCATACTATGCAGTTATTATCGCTAGAACTGTAAAAATTATACTTATTACTTTTATTATTATCAATATAACATGCATTATTACCCATATTATTCAGTTATTATCGCTAGAACTATAAAAAATATACTTATTACTTTTAGTATTATCAATATAACATGCATTATTACCAGTATTTTACTATTATTATCGCCAGAACTGTAATAATTATACTTATTGCTCCCGATATTATCAATATAACATGCATTATTACCCATATTATGCAGTTATTATCGCTAGAGCTATCATAAATATACATATATATTTTTTTATTATTATTAATATATCATGCATTATTACCCATATTTTGCTATTATTATCGCTAGAACTGCAATAATTATATTTATTACTCCCGACATTATCAATATAACATGCATTAATACCCATAAGATGCAGTTATTATCGCTAGAACTGTATTAAATATACTTATTTCTTTTATTATTATCAATATAACATGCATTATTTCCCATATTATTCAGTTATTATCGCTAGAACTATAAAAAATATACTTATTACACTTATTATTATCAATACAACATGTATTATTACCCATATTATGCAGGTATTATGGCTAGAACTGTAATAATTATTTTTATTACTTTTATTATTATCAAAATAACATGCATTATTAACCATATTATTCAGTTATTATCGCTAGAACTATAATAAATATACTTATTGCATTTATTATTATCAATATAACATGCATTTTTACCCATATTATGCAGTTATTATCGCTAGAACTATAATAAGTATACTTATTACTTTTATTATTACCAACATAACACGCATTATTACCCATATTATGCAGTTATTATCGCTGGAACTATAATAAATATACTTATTACTTTTATTATTATGAATATAACATGCATTATTACCCATATTATGCAGTTATTATCGCTAGAACTATAATAAATATACCTATTACTGTTATTATTATCAATATATCATGCATTATTACCCATATTTTGCTATCATTATCGCTAGGACTGCAATAATTATATTTATTACACCCGACATTATCAATATAACATGCATTATTACCCTTAAGATGCAGTTATAATCGCTAGAACTGTAAAAATTATACTTATTACTTTTATTATTATCAATATAACATGCATTATTACCCATATTATTCAGTTATTATCGCTAGAACTGTAATAATTATTTTTATTACTTTTATTATTATCAAAATAACATGCATTATTAGCCATATTATTCAGTTATTATCGCTAGATCTATAATAAATATACTTATTACATTTATTATTATCAATATAACATGCATTATTACCCATATTATGCAGTTATTATCGCTAGAACCGTAATAATTATACTTATTACTTTTATTATCATCAATATAACATGCACTATTACCCATATAGTACAGTTACTATCTCTAGAACTGTGATAATAGTCCTTATTACTTTTATTATTATCAATATATCATGCATTATTACCCATATTTTGCTATTATTATCGCTAGGACTGCAATAATTAAATTTATTACTCCCGACATTATCAATATAACATGCATTATTACCCATATTGCTCAGTTATTATCGCTAGAACTATAAAATATATACTTATTACATTTATTATTATCAATATAACATGCATTATTACCCATATTATGCAGTTATTATCGCTAGAACTGTAATAATTATACATATTACTTTTATTATCATCAATATAGCATGCATTATTATCCATATTATGTAGTTATTATCGCTAGAACTATAAAAAATATATCTATTACTTTTATTATTATCAATATAACATGCATTATTACCCATATTATGCAGTTATTATCGCTAGAACTGTAATAATTATACTTATTGCTCCCGATATTATCAATATAACATGCACTATTACCCATATAATACAGTTATTTGCGCTAGAACTGTAAATATTGCACTTCTTACTTTTATTATTATCAATATAACATGCATTATTACCCATATTATGCAGTTATTATCGCTAGAACTATAATAAATATACTCATTACTTTTATTATTATCAATATAACATGCATTATTACCCATATTGTGCAGTTATTATCGCTAGAACTGTAATAATTATACTTATTACTTTTATTATTATCAATATAACATGCATTATTACCCATATTATGCAGTTATTATCGCTAGAACTATAATAAATATACTTATTACTTTTATTATTATCAATATAACATGCATTATTACCCATATTATGCAGTTATTATCGATAGAACTATAATAAATATACTTATTACTTTTATTATTATCAATATAACATGCATTATTACCCATATTATGCAGTTATTATCGCTAGAACTATAATAAATATACTTATTACTTTTATTATTATCAATATAACATACATTATTACCCATATTATACAGTTATTATCGCTAGAACTATAATAAATATACTTATTACTTTTATTATTATCAATATAACATGCATTATTACCCATATTATGCAGTTATTATCGATAGAGCTATAATAAATATACTTATTACTTTTATTATTATCAATATAACATGCATTATTACCCATATTATGCAGTTATTATCGCTAGAGCTATAATAAATATACTTATTACTTTTATTATTATCAATATATCATGCATTATTACCCATATTTTGCTATTATTATCGCTAGAACTGCAATAATTATATTTATTACTCCCGACATTATCAATATAACATGCATTATTACCCATAAGATGCAGTTATTATCGCTGGAGCTATAATAAATATACTTATTACTTTTATTGTTATCAATATATCATGCATTATTACCCATATTTTGCTATTATTATCGCTAGAACTGCAATAATTATATTTACTACTCCCGACATTATCAATATAACATGCATTATTACCCATAAGATGCAGTTATTATCGCTAGATCTGTAATAAATATACATATTACTTTTATTATTATCAATATAACATGCATTATTACCCATATAATACACTTTCTATCGCCAGAACTCCAATAATTAGACTCATTACTCCCGATATTATCAATATAACATGCACTATTACCCATATAATACAGTTATTATCGCTAGAACTGTAATAATTATACTTATTACTTTTATTATTATCAATATAACATGCATTATTACCCGTATTATGCAGTTATTAACGCTAGAACTATAATAAATATACTTATTACTTTCATTATTATCAATAGAACATGCATTATTACCCATATTATGCAGCTATTATCGCTAGAGCTATAATAAATATACTTATTACTTTTAGTATTATCAATATAACATGCATTATTACCAATATTTTACTATTATTATCGCCAGAACTGTAATAATTATACTTATTGCTCCCGATATTATCAATACAACATGCACTATTACCCATATAATACAGTTATTATCGCTAGAACTGTAATAATTATACTTATTACTTTTATTATTATGAATATAACATGCATTATTACCCATATTATGCAGTTATTATCGCTAGAACTATAATAAATATACTTATTACTGTTATTATTATCAATATATCATGCATTATTACCCATATTTTGCTATCATTATCGCTAGGACTGCAATAATTATATTTATTACTCCCGACATTATCAATATAACATGCATTATTACCCTTAAGATGCAGTTATAATCGCTAGAACTGTAAAAATTATACTTATTACTTTTATTATTATCAAAATAACATGCATTATTTTCCATATTATTCAGTTATTATCGCTAGAACTGTAATAATTATACTTTTTCCTTTTATTATCATCAATATAGCATGCATTATTATCCATATTATGTAGTTATTATCGCTAGAACTGTCAAAAATATACTTATTACTTTTATTATTATCAATATAACATGCACTATTACCCATATAGTACAGTTACTATCTCTAGAACTGTGATAATAGTCCTTATTACTTTTATTGTTATCAATATAACATGCATTAGTACCCATATTTTACTATTATTATCGCCAGAAGTATAATAATTATACTTATTACTTCGGATATTATCAATATAACATGCATTATTACCCATATAATACATTTTCTATCGCTAGAACTGTAATAATTATACTTATTACTTTTATTGTTATCAATATAACATGCATTATTACCCATATTATGCAGTTATTATCGCTAGAACTATAATAAATATACTTATTACTTTTATTATTATCAATATAACATGTATTATTACCAATATTTTACTATTATTATCGCCAGAACTGTAATAATTATACTTATTGCTCCCGATGTTATCAATATAACATGCACTATTACCAATATAATACAGTTATTATCGCTAGAACTGTATTAATTATACTTATTTCTTTTATTATTATCAATACAACATGCATTATTACCCATATTATTCAGTTATTATCGCTAGAACTATAATAAATATACTTATTACATTTATTATTATCAATACAACATGCACTATTACCCATATAATACAGTTATTATCGCTAGAACTGTAATAATTATACTTATTACTTTTATTATTATGAATATAACATGCATTATTACCCATATTATGCAGTTATTATCGCTAGAACTATAATTACTTTTAGTATTATCAATATAACATGCATTATTACCAATATTTTACTATTATTATCGCCAGAACTGAAATAATTATACTTATTGCTCACGATATTATCAATATAACATGCACTATTACCCTTATAATACAGTTATTTTCGCTAGAACTGTAATAATTGTACTTATTACTTTTATTATTGTCAATATAACAGGCATTATTACCCATATTATTCAGTTATTATCGCTAGAACTATAAAAAATATACTTATTACATTTATTATTATCAATACAACATGTATTATTACCCATATTATGCAGGTATTATGGCTGGAACTGTAATAATTATTTTTATTACTTTTATTATTATCAAAATAACATGCATTATTAACCATATTATTCAGTTATTATCGCTACAACTATAATAAATATACTTATTACATTTATTATTATCAATATAACATGCATTATTACCCATATTATGCAGTTATTATCGCTAGAACTATAATAAATATACTTATTACTTTTATTATCATGAATATAGTATGCACTATTATCCATACTATGCAGTTATTATCGCTAGAACTGTAAAAATTATACTTATTACTTTTATTATTATCAATATAACATGCATTATTACCCATATTATTCAGTTATTATCGCTAGAACTATAAAAAATATACTTATTACTTTTAGTATTATCAATATAACATGCATTATTACCAGTATTTTACTATTATTATCGCCAGAACTGTAATAATTATACTTATTGCTCCCGATATTATCAATATAACATGCATTATTACCCATATTATGCAGTTATTATCGCTAGAGCTGTCATAAATATACATATATATTTTTTTATTATTATTAATATATCATGCATTATTACCCATATTTTGCTATTATTATCGCTAGGACTGCAATAATTATATTTATTACACCCGACATTATCAATATAACATGCATTATTACCCTTAAGATGCAGTTATAATCGCTAGAACTGTAAAAATTATACTTATTAATTTTATTATTATGAATATAACATGCATTATTACCCATATTATGCAGTTGTTATCGCTAGAACTATAATAAATATACTTATTACTGTTATTATTATCAATATATCATGCATTATTACCCATATTTTGCTATCATTATCGCTAGGACAGCAATAATTATATTTATTACTCCCGACATTATCAATATAACATGCATTATTACCCTTAAGATGCAGTTATAATCGCTAGAACTGTAAAAATTATACTTATTACTTTTATTATTATCAATATAACATGCATTATTACCCATATTATTCAGTTATTATCGCTAGAACTATAAAAAATATACTTATTACTTTTAGTATTATCAATATAACATGCATTATTACCAATATTTTACTATTATTATCGCCAGAACTGTAATAATTATACTTATTGCTCCCGATATTATCAATACAACATGCACTATTACCCATATAATACAGTTATTATCGCTAGAACTGTAATAATTATACTTATTACTTTTATTATTATGAATATAACATGCATTATTACCCATATTATGCAGTTATTATCGCTAGAACTATAATAAATATACTTATTACTGTTATTATTATCAATATATCATGCATTATTACCCATATTTTGCTATCATTATCGCTAGGACTGCAATAATTATATTTATTACTCCCGACATTATCAATATAACATGCATTATTACCCTTAAGATGCAGTTATAATCGCTAGAACTGTAAAAATTATACTTATTACTTTTATTATTATCAAAATAACATGCATTATTTTCCATATTATTCAGTTATTATCGCTAGAACTGTAATAATTATACTTTTTCCTTTTATTATCATCAATATAGCATGCATTATTATCCATATTATGTAGTTATTATCGCTAGAACTGTCAAAAATATACTTATTACTTTTATTATTATCAATATAACATGCACTATTACCCATATTTTGCTATTATTATCGCTAGGACTGCAATAATTAAATTTATTACTCCCGACATTATCAATATAACATGCATTATTACCCATATTGCTCAGTTATTATCGCTAGAACTATAAAAAATATACTTATTACATTTATTATTATCAATATAACATGCATTATTACCCATATTATGCAGTTATTATCGCTAGAACTGTAATAATTATACATATTACTTTTATTATCATCAATATAGCATGCATTATTATCCATATTATGTAGTTATTATCGCTAGAACTATAAAAAATATATCTATTACTTTTATTATTATCAATATAACATGCATTATTACCCATATTATGCAGTTATTATCGCTAGAACTGTAATAATTATACTTATTGCTCCCGATATTATCAATATAACATGCACTATTACCCATATAATACAGTTATTTGCGCTAGAACTGTAATAATTGCACTTCTTACTTTTATTATTATCAATATAACATGCATTATTACCCATATTATGCAGTTATTATCGCTAGAACTATAATAAATATACTCATTACTTTTATTATTATCAATATAACATGCATTATTACCCATATTGTGCAGTTATTATCGCTAGAACTGTAATAATTATACTTATTACTTTTATTATTATCAATATAACATGCATTATTACCCATATTATGCAGTTATTATCGCTAGAACTATAATAAATATACTTATTACTTTTATTATTATCAATATAACATGCATTATTACCCATATTATGCAGTTATTATCGATAGAACTATAATAAATATACTTATTACTTTTATTATTATCAATATAACATGCATTATTACCCATATTATGCAGTTATTATCGCTAGAACTATAATAAATATACTTATTACTTTTATTATTATCAATATAACATACATTATTACCCATATTATACAGTTATTATCGCTAGAACTATAATAAATATACTTATTACTTTTATTATTATCAATATAACATGCATTATTACCCATATTATGCAGTTATTATCGATAGAGCTATAATAAATATACTTATTACTTTTATTATTATCAATATAACATGCATTATTACCCATATTATGCAGTTATTATCGCTAGAGCTATAATAAATATACTTATTACTTTTATTATTATCAATATATCATGCATTATTACCCATATTTTGCTATTATTATCGCTAGAACTGCAATAATTATATTTATTACTCCCGACATTATCAATATAACATGCATTATTACCCATAAGATGCAGTTATTATCGCTGGAGCTATAATAAATATACTTATTACTTTTATTGTTATCAATATATCATGCATTATTACCCATATTTTGCTATTATTATCGCTAGAACTGCAATAATTATATTTACTACTCCCGACATTATCAATATAACATGCATTATTACCCATAAGATGCAGTTATTATCGCTAGATCTGTAATAAATATACATATTACTTTTATTATTATCAATATAACATGCATTATTACCCATATAATACACTTTCTATCGCCAGAACTCCAATAATTAGACTCATTACTCCCGATATTATCAATATAACATGCACTATTACCCATATAATACAGTTATTATCGCTAGAACTGTAATAATTATACTTATTACTTTTATTATTATCAATATAACATGCATTATTACCCGTATTATGCAGTTATTAACGCTAGAACTATAATAAATATACTTATTACTTTCATTATTATCAATAGAACATGCATTATTACCCATATTATGCAGCTATTATCGCTAGAGCTATAATAAATATACTTATTACTTTTAGTATTATCAATATAACATGCATTATTACCAATATTTTACTATTATTATCGCCAGAACTGTAATAATTATACTTATTGCTCCCGATATTATCAATACAACATGCACTATTACCCATATAATACAGTTATTATCGCTAGAACTGTAATAATTATACTTATTACTTTTATTATTATGAATATAACATGCATTATTACCCATATTATGCAGTTATTATCGCTAGAACTATAATAAATATACTTATTACTGTTATTATTATCAATATATCATGCATTATTACCCATATTTTGCTATCATTATCGCTAGGACTGCAATAATTATATTTATTACTCCCGACATTATCAATATAACATGCATTATTACCCTTAAGATGCAGTTATAATCGCTAGAACTGTAAAAATTATACTTATTACTTTTATTATTATCAAAATAACATGCATTATTTTCCATATTATTCAGTTATTATCGCTAGAACTGTAATAATTATACTTTTTCCTTTTATTATCATCAATATAGCATGCATTATTATCCATATTATGTAGTTATTATCGCTAGAACTGTCAAAAATATACTTATTACTTTTATTATTATCAATATAACATGCACTATTACCCATATAGTACAGTTACTATCTCTAGAACTGTGATAATAGTCCTTATTACTTTTATTGTTATCAATATAACATGCATTAGTACCCATATTTTACTATTATTATCGCCAGAAGTATAATAATTATACTTATTACTTCGGATATTATCAATATAACATGCATTATTACCCATATAATACATTTTCTATCGCTAGAACTGTAATAATTATACTTATTACTTTTATTGTTATCAATATAACATGCATTATTACCCATATTATGCAGTTATTATCGCTAGAACTATAATAAATATACTTATTACTTTTATTATTATCAATATAACATGTATTATTACCAATATTTTACTATTATTATCGCCAGAACTGTAATAATTATACTTATTGCTCCCGATGTTATCAATATAACATGCACTATTACCAATATAATACAGTTATTATCGCTAGAACTGTATTAATTATACTTATTTCTTTTATTATTATCAATACAACATGCATTATTACCCATATTATTCAGTTATTATCGCTAGAACTATAATAAATATACTTATTACATTTATTATTATCAATACAACATGCACTATTACCCATATAATACAGTTATTATCGCTAGAACTGTAATAATTATACTTATTACTTTTATTATTATGAATATAACATGCATTATTACCCATATTATGCAGTTATTATCGCTAGAACTATAATTACTTTTAGTATTATCAATATAACATGCATTATTACCAATATTTTACTATTATTATCGCCAGAACTGAAATAATTATACTTATTGCTCACGATATTATCAATATAACATGCACTATTACCCTTATAATACAGTTATTTTCGCTAGAACTGTAATAATTGTACTTATTACTTTTATTATTGTCAATATAACAGGCATTATTACCCATATTATTCAGTTATTATCGCTAGAACTATAAAAAATATACTTATTACATTTATTATTATCAATACAACATGTATTATTACCCATATTATGCAGGTATTATGGCTGGAACTGTAATAATTATTTTTATTACTTTTATTATTATCAAAATAACATGCATTATTAACCATATTATTCAGTTATTATCGCTACAACTATAATAAATATACTTATTACATTTATTATTATCAATATAACATGCATTATTACCCATATTATGCAGTTATTATCGCTAGAACTATAATAAATATACTTATTACTTTTATTATCATCAATATAGTATGCACTATTATCCATACTATGCAGTTATTATCGCTAGAACTGTAAAAATTATACTTATTACTTTTATTATTATCAATATAACATGCATTATTACCCATATTATTCAGTTATTATCGCTAGAACTATAAAAAATATACTTATTACTTTTAGTATTATCAATATAACATGCATTATTACCAGTATTTTACTATTATTATCGCCAGAACTGTAATAATTATACTTATTGCTCCCGATATTATCAATATAACATGCATTATTACCCATATTATGCAGTTATTATCGCTAGAGCTATCATAAATATACATATATATTTTTTTATTATTATTAATATATCATGCATTATTACCCATATTTTGCTATTATTATCGCTAGAACTGCAATAATTATATTTATTACTCCCGACATTATCAATATAACATGCATTAATACCCATAAGATGCAGTTATTATCGCTAGAACTGTATTAAATATACTTATTTCTTTTATTATTATCAATATAACATGCATTATTTCCCATATTATTCAGTTATTATCGCTAGAACTATAAAAAATATACTTATTACACTTATTATTATCAATATAACATGCATTATTACCCATATTGTGCAGTTATTATCGCTAGAACTGTAATAATTATACTTATTACTTTTATTATTATCAATATAACATGCATTATTACCCATATTATGCAGTTATTATCGCTAGAACTATAATAAATATACTTATTACTTTTATTATTATCAATATAACATGCATTATTACCCATATTATGCAGTTATTATCGATAGAACTATAATAAATATACTTATTACTTTTATTATTATCAATATAACATGCATTATTACCCATATTATGCAGTTATTATCGCTAGAACTATAATAAATATACTTATTACTTTTATTATTATCAATATAACATACATTATTACCCATATTATACAGTTATTATCGCTAGAACTATAATAAATATACTTATTACTTTTATTATTATCAATATAACATGCATTATTACCCATATTATGCAGTTATTATCGATAGAGCTATAATAAATATACTTATTACTTTTATTATTATCAATATAACATGCATTATTACCCATATTATGCAGTTATTATCGCTAGAGCTATAATAAATATACTTATTACTTTTATTATTATCAATATATCATGCATTATTACCCATATTTTGCTATTATTATCGCTAGAACTGCAATAATTATATTTATTACTCCCGACATTATCAATATAACATGCATTATTACCCATAAGATGCAGTTATTATCGCTGGAGCTATAATAAATATACTTATTACTTTTATTGTTATCAATATATCATGCATTATTACCCATATTTTGCTATTATTATCGCTAGAACTGCAATAATTATATTTACTACTCCCGACATTATCAATATAACATGCATTATTACCCATAAGATGCAGTTATTATCGCTAGATCTGTAATAAATATACATATTACTTTTATTATTATCAATATAACATGCATTATTACCCATATAATACACTTTCTATCGCCAGAACTCCAATAATTAGACTCATTACTCCCGATATTATCAATATAACATGCACTATTACCCATATAATACAGTTATTATCGCTAGAACTGTAATAATTATACTTATTACTTTTATTATTATCAATATAACATGCATTATTACCCGTATTATGCAGTTATTAACGCTAGAACTATAATAAATATACTTATTACTTTCATTATTATCAATAGAACATGCATTATTACCCATATTATGCAGCTATTATCGCTAGAGCTATAATAAATATACTTATTACTTTTATTATTATCAATATAACATACATTATTACCCATATTATGCAGTTATTATCGCTAGAGCTATAATAAATAAACTTATTACTTTTATTATTATCAATATAACATGCATTATTACCAATATTTTACTACTATTATCGCCAGAACTATAATAATTATACTTATTACTCCCGATGTTATCAATATAACATGCACTATTACCCATATAATACAGTTATTGTCGCTAGAACTGTATTAATTATGCTTATTTCTTTTATTATTATCAATATAACATGCATTATTACCCATATTATGCAGTTATTATCGCTAGAACTATAAAAAATATACTTATTACTTTTATTATTATCAATATATCATGCACTATTACCCATATAGTACATTTACTATCTCTAGAACTGTGATAATAGTCCTTATTACTTTTATTGTTATCAACATAACATGCATTATTACCCATATTTTACTATTATTATCGCCAGAAGTATAATAATTATACTTATTACTCCGGATATTATCAATATAACATGCATTATTACACATATAATACACTTTCCATCGCTAGAACTGTAATAATTATACTTATACTTTTATTATTATCAATATAACATGCATTATTACCCATATTATGCAGTTATTATCGCTAGAGCTATAATAAATATACTTATTGCTTTTATTATTATCAATATAACATGCATTATTACCCATATTATGCAGTTATTATCGCTAGAACTATAATAAATATACTTATTACTTTCATTATTATCCATATAACATGCATTATTACCCATATAATACAGTTATTACCGCTAGAACTGTATTAATTATACTTATTTCTTTTATTATTATCAATATATCATGCATTATTACCCATATTTTGCTATTATTATCGCTAGGACTGCAATAACTATACTTATTACTCCCGATATTATCAATGTAACATGCATTATTACCCATATAATACAGTTATTATCGCTAGAACTATAATAAATATACTTATTACTTTTATTATTATCAATATAACATACATTATTACCCATATTATGCAGTTATTATCGCTAGAACTATAATAAATATACTTATTACTTTTATTATTATCAATATAACATGCATTATTACCCATATTATGCAGTTATTATCGATAGAGCTATAATAAATATACTTATTACTTTTATTATTATCAATATAACATGCATTATTACCCATATTATGCAGTTATTATCGCTAGAGCTATAATAAATATACATATTACTTTTATTATTATCAATATAACATGCATTATTACCCATATAATACACTTTCTATCGCCAGAACTCCAATAATTAGACTCATTACTCCCGATATTATCAATATAACATGCACTATTACCCATATAATACAGTTATTATCGCTAGAACTGTAATAATTATACTTATTACTTTTATTATTATCAATATAACATGCATTATTACCCGTATTATGCAGTTATTATCGCTAGAACTATAATAAATATACTTATTACTTTCATTATTATCAATAGAACATGCATTATTACCCATATTATGCAGCTATTATCGCTAGAGCTATAATAAATATACTTATTACTTTTATTATTATCAATATAACATACATTATTACCCATATTATGCAGTTATTATCGCTAGAGCTATAATAAATAAACTTATTACTTTTATTATTATCAATATAACATGCATTATTACCAATATTTTACTATTATTATCGCCAGAACTATAATAATTATACTTATTACTCCCGATGTTATCAATATAACATGCACTATTACTCATATAATACAGTTATTGTCGCTAGAACTGTATTAATTATGCTTATTTCTTTTATTATTATCAATATAACATGCATTATTACCCATATTATGCAGTTATTATCGCCAGAGCTATAATAAATATACTTATTACTTTTATTATTATCAATATAACATGCATTATTACCCATATTATGCAGTTATTATCGATAGAGCTATAATAAATATACTTATTACTTTTATTATTATCAATATAACATGCATTATTACCCATATTATGCAGCTATTATCGCTAGAGCTATAATAAATATACTTATTACTTTTATTATTATCAATATAACATGCATTATTACCCATATTATGCAGTTATTATCGCTAGAGCTATAATAAATATACTTATTACTTTTATTATTATCAATATAACATGCATTATTACCAATATTTTACTATTATTATCGCCAGAACTATAATAATTATACTTATTACTCCCGATATTATCAATATAACATTCACTATTACCCATATAATACAGTTATTGTCGCTAGAACTGTAATAATTATACTTATTACTTTTATTACTATCAATATAACATGCATTATTACCCATATTATGTAGCTATTATCGCTAGAACTATAAAAAATATACTTATTACTTCTATTATTATCAATATAACATGCACTATTACCTATATAGTACAGTTACTATCTCTAGAACTGTGATAATAGTCCTTACTACTTTTACTGTTATCAATATAACATGCATTATTACCCATATTTTACTATTATTATCGTCAGAAGTATAATAATTATACTTATTACTCCGGATATTATCAATATAACATGCATTATTACCCATATAATACACTTTCTATCGCAAGAACTGTAATAATTATACTTATTACTTTTATTATTATCAATATAACATGCATTATTACCCATATTATGCAGTTATTATCGCTAGAACTATAATAAATATACTTATTACTTTTATTATTATCAATATAACATACATTATTACCCATATTATGCAGTTATTATCGCTAGAACTATAATAAATATACTTATTACTTTTATTATTATCAATATAACATGCATTATTACCCATATTATGCAGTTATTATCGATAGAGCTATAATAAATATACTTATTACTTTTATTATTATCAATATAACATGCATTATTACCCATATTATGCAGCTATTATCGCTAGAGCTATAATAAATATACTTATTACTTTTATCATTATCAATATAACATGCATTATTACCCATATTATGCAGTTATTATCGCTAGAGCTATAATAAATATACTTATTACTTTTATTATTATCAATATAACATGCATTATTACCAATATTTTACTTTTATTATCGCCAGAACTATAATAATTATACTTATTACTCCCGATATTATCAATATAACATTCACTATTACCCATATAATACAGTTATTGTCGCTAGAACTGTAATAATTATACTTATTACTTTTATTACTATCAATATAACATGCATTATTACCCATATTATGTAGCTATTATCGCTAGAACTATAACAAATATACTTATTACTTCTATTATTATCAATATAACATGCACTATTACCTATATAGTACAGTTACTATCTCTAGAACTGTGATAATAGTCCTTACTACTTTTACTGTTATCAATATAACATGCATTATTACCCATATTTTACTATTATTATCGTCAGAAGTATAATAATTATACTTATTACTCCGGATATTATCAATATAACATGCATTATTACCCATATAATACACTTTCTATCGCTAGAACTGTAATAATTATACTTATTACTTTTATTATTATCAATATAACATGCATTATTACCCATATTATGCAGTTATTATCGCTAGAACTATAATAAATATACTTATTACTTTTATTATTATCAATATAACATACATTATTACCCATATTATGCAGTTATTATCGCTAGAACTATAATAAATATACTTATTACTTTTATTATTATCAATATAACATGCATTATTACCCATATTATGCAGTTATTATCGATAGAGCTATAATAAATATACTTATTACTTTTATTATTATCAATATAACATGCATTATTACCCATATTATGCAGTTATTATCGCTAGAGCTATAATAAATATACTTATTACTTTTATTATTATCAATATATCATGCATTATTACCCATATTTTGCTATTATTATCGCTAGAACTGCAATAATTATATTTATTACTCCCGACATTATCAATATAACATGCATTATTACCCATAAGATGCAGTTATTATCGCTAGAGCTATAATAAATATACTTATTACTTTTATTGTTATCAATATATCATGCATTATTACCCATATTTTGCTATTATTATCGCTAGAACTGCAATAATTATATTTACTACTCCCGACATTATCAATATAACATGCATTATTACCCATAAGATGCAGTTATTATCGCTAGATCTGTAATAAATATACATATTACTTTTATTATTATCAATATAACATGCATTATTACCCATATAATACACTTTCTATCGCCAGAACTCCAATAATTAGACTCATTACTCCCGATATTAACAATATAACATGCACTATTACCCATATAATACAGTTATTATCGCTAGAACTGTAATAATTATACTTATTACTTTTATTATTATGAATATAACATGCATTATTACCCGTATTATGCAGTTATTATCGCTGGAACTATAATAAATATACTTATTACTTTCATTATTATCAATAGAACATGCATTATTACCCATATTATACAGCTATTATCGCTAGAGCTATAATAAATATACTTATTACTTTCATTATTATCAATATAACATACATTATTACCCATATTATGCAGTTATTATCGCTAGAGCTATAATAAATAAACTTATTACTTTTATTATTATCAATATAACATGCATTATTACCAATATTTTACTATTATTATCGCCAGAACTATAATAATTATACTTATTACTCCCGATGTTATCAATATAACATGCACTATTACCCATATAATACAGTTATTGTCGCTAGAACTGTATTAATTATGCTTATTTCTTTTATTATTATCAATATAACATGCATTATTACCCATATTATGCAGTTATTATCGCTAGAACTATAAAAAATGTACTTATTACATTTATTATTATCAATATATCATGCACTATTACCCATATAGTACATTTACTATCTCTAGAACTGTGATAATAGTCCTTATTACTTTTATTGTTATCAACATAACATGCATTATTACCCATATTTTACTATTATTATCGCCAGAAGTATAATAATTATACTTATTACTCCGGATATTATCAATATAACATGCATTATTACACATATAATACACTTTCCATCGCTAGAACTGTAATAATTATACTTATTACTTTTATTATTATCAATATAACATGCACTATTACTCATATAATACAGTTATTGTCGCTAGAACTGTATTAATTATGCTTATTTCTTTTATTATTATCAATATAACATGCATTATTACCCATATTATGCAGTTATTATCGCCAGAGCTATAATAAATATACTTATTACTTTTATTATTATCAATGTAACATGCATTATTACCCATATTATGCAGTTATTATCGATAGAGCTATAATAAATATACTTATTACTTTTATTATTATCAATATAACATGCATTATTACCCATATTATGCAGCTATTATCGCTAGAGCTATAATAAATATACTTATTACTTTTATTATTATCAATATAACATGCATTATTACCCATATTATGCAGTTATTATCGCTAGAGCTATAATAAATATACTTATTACTTTTATCATTATCAATATAACATGCATTATTACCCATATTATGCAGTTATTATCGCTAGAGCTATAATAAATATACTTATTACTTTTATTATTATCAATATAACATGCATTATTACCAATATTTTACTTTTATTATCGCCAGAACTATAATAATTATACTTATTACTCCCGATATTATCAATATAACATTCACTATTACCCATATAATACAGTTATTGTCGCTAGAACTGTAATAATTATACTTATTACTTTTATTACTATCAATATAACATGCATTATTACCCATATTATGTAGCTCTTATCGCTAGAACTATAACAAATATACTTATTTCTTCTATTATTATCAATATAACATGCACTATTACCTATATAGTACAGTTACTATCTCTAGAACTGTGATAATAGTCCTTACTACTTTTACTGTTATCAATATAACATGCATTATTACCCATATTTTACTATTATTATCGTCAGAAGTATAATAATTATACTTATTACTCCGGATATTATCAATATAACATGCATTATTACCCATATAATACACTTTCTATCGCTAGAACTGTAATAATTATACTTATTACTTTTATTATTATCAATATAACATGCACTATTACCCATATTATGCAGTTATTATCGCTAGAACTATAATAAATATACTTATTACTTTTATTATTATCAATATAACATACATTATTACCCATATTATGCAGTTATTATCGCTAGAACTATAATAAATATACTTATTACTTTTATTATTATCAATATAACATGCATTATTACCCATATTATGCAGTTATTATCGATAGAGCTATAATAAATATACTTATTACTTTTATTATTATCAATATAACATGCATTATTACCCATATTATGCAGTTATTATCGCTAGAGCTATAATAAATATACTTATTACTTTTATTATTATCAACATATCATGCATTATTACCCATATTTTGCTATTATTATCGCTAGAACTGCAATAATTATATTTATTACTCCCGACATTATCAATATAACATGCATTATTACCCATAAGATGCAGTTATTATCGCTAGAGCTACAATAAATATACTTATTACTTTTATTGTTATCAATATATCATGCATTATTACCCATATAATACACTTTCTATCGCCAGAACTCCAATAATTAGACTCATTACTCCCGATATTAACAATATAACATGCACTATTACCCATATAATACAGTTATTATCGCTAGAACTGTAATAATTATACTTATTACTTTTATTATTATCAATATAACATGCATTATTACCCGTATTATGCAGTTATTATCGCTGGAACTATAATAAATATACTTATTACTTTCATTATTATCAATAGAACATGCATTATTACCCATATTATACAGCTATTATCGCTAGAGCTATAATAAATATACTTATTACTTTCATTATTATCAATATAACATACATTATTACCCATATTATGCAGTTATTATCGCTAGAGCTATAATAAATAAACTTATTACTTTTATTATTATCAATATAACATGCATTATTACCCATATTATGCAGTTATTATCGATAGAGCTATAATAAATATACTTATTACTTTTATTATTATCAATATAACATGCATTATTACCCATATTATGCAGTTATTATCGCTAGAGCTATAATAAATATACATATTACTTTTATTATTATCAATATAACATGCATTATTACCCAGGTAATACACTTTCTATCGCCAGAACTCCAATAATTAGACTCATTACTCCCGATATTATCAATATAACATGCACTATTACCCATATAATACAGTTATTATCGCTAGAACTGTAATAATTATACTTATTACTTTTATTATTATCAATATAACATGCATTATTACCCGTATTATGCAGTTATTATCGCTAGAACTATAATAAATATACTTATTACTTTCATTATTATCAATAGAACATGCATTATTACCCATATTATGCAGCTATTATCGCTAGAGCTATAATAAATATACTTATTACTTTTATTATTATCAATATAACATACATTATTACCCATATTATGCAGTTATTATCGCTAGAGCTATAATAAATAAACTTATTACTTTTATTATTATCAATATAACATGCATTATTACCAATATTTTACTATTATTATCGCCAGAACTATAATAATTATACTTATAACTCCCGATGTTATCAATATAACATGCACTATTACTCATATAATACAGTTATTGTCGCTAGAACTGTATTAATTATGCTTATTTCTTTTATTATTATCAATATAACATGCATTATTACCCATATTATGCAGTTATTATCGCCAGAGCTATAATAAATATACTTATTACTTTTATTATTATCAATATAACATGCATTATTACCCATATTATGCAGTTATTATCGATAGAGCTATAATAAATATACTTATTACTTTTATTATTATCAATATAACATGCATTATTACCCATATTATGCAGCTATTATCGCTAGAGCTATAATAAATATACTTATTACTTTTATCATTATCAATATAACATGCATTATTACCCATATTATGCAGTTATTATCGCTAGAGCTATAATAAATATACTTATTACTTTTATTATTATCAATATAACATGCATTATTACCAATATTTTACTTTTATTATCGCCAGAACTATAATAATTATACTTATTACTCCCGATATTATCAATATAACATTCACTATTACCCATATAATACAGTTATTGTCGCTAGAACTGTAATAATTATACTTATTACTTTTATTACTATCAATATAACATGCATTATTACCCATATTATGTAGCTCTTATCGCTAAAACTATAACAAATATACTTATTTCTTCTATTATTATCAATATAACATGCACTATTACCTATATAGTACAGTTACTATCTCTAGAACTGTGATAATAGTCCTTACTACTTTTACTGTTATCAATATAACATGCATTATTACCCATATTTTACTATTATTATCGTCAGAAGTATAATAATTATACTTATTACTCCGGATATTATCAATATAACATGCATTATTACCCATATAATACACTTTCTATCGCTAGAACTGTAATAATTATACTTATTACTTTTATTATTATCAATATAACATGCATTATTACCCATATTATGCAGTTATTATCGCTAGAACTATAATAAATATACTTATTACTTTTATTATTATCAATATAACATACATTATTACCCCATATTATGCAGTTATTATCGCTAGAACTATAATAAATATACTTATTACTTTTATTATTATCAATATAACATGCATTATTACCCATATTATGCAGTTATTATCGATAGAGCTATAATAAATATACTTATTACTTTTATTATTATCAATATAACATGCATTATTACCCATATTATGCAGTTATTATCGCTAGAGCTATAATAAATATACTTATTACTTTTATTATTATCAATATATCATGCATTATTACCCATATTTTGCTATTATTATCGCTAGAACTGCAATAATTATATTTATTACTCCCGACATTATCAATATAACATGCATTATTACCCATAAGATGCAGTTATTATCGCTAGAGCTATAATAAATATACTTATTACTTTTATTGTTATCAATATATCATGCATTATTACCCATATTTTGCTATTATTATCGCTAGAACTGCAATAATAATATTTACTACTCCCGACATTATCAATATAACATGCATTATTACCCATAAGATGCAGTTATTATCGCTAGATCTGTAATAAATATACATATTACTTTTATTATTATCAATATAACATGCATTATTACCCATATAATACACTTTCTATCGCCAGAACTCCAATAATTAGACTCATTACTCCCGATATTAACAATATAACATGCACTATTACCCATATAATACAGTTATTATCGCTAGAACTGTAATAATTATACTTATTACTTTTATTATTATCAATATAACATGCATTATTACCCGTATTATGCAGTTATTATCGCTGGAACTATAATAAATATACTTATTACTTTCATTATTATCAATAGAACATGCATTATTACCCATATTATACAGCTATTATCGCTAGAGCTATAATAAATATACTTATTACTTTCATTATTATCAATATAACATACATTATTACCCATATTATGCAGTTATTATCGCTAGAGCTATAATAAATAAACTTATTACTTTTATTATTATCAATATAACATGCATTATTACCAATATTTTACTATTATTATCGCCAGAACTATAATAATTATACTTATTACTCCCGATGTTATCAATATAACATGCACTATTACCCATATAATACAGTTATTGTCGCTAGAACTGTATTAATTATGCTTATTTCTTTTATTATTATCAATATAACATGCATTATTACCCATATTATGCAGTTATTATCGCTAGAACTATAAAAAATGTACTTATTACATTTATTATTATCAATATATCATGCACTATTACCCATATAGTACATTTACTATCTCTAGAACTGTGATAATAGTCCTTATTACTTTTATTGTTATCAACATAACATGCATTATTACCCATATTTTACTATTATTATCGCCAGAAGTATAATAATTATACTTATTACTCCGGATATTATCAATATAACATGCATTATTACACATATAATACACTTTCCATCGCTAGAACTGTAATAATTATACTTATTACTTTTATTATTATCAATATAACATGCATTATTACCCATATTATGCAGTTATTATCGCTAGAACTATAATAAATATACTTATTACTTTTATTATTATCAATATAACATACATTATTACCCATATTATGCAGTTATTATCGCTAGAACTATAATAAATATACTTATTACTTTTATTATTATCAATATAACATGCATTATTACCCATATTATGCAGTTATTATCGATAGAGCTATAATAAATATACTTATTACTTTCATTATTATCAATATAACATGCATTATTACCCATATTATGCAGTTATTATCGCTAGAGCTGTAATAAATATACTTATTACTTTTATTATTATCAATATAACATGCATTATTACCAATATTTTACTATTATTATCGCCAGAACTATAATAATTATACTTATTACTCCCGATGTTATCAATATAACATGCACTATTACCCATATAATACAGTTATTGTCGCTAGAACTGTATTAATTATACTTATTTCTTTTATTATTATTAATATAAGATGCATTATTACCCATATTATGCAGTTATTATCGCTAGAACTATAATAAATATACTTATTACATTTATTATTATCAATATAACATGCATTATTACCCATATTATGCAGTTATTATCGCTAGAACTATAATAAATATACTTATTACTTTTATTATTATCAACATAACATGCATTATTACCCATATTATGCAGTTATTATCGATAGAGCTATAATAAATATACTTATTACTTTTATTATTATCAATATAACGTGCATTATTACCCATATTTTGCTATTATTATCGCTAGGACTGCAATGATTATATTTATTACTCCCGACATTATCAATATAACATGCATTATTACCCATAAGATGCTGTTATTATCGCTAGAACTGTATTAAATATACATATTACTTTTATTATTATCAATATAACATGCATTATTACCCGTATTATACAGTTATTATCGCTAGAACTATAAAAAATATACTTATTACATTTATTATTATCAATACGACATGTATTATTACCCATATTATGCAGTTACTATCGCTAGAACTGTAATAATTATACTTATTACTTCTATTATCATCAATACAGCATGCATTATTATCCATATTATGTAGTTATTATCGCTAGAACTATAAAAAATATACTTACTACTTTTATTATTATCAATATATCATGCACTATTACCCATATAGTACATTCACTATCTCTAGAACTGTGATAATAGTCCTTATTACTTTTATTGTTATCAACATAACCTGCATTATTACCCATATTTTACTATTATTATCGCCAGAAGTATAATAATTATACTTATTACTCCGGATATTATCAATATAACATGCATTATTACCCATATAATACACTTTCTATCGCTAGAACTGTAATAATTATACTTATTACTTTTATTACTATCAATATAACATGCATTATTACCCATATTATGTAGCTATTATCGCTAGAACTATAAAAAATATACTTATTACTTTTATTATTATCAATATTACATGCACTATTACCTATATAGTACAGTTACTATCTCTAGAACTGTGATAATAGTCCTTATTACTTTTACTGTTATCAATATAACATGCACTATTACCCATATAGTACATTCACTATCTCTAGAACTGTGATAATAGTCCTTATTACTTTTATTGTTATCAACATAACCTGCATTATTACCCATATTTTACTATTATTATCGCCAGAAGTATAATAATTATACTTATTACTCCGGATATTATCAATATAACATCCATTATTACCCATATAATACACTTTCTATCGCTAGAACTGTAATAATTATACTTATTACTTTTATTACTATCAATATAACATGCATTATTACCCATATTATGTAGCTATTATCGCTAGAACTATAAAAAATATACTTATTACTTTTATTATTATCAATATTACATGCACTATTACCTATATAGTACAGTTACTATCTCTAGAACTGTGATAATAGTCCTTATTACTTTTACTGTTATCAATATAACATGCATTATTACCCATATTTTGCTATTATTATCGTCAGAAGTATAATAATTATACTTATTACTCCGGATATTATCAATATAACATGCATTATTACCCATATAATACACTTTCTATCGCTAGAACTGTAATAATTATACTTATTACTTTTATTATTATCAATATAACATGCATTATTACCCATATTATGCAGTTATTATCGCTAGAACTATAATAAATATACTTATTACTTTTATTATTATCAATATAACATACATTATTACCCATATTATGCAGTTATTATCGCTAGAACTATAATAAATATACTTATTACTTTTATTATTATCAATATAACATGCATTATTACCCATATTATGCAGTTATTATCGATAGAGCTATAATAAATATACTTATTACTTTTATTATTATCAATATAACATGCATTATTACCCATATTATGCAGTTATTATCGCTAGAGCTATAATAAATATACTTATTACTTTTATTATTATCAATATATCATGCATTATTACCCATATTTTGCTATTATTATCGCTAGAACTGCAATAATTATATTTATTACTCCCGACATTATCAATATAACATGCATTATTACCCATAAGATGCAGTTATTATCGCTAGAGCTATAATAAATATACTTATTACTTTTATTGTTATCAATATATCATGCATTATTACCCATATTTTGCTATTATTATCGCTAGAACTGCAATAATTATATTTACTACTCCCGACATTATCAATATAACATGCATTATTACCCATAAGATGCAGTTATTATCGCTAGATCTGTAATAAATATACATATTACTTTTATTATTATCAATATAACATGCATTATTACCCATATAATACACTTTCTATCGCCAGAACTCCAATAATTAGACTCATTACTCCCGATATTAACAATATAACATGCACTATTACCCATATAATACAGTTATTATCGCTAGAACTGTAATAATTATACTTATTACTTTTATTATTATGAATATAACATGCATTATTACCCGTATTATGCAGTTATTATCGCTGGAACTATAATAAATATACTTATTACTTTCATTATTATCAATAGAACATGCATTATTACCCATATTATACAGCTATTATCGCTAGAGCTATAATAAATATACTTATTACTTTCATTATTATCAATATAACATGCATTATTACCCATATTATGCAGCTATTATCGCTAGAGCTATAATAAATATACTTATTACTTTTATTATTATCAATATAACATACATTATTACCCATATTATGCAGTTATTATCGCTAGAGCTATAATAAATAAACTTATTACTTTTATTATTATCAATATAACATGCATTATTACCAATATTTTACTATTATTATCGCCAGAACTATAATAATTATACTTATTACTCCCGATGTTATCAATATAACATGCACTATTACTCATATAATACAGTTATTGTCGCTAGAACTGTATTAATTATGCTTATTTCTTTTATTATTATCAATATAACATGCATTATTACCCATATTATGCAGTTATTATCGCCAGAGCTATAATAAATATACTTATTACTTTTATTATTATCAATATAACATGCATTATTACCCATATTATGCAGTTATTATCGATAGAGCTATAATAAATATACTTATTACTTTTATTATTATCAATATAACATGCATTATTACCCATATTATGCAGCTATTATCGCTAGAGCTATAATAAATATACTTATTACTTTTATTATTATCAATATAACATGCATTATTACCCATATTATGCAGTTATTATCGCTAGAGCTATAATAAATATACTTATTACTTTTATTATTATCAATATAACATGCATTATTACCAATATTTTACTATTATTATCGCCAGAACTATAATAATTATACTTATTACTCCCGATATTATCAATATAACATTCACTATTACCCATATAATACAGTTATTGTCGCTAGAACTGTAATAATTATACTTATTACTTTTATTACTATCAATATAACATGCATTATTACCCATATTATGTAGCTATTATCGCTAGAACTATAAAAAATATACTTATTACTTCTATTATTATCAATATAACATGCACTATTACCTATATAGTACAGTTACTATCTCTAGAACTGTGATAATAGTCCTTACTACTTTTACTGTTATCAATATAACATGCATTATTACCCATATTTTACTATTATTATCGTCAGAAGTATAATAATTATACTTATTACTCCGGATATTATCAATATAACATGCATTATTACCCATATAATACACTTTCTATCGCAAGAACTGTAATAATTATACTTATTACTTTTATTATTATCAATATAACATGCATTATTACCCATATTATGCAGTTATTATCGCTAGAACTATAATAAATATACTTATTACTTTTATTATTATCAATATAACATACATTATTACCCATATTATGCAGTTATTATCGCTAGAACTATAATAAATATACTTATTACTTTTATTATTATCAATATAACATGCATTATTACCCATATTATGCAGTTATTATCGATAGAGCTATAATAAATATACTTATTACTTTTATTATTATCAATATAACATGCATTATTACCCATATTATGCAGCTATTATCGCTAGAGCTATAATAAATATACTTATTACTTTTATCATTATCAATATAACATGCATTATTACCCATATTATGCAGTTATTATCGCTAGAGCTATAATAAATATACTTATTACTTTTATTATTATCAATATAACATGCATTATTACCAATATTTTACTTTTATTATCGCCAGAACTATAATAATTATACTTATTACTCCCGATATTATCAATATAACATTCACTATTACCCATATAATACAGTTATTGTCGCTAGAACTGTAATAATTATACTTATTACTTTTATTACTATCAATATAACATGCATTATTACCCATATTATGTAGCTATTATCGCTAGAACTATAACAAATATACTTATTACTTCTATTATTATCAATATAACATGCACTATTACCTATATAGTACAGTTACTATCTCTAGAACTGTGATAATAGTCCTTACTACTTTTACTGTTATCAATATAACATGCATTATTACCCATATTTTACTATTATTATCGTCAGAAGTATAATAATTATACTTATTACTCCGGATATTATCAATATAACATGCATTATTACCCATATAATACACTTTCTATCGCTAGAACTGTAATAATTATACTTATTACTTTTATTATTATCAATATAACATGCATTATTACCCATATTATGCAGTTATTATCGCTAGAACTATAATAAATATACTTATTACTTTTATTATTATCAATATAACATACATTATTACCCATATTATGCAGTTATTATCGCTAGAACTATAATAAATATACTTATTACTTTTATTATTATCAATATAACATGCATTATTACCCATATTATGCAGTTATTATCGATAGAGCTATAATAAATATACTTATTACTTTTATTATTATCAATATAACATGCATTATTACCCATATTATGCAGTTATTATCGCTAGAGCTATAATAAATATACTTATTACTTTTATTATTATCAATATATCATGCATTATTACCCATATTTTGCTATTATTATCGCTAGAACTGCAATAATTATATTTATTACTCCCGACATTATCAATATAACATGCATTATTACCCATAAGATGCAGTTATTATCGCTAGAGCTATAATAAATATACTTATTACTTTTATTGTTATCAATATATCATGCATTATTACCCATATTTTGCTATTATTATCGCTAGAACTGCAATAATTATATTTACTACTCCCGACATTATCAATATAACATGCATTATTACCCATAAGATGCAGTTATTATCGCTAGATCTGTAATAAATATACATATTACTTTTATTATTATCAATATAACATGCATTATTACCCATATAATACACTTTCTATCGCCAGAACTCCAATAATTAGACTCATTACTCCCGATATTAACAATATAACATGCACTATTACCCATATAATACAGTTATTATCGCTAGAACTGTAATAATTATACTTATTACTTTTATTATTATGAATATAACATGCATTATTACCCGTATTATGCAGTTATTATCGCTGGAACTATAATAAATATACTTATTACTTTCATTATTATCAATAGAACATGCATTATTACCCATATTATACAGCTATTATCGCTAGAGCTATAATAAATATACTTATTACTTTCATTATTATCAATATAACATACATTATTACCCATATTATGCAGTTATTATCGCTAGAGCTATAATAAATAAACTTATTACTTTTATTATTATCAATATAACATGCATTATTACCAATATTTTACTATTATTATCGCCAGAACTATAATAATTATACTTATTACTCCCGATGTTATCAATATAACATGCACTATTACCCATATAATACAGTTATTGTCGCTAGAACTGTATTAATTATGCTTATTTCTTTTATTATTATCAATATAACATGCATTATTACCCATATTATGCAGTTATTATCGCTAGAACTATAAAAAATGTACTTATTACATTTATTATTATCAATATATCATGCACTATTACCCATATAGTACATTTACTATCTCTAGAACTGTGATAATAGTCCTTATTACTTTTATTGTTATCAACATAACATGCATTATTACCCATATTTTACTATTATTATCGCCAGAAGTATAATAATTATACTTATTACTCCGGATATTATCAATATAACATGCATTATTACACATATAATACACTTTCCATCGCTAGAACTGTAATAATTATACTTATTACTTTTATTATTATCAATATAACATGCACTATTACTCATATAATACAGTTATTGTCGCTAGAACTGTATTAATTATGCTTATTTCTTTTATTATTATCAATATAACATGCATTATTACCCATATTATGCAGTTATTATCGCCAGAGCTATAATAAATATACTTATTACTTTTATTATTATCAATGTAACATGCATTATTACCCATATTATGCAGTTATTATCGATAGAGCTATAATAAATATACTTATTACTTTTATTATTATCAATATAACATGCATTATTACCCATATTATGCAGCTATTATCGCTAGAGCTATAATAAATATACTTATTACTTTTATTATTATCAATATAACATGCATTATTACCCATATTATGCAGTTATTATCGCTAGAGCTATAATAAATATACTTATTACTTTTATCATTATCAATATAACATGCATTATTACCCATATTATGCAGTTATTATCGCTAGAGCTATAATAAATATACTTATTACTTTTATTATTATCAATATAACATGCATTATTACCAATATTTTACTTTTATTATCGCCAGAACTATAATAATTATACTTATTACTCCCGATATTATCAATATAACATTCACTATTACCCATATAATACAGTTATTGTCGCTAGAACTGTAATAATTATACTTATTACTTTTATTACTATCAATATAACATGCATTATTACCCATATTATGTAGCTCTTATCGCTAGAACTATAACAAATATACTTATTTCTTCTATTATTATCAATATAACATGCACTATTACCTATATAGTACAGTTACTATCTCTAGAACTGTGATAATAGTCCTTACTACTTTTACTGTTATCAATATAACATGCATTATTACCCATATTTTACTATTATTATCGTCAGAAGTATAATAATTATACTTATTACTCCGGATATTATCAATATAACATGCATTATTACCCATATAATACACTTTCTATCGCTAGAACTGTAATAATTATACTTATTACTTTTATTATTATCAATATAACATGCACTATTACCCATATTATGCAGTTATTATCGCTAGAACTATAATAAATATACTTATTACTTTTATTATTATCAATATAACATACATTATTACCCATATTATGCAGTTATTATCGCTAGAACTATAATAAATATACTTATTACTTTTATTATTATCAATATAACATGCATTATTACCCATATTATGCAGTTATTATCGATAGAGCTATAATAAATATACTTATTACTTTTATTATTATCAATATAACATGCATTATTACCCATATTATGCAGTTATTATCGCTAGAGCTATAATAAATATACTTATTACTTTTATTATTATCAACATATCATGCATTATTACCCATATTTTGCTATTATTATCGCTAGAACTGCAATAATTATATTTATTACTCCCGACATTATCAATATAACATGCATTATTACCCATAAGATGCAGTTATTATCGCTAGAGCTACAATAAATATACTTATTACTTTTATTGTTATCAATATATCATGCATTATTACCCATATAATACACTTTCTATCGCCAGAACTCCAATAATTAGACTCATTACTCCCGATATTAACAATATAACATGCACTATTACCCATATAATACAGTTATTATCGCTAGAACTGTAATAATTATACTTATTACTTTTATTATTATCAATATAACATGCATTATTACCCGTATTATGCAGTTATTATCGCTGGAACTATAATAAATATACTTATTACTTTCATTATTATCAATAGAACATGCATTATTACCCATATTATACAGCTATTATCGCTAGAGCTATAATAAATATACTTATTACTTTCATTATTATCAATATAACATACATTATTACCCATATTATGCAGTTATTATCGCTAGAGCTATAATAAATAAACTTATTACTTTTATTATTATCAATATAACATGCATTATTACCCATATTATGCAGTTATTATCGATAGAGCTATAATAAATATACTTATTACTTTTATTATTATCAATATAACATGCATTATTACCCATATTATGCAGTTATTATCGCTAGAGCTATAATAAATATACATATTACTTTTATTATTATCAATATAACATGCATTATTACCCATATAATACACTTTCTATCGCCAGAACTCCAATAATTAGACTCATTACTCCCGATATTATCAATATAACATGCACTATTACCCATATAATACAGTTATTATCGCTAGAACTGTAATAATTATACTTATTACTTTTATTATTATCAATATAACATGCATTATTACCCGTATTATGCAGTTATTATCGCTAGAACTATAATAAATATACTTATTACTTTCATTATTATCAATAGAACATGCATTATTACCCATATTATGCAGCTATTATCGCTAGAGCTATAATAAATATACTTATTACTTTTATTATTATCAATATAACATACATTATTACCCATATTATGCAGTTATTATCGCTAGAGCTATAATAAATAAACTTATTACTTTTATTATTATCAATATAACATGCATTATTACCAATATTTTACTATTATTATCGCCAGAACTATAATAATTATACTTATAACTCCCGATGTTATCAATATAACATGCACTATTACTCATATAATACAGTTATTGTCGCTAGAACTGTATTAATTATGCTTATTTCTTTTATTATTATCAATATAACATGCATTATTACCCATATTATGCAGTTATTATCGCCAGAGCTATAATAAATATACTTATTACTTTTATTATTATCAATATAACATGCATTATTACCCATATTATGCAGTTATTATCGATAGAGCTATAATAAATATACTTATTACTTTTATTATTATCAATATAACATGCATTATTACCCATATTATGCAGCTATTATCGCTAGAGCTATAATAAATATACTTATTACTTTTATCATTATCAATATAACATGCATTATTACCCATATTATGCAGTTATTATCGCTAGAGCTATAATAAATATACTTATTACTTTTATTATTATCAATATAACATGCATTATTACCAATATTTTACTTTTATTATCGCCAGAACTATAATAATTATACTTATTACTCCCGATATTATCAATATAACATTCACTATTACCCATATAATACAGTTATTGTCGCTAGAACTGTAATAATTATACTTATTACTTTTATTACTATCAATATAACATGCATTATTACCCATATTATGTAGCTCTTATCGCTAAAACTATAACAAATATACTTATTTCTTCTATTATTATCAATATAACATGCACTATTACCTATATAGTACAGTTACTATCTCTAGAACTGTGATAATAGTCCTTACTACTTTTACTGTTATCAATATAACATGCATTATTACCCATATTTTACTATTATTATCGTCAGAAGTATAATAATTATACTTATTACTCCGGATATTATCAATATAACATGCATTATTACCCATATAATACACTTTCTATCGCTAGAACTGTAATAATTATACTTATTACTTTTATTATTATCAATATAACATGCATTATTACCCATATTATGCAGTTATTATCGCTAGAACTATAATAAATATACTTATTACTTTTATTATTATCAATATAACATACATTATTACCCATATTATGCAGTTATTATCGCTAGAACTATAATAAATATACTTATTACTTTTATTATTATCAATATAACATGCATTATTACCCATATTATGCAGTTATTATCGATAGAGCTATAATAAATATACTTATTACTTTTATTATTATCAATATAACATGCATTATTACCCATATTATGCAGTTATTATCGCTAGAGCTATAATAAATATACTTATTACTTTTATTATTATCAATATATCATGCATTATTACCCATATTTTGCTATTATTATCGCTAGAACTGCAATAATTATATTTATTACTCCCGACATTATCAATATAACATGCATTATTACCCATAAGATGCAGTTATTATCGCTAGAGCTATAATAAATATACTTATTACTTTTATTGTTATCAATATATCATGCATTATTACCCATATTTTGCTATTATTATCGCTAGAACTGCAATAATAATATTTACTACTCCCGACATTATCAATATAACATGCATTATTACCCATAAGATGCAGTTATTATCGCTAGATCTGTAATAAATATACATATTACTTTTATTATTATCAATATAACATGCATTATTACCCATATAATACACTTTCTATCGCCAGAACTCCAATAATTAGACTCATTACTCCCGATATTAACAATATAACATGCACTATTACCCATATAATACAGTTATTATCGCTAGAACTGTAATAATTATACTTATTACTTTTATTATTATCAATATAACATGCATTATTACCCGTATTATGCAGTTATTATCGCTGGAACTATAATAAATATACTTATTACTTTCATTATTATCAATAGAACATGCATTATTACCCATATTATACAGCTATTATCGCTAGAGCTATAATAAATATACTTATTACTTTCATTATTATCAATATAACATACATTATTACCCATATTATGCAGTTATTATCGCTAGAGCTATAATAAATAAACTTATTACTTTTATTATTATCAATATAACATGCATTATTACCAATATTTTACTATTATTATCGCCAGAACTATAATAATTATACTTATTACTCCCGATGTTATCAATATAACATGCACTATTACCCATATAATACAGTTATTGTCGCTAGAACTGTATTAATTATGCTTATTTCTTTTATTATTATCAATATAACATGCATTATTACCCATATTATGCAGTTATTATCGCTAGAACTATAAAAAATGTACTTATTACATTTATTATTATCAATATATCATGCACTATTACCCATATAGTACATTTACTATCTCTAGAACTGTGATAATAGTCCTTATTACTTTTATTGTTATCAACATAACATGCATTATTACCCATATTTTACTATTATTATCGCCAGAAGTATAATAATTATACTTATTACTCCGGATATTATCAATATAACATGCATTATTACACATATAATACACTTTCCATCGCTAGAACTGTAATAATTATACTTATTACTTTTATTATTATCAATATAACATGCATTATTACCCATATTATGCAGTTATTATCGCTAGAACTATAATAAATATACTTATTACTTTTATTATTATCAATATAACATACATTATTACCCATATTATGCAGTTATTATCGCTAGAACTATAATAAATATACTTATTACTTTTATTATTATCAATATAACATGCATTATTACCCATATTATGCAGTTATTATCGATAGAGCTATAATAAATATACTTATTACTTTCATTATTATCAATATAACATGCATTATTACCCATATTATGCAGTTATTATCGCTAGAGCTGTAATAAATATACTTATTACTTTTATTATTATCAATATAACATGCATTATTACCAATATTTTACTATTATTATCGCCAGAACTATAATAATTATACTTATTACTCCCGATGTTATCAATATAACATGCACTATTACCCATATAATACAGTTATTGTCGCTAGAACTGTATTAATTATACTTATTTCTTTTATTATTATTAATATAAGATGCATTATTACCCATATTATGCAGTTATTATCGCTAGAACTATAATAAATATACTTATTACATTTATTATTATCAATATAACATGCATTATTACCCATATTATGCAGTTATTATCGCTAGAACTATAATAAATATACTTATTACTTTTATTATTATCAACATAACATGCATTATTACCCATATTATGCAGTTATTATCGATAGAGCTATAATAAATATACTTATTACTTTTATTATTATCAATATAACGTGCATTATTACCCATATTTTGCTATTATTATCGCTAGGACTGCAATGATTATATTTATTACTCCCGACATTATCAATATAACATGCATTATTACCCATAAGATGCTGTTATTATCGCTAGAACTGTATTAAATATACATATTACTTTTATTATTATCAATATAACATGCATTATTACCCGTATTATACAGTTATTATCGCTAGAACTATAAAAAATATACTTATTACATTTATTATTATCAATACGACATGTATTATTACCCATATTATGCAGTTACTATCGCTAGAACTGTAATAATTATACTTATTACTTCTATTATCATCAATACAGCATGCATTATTATCCATATTATGTAGTTATTATCGCTAGAACTATAAAAAATATACTTACTACTTTTATTATTATCAATATATCATGCACTATTACCCATATAGTACATTCACTATCTCTAGAACTGTGATAATAGTCCTTATTACTTTTATTGTTATCAACATAACCTGCATTATTACCCATATTTTACTATTATTATCGCCAGAAGTATAATAATTATACTTATTACTCCGGATATTATCAATATAACATGCATTATTACCCATATAATACACTTTCTATCGCTAGAACTGTAATAATTATACTTATTACTTTTATTACTATCAATATAACATGCATTATTACCCATATTATGTAGCTATTATCGCTAGAACTATAAAAAATATACTTATTACTTTTATTATTATCAATATTACATGCACTATTACCTATATAGTACAGTTACTATCTCTAGAACTGTGATAATAGTCCTTATTACTTTTACTGTTATCAATATAACATGCACTATTACCCATATAGTACATTCACTATCTCTAGAACTGTGATAATAGTCCTTATTACTTTTATTGTTATCAACATAACCTGCATTATTACCCATATTTTACTATTATTATCGCCAGAAGTATAATAATTATACTTATTACTCCGGATATTATCAATATAACATCCATTATTACCCATATAATACACTTTCTATCGCTAGAACTGTAATAATTATACTTATTACTTTTATTACTATCAATATAACATGCATTATTACCCATATTATGTAGCTATTATCGCTAGAACTATAAAAAATATACTTATTACTTTTATTATTATCAATATTACATGCACTATTACCTATATAGTACAGTTACTATCTCTAGAACTGTGATAATAGTCCTTATTACTTTTACTGTTATCAATATAACATGCATTATTACCCATATTTTGCTATTATTATCGTCAGAAGTATAATAATTATACTTATTACTCCGGATATTATCAATATAACATGCATTATTACCCATATAATACACTTTCTATCGCTAGAACTGTAATAATTATACTTATTACTTTTATTATTATCAATATAACATGCATTATTACCCATATTATGCAGTTATTATCGCTAGAGCTATAATAAATATACTTATTGCTTTTATTATTATCAATATATCATGCATTATTACCCATATTTTGCTATTATTATCGCTAGAACTGCAATAATTATATTTACTACTCCCGACATTATCAATATAACATGCATTATTACCCATAAGATGCAGTTATTATCGCTGGATCTGTAATAAATATACATATTACTTTTATTATTATCAATATAACATGCATTATTACCCATATAATACACTTTCTATCGCTAGAACTCCAATAATTAGACTCATTACTCCCGATATTATCAATATAACATGCACTATTACCCATATAATACAGTTATTGTCGCTAGAACTGTATTAATTATACTTATTTCTTTTATTATTATCAATATAAGATGCATTATTACCCATATTATGCAGTTATTATCGCTAGAACTATAATAAATATACTTATTACATTTATTATTATCAATATAACATGCATTATTACCCATATTATGCAGTTATTATCGCTAGAACTATAATAAATATACTTATTACTTTTATTATTATCAACATAACATGCATTATTACCCATATTATGCAGTTATTATCGATAGAGCTATAATAAATATACTTATTACTTTTATTATTATCAATATAACGTGCATTATTACCCATATTTTGCTATTATTATCGCTAGGACTGCAATGATTATATTTATTACTCCCGACATTATCAATATAACATGCATTATTACCCATATGATGCTGTTATTATCGCTAGAACTGTATTAAATATACATATTACTTTTATTATTATCAATATAACATGCATTATTACCCGTATTATTCAGTTATTATCGCTAGAACTATAAAAAATATACTTATTACATTTATTATTATCAATACAACATGTATTATTACCCATATTATACAGCTATTATCGCTAGAGCTATAATAAATATACTTATTACTTTCATTATTATCAATATAACATACATTATTACCCATATTATGCAGTTATTATCGCTAGAGCTATAATAAATAAACTTATTACTTTTATTATTATCAATATAACATGCATTATTACCAATATTTTACTATTATTATCGCCAGAACTATAATAATTATACTTATTACTCCCGATGTTATCAATATAACATGCACTATTACCCATATAATACAGTTATTGTCGCTAGAACTGTATTAATTATACTTATTACTTTTATTATTATCAATATAACATGCATTATTACCCATATTATGCAGTTATTATCGCTAGAACTATAATAAATATACTTATTACTTTTATTATTATCAATATAACATACATTATTACCCATATTATGCAGTTATTATCGCTAGAACTATAATAAATATACTTATTACTTTTATTATTATCAATATAACATGCATTATTACCCATATTATGCAGTTATTATCGATAGAGCTATAATAAATATACTTATTACTTTCATTATTATCAATATAACATGCATTATTACCCATATTATGCAGTTATTATCGCTAGAGCTATAATAAATATACTTATTACTTTTATTATTATCAATATAACATGCATTATTACCCATATTATGCAGTTATTATCGCTAGAACTATAATAAATATACTTATTACTTTTATTATTATCAACATAACATGCATTATTACCCATATTATGCAGTTATTAACGATAGAGCTGTAATAAATATACTTATTACTTTTATTATTATCAATATAACATGCATTATTACCAATATTTTACTATTATTATCGCCAGAACTATAATAATTATACTTATTACTCCCGATGTTATCAATATAACATGCACTATTACCCATATAATACAGTTATTGTCGCTAGAACTGTATTAATTATACTTATTTCTTTTATTATTATCAATATAAGATGCATTATTACCCATATTATGCAGTATTATCGCTAGAACTATAATAAATATACTTATTACATTTATTATTATCAATATAACATGCATTATTACCCATATTATGCAGTTATTATCGCTAGAACTATAATAAATATACTTATTACTTTTATTATTATCAACATAACATGCATTATTACCCGTATTATACAGTTATTATCGCTAGAACTATAAAAAATATATTATTACATTTATTATTATCAATACAACATGTATTATTACCCATATTATGCAGTTACTATCGCTAGAACTGTAATAATTATACTTATTACTTCTATTATCATCAATACAGCATGCATTATTATCCATATTATGTAGTTATTATCGCTAGAGCTATAAAAAATATACTTACTACTTTTATTATTATCAATATATCATGCACTATTACCCATATAGTACATTCACTATCTCTAGAACTGTGATAATAGTCCTTATTACTTTTATTGTTATCAACATAACCTGCATTATTACCCATATTTTACTATTATTATCGCCAGAAGTATAATAATTATACTTATTACTCCGGATATTATCAATATAACATGCATTATTACCCATATAATACACTTTCTATCGCTAGAACTGTAATAATTATACTTATTACTTTTATTACTATCAATATAACATGCATTATTACCCATATTATGTAGCTATTATCGCTAGAACTATAAAAAATATACTTATTACTTTTATTATTATCAATATTACATGCACTATTACCTATATAGTACAGTTACTATCTCTAGAACTGTGATAATAGTCCTTATTACTTTTACTGTTATCAATATAACATGCATTATTACCCATATTTTACTATTATTATCGTCAGAAGTATAATAATTATACTTATTACTCCGGATATTATCAATATAACATGCATTATTACCCATATAATACACTTTCTATCGCTAGAACTGTAATAATTATACTTATTACTTTTATTATTATCAATATAACATGCATTATTACCCATATTATGCAGTTATTATCGCTAGAGCTATAATAAATATACTTATTGCTTTTATTATTATCAATATATCATGCATTATTACCCATATTTTGCTATTATTATCGCTAGAACTGCAATAATTATATTTACTACTCCCGACATTATCAATATAACATGCATTATTACCCATAAGATGCAGTTATTATCGCTGGATCTGTAATAAATATACATATTACTTTTATTATTATCAATATAACATGCATTATTACCCATATAATACACTTTCTATCGCTAGAACTCCAATAATTAGACTCATTACTCCCGATATTATCAATATAACATGCACTATTACCCATATAATACAGTTATTGTCGCTAGAACTGTATTAATTATACTTATTTCTTTTATTATTATCAATATAAGATGCATTATTACCCATATTATGCAGTTATTATCGCTAGAACTATAATAAATATACTTATTACATTTATTATTATCAATATAACATGCATTATTACCCATATTATGCAGTTATTATCGCTAGAACTATAATAAATATACTTATTACTTTTATTATTATCAACATAACATGCATTATTACCCATATTATGCAGTTATTATCGATAGAGCTATAATAAATATACTCATTACTTTTATTATTATCAATATAACGTGCATTATTACCCATATTTTGCTATTATTATCGCTAGGACTGCAATGATTATATTTATTACTCCCGACATTATCAATATAACATGCATTATTACCCATAAGATGCTGTTATTATCGCTAGAACTGTATTAAATATACATATTACTTTTATTATTATCAATATAACATGCATTATTACCCGTATTATTCAGTTATTATCGCTAGAACTATGAAAAATATACTTATTACATTTATTATTATCAATACAACATGTATTATTACCCATATTATGCAGTTACTATCGCTAGAACTGTAATAATTATACTTATTACTTCTATTATCATCAATACAGCATGCATTATTATCCATATTATGTAGTTATTATCGCTAGAACTATAAAAAATATACTTACTACTTTTATTATTATCAATATATCATGCACTATTACCCATATAGTACATTCAGTATCTCTAGAACTGTGATAATAGTCCTTATTACTTTTATTGTTATCAACATAACCTGCATTATTACCCATATTTTACTATTATTATCGCCAGAAGTATAATAATTATACTTATTACTCCGGATATTATCAATATAACATGCATTATTACCCATATAATACACTTTCTATCGCTAGAACTGTAATAATTATACTTATTACTTTTATTACTATCAATATAACATGCATTATTACCCATATTATGTAGCTATTATCGCTAGAACTATAAAAAATATACTTATTACTTTTATTATTATCAATATTACATGCACTATTACCTATATAGTACAGTTACTATCTCTAGAACTGTGATAATAGTCCTTATTACTTTTACTGTTATCAATATAACATGCATTATTACCCATATTTTACTATTATTATCGTCAGAAGTATAATAATTATACTTATTACTCCGGATATTATCAATATAACATGCATTATTACCCATATAATACACTTTCTATCGCTAGAACTGTAATAATTATACTTATTACTTTTATTATTATCAATATAACATGCATTATTACCCATATTATGCAGTTATTATCGCTAGAGCTATAATAAATATACTTATTGCTTTTATTATTATCAATATATCATGCATTATTACCCATATTTTGCTATTATTATCGCTAGAACTGCAATAATTATATTTACTACTCCCGACATTATCAATATAACATGCATTATTACCCATAAGATGCAGTTATTATCGCTGGATCTGTAATAAATATACATATTACTTTTATTATTATCAATATAACATGCATTATTACCCATATAATACACTTTCTATCGCTAGAACTCCAATAATTAGACTCATTACTCCCGATATTATCAATATAACATGCACTGTTACCCATATAATACAGTTATTATCGCTAGAACTGTAATAATTATACTTATTACTTTTATTATTATCAATATAACATGCATTATTACCCATATTATGCAGTTATTATCGCTAGAACTATAATAAATATACTTATTACTTTCATTATTATCAATATAACATGCATTATTACCCATATAATACAGTTATTACCGCTAGAACTGTATTAATTATACTTATTTCTTTTATTATTATCAATATAACACGCATTATTACCCATATTTTGCTATTATTATCGCTAGGACTGCAATAACTATACTTATTACTCCCGATATTATCAATATAACATGCATTATTACCCATATACTACAGTTATAATCGCTAGAACTGTAATGATTATACTTATTGCTTTTATTATCATCAATATGGCATGCATTATTACCCATATTTTACTTTTATTATCGCCAGAACTATAATAATTATATTTATTACTCCCGACATTATCAATATAACATGCATTATTACCCATAAGATGCAGTTATTATCGCTAGAACTGTAATAATTACACTCATTACTTCTATCATTATGAATAGAACATGCATTGTTACCCATATTATGCAGTTATTATCGCTAGAACTATAATAAATATACTTATTACTTTCATTATTATCAATATAACATGCATTATTACCCATATAATACAGTTATTACCGCTAGAACTGTATTAATTATACTTATTTCTTTTATTATTATCAATATAACACGCATTATTACCCATATTATGCAGCTATTATCGCTAGAGCTATAATAAATATACTTATTACTTTTATTATTATCAATATAACATACATTATTACCCGTATTATGCAGTTATTATCGCAAGAGCTATAATAAATATACTTATTACTTTTATTATTATCAATATAACATGCATTATTACCAATATTTTACTATTATTATCGCCAGAACTATAATAATTATACTTATTACTCCCGATGTTATCAATATAACATGCACTATTACCCATATAATACAGTTATTGTCGCTAGAACTGTATTAATTATGCTTATTTCTTTTATTATTATCAATATAACATGCATTATTACCCATATTATGTAGTTATTATCGCTAGAGCTATAATAAATATACTTATTACTTTTATTATTATCAATATATCAAGCATTATTACCCATATTTTGCTATTATTATCGCTAGAACTGCAATAATTATATTTATTACTCCCGACATTATCAATATAACATGCATTATTACCCATAAGATGCAGTTATTATCGCTAGAGCTATAATAAATATACTTATTACTTTTATTATTATCAATATAACATGCATTATTACCCATAAGATGCAGTTATTATCGCTAGATCTGTAATAAATATACATATTACTGTTATTATTATCAATATAACATGCATTATTACCCATATAATACACTTTCTATCGCTAGAACTCCAATAATTAGACTCATTACTCCCGATATTATCAATATAACATGCACTATTACCCATATAATACAGTTATTATCGCTAGAACTGTAATAATTATACGTATTACTTTTATTATTATCAATATAACATGCATTATTACCCATATTATGCAGTTATTATCGCTAGAACTATAATAAATATACTTATTACTTTCATTATTATCAATATAACATGCATTATTACCCATATAATACAGTTATTACCGCTAGAACTGTATTAATTATACTTATTTCTTTTATTATTATCAATATAACACGCATTATTACCCATATTATGCAGTTATTATCGCTAGAACTATAATTAATATACTTATTACTTTTATTATTATCAATATAACATGCATTATTACCCATATTATGCAGTTATTATCGATAGAGCTATAATAAATATACTTATTACTTTTATTATTATCAATATAACATGCATTATTACCAATATTTTACTATTATTATCGCCAGAACTATAATAATTATACTTATTACTCCCGATGTTATCAATATAACATGCACTATTACCCATATAATACAGTTATTGTCGCTAGAACTGTATTAATTATACTTATTTCTTTTATTATTATCAATATAGCATGCATTATTACCCATATTATGCAGTTATTATCGCTAGAGCTATAATAAATATACTTATTACTTTTATTATTATCAATATATCATGCATTATTACCCATAAGATGCAGTTATTATCGCTAGATCTGTAATAAATATACATATTACTTTTATTATTATCAATATAACATGCATTATTACCCATATTATGCAGTTATTATCGCTAGAGCTATAATAAATATACTTATTACTTTTATTATTATCAATATAACATGCATTATTACCAATATTTTACTATTATTATCGCCAGAACTATAATAATTATATTTATTACTCCCGACATTATCAATATAACATGCATTATTACCCATAAGATGCAGTTATTATCGCTAGAACTGTAATAATTACACTCATTACTTCTATCATTATCAATAGAACATGCATTATTACCCATATTATGCAGTTATTATCGCTAGAACTATAATAAATATACTTATTACATTTATTTTTATCAATATAACATGCATTATTACCCATATTATGCAGTTATTATCGCTAGAACTATAATAAATATACTTATTACTTTTATTATTATCAATATAACACGCATTATTACCCATATTATGCAGCTATTATCGCTAGAGCTATAATAAATATACTTATTACTTTTATTATTATCAATATAACATGCATTATTACCAATATTTTACTATTATTATCGCCAGAACTATAATAATTATACTTATTACTCCCGATGTTATCAATATAACATGCACTATTACCCATATAATACAGTTATTGTCGCTAGAACTGTATTAATTATGCTTATTTCTTTTATTATTATCAATATAACATGCATTATTACCCATATTATACAGTTATTATCGCTAGAACTATAATAAATATACTTATTACTTTTATTATTATCAATATAACACGCATTATTACCCATATTATGCAGCTATTATCGCTAGAGCTATAATAAATATACTTATTACTTTTATTATTATCAATATAACATGCATTATTACCAATATTTTACTATTATTATCGCCAGAACTATAATAATTATACTTATTACTCCCGATGTTATCAATATAACATGCACTATTACCCATATAATACAGTTATTGTCGCCAGAACTGTAATAATTATACTTATTACTTTTATTACTATCAATGTAACATGCATTATTACCCATATTATGTAGCTATTATCGCTAGAACTATAAAAAATATACTTATTACTTCTATTATTATCAATATAACATGCACTATTACCTATATAGTACAGTTACTATCTCTAGAACTGTGATAATAGTCCTTATTACTTTTACTGTTATCAATATAACATGCATTATTACCCATATTTTACTATTATTATCGTCAGAAGTATAATAATTATACTTATTACTCCGGATATTATCAATATAACATGCATTATTACCCATATAATACACTTTCTATCGCTAGAACTGTAATAATTATACTTATTACTTTTATTATTATCAATATAACATGCATTATTACCCATAAGATGCAGTTATTATCGCTAGAGCTATAATAAATATACTTATTACTTTTATTGTTATCAATATATCATGCATTATTACCCATATTTTGCTATTATTATCGCTAGAACTGCAATAATTATATTTACTACTCCCGACATTATCAATATAACATGCATTATTACCCATAAGATGCAGTTATTATCGCTAGATCTGTAATAAATATACATATTAATTTTATTATTATCAATATAACATGCATTATTACCCATATAATACGCTTTCTATCGCTAGAACTCCAATAATTAGACTCATTACTCCCGATATTATCAATATAACATGCACTATTACCCATATAATACAGTTATTATCGCTAGAACTGTAATAATTATACTTATTACTTTTATTATTATCAATATAACATGCATTATTACCCGTATTATGCAGTTATTATCGCTAGAACTATAATAAATATACTTATTACTTTCATTATTATCAATAGAACATGCATTATTACCCATATTATGCAGCTATTATCGCTAGAGCTATAATAAATATACTTATTACTTTTATTATTATCAATATAACATACATTATTACCCATATTATGCAGTTATTATCGCTAGAGCTATAATAAATAAACTTATTACTTTTATTATTATCAATATAACATGCATTATTACCAATATTTTACTATTATTATCGCCAGAACTATAATAATTATACTTATTACTCCCGATGTTATCGATATAACATGCACTATTACCCATATAATACAGTTATTGTCGCTAGAACTGTATTAATTATATTTATTTCTTTTATTATTATCAATATAAGATGCATTATTACCCATATTATGCAGTTATTATCGCTAGAACTATAATAAATATACTTATTACTTTTATTATTATCAACATAACATGCATTATTACCCATATTATGCAGTTATTATCGATAGAGCTATAATAAATATACTTATTACTTTTATTATTATCTATATAACATGCATTATTACCCATATTATTCTGTTATTATCGCTGGAACTATAAAAAATATACTTATTACATTTATTATTATCAATACAACATGTATTATTACCCATATTATGCAGGTATTATGGCTAGAACTGTAATAATTATTTTTATTACTTTTATTATTATCAAAATAACATGCACTATTAACCATATTATTCAGTTATTATCGCTAGAACTATAATAAATATACTTATTACATTTATTATTATCAATATAACATGCATTCTTACCCATATTATGCAGTTATTATCGCTAGAGCTATAATAAATATACTGATTACTTTTATTATTATCAATATATCATGCATTATTACCCATAAGATGGAGTTATTATCGCTAGATCTGTAATAAATATACATATTACTTTTATTATTATCAATATAACATGCATTATTACCCATATAATACACTTTCTATCGCTAGAACTCCAATAATTAGACTCATTACTCCCGATATTATCAATATAACATGCACTATTACCCATATAATACAGTTATTATCGCTAGAACTGTAATAATTATACTTATTACTTTTATTATTATCAATATAACATGCATTATTACCCATATTTTACTTTTATTATCGCCACAACTATAATAATTATATTTATTACTCCCGACATTATCAATAGAACATGCATTATTACCCATATTATGCAGTTATTATCGTTAGAGCTATAATAAATATACTTATTACTTTTATTATTATCAATATAACATGCATTATTACCAATATTTTACTATTATTATCGCCAGAACTATAATAATTATACTTATTACTCCCGATGTTATCAATATAACATGCACTATTACCCATATAATACAGTTATTATCGCTAGAACTGTAATAATTATACTTATTACTTTTATTATTATCAATATAACATGCATTATTACCCGTATTATGCAGTTATTATCGCTAGAACTATAATAAATATACTTATTACTTTCATTATTATCAATAGAACATGCATTATTACCCATATTATACAGCTATTATCGCTAGAGCTATAATAAATATACTTATTACTTTCATTATTATCAATATAACATGCATTATTACCCATATTATGCAGTTATTATCGCTAGAACTATAAAAAATATACTTATTACATTTATTATTATCAATATATCATGCACTATTACCCATATAGTACATTTACTATCTCTAGAACTGTGATAATAGTCCTTATTACTTTTATTGTTATCAACATAAAATGCATTATTACCCATATTTTACTATTATTATCGCCAGAAGTATAATAATTATACTTATTACTCCGGATATTATCAATATAACATGCATTATTACACATATAATACACTTTCCATCGCTAGAACTGTAATAATTATACTTATTACTTTTATTATTATCAATATAACATGCATTATTACCCATATTATGCAGTTATTATCGCTAGAACTATAATAAATATACTTATTACTTTTATTATTATCAATATAACATACATTATTACCCATATTATGCAGTTATTATCGCTAGAACTATAATAAATATACTTATTACTTTTATTATTATCAATATAACATGCATTATTACCCATATTATGCAGTTATTAACGATAGAGCTGTAATAAATATACTTATTACTTTTATTATTATCAATATAACATGCATTATTACCAATATTTTACTATTATTATCGCCAGAACTATAATAATTATACATATTACTCCCGATGTTATCAATATAACATGCACTATTACCCATATAATACAGTTATTGTCGCTAGAACTGTATTAATTATACTTATTTCTTTTATTATTATCAATATAAGATGCATTATTACCCATATTATGCAGTTATTATCGCTAGAACTATAATAAATATACTTATTACATTTATTATTATCAATATAACATGCATTATTACCCATATTATGCAGTTATTATCGCTAGAACTATAATAAATATACTTATTACTTTTATTATTATCAACATAACATGCATTATTACCCATATTATGCAGTTATTATCGATAGAGCTATAATAAATATACTTATTACTTTTATTATTATCAATATAACGTGCATTATTACCCATATTTTGCTATTATTATCGCTAGGACTGCAATGATTATATTTATTACTTCCGACATTATCAATATAACATGCATTATTACCCATAAGATGCTGTTATTATCGCTAGAACTGTATTAAATATACATATTACTTTTATTATTATCAATATAACATGCATTATTACCCGTATTATACAGTTATTATCGCTAGAACTATAAAAAATATACTTATTACATTTATTATTATCAATACAACATGTATTATTACCCATATTATGCAGTTACTATCGCTAGAACTGTAATAATTATACTTATTACTTCTATTATCATCAATACAGCATGCATTATTATCCATATTATGTAGTTATTATCGCTAGAACTATAAAAAATATACTTACTACTTTTATTATTATCAATATATCATGCACTATTACCCATATAGTACATTCACTATCTCTAGAACTGTGATAATAGTCCTTATTACTTTTATTGTTATCAACATAACCTGCATTATTACCCATATTTTACTATTATTATCGCCAGAAGTATAATAATTATACTTATTACTCCGGATATTATCAATATAACATGCATTATTACCCATATAATACACTTTCTATCGCTAGAACTGTAATAATTATACTTATTACTTTTATTATTATCAATATAACATGCATTATTACCCATATTATGCAGTTATTATCGCTAGAACTATAATAAATATACTTATTACTTTCATTATTATCAATATAACATGCATTATTACCCATATAATACAGTTATTACCGCTAGAACTGTATTAATTATACTTATTTCTTTTATTATTATCAATATAACACGCATTATTACCCATATTTTGCTATTATTATCGCTAGAACTGCAATAATTATATTTACTACTCCCGACATTATCAATATAACATGCATTATTACCCATAAGATGCAGTTATTATCGCTGGATCTGTAATAAATATACATATTACTTTTATTATTATCAGTATAACATGCATTATTACCCATATAATACACTTTCTATCGCTAGAACTCCAATAATTAGACTCATTACTCCCGATATTATCAATATAACATGCACTATTACCCATATAATACAGTTATTGTCGCTAGAACTGTATTAATTATACTTATTTCTTTTATTATTATCAATATAAGATGCATTATTACCCATATTATGCAGTTATTATCGCTAGAACTATAATAAATATACTTATTACATTTATTATTATCAATATAACATGCATTATTACCCATATTATGCAGTTATTATCGCTAGAACTATAATAAATATACTTATTACTTTTATTATTATCAACATAACATGCATTATTACCCATATTATGCAGTTATTATCGATAGAGCTATAATAAATATACTTATTACTTTTATTATTATCAATATAACGTGCATTATTACCCATATTTTGCTATTATTATCGCTAGGACTGCAATGATTATATTTATTACTCCCGACATTATCAATATAACATGCATTATTACCCATAAGATGCTGTTATTATCGCTAGAACTGTATTAAATATACATATTACTTTTATTATTATCAATATAACATGCATTATTACCCGTATTATTCAGTTATTATCGCTAGAACTATAAAAAATATACTTATTACATTTATTATTATCAATACAACATGTATTATTACCCATATTATGCAGTTACTATCGCTAGAACTGTAATAATTATACTTATTACTTCTATTATCATCAATACAGCATGCATTATTATCCATATTATGTAGTTATTATCGCTAGAACTATAAAAAATATACTTACTACTTTTATTATTATCAATATTACATGCACTATTACCTATATAGTACAGTTACTATCTCTAGAACTGTGATAATAGTCCTTATTACTTTTACTGTTATCAATATAACATGCATTATTACCCATATTTTACTATTATTATCGTCAGAAGTATAATAATTATACTTATTACTCCGGATATTATCAATATAACATGCATTATTACCCATATAATACACTTTCTATCGCTAGAACTGTAATAATTATACTTATTACTTTTATTATTATCAATATAACATGCATTATTACCCATATTATGCAGTTATTATCGCTAGAGCTATAATAAATATACTTATTGCTTTTATTATTATCAATATATCATGCCTTATTACCCATATTTTGCTATTATTATCGCTAGAACTGCAATAATTATATTTACTATTCCCGACATTATCAATATAACATGCATTATTACCCATAAGATGCAGTTATTATCGCTGGATCTGTAATAAATATACATATTACTTTTATTATTATCAATATAACATGCATTATTACCCATATAATACACTTTCTATCGCTAGAACTCCAATAATTAGACTCATTACTCCCGATATTATCAATATAACATGCACTGTTACCCATATAATACAGTTATTATCGCTAGAACTGTAATAATTATACTTATTACTTTTATTATTATCAATATAACATGCATTATTACCCATATTATGCAGTTATTATCGCTAGAACTATAATAAATATACTTATTACTTTCATTATTATCAATATAACATGCATTATTACCCATATAATACAGTTATTACCGCTAGAACTGTATTAATTATACTTATTTCTTTTATTATTATCAATATAACACGCATTATTACCCATATTTTGCTATTATTATCGCTAGGACTGCAATAACTATACTTATTACTCCCGATATTATCAATATAACATGCATTATTACCCATATACTACAGTTATAATCGCTAGAACTGTAATGATTATACTTATTGCTTTTATTATCATCAATATGGCATGCATTATTACCCATATTTTACTTTTATTATCGCCAGAACTATAATAATTATATTTATTACTCCCGACATTATCAATATAACATGCATTATTACCCATATTATGCAGTTATTATCGCTAGAGCTATAATAAATATACTTATTACTTTTATTATTATCAATATATCATGCATTATTACCCATATTTTGCTATTATTATCGCTAGAACTGCAATAATTATATTTATTACTCCCGACATTATCAATATAACATGCATTTTTACCCATAAGATGCAGTTATTATCGCTAGAGCTATAATAAATATACTTATTACTTTTATTATTATCAATATATCATGCATTATTAGCCATATTTTGCTATTATTATCGCTAGAACTGCAATAATTATATTTACTACTCCCGACATTATCAATATAACATGCATTATTACCCACAAGATGCAGTTATTATCGCTTGATCTGTAATAAATATACATATTACTGTTATTATTATCAATATAACATGCATTATTACCCATATAATACACTTTCTATCGCTAGAACTCCAATAATTAGACTCATTACTCCCGATATTATCAATATAACATGCACTATTACCCATATAATACAGTTATTATCGCTAGAACTGTAATAATTATACGTATTACTTTTATTATTATCAATATAACATGCATTATTACCCATATTATGCAGTTATTATCGCTAGAACTATAATAAATATACTTATTACTTTCATTATTATCAATATAACATGCATTATTACCCATATAATACAGTTATTACCGCTAGAACTGTATTAATTATACTTATTCCTTTTATTATTATCAATATAACACGCATTATTACCCATATTATGCAGTTATTATCGCTAGAACTATAATTAATATACTTATTACTTTTATTATTATCAATATAACATGCATTATTACCCATATTATGCAGTTATTATCGATAGAGCTATAATAAATATACTTATTACTTTTATTATTATCAATATAACATGCATTATTACCAATATTTTACTATTATTATCGCCAGAACAATAATAATTATACTTATTACTCCCGATGTTATCAATATAACATGCACTATTACCCATATAATACAGTTATTGTCGCTAGAACTGTATTAATTATACTTATTTCTTTTATTATTATCAATATAGCATGCATTATTACCCATATTATGCAGTTATTATCGCTAGAGCTATAATAAATATACTTATTACTTTTATTATTATCAATATATCATGCATTATTACCCATAAGATGCAGTTATTATCGCTAGATCTGTAATAAATATACATATTACTTTTATTATTATCAATATAACATGCATTATTACCCATATAATACACTTTCTATCACTAGAACTCCAATAATTAGACTCATTACTCCCGATATTATCAATATAACATGCATTATTACCCATATAATACAGTTATAATCGCTAGAACTGTAATGTTTATACTTATTGCTTTTATTATCATCAATATGGCATGCATTATTACCCATATTTTACTTTTATTATCGCCAGAACTATAATAATTATATTTATTACTCCCGACATTATCAATATAACATGCATTATTACCCATAAGATGCAGTTATTATCGCTAGAACTGTAATAATTACACTCATTACTTCTATCATTATCAATAGAACATGCATTATTACCCATATTATGCAGTTATTATCGCTAGAACTATAATAAATATACTTATTACATTTATTTTTATCAATATAACATGCATTATTACCCATATTATGCAGTTATTATCGCTAGAACTATAATAAATATACTTATTACTTTTATTATTATCAATATAACACGCATTATTACCCATATTATGCAGCTATTATCGCTAGAGCTATAATAAATATACTTATTACTTTTATTATTATCAATATAACATACATTATTACCCATATTATGCAGTTATTATCGCTAGAGCTATAATAAATATACTTATTACTTTTATTATTATCAATATAACATGCATTATTACCAATATTTTACTATTATTATCGCCAGAACTATAATAATTATACTTATTACTTCCGATGTTATCAATATAACATGCACTATTACCCATATAATACAGTTATTGTCGCTAGAACTGTATTAATTATGCTTATTTCTTTTATTATTATCAATATAACATGCATTATTACCCATATTATGCAGTTATTATCGCTAGAGCTATAATAAATATACTTATTACTTTTATTATTATCAATATATCATGCATTATTACCCATATTTTGCTATTATTATCGCTAGAACTGCAATAATTATATTTATTACTCCCGACATTATCAATATAACATGCATTATTACCCATAAGATGCAGTTATTATCGCTAGAGCTATAATAAATATACTTATTACTTTTATTATTATCAATATATCATGCATTATTACCCATATTTTGCTATTATTATCGCTAGAACTGCAATAATTATATTTACTACTCCCGACATTATCAATATAACATGCATTATTACCCATAAGATGCAGTTATTATCGCTAGATCTGTAATAAATATACATATTACTGTTATTATTATCAATATAACATGCATTATTACCCATATAATACACTTTCTATCGCTAGAACTCCAATAATTAGACTTATTACTCCCGATATTATCAATATAACATGCACTATTACCCATATAATACAGTTATTATCGCTAGAACTGTAATAATTATACTTATTACTTTTATTATTATCAATATAACATGCATTATTACCCGTATTATGCAGTTATTATCGCTAGAACTATAATAAATATACTTATTACTTTCATTATTATCAATAGAACATGCATTATTACCCATATTATGCAGCTATTATCGCTAGAGCTATAATAAATATACTTATTACTTTTATTATTATCAATATAACATACATTATTACCCATATTATGCAGTTATTATCGCTAGAGCTATAATAAATAAACTGATTACTTTTATTATTATCAATATAACATGCATTATTACCAATATTTTACTATTATTATCGCCAGAACTATAATAATTATACTTATTACTCCCGATGTTATCAATATAACATGCACTATTACCCATATAATACAGTTATTGTCGCTAGAACTGTATTAATTATGCTTATTTCTTTTATTATTATCAATATAACATGCATTATTACCCATATTATGCAGTTATTATCGCTAGAGCTATAATAAATATACTTATTACTTTTATTATTATCAATATATCATGCATTATTACCCATATTTTGCTATTATTATCGCTAGGACTGCAATAACTATACTCATTACTCCCGATATTATCAATGTAACATGCATTATTACCCATATAATACAGTTATTATCGCTAGAACTGTAATAATTATACTTATTACTCCTAATATTATCAATATAACATGCATTATTACCCATATTATTCAGTTATTATCGCTAGAACTATAAAAAATATACTTACTACATTTATTATTATCAATACAACATGTATTATTACCCATATTATGCAGTTACTATCGCTAGAACTGTAATAATTATACTTATTACTTCTATTATCATCAATATGGCATGCATTATTATCCATATTATGTAGTTATTATCGCTAGAACTATGAAAAATATACTTATTACTTTTATTATTATCAATATATCATGCACTATTACCCATATAGTACATTTACTATCTCTAGAACTGTGATAATAGTCCGTATTACTTTTATTGTTATCAACATAACATGCAATATTACCCATATTTTACTATTATTATCGCCAGAAGTATAATAATTATACTTATTACTCCGGATATTATCAATATAACATGCATTATTACCCATATAATACACTTTCTATCGCTAGAACTGTAATAATTATACTTATTACTTTTATTACTATCAATATAACATGCATTATTACCCATATTATGTAGCTATTAGAACTATAAAAAATATACTTATTACTTCTATTATTATCAATATAACATGCACAATTACCTATATAGTACAGTTACTATCTCTAGAACTGTGATAATAGTCCTTATTACTTTTACTGTTATCAATATAACATGCATTATTACCCATATTTTACTATTATTATCGTCAGAAGTATAATAATTATACTTATTACTCCGGATATTATCAATATAACATGCATTATTACCAATATAATACACTTTCTATCGCTAGAACTGTAATAATTATACTTATTACTTTTATTATTATCAATATAACATGCATTTATACCCATATTATGCAGTTATTATCGCTAGAACTATAATAAATATACTTATTACTTTTATTATTATCAATATAACATACATTATTACCCATATTATGCAGTTATTATCGCTAGAGCTATAATAAATAAACTTATTACTTTTATTATTATCAATATATCATGCATTATAACCCATATTTTGCTATTATTATCGCTAGAACTGCAATAATTATATTTATTATTCCCGACATTATCAATATAACATGCATTATTACCCATAAGATGCAGTTATTATCGCTAGAGGTATAATAAATATACTTATTACTTTTATTATTATCAATATATCATGCATTATTACCCACATTTTGCTATTATTATCGCTAGAACTGCAATAATTATATTTATTACTCCCGACATTATCAATATAACATGCATTATTACCCATAAGATGCAGTTATTATCGCTAGATCTGTAATAAATATACATATTACTTTTATTATTATCAATATAACATGCATTATTACCCATATAATACACTTTCTATCGCTGGAACTGTAATAATTATACTTATTACATTTATTATTATCAATATAACATGCATTATTACCCATATTATGCAGTTATTATCGCCAGAACTGTAATAATTATACTTATTACTCCCGATATTATCAATATAACATGCACTATTACCCATATAATACAGTTATTTTCGCTAGAACTGTAATAATTGTACTTATTACTTTTATTTTTATCAATATAACATTCATTATTACCCATATTTTACTATTATTATCGCCAGAAGTATAATAATTATACTTATTACTCCGGATGTTAGCAATATAACATGCATTATTACCCATATAATACACTTTCTATCGCTAGAACTGTAATAATTATACCCATTACTCCCGATATTATCAATATAACATGCACTATTACCCATATAATACAGTTATTATCGCTAGAACTGTAATAATTATACTTATTACTTTTATTATTATGAATATAACATGCGTTATTACCCATATTATGCAGTCATTATCGCTAGAACTATAATAAATATACTTATTACTTCTATTATTATCAATATATCATGTATTATTGCCCATATTTTGCTATCATTATCGCTAGGACTGCAATAATTATATTTATTACTCCCGACATTATCAATATAACATGCATTATTACCCATAAGATGCAGTTATTATCGCTAGATCAGTAATAAATATACATATTACTTTTATTATTATCAATATAACATGCATTATTACCCATATAATACACTTTCTATCGCTGGAACTGTAATAATTATACTTATTACATTTATTATTATCAATATAACATGCATTATTACCCATATTATGCAGTTATTATCGCCAGAACTGTAATAACTATACTTATTACTCCCGATATTATCAATATAACATGCACTATTACCCACATAATACAGTTATTTTCGCTAGAACTGTAATAATTGTACTTATTACTTTTATTTTTATCAATATAACATTCATTATTACCCATATTTTAGTATTATTATCGCCAGAAGTATAATAATTATACTTATTACTCCGGATGTTATCAATATAACATGCATTATTACCCTTAAGATGCAGTTATTATCGCTAGAACTATAAAAATTATACTTATTACATTTATTATTATCAATATAACATGCATTATTACCCATATTATGCAGTTATTATCGCTAGAACTGTAATAATTATACTTATTACTCCCATTATTATCAATATAACATGCACTATTACCCATATTATGCAGTTATTATCGCTAGAACTGTAATAATTATACTTATTACTTTTATTATCATCAATATAGCATGCATTATTATCCACATTATTTAGTTATTATCGCTAGAACTATAATAATTATACTTATTACTTTTATTATCATCAATATAGCATGCATTATTATCCACATTATGTAGTTATTATCGCTAGAACTATAAAAAATATACTTATTACATTTATTATTATCAATATAACATGCATTATTACCCATATTATGCAGTTATTATCGCTAGAACTGTAATAATTATACTTATTACTCCCATTATTATCAATATAACATGCACTATTACCCATATAATACAGTTATTTTCGCTAGAACTGTAATAATTGTACTTATTACTTTTATTGTTATCAATATAACATGCATTATTACCCATATTTTACTATTATTATCGCCAGAAGTATAATAATTATACTTATTACTTCGGATATTATCAATATAACATGCATCATTACCCATATAATACACTTTCTATCGCTAGAACTGTAATAATTATACTTATTACTTTTATTATTATCAATATAACATGCATTATTACCCATATTATGCAGTTATTATCGCTAGAACTATAATAAATATACTTATTACTTTTATTATTATCAGTATATCATGCATTATTACCCATATTTTGCTATTATTATCGCTAGAACTGCAATAATTATATTTATTACTCCCGACATTATCAATATAACATGCATTATTACCCATAAGATGCAGTTATTATCGCTAGAGGTATAATAAATATACTTATTACTTTTATTATTATCAATATATCATGCATTATTACCCACATTTTGCTATTATTATCGCTAGAACTGCAATAATTATATTTATTACTCCCGACATTATCAATATAACATGCATTATTACCCATAAGATGCAGTTATTATCGCTAGATCTGTAATAAATATACATATTACTTTTATTATTATCAATATAACATGCATTATTACCCATATAATACACTTTCTATCGCTGGAACTGTAATAATTATACTTATTACATTTATTATTATCAATATAACATGCATTATTACCCATATTATGCAGTTATTATCGCCAGAACTGTAATAATTATACTTATTACTCCCGATATTATCAATATAACATGCACTATTACCCATATAATACAGTTATTTTCGCTAGAACTGTAATAATTGTACTTATTACTTTTATTTTTATCAATATAACATTCATTATTACCCATATTTTACTATTATTATCGCCAGAAGTATAATAATTATACTTATTACTCCGGATGTTATTAATATAACATGCATTATTACCCATATAATACACTTTCTATCGCTAGAACTGTAATAATTATACCCATTACTCCCGATATTATCAATATAACATGCACTATTACCCATATAATACAGTTATTATCGCTAGAACTGTAATAATTATACTTATTACTTTTATTATTATGAATATAACATGCGTTATTACCCATATTATGCAGTCATTATCGCTAGAACTATAATAAATATACTTATTACTTCTATTATTATCAATATATCATGTATTATTGCCCATATTTTGCTATCATTATCGCTAGGACTGCAATAATTATATTTATTACTCCCGACATTATCAATATAACATGCATTATTACCCATAAGATGCAGTTATTATCGCTAGATCAGTAATAAATATACATATTACTTTTATTATTATCAATATAACATGCATTAATACCCATATAATACACTTTCTATCGCTGGAACTGTAATAATTATACTTATTACATTTATTATTATCAATATTACATGCATTATATCCCATATTATGCAGTTATTATCGCCAGAACTGTAATAACTATACTTATTACTCCCGATATTATCAATATAACATGCACTATTACCCACATAATACAGTTATTTTCGCTAGAACTGTAATAATTGTACTTATTACTTTTATTTTTATCAATATAACATTCATTATTACCCATATTTTAGTATTATTATGGCCAGAAGTATAATAATTATACTTATTACTCCGGATGTTATCAATATAACATGCATTATTACCCTTAAGATGCAGTTATTATCGCTAGAACTATAAAAATTATACTTATTACTTTTATTATTATCAATATAACATGCATTATTAACCATATTATTCAGTTATTATCGCTAGAACTATAATAAATATACTTATTACTTTTATTATTATCAATATAACATTTATTATTACCAATATTTTACTATTATTACCGCCAGAACTATAATAATTATACTCATTACACCCGATGTTATCAATATAACATGCACTATTACCCATATAATACAGTTATTGTCGCTAGAACTGTATTAATTATACTTATTTCTTTTATTATTATCAATATAACATGCATTATTACCCATATTATGCAGTTATTATCGCTAGATCTGTAATAAATATGCATATTACTTTTATTATTATCAATATAACATGCATTATTACCCATATAATACACTTTCCATCGCTAGAACTGTAATAATTATACCCATTACTCCCGATATTATCAATATAACATGCACTATTACCCATATAATACAGTTATTATCGCTAGAACTGTAATAATTATACTTATTACTTTTATTATTATGAATATAACATGCATTATTACCCATATTATGCAGTTATTATTGCTAGAACTATAATAAATATACTTATTACTTTTATTATTATCAATATAACATGCATTATTACCCATATTATTCAGTTATTATCGCTGGAACTATAAAAAATATACTTATTACATTTATTATTATCAATACAACGTGTATTATTACCCATATTATGCAGGTATTATGGCTAGAACTGTAATAATTATTTTTATTACTTTTACTATTATCAAAATAGCATGCATTATTGCCCATATTATGCAGTTATTATCGCTAGAGCTATAATAAATATACTTATTACTTTTATTATTATCAATATAACATGCATTATTACCAATATTTTACTATCATCATCGCCAGAACTATAATAATTATACTTATTACTCCCGATGTTATCAATATAACATGCACTATTACCCATATAATACAGTTATTGTCGCTAGAACTGTACTAATTATACATATTTCTTTTATTATTATCAATATAACATGCATTATTACCCATATTATGCAGTTATTATCGCTAGAACTATAATAGATATACTTATTACTTTTATTATTATCAATATATCATGCATTATTACCCATATTTTGCTATCATTATGGCTAGGACTGCAATAATTATATTTATTACTCCCGACATTATCAATATAACATGCATTATTACCCTTAAGATGCAGTTATTATCGCTAGAACTGTAAAAATTATACTTATTACTTTTATTATTATCAATATAACATGCATTATTACCCATATTATTCAGTTATTATCGCTGGAACTATAAAAAATATACTTATTACATTTATTATTATCAATACAACGTGTATTATTACCCATATTATGCAGGTATTATGGCTAGAACTGTAATAATTATTTTTATTGCTTTTACTATTATCAAAATAGCATGCATTATTACCCATATTATGCAGTTATTATCGCTAGAGCTATAATAAATATACTTATTACTTTTATTATTATCAATATAACATGCATTATTACCAATATTTTACTATTATCATCGCCAGAACTATAATAATTATACTTATTACTCCCGATGTTATCAATATAACATGCACTATTACCCATATAATACACTTTCTATCGCTAGAACTGTAATAATTATACTTACTACTTTTATTATTATCAATATAACATGCATTATTACCCATATTATGCAGTTATTATCGCTTGAACTATAATAAATATACTTATTACTTTTATTATTATCAATATAACATGCATTATTACCCATATTATGCAGTTATTATCGCTAGAGCTATAATAAATATACTTATTACTTTTATTATTATCAATATATCATGCATTATTACCCATATTTTGCTATTATTATCGCTAGGACTGCAATGATTATATTTATTACTCCCGACATTATCAATGTAACATGCATTATTACCCATAAGATGCAGTTATTATCGCTAGAACTGTAACAAATATACTTATTACTTTTATTATTATCAATATAACATGCATTATTACCCATATAATACACTTTCTATCGCTAGAACTGTAATAATTATACTTATTACTTTTATTATTATCAATATAACATGCATTATTACCCATATTATGCAGTTATTATCGCTTGAACTATAATAAATATACTTATTACTTTTAATATTATCAATATAACATGCATTATTACCCATATTATGCAGTTATTATCGATAGAGCTATAATAAATATATTTATTACTTTTATTATTATCAATATAACATGCATTATTACCCATATTATGCAGTTTTTATCGCTAGAGCTATAATAAATATACTTATTACTTTTATTATTATCAATATAACATGCATTATTACCAATATTTTACTATCATCATCGCCAGAACTATAATAATTATACTCATTACTCCCGATGTTATCAATATAACATGCACTATTACCCATATAATACAGTTATTGTCGCTAGAACTGTACTAATTATACATATTTCTTTTATTATTATCAATATAACATGCATTATTACCCATATTATGCAGTTATTATCGCTAGAACTATAATAGATCTACTTATTACTTTTATTATTATCAATATATCATGCATTATTACCCATATTTTGCTATCATTATGGCTAGGACTGCAATGATTATATTTATTACTCCCGACATTATCAATGTAACATGCATTATTACCCATAAGATGCAGTTATTATCGCTAGAACTGTAAAAATTATACTTATTACTTTTATTATTATCAATATAACATGCATTATTACCCATATTATTCAGTTATTATCGCTGGAACTATAAAAAATATACTTATTACATTTATTATTATCAATACAACGTGTATTATTACCCATATTATGCAGGTATTATGGCTAGAACTGTAATAATTATTTTTATTACTTTTACTATTATCAAAATAGCATGCATTATTACCCATATTATGCAGTTATTATCGCTAGAGCTATAATAAATATACTTATTACTTTTATTATTATCAATATAACATGCATTATTACCAATATTTTACTATTATCATCGCCAGAACTATAATAATTATACTTATTACTCCCGATGTTATCAATATAACATGCACTATTACCCATATAATACAGTCATTGTCGCTAGAACTGTATTAATTATACTCATTTCTTTTATTATTATCAATATATCATGCATTATTACCCATATTTTGCTATTATTATCGCTAGGACTGCAATAACTATACTTATTACTCCCGATATTATCAATACAACATGCATTATTACCCATATAATAAAGTTATTATCGCTAGAACTGTAATAATTATACTTATTGCTTTTATTATCATCAATGTGGCATGCATTATTACCCATATTATGCAGTTATTATCGCTAGAACTATAATAAATATACTTATTACTTTCATTATTATCAATATAACACGCATTATTACCCATATTTTGCTATCATTATCGCTAGGACTGCAATAATTATATTTATTACTCCCGACATTATCAATATAACATGCATTATTACCCTTAAGATGCAGTTATTATCGCTAGAACTGTAAAAATTATACTTATTACTTTTATTATTATCAATATAACATGCATTATTACCCATATTATGCAGTGATTATCGCTGGAGCTATAATAAATATACTTATTACTTTTATTATTATCAATATAACATGCATTATTACCAATATTTTACTATTATTATCGCCAGAACTATAATAATTATACTTATTACTCCCGATGTTATCAATATAACATGCACTATTACCCATATAATACAGTTATTGTCGCTAGAACTGTATTAATTATACTTATTTCTTTTATTATTATCAATATAAGATGCATTATTACCCATATTATGCAGTTATTATCGCTAGAGCTATAATAAATATACTTATTACTTTTATTATTATCAATATATCATGCATTATTACTCATATTTTGCTATTATTATCGCTAGAACTGCAATAATTATATTTATTACTCCCGACATTATCAATATAACATGCATTATTACCCATAAGATGCAGTTATTATCGCTAGATCTGTAATAAATATACATATTACTTTTATTATTATCAATATAACATGCATTACTACCCATATAATACACTTTCTATCGCTAGAACTGTAATAATTATACTTATAACATTTATTATTATTAATATAACATGCATTATTACCCATATTATGCAGTTATTATCGCTAGAACTGTAATAATTATACTTATTACTTTTATTTTTATCAATATAACATGCATTATTACCCATATTTTACTATTATTATCGCCAGAAGTATAATAATTATACCCATTACTCCCGATATTATCAATATAACATGCACTATTACCCATATAATACAGTTATTGTCGCTAGAACTGTAATAATTATACTTATTACTTTTATTATTATCAATATATCATGCATTATTGCCCATATTTTGATATCATTATCGCTAGGACTGCAATAATTATATTTATTACTCCCGACATTATCAATATAACATGCATTATTACCCTTAAGATGCAGTTATTATCGCTAGAACTGTAAAAATTATACTTATTGCTTTTATTATTATCAATATAACATGCTTTATTATCCATATTATTCAGTTATTATCGCTGGAACTATAAAAAATATACTTATTACTTTTATTATTATCAATATAACATGCATTATTACCAATATTTTACTATTATCATCGCCAGAACTATAATAATTATACTTATTACTCCCGATGTTATCAATATAACATGCACTATTACCCATATAATACACTTTCTATCGCTAGAACTGTAATAATTATACTTACTACTTTTATTATTATCAATATAACATGCATTATTACCCATATTATGCAGTTATTATCGCTTGAACTATAATAAATATACTTATTACTTTTATTATTATCAATATAACATGCATTATTACCCATATTATGCAGTTATTATCGCTAGAGCTATAATAAATATACTTATTACTTTTATTATTATCAATATATCATGCATTATTACCCATATTTTGCTATTATTATCGCTAGGACTGCAATGATTATATTTATTACTCCCGACATTATCAATGTAACATGCATTATTACCCATAAGATGCAGTTATTATCGCTAGAACTGTAACAAATATACTTATTACTTTTATTATTATCAATATAACATGCATTATTACCCATATAATACACTTTCTATCGCTAGAACTGTAATAATTATACTTATTACTTTTATTATTATCAATATAACATGCATTATTACCCATATTATGCAGTTATTATCGCTTGAACTATAATAAATATACTTATTACTTTTAATATTATCAATATAACATGCATTATTACCCATATTATGCAGTTATTATCGATAGAGCTATAATAAATATATTTATTACTTTTATTATTATCAATATAACATGCATTATTACCCATATTATGCAGTTTTTATCGCTAGAGCTATAATAAATATACTTATTACTTTTATTATTATCAATATAACATGCATTATTACCAATATTTTACTATCATCATCGCCAGAACTATAATAATTATACTCATTACTCCCGATGTTATCAATATAACATGCACTATTACCCATATAATACAGTTATTGTCGCTAGAACTGTACTAATTATACATATTTCTTTTATTATTATCAATATAACATGCATTATTACCCATATTATGCAGTTATTATCGCTAGAACTATAATAGATCTACTTATTACTTTTATTATTATCAATATATCATGCATTATTACCCATATTTTGCTATCATTATGGCTAGGACTGCAATGATTATATTTATTACTCCCGACATTATCAATGTAACATGCATTATTACCCATAAGATGCAGTTATTATCGCTAGAACTGTAAAAATTATACTTATTACTTTTATTATTATCAATATAACATGCATTATTACCCATATTATTCAGTTATTATCGCTGGAACTATAAAAAATATACTTATTACATTTATTATTATCAATACAACGTGTATTATTACCCATATTATGCAGGTATTATGGCTAGAACTGTAATAATTATTTTTATTACTTTTACTATTATCAAAATAGCATGCATTATTACCCATATTATGCAGTTATTATCGCTAGAGCTATAATAAATATACTTATTACTTTTATTATTATCAATATAACATGCATTATTACCAATATTTTACTATTATCATCGCCAGAACTATAATAATTATACTTATTACTCCCGATGTTATCAATATAACATGCACTATTACCCATATAATACAGTCATTGTCGCTAGAACTGTATTAATTATACTCATTTCTTTTATTATTATCAATATATCATGCATTATTACCCATATTTTGCTATTATTATCGCTAGGACTGCAATAACTATACTTATTACTCCCGATATTATCAATACAACATGCATTATTACCCATATAATAAAGTTATTATCGCTAGAACTGTAATAATTATACTTATTGCTTTTATTATCATCAATGTGGCATGCATTATTACCCATATTATGCAGTTATTATCGCTAGAACTATAATAAATATACTTATTACTTTCATTATTATCAATATAACACGCATTATTACCCATATTTTGCTATCATTATCGCTAGGACTGCAATAATTATATTTATTACTCCCGACATTATCAATATAACATGCATTATTACCCTTAAGATGCAGTTATTATCGCTAGAACTGTAAAAATTATACTTATTACTTTTATTATTATCAATATAACATGCATTATTACCCATATTATGCAGTGATTATCGCTGGAGCTATAATAAATATACTTATTACTTTTATTATTATCAATATAACATGCATTATTACCAATATTTTACTATTATTATCGCCAGAACTATAATAATTATACTTATTACTCCCGATGTTATCAATATAACATGCACTATTACCCATATAATACAGTTATTGTCGCTAGAACTGTATTAATTATACTTATTTCTTTTATTATTATCAATATAAGATGCATTATTACCCATATTATGCAGTTATTATCGCTAGAGCTATAATAAATATACTTATTACTTTTATTATTATCAATATATCATGCATTATTACTCATATTTTGCTATTATTATCGCTAGAACTGCAATAATTATATTTATTACTCCCGACATTATCAATATAACATGCATTATTACCCATAAGATGCAGTTATTATCGCTAGATCTGTAATAAATATACATATTACTTTTATTATTATCAATATAACATGCATTACTACCCATATAATACACTTTCTATCGCTAGAACTGTAATAATTATACTTATAACATTTATTATTATTAATATAACATGCATTATTACCCATATTATGCAGTTATTATCGCTAGAACTGTAATAATTATACTTATTACTTTTATTTTTATCAATATAACATGCATTATTACCCATATTTTACTATTATTATCGCCAGAAGTATAATAATTATACCCATTACTCCCGATATTATCAATATAACATGCACTATTACCCATATAATACAGTTATTGTCGCTAGAACTGTAATAATTATACTTATTACTTTTATTATTATCAATATATCATGCATTATTGCCCATATTTTGATATCATTATCGCTAGGACTGCAATAATTATATTTATTACTCCCGACATTATCAATATAACATGCATTATTACCCTTAAGATGCAGTTATTATCGCTAGAACTGTAAAAATTATACTTATTGCTTTTATTATTATCAATATAACATGCTTTATTATCCATATTATTCAGTTATTATCGCTGGAACTATAAAAAATATACTTATTACTTTTATTATTATCAATATAACATGCATTATTACCCATATCATGCAGTTATTATCGCTAGAGCTATAATAAATATACTTATTACTTTTATTATTATCAATATATCATGCATTATTACCCATATTTTGCTATTATTATCGCTAGGACTGCAATGATTATATTTATTACTCCCGACATTATCAATGTAACATGCATTATTACCCATAAGATGCAGTTATTATCGCTAGAACTGTAACAAATATACTTATTACTTTTATTATTATCAATATAACATGCATTATTACCCATATAATACACTTTCTATCGCTAGAACTGTAATAATTATACTTATTACTTTTATTATTATCAATATATCATGCATTATTACTCATATTTTGCTATTATTATCGCTAGAACTGCAATAATTATATTTATTACTCCCGACATTATCAATATAACATGCATTATTACCCATAAGATGCAGTTATTATCGCTAGATCTGTAATAAATATACATATTACTTTTATTATTATCAATATAACATGCATTACTACCCATATAATACACTTTCTATCGCTAGAACTGTAATAATTATACTTATAACATTTATTATTATTAATATAACATGCATTATTACCCATATTATGCAGTTATTATCGCTAGAACTGTAATAATTATACTTATTACTTTTATTTTTATCAATATAACATGCATTATTACCCATATTTTACTATTATTATCGCCAGAAGTATAATAATTGTACCCATTACTCCCGATATTATCAATATAACATGCACTATTACCCATATAATACAGTTATTGTCGCTAGAACTGTAATAATTATACTTATTACTTTTATTATTATCAATATATCATGCATTATTGCCCATATTTTGATATCATTATCGCTAGGACTGCAATAATTATATTTATTACTCCCGACATTATCAATATAACATGCATTATTACCCTTAAGATGCAGTTATTATCGGTAGAACTGTAAAAATTATACTTATTGCTTTTATTATTATCAATATAACATGCTTTATTATCCATATTATTCAGTTATTATCGCTGGAACTATAAAAAATATACTTATTACTTTTATTATTATCAATATAACATGCATTATTACCCATATCATGCAGTTATTATCGCTAGAGCTATAATAAATATACTTATTACTTTTATTATTATCAATATAACATTTATTATTACCAATATTTTACTATTATTACCGCCAGAACTATAATAATTATACTCATTACACCCGATGTTATCAATATAACATGCACTATTACCCATATAATACTGTTATTGTCGCTAGAACTGTATTAATTATACTTATTTCTTTTATTATTATCAATATAACATGCATTATTACCCATATTATGCAGTTATTATCGTTAGTGCTATAATAAATATACTTATTACTTTTATTTTTATCAATATAACATGCATTATTACCCATATTTTATTATTATTATCGCCAGAAGTATAATAATTATACTTATTACTCCGGATGTTATCAATATAACATGCATTATTACCCATATAATACACTTTCTATCGCTAGAACTGTAATAATTATACCCATTACTCCCGATATTATCAATATAACATGCACTATTACCCATATAATACAGTTATTGTCGCTAGAACTGTATTAATTATACTTATTTCTTTTATTATTATCAATATAACATGCATTATTACCCATATTATGCAGTTATTATCGCTAGAGCTATAATAAATATACTTATTACTTTTATTATTATCAATATATCATGCATTATTACCCATATTTTGCTATTATTATCGCTAGGACTGCAATGATTATATTTATTACTCCCGACATTATCAATGTAACATGCATTATTAGCCATAAGATGCAGTTATTATCGCTAGAACTGTAACAAATATACTTATTACTTTTATTATTATCAATATAACATGCATTACTACCCATATAATACACTTTCTATCGCTAGAACTGTAATAATTATACTTATAACATTTATTATTATCAATATAACATGCATTATTACCCATATTATGCAGTTATTATCGATAGAGCTATAATAAATATACCTATTACTTTTATTATTATCAATATAACATGCATTATTACCCATATTATGCAGTTATTATCGATAGAGATATAATAAATATACTTATTACTTTTATTATTATCAATATAACATGCATTATTACCCATATTATGCAGTTATTATCGCTAGAGCTATAATAAATATACTTATTACTTTTATTATTATCACTATGACATGCATTATTACCAATATTTTACTATTATTATCGCCAGAACTATAATAATTATACTTATTACACCCGATGTTATCAATATAACATTCACTATTACCCATATAATACAGTTATTGTCGCTAGAACTGTATTAATTATACTTATTTCTTTTATTATCATCAATATAACATGCATTATTACCCATATTATGCAGTTATTATCGCTAGAGCTATAATAAATATACTTATTAATTTTATTATTATCAATATATCATGCATTATTACCCATATTTTATTATTATTATCGCCAGAAGTATAATAATTATACTTATTACTCCCGATGTTATCAATATAACATGCATTATTACCCATATAATACACTTTCTATCGCTAGAACTGTAATAATTAAACTTATTACTTTTATTATTATCAATATAACATGCATTATTACCCATATTATGCAGTTATTATCGCTTGAACTATAATAAATATACTTATTACTTTTATTATTATCAATATAACATGCATTATTACCCATATTATGCAGTTATTATCGCTAGAGCTATAATAAATATACTTATTACTTTTATTATTATCAATATATCATGCATTATTACCCATATTTTGCTATTATTATCGCTAGGACTGCAATGATTATATTTATTACTCCCGACATTATCAATGTAACATGCATTATTACCCATAAGATGCAGTTATTATCGCTAGAACTGTAACAAATATACTTATTACTTTTATTATTATCAATATAACATGCATTATTACCCATATAATACACTTTCTATCGCTAGAACTGTAATAATTATACTTATTACTTTTATTATTATCAATATAACATGCATTATTACCCATATTATGCAGTTATTATCGCTTGAACTATAATAAATATACTTATTACTTTTAATATTATCAATATAACATGCATTATTACCCATATTATGCAGTTATTATCGATAGAGCTATAATAAATATATTTATTACTCTTATTATTATCAATATAACATGCATTATTACCCATATTATGCAGTTTTTATCGCTAGAGCTATAATAAATATACTTATTACTTTTATTATTATCAATATAACATGCATTATTACCAATATTTTACTATCATCATCGCCAGAACTATAATAATTATACTCATTACTCCCGATGTTATCAATATAACATGCACTATTACCCATATAATACAGTTATTGTCGCTAGAACTGTACTAATTATACATATTTCTTTTATTATTATCAATATAACATGCATTATTACCCATATTATGCAGTTATTATCGCTAGAACTATAATAGATATACTTATTACTTTTATTATTATCAATATATCATGCATTATTACCCATATTTTGCTATCATTATGGCTAGGACTGCAATGATTATATTTATTACTCCCGACATTATCAATGTAACATGTATTATTACCCATAAGATGCAGTTATTATCGCTAGAACTGTAACAAATATACTTATTACTTTTATTATTATCAATATAACATGCATTATTACCCATATAATACACTTTCTATCGCTAGAACTGTAATAATTATACTTATTACTTTTATTATTATCTATATAACATGCATTATTACCCATATTATGCAGTTATTATCGCTTGAACTATAATAAATATACTTATTACTTTTAATATTATCAATATAACATGCAATATTACCCATATTATGCAGTTATTATCGATAGAGCTATAATAAATATATTTATTACTTTTATTATTATCAATATAACATGCATTATTACCCATATTATGCAGTTTTTATCGCTAGAGCTATAATAAATATACTTATTACTTTTATTATTATCAATATAACATGCATTATTACCAATATTTTACTATCATCATCGCCAGAACTATAATAATTATACTCATTACTCCCGATGTTATCAATATAACATGCACTATTACCCATATAATACAGTTATTGTCGCTAGAACTGTACTAATTATACATATTTCTTTTATTATTATCAATATAACATGCATTATTACCCATATTATGCAGTTATTATCGCTAGAACTATAATAGATATACTTATTACTTTTATTATTATCAATATATCATGCATTATTACCCATATTTTGCTATCATTATGGCTAGGACTGCAATAATTATATTTATTACTCCCGACATTATCAATATAACATGCATTATTACCCTTAAGATGCAGTTATTATCGCTAGAACTGTAAAAATTATACTTATTACTTTTATTATTATCAATATAACATGCATTATTACCCATATTATTCAGTTATTATCGCTGGAACTATAAAAAATATACTTATTACATTTATTATTATCAATACAACGTGTATTATTACCCATATTATGCAGGTATTATGGCTAGAACTGTAATAATTATTTTTATTACTTTTAATATTATCAAAATAGCATGCATTATTACCCATATTATGCAGTTATTATCGCTAGAGCTATAATAAATATACTTATTACTTTTATTATTATCAATATAACATGCATTATTACCAATATTTTACTATTATCATCGCCAGAACTATAATAATTATACTTATTACTCCCGATGTTATCAATATAACATGCACTATTACCCATATAATACAGTCATTGTCGCTAGAACTGTATTAATTATACTCATTTCTTTTATTATTATCAATATATCATGCATTATTACCCATATTTTGCTATTATTATCGCTAGGACTGCAATAACTATACTTATTACTCCCGATATTATCAATACAACATGCATTATTACCCATATAATAGAGTTATTATCGCTAGAACTGTAATAATTATACTTATTGCTTTTATTATCATCAATGTGGCATGCATTATTACCCATATTATGCAGTTATTATCGCTAGAACTATAATAAATATACTTATTACTTTCATTATTATCAATATAACACGCATTATTACCCATATTTTGCTATCATTATCGCTAGGACTGCAATAATTATATTTATTACTCCTGACATTATCAATATAACATGCATTATTACCCTTAAGATGCAGTTATTATCGCTAGAACTGTAAAAATTATACTTATTACTTTTATTATTATCAATATAACATGCATTATTACCCATATTATGCAGTGATTATCGCTGGAGCTATAATAAATATACTTATTACTTTTATTATTATCAATATAACATGCATTATTACCAATATTTTACTATTATTATCGCCAGAACTATAATAATTATACTTATTACTCCCGATGTTATCAATATAACATGCACTATTACCCATATAATACAGTTATTTTCGCTAGAACTGTAATAATTGTACTTATTACTTTTATTGTTATCAATATAACATGCATTATTACCCATATTTTACTATTATTATCGCCAGAAGTATAATAATTATACTTATTACTTCGGATATTATCAATATAACATGCATCATTACCCATATAATACACTTTCTATCGCTAGAACTGTAATAATTATACTTATTACTTTTATTATTATCAATATAACATGCATTATTACCCATATTATGCAGTTATTATCGCTAGAACTATAATAAATATACTTATTACTTTTATTATTATCAGTATATCATGCATTATTACCCATATTTTGCTATTATTATCGCTAGAACTGCAATAATTATATTTATTACTCCCGACATTATCAATATAACATGCATTATTACCCATAAGATGCAGTTATTATCGCTAGAGGTATAATAAATATACTTATTACTTTTATTATTATCAATATATCATGCATTATTACCCACATTTTGCTATTATTATCGCTAGAACTGCAATAATTATATTTATTACTCCCGACATTATCAATATAACATGCATTATTACCCATAAGATGCAGTTATTATCGCTAGATCTGTAATAAATATACATATTACTTTTATTATTATCAATATAACATGCATTATTACCCATATAATACACTTTCTATCGCTGGAACTGTAATAATTATACTTATTACATTTATTATTATCAATATAACATGCATTATTACCCATATTATGCAGTTATTATCGCCAGAACTGTAATAATTATACTTATTACTCCCGATATTATCAATATAACATGCACTATTACCCATATAATACAGTTATTTTCGCTAGAACTGTAATAATTGTACTTATTACTTTTATTTTTATCAATATAACATTCATTATTACCCATATTTTACTATTATTATCGCCAGAAGTATAATAATTATACTTATTACTCCGGATGTTAGCAATATAACATGCATTATTACCCATATAATACACTTTCTATCGCTAGAACTGTAATAATTATACCCATTACTCCCGATATTATCAATATAACATGCACTATTACCCATATAATACAGTTATTATCGCTAGAACTGTAATAATTATACTTATTACTTTTATTATTATGAATATAACATGCGTTATTACCCATATTATGCAGTCATTATCGCTAGAACTATAATAAATATACTTATTACTTCTATTATTATCAATATATCATGTATTATTGCCCATATTTTGCTATCATTATCGCTAGGACTGCAATAATTATATTTATTACTCCCGACATTATCAATATAACATGCATTATTACCCATAAGATGCAGTTATTATCGCTAGATCAGTAATAAATATACATATTACTTTTATTATTATCAATATAACATGCATTATTACCCATATAATACACTTTCTATCGCTGGAACTGTAATAATTATACTTATTACATTTATTATTATCAATATAACATGCATTATTACCCATATTATGCAGTTATTATCGCCAGAACTGTAATAACTATACTTATTACTCCCGATATTATCAATATAACATGCACTATTACCCACATAATACAGTTATTTTCGCTAGAACTGTAATAATTGTACTTATTACTTTTATTTTTATCAATATAACATTCATTATTACCCATATTTTAGTATTATTATCGCCAGAAGTATAATAATTATACTTATTACTCCGGATGTTATCAATATAACATGCATTATTACCCTTAAGATGCAGTTATTATCGCTAGAACTATAAAAATTATACTTATTACATTTATTATTATCAATATAACATGCATTATTACCCATATTATGCAGTTATTATCGCTAGAACTGTAATAATTATACTTATTACTCCCATTATTATCAATATAACATGCACTATTACCCATATTATGCAGTTATTATCGCTAGAACTGTAATAATTATACTTATTACTTTTATTATCATCAATATAGCATGCATTATTATCCACATTATTTAGTTATTATCGCTAGAACTATAATAATTATACTTATTACTTTTATTATCATCAATATAGCATGCATTATTATCCACATTATGTAGTTATTATCGCTAGAACTATAAAAAATATACTTATTACATTTATTATTATCAATATAACATGCATTATTACCCATATTATGCAGTTATTATCGCTAGAACTGTAATAATTATACTTATTACTCCCATTATTATCAATATAACATGCACTATTACCCATATAATACAGTTATTTTCGCTAGAACTGTAATAATTGTACTTATTACTTTTATTGTTATCAATATAACATGCATTATTACCCATATTTTACTATTATTATCGCCAGAAGTATAATAATTATACTTATTACTTCGGATATTATCAATATAACATGCATCATTACCCATATAATACACTTTCTATCGCTAGAACTGTAATAATTATACTTATTACTTTTATTATTATCAATATAACATGCATTATTACCCATATTATGCAGTTATTATCGCTAGAACTATAATAAATATACTTATTACTTTTATTATTATCAGTATATCATGCATTATTACCCATATTTTGCTATTATTATCGCTAGAACTGCAATAATTATATTTATTACTCCCGACATTATCAATATAACATGCATTATTACCCATAAGATGCAGTTATTATCGCTAGAGGTATAATAAATATACTTATTACTTTTATTATTATCAATATATCATGCATTATTACCCACATTTTGCTATTATTATCGCTAGAACTGCAATAATTATATTTATTACTCCCGACATTATCAATATAACATGCATTATTACCCATAAGATGCAGTTATTATCGCTAGATCTGTAATAAATATACATATTACTTTTATTATTATCAATATAACATGCATTATTACCCATATAATACACTTTCTATCGCTGGAACTGTAATAATTATACTTATTACATTTATTATTATCAATATAACATGCATTATTACCCATATTATGCAGTTATTATCGCCAGAACTGTAATAATTATACTTATTACTCCCGATATTATCAATATAACATGCACTATTACCCATATAATACAGTTATTTTCGCTAGAACTGTAATAATTGTACTTATTACTTTTATTTTTATCAATATAACATTCATTATTACCCATATTTTACTATTATTATCGCCAGAAGTATAATAATTATACTTATTACTCCGGATGTTATTAATATAACATGCATTATTACCCATATAATACACTTTCTATCGCTAGAACTGTAATAATTATACCCATTACTCCCGATATTATCAATATAACATGCACTATTACCCATATAATACAGTTATTATCGCTAGAACTGTAATAATTATACTTATTACTTTTATTATTATGAATATAACATGCGTTATTACCCATATTATGCAGTCATTATCGCTAGAACTATAATAAATATACTTATTACTTCTATTATTATCAATATATCATGTATTATTGCCCATATTTTGCTATCATTATCGCTAGGACTGCAATAATTATATTTATTACTCCCGACATTATCAATATAACATGCATTATTACCCATAAGATGCAGTTATTATCGCTAGATCAGTAATAAATATACATATTACTTTTATTATTATCAATATAACATGCATTAATACCCATATAATACACTTTCTATCGCTGGAACTGTAATAATTATACTTATTACATTTATTATTATCAATATTACATGCATTATATCCCATATTATGCAGTTATTATCGCCAGAACTGTAATAACTATACTTATTACTCCCGATATTATCAATATAACATGCACTATTACCCACATAATACAGTTATTTTCGCTAGAACTGTAATAATTGTACTTATTACTTTTATTTTTATCAATATAACATTCATTATTACCCATATTTTAGTATTATTATGGCCAGAAGTATAATAATTATACTTATTACTCCGGATGTTATCAATATAACATGCATTATTACCCTTAAGATGCAGTTATTATCGCTAGAACTATAAAAATTATACTTATTACTTTTATTATTATCAATATAACATGCATTATTAACCATATTATTCAGTTATTATCGCTAGAACTATAATAAATATACTTATTACTTTTATTATTATCAATATAACATTTATTATTACCAATATTTTACTATTATTACCGCCAGAACTATAATAATTATACTCATTACACCCGATGTTATCAATATAACATGCACTATTACCCATATAATACAGTTATTGTCGCTAGAACTGTATTAATTATACTTATTTCTTTTATTATTATCAATATAACATGCATTATTACCCATATTATGCAGTTATTATCGCTAGATCTGTAATAAATATGCATATTACTTTTATTATTATCAATATAACATGCATTATTACCCATATAATACACTTTCCATCGCTAGAACTGTAATAATTATACCCATTACTCCCGATATTATCAATATAACATGCACTATTACCCATATAATACAGTTATTATCGCTAGAACTGTAATAATTATACTTATTACTTTTATTATTATGAATATAACATGCATTATTACCCATATTATGCAGTTATTATTGCTAGAACTATAATAAATATACTTATTACTTTTATTATTATCAATATAACATGCATTATTACCCATATTATTCAGTTATTATCGCTGGAACTATAAAAAATATACTTATTACATTTATTATTATCAATACAACGTGTATTATTACCCATATTATGCAGGTATTATGGCTAGAACTGTAATAATTATTTTTATTACTTTTACTATTATCAAAATAGCATGCATTATTGCCCATATTATGCAGTTATTATCGCTAGAGCTATAATAAATATACTTATTACTTTTATTATTATCAATATAACATGCATTATTACCAATATTTTACTATCATCATCGCCAGAACTATAATAATTATACTTATTACTCCCGATGTTATCAATATAACATGCACTATTACCCATATAATACAGTTATTGTCGCTAGAACTGTACTAATTATACATATTTCTTTTATTATTATCAATATAACATGCATTATTACCCATATTATGCAGTTATTATCGCTAGAACTATAATAGATATACTTATTACTTTTATTATTATCAATATATCATGCATTATTACCCATATTTTGCTATCATTATGGCTAGGACTGCAATAATTATATTTATTACTCCCGACATTATCAATATAACATGCACTATTACCCATATAATACAGTTATTGTCGCTAGAACTGTATTAATTATACTTATTTCTTTTATTATTATCAATATAACATGCATTATTACCCATATTATGCAGTTATTATCGCTAGATCTGTAATAAATATGCATATTACTTTTATTATTATCAATATAACATGCATTGTTACCCATATAATACACTTTCCATCGCTAGAACTGTAATAATTATACCCATTACTCCCGATATTATCAATATAACATGCACTATTACCCATATAATACAGTTATTATCGCTAGAACTGTAATAATTATACTTATTACTTTTATTATTATGAATATAACATGCATTATTACCCATATTATGCAGTTATTATTGCTAGAACTATAATAAATATACTTATTACTTTTATTATTATCAATATAACATGCATTATTACCCATATTATTCAGTTATTATCGCTGGAACTATAAAAAATATACTTATTACATTTATTATTATCAATACAACGTGTATTATTACCCATATTATGCAGGTATTATGGCTAGAACTGTAATAATTATTTTTATTACTTTTACTATTATCAAAATAGCATGCATTATTGCCCATATTATGCAGTTATTATCGCTAGAGCTATAATAAATATACTTATTACTTTTATTATTATCAATATAACATGCATTATTACCAATATTTTACTATCATCATCGCCAGAACTATAATAATTATACTTATTACTCCCGATGTTATCAATATAACATGCACTATTACCCATATAATACAGTTATTGTCGCTAGAACTGTACTAATTATACATATTTCTTTTATTATTATCAATATAACATGCATTATTACCCATATTATGCAGTTATTATCGCTAGAACTATAATAGATATACTTATTACTTTTATTATTATCAATATATCATGCATTATTACCCATATTTTGCTATCATTATGGCTAGGACTGCAATAATTATATTTATTACTCCCGACATTATCAATATAACATGCATTATTACCCTTAAGATGCAGTTATTATCGCTAGAACTGTAAAAATTATACTTATTACTTTTATTATTATCAATATAACATGCATTATTACCCATATTATTCAGTTATTATCGCTGGAACTATAAAAAATATACTTATTACATTTATTATTATCAATACAACGTGTATTATTACCCATATTATGCAGGTATTATGGCTAGAACTGTAATAATTATTTTTATTGCTTTTACTATTATCAAAATAGCATGCATTATTACCCATATTATGCAGTTATTATCGCTAGAGCTATAATAAATATACTTATTACTTTTATTATTATCAATATAACATGCATTATTACCAATATTTTACTATTATCATCGCCAGAACTATAATAATTATACTTATTACTCCCGATGTTATCAATATAACATGCACTATTACCCATATAATACACTTTCTATCGCTAGAACTGTAATAATTATACTTACTACTTTTATTATTATCAATATAACATGCATTATTACCCATATTATGCAGTTATTATCGCTTGAACTATAATAAATATACTTATTACTTTTATTATTATCAATATAACATGCATTATTACCCATATTATGCAGTTATTATCGCTAGAGCTATAATAAATATACTTATTACTTTTATTATTATCAATATATCATGCATTATTACCCATATTTTGCTATTATTATCGCTAGGACTGCAATGATTATATTTATTACTCCCGACATTATCAATGTAACATGCATTATTACCCATAAGATGCAGTTATTATCGCTAGAACTGTAACAAATATACTTATTACTTTTATTATTATCAATATAACATGCATTATTACCCATATAATACACTTTCTATCGCTAGAACTGTAATAATTATACTTATTACTTTTATTATTATCAATATAACATGCATTATTACCCATATTATGCAGTTATTATCGCTTGAACTATAATAAATATACTTATTACTTTTAATATTATCAATATAACATGCATTATTACCCATATTATGCAGTTATTATCGATAGAGCTATAATAAATATATTTATTACTTTTATTATTATCAATATAACATGCATTATTACCCATATTATGCAGTTTTTATCGCTAGAGCTATAATAAATATACTTATTACTTTTATTATTATCAATATAACATGCATTATTACCAATATTTTACTATCATCATCGCCAGAACTATAATAATTATACTCATTACTCCCGATGTTATCAATATAACATGCACTATTACCCATATAATACAGTTATTGTCGCTAGAACTGTACTAATTATACATATTTCTTTTATTATTATCAATATAACATGCATTATTACCCATATTATGCAGTTATTATCGCTAGAACTATAATAGATCTACTTATTACTTTTATTATTATCAATATATCATGCATTATTACCCATATTTTGCTATCATTATGGCTAGGACTGCAATGATTATATTTATTACTCCCGACATTATCAATGTAACATGCATTATTACCCATAAGATGCAGTTATTATCGCTAGAACTGTAAAAATTATACTTATTACTTTTATTATTATCAATATAACATGCATTATTACCCATATTATTCAGTTATTATCGCTGGAACTATAAAAAATATACTTATTACATTTATTATTATCAATACAACGTGTATTATTACCCATATTATGCAGGTATTATGGCTAGAACTGTAATAATTATTTTTATTACTTTTACTATTATCAAAATAGCATGCATTATTACCCATATTATGCAGTTATTATCGCTAGAGCTATAATAAATATACTTATTACTTTTATTATTATCAATATAACATGCATTATTACCAATATTTTACTATTATCATCGCCAGAACTATAATAATTATACTTATTACTCCCGATGTTATCAATATAACATGCACTATTACCCATATAATACAGTCATTGTCGCTAGAACTGTATTAATTATACTCATTTCTTTTATTATTATCAATATATCATGCATTATTACCCATATTTTGCTATTATTATCGCTAGGACTGCAATAACTATACTTATTACTCCCGATATTATCAATACAACATGCATTATTACCCATATAATAAAGTTATTATCGCTAGAACTGTAATAATTATACTTATTGCTTTTATTATCATCAATGTGGCATGCATTATTACCCATATTATGCAGTTATTATCGCTAGAACCATAATAAATATACTTATTACTTTCATTATTATCAATATAACACGCATTATTACCCATATTTTGCTATCATTATCGCTAGGACTGCAATAATTATATTTATTACTCCCGACATTATCAATATAACATGCATTATTACCCTTAAGATGCAGTTATTATCGCTAGAACTGTAAAAATTATACTTATTACTTTTATTATTATCAATATAACATGCATTATTACCCATATTATGCAGTGATTATCGCTGGAGCTATAATAAATATACTTATTACTTTTATTATTATCAATATAACATGCATTATTACCAATATTTTACTATTATTATCGCCAGAACTATAATAATTATACTTATTACTCCCGATGTTATCAATATAACATGCACTATTACCCATATAATACAGTTACTGTCGCTAGAACTGTATTAATTATACTTATTTCTTTTATTATTATCAATATAAGATGCATTATTACCCATATTATGCAGTTATTATCGCTAGAGCTATAATAAATATACTTATTACTTTTATTATTATCAATATATCATGCATTATTACTCATATTTTGCTATTATTATCGCTAGAACTGCAATAATTATATTTATTACTCCCGACATTATCAATATAACATGCATTATTACCCATAAGATGCAGTTATTATCGCTAGATCTGTAATAAATATACATATTACTTTTATTATTATCAATATAACATGCATTACTACCCATATAATACACTTTCTATCGCTAGAACTGTAATAATTATACTTATAACATTTATTATTATTAATATAACATGCATTATTACCCATATTATGCAGTTATTATCGCTAGAACTGTAATAATTATACTTATTACTTTTATTTTTATCAATATAACATGCATTATTACCCATATTTTACTATTATTATCGCCAGAAGTATAATAATTATACCCATTACTCCCGATATTATCAATATAACATGCACTATTACCCATATAATACAGTTATTGTCGCTAGAACTGTAATAATTATACTTATTACTTTTATTATTATCAATATATCATGCATTATTGCCCATATTTTGATATCATTATCGCTAGGACTGCAATAATTATATTTATTACTCCCGACATTATCAATATAACATGCATTATTACCCTTAAGATGCAGTTATTATCGCTAGAACTGTAAAAATTATACTTATTGCTTTTATTATTATCAATATAACATGCTTTATTATCCATATTATTCAGTTATTATCGCTGGAACTATAAAAAATATACTTATTACTTTTATTATTATCAATATAACATGCATTATTACCCATATCATGCAGTTATTATCGCTAGAGCTATAATAAATATACTTATTACTTTTATTATTATCAATATATCATGCATTATTACCCATATTTTGCTATTATTATCGCTAGGACTGCAATGATTATATTTATTACTCCCGACATTATCAATGTAACATGCATTATTACCCATAAGATGCAGTTATTATCGCTAGAACTGTAACAAATATACTTATTACTTTCATTATTATCAATATAACATGCATTATTACCCATATAATACACTTTCTATCGCTAGAACTGTAATAATTATACTTATTACTTTTATTATTATCAATATAACATGCATTATTACCCATATTATGCAGTTATTATCGCTTGAACTATAATAAATATACTTATTACTTTTAATATTATCAATATAACATGCATTATTACCCATATTATGCAGTTATTATCGATAGAGCTATAATAAATATATTTATTACTTTTATTATTATCAATATAACATGCATTATTACCCATATTATGCAGTTTTTATCGCTAGAGCTATAATAAATATACTTATTACTTTTATTATTATCAATATAACATGCATTATTACCAATATTTTACCATCATCATCGCCAGAACTATAATAATTATACTCATTACTCCCGATGTTATCAATATAACATGCACTATTACCCATATAATACAGTTATTGTCGCTAGAACTGTACTAATTATACATATTTCTTTTATTATTATCAATATAACATGCATTATTACCCATATTATGCAGTTATTATCGCTAGAACTATAATAGATCTACTTATTACTTTTATTATTATCAATATATCATGCATTATTACCCATATTTTGCTATCATTATGGCTAGGACTGCAATGATTATATTTATTACTCCCGACATTATCAATGTAACATGCATTATTACCCATAAGATGCAGTTATTATCGCTAGAACTGTAAAAATTATACTTATTACTTTTATTATTATCAATATAACATGCATTATTACCCATATTATTCAGTTATTATCGCTGGAACTATAAAAAATATACTTATTACATTTATTATTATCAATACAACGTGTATTATTACCCATATTATGCAGGTATTATGGCTAGAACTGTAATAATTATTTTCATTACTTTTACTATTATCAAAATAGCATGCATTATTACCCATATTATGCAGTTATTATCGCTAGAGCTATAATAAATATACTTATTACTTTTATTATTATCAATATAACATGCATTATTACCAATATTTTACTATTATCATCGCCAGAACTATAATAATTATACTTATTACTCCCGATGTTATCAATATAACATGCACTATTACCCATATAATACAGTCATTGTCGCTAGAACTGTATTAATTATACTCATTTCTTTTATTATTATCAATATATCATGCATTATTACCCATATTTTGCTATTATTATCGCTAGGACTGCAATAACTATACTTATTACTCCCGATATTATCAATACAACATGCATTATTACCCATATAATAAAGTTATTATCGCTAGAACTGTAAAAATTATACTTATTACTTTTATTATTATCAATATAACATGCATTATTACCCATATTATGCAGTGATTATCGCTGGAGCTATAATAAATATACTTATTACTTTTATTATTATCAATATAACATGCATTATTACCAATATTTTACTATTATTATCGCCAGAACTATAATAATTATACTTATTACTCCCGATGTTATCAATATAACATGCACTATTACCCATATAATACAGTTATTGTCGCTAGAACTGTATTAATTATACTTATTTCTTTTATTATTATCAATATAAGATGCATTATTACCCATATTATGCAGTTATTATCGCTAGAGCTATAATAAATATACTTATTACTTTTATTATTATCAATATATCATGCATTATTACTCATATTTTGCTATTATTATCGCTAGAACTGCAATAATTATATTTATTACTCCCGACATTATCAATATAACATGCATTATTACCCATAAGATGCAGTTATTATCGCTAGATCTGTAATAAATATACATATTACTTTTATTATTATCAATATAACATGCATTACTACCCATATAATACACTTTCTATCGCTAGAACTGTAATAATTATACTTATAACATTTATTATTATTAATATAACATGCATTATTACCCATATTATGCAGTTATTATCGCTAGAACTGTAATAATTATACTTATTACTTTTATTTTTATCAATATAACATGCATTATTACCCATATTTTACTATTATTATCGCCAGAAGTATAATAATTGTACCCATTACTCCCGATATTATCAATATAACATGCACTATTACCCATATAATACAGTTATTGTCGCTAGAACTGTAATAATTATACTTATTACTTTTATTATTATCAATATATCATGCATTATTGCCCATATTTTGATATCATTATCGCTAGGACTGCAATAATTATATTTATTACTCCCGACATTATCAATATAACATGCATTATTACCCTTAAGATGCAGTTATTATCGCTAGAACTGTAAAAATTATACTTATTGCTTTTATTATTATCAATATAACATGCTTTATTATCCATATTATTCAGTTATTATCGCTGGAACTATAAAAAATATACTTATTACTTTTATTATTATCAATATAACATGCATTATTACCCATATCATGCAGTTATTATCGCTAGAGCTATAATAAATATACTTATTACTTTTATTATTATCAATATAACATTTATTATTACCAATATTTTACTATTATTACCGCCAGAACTATAATAATTATACTCATTACACCCGATGTTATCAATATAACATGCACTATTACCCATATAATACTGTTATTGTCGCTAGAACTGTATTAATTATACTTATTTCTTTTATTATTATCAATATAACATGCATTATTACCCATATTATGCAGTTATTATCGTTAGTGCTATAATAAATATACTTATTACTTTTATTTTTATCAATATAACATGCATTATTACCCATATTTTATTATTATTATCGCCAGAAGTATAATAATTATACTTATTACTCCGGATGTTATCAATATAACATGCATTATTACCCATATAATACACTTTCTATCGCTAGAACTGTAATAATTATACCCATTACTCCCGATATTATCAATATAACATGCACTATTACCCATATAATACAGTTATTGTCGCTAGAACTGTATTAATTATACTTATTTCTTTTATTATTATCAATATAACATGCATTATTACCCATATTATGCAGTTATTATCGCTAGAGCTATAATAAATATACTTATTACTTTTATTATTATCAATATATCATGCATTATTACCCATATTTTGCTATTATTATCGCTAGGACTGCAATGATTATATTTATTACTCCCGACATTATCAATGTAACATGCATTATTAGCCATAAGATGCAGTTATTATCGCTAGAACTGTAACAAATATACTTATTACTTTTATTATTATCAATATAACATGCATTACTACCCATATAATACACTTTCTATCGCTAGAACTGTAATAATTATACTTATAACATTTATTATTATCAATATAACATGCATTATTACCCATATTATGCAGTTATTATCGATAGAGCTATAATAAATATACCTATTACTTTTATTATTATCAATATAACATGCATTATTACCCATATTATGCAGTTATTATCGATAGAGATATAATAAATATACTTATTACTTTTATTATTATCAATATAACATGCATTATTACCCATATTATGCAGTTATTATCGCTAGAGCTATAATAAATATACTTATTACTTTTATTATTATCACTATGACATGCATTATTACCAATATTTTACTATTATTATCGCCAGAACTATAATAATTATACTTATTACACCCGATGTTATCAATATAACATTCACTATTACCCATATAATACAGTTATTGTCGCTAGAACTGTATTAATTATACTTATTTCTTTTATTATCATCAATATAACATGCATTATTACCCATATTATGCAGTTATTATCGCTAGAGCTATAATAAATATACTTATTAATTTTATTATTATCAATATATCATGCATTATTACCCATATTTTATTATTATTATCGCCAGAAGTATAATAATTATACTTATTACTCCCGATGTTATCAATATAACATGCATTATTACCCATATAATACACTTTCTATCGCTAGAACTGTAATAATTAAACTTATTACTTTTATTATTATCAATATAACATGCATTATTACCCATATTATGCAGTTATTATCGCTTGAACTATAATAAATATACTTATTACTTTTATTATTATCAATATAACATGCATTATTACCCATATTATGCAGTTATTATCGCTAGAGCTATAATAAATATACTTATTACTTTTATTATTATCAATATATCATGCATTATTACCCATATTTTGCTATTATTATCGCTAGGACTGCAATGATTATATTTATTACTCCCGACATTATCAATGTAACATGCATTATTACCCATAAGATGCAGTTATTATCGCTAGAACTGTAACAAATATACTTATTACTTTTATTATTATCAATATAACATGCATTATTACCCATATAATACACTTTCTATCGCTAGAAATGTAATAATTATACTTATTACTTTTATTATTATCAATATAACATGCATTATTACCCATATTATGCAGTTATTATCGCTTGAACTATAATAAATATACTTATTACTTTTAATATTATCAATATAACATGCATTATTACCCATATTATGCAGTTATTATCGATAGAGCTATAATAAATATATTTATTACTCTTATTATTATCAATATAACATGCATTATTACCCATATTATGCAGTTTTTATCGCTAGAGCTATAATAAATATACTTATTACTTTTATTATTATCAATATAACATGCATTATTACCAATATTTTACTATCATCATCGCCAGAACTATAATAATTATACTCATTACTCCCGATGTTATCAATATAACATGCACTATTACCCATATAATACAGTTATTGTCGCTAGAACTGTACTAATTATACATATTTCTTTTATTATTATCAATATAACATGCATTATTACCCATATTATGCAGTTATTATCGCTAGAACTATAATAGATATACTTATTACTTTTATTATTATCAATATATCATGCATTATTACCCATATTTTGCTATCATTATGGCTAGGACTGCAATGATTATATTTATTACTCCCGACATTATCAATGTAACATGTATTATTACCCATAAGATGCAGTTATTATCGCTAGAACTGTAACAAATATACTTATTACTTTTATTATTATCAATATAACATGCATTATTACCCATATAATACACTTTCTATCGCTAGAACTGTAATAATTATACTTATTACTTTTATTATTATCTATATAACATGCATTATTACCCATATTATGCAGTTATTATCGCTTGAACTATAATAAATATACTTATTACTTTTAATATTATCAATATAACATGCAATATTACCCATATTATGCAGTTATTATCGATAGAGCTATAATAAATATATTTATTACTTTTATTATTATCAATATAACATGCATTATTACCCATATTATGCAGTTTTTATCGCTAGAGCTATAATAAATATACTTATTACTTTTATTATTATCAATATAACATGCATTATTACCAATATTTTACTATCATCATCGCCAGAACTATAATAATTATACTCATTACTCCCGATGTTATCAATATAACATGCACTATTACCCATATAATACAGTTATTGTCGCTAGAACTGTACTAATTATACATATTTCTTTTATTATTATCAATATAACATGCATTATTACCCATATTATGCAGTTATTATCGCTAGAACTATAATAGATATACTTATTACTTTTATTATTATCAATATATCATGCATTATTACCCATATTTTGCTATCATTATGGCTAGGACTGCAATAATTATATTTATTACTCCCGACATTATCAATATAACATGCATTATTACCCTTAAGATGCAGTTATTATCGCTAGAACTGTAAAAATTATACTTATTACTTTTATTATTATCAATATAACATGCATTATTACCCATATTATTCAGTTATTATCGCTGGAACTATAAAAAATATACTTATTACATTTATTATTATCAATACAACGTGTATTATTACCCATATTATGCAGGTATTATGGCTAGAACTGTAATAATTATTTTTATTACTTTTAATATTATCAAAATAGCATGCATTATTACCCATATTATGCAGTTATTATCGCTAGAGCTATAATAAATATACTTATTACTTTTATTATTATCAATATAACATGCATTATTACCAATATTTTACTATTATCATCGCCAGAACTATAATAATTATACTTATTACTCCCGATGTTATCAATATAACATGCACTATTACCCATATAATACAGTCATTGTCGCTAGAACTGTATTAATTATACTCATTTCTTTTATTATTATCAATATATCATGCATTATTACCCATATTTTGCTATTATTATCGCTAGGACTGCAATAACTATACTTATTACTCCCGATATTATCAATACAACATGCATTATTACCCATATAATAGAGTTATTATCGCTAGAACTGTAATAATTATACTTATTGCTTTTATTATCATCAATGTGGCATGCATTATTACCCATATTATGCAGTTATTATCGCTAGAACTATAATAAATATACTTATTACTTTCATTATTATCAATATAACACGCATTATTACCCATATTTTGCTATCATTATCGCTAGGACTGCAATAATTATATTTATTACTCCCGACATTATCAATATAACATGCATTATTACCCTTAAGATGCAGTTATTATCGCTAGAACTGTAAAAATTATACTTATTACTTTTATTATTATCAATATAACATGCATTATTACCCATATTATGCAGTGATTATCGCTGGAGCTATAATAAATATACTTATTACTTTTATTATTATCAATATAACATGCATTATTACCAATATTTTACTATTATTATCGCCAGAACTATAATAATTATACTTATTACTCCCGATGTTATCAATATAACATGCACTATTACCCATATAATACAGTTATTGTCGCTAGAACTGTATTAATTATACTTATTTCTTTTATTATTATCAATATAAGATGCATTATTACCCATATTATGCAGTTATTATCGCTAGAGCTATAATAAATATACTTATTACTTTTATTATTATCAATATATCATGCATTATTACTCATATTTTGCTATTATTATCGCTAGAACTGCAATAATTATATTTATTACTCCCGACATTATCAATATAACATGCATTATTACCCATAAGATGCAGTTATTATCGCTAGATCTGTAATAAATATACATATTTCTTTTATTATTATCAATATAACATGCATTACTACCCATATAATACACTTTCTATCGCTAGAACTGTAATAATTATACTTATAACATTTATTATTATCAATATAACATGCATTATTACCCATATTATGCAGTTATTATCGCTAGAACTGTAATAATTATACTTATTACTTTTATTTTTATCAATATAACATGCATTATTACCCATATTTTACTATTATTATCGCCAGAAGTATAATAATTATACCCATTACTCCCGATATTATCAATATAACATGCACTATTACCCATATAATACAGTTATTGTCGCTAGAACTGTAATAATTATACTTATTACTTTTATTATTATCAATATATCATGCATTATTGCCCATATTTTGATATCATTATCGCTAGGACTGCAATAATTATATTTATTACTCCCGACATTATTAATATAACATGCATTATTACCCTTAAGATGCAGTTATTATCGCTAGAACTGTAAAAATTATACTTATTGCTTTTATTATTATCAATATAACATGCTTTATTATCCATATTATTCAGTTATTATCGCTGGAACTATAAAAAATATACTTATTACTTTTATTATTATCAATATAACATGCATTATTACCCATATCATGCAGTTATTATCGCTAGAGCTATAATAAATATACTTATTACTTTTATTATTATCAATATAACATTTATTATTACCAATATTTTACTATTATTACCGCCAGAACTATAATAATTATACTCATTACACCCGATGTTATCAATATAACATGCACTATTACCCATATAATACAGTTATTGTCGCTAGAACTGTATTAATTATACTTATTTCTATTATTATTATCAATATAACATGCATTATTACCCATATTATGCAGTTATTATCGTTAGTGCTATACAAAATATACTTATTACTTTTATTTTTATCAATATAACATGCATTATTACCCATATTTTATTATTATTATCGCCAGAAGTATAATAATTATACTTATTACTCCGGATGTTATCAATATAACATGCATTATTACCCATATAATACACTTTCTATCGCTAGAACTGTAATAATTATACCCATTACTCCCGATATTATCAATATAACATGCACTATTACCCATATAATACAGTTATTGTCGCTAGAACTGTATTAATTATACTTATTTCTTTTATTATTATCAATATAACATGCATTATTACCCATATTATGCAGTTATTATCGCTAGAGCTATAATAAATATACTTATTACTTTTATTATTATCAATATATCATGCATTATTACCCATATTTTGCTATTATTATCGCTAGGACTGCAATGATTATATTTATTACTCCCGACATTATCAATGTAACATGCATTATTAGCCATTAAATGCAGTTATTATCGCTAGAACTGTAACAAATATACTTATTACTTTTATTATTATCAATATAACATGCATTACTACCCATATAATACACTTTCTATCGCTAGAACTGTAATAATTATACTTATAACATTTATTATTATCAATATAACATGCATTATTACCCATATTATGCAGTTATTATCGATAGAGCTATAATAAATATACCTATTACTTTTATTATTATCAATATAACATGCATTATTACCCATATTATGCAGTTATTATCGATAGAGATATAATAAATATACTTATTACTTTTATTATTATCAATATAACATGCATTATTACCCATATTATGCAGTTATTATCGCTAGAGCTATAATAAATATACTTATTACTTTTATTATTATCAATATGACATGCATTATTACCAATATTTTACTATTATTATCGCCAGAACTATAATAATTATACTTATTACACCCGATGTTATCAATATAACATTCACTATTACCCATATAATACAGTTATTGTCGCTAGAACTGTATTAATTATACTTATTTCTTTTATTATCATCAATATAACATGCATTATTACCCATATTATGCAGTTATTATCGCTAGAGCTATAATAAATATACTTATTAATTTTATTATTATCAATATATCATGCATTATTACCCATATTTTGCTATTATTATCGCTAGGACTGCAATGATTATATTTATTACTCCCGACATTATCAATATGACATGCATTATTACCCATAAGATGCAGTTATTATCGTTAGAACTGTAATAAATATACTTATTACTTTTATTATTATCAATATAACATGCATTATTACCCATATTATGCAGTTATTATCGCTAGAGCTATAATAAATATACTTATTACTTTTATTATTATCAAAATATCATGCATTATTACCCATATTTTGCTATTATTATCGCTAGGACTGCAATAACTATACTTATTACTCCCGATATTATCAATATAACATGCACTATTACCTATATAATACAGTTATTGTCGCTAGAACTGTATTAATTATACTTATTTCTTTTATTATTATCAATATAACATGCATTATTACCCATATTATGCAGTTATTATCGCTAGAGCTATAATGAATATACTTATTACTTTCATTATTATCAATATAACATGCATTATTACCCATATAATACAGTTATTACCGCTAGAACTGTATTAATTATACTTATTTCTTTTATTATTATCAATATAACACGCATTATTACCCATATTATGCAGTTATTATCGCTAGAGCTATAATAAATATACTTATTACTTTTATTATTATCAATGTATCATGCATTATTACCCATATTTTGCTATTATTATCGCTAGGACTGCAATAATTATATTTATTACTCCCGACATTATCAATGTAACATGCATTATTACCCATAAGATGCAGTTATTATCGTTAGAACTGTAATAAATATACTTATTACTTTTATTATTATCAATATAACATGCATTATTGCCCATATAATACACTTTCTATCGCTAGAACTGTAATAATTATACTTATTACTTTTATTATTATCAATATAACATGCATTATTACCCATATTATTCAGTTATTATCGCTAGAACTATAAAAAATATACTTATTACATTTATTATTATCAATACAACATGTATTATTACCCATATTATGCAGGTATTATGGCTGGAACTGTAATAATTATTTTTATTACTTTTATTATTATCAATATAACATGCATTATTAACCATATTATTCAGTTATTATCGCTAGAACTATAATAAATATACTTATTACTTTTATTATTATCAATATAACATGCATTATTACCCATATAATACACTTTCTATCGCTAGAACTGTAATAATTATACTTATTACTTTTATTATTATCAATATAACATGCATTATTACCCATATTATGCAGTTATTATCGCTAGAACTATAATAAATATACTTATTACTTTTATTATTATCAATATAACATGCATTATTACCCATATTATGCAGTTATTATCGCTAGAGCTATAATAAATATACTTATTACTTTTATTATTATCAATATATCATGCATTATTACCCATATTTTGCTATTATTATCGCTAGGACTGCAATGATTATTTTTATTACTCCCGACATTATCAATGTAACATGCATTATTACCCATAAGATGCAGTTATTATCGCTAGAACTGTAATAAATATACTTATTACTTTTATTATTATCAATATAACATGCATGATTACCCATATAATACAGTTATTACCGCTAGAACTGTATTAATTATACTTATTTCTTTTATTATTATCAATATAACACGCATTATTACCCATATTATGCAGTTATTATCGCTAGAACTATAAAAAATATACTTATTACATTTATTATTATCAATAGAGCATGTATTATTACCCATATTATGCAGGTATTATGGCTATAACTGTAATAATTATTTTTATTACTTTTATTATTATCAAAATAACATGCATTATTAAATATATTATTCAGTTATTATCGCTAGAACTATAATAAATATACTTATTACATTTATTATTATCAATATAACATGCATTATTACCCATATTATGCAGTTATTATCGCTAGAGCTATAATAAATATACTTATTACTTTTATTATTATCAATGTATCATGCATTATTACCCATATTTTGCTATTATTATCGCTAGGACTGCAATAATTATATTTATTACTCCCGACATTATCAATGTAACATGCATTATTACCCATAAGATGCAGTTATTATCGTTAGAACTGTAATAAATATACTTATTACTTTTATTATTATCAATATAACATGCATTATTACCCATATAATACACTTTCTATCGCTAGAACTGTAATAATTATACTTATTACTTTTATTATTATCAATATAACATGCATTATTACCCATATTATTCAGTTATTATCGCTAGAACTATAAAAAATATACTTATTACATTTATTATTATCAATACAACATGTATTATTACCCATATTATGCAGGTATTATGGCTGGAACTGTAATAATTATTTTTATTACTTTTATTATTATCAATATAACATGCATTATTAACCATATTATTCAGTTATTATCGCTAGAACTATAATAAATATACTTATTACTTTTATTATTATCAATATAACATGCATTATTACCCATATAATACACTTTCTATCGCTAGAACTGTAATAATTATACTTATTACTTTTATTATTATCAATATAACATGCATTATTACCCATATTATGCAGTTATTATCGCTAGAACTATAATAAATATACTTATTACTTTTATTATTATCAATATAACATGCATTATTACCCATATTATGCAGTTATTATCGCTAGAGCTATAATAAATATACTTATTACTTTTATTATTATCAATATATCATGCATTATTACCCATATTTTGCTATTATTATCGCTAGGACTGCAATGATTATTTTTATTACTCCCGACATTATCAATGTAACATGCATTATTACCCATAAGATGCAGTTATTATCGCTAGAACTGTAATAAATATACTTATTACTTTTATTATTATCAATATAACATGCATGATTACCCATATAATACAGTTATTACCGCTAGAACTGTATTAATTATACTTATTTCTTTTATTATTATCAATATAACACGCATTATTACCCATATTATGCAGTTATTATCGCTAGAACTATAAAAAATATACTTATTACATTTATTATTATCAATAGAGCATGTATTATTACCCATATTATGCAGGTATTATGGCTATAACTGTAATAATTATTTTTATTACTTTTATTATTATCAAAATAACATGCATTATTAAATATATTATTCAGTTATTATCGCTAGAACTATAATAAATATACTTATTACATTTATTATTATCAATATAACATGCATTATTACCCATATTATGCAGTTATTATCGCTAGAACTGTAATAATTATACTTATTACTTTTATTATTATCAATATTACATGCATTATTACCAATATTTTACTATTATTATCGCCAGAACTATAATAATTATACTTATTACTCCCGATGTTATCAATATAACATGCACTATTACCCATATAATACAGTTATTGTCGCTAGAACTGTATTAATTATACTTATTTCTTTTATTATTATCAATATAGCATGCATTATTACCCATATTATGCAGTTATTATCGCAAGAGCTATAATAAATATACTTATTACTTTTATTATTATCAATATAACATGCATGATTACCCATATAATACAGTTATTACCGCTAGAACTGTATTAATTATACTTATTTCTTTTATTATTATCAATATAACACGCATTATTACCCATATTATGCAGTTATTATCGCTAGAACTATAAAAAATATACTTATTACATTTATTATTATCAATAGAGCATGTATTATTACCCATATTATGCAGGTATTATGGCTATAACTGTAATAATTATTTTTATTACTTTTATTATTATCAAAATAACATGCATTATTAAATATATTATTCAGTTATTATCGCTAGAACTAAATTAATATACTTATTACATTTATTATTATCAATATAACATGCATTATTACCCATATTATGCAGTTATTATCGCTAGAACTGTAATAATTATACTTATTACTTTTATTATTATCAATATTACATGCATTATTACCAATATTTTACTATTATTATCGCCAGAACTATAATAATTATACTTATTACTCCCGATGTTATCAATATAACATGCACTATTACCCATATAATACAGTTATTGTCGCTAGAACTGTATTAATTATACTTATTTCTTTTATTATTATCAATATAGCATGCATTATTACCCATATTATGCAGTTATTATCGCTAGAGCTATAATAAATATACTTATTACTTTTATTATTATCAATGTATCATGCATTATTACCCATATTTTGCTATTATTATCGCTAGGACTGCAATAATTATATTTATTACTCCCGACATTATCAATGTAACATGCATTATTACCCATAAGATGCAGTTATTATCGTTAGAACTGTAATAAATATACTTATTACTTTTATTATTATCAATATAACATGCATTATTACCCATATAATACACTTTCTATCGCTAGAACTGTAATAATTATACCCATTACTCCCGATATTATCAATATAACATGCACTATTACCCATATAATACAGTTATTGTCGCTAGAACTGTATTAATTATACTTATTTCTTTTATTATTATCAATATAACATGCATTATTACCCATATTATGCAGTTATTATCGCTAGAGCTATAATAAATATACTTATTACTTTTATTATTATCAATATATCATGCATTATTACCCATATTTTGCTATTATTATCGCTAGGACTGCAATGATTATATTTATTACTCCCGACATTATCAATGTAACATGCATTATTAGCCATTAAATGCAGTTATTATCGCTAGAACTGTAACAAATATACTTATTACTTTTATTATTATCAATATAACATGCATTACTACCCATATAATACACTTTCTATCGCTAGAACTGTAATAATTATACTTATAACATTTATTATTATCAATATAACATGCATTATTACCCATATTATGCAGTTATTATCGATAGAGCTATAATAAATATACCTATTACTTTTATTATTATCAATATAACATGCATTATTACCCATATTATGCAGTTATTATCGATAGAGATATAATAAATATACTTATTACTTTTATTATTATCAATATAACATGCATTATTACCCATATTATGCAGTTATTATCGCTAGAGCTATAATAAATATACTTATTACTTTTATTATTATCAATATGACATGCATTATTACCAATATTTTACTATTATTATCGCCAGAACTATAATAATTATACTTATTACACCCGATGTTATCAATATAACATTCACTATTACCCATATAATACAGTTATTGTCGCTAGAACTGTATTAATTATACTTATTTCTTTTATTATCATCAATATAACATGCATTATTACCCATATTATGCAGTTATTATCGCTAGAGCTATAATAAATATACTTATTAATTTTATTATTATCAATATATCATGCATTATTACCCATATTTTGCTATTATTATCGCTAGGACTGCAATGATTATATTTATTACTCCCGACATTATCAATATGACATGCATTATTACCCATAAGATGCAGTTATTATCGTTAGAACTGTAATAAATATACTTATTACTTTTATTATTATCAATATAACATGCATTATTACCCATATTATGCAGTTATTATCGCTAGAGCTATAATAAATATACTTATTACTTTTATTATTATCAAAATATCATGCATTATTACCCATATTTTGCTATTATTATCGCTAGGACTGCAATAACTATACTTATTACTCCCGATATTATCAATATAACATGCACTATTACCTATATAATACAGTTATTGTCGCTAGAACTGTATTAATTATACTTATTTCTTTTATTATTATCAATATAACATGCATTATTACCCATATTATGCAGTTATTATCGCTAGAGCTATAATGAATATACTTATTACTTTCATTATTATCAATATAACATGCATTATTACCCATATAATACAGTTATTACCGCTAGAACTGTATTAATTATACTTATTTCTTTTATTATTATCAATATAACACGCATTATTACCCATATTATGCAGTTATTATCGCTAGAGCTATAATAAATATACTTATTACTTTTATTATTATCAATGTATCATGCATTATTACCCATATTTTGCTATTATTATCGCTAGGACTGCAATAATTATATTTATTACTCCCGACATTATCAATGTAACATGCATTATTACCCATAAGATGCAGTTATTATCGTTAGAACTGTAATAAATATACTTATTACTTTTATTATTATCAATATAACATGCATTATTGCCCATATAATACACTTTCTATCGCTAGAACTGTAATAATTATACTTATTACTTTTATTATTATCAATATAACATGCATTATTACCCATATTATTCAGTTATTATCGCTAGAACTATAAAAAATATACTTATTACATTTATTATTATCAATACAACATGTATTATTACCCATATCATGCAGGTATTATGGCTGGAACTGTAATAATTATTTTTATTACTTTTATTATTATCAATATAACATGCATTATTAACCATATTATTCAGTTATTATCGCTAGAACTATAATAAATATACTTATTACTTTTATTATTATCAATATAACATGCATTATTACCCATATAATACACTTTCTATCGCTAGAACTGTAATAATTATACTTATTACTTTTATTATTATCAATATAACATGCATTATTACCCATATTATGCAGTTATTATCGCTAGAACTATAATAAATATACTTATTACTTTTATTATTATCAATATAACATGCATTATTACCCATATTATGCAGTTATTATCGCTAGAGCTATAATAAATATACTTATTACTTTTATTATTATCAATATATCATGCATTATTACCCATATTTTGCTATTATTATCGCTAGGACTGCAATGATTATTTTTATTACTCCCGACATTATCAATGTAACATGCATTATTACCCATAAGATGCAGTTATTATCGCTAGAACTGTAATAAATATACTTATTACTTTTATTATTATCAATATAACATGCATGATTACCCATATAATACAGTTATTACCGCTAGAACTGTATTAATTATACTTATTTCTTTTATTATTATCAATATAACACGCATTATTACCCATATTATGCAGTTATTATCGCTAGAACTATAAAAAATATACTTATTACATTTATTATTATCAATAGAGCATGTATTATTACCCATATTATGCAGGTATTATGGCTATAACTGTAATAATTATTTTTATTACTTTTATTATTATCAAAATAACATGCATTATTAAATATATTATTCAGTTATTATCGCTAGAACTATAATAAATATACTTATTACATTTATTATTATCAATATAACATGCATTATTACCCATATTATGCAGTTATTATCGCTAGAACTGTAATAATTATACTTATTACTTTTATTATTATCAATATTACATGCATTATTACCAATATTTTACTATTATTATCGCCAGAACTATAATAATTATACTTATTACTCCCGATGTTATCAATATAACATGCACTATTACCCATATAATACAGTTATTGTCGCTAGAACTGTATTAATTATACTTATTTCTTTTATTATTATCAATATAGCATGCATTATTACCCATATTATGCAGTTATTATCGCAAGAGCTATAATAAATATACTTATTACTTTTATTATTATCAATATAACATGCATGATTACCCATATAATACAGTTATTACCGCTAGAACTGTATTAATTATACTTATTTCGTTTATTATTATCAATATAACACGCATTATTACCCATATTATGCAGTTATTATCGCTAGAACTATAAAAAATATACTTATTACATTTATTATTATCAATAGAGCATGTATTATTACCCATATTATGCAGGTATTATGGCTATAACTGTAATAATTATTTTTATTACTTTTATTATTATCAAAATAACATGCATTATTAAATATATTATTCAGTTATTATCGCTAGAACTATAATAAATATACTTATTACATTTATTATTATCAATATAACATGCATTATTACCCATATTATGCAGTTATTATCGCTAGAACTGTAATAATTATACTTATTACTTTTATTATTATCAATATTACATGCATTATTACCAATATTTTACTATTATTATCGCCAGAGCTATAATAATTATACTTATTACTCCCGATGTTATCAATATAACATGCACTATTACCTATATAATACAGTTATTGTCGCTAGAACTGTATTAATTATACTTATTTCTTTTATTATTATCAATATAGCATGCATTATTACCCATATTATGCAGTTATTATCGCTAGAGCTATAATAAATATACTTATTACTTTTATTATTATCAATGTATCATGCATTATTACCCATATTTTGCTATTATTATCGCTAGGACTGCAATAATTATATTTATTACTCCCGACATTATCAATGTAACATGCATTATTACCCATAAGATGCAGTTATTATCGTTAGAACTGTAATAAATATACTTATTACTTTTATTATTATCAATATAACATGCATTATTACCCATATAATACACTTTCTATCGCTAGAACTGTAATAATTATACTTATTACTTTTATTATTATCAATATAACATGCATTATTACCCATATTATTCAGTTATTATCGCTAGAACTATAAAAAATATACTTATTACATTTATTATTATCAATACAACATGTATTATTACCCATATTATGCAGGTATTATGGCTGGAACTGTAATAATTATTTTTATTACTTTTATTATTATCAATATAACATGCATTATTAACCATATTATTCAGTTATTATCGCTAGAACTATAATAAATATACTTATTACTTTTATTATTATCAATATAACATGCATTATTACCCATATAATACACTTTCTATCGCTAGAACTGTAATAATTATACTTATTACTTTTATTATTATCAATATAACATGCATTATTACCCATATTATGCAGTTATTATCGCTAGAACTATAATAAATATACTTATTACTTTTATTATTATCAATATAACATGCATTATTACCCATATTATGCAGTTATTATCGCTAGAGCTATAATAAATATACTTATTACTTTTATTATTATCAATATATCATGCATTATTACCCATATTTTGCTATTATTATCGCTAGGACTGCAATGATTATTTTTATTACTCCCGACATTATCAATGTAACATGCATTATTACCCATAAGATGCAGTTATTATCGCTAGAACTGTAATAAATATACTTATTACTTTTATTATTATCAATATAACATGCATGATTACCCATATAATACAGTTATTACCGCTAGAACTGTATTAATTATACTTATTTCTTTTATTATTATCAATATAACACGCATTATTACCCATATTATGCAGTTATTATCGCTAGAACTATAAAAAATATACTTATTACATTTATTATTATCAATAGAGCATGTATTATTACCCATATTATGCAGGTATTATGGCTATAACTGTAATAATTATTTTTATTACTTTTATTATTATCAAAATAACATGCATTATTAAATATATTATTCAGTTATTATCGCTAGAACTATAATAAATATACTTATTACATTTATTATTATCAATATAACATGCATTATTACCCATATTATGCAGTTATTATCGCTAGAACTGTAATAATTATACTTATTACTTTTATTATTATCAATATTACATGCATTATTACCAATATTTTACTATTATTATCGCCAGAACTATAATAATTATACTTATTACTCCCGATGTTATCAATATAACATGCACTATTACCCATATAATACAGTTATTGTCGCTAGAACTGTATTAATTATACTTATTTCTTTTATTATTATCAATATAGCATGCATTATTACCCATATTATGCAGTTATTATCGCAAGAGCTATAATAAATATACTTATTACTTTTATTATTATCAATATAACATGCATGATTACCCATATAATACAGTTATTACCGCTAGAACTGTATTAATTATACTTATTTCTTTTATTATTATCAATATAACACGCATTATTACCCATATTATGCAGTTATTATCGCTAGAACTATAAAAAATATACTTATTACATTTATTATTATCAATAGAGCATGTATTATTACCCATATTATGCAGGTATTATGGCTATAACTGTAATAATTATTTTTATTACTTTTATTATTATCAAAATAACATGCATTATTAAATATATTATTCAGTTATTATCGCTAGAACTAAATTAATATACTTATTACATTTATTATTATCAATATAACATGCATTATTACCCATATTATGCAGTTATTATCGCTAGAACTGTAATAATTATACTTATTACTTTTATTATTATCAATATTACATGCATTATTACCAATATTTTACTATTATTATCGCCAGAACTATAATAATTATACTTATTACTCCCGATGTTATCAATATAACATGCACTATTACCCATATAATACAGTTATTGTCGCTAGAACTGTATTAATTATACTTATTTCTTTTATTATTATCAATATAGCATGCATTATTACCCATATTATGCAGTTATTATCGCTAGAGCTATAATAAATATACTTATTACTTTTATTATTATCAATGTATCATGCATTATTACCCATATTTTGCTATTATTATCGCTAGGACTGCAATAATTATATTTATTACTCCCGACATTATCAATGTAACATGCATTATTACCCATAAGATGCAGTTATTATCGTTAGAACTGTAATAAATATACTTATTACTTTTATTATTATCAATATAACATGCATTATTACCCATATAATACACTTTCTATCGCTAGAACTGTAATAATTATACTTATTACTTTTATTATTATCAATATAACATGCATTATTACCCATATTATTCAGTTATTATCGCTGGAACTATAAAAAATATACTTATTACATTTATTATTATCAATACAACGTGTATTATTACCCATATTATGCAGGTATTATGGCTAGAACTGTAATAATTATTTTTATTACGTTTACTATTATCAAAAAGCATGCATTATTACCCATATTATGCAGCTATTATCGCTGGAGCTATAATAAATATACTTATTACTTTTATTATTATCAATATAACATGCATTATTACCAATATTTTACTATTATCATCGCCAGAACTATAATAATTATACTTATTACTCCCGATGTTATCAATATAACATGCACTATTACCCATATAATACAGTCATTGTCGCTAGAACTGTATTAATTATACTTATTTCTTTTATTATTATCAATATATCATGCATTATTACCCATATTTTGCTATTATTCTCGCTAGGACTGCAATAACTATACTTATTACTCCCGATATTATCAATACAACATGCATTATTACCCATATAATAAAGTTATTATCGCTAGACCTGTAATAATTATACTTACTGCTTTTATTATCATCAATGTGGCATGCATTATTACCCATATTATGCAGTTATTATCGCTAGAACTATAATAAATATACTTATTACTTTCATTATTATCAATATAACACGCATTGTTACCCATATTATGCAGTTATTATCGCTAGAGCTATAATAAATATACTTATTACTTTTATTATTATCAATATATCATGCATTATTACCCATATTATGCAGTTATTATCGCTAGAACTGTAATAATTATACTTATTACTCCCGATATTATCAATATAACATGCACTATTACCCATATAATACAGTTATTTTCGCTAGAACTGTAATAATTATACTTATTACTCCCGATATTATCAATATAACATGCACTATTACCCATATAATACAGTTATTTTCGCTAGAACTGTAATAATTGTACTTATTACTGTTATTGTTATCAATATAACATGCATTATTACCCATATTTTACTATTATTATCGCCAGAAGTAGAATAATTATACTTATTACTTGGGATATTATCAATATAACATGCATTATTACCCATATAATACACTTTCTATCGCTAGAACTGTAATAATTATACTTATTACTTTTATTATTATCAATATAACATGCATTATTACCCATATTATGCAGTTATTATCGGTAGAACCTTAATAAATATACTTATTAATTTTATTATTATCAATATAACATGCATTATTACCCATATTTTACTATTATTATCGCCAGAACTATAATAATTATACTTATTACACCCGATGTTATCAATATAACATGCACTATTACCCATATAATACAGTTATTGTCGCTAGAACTGTATTAATTATACTTATTTCTTTTATTATTATCAATATAACATGCATTATTACCCATATTATGCAGTTATTATCGCTAGAGCTATAATAAATATACTTATTACTTTTATTATTATCAATATATCATGCATTATTACCCATATTTTGCTATTATTATCGCTAGGACTGCAATGATTATATTTATTACTCCCGACATTATCAATGTAACATGCATTATTACCCATATTATGCAGTTATTATCGATAGAGCTATAATAAATATACTTATTACTTTTATTATTATCAATATAACATGCATTATTACCCATATTATGCAGTTTTTATCGCTAGAGCTATAATAAATATACTTATTACTTTTATTATTATCAATATAACATTTATTATTACCAATATTTTACTATTATTACCGCCAGAACTATAATAATTATACCCATTACTCCCGATATTATCAATATAACATGCACTATTACCCATATAATACAGTTATTATCGCTAGAACTGTAATAATTATACTTATTACTTTTATTATTATCAATATAACATGCATTATTAACCATATTATTCAGTTATTATCGCTAGAACTATAATAAATATACTTATTACATTTATTATTATCAATATAACATGCATTATTACCCATATTATGCAGTTATTATCGCTAGAACTGTAATAATTATACTTATTACTTTTATTATTATCAATATAACATGCATTATTACCCATATTTTACTATTATTATCGCTGGGACTGCAATGATTATTTTTATTACTCCCGACATTATCAATGTAACATGCATTATTACCCATATTATGCAGTTATTATCGCTAGAACTGTAATAATTATACTTATTACTTTTATTATTATCAATATATCATGCATTATTACCCATATTTTGCTATTATTCTCGCTAGGACTGCAATAACTATACTTATTACTCCCGATATTATCAATACAACATGCATTATTACCCATATAATAAAGTTATTATCGCTAGACCTGTAATAATTATACTTACTGCTTTTATTATCATCAATGTGGCATGCATTATTACCCATATTATGCAGTTATTATCGCTAGAACTATAATAAATATACTTATTACTTTCATTATTATCAATATAACACGCATTGTTACCCATATTATGCAGTTATTATCGCTAGAGCTATAATAAATATACTTATTACTTTTATTATTATCAATATATCATGCATTATTACCCATATTATGCAGTTATTATCGCTAGAACTGTAATAATTATACTTATTACTCCCGATATTATCAATATAACATGCACTATTACCCATATAATACAGTTATTTTCGCTAGAACTGTAATAATTATACTTATTACTCCCGATATTATCAATATAACATGCACTATTACCCATATAATACAGTTATTTTCGCTAGAACTGTAATAATTGTACTTATTACTTTTATTGTTATCAATATAACATGCATTATTACCCATATTTTACTATTATTATCGCCAGAAGTAGAATAATTATACTTATTACTTGGGATATTATCAATATAACATGCATTATTACCCATATAATACACTTTCTATCGCTAGAACTGTAATAATTATACTTATTACTTTTATTATTATCAATATAACATGCATTATTACCCATATTATGCAGTTATTATCGGTAGAACCTTAATAAATATACTTATTAATTTTATTATTATCAATATAACATGCATTATTACCCATATTTTACTATTATTATCGCCAGAACTATAATAATTATACTTATTACACCCGATGTTATCAATATAACATGCACTATTACCCATATAATACAGTTATTGTCGCTAGAACTGTATTAATTATACTTATTTCTTTTATTATTATCAATATAACATGCATTATTACCCATATTATGCAGTTATTATCGCTAGAGCTATAATAAATATACTTATTACTTTTATTATTATCAATATATCATGCATTATTACCCATATTTTGCTATTATTATCGCTAGGACTGCAATGATTATATTTATTACTCCCGACATTATCAATGTAACATGCATTATTACCCATATTATGCAGTTATTATCGATAGAGCTATAATAAATATACTTATTACTTTTATTATTATCAATATAACATGCATTATTACCCATATTATGCAGTTTTTATCGCTAGAGCTATAATAAATATACTTATTACTTTTATTATTATCAATATAACATGCATTATTACCAATATTTTACTATTATCATCGCCAGAACTATAATAATTATACTTATTACTCCCGATGTTATCAATATAACATGCACTATTACCCATATAATACAGTCATTGTCGCTAGAACTGTATTAATTATACTTATTTCTTTTATTATTATCAATATATCATGCATTATTACCCATATTTTGCTATTATTCTCGCTAGGACTGCAATAACTATACTTATTACTCCCGATATTATCAATACAACATGCATTATTACCCATATAATAAAGTTATTATCGCTAGACCTGTAATAATTATACTTACTGCTTTTATTATCATCAATGTGGCATGCATTATTACCCATATTATGCAGTTATTATCGCTAGAACTATAATAAATATACTTATTACTTTCATTATTATCAATATAACACGCATTGTTACCCATATTATGCAGTTATTATCGCTAGAGCTATAATAAATATACTTATTACTTTTATTATTATCAATATATCATGCATTATTACCCATATTATGCAGTTATTATCGCTAGAACTGTAATAATTATACTTATTACTCCCGATATTATCAATATAACATGCACTATTACCCATATAATACAGTTATTTTCGCTAGAACTGTAATAATTATACTTATTACTCCCGATATTATCAATATAACATGCACTATTACCCATATAATACAGTTATTTTCGCTAGAACTGTAATAATTGTACTTATTACTGTTATTGTTATCAATATAACATGCATTATTACCCATATTTTACTATTATTATCGCCAGAAGTAGAATAATTATACTTATTACTTGGGATATTATCAATATAACATGCATTATTACCCATATAATACACTTTCTATCGCTAGAACTGTAATAATTATACTTATTACTTTTATTATTATCAATATAACATGCATTATTACCCATATTATGCAGTTATTATCGGTAGAACCTTAATAAATATACTTATTAATTTTATTATTATCAATATAACATGCATTATTACCCATATTTTACTATTATTATCGCCAGAACTATAATAATTATACTTATTACACCCGATGTTATCAATATAACATGCACTATTACCCATATAATACAGTTATTGTCGCTAGAACTGTATTAATTATACTTATTTCTTTTATTATTATCAATATAACATGCATTATTACCCATATTATGCAGTTATTATCGCTAGAGCTATAATAAATATACTTATTACTTTTATTATTATCAATATATCATGCATTATTACCCATATTTTGCTATTATTATCGCTAGGACTGCAATGATTATATTTATTACTCCCGACATTATCAATGTAACATGCATTATTACCCATATTATGCAGTTATTATCGATAGAGCTATAATAAATATACTTATTACTTTTATTATTATCAATATAACATGCATTATTACCCATATTATGCAGTTTTTATCGCTAGAGCTATAATAAATATACTTATTACTTTTATTATTATCAATATAACATTTATTATTACCAATATTTTACTATTATTACCGCCAGAACTATAATAATTATACCCATTACTCCCGATATTATCAATATAACATGCACTATTACCCATATAATACAGTTATTATCGCTAGAACTGTAATAATTATACTTATTACTTTTATTATTATCAATATAACATGCATTATTAACCATATTATTCAGTTATTATCGCTAGAACTATAATAAATATACTTATTACATTTATTATTATCAATATAACATGCATTATTACCCATATTATGCAGTTATTATCGCTAGAACTGTAATAATTATACTTATTACTTTTATTATTATCAATATAACATGCATTATTACCCATATTTTACTATTATTATCGCTGGGACTGCAATGATTATTTTTATTACTCCCGACATTATCAATGTAACATGCATTATTACCCATAAGATGCAGTTATTATCGCTAGAACTGTAATAAATATACTTATTACTTTTATTATTATCAATATAACATGCATTATTACCCATATTATTCAGTTATTATCGCTGGAACTATAAAAAATATACTTATTACATTTATTATTATCAATACAACGTGTATTATTACCCATATTATGCAGGTATTATGGCTAGAACTGTAATAATTATTTTTATTACGTTTACTATTATCAAAAAGCATGCATTATTACCCATATTATGCAGCTATTTTCGCTAGAGCTATAATAAATATACTTATTACTTTTATTATTATCAATATAACATGCATTATTACCAATATTTTACTATTATCATCGCCAGAACTATAATAATTATACTTATTACTCCCGATGTTATCAATATAACATGCACTATTACCCATATAATACAGTCATTGTCGCTAGAACTGTATTAATTATACTTATTTCTTTTATTATTATCAATATATCATGCATTATTACCCATATTTTGCTATTATTCTCGCTAGGACTGCAATAACTATACTTATTACTCCCGATATTATCAATACAACATGCATTATTACCCATATAATAAAGTTATTATCGCTAGACCTGTAATAATTATACTTACTGCTTTTATTATCATCAATGTGGCATGCATTATTACCCATATTATGCAGTTATTATCGCTAGAACTATAATAAATATACTTATTACTTTCATTATTATCAATATAACACGCATTGTTACCCATATTATGCAGTTATTATCGCTAGAGCTATAATAAATATACTTATTACTTTTATTATTATCAATATATCATGCATTATTACCCATATTATGCAGTTATTATCGCTAGAACTGTAATAATTATACTTATTACTCCCGATATTATCAATATAACATGCACTATTACCCATATAATACAGTTATTTTCGCTAGAACTGTAATAATTATACTTATTACTCCCGATATTATCAATATAACATGCACTATTACCCATATAATACAGTTATTTTCGCTAGAACTGTAATAATTGTACTTATTACTTTTATTGTTATCAATATAACATGCATTATTACCCATATTTTACTATTATTATCGCCAGAAGTAGAATAATTATACTTATTACTTGGGATATTATCAATATAACATGCATTATTACCCATATAATACACTTTCTATCGCTAGAACTGTAATAATTATACTTATTACTTTTATTATTATCAATATAACATGCATTATTACCCATATTATGCAGTTATTATCGGTAGAACCTTAATAAATATACTTATTAATTTTATTATTATCAATATAACATGCATTATTACCCATATTTTACTATTATTATCGCCAGAACTATAATAATTATACTTATTACACCCGATGTTATCAATATAACATGCACTATTACCCATATAATACAGTTATTGTCGCTAGAACTGTATTAATTATACTTATTTCTTTTATTATTATCAATATAACATGCATTATTACCCATATTATGCAGTTATTATCGCTAGAGCTATAATAAATATACTTATTACTTTTATTATTATCAATATATCATGCATTATTACCCATATTTTGCTATTATTATCGCTAGGACTGCAATGATTATATTTATTACTCCCGACATTATCAATGTAACATGCATTATTACCCATATTATGCAGTTATTATCGATAGAGCTATAATAAATATACTTATTACTTTTATTATTATCAATATAACATGCATTATTACCCATATTATGCAGTTTTTATCGCTAGAGCTATAATAAATATACTTATTACTTTTATTATTATCAATATAACATTTATTATTACCAATATTTTACTATTATTACCGCCAGAACTATAATAATTATACCCATTACTCCCGATATTATCAATATAACATGCACTATTACCCATATAATACAGTTATTATCGCTAGAACTGTAATAATTATACTTATTACTTTTATTATTATCAATATAACATGCATTATTAACCATATTATTCAGTTATTATCGCTAGAACTATAATAAATATACTTATTACATTTATTATTATCAATATAACATGCATTATTACCCATATTATGCAGTTATTATCGCTAGAACTGTAATAATTATACTTATTACTTTTATTATTATCAATATAACATGCATTATTTCCCATATTTTACTATTATTATCGCCAGAAGTATAATAATTATACTTATTACACCCGATGTTATCAATATAACATGCACTATTACCCATATAATACAGTTATTGTCGCTAGAACTGTATTAATTACACTTATTTCTTTTATTATTATCAATATAACATGCATTATTACCCATATTATGCAGTTATTATCGCTAGAGCTATAATAAATATACTTATTACTTTTATTATTATCAATATATCATGCATTATTACCCATATTTTGCTATTATTATCGCTGGGACTGCAATGATTATTTTTATTACTCCCGACATTATCAATGTAACATGCATTATTACCCATAAGATGCAGTTATTATCGCTAGAACTGTAATAAATATACTTATTACTTTTATTATTATCAATATAACATGCATTATTACCCATATAATACACTTTCTATCGCTAGAACTGTAATAACTATACTTATTACTTTTATTATTATCAATATAACATGCATTATTACCCATATTATGCAGTTATTATCGCTAGAACTATAATAAATATACTTATTACTTTTATTATTATCAATATAACATGCATTATTACCCATATTATGCAGTTATTATCGATAGAGCTATAATAAATATACCTATTACTTTTATTATTATCAACATAACATGCATTATTACCCATATTATGCAGTTATTATCGCTAGAGCTATAATAAATATACTTATTACTTTTATTATTATCAATATATCATGCATTATTACCCATATTTTGCTATTATTATCGCTGGGACTGCAATGATTATTTTTATTACTCCCGACATTATCAATGTAACATGCATTATTACCCATAAGATGCAGTTATTATCGCTAGAACTGTAATAAATATACTTATTACTTTTATTATTATCAATATAACATGCATTATTACCCATATAATACACTTTCTATCGCTAGAACTGTAATAACTATACTTATTACTTTTATTATTATCAATATAACATGCATTATTACCCATATTATGCAGTTATTATCGCTAGAACTATAAAAAATATACTTATTACATTTATTATTATCAATACAACATGTATTATTACCCATATTATGCAGGTATTATGGCTGGAACTGTAATAATTATTTTTATTACTTTTATTATTATCAATATAACATGCATTATTAACCATATTATTCAGTTATTATCGCTAGAACTATAATAAATATACTTATTTCTTTTATTATTATCAATATAACATGCATTATTACCCATATTATGCAGTTATTATCGTTAGAACTGTAATAAATATACTTATTACTTTTATTATTATCAATATAACATGCATTATTACCCATATAATACACTTTCTATCGCTAGAACTGTAATAATTATACTTATTACTTTTATTATTATCAATATAACATGCATTATTACCCATATTATTCAGTTATTATCGCTGGAACTATAAAAAATATACTTATTACATTTATTATTATCAATACAACGTGTATTATTACCCATATTATGCAGGTATTATGGCTAGAACTGTAATAATTATTTTTATTACGTTTACTATTATCAAAATAGCATGCATTATTACCCATATTATGCAGCTATTATCGCTAGAGCTATAATAAATATACTTATTACTTTTATTATTATCAATATAACATGCATTATTACCAATATTTTACTATTATCATCGCCAGAACTATAATAATTATACTTATTACTCCCGATGTTATCAATATAACATGCACTATTACCCATATAATACAGTCATTGTCGCTAGAACTGTATTAATTATACTTATTTCTTTTATTATTATCAATATATCATGCATTATTACCCATATTTTGCTATTATTCTCGCTAGGACTGCAATAACTATACTTATTACTCCCGATATTATCAATACAACATGCATTATTACCCATATAATAAAGTTATTATCGCTAGACCTGTAATAATTATACTTACTGCTTTTATTATCATCAATGTGGCATGCATTATTACCCATATTATGCAGTTATTATCGCTAGAACTATAATAAATATACTTATTACTTTCATTATTATCAATATAACACGCATTGTTACCCATATTATGCAGTTATTATCGCTAGAGCTATAATAAATATACTTATTACTTTTATTATTATCAATATATCATGCATTATTACCCATATTATGCAGTTATTATCGCTAGAACTGTAATAATTATACTTATTACTCCCGATATTATCAATATAACATGCACTATTACCCATATAATACAGTTATTTTCGCTAGAACTGTAATAATTATACTTATTACTCCCGATATTATCAATATAACATGCACTATTACCCATATAATACAGTTATTTTCGCTAGAACTGTAATAATTGTACTTATTACTTTTATTGTTATCAATATAACATGCATTATTACCCATATTTTACTATTATTATCGCCAGAAGTAGAATAATTATACTTATTACTTGGGATATTATCAATATAACATGCATTATTACCCATATAATACACTTTCTATCGCTAGAACTGTAATAATTATACTTATTACTTTTATTATTATCAATATAACATGCATTATTACCCATATTATGCAGTTATTATCGCTAGAACCTTAATAAATATACTTATTAATTTTATTATTATCAATATAACATGCATTATTACCCATATTTTACTATTATTATCGCCAGAACTATAATAATTATACTTATTACACCCGATGTTATCAATATAACATGCACTATTACCCATATAATACAGTTATTGTCGCTAGAACTGTATTAATTATACTTATTTCTTTTATTATTATCAATATAACATGCATTATTACCCATATTATGCAGTTATTATCGCTAGAGCTATAATAAATATACTTATTACTTTTATTATTATCAATATATCATGCATTATTACCCATATTTTGCTATTATTATCGCTAGGACTGCAATGATTATATTTATTACTCCCGACATTATCAATGTAACATGCATTATTACCCATATTATGCAGTTATTATCGATAGAGCTATAATAAATATACTTATTACTTTTATTATTATCAATATAACATGCATTATTACCCATATTATGCAGTTTTTATCGCTAGAGCTATAATAAATATACTTATTACTTTTATTATTATCAATATAACATTTATTATTACCAATATTTTACTATTATTACCGCCAGAACTATAATAATTATACCCATTACTCCCGATATTATCAATATAACATGCACTATTACCCATATAATACAGTTATTATCGCTAGAACTGTAATAATTATACTTATTACTTTTATTATTATCAATATAACATGCATTATTAACCATATTATTCAGTTATTATCGCTAGAACTATAATAAATATACTTATTACATTTATTATTATCAATATAACATGCATTATTACCCATATTATGCAGTTATTATCGCTAGAACTGTAATAATTATACTTATTACTTTTATTATTATCAATATAACATGCATTATTACCCATATTTTACTATTATTATCGCCAGAAGTATAATAATTATACTTATTACACCCGATGTTATCAATATAACATGCACTATTACCCATATAATACAGTTATTGTCGCTAGAACTGTATTAATTACACTTATTTCTTTTATTATTATCAATATAACATGCATTATTACCCATATTATGCAGTTATTATCGCTAGAGCTATAATAAATATACTTATTACTTTTATTATTATCAATATATCATGCATTATTACCCATATTTTGCTATTATTATCGCTGGGACTGCAATGATTATTTTTATTACTCCCGACATTATCAATGTAACATGCATTATTACCCATAAGATGCAGTTATTATCGCTGGAACTGTAATAAATATACTTATTACTTTTATTATTATCAATATAACATGCATTATTACCCATATAATACACTTTCTATCGCTAGAACTGTAATAACTATACTTATTACTTTTATTATTATCAATATAACATGCATTATTACCCATATTATGCAGTTATTATCGCTAGAACTATAATAAATATACTTATTACTTTTATTATTATCAATATAACATGCATTATTACCCATATTATGCAGTTATTATCGATAGAGCTATAATAAATATACCTATTACTTTTATTATTATCAATATAACATGCATTATTACCCATATTATGCAGTTATTATCGCTAGAGCTATAATAAATATACTTATTACTTTTATTATTATCAATATATCATGCATTATTACCCATATTTTGCTATTATTATCGCTGGGACTGCAATGATTATTTTTATTACTCCCGACATTATCAATGTAACATGCATTATTACCCATAAGATGCAGTTATTATCGCTAGAACTGTAATAAATATACTTATTACTTTTATTATTATCAATATAACATGCATTATTACCCATATAATACACTTTCTATCGCTAGAACTGTAATAACTATACTTATTACTTTTATTATTATCAATATAACATGCATTATTACCCATATTATGCAGTTATTATCGCTAGAACTATAAAAAATATACTTATTACATTTATTATTATCAATACAACATGTATTATTACCCATATTATGCAGGTATTATGGCTGGAACTGTAATAATTATTTTTATTACTTTTATTATTATCAATATAACATGCATTATTAACCATATTATTCAGTTATTATCGCTAGAACTATAATAAATATACTTATTTCTTTTATTATTATCAATATAACATGCATTATTACCCATATTATGCAGTTATTATCGCTAGAGCTATAATAAAGATACTTATTACTTTTATTATTATCAATATATCATGCATTATTACCCATATTTTGCTACCATTATGGCTAGGACTGCAATAATTATATTTATTACTCCCGACATTATCAATATAACATGCATTATTACCCTTAAGATGCAGTTATTATCGCTAGAACTGTAAAAATTATACTTATTACTTTTATTATTATCAATATAACATGCATTATTACCCATATTATTCAGTTATTATCGCTGGAACTATAAAAAATATACTTATTACATTTATTATTATCAATACAACGTGTATTATTACCCATATTATGCAGGTATTATGGCTAGAACTGTAATAATTATTTTTATTACGTTTACTATTATCAAAATAGCATGCATTATTACCCATATTATGCAGCTATTATCGCTAGAGCTATAATAAATATACTTAGTACTTTTATTATTATCAATATAACATGCATTATTACCCATATTTTACTATTATTATCGCCAGAACTATAATAATTATACTTATTACACCCGATGTTATCAATATAACATGCACTATTACCCATATAATACAGTTATTGTCGCTAGAACTGTATTAATTATACTTATTTCTCTTATTATTATCAATATAACATGCATTATTACCCATATTGTGCAGTTATTATCGCTAGTGCTATAATAAATATACTTGTTACTTTTATTTTTATCAATATAACATGCATTATTACCCATATTTTATTATTATTATCGCCAGAAGTATAATAATTATACTTATTACTCCGGATGTTATCAATATAACATGCATTATTACCCATATAATACACTTTCTATCGCTAGAACTGTTTAATTATACTTATTACTTTTATTATTATCAATATAACATGCATTATTACCCATATTATGCAGTTATTATCGTTTGAACTATAATAAATATACTTATTACTTTTATTATTATCAATATAACATGCATTATTACCCATATTATGCAGTTATTATCGCTAGAGCTATAATAAATATACTTATTACTTTTATTATTATCAATATATCATGCATTATTACCCATATTTTGCTATTATTATCGCTAGGACTGCAATGATTATATTTATTACTCCCGACATTATCAATGTAACATGCATTATTACCCATATTATGCAGTTATTATCGATAGAGCTATAATAAATATACTTATTACTTTTATTATTATCAATATAACATGCATTATTACCCATATTATGCAGTTTTTATCGCTAGAGCTATAATAAATATACTTATTACTTTTATTATTATCAATATAACATTTATTATTACCAATATTTTACTATTATTACCGCCAGAACTATAATAATTATACCCATTACTCCCGATATTATCAATATAACATGCACTATTACCCATATAATACAGTTATTAGCGCTAGAACTGTAATAATTATACTTATTACTTTTATTATTATCAATATAACATGCATTATTAACCATATTATTCAGTTATTATCGCTAGAACTATAATAAATATACTTATTACATTTATTATTATCAATATAACATGCATTATTACCCATATTATGCAGTTATTATCGATAGAGATATAATAAATATACTTATTACTTTTATTATTATCAATATAACATGCATTATTACCCATATAATACACTTTCTATCGCTAGAACTGTAATAACTATACTTATTAGTTTTATTATTATCAATATAACATGCATTATTACCCATATTATGCAGTTATTATCGCTAGAACTATAATAAATATACTTATTACTTTTATTATTATCAATATAACATGCATTATTACCCATATAATACACTTTCTATCGCTAGAACTGTAATAACTATACTTATTACTTTTATTATTATCAATATAACATGCATTATTACCCATATTATGCAGTTATTATCGGTAGAACTATAATAAATATACTTATTACTTTTATTATTATCAATATAACATGCATTATTACCCATATTATGCAGTTATTATCGATAGAGCTATAATAAATATACCTATTACTTTTATTATTATCAATATAACATGCATTATTACCCATATTATGCTGTTATTATCGATAGAGATATAATAAATATACTTATTACTTTTATTATTATCAATATAACATGCATTATTACCCATATTATGCAGTTATTATCGCTAGAACTATAATAAATATACTTATTACTTTTATTATTATCAATATAACATGCATTATTACCAATATTTTACTATTATTATCGCCAGAACTATAATAATTATACTTATTACACCCGATGTTATCAATATAACATTCACTATTACCCATATAATACTGTTATTGTCGCTAGAACTGTATTAATTATACTTATTTCTTTTATTATCATCAATATAACATGCATTATTACCCATATTATGCAGTTATTATCGCTAGAGCTATAATAAATATACTTATTAATTTTATTATTATCAATATATCATGCATTATTACCCATATTTTGCTATTATTATCGCTAGGACTGCAATGATTATATTTATTACTCCCGACATTATCAATATGACATGCATTATTACCCATAAGATGCAGTTATTATCGCTAGAACTGTAATAAATATACTTATTACTTTTATTATTATCAATATAACATGCATTATTACCCATATTATGCAGTTATTATCGCTAGAGCTATAATAAATATACTTATTACTTTTATTATTATCAAAATATCATGCATTATTACCCATATTTTGCTATTATTATCGCTAGGACTGCAATAACTATACTTATTACTCCCGATATTATCAATATAACATGCACTATTACCTATATAATACAGTTATTGTCGCTAGAACTGTATTAATTATACTTATTTCTTTTATTATTATCAATATAACATGCATTATTACCCATATTATGCAGTTATTATCGCTAGAGCTATAATAAATATACTTATTACTTTTATTATTATCAATATATCATGCATTATTACCCATATTTTGCTATTATTATCGCTAGGACTGCAATGATTATTTTTATTACTCCCGACTTTATCAATGTAACATGCATTATTACCCATAAGATGCAGTTATTATCGCTAGAACTGTAATAAATATACTTATTACTTTTATTATTATCAATATAACATGCATTATTACCCATATTATTCAGTTACTATCGCTAGAACTATAAAAAATATACTTATTACATTTATTATTATCAATACAACGTGTATTATTACCCATATTATGCAGGTATTATGGCTAGAACTGTAATAATTATTTTTATTACGTTTACTATTATCAAAATAGCATGCATTATTACCCATATTATGCAGCTATTATCGCTAGAGCTATAATAAATATACTTATTACTTTTATTATTATCAATATAACATGCATTATTACCAATATTTTACTATTATCATCGCCAGAACTATAATAATTATACTTATTACTCCCGATGTTATCAATACAACATGCATTATTACCCATATAATAAAGTTATTATCGCTAGACCTGTAATAATTATACTTACTGCTTTTATTATCATCAATGTGGCATGCATTATTACCCATATTATGCAGTTATTATCGCTAGAACTATAATAAATATACTTATTACTTTCATTATTATCAATATAACACGCATTGTTACCCATATTATGCAGTTATTATCGCTAGAGCTATAATAAATATACTTATTACTTTTATTATTATCAATATATCATGCATTATTACCCATATTATGCAGTTATTATCGCTAGAACTGTAATAATTATACTTATTACTCCCGATATTATCAATATAACATGCACTATTACCCATATAATACAGTTATTTTCGCTAGAACTGTAATAATTATACTTATTACTCCCGATATTATCAATATAACATGCACTATTACCCATATAATACAGTTATTTTCGCTAGAACTGTAATAATTGTACTTATTACTTTTATTGTTATCAATATAACATGCATTATTACCCATATTTTACTATTATTATCGCCAGAACTATAATAATTATACTTATTACTCCCGATGTTATCAATATAACATGCACTATTACCCATATAATACAGTTATTGTCGCTAGAACTGTATTAATTATACTTATTTCTTTTATTATTATCATTATAGCATGCATTATTACCTATATTATGCAGTTATTATCGCTAGAGCTATAATAAATATACTTATTACTTTTATTATTATCAAAATATCATGCATTATTACCCATATTTTGCTATTATTATCGCTAGGACTGCAATAACTATACTTATTACTCCCAATATTATCAATATAACATGCACTATTACCTATATAATACAGTTATTGTCGCTAGAACTGTATTAATTATACTTATTTCTTCTATTATTATTATCATTATAGCATGCATTATTACCTATATTATGCAGTTATTATCGCTAGAGCTATAATAAATATACTTATTACTTTTATTATTATCAAAATATCATGCATTATTACCCATATTTTGCTATTATTATCGCTAGGACTGCAATGATTATATTTATTACTCCCGACATTATCAATGTAACATGCATTATTCCCCATATTATGCAGTTATTATCGATAGAGCTATAATAAATATACTTATTACTTTTATTATTATCAATATAACATGCATTATTACCCATATTATGCAGTTTTTATCGCTAGAGCTATAATAAATATACTTATTACTTTTATTATTATCAATATAACATTTATTATTACCAATATTTTACTATTATTACCGCCAGAACTATAATAATTATACCCATTACTCCCGATATTATCAATATAACATGCACTATTACCCATATAATACATTTATTATCGCTAGAACTGTAATAATTATACTTATTACTTTTATTATTATCAATATAACATGCATTATTAACCATATTATTCAGTTATTATCGCTAGAACTATAATAAATATACTTATTACATTTATTATTATCAATATAACATGCATTATTACCCATATTATGCAGTTATTATCGCTAGAACTGTAATAATTATACTTATTACTTTTATTATTATCAATATAACATGCATTATTACCCATATTTTACTATTATTATCGCCAGAAGTATAATAATTATACTTATTACACCCGATGTTATCAATATAACATGCACTATTACCCATATAATACAGTTATTGTCGCTAGAACTGTATTAATTACACTTATTTCTTTTATTATTATCAATATAACATGCATTATTACCCATATTATGCAGTTATTATCGCTAGAGCTATAATAAATATACTTATTACTTTTATTATTATCAATATATCATGCATTATTACCCATATTTTGCTATTATTATCGCTGGGACTGCAATGATTATTTTTATTACTCCCGACATTATCAATGTAACATGCATTATTACCCATAAGATGCAGTTATTATCGCTAGAACTGTAATAAATATACTTATTACTTTTATTATTATCAATATAACATGCATTATTACCCATATAATACACTTTCTATCGCTAGAACTGTAATAACTATACTTATTACTTTTATTATTATCAATATAACATGCATTATTACCCATATTATGCAGTTATTATCGCTAGAACTATAATAAATATACTTATTACTTTTATTATTATCAATATAACATGCATTATTACCCATATTATGCAGTTATTATCGATAGAGCTATAATAAATATACCTATTACTTTTATTATTATCAACATAACATGCATTATTACCCATATTATGCAGTTATTATCGCTAGAGCTATAATAAATATACTTATTACTTTTATTATTATCAATATATCATGCATTATTACCCATATTTTGCTATTATTATCGCTGGGACTGCAATGATTATTTTTATTACTCCCGACATTATCAATGTAACATGCATTATTACCCATAAGATGCAGTTATTATCGCTAGAACTGTAATAAATATACTTATTACTTTTATTATTATCAATATAACATGCATTATTACCCATATAATACACTTTCTATCGCTAGAACTCTAATAACTATACTTATTACTTTTATTATTATCAATATAACATGCATTATTACCCATATTATGCAGTTATTATCGCTAGAACTATAAAAAATATACTTATTACATTTATTATTATCAATACAACATGTATTATTACCCATATTATGCAGGTATTATGGCTGGAACTGTAATAATTATTTTTATTACTTTTATTATTATCAATATAACATGCATTATTAACCATATTATTCAGTTATTATCGCTAGAACTATAATAAATATACTTATTTCTTTTATTATTATCAATATAACATGCATTATTACCCATATTATGCAGTTATTATCGTTAGAACTGTAATAAATATACTTATTACTTTTATTATTATCAATATAACATGCATTATTACCCATATAATACACTTTCTATCGCTAGAACTGTAATAATTATACTTATTACTTTTATTATTATCAATATAACATGCATTATTACCCATATTATGCAGTTATTATCGCTAGAACTATAAAAAATATACTTATTACATTTATTATTATCAATACAACATGTATTATTACCCATATTATGCAGGTATTATGGCTGGAACTGTAATAATTATTTTTATTACTTTTATTATTATCAATATATCATGCATTATTACCCATATTATGCAGTTATTATCGCTAGAACTGTAATAATTATACTTATTACTCCCGATATTATCAATATAACATGCACTATTACCCATATAATACAGTTATTTTCGCTAGAACTGTAATAATTATACTTATTACTCCCGATATTATCAATATAACATGCACTATTACCCATATAATACAGTTATTTTCGCTAGAACTGTAATAATTGTACTTATTACTTTTATTGTTATCAATATAACATGCATTATTACCCATATTTTACTATTATTATCGCCAGAAGTAGAATAATTATACTTATTACTTGGGATATTATCAATATAACATGCATTATTACCCATATCATACACTTTCTATCGCTAGAACTGTAATAATTATACTTATTACTTTTATTATTATCAATATAACATGCATTATTACCCATATTATGCAGTTATTATCGCTAGAACCTTAATAAATATACTTATTAATTTTATTATTATCAATATAACATGCATTATTACCCATATTTTACTATTATTATCGCCAGAACTATAATAATTATACTTATTACACCCGATGTTATCAATATAACATGCACTATTACCCATATAATACAGTTATTGTCGCTGGAACTGTATTAATTATACTTATTTCTTTTATTATTATCAATATAACATGCATTATTACCCATATTATGCAGTTATTATCGCTAGAGCTATAATAAATATACTTATTACTTTTATTATTATCAATATATCATGCATTATTACCCATATTTTGCTATTATTATCGCTAGGACTGCAATGATTATATTTATTACTCCCGACATTATCAATGTAACATGCATTATTACCCATATTATGCAGTTATTATCGATAGAGCTATAATAAATATACTTATTACTTTTATTATTATCAATATAACATGCATTATTACCCATATTATGCAGTTTTTATCGCTAGAGCTATAATAAATATACTTATTACTTTTATTATTATCAATATAACATTTATTATTACCAATATTTTACTATTATTACCGCCAGAACTATAATAATTATACCCATTACTCCCGATATTATCAATATAACATGCACTATTACCCATATAATACAGTTATTATCGCTAGAACTGTAATAATTATACTTATTACTTTTATTATTATCAATATAACATGCATTATTAACCATATTATTCAGTTATTATCGCTAGAACTATAATAAATATACTTATTACATTTATTATTATCAATATAACATGCATTATTACCCATATTATGCAGTTATTATCGCTAGAACTGTAATAATTATACTTATTACTTTTATTATTATCAATATAACATGCATTATTACCCATATTTTACTATTATTATCGCCAGAAGTATAATAATTATACTTATTACACCCGATGTTATCAATATAACATGCACTATTACCCATATAATACAGTTATTGTCGCTAGAACTGTATTAATTACACTTATTTCTTTTATTATTATCAATATAACATGCATTATTACCCATATTATGCAGTTATTATCGCTAGAGCTATAATAAATATACTTATTACTTTTATTATTATCAATATATCATGCATTATTACCCATATTTTGCTATTATTATCGCTGGGACTGCAATGATTATTTTTATTACTCCCGACATTATCAATGTAACATGCATTATTACCCATAAGATGCAGTTATTATCGCTAGAACTGTAATAAATATACTTATTACTTTTATTATTATCAATATAACATGCATTATTACCCATATAATACACTTTCTATCGCTAGAACTGTAATAACTATACTTATTACTTTTATTATTATCAATATAACATGCATTATTACCCATATTATGCAGTTATTATCGCTAGAACTATAATAAATATACTTATTACTTTTATTATTATCAATATAACATGCATTATTACCCATATTATGCAGTTATTATCGATAGAGCTATAATAAATATACCTATTACTTTTATTATTATCAATATAACATGCATTATTACCCATATTATGGAGTTATTATCGCTAGAGCTATAATAAATATACTTATTACTTTTATTATTATCAATATATCATGCATTATTACCCATATTTTGCTATTATTATCGCTGGGACTGCAATGATTATTTTTATTACTCCCGACATTATCAATGTAACATGCATTATTACCCATAAGATGCAGTTATTATCGCTAGAACTGTAATAAATATACTTATTACTTTTATTATTATCAATATAACATGCATTATTACCCATATAATACACTTTCTATCGCTAGAACTGTAATAACTATACTTATTACTTTTATTATTATCAATATAACATGCATTATTACCCATATTATGCAGTTATTATCGCTAGAACTATAAAAAATATACTTATTACATTTATTATTATCAATACAACATGTATTATTACCCATATTATGCAGGTATTATGGCTGGAACTGTAATAATTATTTTTATTACTTTTATTATTATCAATATAACATGCATTATTAACCATATTATTCAGTTATTATCGCTAGAACTATAATAAATATACTTATTTCTTTTATTATTATCAATATAACATGCATTATTACCCATATTATGCAGTTATTATCGCTAGAGCTATAATAAAGATACTTATTACTTTTATTATTATCAATATATCATGCATTATTACCCATATTTTGCTATCATTATGGCTAGGACTGCAATAATTATATTTATTACTCCCGACATTATCAATATAACATGCATTATTACCCTTAAGATGCAGTTATTATCGCTAGAACTGTAAAAATTATACTTATTACTTTTATTATTATCAATATAACATGCATTATTACCCATATTATTCAGTTATTATCGCTGGAACTATAAAAAATATACTTATTACATTTATTATTATCAATACAACGTGTATTATTACCCATATTATGCAGGTATTATGGCTAGAACTGTAATAATTATTTTTATTACGTTTACTATTATCAAAATAGCATGCATTATTACCCATATTATGCAGCTATTATCGCTAGAGCTATAATAAATATACACAGTACTTTTATTATTATCAATATAACATGCATTATTACCCATATTTTACTATTATTATCGCCAGAACTATAATAATTATACTTATTACACCCGATGTTATCAATATAACATGCACTATTACCCATATAATACAGTTATTGTCGCTAGAACTGTATTAATTATACTTATTTCTCTTATTATTATCAATATAACATGCATTATTACCCATATTGTGCAGTTATTATCGCTAGTGCTATAATAAATATACTTGTTACTTTTATTTTTATCAATATAACATGCATTATTACCCATATTTTATTATTATTATCGCCAGAAGTATAATAATTATACTTATTACTCCGGATGTTATCAATATAACATGCATTATTACCCATATAATACACTTTCTATCGCTAGAACTGTTTAATTATACTTATTACTTTTATTATTATCAATATAACATGCATTATTACCCATATTATGCAGTTATTATCGCTTGAACTATAATAAATATACTTATTACTTTTATTATTATCAATATAACATGCATTATTACCCATATTATGCAGTTATTATCGCTAGAGCTATAATAAATATACTTATTACTTTTATTATTATCAATATATCATGCATTATTACCCATATTTTGCTATTATTATCGCTAGGACTGCAATGATTATATTTATTACTCCCGACATTATCAATGTAACATGCATTATTACCCATATTATGCAGTTATTATCGATAGAGCTATAATAAATATACTTATTACTTTTATTATTATCAATACAACATGCATTATTACCCATATTATGCAGTTTTTATCGCTAGAGCTATAATAAATATACTTATTACTTTTATTATTATCAATATAACATTTATTATTACCAATATTTTACTATTATTACCGCCAGAACTATAATAATTATACCCATTACTCCCGATATTATCAATATAACATGCACTATTACCCATATAATACAGTTATTAGCGCTAGAACTGTAATAATTATACTTATTACTTTTATTATTATCAATATAACATGCATTATTAACCATATTATTCAGTTATTATCGCTAGAACTATAATAAATATACTTATTACATTTATTATTATCAATATAACATGCATTATTACCCATATTATGCAGTTATTATCGATAGAGATATAATAAATATACTTATTACTTTTATTATTATCAATATAACATGCATTATTACCCATATAATACACTTTCTATCGCTAGAACTGTAATAACTATACTTATTAGTTTTATTATTATCAATATAACATGCATTATTACCCATATTATGCAGTTATTATCGCTAGAACTATAATAAATATACTTATTACTTTTATTATTATCAATATAACATGCATTATTACCCATATAATACACTTTCTATCGCTAGAACTGTAATAACTATACTTATTACTTTTATTATTATCAATATAACATGCATTATTACCCATATTATGCAGTTATTATCGCTAGAACTATAATAAATATACTTATTACTTTTATTATTATCAATATAACATGCATTATTACCCATATTATGCACTTATTATCGATAGAGCTATAATAAATATACCTATTACTTTTATTATTATCAATATAACATGCATTATTACCCATATTATGCTGTTATTATCGATAGAGATATAATAAATATACTTATTACTTTTATTATTATCAATATAACATGCATTATTACCCATATTATGCAGTTATTATCGCTAGAACTATAATAAATATACTTATTACTTTTATTATTATCAATATAACATGCATTATTACCAATATTTTACTATTATTATCGCCAGAACTATAATAATTATACTTATTACACCCGATGTTATCAATATAACATTCACTATTACCCATATAATACTGTTATTGTCGCTAGAACTGTATTAATTATACTTATTTCTTTTATTATCATCAATATAACATGCATTATTACCCATATTATGCAGTTATTATCGCTAGAGCTATAATAAATATACTTATTAATTTTATTATTATCAATATATCATGCATTATTACCCATATTTTGCTATTATTATCGCTAGGACTGCAATGATTATATTTATTACTCCCGACATTATCAATATGACATGCATTATTACCCATAAGATGCAGTTATTATCGCTAGAACTGTAATAAATATACTTATTACTTTTATTATTATCAATATAACATGCATTATTACCCATATTATGCAGTTACTATCGCTAGAGCTATAATAAATATACTTATTACTTTTATTATTATCAAAATATCATGCATTATTACCCATATTTTGCTATTATTATCGCTAGGACTGCAATAACTATACTTATTACTCCCGATATTATCAATATAACATGCACTATTACCTATATAATACAGTTATTGTCGCTAGAACTGTATTAATTATACTTATTTCTTTTATTATTATCAATATAACATGCATTATTACCCATATTATGCAGTTATTATCGCTAGAGCTATAATAAATATACTTATTACTTTTATTATTATCAATATATCATGCATTATTACCCATATTTTGCTATTATTATCGCTAGGACTGCAATGATTATTTTTATTACTCCCGACATTATCAATGTAACATGCATTATTACCCATAAGATGCAGTTATTATCGCTAGAACTGTATTAATTATACTTATTTCTTTTATTATCATCAATATAACATGCATTATTACCCATATTATGCAGTTATTATCGCTAGAGCTATAATAAATATACTTATTAATTTTATTATTATCAATATATCATGCATTATTACCCATATTTTGCTATTATTATCGCTAGGACTGCAATGATTATATTTATTACTCCCGACATTATCAATATGACATGCATTATTACCCATAAGATGCAGTTATTATCGCTAGAACTGTAATAAATATACTTATTACTTTTATTATTATCAATATAACATGCATTATTACCCATATTATGCAGTTATTATCGCTTGAACTATAATAAATATACTTATTACTTTTATTATTATCAATATAACATGCATTATTACCCATATTATGCAGTTATTATCGCTAGAGCTATAATAAATATACTTATTACTTTTATTATTATCAATATATCATGCATTATTACCCATATTTTGCTATTATTATCGCTAGGACTGCAATGATTATATTTATTACTCCCGACATTATCAATGTAACATGCATTATTACCCATATTATGCAGTTATTATCGATAGAGCTATAATAAATATACTTATTACTTTTATTATTATCAATATAACATGCATTATTACCCATATTATGCAGTTTTTATCGCTAGAGCTATAATAAATATACTTATTACTTTTATTATTATCAATATAACATTTATTATTACCAATATTTTACTATTATTACCGCCAGAACTATAATAATTATACCCATTACTCCCGATATTATCAATATAACATGCACTATTACCCATATAATACAGTTATTAGCGCTAGAACTGTAATAATTATACTTATTACTTTTATTATTATCAATATAACATGCATTATTAACCATATTATTCAGTTATTATCGCTAGAACTATAATAAATATACTTATTACATTTATTATTATCAATATAACATGCATTATTACCCATATTATGCAGTTATTATCGATAGAGATATAATAAATATACTTATTACTTTTATTATTATCAATATAACATGCATTATTACCCATATAATACACTTTCTATCGCTAGAACTGTAATAACTATACTTATTAGTTTTATTATTATCAATATAACATGCATTATTACCCATATTATGCAGTTATTATCGCTAGAACTATAATAAATATACTTATTACTTTTATTATTATCAATATAACATGCATTATTACCCATATAATACACTTTCTATCGCTAGAACTGTAATAACTATACTTATTACTTTTATTATTATCAATATAACATGCATTATTACCCATATTATGCAGTTATTATCGCTAGAACTATAATAAATATACTTATTACTTTTATTATTATCAATATAACATGCATTATTACCCATATTATGCACTTATTATCGATAGAGCTATAATAAATATACCTATTACTTTTATTATTATCAATATAACATGCATTATTACCCATATTATGCTGTTATTATCGATAGAGATATAATAAATATACTTATTACTTTTATTATTATCAATATAACATGCATTATTACCCATATTATGCAGTTATTATCGCTAGAACTATAATAAATATACTTATTACTTTTATTATTATCAATATAACATGCATTATTACCAATATTTTACTATTATTATCGCCAGAACTATAATAATTATACTTATTACACCCGATGTTATCAATATAACATTCACTATTACCCATATAATACTGTTATTGTCGCTAGAACTGTATTAATTATACTTATTTCTTTTATTATCATCAATATAACATGCATTATTACCCATATTATGCAGTTATTATCGCTAGAGCTATAATAAATATACTTATTAATTTTATTATTATCAATATATCATGCATTATTACCCATATTTTGCTATTATTATCGCTAGGACTGCAATGATTATATTTATTACTCCCGACATTATCAATATGACATGCATTATTACCCATAAGATGCAGTTATTATCGCTAGAACTGTAATAAATATACTTATTACTTTTATTATTATCAATATAACATGCATTATTACCCATATTATGCAGTTATTATCGCTAGAGCTATAATAAATATACTTATTACTTTTATTATTATCAAAATATCATGCATTATTACCCATATTTTGCTATTATTATCGCTAGGACTGCAATAACTATACTTATTACTCCCGATATTATCAATATAACATGCACTATTACCTATATAATACAGTTATTGTCGCTAGAACTGTATTAATTATACTTATTTCTTTTATTATTATCAATATAACATGCATTATTACCCATATTATGCAGTTATTATCGCTACAGCTATAATAAATATACTTATTACTTTTATTATTATCAATATATCATGCATTATTACCCATATTTTGCTATTATTATCGCTAGGACTGCAATGATTATTTTTATTACTCCCGACATTATCAATGTAACATGCATTATTACCCATAAGATGCAGTTATTATCGCTAGAACTGTAATAAATATACTTATTACTTTTATTATTATCAATATAACATGCATTATTACCCATATTATTCAGTTATTATCGCTAGAACTATAAAAAATATACTTATTACATTTATTATTATCAATACAACGTGTATTATTACCCATATTATGCAGGTATTATGGCTAGAACTGTAATAATTATTTTTATTACGTTTACTATTATCAAAATAGCATGCATTATTACCCATATTATGCAGCTATTATCGCTAGAGCTATAATAAATATACTTATTACTTTTATTATTATCAATATAACATGCATTATTACCAATATTTTACTATTATCATCGCCAGAACTATAATAATTATACTTATTACTCCCGATGTTATCAATACAACATGCATTATTACCCATATAATAAAGTTATTATCGCTAGACCTGTAATAATTATACTTACTGCTTTTATTATCATCAATGTGGCATGCATTATTACCCATATTATGCAGTTATTATCGCTAGAACTATAATAAATATACTTATTACTTTCATTATTATCAATATAACACGCATTGTTACCCATATTATGCAGTTATTATCGCTAGAACTGTAATAAATATACTTATTACTTTTATTATTATCAATATAACATGCATTATTACCCATATAATACACTTTCTATCGCTAGAACTCTAATAACTATACTTATTACTTTTATTATTATCAATATAACATGCATTATTACCCATATTATGCAGTTATTATCGCTAGAACTATAAAAAATATACTTATTACATTTATTATTATCAATACAACATGTATTATTACCCATATTATGCAGGTATTATGGCTGGAACTGTAATAATTATTTTTATTACTTTTATTATTATCAATATAACATGCATTATTAACCATATTATTCAGTTATTATCGCTAGAACTATAATAAATATACTTATTTCTTTTATTATTATCAATATAACATGCATTATTACCCATATAATACACTTTCTATCGCTAGAACTGTAATAATTATACTTATTACTTTTATTATTATCAATATAACATGCATTATTACCCATATTATTCAGTTATTATCGCTGGAACTATAAAAAATATACTTATTACATTTATTATTATCAATACAACGTGTATTATTACCCATATTATGCAGGTATTATGGCTAGAACTGTAATAATTATTTTTATTACGTTTACTATTATCAAAATAGCATGCATTATTACCCATATTATGCAGCTATTATCGCTAGAGCTATAATAAATATACTTATTACTTTTCTTATTATCAATATAACATGCATTATTACCAATATTTTACTATTATCATCGCCAGAACTATAATAATTATACTTATTACTCCCGATGTTATCAATATAACATGCACTATTACCCATATAATACAGTCATTGTCGCTAGAACTGTATTAATTATACTTATTTCTTTTATTATTATCAATATATCATGCATTATTACCCATATTTTGCTATTATTCTCGCTAGGACTGCAATAACTATACTTATTACTCCCGATATTATCAATACAACATGCATTATTACCCATATAATAAAGTTATTATCGCTAGACCTGTAATAATTATACTTACTGCTTTTATTATCATCAATGTGGCATGCATTATTACCCATATTATGCAGTTATTATCGCTAGAACTATAATAAATATACTTATTACTCTCATTATTATCAATATAACACGCATTGTTACCCATATTATGCAGTTATTATCGCTAGAGCTATAATAAATATACTTATTACTTTTATTATTATCAATATATCATGCATTATTACCCATATTATGCAGTTATTATCGCTAGAACTGTAATAATTATACTTATTACTCCCGATATTATCAATATAACATGCACTATTACCCATATAATACAGTTATTTTCGCTAGAACTGTAATAATTATACTTATTACTCCCGATATTATCAATATAACATGCACTATTACCCATATAATACAGTTATTTTCGCTAGAACTGTAATAATTGTACTTATTACTTTTATTGTTATCAATATAACATGCATTATTACCCATATTTTACTATTATTATCGCCAGAAGTAGAATAATTATACTTATTACTTGGGATATTATCAATATAACATGCATTATTACCCATATAATACACTTTCTATCGCTAGAACTGTAATAATTATACTTATTACTTTTATTATTATCAATATAACATGCATTATTACCCATATTATGCAGTTATTATCGCTAGAACCTTAATAAATATACTTATTAATTTTATTATTATCAATATAACATGCATTATTACCCATATTTTACTATTATTATCGCCAGAACTATAATAATTATACTTATTACACCCGATGTTATCAATATAACATGCACTATTACCCATATAATACAGTTATTGTCGCTGGAACTGTATTAATTATACTTATTTCTTTTATTATTATCAATATAACATGCATTATTACCCATATTATGCAGTTATTATCGCTAGAGCTATAATAAATATACTTATTACTTTTATTATTATCAATATATCATGCATTATTACCCATATTTTGCTATTATTATCGCTAGGACTGCAATGATTATATTTATTACTCCCGACATTATCAATGTAACATGCATTATTACCCATATTATGCAGTTATTATCGATAGAGCTATAATAAATATACTTATTACTTTTATTATTATCAATATAACATGCATTATTACCCATATTATGCAGTTTTTATCGCTAGAGCTATAATAAATATACTTATTACTTTTATTATTATCAATATAACATTTATTATTACCAATATTTTACTATTATTACCGCCAGAACTATAATAATTATACCCATTACTCCCGATATTATCAATATAACATGCACTATTACCCATATAATACAGTTATTATCGCTAGAACTGTAATAATTATACTTATTACTTTTATTATTATCAATATAACATGCATTATTAACCATATTATTCAGTTATTATCGCTAGAACTATAATAAATATACTTATTACATTTATTATTATCAATATAACATGCATTATTACCCATATTATGCAGTTATTATCGCTAGAACTGTAATAATTATACTTATTACTTTTATTATTATCAATATAACATGCATTATTACCCATATTTTACTATTATTATCGCCAGAAGTATAATAATTATACTTATTACACCCGATGTTATCAATATAACATGCACTATTACCCATATAATACAGTTATTGTCGCTAGAACTGTATTAATTACACTTATTTCTTTTATTATTATCAATATAACATGCATTATTACCCATATTATGCAGTTATTATCGCTAGAGCTATAATAAATATACTTATTACTTTTATTATTATCAATATATCATGCATTATTACCCATATTTTGCTATTATTATCGCTGGGACTGCAATGATTATTTTTATTACTCCCGACATTATCAATGTAACATGCATTATTACCCATAAGATGCAGTTATTATCGCTAGAACTGTAATAAATATACTTATTACTTTTATTATTATCAATATAACATGCATTATTACCCATATAATACACTTTCTATCGCTAGAACTGTAATAACTATACTTATTACTTTTATTATTATCAATATAACATGCATTATTACCCATATTATGCAGTTATTATCGCTAGAACTATAATAAATATACTTATTACTTTTATTATTATCAATATAACATGCATTATTACCCATATTATGCAGTTATTATCGATAGAGCTATAATAAATATACCTATTACTTTTATTATTATCAATATAACATGCATTATTACCCATATTATGCAGTTATTATCGCTAGAGCTATAATAAATATACTTATTACTTTTATTATTATCAATATATCATGCATTATTACCCATATTTTGCTATTATTATCGCTGGGACCGCAATGATTATTTTTATTACTCCCGACATTATCAATGTAACATGCATTATTACCCATAAGATGCAGTTATTATCGCTAGAACTGTAATAAATATACTTATTACTTTTATTATTATCAATATAACATGCATTATTACCCATATAATACACTTTCTATCGCTAGAACTGTAATAACTATACTTATTACTTTTATTATTATCAATATAACATGCATTATTACCCATATTATGCAGTTATTATCGCTAGAACTATAAAAAATATACTTATTACATTTATTATTATCAATACAACATGTATTATTACCCATATTATGCAGGTATTATGGCTGGAACTGTAATAATTATTTTTATTACTTTTATTATTATCAATATAACATGCATTATTAACCATATTATTCAGTTATTATCGCTAGAACTATAATAAATATACTTATTTCTTTTATTATTATCAATATAACATGCATTATTACCCATATTATGCAGTTATTATCGCTAGAGCTATAATAAAGATACTTATTACTTTTATTATTATCAATATATCATGCATTATTACCCATATTTTGCTATCATTATGGCTAGGACTGCAATAATTATATTTATTACTCCCGACATTATCAATATAACATGCATTATTACCCTTAAGATGCAGTTATTATCGCTAGAACTGTAAAAATTATACTTATTACTTTTATTATTATCAATATAACATGCATTATTACCCATATTATTCAGTTATTATCGCTGGAACTATAAAAAATATACTTATTACATTTATTATTATCAATACAACGTGTATTATTACCCATATTATGCAGGTATTATTTCTAGAACTGTAATAATTATTTTTATTACGTTTACTATTATCAAAATAGCATGCATTATTACCCATATTATGCAGCTATTATCGCTAGAGCTATAATAAATATACACAGTACTTTTATTATTATCAATATAACATGCATTATTACCCATATTTTACTATTATTATCGCCAGAACTATAATAATTATACTTATTACACCCGATGTTATCAATATAACATGCACTATTACCCATATAATACAGTTATTGTCGCTAGAACTGTATTAATTATACTTATTTCTCTTATTATTATCAATATAACATGCATTATTACCCATATTGTGCAGTTATTATCGCTAGTGCTATAATAAATATACTTGTTACTTTTATTTTTATCAATATAACATGCATTATTACCCATATTTTATTATTATTATCGCCAGAAGTATAATAATTATACTTATTACTCCGGATGTTATCAATATAACATGCATTATTACCCATATAATACACTTTCTATCGCTAGAACTGTTTAATTATACTTATTACTTTTATTATTATCAATATAACATGCATTATTACCCATATTATGCAGTTATTATCGCTTGAACTATAATAAATATACTTATTACTTTTATTATTATCAATATAACATGCATTATTACCCATATTATGCAGTTATTATCGCTAGAGCTATAATAAATATACTTATTACTTTTATTATTATCAATATATCATGCATTATTACCCATATTTTGCTATTATTATCGCTAGGACTGCAATGATTATATTTATTACTCCCGACATTATCAATGTAACATGCATTATTACCCATATTATGCAGTTATTATCGATAGAGCTATAATAAATATACTTATTACTTTTATTATTATCAATACAACATGCATTATTACCCATATTATGCAGTTTTTATCGCTAGAGCTATAATAAATATACTTATTACTTTTATTATTATCAATATAACATTTATTATTACCAATATTTTACTATTATTACCGCCAGAACTATAATAATTATACCCATTACTCCCGATATTATCAATATAACATGCACTATTACCCATATAATACAGTTATTAGCGCTAGAACTGTAATAATTATACTTATTACTTTTATTATTATCAATATAACATGCATTATTAACCATATTATTCAGTTATTATCGCTAGAACTATAATAAATATACTTATTACATTTATTATTATCAATATAACATGCATTATTACCCATATTATGCAGTTATTATCGATAGAGATATAATAAATATACTTATTACTTTTATTATTATCAATATAACATGCATTATTACCCATATAATACACTTTCTATCGCTAGAACTGTAATAACTATACTTATTAGTTTTATTATTATCAATATAACATGCATTATTACCCATATTATGCAGTTATTATCGCTAGAACTATAATAAATATACTTATTACTTTTATTATTATCAATATAACATGCATTATTACCCATATAATACACTTTCTATCGCTAGAACTGTAATAACTATACTTATTACTTTTATTATTATCAATATAACATGCATTATTACCCATATTATGCAGTTATTATCGCTAGAACTATAATAAATATACTTATTACTTTTATTATTATCAATATAACATGCATTATTACCCATATTATGCACTTATTATCGATAGAGCTATAATAAATATACCTATTACTTTTATTATTATCAATATAACATGCATTATTACCCATATTATGCTGTTATTATCGATAGAGATATAATAAATATACTTATTACTTTTATTATTATCAATATAACATGCATTATTACCCATATTATGCAGTTATTATCGCTAGAACTATAATAAATATACTTATTACTTTTATTATTATCAATATAACATGCATTATTACCAATATTTTACTATTATTATCGCCAGAACTATAATAATTATACTTATTACACCCGATGTTATCAATATAACATTCACTATTACCCATATAATACTGTTATTGTCGCTAGAACTGTATTAATTATACTTATTTCTTTTATTATCATCAATATAACATGCATTATTACCCATATTATGCAGTTATTATCGCTAGAGCTATAATAAATATACTTATTAATTTTATTATTATCAATATATCATGCATTATTACCCATATTTTGCTATTATTATCGCTAGGACTGCAATGATTATATTTATTACTCCCGACATTATCAATATGACATGCATTATTACCCATAAGATGCAGTTATTATCGCTAGAACTGTAATAAATATACTTATTACTTTTATTATTATCAATATAACATGCATTATTACCCATATTATGCAGTTATTATCGCTTGAACTATAATAAATATACTTATTACTTTTATTATTATCAATATAACATGCATTATTACCCATATTATGCAGTTATTATCGCTAGAGCTATAATAAATATACTTATTACTTTTATTATTATCAATATATCATGCATTATTACCCATATTTTGCTATTATTATCGCTAGGACTGCAATGATTATATTTATTACTCCCGACATTATCAATGTAACATGCATTATTACCCATATTATGCAGTTATTATCGATAGAGCTATAATAAATATACTTATTACTTTTATTATTATCAATATAACATGCATTATTACCCATATTATGCAGTTTTTATCGCTAGAGCTATAATAAATATACTTATTACTTTTATTATTATCAATATAACATTTATTATTACCAATATTTTACTATTATTACCGCCAGAACTATAATAATTATACCCATTACTCCCGATATTATCAATATAACATGCACTATTACCCATATAATACAGTTATTAGCGCTAGAACTGTAATAATTATACTTATTACTTTTATTATTATCAATATAACATGCATTATTAACCATATTATTCAGTTATTATCGCTAGAACTATAATAAATATACTTATTACATTTATTATTATCAATATAACATGCATTATTACCCATATTATGCAGTTATTATCGATAGAGATATAATAAATATACTTATTACTTTTATTATTATCAATATAACATGCATTATTACCCATATAATACACTTTCTATCGCTAGAACTGTAATAACTATACTTATTAGTTTTATTATTATCAATATAACATGCATTATTACCCATATTATGCAGTTATTATCGCTAGAACTATAATAAATATACTTATTACTTTTATTATTATCAATATAACATGCATTATTACCCATATAATACACTTTCTATCGCTAGAACTGTAATAACTATACTTATTACTTTTATTATTATCAATATAACATGCATTATTACCCATATTATGCAGTTATTATCGCTAGAACTATAATAAATATACTTATTACTTTTATTATTATCAATATAACATGCATTATTACCCATATTATGCACTTATTATCGATAGAGCTATAATAAATATACCTATTACTTTTATTATTATCAATATAACATGCATTATTACCCATATTATGCTGTTATTATCGATAGAGATATAATAAATATACTTATTACTTTTATTATTATCAATATAACATGCATTATTACCCATATTATGCAGTTATTATCGCTAGAACTATAATAAATATACTTATTACTTTTATTATTATCAATATAACATGCATTATTACCAATATTTTACTATTATTATCGCCAGAACTATAATAATTATACTTATTACACCCGATGTTATCAATATAACATTCACTATTACCCATATAATACTGTTATTGTCGCTAGAACTGTATTAATTATACTTATTTCTTTTATTATCATCAATATAACATGCATTATTACCCATATTATGCAGTTATTATCGCTAGAGCTATAATAAATATACTTATTAATTTTATTATTATCAATATATCATGCATTATTACCCATATTTTGCTATTATTATCGCTAGGACTGCAATGATTATATTTATTACTCCCGACATTATCAATATGACATGCATTATTACCCATAAGATGCAGTTATTGTCGCTAGAACTGTAATAAATATACTTATTACTTTTATTATTATCAATATAACATGCATTATTACCCATATTATGCAGTTATTATCGCTAGAGCTATAATAAATATACTTATTACTTTTATTATTATCAAAATATCATGCATTATTACCCATATTTTGCTATTATTATCGCTAGGACTGCAATAACTATACTTATTACTCCCGATATTATCAATATAACATGCACTATTACCTATATAATACAGTTATTGTCGCTAGAACTGTATTAATTATACTTATTTCTTTTATTATTATCAATATAACATGCATTATTACCCATATTATGCAGTTATTATCGCTAGAGCTATAATAAATATACTTATTACTTTTATTATTATCAATATATCATGCATTATTACCCATATTTTGCTATTATTATCGCTAGGACTGCAATGATTATTTTTATTACTCCCGACATTATCAATGTAACATGCATTATTACCCATAAGATGCAGTTATTATCGCTAGAACTGTATTAATTATACTTATTTCTTTTATTATCATCAATATAACATGCATTATTACCCATATTATGCAGTTATTATCGCTAGAGCTATAATAAATATACTTATTAATTTTATTATTATCAATATATCATGCATTATTACCCATATTTTGCTATTATTATCGCTAGGACTGCAATGATTATATTTATTACTCCCGACATTATCAATATGACATGCATTATTACCCATAAGATGCAGTTATTATCGCTAGAACTGTAATAAATATACTTATTACTTTTATTATTATCAATATAACATGCATTATTACCCATATTATGCAGTTATTATCGCTTGAACTATAATAAATATACTTATTACTTTTATTATTATCAATATAACATGCATTATTACCCATATTATGCAGTTATTATCGCTAGAGCTATAATAAATATACTTATTACTTTTATTATTATCAATATATCATGCATTATTACCCATATTTTGCTATTATTATCGCTAGGACTGCAATGATTATATTTATTACTCCCGACATTATCAATGTAACATGCATTATTACCCATATTATGCAGTTATTATCGATAGAGCTATAATAAATATACTTATTACTTTTATTATTATCAATATAACATGCATTATTACCCATATTATGCAGTTTTTATCGCTAGAGCTATAATAAATATACTTATTACTTTTATTATTATCAATATAACATTTATTATTACCAATATTTTACTATTATTACCGCCAGAACTATAATAATTATACCCATTACTCCCGATATTATCAATATAACATGCACTATTACCCATATAATACAGTTATTAGCGCTAGAACTGTAATAATTATACTTATTACTTTTATTATTATCAATATAACATGCATTATTAACCATATTATTCAGTTATTATCGCTAGAACTATAAAAAATATACTTATTACATTTATTATTATCAATACAACATGTATTATTACCCATATTATGCAGGTATTATGGCTGGAACTGTAATAATTATTTTTATTACTTTTATTATTATCAATATAACATGCATTATTAACCATATTATTCAGTTATTATCGCTAGAACTATAATAAATATACTTATTACTTTTATTATTATCAATATAACATGCATTATTACCCATATAATACACTTTCTATCGCTAGAACTGTAATAATTATACTTATTACTTTTATTATTATCAATATAACATGCATTATTACCCATATTATGCAGTTATTATCGCTAGAACTATAATAAATATACTTATTACTTTTATTATTATCAATATAACATGCATTATTACCCATATTATGCAGTTATTATCGCTAGAGCTATAATAAATATACTTATTACTTTTATTATTATCAATATATCATGCATTATTACCCATATTTTGCTATTATTATCGCTAGGACTGCAATGATTATTTTTATTGCTCCCGACATTATCAATGTAACATGCATTATTACCCATAAGATGCAGTTATTATCGCTAGAACTGTAATAAATATACTTATTACTTTTATTATTATCAATATAACATGCATGATTACCCATATAATACAGTTATTACCGCTAGAACTGTATTAATTATACTTATTTCTTTTATTATTATCAATATAACACGCATTATTACCCATATTATGCAGTTATTATCGCTAGAACTATAAAAAATATACTTATTACATTTATTATTATCAATAGAGCATGTATTATTACCCATATTATGCAGGTATTATGGCTATAACTGTAATAATTATTTTTATTACTTTTATTATTATCAAAATAACATGCATTATTAAATATATTATTCAGTTATTATCGCTAGAACTATAATAAATATACTTATTACATTTATTATTATCAATATAACATGCATTATTACCCATATTATGCAGTTATTATCGCTAGAACTGTAATAATTATACTTATTACTTTTATTATTATCAATATTACATGCATTATTACCAATATTTTACTATTATTATCGCCAGAACTATAATAATTATACTTATTACTCCCGATGTTATCAATATAACATGCACTATTACCCATATAATACAGTTATTGTCGCTAGAACTGTATTAATTATACTTATTTCTTTTATTATTATCAATATAGCATGCATTATTACCCATATTATGCAGTTATTATCGCAAGAGCTATAATAAATATACTTATTACTTTTATTATTATCAATATAACATGCATGATTACCCATATAATACAGTTATTACCGCTAGAACTGTATTAATTATACTTATTTCTTTTATTATTATCAATATAACACGCATTATTACCCATATTATGCAGTTATTATCGCTAGAACTATAAAAAATATACTTATTACATTTATTATTATCAATAGAGCATGTATTATTACCCATATTATGCAGGTATTATGGCTATAACTGTAATAATTATTTTTATTACTTTTATTATTATCAAAATAACATGCATTATTAAATATATTATTCAGTTATTATCGCTAGAACTAAATTAATATACTTATTACATTTATTATTATCAATATAACATGCATTATTACCCATATTATGCAGTTATTATCGCTAGAACTGTAATAATTATACTTATTACTTTTATTATTATCAATATTACATGCATTATTACCAATATTTTACTATTATTATCGCCAGAACTATAATAATTATACTTATTACTCCCGATGTTATCAATATAACATGCACTATTACCCATATAATACAGTTATTGTCGCTAGAACTGTATTAATTATACTTATTTCTTTTATTATTATCAATATAGCATGCATTATTACCCATATTATGCAGTTATTATCGCTAGAGCTATAATAAATATACTTATTACTTTTATTATTATCAATGTATCATGCATTATTACCCATATTTTGCTATTATTATCGCTAGGACTGCAATAATTATATTTATTACTCCCGACATTATCAATGTAACATGCATTATTACCCATAAGATGCAGTTATTATCGTTAGAACTGTAATAAATATACTTATTACTTTTATTATTATCAATATAACATGCATTATTACCCATATAATACACTTTCTATCGCTAGAACTGTAATAATTATACTTATTACTTTTATTATTATCAATATAACATGCATTATTACCCATATTATTCAGTTATTATCGCTGGAACTATAAAAAATATACTTATTACATTTATTATTATCAATACAACGTGTATTATTACCCATATTATGCAGGTATTATGGCTAGAACTGTAATAATTATTTTTATTACGTTTACTATTATCAAAAAGCATGCATTATTACCCATATTATGCAGCTATTATCGCTGGAGCTATAATAAATATACTTATTACTTTTATTATTATCAATATAACATGCATTATTACCAATATTTTACTATTATCATCGCCAGAACTATAATAATTATACTTATTACTCCCGATGTTATCAATATAACATGCACTATTACCCATATAATACAGTCATTGTCGCTAGAACTGTATTAATTATACTTATTTCTTTTATTATTATCAATATATCATGCATTATTACCCATATTTTGCTATTATTCTCGCTAGGACTGCAATAACTATACTTATTACTCCCGATATTATCAATACAACATGCATTATTACCCATATAATAAAGTTATTATCGCTAGACCTGTAATAATTATACTTACTGCTTTTATTATCATCAATGTGGCATGCATTATTACCCATATTATGCAGTTATTATCGCTAGAACTATAATAAATATACTTATTACTTTCATTATTATCAATATAACACGCATTGTTACCCATATTATGCAGTTATTATCGCTAGAGCTATAATAAATATACTTATTACTTTTATTATTATCAATATATCATGCATTATTACCCATATTATGCAGTTATTATCGCTAGAACTGTAATAATTATACTTATTACTCCCGATATTATCAATATAACATGCACTATTACCCATATAATACAGTTATTTTCGCTAGAACTGTAATAATTATACTTATTACTCCCGATATTATCAATATAACATGCACTATTACCCATATAATACAGTTATTTTCGCTAGAACTGTAATAATTGTACTTATTACTGTTATTGTTATCAATATAACATGCATTATTACCCATATTTTACTATTATTATCGCCAGAAGTAGAATAATTATACTTATTACTTGGGATATTATCAATATAACATGCATTATTACCCATATAATACACTTTCTATCGCTAGAACTGTAATAATTATACTTATTACTTTTATTATTATCAATATAACATGCATTATTACCCATATTATGCAGTTATTATCGGTAGAACCTTAATAAATATACTTATTAATTTTATTATTATCAATATAACATGCATTATTACCCATATTTTACTATTATTATCGCCAGAACTATAATAATTATACTTATTACACCCGATGTTATCAATATAACATGCACTATTACCCATATAATACAGTTATTGTCGCTAGAACTGTATTAATTATACTTATTTCTTTTATTATTATCAATATAACATGCATTATTACCCATATTATGCAGTTATTATCGCTAGAGCTATAATAAATATACTTATTACTTTTATTATTATCAATATATCATGCATTATTACCCATATTTTGCTATTATTATCGCTAGGACTGCAATGATTATATTTATTACTCCCGACATTATCAATGTAACATGCATTATTACCCATATTATGCAGTTATTATCGATAGAGCTATAATAAATATACTTATTACTTTTATTATTATCAATATAACATGCATTATTACCCATATTATGCAGTTTTTATCGCTAGAGCTATAATAAATATACTTATTACTTTTATTATTATCAATATAACATTTATTATTACCAATATTTTACTATTATTACCGCCAGAACTATAATAATTATACCCATTACTCCCGATATTATCAATATAACATGCACTATTACCCATATAATACAGTTATTATCGCTAGAACTGTAATAATTATACTTATTACTTTTATTATTATCAATATAACATGCATTATTAACCATATTATTCAGTTATTATCGCTAGAACTATAATAAATATACTTATTACATTTATTATTATCAATATAACATGCATTATTACCCATATTATGCAGTTATTATCGCTAGAACTGTAATAATTATACTTATTACTTTTATTATTATCAATATAACATGCATTATTACCCATATTTTACTATTATTATCGCTGGGACTGCAATGATTATTTTTATTACTCCCGACATTATCAATGTAACATGCATTATTACCCATATTATGCAGTTATTATCGCTAGAACTGTAATAATTATACTTATTACTTTTATTATTATCAATATATCATGCATTATTACCCATATTTTGCTATTATTCTCGCTAGGACTGCAATAACTATACTTATTACTCCCGATATTATCAATACAACATGCATTATTACCCATATAATAAAGTTATTATCGCTAGACCTGTAATAATTATACTTACTGCTTTTATTATCATCAATGTGGCATGCATTATTACCCATATTATGCAGTTATTATCGCTAGAACTATAATAAATATACTTATTACTTTCATTATTATCAATATAACACGCATTGTTACCCATATTATGCAGTTATTATCGCTAGAGCTATAATAAATATACTTATTACTTTTATTATTATCAATATATCATGCATTATTACCCATATTATGCAGTTATTATCGCTAGAACTGTAATAATTATACTTATTACTCCCGATATTATCAATATAACATGCACTATTACCCATATAATACAGTTATTTTCGCTAGAACTGTAATAATTATACTTATTACTCCCGATATTATCAATATAACATGCACTATTACCCATATAATACAGTTATTTTCGCTAGAACTGTAATAATTGTACTTATTACTTTTATTGTTATCAATATAACATGCATTATTACCCATATTTTACTATTATTATCGCCAGAAGTAGAATAATTATACTTATTACTTGGGATATTATCAATATAACATGCATTATTACCCATATAATACACTTTCTATCGCTAGAACTGTAATAATTATACTTATTACTTTTATTATTATCAATATAACATGCATTATTACCCATATTATGCAGTTATTATCGGTAGAACCTTAATAAATATACTTATTAATTTTATTATTATCAATATAACATGCATTATTACCCATATTTTACTATTATTATCGCCAGAACTATAATAATTATACTTATTACACCCGATGTTATCAATATAACATGCACTATTACCCATATAATACAGTTATTGTCGCTAGAACTGTATTAATTATACTTATTTCTTTTATTATTATCAATATAACATGCATTATTACCCATATTATGCAGTTATTATCGCTAGAGCTATAATAAATATACTTATTACTTTTATTATTATCAATATATCATGCATTATTACCCATATTTTGCTATTATTATCGCTAGGACTGCAATGATTATATTTATTACTCCCGACATTATCAATGTAACATGCATTATTACCCATATTATGCAGTTATTATCGATAGAGCTATAATAAATATACTTATTACTTTTATTATTATCAATATAACATGCATTATTACCCATATTATGCAGTTTTTATCGCTAGAGCTATAATAAATATACTTATTACTTTTATTATTATCAATATAACATGCATTATTACCAATATTTTACTATTATCATCGCCAGAACTATAATAATTATACTTATTACTCCCGATGTTATCAATATAACATGCACTATTACCCATATAATACAGTCATTGTCGCTAGAACTGTATTAATTATACTTATTTCTTTTATTATTATCAATATATCATGCATTATTACCCATATTTTGCTATTATTCTCGCTAGGACTGCAATAACTATACTTATTACTCCCGATATTATCAATACAACATGCATTATTACCCATATAATAAAGTTATTATCGCTAGACCTGTAATAATTATACTTACTGCTTTTATTATCATCAATGTGGCATGCATTATTACCCATATTATGCAGTTATTATCGCTAGAACTATAATAAATATACTTATTACTTTCATTATTATCAATATAACACGCATTGTTACCCATATTATGCAGTTATTATCGCTAGAGCTATAATAAATATACTTATTACTTTTATTATTATCAATATATCATGCATTATTACCCATATTATGCAGTTATTATCGCTAGAACTGTAATAATTATACTTATTACTCCCGATATTATCAATATAACATGCACTATTACCCATATAATACAGTTATTTTCGCTAGAACTGTAATAATTATACTTATTACTCCCGATATTATCAATATAACATGCACTATTACCCATATAATACAGTTATTTTCGCTAGAACTGTAATAATTGTACTTATTACTGTTATTGTTATCAATATAACATGCATTATTACCCATATTTTACTATTATTATCGCCAGAAGTAGAATAATTATACTTATTACTTGGGATATTATCAATATAACATGCATTATTACCCATATAATACACTTTCTATCGCTAGAACTGTAATAATTATACTTATTACTTTTATTATTATCAATATAACATGCATTATTACCCATATTATGCAGTTATTATCGGTAGAACCTTAATAAATATACTTATTAATTTTATTATTATCAATATAACATGCATTATTACCCATATTTTACTATTATTATCGCCAGAACTATAATAATTATACTTATTACACCCGATGTTATCAATATAACATGCACTATTACCCATATAATACAGTTATTGTCGCTAGAACTGTATTAATTATACTTATTTCTTTTATTATTATCAATATAACATGCATTATTACCCATATTATGCAGTTATTATCGCTAGAGCTATAATAAATATACTTATTACTTTTATTATTATCAATATATCATGCATTATTACCCATATTTTGCTATTATTATCGCTAGGACTGCAATGATTATATTTATTACTCCCGACATTATCAATGTAACATGCATTATTACCCATATTATGCAGTTATTATCGATAGAGCTATAATAAATATACTTATTACTTTTATTATTATCAATATAACATGCATTATTACCCATATTATGCAGTTTTTATCGCTAGAGCTATAATAAATATACTTATTACTTTTATTATTATCAATATAACATTTATTATTACCAATATTTTACTATTATTACCGCCAGAACTATAATAATTATACCCATTACTCCCGATATTATCAATATAACATGCACTATTACCCATATAATACAGTTATTATCGCTAGAACTGTAATAATTATACTTATTACTTTTATTATTATCAATATAACATGCATTATTAACCATATTATTCAGTTATTATCGCTAGAACTATAATAAATATACTTATTACATTTATTATTATCAATATAACATGCATTATTACCCATATTATGCAGTTATTATCGCTAGAACTGTAATAATTATACTTATTACTTTTATTATTATCAATATAACATGCATTATTACCCATATTTTACTATTATTATCGCTGGGACTGCAATGATTATTTTTATTACTCCCGACATTATCAATGTAACATGCATTATTACCCATAAGATGCAGTTATTATCGCTAGAACTGTAATAAATATACTTATTACTTTTATTATTATCAATATAACATGCATTATTACCCATATTATTCAGTTATTATCGCTGGAACTATAAAAAATATACTTATTACATTTATTATTATCAATACAACGTGTATTATTACCCATATTATGCAGGTATTATGGCTAGAACTGTAATAATTATTTTTATTACGTTTACTATTATCAAAAAGCATGCATTATTACCCATATTATGCAGCTATTTTCGCTAGAGCTATAATAAATATACTTATTACTTTTATTATTATCAATATAACATGCATTATTACCAATATTTTACTATTATCATCGCCAGAACTATAATAATTATACTTATTACTCCCGATGTTATCAATATAACATGCACTATTACCCATATAATACAGTCATTGTCGCTAGAACTGTATTAATTATACTTATTTCTTTTATTATTATCAATATATCATGCATTATTACCCATATTTTGCTATTATTCTCGCTAGGACTGCAATAACTATACTTATTACTCCCGATATTATCAATACAACATGCATTATTACCCATATAATAAAGTTATTATCGCTAGACCTGTAATAATTATACTTACTGCTTTTATTATCATCAATGTGGCATGCATTATTACCCATATTATGCAGTTATTATCGCTAGAACTATAATAAATATACTTATTACTTTCATTATTATCAATATAACACGCATTGTTACCCATATTATGCAGTTATTATCGCTAGAGCTATAATAAATATACTTATTACTTTTATTATTATCAATATATCATGCATTATTACCCATATTATGCAGTTATTATCGCTAGAACTGTAATAATTATACTTATTACTCCCGATATTATCAATATAACATGCACTATTACCCATATAATACAGTTATTTTCGCTAGAACTGTAATAATTATACTTATTACTCCCGATATTATCAATATAACATGCACTATTACCCATATAATACAGTTATTTTCGCTAGAACTGTAATAATTGTACTTATTACTTTTATTGTTATCAATATAACATGCATTATTACCCATATTTTACTATTATTATCGCCAGAAGTAGAATAATTATACTTATTACTTGGGATATTATCAATATAACATGCATTATTACCCATATAATACACTTTCTATCGCTAGAACTGTAATAATTATACTTATTACTTTTATTATTATCAATATAACATGCATTATTACCCATATTATGCAGTTATTATCGGTAGAACCTTAATAAATATACTTATTAATTTTATTATTATCAATATAACATGCATTATTACCCATATTTTACTATTATTATCGCCAGAACTATAATAATTATACTTATTACACCCGATGTTATCAATATAACATGCACTATTACCCATATAATACAGTTATTGTCGCTAGAACTGTATTAATTATACTTATTTCTTTTATTATTATCAATATAACATGCATTATTACCCATATTATGCAGTTATTATCGCTAGAGCTATAATAAATATACTTATTACTTTTATTATTATCAATATATCATGCATTATTACCCATATTTTGCTATTATTATCGCTAGGACTGCAATGATTATATTTATTACTCCCGACATTATCAATGTAACATGCATTATTACCCATATTATGCAGTTATTATCGATAGAGCTATAATAAATATACTTATTACTTTTATTATTATCAATATAACATGCATTATTACCCATATTATGCAGTTTTTATCGCTAGAGCTATAATAAATATACTTATTACTTTTATTATTATCAATATAACATTTATTATTACCAATATTTTACTATTATTACCGCCAGAACTATAATAATTATACCCATTACTCCCGATATTATCAATATAACATGCACTATTACCCATATAATACAGTTATTATCGCTAGAACTGTAATAATTATACTTATTACTTTTATTATTATCAATATAACATGCATTATTAACCATATTATTCAGTTATTATCGCTAGAACTATAATAAATATACTTATTACATTTATTATTATCAATATAACATGCATTATTACCCATATTATGCAGTTATTATCGCTAGAACTGTAATAATTATACTTATTACTTTTATTATTATCAATATAACATGCATTATTTCCCATATTTTACTATTATTATCGCCAGAAGTATAATAATTATACTTATTACACCCGATGTTATCAATATAACATGCACTATTACCCATATAATACAGTTATTGTCACTAGAACTGTATTAATTACACTTATTTCTTTTATTATTATCAATATAACATGCATTATTACCCATATTATGCAGTTATTATCGCTAGAGCTATAATAAATATACTTATTACTTTTATTATTATCAATATATCATGCATTATTACCCATATTTTGCTATTATTATCGCTGGGACTGCAATGATTATTTTTATTACTCCCGACATTATCAATGTAACATGCATTATTACCCATAAGATGCAGTTATTATCGCTAGAACTGTAATAAATATACTTATTACTTTTATTATTATCAATATAACATGCATTATTACCCATATAATACACTTTCTATCGCTAGAACTGTAATAACTATACTTATTACTTTTATTATTATCAATATAACATGCATTATTACCCATATTATGCAGTTATTATCGCTAGAACTATAATAAATATACTTATTACTTTTATTATTATCAATATAACATGCATTATTACCCATATTATGCAGTTATTATCGATAGAGCTATAATAAATATACCTATTACTTTTATTATTATCAACATAACATGCATTATTACCCATATTATGCAGTTATTATCGCTAGAGCTATAATAAATATACTTATTACTTTTATTATTATCAATATATCATGCATTATTACCCATATTTTGCTATTATTATCGCTGGGACTGCAATGATTATTTTTATTACTCCCGACATTATCAATGTAACATGCATTATTACCCATAAGATGCAGTTATTATCGCTAGAACTGTAATAAATATACTTATTACTTTTATTATTATCAATATAACATGCATTATTACCCATATAATACACTTTCTATCGCTAGAACTGTAATAACTATACTTATTACTTTTATTATTATCAATATAACATGCATTATTACCCATATTATGCAGTTATTATCGCTAGAACTATAAAAAATATACTTATTACATTTATTATTATCAATACAACATGTATTATTACCCATATTATGCAGGTATTATGGCTGGAACTGTAATAATTATTTTTATTACTTTTATTATTATCAATATAACATGCATTATTAACCATATTATTCAGTTATTATCGCTAGAACTATAATAAATATACTTATTTCTTTTATTATTATCAATATAACATGCATTATTACCCATATTATGCAGTTATTATCGTTAGAACTGTAATAAATATACTTATTACTTTTATTATTATCAATATAACATGCATTATTACCCATATAATACACTTTCTATCGCTAGAACTGTAATAATTATACTTATTACTTTTATTATTATCAATATAACATGCATTATTACCCATATTATTCAGTTATTATCGCTGGAACTATAAAAAATATACTTATTACATTTATTATTATCAATACAACGTGTATTATTACCCATATTATGCAGGTATTATGGCTAGAACTGTAATAATTATTTTTATTACGTTTACTATTATCAAAATAGCATGCATTATTACCCATATTATGCAGCTATTATCGCTAGAGCTATAATAAATATACTTATTACTTTTATTATTATCAATATAACATGCATTATTACCAATATTTTACTATTATCATCGCCAGAACTATAATAATTATACTTATTACTCCCGATGTTATCAATATAACATGCACTATTACCCATATAATACAGTCATTGTCGCTAGAACTGTATTAATTATACTTATTTCTTTTATTATTATCAATATATCATGCATTATTACCCATATTTTGCTATTATTCTCGCTAGGACTGCAATAACTATACTTATTACTCCCGATATTATCAATACAACATGCATTATTACCCATATAATAAAGTTATTATCGCTAGACCTGTAATAATTATACTTACTGCTTTTATTATCATCAATGTGGCATGCATTATTACCCATATTATGCAGTTATTATCGCTAGAACTATAATAAATATACTTATTACTTTCATTATTATCAATATAACACGCATTGTTACCCATATTATGCAGTTATTATCGCTAGAGCTATAATAAATATACTTATTACTTTTATTATTATCAATATATCATGCATTATTACCCATATTATGCAGTTATTATCGCTAGAACTGTAATAATTATACTTATTACTCCCGATATTATCAATATAACATGCACTATTACCCATATAATACAGTTATTTTCGCTAGAACTGTAATAATTATACTTATTACTCCCGATATTATCAATATAACATGCACTATTACCCATATAATACAGTTATTTTCGCTAGAACTGTAATAATTGTACTTATTACTTTTATTGTTATCAATATAACATGCATTATTACCCATATTTTACTATTATTATCGCCAGAAGTAGAATAATTATACTTATTACTTGGGATATTATCAATATAACATGCATTATTACCCATATAATACACTTTCTATCGCTAGAACTGTAATAATTATACTTATTACTTTTATTATTATCAATATAACATGCATTATTACCCATATTATGCAGTTATTATCGCTAGAACCTTAATAAATATACTTATTAATTTTATTATTATCAATATAACATGCATTATTACCCATATTTTACTATTATTATCGCCAGAACTATAATAATTATACTTATTACACCCGATGTTATCAATATAACATGCACTATTACCCATATAATACAGTTATTGTCGCTAGAACTGTATTAATTATACTTATTTCTTTTATTATTATCAATATAACATGCATTATTACCCATATTATGCAGTTATTATCGCTAGAGCTATAATAAATATACTTATTACTTTTATTATTATCAATATATCATGCATTATTACCCATATTTTGCTATTATTATCGCTAGGACTGCAATGATTATATTTATTACTCCCGACATTATCAATGTAACATGCATTATTACCCATATTATGCAGTTATTATCGATAGAGCTATAATAAATATACTTATTACTTTTATTATTATCAATATAACATGCATTATTACCCATATTATGCAGTTTTTATCGCTAGAGCTATAATAAATATACTTATTACTTTTATTATTATCAATATAACATTTATTATTACCAATATTTTACTATTATTACCGCCAGAACTATAATAATTATACCCATTACTCCCGATATTATCAATATAACATGCACTATTACCCATATAATACAGTTATTATCGCTAGAACTGTAATAATTATACTTATTACTTTTATTATTATCAATATAACATGCATTATTAACCATATTATTCAGTTATTATCGCTAGAACTATAATAAATATACTTATTACATTTATTATTATCAATATAACATGCATTATTACCCATATTATGCAGTTATTATCGCTAGAACTGTAATAATTATACTTATTACTTTTATTATTATCAATATAACATGCATTATTACCCATATTTTACTATTATTATCGCCAGAAGTATAATAATTATACTTATTACACCCGATGTTATCAATATAACATGCACTATTACCCATATAATACAGTTATTGTCGCTAGAACTGTATTAATTACACTTATTTCTTTTATTATTATCAATATAACATGCATTATTACCCATATTATGCAGTTATTATCGCTAGAGCTATAATAAATATACTTATTACTTTTATTATTATCAATATATCATGCATTATTACCCATATTTTGCTATTATTATCGCTGGGACTGCAATGATTATTTTTATTACTCCCGACATTATCAATGTAACATGCATTATTACCCATAAGATGCAGTTATTATCGCTGGAACTGTAATAAATATACTTATTACTTTTATTATTATCAATATAACATGCATTATTACCCATATAATACACTTTCTATCGCTAGAACTGTAATAACTATACTTATTACTTTTATTATTATCAATATAACATGCATTATTACCCATATTATGCAGTTATTATCGCTAGAACTATAATAAATATACTTATTACTTTTATTATTATCAATATAACATGCATTATTACCCATATTATGCAGTTATTATCGATAGAGCTATAATAAATATACCTATTACTTTTATTATTATCAATATAACATGCATTATTACCCATATTATGCAGTTATTATCGCTAGAGCTATAATAAATATACTTATTACTTTTATTATTATCAATATATCATGCATTATTACCCATATTTTGCTATTATTATCGCTGGGACTGCAATGATTATTTTTATTACTCCCGACATTATCAATGTAACATGCATTATTACCCATAAGATGCAGTTATTATCGCTAGAACTGTAATAAATATACTTATTACTTTTATTATTATCAATATAACATGCATTATTACCCATATAATACACTTTCTATCGCTAGAACTGTAATAACTATACTTATTACTTTTATTATTATCAATATAACATGCATTATTACCCATATTATGCAGTTATTATCGCTAGAACTATAAAAAATATACTTATTACATTTATTATTATCAATACAACATGTATTATTACCCATATTATGCAGGTATTATGGCTGGAACTGTAATAATTATTTTTATTACTTTTATTATTATCAATATAACATGCATTATTAACCATATTATTCAGTTATTATCGCTAGAACTATAATAAATATACTTATTTCTTTTATTATTATCAATATAACATGCATTATTACCCATATTATGCAGTTATTATCGCTAGAGCTATAATAAAGATACTTATTACTTTTATTATTATCAATATATCATGCATTATTACCCATATTTTGCTACCATTATGGCTAGGACTGCAATAATTATATTTATTACTCCCGACATTATCAATATAACATGCATTATTACCCTTAAGATGCAGTTATTATCGCTAGAACTGTAAAAATTATACTTATTACTTTTATTATTATCAATATAACATGCATTATTACCCATATTATTCAGTTATTATCGCTGGAACTATAAAAAATATACTTATTACATTTATTATTATCAATACAACGTGTATTATTACCCATATTATGCAGGTATTATGGCTAGAACTGTAATAATTATTTTTATTACGTTTACTATTATCAAAATAGCATGCATTATTACCCATATTATGCAGCTATTATCGCTAGAGCTATAATAAATATACTTAGTACTTTTATTATTATCAATATAACATGCATTATTACCCATATTTTACTATTATTATCGCCAGAACTATAATAATTATACTTATTACACCCGATGTTATCAATATAACATGCACTATTACCCATATAATACAGTTATTGTCGCTAGAACTGTATTAATTATACTTATTTCTCTTATTATTATCAATATAACATGCATTATTACCCATATTGTGCAGTTATTATCGCTAGTGCTATAATAAATATACTTGTTACTTTTATTTTTATCAATATAACATGCATTATTACCCATATTTTATTATTATTATCGCCAGAAGTATAATAATTATACTTATTACTCCGGATGTTATCAATATAACATGCATTATTACCCATATAATACACTTTCTATCGCTAGAACTGTTTAATTATACTTATTACTTTTATTATTATCAATATAACATGCATTATTACCCATATTATGCAGTTATTATCGTTTGAACTATAATAAATATACTTATTACTTTTATTATTATCAATATAACATGCATTATTACCCATATTATGCAGTTATTATCGCTAGAGCTATAATAAATATACTTATTACTTTTATTATTATCAATATATCATGCATTATTACCCATATTTTGCTATTATTATCGCTAGGACTGCAATGATTATATTTATTACTCCCGACATTATCAATGTAACATGCATTATTACCCATATTATGCAGTTATTATCGATAGAGCTATAATAAATATACTTATTACTTTTATTATTATCAATATAACATGCATTATTACCCATATTATGCAGTTTTTATCGCTAGAGCTATAATAAATATACTTATTACTTTTATTATTATCAATATAACATTTATTATTACCAATATTTTACTATTATTACCGCCAGAACTATAATAATTATACCCATTACTCCCGATATTATCAATATAACATGCACTATTACCCATATAATACAGTTATTAGCGCTAGAACTGTAATAATTATACTTATTACTTTTATTATTATCAATATAACATGCATTATTAACCATATTATTCAGTTATTATCGCTAGAACTATAATAAATATACTTATTACATTTATTATTATCAATATAACATGCATTATTACCCATATTATGCAGTTATTATCGATAGAGATATAATAAATATACTTATTACTTTTATTATTATCAATATAACATGCATTATTACCCATATAATACACTTTCTATCGCTAGAACTGTAATAACTATACTTATTAGTTTTATTATTATCAATATAACATGCATTATTACCCATATTATGCAGTTATTATCGCTAGAACTATAATAAATATACTTATTACTTTTATTATTATCAATATAACATGCATTATTACCCATATAATACACTTTCTATCGCTAGAACTGTAATAACTATACTTATTACTTTTATTATTATCAATATAACATGCATTATTACCCATATTATGCAGTTATTATCGGTAGAACTATAATAAATATACTTATTACTTTTATTATTATCAATATAACATGCATTATTACCCATATTATGCAGTTATTATCGATAGAGCTATAATAAATATACCTATTACTTTTATTATTATCAATATAACATGCATTATTACCCATATTATGCTGTTATTATCGATAGAGATATAATAAATATACTTATTACTTTTATTATTATCAATATAACATGCATTATTACCCATATTATGCAGTTATTATCGCTAGAACTATAATAAATATACTTATTACTTTTATTATTATCAATATAACATGCATTATTACCAATATTTTACTATTATTATCGCCAGAACTATAATAATTATACTTATTACACCCGATGTTATCAATATAACATTCACTATTACCCATATAATACTGTTATTGTCGCTAGAACTGTATTAATTATACTTATTTCTTTTATTATCATCAATATAACATGCATTATTACCCATATTATGCAGTTATTATCGCTAGAGCTATAATAAATATACTTATTAATTTTATTATTATCAATATATCATGCATTATTACCCATATTTTGCTATTATTATCGCTAGGACTGCAATGATTATATTTATTACTCCCGACATTATCAATATGACATGCATTATTACCCATAAGATGCAGTTATTATCGCTAGAACTGTAATAAATATACTTATTTCTTTTATTATTATCATTATAGCATGCATTATTACCTATATTATGCAGTTATTATCGCTAGAGCTATAATAAATATACTTATTACTTTTATTATTATCAAAATATCATGCATTATTACCCATATTTTGCTATTATTATCGCTAGGACTGCAATAACTATACTTATTACTCCCAATATTATCAATATAACATGCACTATTACCTATATAATACAGTTATTGTCGCTAGAACTGTATTAATTATACTTATTTCTTCTATTATTATTATCATTATAGCATGCATTATTACCTATATTATGCAGTTATTATCGCTAGAGCTATAATAAATATACTTATTACTTTTATTATTATCAAAATATCATGCATTATTACCCATATTTTGCTATTATTATCGCTAGGACTGCAATGATTATATTTATTACTCCCGACATTATCAATGTAACATGCATTATTCCCCATATTATGCAGTTATTATCGATAGAGCTATAATAAATATACTTATTACTTTTATTATTATCAATATAACATGCATTATTACCCATATTATGCAGTTTTTATCGCTAGAGCTATAATAAATATACTTATTACTTTTATTATTATCAATATAACATTTATTATTACCAATATTTTACTATTATTACCGCCAGAACTATAATAATTATACCCATTACTCCCGATATTATCAATATAACATGCACTATTACCCATATAATACAGTTATTATCGCTAGAACTGTAATAATTATACTTATTACTTTTATTATTATCAATATAACATGCATTATTAACCATATTATTCAGTTATTATCGCTAGAACTATAATAAATATACTTATTACATTTATTATTATCAATATAACATGCATTATTACCCATATTATGCAGTTATTATCGCTAGAACTGTAATAATTATACTTATTACTTTTATTATTATCAATATAACATGCATTATTACCCATATTTTACTATTATTATCGCCAGAAGTATAATAATTATACTTATTACACCCGATGTTATCAATATAACATGCACTATTACCCATATAATACAGTTATTGTCGCTAGAACTGTATTAATTACACTTATTTCTTTTATTATTATCAATATAACATGCATTATTACCCATATTATGCAGTTATTATCGCTAGAGCTATAATAAATATACTTATTACTTTTATTATTATCAATATATCATGCATTATTACCCATATTTTGCTATTATTATCGCTGGGACTGCAATGATTATTTTTATTACTCCCGACATTATCAATGTAACATGCATTATTACCCATAAGATGCAGTTATTATCGCTAGAACTGTAATAAATATACTTATTACTTTTATTATTATCAATATAACATGCATTATTACCCATATAATACACTTTCTATCGCTAGAACTGTAATAACTATACTTATTACTTTTATTATTATCAATATAACATGCATTATTACCCATATTATGCAGTTATTATCGCTAGAACTATAATAAATATACTTATTACTTTTATTATTATCAATATAACATGCATTATTACCCATATTATGCAGTTATTATCGATAGAGCTATAATAAATATACCTATTACTTTTATTATTATCAACATAACATGCATTATTACCCATATTATGCAGTTATTATCGCTAGAGCTATAATAAATATACTTATTACTTTTATTATTATCAATATATCATGCATTATTACCCATATTTTGCTATTATTATCGCTGGGACTGCAATGATTATTTTTATTACTCCCGACATTATCAATGTAACATGCATTATTACCCATAAGATGCAGTTATTATCGCTAGAACTGTAATAAATATACTTATTACTTTTATTATTATCAATATAACATGCATTATTACCCATATAATACACTTTCTATCGCTAGAACTCTAATAACTATACTTATTACTTTTATTATTATCAATATAACATGCATTATTACCCATATTATGCAGTTATTATCGCTAGAACTATAAAAAATATACTTATTACATTTATTATTATCAATACAACATGTATTATTACCCATATTATGCAGGTATTATGGCTGGAACTGTAATAATTATTTTTATTACTTTTATTATTATCAATATAACATGCATTATTAACCATATTATTCAGTTATTATCGCTAGAACTATAATAAATATACTTATTTCTTTTATTATTATCAATATAACATGCATTATTACCCATATTATGCAGTTATTATCGTTAGAACTGTAATAAATATACTTATTACTTTTATTATTATCAATATAACATGCATTATTACCCATATAATACACTTTCTATCGCTAGAACTGTAATAATTATACTTATTACTTTTATTATTATCAATATAACATGCATTATTACCCATATTATGCAGTTATTATCGCTAGAACTATAAAAAATATACTTATTACATTTATTATTATCAATACAACATGTATTATTACCCATATTATGCAGGTATTATGGCTGGAACTGTAATAATTATTTTTATTACTTTTATTATTATCAATATATCATGCATTATTACCCATATTATGCAGTTATTATCGCTAGAACTGTAATAATTATACTTATTACTCCCGATATTATCAATATAACATGCACTATTACCCATATAATACAGTTATTTTCGCTAGAACTGTAATAATTATACTTATTACTCCCGATATTATCAATATAACATGCACTATTACCCATATAATACAGTTATTTTCGCTAGAACTGTAATAATTGTACTTATTACTTTTATTGTTATCAATATAACATGCATTATTACCCATATTTTACTATTATTATCGCCAGAAGTAGAATAATTATACTTATTACTTGGGATATTATCAATATAACATGCATTATTACCCATATCATACACTTTCTATCGCTAGAACTGTAATAATTATACTTATTACTTTTATTATTATCAATATAACATGCATTATTACCCATATTATGCAGTTATTATCGCTAGAACCTTAATAAATATACTTATTAATTTTATTATTATCAATATAACATGCATTATTACCCATATTTTACTATTATTATCGCCAGAACTATAATAATTATACTTATTACACCCGATGTTATCAATATAACATGCACTATTACCCATATAATACAGTTATTGTCGCTGGAACTGTATTAATTATACTTATTTCTTTTATTATTATCAATATAACATGCATTATTACCCATATTATGCAGTTATTATCGCTAGAGCTATAATAAATATACTTATTACTTTTATTATTATCAATATATCATGCATTATTACCCATATTTTGCTATTATTATCGCTAGGACTGCAATGATTATATTTATTACTCCCGACATTATCAATGTAACATGCATTATTACCCATATTATGCAGTTATTATCGATAGAGCTATAATAAATATACTTATTACTTTTATTATTATCAATATAACATGCATTATTACCCATATTATGCAGTTTTTATCGCTAGAGCTATAATAAATATACTTATTACTTTTATTATTATCAATATAACATTTATTATTACCAATATTTTACTATTATTACCGCCAGAACTATAATAATTATACCCATTACTCCCGATATTATCAATATAACATGCACTATTACCCATATAATACAGTTATTATCGCTAGAACTGTAATAATTATACTTATTACTTTTATTATTATCAATATAACATGCATTATTAACCATATTATTCAGTTATTATCGCTAGAACTATAATAAATATACTTATTACATTTATTATTATCAATATAACATGCATTATTACCCATATTATGCAGTTATTATCGCTAGAACTGTAATAATTATACTTATTACTTTTATTATTATCAATATAACATGCATTATTACCCATATTTTACTATTATTATCGCCAGAAGTATAATAATTATACTTATTACACCCGATGTTATCAATATAACATGCACTATTACCCATATAATACAGTTATTGTCGCTAGAACTGTATTAATTACACTTATTTCTTTTATTATTATCAATATAACATGCATTATTACCCATATTATGCAGTTATTATCGCTAGAGCTATAATAAATATACTTATTACTTTTATTATTATCAATATATCATGCATTATTACCCATATTTTGCTATTATTATCGCTGGGACTGCAATGATTATTTTTATTACTCCCGACATTATCAATGTAACATGCATTATTACCCATAAGATGCAGTTATTATCGCTAGAACTGTAATAAATATACTTATTACTTTTATTATTATCAATATAACATGCATTATTACCCATATAATACACTTTCTATCGCTAGAACTGTAATAACTATACTTATTACTTTTATTATTATCAATATAACATGCATTATTACCCATATTATGCAGTTATTATCGCTAGAACTATAATAAATATACTTATTACTTTTATTATTATCAATATAACATGCATTATTACCCATATTATGCAGTTATTATCGATAGAGCTATAATAAATATACCTATTACTTTTATTATTATCAATATAACATGCATTATTACCCATATTATGGAGTTATTATCGCTAGAGCTATAATAAATATACTTATTACTTTTATTATTATCAATATATCATGCATTATTACCCATATTTTGCTATTATTATCGCTGGGACTGCAATGATTATTTTTATTACTCCCGACATTATCAATGTAACATGCATTATTACCCATAAGATGCAGTTATTATCGCTAGAACTGTAATAAATATACTTATTACTTTTATTATTATCAATATAACATGCATTATTACCCATATAATACACTTTCTATCGCTAGAACTGTAATAACTATACTTATTACTTTTATTATTATCAATATAACATGCATTATTACCCATATTATGCAGTTATTATCGCTAGAACTATAAAAAATATACTTATTACATTTATTATTATCAATACAACATGTATTATTACCCATATTATGCAGGTATTATGGCTGGAACTGTAATAATTATTTTTATTACTTTTATTATTATCAATATAACATGCATTATTAACCATATTATTCAGTTATTATCGCTAGAACTATAATAAATATACTTATTTCTTTTATTATTATCAATATAACATGCATTATTACCCATATTATGCAGTTATTATCGCTAGAGCTATAATAAAGATACTTATTACTTTTATTATTATCAATATATCATGCATTATTACCCATATTTTGCTATCATTATGGCTAGGACTGCAATAATTATATTTATTACTCCCGACATTATCAATATAACATGCATTATTACCCTTAAGATGCAGTTATTATCGCTAGAACTGTAAAAATTATACTTATTACTTTTATTATTATCAATATAACATGCATTATTACCCATATTATTCAGTTATTATCGCTGGAACTATAAAAAATATACTTATTACATTTATTATTATCAATACAACGTGTATTATTACCCATATTATGCAGGTATTATGGCTAGAACTGTAATAATTATTTTTATTACGTTTACTATTATCAAAATAGCATGCATTATTACCCATATTATGCAGCTATTATCGCTAGAGCTATAATAAATATACACAGTACTTTTATTATTATCAATATAACATGCATTATTACCCATATTTTACTATTATTATCGCCAGAACTATAATAATTATACTTATTACACCCGATGTTATCAATATAACATGCACTATTACCCATATAATACAGTTATTGTCGCTAGAACTGTATTAATTATACTTATTTCTCTTATTATTATCAATATAACATGCATTATTACCCATATTGTGCAGTTATTATCGCTAGTGCTATAATAAATATACTTGTTACTTTTATTTTTATCAATATAACATGCATTATTACCCATATTTTATTATTATTATCGCCAGAAGTATAATAATTATACTTATTACTCCGGATGTTATCAATATAACATGCATTATTACCCATATAATACACTTTCTATCGCTAGAACTGTTTAATTATACTTATTACTTTTATTATTATCAATATAACATGCATTATTACCCATATTATGCAGTTATTATCGCTTGAACTATAATAAATATACTTATTACTTTTATTATTATCAATATAACATGCATTATTACCCATATTATGCAGTTATTATCGCTAGAGCTATAATAAATATACTTATTACTTTTATTATTATCAATATATCATGCATTATTACCCATATTTTGCTATTATTATCGCTAGGACTGCAATGATTATATTTATTACTCCCGACATTATCAATGTAACATGCATTATTACCCATATTATGCAGTTATTATCGATAGAGCTATAATAAATATACTTATTACTTTTATTATTATCAATACAACATGCATTATTACCCATATTATGCAGTTTTTATCGCTAGAGCTATAATAAATATACTTATTACTTTTATTATTATCAATATAACATTTATTATTACCAATATTTTACTATTATTACCGCCAGAACTATAATAATTATACCCATTACTCCCGATATTATCAATATAACATGCACTATTACCCATATAATACAGTTATTAGCGCTAGAACTGTAATAATTATACTTATTACTTTTATTATTATCAATATAACATGCATTATTAACCATATTATTCAGTTATTATCGCTAGAACTATAATAAATATACTTATTACATTTATTATTATCAATATAACATGCATTATTACCCATATTATGCAGTTATTATCGATAGAGATATAATAAATATACTTATTACTTTTATTATTATCAATATAACATGCATTATTACCCATATAATACACTTTCTATCGCTAGAACTGTAATAACTATACTTATTAGTTTTATTATTATCAATATAACATGCATTATTACCCATATTATGCAGTTATTATCGCTAGAACTATAATAAATATACTTATTACTTTTATTATTATCAATATAACATGCATTATTACCCATATAATACACTTTCTATCGCTAGAACTGTAATAACTATACTTATTACTTTTATTATTATCAATATAACATGCATTATTACCCATATTATGCAGTTATTATCGCTAGAACTATAATAAATATACTTATTACTTTTATTATTATCAATATAACATGCATTATTACCCATATTATGCACTTATTATCGATAGAGCTATAATAAATATACCTATTACTTTTATTATTATCAATATAACATGCATTATTACCCATATTATGCTGTTATTATCGATAGAGATATAATAAATATACTTATTACTTTTATTATTATCAATATAACATGCATTATTACCCATATTATGCAGTTATTATCGCTAGAACTATAATAAATATACTTATTACTTTTATTATTATCAATATAACATGCATTATTACCAATATTTTACTATTATTATCGCCAGAACTATAATAATTATACTTATTACACCCGATGTTATCAATATAACATTCACTATTACCCATATAATACTGTTATTGTCGCTAGAACTGTATTAATTATACTTATTTCTTTTATTATCATCAATATAACATGCATTATTACCCATATTATGCAGTTATTATCGCTAGAGCTATAATAAATATACTTATTAATTTTATTATTATCAATATATCATGCATTATTACCCATATTTTGCTATTATTATCGCTAGGACTGCAATGATTATATTTATTACTCCCGACATTATCAATATGACATGCATTATTACCCATAAGATGCAGTTATTATCGCTAGAACTGTAATAAATATACTTATTACTTTTATTATTATCAATATAACATGCATTATTACCCATATTATGCAGTTACTATCGCTAGAGCTATAATAAATATACTTATTACTTTTATTATTATCAAAATATCATGCATTATTACCCATATTTTGCTATTATTATCGCTAGGACTGCAATAACTATACTTATTACTCCCGATATTATCAATATAACATGCACTATTACCTATATAATACAGTTATTGTCGCTAGAACTGTATTAATTATACTTATTTCTTTTATTATTATCAATATAACATGCATTATTACCCATATTATGCAGTTATTATCGCTAGAGCTATAATAAATATACTTATTACTTTTATTATTATCAATATATCATGCATTATTACCCATATTTTGCTATTATTATCGCTAGGACTGCAATGATTATTTTTATTACTCCCGACATTATCAATGTAACATGCATTATTACCCATAAGATGCAGTTATTATCGCTAGAACTGTATTAATTATACTTATTTCTTTTATTATCATCAATATAACATGCATTATTACCCATATTATGCAGTTATTATCGCTAGAGCTATAATAAATATACTTATTAATTTTATTATTATCAATATATCATGCATTATTACCCATATTTTGCTATTATTATCGCTAGGACTGCAATGATTATATTTATTACTCCCGACATTATCAATATGACATGCATTATTACCCATAAGATGCAGTTATTATCGCTAGAACTGTAATAAATATACTTATTACTTTTATTATTATCAATATAACATGCATTATTACCCATATTATGCAGTTATTATCGCTTGAACTATAATAAATATACTTATTACTTTTATTATTATCAATATAACATGCATTATTACCCATATTATGCAGTTATTATCGCTAGAGCTATAATAAATATACTTATTACTTTTATTATTATCAATATATCATGCATTATTACCCATATTTTGCTATTATTATCGCTAGGACTGCAATGATTATATTTATTACTCCCGACATTATCAATGTAACATGCATTATTACCCATATTATGCAGTTATTATCGATAGAGCTATAATAAATATACTTATTACTTTTATTATTATCAATATAACATGCATTATTACCCATATTATGCAGTTTTTATCGCTAGAGCTATAATAAATATACTTATTACTTTTATTATTATCAATATAACATTTATTATTACCAATATTTTACTATTATTACCGCCAGAACTATAATAATTATACCCATTACTCCCGATATTATCAATATAACATGCACTATTACCCATATAATACAGTTATTAGCGCTAGAACTGTAATAATTATACTTATTACTTTTATTATTATCAATATAACATGCATTATTAACCATATTATTCAGTTATTATCGCTAGAACTATAATAAATATACTTATTACATTTATTATTATCAATATAACATGCATTATTACCCATATTATGCAGTTATTATCGATAGAGATATAATAAATATACTTATTACTTTTATTATTATCAATATAACATGCATTATTACCCATATAATACACTTTCTATCGCTAGAACTGTAATAACTATACTTATTAGTTTTATTATTATCAATATAACATGCATTATTACCCATATTATGCAGTTATTATCGCTAGAACTATAATAAATATACTTATTACTTTTATTATTATCAATATAACATGCATTATTACCCATATAATACACTTTCTATCGCTAGAACTGTAATAACTATACTTATTACTTTTATTATTATCAATATAACATGCATTATTACCCATATTATGCAGTTATTATCGCTAGAACTATAATAAATATACTTATTACTTTTATTATTATCAATATAACATGCATTATTACCCATATTATGCACTTATTATCGATAGAGCTATAATAAATATACCTATTACTTTTATTATTATCAATATAACATGCATTATTACCCATATTATGCTGTTATTATCGATAGAGATATAATAAATATACTTATTACTTTTATTATTATCAATATAACATGCATTATTACCCATATTATGCAGTTATTATCGCTAGAACTATAATAAATATACTTATTACTTTTATTATTATCAATATAACATGCATTATTACCAATATTTTACTATTATTATCGCCAGAACTATAATAATTATACTTATTACACCCGATGTTATCAATATAACATTCACTATTACCCATATAATACTGTTATTGTCGCTAGAACTGTATTAATTATACTTATTTCTTTTATTATCATCAATATAACATGCATTATTACCCATATTATGCAGTTATTATCGCTAGAGCTATAATAAATATACTTATTAATTTTATTATTATCAATATATCATGCATTATTACCCATATTTTGCTATTATTATCGCTAGGACTGCAATGATTATATTTATTACTCCCGACATTATCAATATGACATGCATTATTACCCATAAGATGCAGTTATTATCGCTAGAACTGTAATAAATATACTTATTACTTTTATTATTATCAATATAACATGCATTATTACCCATATTATGCAGTTATTATCGCTAGAGCTATAATAAATATACTTATTACTTTTATTATTATCAAAATATCATGCATTATTACCCATATTTTGCTATTATTATCGCTAGGACTGCAATAACTATACTTATTACTCCCGATATTATCAATATAACATGCACTATTACCTATATAATACAGTTATTGTCGCTAGAACTGTATTAATTATACTTATTTCTTTTATTATTATCAATATAACATGCATTATTACCCATATTATGCAGTTATTATCGCTACAGCTATAATAAATATACTTATTACTTTTATTATTATCAATATATCATGCATTATTACCCATATTTTGCTATTATTATCGCTAGGACTGCAATGATTATTTTTATTACTCCCGACATTATCAATGTAACATGCATTATTACCCATAAGATGCAGTTATTATCGCTAGAACTGTAATAAATATACTTATTACTTTTATTATTATCAATATAACATGCATTATTACCCATATTATTCAGTTATTATCGCTAGAACTATAAAAAATATACTTATTACATTTATTATTATCAATACAACGTGTATTATTACCCATATTATGCAGGTATTATGGCTAGAACTGTAATAATTATTTTTATTACGTTTACTATTATCAAAATAGCATGCATTATTACCCATATTATGCAGCTATTATCGCTAGAGCTATAATAAATATACTTATTACTTTTATTATTATCAATATAACATGCATTATTACCAATATTTTACTATTATCATCGCCAGAACTATAATAATTATACTTATTACTCCCGATGTTATCAATACAACATGCATTATTACCCATATAATAAAGTTATTATCGCTAGACCTGTAATAATTATACTTACTGCTTTTATTATCATCAATGTGGCATGCATTATTACCCATATTATGCAGTTATTATCGCTAGAACTATAATAAATATACTTATTACTTTCATTATTATCAATATAACACGCATTGTTACCCATATTATGCAGTTATTATCGCTAGAACTGTAATAAATATACTTATTACTTTTATTATTATCAATATAACATGCATTATTACCCATATAATACACTTTCTATCGCTAGAACTCTAATAACTATACTTATTACTTTTATTATTATCAATATAACATGCATTATTACCCATATTATGCAGTTATTATCGCTAGAACTATAAAAAATATACTTATTACATTTATTATTATCAATACAACATGTATTATTACCCATATTATGCAGGTATTATGGCTGGAACTGTAATAATTATTTTTATTACTTTTATTATTATCAATATAACATGCATTATTAACCATATTATTCAGTTATTATCGCTAGAACTATAATAAATATACTTATTTCTTTTATTATTATCAATATAACATGCATTATTACCCATATAATACACTTTCTATCGCTAGAACTGTAATAATTATACTTATTACTTTTATTATTATCAATATAACATGCATTATTACCCATATTATTCAGTTATTATCGCTGGAACTATAAAAAATATACTTATTACATTTATTATTATCAATACAACGTGTATTATTACCCATATTATGCAGGTATTATGGCTAGAACTGTAATAATTATTTTTATTACGTTTACTATTATCAAAATAGCATGCATTATTACCCATATTATGCAGCTATTATCGCTAGAGCTATAATAAATATACTTATTACTTTTCTTATTATCAATATAACATGCATTATTACCAATATTTTACTATTATCATCGCCAGAACTATAATAATTATACTTATTACTCCCGATGTTATCAATATAACATGCACTATTACCCATATAATACAGTCATTGTCGCTAGAACTGTATTAATTATACTTATTTCTTTTATTATTATCAATATATCATGCATTATTACCCATATTTTGCTATTATTCTCGCTAGGACTGCAATAACTATACTTATTACTCCCGATATTATCAATACAACATGCATTATTACCCATATAATAAAGTTATTATCGCTAGACCTGTAATAATTATACTTACTGCTTTTATTATCATCAATGTGGCATGCATTATTACCCATATTATGCAGTTATTATCGCTAGAACTATAATAAATATACTTATTACTCTCATTATTATCAATATAACACGCATTGTTACCCATATTATGCAGTTATTATCGCTAGAGCTATAATAAATATACTTATTACTTTTATTATTATCAATATATCATGCATTATTACCCATATTATGCAGTTATTATCGCTAGAACTGTAATAATTATACTTATTACTCCCGATATTATCAATATAACATGCACTATTACCCATATAATACAGTTATTTTCGCTAGAACTGTAATAATTATACTTATTACTCCCGATATTATCAATATAACATGCACTATTACCCATATAATACAGTTATTTTCGCTAGAACTGTAATAATTGTACTTATTACTTTTATTGTTATCAATATAACATGCATTATTACCCATATTTTACTATTATTATCGCCAGAAGTAGAATAATTATACTTATTACTTGGGATATTATCAATATAACATGCATTATTACCCATATAATACACTTTCTATCGCTAGAACTGTAATAATTATACTTATTACTTTTATTATTATCAATATAACATGCATTATTACCCATATTATGCAGTTATTATCGCTAGAACCTTAATAAATATACTTATTAATTTTATTATTATCAATATAACATGCATTATTACCCATATTTTACTATTATTATCGCCAGAACTATAATAATTATACTTATTACACCCGATGTTATCAATATAACATGCACTATTACCCATATAATACAGTTATTGTCGCTGGAACTGTATTAATTATACTTATTTCTTTTATTATTATCAATATAACATGCATTATTACCCATATTATGCAGTTATTATCGCTAGAGCTATAATAAATATACTTATTACTTTTATTATTATCAATATATCATGCATTATTACCCATATTTTGCTATTATTATCGCTAGGACTGCAATGATTATATTTATTACTCCCGACATTATCAATGTAACATGCATTATTACCCATATTATGCAGTTATTATCGATAGAGCTATAATAAATATACTTATTACTTTTATTATTATCAATATAACATGCATTATTACCCATATTATGCAGTTTTTATCGCTAGAGCTATAATAAATATACTTATTACTTTTATTATTATCAATATAACATTTATTATTACCAATATTTTACTATTATTACCGCCAGAACTATAATAATTATACCCATTACTCCCGATATTATCAATATAACATGCACTATTACCCATATAATACAGTTATTATCGCTAGAACTGTAATAATTATACTTATTACTTTTATTATTATCAATATAACATGCATTATTAACCATATTATTCAGTTATTATCGCTAGAACTATAATAAATATACTTATTACATTTATTATTATCAATATAACATGCATTATTACCCATATTATGCAGTTATTATCGCTAGAACTGTAATAATTATACTTATTACTTTTATTATTATCAATATAACATGCATTATTACCCATATTTTACTATTATTATCGCCAGAAGTATAATAATTATACTTATTACACCCGATGTTATCAATATAACATGCACTATTACCCATATAATACAGTTATTGTCGCTAGAACTGTATTAATTACACTTATTTCTTTTATTATTATCAATATAACATGCATTATTACCCATATTATGCAGTTATTATCGCTAGAGCTATAATAAATATACTTATTACTTTTATTATTATCAATATATCATGCATTATTACCCATATTTTGCTATTATTATCGCTGGGACTGCAATGATTATTTTTATTACTCCCGACATTATCAATGTAACATGCATTATTACCCATAAGATGCAGTTATTATCGCTAGAACTGTAATAAATATACTTATTACTTTTATTATTATCAATATAACATGCATTATTACCCATATAATACACTTTCTATCGCTAGAACTGTAATAACTATACTTATTACTTTTATTATTATCAATATAACATGCATTATTACCCATATTATGCAGTTATTATCGCTAGAACTATAATAAATATACTTATTACTTTTATTATTATCAATATAACATGCATTATTACCCATATTATGCAGTTATTATCGATAGAGCTATAATAAATATACCTATTACTTTTATTATTATCAATATAACATGCATTATTACCCATATTATGCAGTTATTATCGCTAGAGCTATAATAAATATACTTATTACTTTTATTATTATCAATATATCATGCATTATTACCCATATTTTGCTATTATTATCGCTGGGACCGCAATGATTATTTTTATTACTCCCGACATTATCAATGTAACATGCATTATTACCCATAAGATGCAGTTATTATCGCTAGAACTGTAATAAATATACTTATTACTTTTATTATTATCAATATAACATGCATTATTACCCATATAATACACTTTCTATCGCTAGAACTGTAATAACTATACTTATTACTTTTATTATTATCAATATAACATGCATTATTACCCATATTATGCAGTTATTATCGCTAGAACTATAAAAAATATACTTATTACATTTATTATTATCAATACAACATGTATTATTACCCATATTATGCAGGTATTATGGCTGGAACTGTAATAATTATTTTTATTACTTTTATTATTATCAATATAACATGCATTATTAACCATATTATTCAGTTATTATCGCTAGAACTATAATAAATATACTTATTTCTTTTATTATTATCAATATAACATGCATTATTACCCATATTATGCAGTTATTATCGCTAGAGCTATAATAAAGATACTTATTACTTTTATTATTATCAATATATCATGCATTATTACCCATATTTTGCTATCATTATGGCTAGGACTGCAATAATTATATTTATTACTCCCGACATTATCAATATAACATGCATTATTACCCTTAAGATGCAGTTATTATCGCTAGAACTGTAAAAATTATACTTATTACTTTTATTATTATCAATATAACATGCATTATTACCCATATTATTCAGTTATTATCGCTGGAACTATAAAAAATATACTTATTACATTTATTATTATCAATACAACGTGTATTATTACCCATATTATGCAGGTATTATTTCTAGAACTGTAATAATTATTTTTATTACGTTTACTATTATCAAAATAGCATGCATTATTACCCATATTATGCAGCTATTATCGCTAGAGCTATAATAAATATACACAGTACTTTTATTATTATCAATATAACATGCATTATTACCCATATTTTACTATTATTATCGCCAGAACTATAATAATTATACTTATTACACCCGATGTTATCAATATAACATGCACTATTACCCATATAATACAGTTATTGTCGCTAGAACTGTATTAATTATACTTATTTCTCTTATTATTATCAATATAACATGCATTATTACCCATATTGTGCAGTTATTATCGCTAGTGCTATAATAAATATACTTGTTACTTTTATTTTTATCAATATAACATGCATTATTACCCATATTTTATTATTATTATCGCCAGAAGTATAATAATTATACTTATTACTCCGGATGTTATCAATATAACATGCATTATTACCCATATAATACACTTTCTATCGCTAGAACTGTTTAATTATACTTATTACTTTTATTATTATCAATATAACATGCATTATTACCCATATTATGCAGTTATTATCGCTTGAACTATAATAAATATACTTATTACTTTTATTATTATCAATATAACATGCATTATTACCCATATTATGCAGTTATTATCGCTAGAGCTATAATAAATATACTTATTACTTTTATTATTATCAATATATCATGCATTATTACCCATATTTTGCTATTATTATCGCTAGGACTGCAATGATTATATTTATTACTCCCGACATTATCAATGTAACATGCATTATTACCCATATTATGCAGTTATTATCGATAGAGCTATAATAAATATACTTATTACTTTTATTATTATCAATACAACATGCATTATTACCCATATTATGCAGTTTTTATCGCTAGAGCTATAATAAATATACTTATTACTTTTATTATTATCAATATAACATTTATTATTACCAATATTTTACTATTATTACCGCCAGAACTATAATAATTATACCCATTACTCCCGATATTATCAATATAACATGCACTATTACCCATATAATACAGTTATTAGCGCTAGAACTGTAATAATTATACTTATTACTTTTATTATTATCAATATAACATGCATTATTAACCATATTATTCAGTTATTATCGCTAGAACTATAATAAATATACTTATTACATTTATTATTATCAATATAACATGCATTATTACCCATATTATGCAGTTATTATCGATAGAGATATAATAAATATACTTATTACTTTTATTATTATCAATATAACATGCATTATTACCCATATAATACACTTTCTATCGCTAGAACTGTAATAACTATACTTATTAGTTTTATTATTATCAATATAACATGCATTATTACCCATATTATGCAGTTATTATCGCTAGAACTATAATAAATATACTTATTACTTTTATTATTATCAATATAACATGCATTATTACCCATATAATACACTTTCTATCGCTAGAACTGTAATAACTATACTTATTACTTTTATTATTATCAATATAACATGCATTATTACCCATATTATGCAGTTATTATCGCTAGAACTATAATAAATATACTTATTACTTTTATTATTATCAATATAACATGCATTATTACCCATATTATGCACTTATTATCGATAGAGCTATAATAAATATACCTATTACTTTTATTATTATCAATATAACATGCATTATTACCCATATTATGCTGTTATTATCGATAGAGATATAATAAATATACTTATTACTTTTATTATTATCAATATAACATGCATTATTACCCATATTATGCAGTTATTATCGCTAGAACTATAATAAATATACTTATTACTTTTATTATTATCAATATAACATGCATTATTACCAATATTTTACTATTATTATCGCCAGAACTATAATAATTATACTTATTACACCCGATGTTATCAATATAACATTCACTATTACCCATATAATACTGTTATTGTCGCTAGAACTGTATTAATTATACTTATTTCTTTTATTATCATCAATATAACATGCATTATTACCCATATTATGCAGTTATTATCGCTAGAGCTATAATAAATATACTTATTAATTTTATTATTATCAATATATCATGCATTATTACCCATATTTTGCTATTATTATCGCTAGGACTGCAATGATTATATTTATTACTCCCGACATTATCAATATGACATGCATTATTACCCATAAGATGCAGTTATTATCGCTAGAACTGTAATAAATATACTTATTACTTTTATTATTATCAATATAACATGCATTATTACCCATATTATGCAGTTATTATCGCTTGAACTATAATAAATATACTTATTACTTTTATTATTATCAATATAACATGCATTATTACCCATATTATGCAGTTATTATCGCTAGTGCTATAATAAATATACTTATTACTTTTATTATTATCAATATATCATGCATTATTACCCATATTTTGCTATTATTATCGCTAGGACTGCAATGATTATATTTATTACTCCCGACATTATCAATGTAACATGCATTATTACCCATATTATGCAGTTATTATCGATAGAGCTATAATAAATATACTTATTACTTTTATTATTATCAATATAACATGCATTATTACCCATATTATGCAGTTTTTATCGCTAGAGCTATAATAAATATACTTATTACTTTTATTATTATCAATATAACATTTATTATTACCAATATTTTACTATTATTACCGCCAGAACTATAATAATTATACCCATTACTCCCGATATTATCAATATAACATGCACTATTACCCATATAATACAGTTATTAGCGCTAGAACTGTAATAATTATACTTATTACTTTTATTATTATCAATATAACATGCATTATTAACCATATTATTCAGTTATTATCGCTAGAACTATAATAAATATACTTATTACATTTATTATTATCAATATAACATGCATTATTACCCATATTATGCAGTTATTATCGATAGAGATATAATAAATATACTTATTACTTTTATTATTATCAATATAACATGCATTATTACCCATATAATACACTTTCTATCGCTAGAACTGTAATAACTATACTTATTAGTTTTATTATTATCAATATAACATGCATTATTACCCATATTATGCAGTTATTATCGCTAGAACTATAATAAATATACTTATTACTTTTATTATTATCAATATAACATGCATTATTACCCATATAATACACTTTCTATCGCTAGAACTGTAATAACTATACTTATTACTTTTATTATTATCAATATAACATGCATTATTACCCATATTATGCAGTTATTATCGCTAGAACTATAATAAATATACTTATTACTTTTATTATTATCAATATAACATGCATTATTACCCATATTATGCACTTATTATCGATAGAGCTATAATAAATATACCTATTACTTTTATTATTATCAATATAACATGCATTATTACCCATATTATGCTGTTATTATCGATAGAGATATAATAAATATACTTATTACTTTTATTATTATCAATATAACATGCATTATTACCCATATTATGCAGTTATTATCGCTAGAACTATAATAAATATACTTATTACTTTTATTATTATCAATATAACATGCATTATTACCAATATTTTACTATTATTATCGCCAGAACTATAATAATTATACTTATTACACCCGATGTTATCAATATAACATTCACTATTACCCATATAATACTGTTATTGTCGCTAGAACTGTATTAATTATACTTATTTCTTTTATTATCATCAATATAACATGCATTATTACCCATATTATGCAGTTATTATCGCTAGAGCTATAATAAATATACTTATTAATTTTATTATTATCAATATATCATGCATTATTACCCATATTTTGCTATTATTATCGCTAGGACTGCAATGATTATATTTATTACTCCCGACATTATCAATATGACATGCATTATTACCCATAAGATGCAGTTATTGTCGCTAGAACTGTAATAAATATACTTATTACTTTTATTATTATCAATATAACATGCATTATTACCCATATTATGCAGTTATTATCGCTAGAGCTATAATAAATATACTTATTACTTTTATTATTATCAAAATATCATGCATTATTACCCATATTTTGCTATTATTATCGCTAGGACTGCAATAACTATACTTATTACTCCCGATATTATCAATATAACATGCACTATTACCTATATAATACAGTTATTGTCGCTAGAACTGTATTAATTATACTTATTTCTTTTATTATTATCAATATAACATGCATTATTACCCATATTATGCAGTTATTATCGCTAGAGCTATAATAAATATACTTATTACTTTTATTATTATCAATATATCATGCATTATTACCCATATTTTGCTATTATTATCGCTAGGACTGCAATGATTATTTTTATTACTCCCGACATTATCAATGTAACATGCATTATTACCCATAAGATGCAGTTATTATCGCTAGAACTGTATTAATTATACTTATTTCTTTTATTATCATCAATATAACATGCATTATTACCCATATTATGCAGTTATTATCGCTAGAGCTATAATAAATATACTTATTAATTTTATTATTATCAATATATCATGCATTATTACCCATATTTTGCTATTATTATCGCTAGGACTGCAATGATTATATTTATTACTCCCGACATTATCAATATGACATGCATTATTACCCATAAGATGCAGTTATTATCGCTAGAACTGTAATAAATATACTTATTACTTTTATTATTATCAATATAACATGCATTATTACCCATATTATGCAGTTATTATCGCTTGAACTATAATAAATATACTTATTACTTTTATTATTATCAATATAACATGCATTATTACCCATATTATGCAGTTATTATCGCTAGAGCTATAATAAATATACTTATTACTTTTATTATTATCAATATATCATGCATTATTACCCATATTTTGCTATTATTATCGCTAGGACTGCAATGATTATATTTATTACTCCCGACATTATCAATGTAACATGCATTATTACCCATATTATGCAGTTATTATCGATAGAGCTATAATAAATATACTTATTACTTTTATTATTATCAATATAACATGCATTATTACCCATATTATGCAGTTTTTATCGCTAGAGCTATAATAAATATACTTATTACTTTTATTATTATCAATATAACATTTATTATTACCAATATTTTACTATTATTACCGCCAGAACTATAATAATTATACCCATTACTCCCGATATTATCAATATAACATGCACTATTACCCATATAATACAGTTATTAGCGCTAGAACTGTAATAATTATACTTATTACTTTTATTATTATCAATATAACATGCATTATTAACCATATTATTCAGTTATTATCGCTAGAACTATAATAAATATACTTATTACATTTATTATTATCAATATAACATGCATTATTACCCATATTATGCAGTTATTATCGATAGAGATATAATAAATATACTTATTACTTTTATTATTATCAATATAACATGCATTATTACCCATATAATACACTTTCTATCGCTAGAACTGTAATAACTATACTTATTAGTTTTATTATTATCAATATAACATGCATTATTACCCATATTATGCAGTTATTATCGCTAGAACTATAATAAATATACTTATTACTTTTATTATTATCAATATAACATGCATTATTACCCATATAATACACTTTCTATCGCTAGAACTGTAATAACTATACTTATTACTTTTATTATTATCAATATAACATGCATTATTACCCATATTATGCAGTTATTATCGCTAGAACTATAATAAATATACTTATTACTTTTATTATTATCAATATAACATGCATTATTACCCATATTATGCACTTATTATCGATAGAGCTATAATAAATATACCTATTACTTTTATTATTATCAATATAACATGCATTATTACCCATATTATGCTGTTATTATCGATAGAGATATAATAAATATACTTATTACTTTTATTATTATCAATATAACATGCATTATTACCCATATTATGCAGTTATTATCGCTAGAACTATAATAAATATACTTATTACTTTTATTATTATCAATATAACATGCATTATTACCAATATTTTACTATTATTATCGCCAGAACTATAATAATTATACTTATTACACCCGATGTTATCAATATAACATTCACTATTACCCATATAATACTGTTATTGTCGCTAGAACTGTATTAATTATACTTATTTCTTTTATTATCATCAATATAACATGCATTATTACCCATATTATGCAGTTATTATCGCTAGAGCTATAATAAATATACTTATTAATTTTATTATTATCAATATATCATGCATTATTACCCATATTTTGCTATTATTATCGCTAGGACTGCAATGATTATATTTATTACTCCCGACATTATCAATATGACATGCATTATTACCCATAAGATGCAGTTATTGTCGCTAGAACTGTAATAAATATACTTATTACTTTTATTATTATCAATATAACATGCATTATTACCCATATTATGCAGTTATTATCGCTAGAGCTATAATAAATATACTTATTACTTTTATTATTATCAAAATATCATGCATTATTACCCATATTTTGCTATTATTATCGCTAGGACTGCAATAACTATACTTATTACTCCCGATATTATCAATATAACATGCACTATTACCTATATAATACAGTTATTGTCGCTAGAACTGTATTAATTATACTTATTTCTTTTATTATTATCAATATAACATGCATTATTACCCATATTATGCAGTTATTATCGCTAGAGCTATAATAAATATACTTATTACTTTTATTATTATCAATATATCATGCATTATTACCCATATTTTGCTATTATTATCGCTAGGACTGCAATGATTATTTTTATTACTCCCGACATTATCAATGTAACATGCATTATTACCCATAAGATGCAGTTATTATCGCTAGAACTGTATTAATTATACTTATTTCTTTTATTATCATCAATATAACATGCATTATTACCCATATTATGCAGTTATTATCGCTAGAGCTATAATAAATATACTTATTAATTTTATTATTATCAATATATCATGCATTATTACCCATATTTTGCTATTATTATCGCTAGGACTGCAATGATTATATTTATTACTCCCGACATTATCAATATGACATGCATTATTACCCATAAGATGCAGTTATTATCGCTAGAACTGTAATAAATATACTTATTACTTTTATTATTATCAATATAACATGCATTATTACCCATATTATGCAGTTATTATCGCTTGAACTATAATAAATATACTTATTACTTTTATTATTATCAATATAACATGCATTATTACCCATATTATGCAGTTATTATCGCTAGAGCTATAATAAATATACTTATTACTTTTATTATTATCAATATATCATGCATTATTACCCATATTTTGCTATTATTATCGCTAGGACTGCAATGATTATATTTATTACTCCCGACATTATCAATGTAACATGCATTATTACCCATATTATGCAGTTATTATCGATAGAGCTATAATAAATATACTTATTACTTTTATTATTATCAATATAACATGCATTATTACCCATATTATGCAGTTTTTATCGCTAGAGCTATAATAAATATACTTATTACTTTTATTATTATCAATATAACATTTATTATTACCAATATTTTACTATTATTACCGCCAGAACTATAATAATTATACCCATTACTCCCGATATTATCAATATAACATGCACTATTACCCATATAATACAGTTATTAGCGCTAGAACTGTAATAATTATACTTATTACTTTTATTATTATCAATATAACATGCATTATTAACCATATTATTCAGTTATTATCGCTAGAACTATAATAAATATACTTATTACATTTATTATTATCAATATAACATGCATTATTACCCATATTATGCAGTTATTATCGATAGAGATATAATAAATATACTTATTACTTTTATTATTATCAATATAACATGCATTATTACCCATATAATACACTTTCTATCGCTAGAACTGTAATAACTATACTTATTAGTTTTATTATTATCAATATAACATGCATTATTACCCATATTATGCAGTTATTATCGCTAGAACTATAATAAATATACTTATTACTTTTATTATTATCAATATAACATGCATTATTACCCATATAATACACTTTCTATCGCTAGAACTGTAATAACTATACTTATTACTTTTATTATTATCAATATAACATGCATTATTACCCATATTATGCAGTTATTATCGCTAGAACTATAATAAATATACTTATTACTTTTATTATTATCAATATAACATGCATTATTACCCATATTATGCACTTATTATCGATAGAGCTATAATAAATATACCTATTACTTTTATTATTATCAATATAACATGCATTATTACCCATATTATGCTGTTATTATCGATAGAGATATAATAAATATACTTATTACTTTTATTATTATCAATATAACATGCATTATTACCCATATTATGCAGTTATTATCGCTAGAACTATAATAAATATACTTATTACTTTTATTATTATCAATATAACATGCATTATTACCAATATTTTACTATTATTATCGCCAGAACTATAATAATTATACTTATTACACCCGATGTTATCAATATAACATTCACTATTACCCATATAATACTGTTATTGTCGCTAGAACTGTATTAATTATACTTATTTCTTTTATTATCATCAATATAACATGCATTATTACCCATATTATGCAGTTATTATCGCTAGAGCTATAATAAATATACTTATTAATTTTATTATTATCAATATATCATGCATTATTACCCATATTTTGCTATTATTATCGCTAGGACTGCAATGATTATATTTATTACTCCCGACATTATCAATATGACATGCATTATTACCCATAAGATGCAGTTATTATCGCTAGAACTGTAATAAATATACTTATTACTTTTATTATTATCAATATAACATGCATTATTACCCATATTATGCAGTTATTATCGCTAGAGCTATAATAAATATACTTATTACTTTTATTATTATCAAAATATCATGCATTATTACCCATATTTTGCTATTATTATCGCTAGGACTGCAATAACTATACTTATTACTCCCGATATTATCAATATAACATGCACTATTACCTATATAATACAGTTATTGTCGCTAGAACTGTATTAATTATACTTATTTCTTTTATTATTATCAATATAACATGCATTATTACCCATATTATGCAGTTATTATCGCTAGAGCTATAATAAATATACTTATTACTTTTATTATTATCAATATATCATGCATTATTACCCATATTTTGCTATTATTATCGCTAGGACTGCAATGATTATTTTTATTACTCCCGACATTATCAATGTAACATGCATTATTACCCATAAGATGCAGTTATTATCGCTAGAACTGTAATAAATATACTTATTACTTTTATTATTATCAATATAACATGCATTATTACCCATATTATTCAGTTATTATCGCTAGAACTATAAAAAATATACTTATTACATTTATTATTATCAATACAACGTGTATTATTACCCATATTATGCAGGTATTATGGCTAGAACTGTAATAATTATTTTTATTACGTTTACTATTATCAAAATAGCATGCATTATTACCCATATTATGCAGCTATTATCGCTAGAGCTATAATAAATATACTTATTACTTTTATTATTATCAATATAACATGCATTATTACCAATATTTTACTATTATCATCGCCAGAACTATAATAATTATACTTATTACTCCCGATGTTATCAATACAACATGCATTATTACCCATATAATAAAGTTATTATCGCTAGACCTGTAATAATTATACTTACTGCTTTTATTATCATCAATGTGGCATGCATTATTACCCATATTATGCAGTTATTATCGCTAGAACTATAATAAATATACTTATTACTTTCATTATTATCAATATAACACGCATTGTTACCCATATTATGCAGTTATTATCGCTAGAGCTATAATAAATATACTTATTACTTTTATTATTATCAATATATCATGCATTATTACCCATATTATGCAGTTATTATCGCTAGAACTGTAATAATTATACTTATTACTCCCGATATTATCAATATAACATGCACTATTACCCTTATAATACAGTTATTTTCGCTAGAACTGTAATAATTATACTTATTACTCCCGATATTATCAATATAACATGCACTATTACCCATATAATACAGTTATTTTCGCTAGAACTGTAATAATTGTACTTATTACTTTTATTGTTATCAATATAACATGCATTATTACCCATATTTTACTATTATTATCGCCAGAACTATAATAATTATACTTATTACTCCCGATGTTATCAATATAACATGCACTATTACCCATATAATACAGTTATTGTCGCTAGAACTGTATTAATTATACTTATTTCTTTTATTATTATCATTATAGCATGCATTATTACCTATATTATGCAGTTATTATCGCTAGAGCTATAATAAATATACTTATTACTTTTATTATTATCAATATAACACGCATTATTACCCATATTATGCAGTTATTATCGCTAGAGCTATAATAAATATACTTATTACTTTTATTATTATCAATATATCATGCATTATTACCCATATTTTGCTATTATTATCGCTAGGACTGCAATGATTATATTTATTACTCCCGACATTATCAATGTAACATGCATTATTACCCATAAGATGCAGTTATTATCGTTAGAACTGTAATAAATATACTTATTACTTTTATTATTATCAATATAACATGCATTATTACCCATATTATTCAGTTATTATCGCTAGAACTATAAAAAATATACTTATTACATTTATTATTATCAATACAACATGTATTATTACCCATATTATGCAGGTATTATGGCTGGAACTGTAATAATTATTTTTATTACTTTTATTATTATCAATATAACATGCATTATTAACCATATTATTCAGTTATTATCGCTAGAACTATAATAAATATACTTATTACATTTATTATTATCAATATAACATGCATTATTACCCATATTATGCAGTTATTATCGCTAGAACAGTAATAATTATACTTATTACTTTCATTATTATCAATATAACATGCATTATTACCCATATTTTACTATTATTATCGCCAGAAGTATAATAATTATACTTATTACACCCGATGTTATCAATATAACATGCACTATTACCCATATAATACAGTTATTGTCGCTAGAACTGTATTAATTATACTTATTTCTTTTATTATTATCAATATAACATGCATTATTACCCATATTATGCAGTTATTATCGCTAGAGCTATAATAAATATACTTATTACTTTTATTATTATCAATATATCATGCATTATTACCCATATTTTGCTATTATTATCGCTAGGACTGCAATAACTATACTTATTACTCCCGATATTATCAATACAACATGCATTATTACCCATATAATAAAGTTATTATCGCTAGACCTGTAATAATTATACTTACTGCTTTTATTATCATCAATGTGGCATGCATTATTACCCATATTATGCAGTTATTATCGCTAGAACTATAATAAATATACTTATTACTTTCATTATTATCAATATAACACGCATTATTACCCATATTATGCAGTTATTATCGCTAGAGCTATAATAAATATACTTATTACTTTTATTATTATCAATATATCATGCATTATTACCCATATTATGCAGTTATTATCGCTAGAACTGTAATAATTATACTTATTACTCCCGATATTATCAATATAACATGCACTATTACCCATATAATACAGTTATTTTCGCTAGAACTGTAATAATTGTACTTATTACTTTTATTATTATGAATATAACATGCATTATTACCCATATTATGCAGTTATTATTGCTAGAACTATAATAAATATACTTATTACTTTTATTATTATCAATGTATCATGCATTATTACCCATATTTTGCTATTATTATCGCTAGGACTGCAATAATTATATTTATTACTCCCGACATTATCAATATAACATGCATTATTACCCATATTTTACTATTATTATCGCCAAAAGTATTATAATTATACTTATTACACCCGATGTTATCAATATAACATGCACTATTACCCATATAATACAGTTATTGTCGCTAGAACTGTATTAATTATACTTATTTCTTTTATTATTGTCAATATAACATGCATTATTACCCATATTATGCAGTTATTATCGCTAGAGCTATAATAAATATACTTATTACTTTTATTATTATCAATATATCATGCATTGTTACCCATATTTTGCTATTATTATCGCTAGGACTGCAATGATTATATTTATTACTCCCGACATTATCAATGTAACATGCATTATTACCCATAAGATGCAGTTATTATCGTTAGAACTGTAACAAATATACTTATTACTTTTATTATTATCAATATAACATGCATTATTACCCATATAATACACTTTCTATCGCTAGAACTGTAATAATTATACTTATTACTTTTATTATTATCAATATAACATGCATTATTACCCATATTATTCAGTTATTATCGCTAGAACTATAAAAAATATACTTATTACATTTATTATTATCAATACAACATGTATTATTACCCATATTATGCAGGTATTATGGCTGGAACTGTAATAATTATTTTTATTACTTTTATTATTATCAATATAACATGCATTATTAACCATATTATTCAGTTATTATCGCTAGAACTATAATAAATATACTTATTACATTTATTATTATCAATATAACATGCATTATTACCCATATTATGCAGTTATTATCGCTAGAACTGTAGTAATTATACTTATTACTTTCATTATTATCAATATAACATGCATTATTACCCATATTTTACTATTATTATCGCCAGAAGTATAATAATTATACTTATTACACCCGATGTTATCAATATAACATGCACTATTACCCATATAATACAGTTATTGTCGCTAGAACTGTATTAATTATACTTATTTCTTTTATTATTATCAATATAACATGCATTATTACCCATATTATGCAGTTATTATCGCTAGAGCTATAATAAATATACTTATTACTTTTATTATTATCAATATATCATGCATTATTACCCATATTTTGCTATTATTATCGCTAGGACTGCAATAACTATACTTATTACTCCCGATATTATCAATACAACATGCATTATTACCCATATAATAAAGTTATTATCGCTAGACCTGTAATAATTATACTTACTGCTTTTATTATCATCAATGTGGCATGCATTATTACCCATATTATGCAGTTATTATCGCTGGAGCTATAATAAATATACTTATTACTTTTATTATTATCAATATAACATGCATTATTACCAATATTTTACTATTATTATCGCCAGAACTATAATAATTATACTTATTACTCCCGATGTTATCAATATAACATGCACTATTACCCATATAATACAGTTATTGTCGCTAGAACTGTATTAATTATACTTATTTCTTTTATTATTATCAATATAAGATGCATTATTACCCATATTATGCAGTTATTATCGCTAGAGCTATAATAAATATACTTATTACTTTTATTATTATCAATATATCATGCATTATTACTCATATTTTGCTATTATTATCGCTAGGACTGCAATAATTATATTTATTACTCCCGACATTATCAATATAACATGCATTATTACCCATAAGATGCAGTTATTATCGCTAGATCTGTAATAAATATACATATTACTTTTATTATTATCAATATAACATGCATTACTACCCATATAATACACTTTCTATCGCTAGAACTGTAATAATTATACTTATTACATTTATTATTATCAATATAACATGCATTATTACCCATATTATGCAGTTATTATCGCTAGAACTGTAATAATTATACTTATTACTTTTATTTTTATCAATATAACATGCATTATTACCCATATTTTACTATTATTATCGCCAGAAGTATAATAATTATACCCATTACTCCCGATATTATCAATATAACATGCACTATTACCCATATAATACAGTTATTGTCGCTAGAACTGTAATAATTATACTTATTACTTTTATTATTATCAATATATCATGCATTATTGCCCATATTTTGATATCATTATCGCTAGGACTGCAATAATTATATTTATTACTCCCGACATTATCAATATAACATGCATCATTACCCTTAAGATGCAGTTATTATCGCTAGAACTGTAAAAATTATACTTATTGCTTTTATTATTATCAATATAACATGCTTTATTATCCATATTATTCAGTTATTATCGCTGGAACTATAAAAAATATACTTATTACTTTTATTATTATCAATATAACATGCATTATTACCCATATCATGCAGTTATTATCGCTAGAGCTATAATAAATATACTTATTACTTTTATTATTATCAATATAACATTTATTATTACCAATATTTTACAATTATTACCGCCAGAACTATAATAATTATACTCATTACACCCGATGTTATCAATATAACATGCACTATTACCCATATAATACAGTTATTGTCGCTAGAACTGTATTAATTATACTTATTTCTTTTATTATTATCAATATAACATGCATTATTACCCATATTATGCAGTTATTATCGTTAGTGCTATAATAAATATACTTATTACTTTTATTTTTATCAATATAACATGCATTATTACCCATATTTTATTATTATTATCGCCAGAAGTATAATAATTATACTTATTACTCCGGATGTTATCAATATAACATGCATTATTACCCATATAATACACTTTCTATCGCTAGAATTGTAATAATTATACCCATTACTCCCGATGTTATCAATATAACATGCACTATTACCCATATAATACAGTTATTGTCGCTTGAACTGTATTAATTATACTTATTTCTTTTATTATTATCAATATAGCATGCTTTATTACCCATATTATGCAGTTATTATCGCTAGAGCTATAATAAATACACTTATTACTTTTATTATTATCAATATATCATGCATTATTACCCATATTTTGCTATTATTATCGCTAGGACTGCAATGATTATATCTATTACTCCCGACATTATCAATGTAACATGCATTATTAGCCATAAGATGCAGTTATTATCGCTAGAACTGTAACAAATATACTTATTACTTTTATTATTATCAATATAACATGCATTATTACCCATATAATACACTTTCTATCGCTAGAACTGTAATAATTATACTTATTACTTTTATTATTATCAATATAACATTTATTATTACCAATATTTTACTATTATTACCGCCAGAACTATAATAATTATACTCATTACACCCGATGTTATCAATATAACATGCACTATTACCCATATAATACAGTTATTGTCGCTAGAACTGTATTAATTATACTTATTTCTTTTATTATTATCAATATAACATGCTTTATTACCCATATTATGCAGTTATTATCGCTAGAGCTATAATAAATATACTTATTACTTTTATTATTATCAATATATCATGCATTATTACCCATATTTTGCTATTATTATCGCCAGGACTGCAATGATTATATCTATTACTCCCGACATTATCAATGTAACATGCATTATTAGCCATAAGATGCAGTTATTATCGCTAGAACTGTAACAAATATACTTATTACTTTTATTATTATCAATATAACATGCATTATTACCCATATAATACACTTTCTATCGCTAGAACTGTAATAATTATACTTATTACTTTTATTATTATCAATATAACATGCATTATTACCCATATTATGCAGTTATTATCGCTAGAACTATAATAAATATACTTATTACTTTTATTATTATCAATATAACATGCATTATTACCCATATTATGCAGTTATTATCGATAGAGCTATAATAAATATACCTATTACTTTTATTATTATCAATATAACATGCATTATTACCCATATTATGCAGTTATTATCGCTAGAGCTATAATAAATATACTTATTACTTTTATTATTATCAATATAACATTTATTATTACCAATATTTTACTATTATTATCGCCAGAACTATAATAATTATACTTATTACACCCGATGTTATCAATATAACATTCACTATTACCCATATAATACAGTTATTGTCGCTAGAACTGTATTAATTATACTTATTTCTTTTATTATCATCAATATAACATGCATTATTACCCATATTATGCAGTTATTATCGCTAGAGCTATAATAAATATACTTATTACTTTTATTATTATCAATATAACATGCATTATTACCCATATTATTCAGTTATTATCGCTAGAACTATAAAAAATATACTTATTACATTTATTATTATCAATACAACATGTATTATTACCCATATTATGCAGGTATTATGGCTAGAACTGTAATAATTATTTTTATTACTTTTATTACTATCAAAATAACATGCCTTATTAACCATATTATTCAGTTATTATCGCTAGAACTATAATAAACATACTTATTACATTTATTATTATCAATATAACATGCATTATTACCCATATTATGCAGTTATTATCGCTAGAGCTGTAATAATTATACTTATTTCTTTTATTATTATCAATATAACATGCATTATTACCTATATTATGCAGTTATTATCGCTAGAGCTATAATAAATATACTTATTACTTTTATTATTATCAAAATATCATGCATTATTACCCATATTTTGCTATTATTATCGCTAGGACTGCAATAACTATACTTATTACTCCCAATATTATCAATATAACATGCACTATTACCTATATAATACAGTTATTGTCGCTAGAACTGTATTAATTATACTTATTTCTTCTATTATTATTATCATTATAGCATGCATTATTACCTATATTATGCAGTTATTATCGCTAGAGCTATAATAAATATACTTATTACTTTTATTATTATCAAAATATCATGCATTATTACCCATATTTTGCTATTATTATCGCTAGGACTGCAATGATTATATTTATTACTCCCGACATTATCAATGTAACATGCATTATTACCCATAAGATGCAGTTATTATCGTTAGAACTGTAATAAATATACTTATTACTTTTATTATTATCAATATAACATGCATTATTACCCATATAATACACTTTCTATCGCTAGAACTGTAATAATTATACTTATTACTTTTATTATTATCAATATAACATGCATTATTACCCATATTATTCAGTTATTATCGCTAGAACTATAAAAAATATACTTATTACATTTATTATTATCAATACAACATGTATTATTACCCATATTATGCAGGTATTATGGCTGGAACTGTAATAATTATTTTTATTACTTTTATTATTATCAATATAACATGCATTATTAACCATATTATTCAGTTATTATCGCTAGAACTATAATAAATATACTTATTACATTTATTATTATCAATATAACATGCATTATTACCCATATTATGCAGTTATTATCGCTAGAACAGTAATAATTATACTTATTACTTTCATTATTATCAATATAACATGCATTATTACCCATATTTTACTATTATTATCGCCAGAAGTATAATAATTATACTTATTACACCCGATGTTATCAATATAACATGCACTATTACCCATATAATACAGTTATTGTCGCTAGAACTGTATTAATTATACTTATTTCTTTTATTATTATCAATATAACATGCATTATTACCCATATTATGCAGTTATTTTCGCTAGAGCTATAATAAATATACTTATTACTTTTATTATTATCAATATATCATGCATTATTACCCATATTTTGCTATTATTATCGCTAGGACTGCAATAACTATACTTATTACTCCCGATATTATCAATACAACATGCATTATTACCCATATAATAAAGTTATTATCGCTAGACCTGTAATAATTATACTTACTGCTTTTATTATCATCAATGTGGCATGCATTATTACCCATATTATGCAGTTATTAACGCTAGATCTATAATAAATATACTTATTACTTTCATTATTATCAATATAACACGCATTATTACCCATATTATGCAGTTATTATCGCTAGAGCTATAATAAATATACTTATTACTTTTATTATTATCAATATATCATGCATTATTACCCATATTATGCAGTTATTATCGCTAGAACTGTAATAATTATACTTATTACTCCCGATATTATCAATATAACATGCATTATTACCCTTAAGATGCAGTTATTATCGCTAGAACTGTAAAAATTATACTTATTACATTTATTATTATCAATATAACATGCATTATTACCCATATTATGCAGTGATTATCGCTGGAGCTATAATAAATATACTTATTACTTTTATTATTATCAATATAACATGCATTATTACCAATATTTTACTATTATTATCGCCAGAACTATAATAATTATACTTATTACTCCCGATGTTATCAATATAACATGCACTATTACCCATATAATACAGTTATTGTCGCTAGAACTGTATTAATTATACTTATTTCTTTTATTATTATCAATATAAGATGCATTATTACCCATATTATGCAGTTATTATCGCTAGAGCTATAATAAATATACTTATTACTTTTATTATTATCAATATATCATGCATTATTACTCATATTTTGCTATTATTATCGCTAGGACTGCAATAATTATATTTATTACTCCCGACATTATCAATATAACATGCATTATTACCCATAAGATGCAGTTATTATCGCTAGATCTGTAATAAATATACATATTACTTTTATTATTATCAATATAACATGCATTACTACCCATATAATACACTTTCTATCGCTAGAACTGTAATAATTATACTTATTACATTTATTATTATCAATATAACATGCATTATTACCCATATTATGCAGTTATTATCGCTAGAACTGTAATAATTATACTTATTACTTTTATTTTTATCAATATAACATGCATTATTACCCATATTTTACTATTATTATCGCCAGAAGTATAATAATTATACCCATTACTCCCGATATTATCAATATAACATGCACTATTACCCATATAATACAGTTATTGTCGCTAGAACTGTAATAATTATACTTATTACTTTTATTATTATCAATATATCATGCATTATTGCCCATATTATGCAGTTATTATCGTTAGTGCTATAATAAATATACTTATTACTTTTATTTTTATCAATATAACATGCATTATTACCCATATTTTATTATTATTATCGCCAGAAGTATAATAATTATACTTATTACTCCGGATGTTATCAATATAACATGCATTATTACCCATATAATACACTTTCTATCGCTAGAATTGTAATAATTATACCCATTACTCCCGATGTTATCAATATAACATGCACTATTACCCATATAATACAGTTATTGTCGCTTGAACTGTATTAATTATACTTATTTCTTTTATTATTATCAATATAGCATGCTTTATTACCCATATTATGCAGTTATTATCGCTAGAGCTATAATAAATACACTTATTACTTTTATTATTATCAATATATCATGCATTATTACCCATATTTTGCTATTATTATCGCTAGGACTGCAATGATTATATCTATTACTCCCGACATTATCAATGTAACATGCATTATTAGCCATAAGATGCAGTTATTATCGCTAGAACTGTAACAAATATACTTATTACTTTTATTATTATCAATATAACATGCATTATTACCCATATAATACACTTTCTATCGCTAGAACTGTAATAATTATACTTATTACTTTTATTATTATCAATATAACATTTATTATTACCAATATTTTACTATTATTACCGCCAGAACTATAATAATTATACTCATTACACCCGATGTTATCAATATAACATGCACTATTACCCATATAATACAGTTATTGTCGCTAGAACTGTATTAATTATACTTATTTCTTTTATTATTATCAATATAACATGCTTTATTACCCATATTATGCAGTTATTATCGCTAGATTTATAATAAATATACTTATTACTTTTATTATTATCAATATATCATGCATTATTACCCATATTTTGCTATTATTATCGCCAGGACTGCAATGATTATATCTATTACTCCCGACATTATCAATGTAACATGCATTATTAGCCATAAGATGCAGTTATTATCGCTAGAACTGTAACAAATATACTTATTACTTTTATTATTATCAATATAACATGCATTATTACCCATATAATACACTTTCTATCGCTAGAACTGTAATAATTATACTTATTACTTTTATTATTATCAATATAACATGCATTATTACCCATATTATGCAGTTATTATCGCTAGAACTATAATAAATATACTTATTACTTTTATTATTATCAATATAACATGCATTATTACCCATATTATGCAGTTATTATCGATAGAGCTATAATAAATATACCTATTACTTTTATTATTATCAATATAACATGCATTATTACCCATATTATGCAGTTATTATCGCTAGAGCTATAATAAATATACTTATTACTTTTATTATTATCAATATAACATTTATTATTACCAATATTTTACTATTATTATCGCCAGAACTATAATAATTATACTTATTACACCCGATGTTATCAATATAACATTCACTATTACCCATATAATACAGTTATTGTCGCTAGAACTGTATTAATTATACTTATTACTTTTATTATTATCAATATAACATGCATTATTACCCATATTATGCAGTTATTATCGCTAGAACTATAATAAATATACTTATTACTTTTATTATTATCAATATAACATGCATTATTACCCATATTATGCAGTTATTATCGATAGAGCTATAATAAATATACCTATTACTTTTATTATTATCAATATAACATGCATTATTACCCATATTATGCAGTTATTATCGCTAGAGCTATAATAAATATACTTATTACTTTTATTATTATCAATATAACATGCATTATTACCCATATTATTCAGTTATTATCGCTAGAACTATAAAAAATATACTTATTACATTTATTATTATCAATACAACATGTATTATTACCCATATTATGCAGGTATTATGGCTAGAACTGTAATAATTATTTTTATTACTTTTATTACTATCAAAATAACATGCCTTATTAACCATATTATTCAGTTATTATCGCTAGAACTATAATAAACATACTTATTACATTTATTATTATCAATATAACATGCATTATTACCCATATTATGCAGTTATTATCGCTAGAACTGTAATAATTATACTTATTTCTTTTATTATTATCAATATAACATGCATTATTACCCATATTATGCAGTTATTATCGCTAGAGCTATAATAAATATACTTATTACTTTTATTATTATCAATATATCATGCATTATTACCCATATTTTGCTATTATTATCGCTAGGACTGCAATGATTATTTTTATTACTCCCGACATTATCAATGTAACATGCATTATTACCCATAAGATGCAGTTATTATCGCTAGAACTGTAATAAATATACTTATTACTTTTATTATTATCAATACAACATGCATTATTACCCATATTATTCAGTTATTATCGCTAGAACTATAAAAAATATACTTATTACATTTATTATTATCAATAGAGCATGTATTATTACCCATATTATGCAGGTATTATGGCTAGAACTGTAATAATTATTTTTATTACTCTTATTATTATCAAAATAACATGCATTATTAACCATATTATTCAGTTATTATCGCTAGAACTATAATAAATATACTTATTACATTTATTATTATCAATATAACATGCATTATTACCCATATTATGCAGTTATTATCGCTAGAACTGTAATAATTATACTTATTACTTTTATTATTATCAATATTACATGCATTATTACCAATATTTTACTATTATTATCGCCAGAACTATAATAATTATACTTATTACTCCCGATGTTATCAATATAACATGCACTATTACCCATATAATACAGTTATTGTCGCTAGAACTGTATTAATTATACTTATTTCTTTTATTATTATCAATATAACATGCATTATTACCCATATTATGCAGTTATTATCGCTAGAGCTATAATAAATATACTTATTACTTTTATTATTATCAATATATCATGCATTATTACCCATATTTTGCTATTATTATCGCTAGGACTGCAATGATTATTTTTATTACTCCCGACATTATCAATGTAACATGCATTATTACCCATAAGATGCAGTTATTATCGCTAGAACTGTAATAAATATACTTATTACTTTCATTATTATCAATATAACATGCATTATTACCCATATTATTCAGTTATTATCGCTAGAGCTATAATAAATATACTTATTACTTTTATTATTATCAAAATATCATGCATTATTACCCATATTTTGCTATTATTATCGCTAGGACTGCAATAACTATACTTATTACTCCCGATATTATCAATATAACATGCACTATTACCTATATAATACAGTTATTGTCGCTAGAACTGTATTAATTATACTTATTTCTTTTATTATTATCAATATAACATGCATTATTACCCATATTATGCAGTTATTATCGCTAGAGCTATAATGAATATACTTATTACTTTCATTATTATCAATATAACATGCATTATTACCCATATAATACAGTTATTACCGCTAGAACTGTATTAATTATACTTATTTCTTTTATTATTGTCAATATAACATGCATTATTACCCATATTATGCAGTTATTATCGCTAGAGCTATAATAAATATACTTATTACTTTTATTATTATCAATATAACATGCATTATTACCAATATTTTACTATTATTATCGCCAGAACTATAATAATTATACTTATTACACCCGATGTTATCAATATAACATTCACTATTACCCATATAATACAGTTATTGTCGCTAGAACTGTATTAATTATACTTATTTCTTCTATTATCATCAATATAACATGCATTATTACCCATATTATGCAGTTATTATCGCTAGAGCTATAATAAATATACTTATTAATTTTATTATTATCAATATATCATGCATTATTACCCATATTTTGCTATTATTATCGCTAGGACTGCAATGATTATATTTATTACTCCCGACATTATCAATATGACATGCATTATTACCCATAAGATGCAGTTATTATCGCTAGAACTGTAATAAATATACTTATTACTTTTATTATTATCAATATAACATGCATTATTACCCATATTATGCAGTTATTATCGCTAGAGCTATAATAAATATACTTATTACTTTTATTATTATCAAAATATCATGCATTATTACCCATATTTTGCTATTATTATCGCTAGGACTGCAATAACTATACTTATTACTCCCGATATTATCAATATAACATGCACTATTACCTATATAATACAGTTATTGTCGCTAGAACTGTATTAATTATACTTATTTCTTTTATTATTATCAATATAACATGCATTATTACCCATATTATGCAGTTATTATCGCTAGAGCTATAATAAATATACTTATTACTTTTATTATTATCAATATATCATGCATTATTACCCATATTTTGCTATTATTATCGCTAGGACTGCAATGATTATTTTTATTACTCCCGACATTATCAATGTAACATGCATTATTACCCATAAGATGCAGTTATTATCGCTAGAACTGTAATAAATATACTTATTACTTTTATTATTATCAATATAACATGCATTATTACCCACATAATACACTTTCTATCGCTAGAACTGTAATAATTATACTTATTACTTTTATTATTATCAATATAACATGCATTATTACCCATATTATGCAGTTATTATCGCTAGAACTATAATAAATATACTTATTACTTTTATTATTATCAATATAACATGCATTATTACCCATATTATGCAGTTATTATCGATAGAGCTATAATAAATATACTTATTACTTTTATTATTATCAATATATCATGCATTATTACCCATATTTTGCTATTATTATCGCTAGGACTGCAATGATTATTTTTATTACTCCCGACATTATCAATGTAACATGCATTATTACCCATATTATTCAGTTATTATCGCTAGAGCTATAATAAATATACTTATTACTTTTATTATTATCAAAATATCATGCATTATTACCCATATTTTGCTATTATTATCGCTAGGACTGCAATAACTATACTTATTACTCCCGATATTATCAATATAACATGCACTATTACCTATATAATACAGTTATTGTCGCTAGAACTGTATTAATTATACTAATTTCTTTTATTATTATCAATATAACATGCATTATTACCCATATTATGCAGTTATTATCGCTAGAGCTATAATGAATATACTTATTACTTTCATTATTATCAATATAACATGCATTATTACCCATATAATACAGTTATTACCGCTAGAACTGTACTAATTATACTTATTTCTTTTATTATTATCAATATAACACGCATTATTACCCATATTATGCAGTTATTATCGCTAGAGCTATAATAAATATACTTATTACTTTTATTATTATCAATGTATCATGTATTATTACCCATATTTTGCTATTATTATCGCTAGGACTGCAATAATTATATTTATTACTCCCGACATTATCAATATAACATGCATTATTACCCATATTTTACTATTATTATCGCCAAAAGTATAATAATTATACTTATTACACCCGATGTTATCAATATAACATGCACTATTACCCATATAATACAGTTATTGTCGCTAGAACTGTATTAATTATACTTATTTCTTTTATTATTGTCAATATAACATGCATTATTACCCATATTATGCAGTTATTATCGCTAGAGCTATAATAAATATACTTATTACTTTTATTATTATCAATATAACATGCATTATTACCAATATTTTACTATTATTATCGCCAGAACTATAATAATTATACTTATTACACCCGATGTTATCAATATAACATTCACTATTACCCATATAATACAGTTATTGTCGCTAGAACTGTATTAATTATACTTATTTCTTTTATTATCATCAATATAACATGCATTATTACCCATATTATGCAGTTATTATCGCTAGAGCTATAATAAATATACTTATTAATTTTATTATTATCAATATATCATGCATTATTACCCATATTTTGCTATTATTATCGCTAGGACTGCAATGATTATATTTATTACTCCCGACATTATCAATATGACATGCATTATTACCCATAAGATGCAGTTATTATCGCTAGAACTGTAATAAATATACTTATTACTTTTATTATTATCAATATAACATGCATTATTACCCATATTATGCAGTTATTATCGCTAGAGCTATAATAAATATACTTATTACTTTTATTATTATCAAAATATCATGCATTATTACCCATATTTTGCTATTATTATCGCTAGGACTGCAATAACTATACTTATTACTCCCGATATTATCAATATAACATGCACTATTACCTATATAATACAGTTATTGTCGCTAGAACTGTATTAATTATACTTATTTCTTTTATTATTATCAATATAACATGCATTATTACCCATATTATGCAGTTATTATCGCTAGAGCTATAATAAATATACTTATTACTTTTATTATTATCAATATATCATGCATTATTACCCATATTTTGCTATTATTATCGCTAGGACTGCAATGATTATTTTTATTACTCCCGACATTATCAATGTAACATGCATTATTACCCATAAGATGCAGTTATTATCGCTAGAACTGTAATAAATATACTTATTACTTTTATTATTATCAAAATATCATGCATTATTACCCATATTTTGCTATTATTATCGCTAGGAGTGCAATAACTATACTTATTACTCCCGATATTATCAATACAACATGCATTATTACCCATATAATACAGTTATTATCGCTAGAACTGTAATAATTATACTTATTACTTTCATTATCATCAATATAACATGCATTATTACCCATATAATACAGTTATTACCGCTAGAACTGTATTAATTATACTTATTTCTTTTATTATTATCAATATAACATGCATTATTACCCATATTGTGCAGGTACTATGGCTAGAACTGTAATAATTATTTTTATTACTTTTATTATTATCAAAATAACATGCATTATTAACCATGTTATTCAGTTATTATCGCTAGAACTATAATAAATATACATATTACATTTATTATTATCAATATAACATGCATTATTACCCATATTATGCAGTTATTATCGCTAGAACTGTAATAATTATACTTATTACTCCCGACATTATCAATATAACATGCACTATTACCCATATAATACAGTTATTTTCGCTAGAACTGTAATAATTGTACTTATTACTTTTATTGTTATCAATATAACATGCATTATTACCCATATTTTACTATTATTATCGCCAGAAGTATAATAATTATACTTATTACACCCGATGTTATCAATATAACATGCTCTATTACCCATATAATACAGTTATTGTCGCTAGAACTGTATTAATTATACTTATTTCTTTCATTATTATCAATATAACATGCATTATTACCCATATTATGCAGTTATTATCGCTAGAGCTATAATAAATATACTTACTACTTTTATTATTATCAATATATCATGCATTGTTACCCATATTTTGCTATTATTATCGCTAGGACTGCAATGATTATATTTATTACTCCCGACATTATCAATGTAACATGCATTATTACCCATAAGATGCAGTTATTATCGCTAGAAGTGTAATAAATATACTTATTACTTTTATTATTATCAATATAACATGCATTATTAACCATATTATTCAGTTATTATCGCTAGAACTGTAATAATTATACTTATTACTTTTATTATTATCAATATAACATGCATTATTACCCATATTATTCAGTTATTATCGCTAGAACTATAAAAAATATACTTATTACATTTATTATTATCAATACAACATGTATTATTACCCATATTATGCAGGTATTATGGCTAGAACTGTAATAATTATTTTTATTACTTTTATTATTATCAAAATAACATGCATTATTACCCATATTATGCAGTTATTATCGCTAGAGCTATAATAAATATACTTATTGCTTTTATTATTATCAATATAACATGCATTATTACCAATATTTTACTATTATTATCGCCAGGACTATAATAATTATACTTATTACTCCCGATGTTATCAATATAACATGCACTATTACCCATATAATACAGTTATTGTCGCTAGAACTGTATTAATTATACTTATTTCTTTTATTATTATCAATATAACATGCATTATTACCCATATTATGCAGTTATTATCGCTAGAGCTATAATAAATATACTTATTACTTTTATTATTATCAATATAACATGCATTATTACCCATATAATACACTTTCTATCGCTAGAACTGTAATAATTATACTTATTACTTTTATTATTATGAATATAACATGCATTATTACCCATATTATGCAGTTATTATCGCTAGAACTATAATAAATATACTTATTACTTTTATTATTATCAATATAACATGCATTATTACCCATATAATACACTTTCTATCGCTAGAACTGTAATAATTATACTTATTACTTTTATTATTATCAATATAACATGCATTATTACCCATATTATGCAGGTACTATGGCTAGAACTGTAATAATTATTTTTATTACTTTTATTATTATCAAAATAACATGCATTATTACCCATATTATGCAGTTATTATCGCTAGAGCTATAATAAATATACTTATTGCTTTTATTATTATCAATATAACATGCATTATTACCAATATTTTACTATTATTATCGCCAGGACTATAATAATTATACTTATTACTCCCGATGTTATCAATATAACATGCACTATTACCCATATAATACAGTTATTGTCGCTAGAACTGTATTAATTATACCTATTTCTTTTATTATTATCAATATAACATGCATTATTACCCATATTATGCAGTTATTATCGCTAGAGCTATAATAAATATACTTACTACTTTTATTATTATCAATATATCATGCATTATTACCCATATTTTGCTATCATTATCGCTAGGACTGCAATAACTATACTTATTACACCCGATGTTATCAATATAACATGCACTATTACCCATATAATACAGTTATTGTCGCTAGAACTGTATTAATTATACTTATTTCTTTTATTATTATCAATATAACATGCATTATTACCCATATTATGCAGTTATTATCGCTAGAGCTATAATAAATATACTTATTACTTGTATTATTATCAATATAACATGCATTATTACCCATATAATACACTTTCTATCGCTAGAACTGTAATAATTATACTTATTACTTTTATTATTATGAATATAACATGCATTATTACCCATATTATGCAGTTATTATCGCTAGAGCTATAATAAATATACTTATTACTTTTATTATTATCAATATATCATGCATTATTACCCATATTTTGCTATTATTATCGCTAGGACTGCAATAACTATACTTATTACTCCCGATATTATCAATATAACATGCATTATTACCCATATAATACAGTTATTACCGCTAGAACTGTATTAATTATACCTATTTCTTTTATTATTATCAATATAACACGCATTATTACCCATATTTTGCTATTATAATCGCTAGGACTGCAATAACTATACTTATTACTCCCGATAGTATCAATATAACATGCATTGTTACCCATATAATACAGTTATAATCGCTAGAACTGTAACGATTATACTTATTGCTTTTATTATCATCAATATGGCATGCATTATTACCCATATTTTACTTTTATTATCGCCAGAACTATAATAATTATATTTATTACTCCCGACATTATCAATATAACATGCACTATTACCCATAAGATGCAGTTATTATCGCTAGAACTGTAATAATTAAACTCATTACTTCTATCATTGTCAATAGAACATGCATTATTACCCATATTATGCAGTTATTATCGCTAGATCTATAATAAATATACTTATTACTTTCATTATTATCAATATAACATGCATTATTACCCATATAATACAGTTATTATCGCTAGAACTGTATTAATTATACTTATTTTTTTTATTATTATCAATATAACATGCATTATTACCCATATTATGCAGTTATTATCGCTAGAGCTATAATAAATATACTTATTACTTTTATTATTATCAATACATCATGCATTATTACCCATATTTTGCTATTATTATCGCTAGGACTGCAATAATTATATTTATTACTCCCGACATTATCAATATAACATGCACTATTACCCATATAATACAGTTATTATCGCTAGAACTGTAATAGTTATACTTATTACTTTTATTATTATCAATATAACATGCAGTATTACCCATATTTTACTGTTATTATCGCTAGAACTGTAATAATTATACTTATTACTCCCGATATTCTCAATGTAACATGCACTATTACCCATATAGTACAGTTACTATCTCTAGAACTGTGATAATAGTCCTTATTCCTTTTATTGTTATCAATATAACATGCATTATTACCCATATTTTACTATTATTATCGCCAGAAGTATAATAATTATACTTATGTTCAGAAACGGCCGACAATATTTTCAAAACCGTGCGATCTCGCCGGTTCGCGAGACTGCTCAGCCTCAGGCCGAGGGTACCGCGGAGAGCGAGCGGTAGCTTCTCGCGATATATGTTTTGGTCGCGCGACCGTTAAACTACTTATCGTTCCGAATTGTAACGATCGACTTCGGCAAACAAACGATAGCTTTTTCTTTTTCGCGACCAATATTCAATATTGCGTCGGGACCTTTGCGGAGTGTTAAAAAAGACATTTAATTAACTAAAAAGACTTTCTTTCCAAATTCTGTGTGTATCGTGCGTCTTATATTTAACATTTTTGACTATTTTACAGTTTTTTTGTGTGTAAAATATATAAGTTTATTGTTCCGTCGGAAATCCGGCAAACCGTGCGTCTATTTTTTTTCTCGGGAACAATATCCAACTCTTCGCGTTTTTCGTCAAGAACGATATTGCCCCAACATTGGTCCTTCGAGCCGGATTCTTCCGACGAACGGTTCTTGTGACATTATCGCGAGTGCTGGAAAATAATATCTGAAGACTGCAATTCATTGCCGGTTCCTGCCTTTTTTCACGAATTAAACTTCGGAGCTCGGGAAAAGGAAAAAGGAAATCAGCATCTGTGAAATTTTCAAACGCGAAAGCGGTAAGAAAAGATAAATTTTTGTATCTTTTTATTGCCAACGGTTACAACACGTTACATTACCGTTAATAACGACCGCATTTAAAATCGTCCTCCTGGGTGACCTTACCGTGGAGGCGAGGCGTTCTCAGTCGTCGACTCCGTATTGTTGCCACCCATAACAAAGAGGTGACAACGGTCGATCTCAGCGCGCAGCCGTTGCGATCGCTTGCTGTCGTTTTTTTTTCTACCTCTGAAAACAAAAACGGAACATAACGTTTTGTTAACCGTATTAATTTCGATACAAATTTAAACTTTAAAATTCAACATTAACGAAAAATGTCTTCACCGTCGTTTGACGACCTTCTGCGAGAACAAGACGAGTTGGCCGGTTGGATTCGAAGGTTTTGGACGAATGTCTGCAAATTGGGGAAGGAAAGATTAACCCGGTCGGTACTGGATCAAAGGAAAACCCTATTGGAACGATATTGGGATGCCTTTTTTTCCGGCCATCGACAGCTGATGCGGTGCAAGGAGGCATCCAAATCAACCTACGCTCAACGAGATCTCTTCTCGGAAGTGGAGGAGGCTTATTTGGACGCCGCCGCAAAAATAGCTAATTTGGTAGAGGAACTCCCCAACGCGGGTGCCGCGGGGGGAGCTCTAAACCCTTTGTCTATTTTATCTCAGCCTCATTTGCCGAAAATTCAACTGCCCACGTTTTCAGGCAACCCTCTGGAATGGGATAGCTTTCGCGATCTGTTCAAAAGTCTAGTACACGACGTCCCGCACCTGTCCGACACGAAGAAGCTTTTGTACTTGAAGTCCAGCTTGACCGGAGAAACCTTGGAGGTTATCCAAAATACTCCCATCACGGAAGCGGGGTATCAAGGAGCCTGGGAGGATCTTGAGGTGCGATACGGCAACATCAGGCTGCTGTCTTTCGCCCACCACCGAGCCATCATGGTCTGTCCTTCAGCTCAACGGCAGTCAACTTCGGAACTGAAGCGCCTGTTGGATACCTTCAGGCAGACCATTCGAGCGTATTCAGCCCTGAAGAAACCTGTAGCGGCGTGGGACGAATGGTTTATGTTTCTCCTAAGCCAAAAACTGGATAGAACTACGCACCTTGCCTGGGAGACGTCTCCTGCCAAGAGCCGAGAAATTCCGACCTTCCAGCAATTGGCGGATTTCCTCGAGAATAGGATTCAGGCTTTGGACGCTGCTCAGATCCCGGAATCGTTGTCCAGATCCTCGTCGCAAGCAAAGGACGTTGCACCTAAAATCAAAGGAGAGTCAATCGTGAAGAAGGCACACTCAACGATCTACGTAGCATCGGCAAAAAATTTAACATCTCGGAAGTGTCTCTCCTGTGGTGGAACCCACAACCTTAGCTACTGCTCAAAATTTAAAACACTCTCCGCCCCGAAACGAAAGGATCGAGCGGTGCAGTTAAAGGCGTGTCTCAATTGCCTAAACGCAGGGCACGAGTTGGCGAAATGTCCTTCGCAACAGGGATGCTTGGCATGCGGCAAGCGTCATCACACGTTACTCCACGAGGCGATGTTTGTCCCTGGCTCAGCGGTGTCTCATGCGTCGGCTTCGTATCGACCATTAGAAGAGGAACATCTCAACAAGGCCACCTCATGTACTTCGTCAGCCACGAACCGAGGGATTGCGCTCTTAGCCACCGCAAGGGTCAAGGTGGAGGCGCCATCGGGGGATTCCATCGAAGTTCGAGCTCTGCTGGACACTGGCTCCGACACGTCGCTCGCCAGCCAATGGGTCATTCAAACTTTACGTTTGCCACGGCGGGCGGTTCAAGTAGCCATCTCAGGGGTGCAGGACAAGGAAGCAGGATCCGCTACGAGCGAAGTCCAATTCACGGTTCGCTCCAAAATACAACCGGACTTCGAACTACCTGTACGAGCCTTGGTACTTCGGCGTTTGACTTCGATAATACCATCCCAGCAGACGGATCAACAAATTTGGCCTCACTTGCACGGTGTCACGTTGGCTGATCCGGGCTTCGGAACCCCTTCGCGAGTGGATCTTATTCTCGGCGCGGATGTTTGCGGAACCCTGTTTCTGGACAACACGATATGCGGCCATCCAGGTACCCCAGTGGGAAAGCTAACACCTTTTGGTTGGGTTTTGCTAGGTCCAACGTCCACTCGCCGAGCTGAGATGAGTTCGGCTGCTCAGACGTACCATTGTCGATGCGAGGATTCCACTCAACAGCTTCTCCGAAGATTCTGGGTGGTGGAAGAACTTCTGGAACGATCGCCCTTGTCGCCCGAGGAGGAGAAATGTGAACGCCATTTCAAGGACACACACTCCCGAGATGAAAGTGGTCGGTATTGCGTCCGCTTACCTTTCACGCAGGATCCAAGCACAGCTCTGACGTCGACACGAACCATGGCATTAAAACTTTTGCTGAGCTGTGAGCGTCGGTTGGCTTCTAACCCCCAGCTAGCGGAAGGATATCGGGCCTTTATGGGGGAGTACAAAACCCTCAATCACATGGAGGCCGCCACGGAGTTAGCGAAGAATACTATCGCCTACTACCTGCCGCATCACGCCGTAGTGAAGCGTCACGACCCTTCGGCCAAGCTACGCGTCGTTTTCAACGCCTCGTTTCCATCTTCTACGGGAAATTCGCTAAATGACTGCCTCTGCGCGGGTCCCAAACTTCAGGCGGATCTGTGGCTAATACTTACTCGCTGGAGGCTGTTCCGAAAAGTATTCACAGCGGACATACACTCCACGACAAAACTATAAGACACCTGTGATTTTAGCTAATATTATCTTAATACTAATCTTTTGATGAATATTTTCATTATTAATGCAAAGATTGAACTAAAATACATATATTTCCATAGTGGCAACGTTATCGAATTTGACCGAATTAAGTTTCAGTAAAATTTGCAATTTTTTATGAAATAAGGTGCGACAAAACTATAAGACAGGGTATATTTTGCGTAAGAAAAAGTGGACAGAATTTAATCAGTACTATTTTTATTCTACTTACTAATAATGTGTTGAGCCACCTTTATTTTTTATAGTTTCAATTAATCGCCGTGGTATCGATTTATATAAATTTTTTACGTGTTCTTGATTTAATTTGTCCCATTGTTCTTCGATATGAGTTTTTAATTCTTGCACTGACCAAAATTGTTTTCCATTTGCATATACACCTCGCGCTAAAATTCCCCAGATATTTTCGATAATATTTAGATCTGGTGACCGCGCAGGCCATGGCAAAGTTCGAATATTACGGTCCTCAAAATATTTTTTTACGCGTTTCGCTGTATGTACAGGCGCATTATCTTGTTGAAAAATGAAATCTGCACATGCAATTTTTGTTGCATGTCGCGTTAACTGTTCTTCTAAAATTTCCAAATAATTATTTGCATTTAGACTGGTATTAATAAATTTTATATCACTCTTGCCGTAGTAACCTATTGCAGCCCATACCATGATGCCTCCTCCGCCCATTTGCCTCCTTGACAAATGCAATTCTCCCTTCCGCAAATCGTGGAAATAATACGATAGACCATCTGGTCCATCCAAATTAAATCGTTTTTCATCGGAAAAGATCACTTTTTTCCACTTATTCTTCCAGTGAAGATGTTTTTCAGCGAACTCTGCGCGGGCCGCCTTGTGTCGATGCGTCAGAGGCGGTTTTTTTTTGCAATTTTCTTCTTTTTAAATGTTGAGCACGATTAATAATGCGTTGCACATTACGAATATTAGTGTGAACGCCAGCTTCAGCTGCAATTTGACGTGCTGTCAGAGTGGAATTTGACGCTACCCTCAGAATAGCACGTCGTTGTCGTTCGGTTATCGCCTTTGGACGTCCACCAGGATGCTTTTTTGTATAATTGTCCTTATTTCTTAAATAATTAAGCACGGCACAACGGCTTCGTCCAATCACTTTCGAAATTTCCGAAATGGAAGTATTCTTTTCCTTCAAATTCACAATCACTCGCATTTCACTGTCCGTCAGCTTCTTCCCACGCGGCATTCTTGTTATATTACGAAAAAATAAAATTAAGAAAGTTTAATTTCAAAAACACACTTACTACAAATACTGCGAATACTCCAAATACTCCGAATACACCGAATATTTGCAATCAGAATGTAAGATCGACTGACGAAAAGCAACTGTCTTATAATTTTGTCGCGAATGGAACAGACTGTTTACATAGATTTCCCACATTCTTAGAATTGTAGCATTCGAAATTTCGTAGAACAGTAGAATACACTTAGATACAACGTAAACAGTAACAATATAAATTAAGAAAAGCAAGACTCAAGTTTTACATAGAATTTTCACGGAATTTCGCATATGTCTTATAGTTTTGTCGCGGAGTGTAGTCAAAATGTACCGCCAAATCAAGGTGCACACATCGGACCGTCATTGGCAACGCATCCTGTGGAGGGGACAACCCGATGAGCCAGTTCGAGACTACAATTTATCTACCGTTACTTACGGAACGTCCTGTGCGCCGTTTCTCGCCCTTCGGGTGCTTCAGCAGCTGGCCGAAGACGAAAAACACAGGTTTCCATCGGGGGCTATCGTCATAAAGCAACACACATATGTTGACGACGTACTGGCGGGTGCAGACGACGAGGGACAATTGCAGGACTTAAAAGGGGAGGTCGTCGCCATCTTTGAGGCAGGGGCGTTTCAACTTGCAAAATGGGCTTCCAATTCTCCAAGTCTGCAAGAAAAGGAACAGGCAGAAGAACGTCTTTTCCAGGAGGCATCCGGAATCGGGACGCTTGGGGTGCTTTGGAGCCCCAAAACCGACTCGTTCTCACTCCGGGTAAACTTACCAGCAAATCCATCTGCTCGATACACGAAGAGGCGAATTCTATCCGAGGTGGCTAGTTTGTTCGATCCGCTGGGATGGGCCACACCAGTTCTCATTTTTGCCAAGGTCATGTTGCAGGACATCTGGATACTTGGTGTGGAGTGGGACCAGGACCTACCACAAAAATTGCAAACCTCGTGGGTAAGCTATAAGGAGTCGCTGTATCGACTTAACGCTATAACCGTTCCCAGGTGGACCCATTTTACGAGCGGCTATCAAGACATCGAATTGCATGGGTTTTGCGACGCGTCTTAGAGGGCTTACGCAGCGGCAGTCTATTTGCGTGTGGTCCAGGGAGATGCTATTTTCACCACGCTATTAGTAGCCAAAACCAAGGTGGCACCGGTGAAAACGATTAGCATTCCGCGTTTGGAACTCTGCGGAGCAGGTCTCCTAGCCAAGTTAATCGTACAAGTGAAGCAAGGGCTCAACATCGCCGCCCCCATCACAACATGGACGGACTCCACGGTGACGTTACACTGGATCAAGGGCCACGCATCACTCTGGAAGCCATTTGTGGCTCACCGAGTAGCGTCAGTCCAAAACTACGTCCCTCCCGATCATTGGCGGCACTGTCGAACTTCGGAAAACCCAGCGGATCTAGCGACCAGAGGTATCGCCGTCGCCGAACTCGGAAAATCAAACCTATGGTGGCATGGGCCTGCATGGTTGACCACTCCGTCCAATACATGGCCGTCTCCTCCAGCGCTCGAGGTAGAGAATTTACATCACGAAAGATCTAAAGCCAATGTATTCTCGGCCAACGTTGTCAAAGGGGACGATTTTTTCACCCGGTTCTCATCTCTTTCCCGTCTCAAATCGGTTGTAGCGTATTGCTTCAGATTCAGCCAACTCACCAGACGAAAAGCCTGCGACTCTGGACACCTGACCGCTAAGGAACTTGCCCATGCACTCCTGAAGCTGAAACCCTTTCTCGACCCAAATGGGGTGCTGCGGGTTGGGGGACGACTGGGAAACGCGCTGCTGCCATATGAAGAAGAACACCCAGCAATCATGTCGAAAAACTGCCACCTAACCAAGTTATTAGTGGAAGATGCTCACCTCCGAACGCTTCACGGTGGACCGCAATTAACCAGGAGCCTCCTGCTGAGAAAAGTCTGGATTCTTCATGGTCGAGTCCTGGTGTCGATTCTTTATTTACATTTGACTCGCGTCGACCGCTAAACGTAGGAAAGGACAGAAAGCGAATGAGAGAGGCTATTAAAAATTAAATTTTTAGAAAAGTCCGACGAGTAATGGCTTTTGGTTCCATACAAAATCGTACCTCAATACATTCCAAGAAACAAACAATATCACTACATAAACAAATGTTGTTCAAATTATACCGTGTGTGGTCTTATTTTGATCAGGAGAACCTCACAATTACATTAGTAAAAATAATATTTAACCAAACTAAAAAATAATAAAGTTTTACTGTTACATTAGTATTGTCTCACCGATACGCCGGTTCGGATTACATTACATACGCTGCTCACTCGTCAAGTGTCAAAATTCAAGGGGGAACCCCCTAAGTGGTGGGGATAGTAACGTTGCAGTTATCCAGTCTTTACTGTACTTATTTATTTATTATAATCAATATAACATGCATCATTACCCATATTATGCAGTTATTATCGCTAGAGCTATAATAAATATACTTATTACTTGTATTATTATCAATATAACATGCATTATTACCCATATAATACAGTTATTATCGCTAGAACTGTATTAATTATACTTATTTATTTTATTATTATCAATATAACATGCATTATTACCCATATTATGCAGTTATTATCGCTAGAGCTATAATAAATATACTTATTACTTTTATTATTATAAATATATCATGCATTATTACCCATATTATGCAGTTCTCATGGCTAGAACTATAACAAATATACTTACTACTTTTACTATTATCAATATAACATGCGTTATTACGCATATGTTACTACTATTATCGCTAAAACTATAATACTTATACTTATTATTCCCTATATTATCAATATAACATGCATTATTACCCATATTATGCAGTTATTATCGAAAGAACTATAATAATTATACTTATTACATTTATTATTATCAATGTAACATGCATTATTACCCATATTTTACTATTGTTATCGCTAGGACTGTAATAACTATACTTATTACTCCCGATATTATCAATATAACATGCATTATTACACATATTATACTATTATTATCGCTAGATCTGTAATAATTATATTTATTACTCCCAATATTATCAATATAACATGCATTATTACCCGTATTTTACTACTATTATCGCTAGAACTGAAATAATTATACGTATTACTCCCGATATTTTCCATATAACATGCATTATTACCCATATTATGCAGTTATTATCGCTAGAGCTATAATAAATATACTTATTACGTGTATTATTATCAATATAACATGCATTATTACCCATATCATACAGTTATTATCGCTAGAACTGTATTAATTATACTTATTTCTTTTATTATTATCAATATAACATGCATTATTACCCATATTATGCAGTTATTATCGCTAGAGCTATAATAAATATACTTATTACTTTTATTATTATAAATATATCATGCATTATTACCCATATTATGCAGTTCGTATGGCTAGAACTATAATAAATATACTTACTACTTTTACTATTATCAATATAACATGCATTATTACGCATATTTTACTACTACTATCGCGAAAACTATAATACTTATACTTATTACTCCCGATATTATCAATATGACATGCATTATTACACATATTATGCATTTATTATCGATAGAACTGTAACAATTATACTTACTACTCCCGATATTATCAATATAACGTGTAATGTATAATATAATATATAATATTGGGTGTAATAACTATAGTTATTATAGTTCTAGCGATAATAACTGCATAATATGGGCAATAATGCATGTTATATTGATGATAATAAAAGTAATAAGTATGATTATTATAGTTCAAGCGTAAATACCTGTATAATATGGGTAACAGTGCATGTTATATTGATAATAATAAAAGTAATAAGTATAATTATTTTAGTTCAAACGTGATTAACTGTATAATATGGGTAATAATGCATGTTATATTGATAATGTTGGGTGTAATAACTATAGTTATTATAGTGCTACCGATAATACCAGCATAATATGGGCAATAATGCATGTCATATCGCTAATCAAGGTAGTAATATGTATAAATATTATAGTTCTAGCGATAATAAGTCCATAATATGGGTAATAATGCATGTTATAATGACAATATTGGGTGCAATATGTATAATTATTATAGTTCAAGCGTTAATAACTGTATAATATGGGTAATAATGCATGTTATATTGACAATTTTGGGTGCAATATGTATAATTATTATAGTTCAAGCGTTAATAACAGTATAATATAGGTAATAATGCATGTCATATTGATAATAGTAAAGATAATGAATATAATTATTATAGCCTAAACGTGAATAACTGTATAATATGGGTAATTATGCATGTCATATTGATAATGTTGGGTGTAATAACTATAGTTATTATAGTTCTAGCGATAATATCTGTATAATATGGACAATAATGCATGTCATATCGCTAATCAAGGTAGTAATATGTATAAATATTTTAGTTCTAGCGTTAATAACTGTATAATATGGGTAATAACGCATGTTATATTAACAATGTTGGGATCTAATATGTATAATTATTATAGTTCAAGCGTTAATAACTGTATAATATGGGTAATAATGCATGTTATATTGATAATAATAAGTGTAATATTGTTTATTATTATAGTTTAAGCCTTAATAACTGTATAATATGTGTAATAATGTATGTTATATTGGTGATAATGGGAGTAATAAGTATAACTATTATAGCTCTAGCCATAGTACCTGCATAATGTTGGCAATAATGCATGTCATATTAATAATAATAACAGTAATAAGTATGATTATTATAGTTCAAGCGTTAATAACTGTATAATATGGGTAATAACGCATGTTATATTGACAATGCTGGGTGCAATATGTATAACTATTATAGTTCTAGTGTTAATAACTGTATAATATGGGTAATAATGCATGTTATATTGATAATAATAAAAGTAATATTTTTGATTATTATAGTTTAAGCCTTAATAATTGTATAATATGGGTAATAATGCATGTTATATTGATAATATTGGGTGTAATAACTATACTTATTATAGTTCTAGCGATAGTAGCAGCATAGTATGGGTAATAACGCATGACATATTGATAATATTGGGTGCAGTAAGTATAATTATTATAGCTCTGGCGATAATAACAGTAAAATATGGGTAATAATGCATGACATATTGATAATATTGGTTGTAATAAGTATCATTATTATAGTTCTAGCGATAGTAACTGTATAATATGGGTAATAATGCATGTTATATTGATAATAATAAAAGTAATATTTTTGATTATTATAGTTTAAGCCTTAATAATTGTATAATATGGGTAATAATGCATCTTATATTGATATTGTTGGGAGTAATAACTATAGTTATTATAGTTCTAGCGATAATAGCAGCATAATATGGGTAATAACGCATGACATATTGATAATATTGGGTGTAATAACTATAGTTACTATAGTTCTAGCGATAATACAAGCATAATATGGGCATTAATGCATGTCATATTGCTAATAACGGGAGTAATAAGTATAATTATTATAGTTCTAGCGATAATAGCTGTATAATATGGGTAATAATGCATGTTATATTGATAATAATAAAAGTAATAAGTATAATTGTTATAGCTCTAGCGATAATAACAGTACAATATGGGTAATGGTGCATGTTATGTTGATAATAACAAAAGTAATATTTATGATTATTATAGTTTAAGCCTTAATAATTGTATAATATGGGTAATAATGCATGTTATATTGATAATATTGGGTGCAATATGTATAATTATTATAGTTCAAGCGTTAATAACTGTATAATATGAGTAATAATGCATGTTATATTGATAATATTGGGTGTAATAACTATAGTTATTATAGTTCTAGCGATAATAGCAGCATAATATGGGTAAAAATGCATGTTATATTGATGAGAATGGGAGTAATAAGTATATCTATTATAGTTCTAGCGGTAATAACTGTATAATATGGGTAATAATGCATGTTATATTAATAATATTGGGTGTAATAACTATAGTTATTATAGTTCTAGCGATAATAGCAGCATAATGTGGGTAATAACGCATGATATATTGATAATATTGGGTGCAATAAGTATAATTATTATAGTTCTGGCGTTAATAACAGTATAATATGGGTAATAATGCATGTTATATTGATAATAGTAAGGGTAATAAGTATAAATATTATAGTTCAAGCGTTGATAACTGTATAATATGCGTAATAATGCATGTCATATTGATAATAGTAAAGGTAATAAGTATAATTATTATAGTTCAAGCGTTAATAACTGTATAATATGCGTAATAATGTATGTTATATTGATAATAATAAAAGTAATATTTATGATTATTACAGTTTAAGACTTAATAACTGTATTATGTCGGTAATAATGCATGTTATATTAATAATATTGGGTGTAATAACTATAGTTATTATAGTTCTAGCGATAATAGCAGCATAATATGGGTAAAAATGCATGTTATATTGATGATAATGGAAGTAATAAGTATATCTATTATAGTTCTACCGATAATAGCATTACAATATGGGTAATAATGCATGTTATATTGATAATATTGGCTGCAATGACTATATTTATTGTAGTTCTAGCGATAATAACAGCATAATATGGGTAATAACTCATGACATATTGACAATATTGGGTGATGTAACTATTGTTATTATAGTTCTGGCGATAATTCCAGCATAATATGGGCAATAATGCATGTCATATTGCTAATGAAGGGAGTAATAAGTATAATTATTATAGTTCTAGTCATAATAACTCTATAATATGGGTAATAATGCATGTTATATTGATAATACTAAAAGTAATATTTATGATTATTATAGCTTAAGCCTTAATAACTGTATAATATGAGTAATAATGCATGTTATATTGATAATATTGGGTGTAATAACTATAGTTATTATAGTTCTAGCGATAATAGCAGCATAATATGGGTAAACATGCATGTTATATTGTTGAGAATGGGAGTAATAAGTATATCTATTATAGTTCTAGCGGTAATAACTGTATAATATGGGTAATAATGCATGTTATATTGATAATATTGGGTGTAATAACTATAGTTATTATAGCTCTAGCGATAATAGCAGCATAATGTGGGTAATAACGCATGACATATTGATAATATTGGGTGCAATAAGTATAATTATTATAGTTCTGGCGATAATAACAGTAAAATATGGGTAATAATGCATGTCATATTGATAATAATAAAAGTAATATTTATGATTATTATAGTTTAAGCCTTAATAACTGTATAATATGGGTAACAATGCATGTTATTTTGATAATATTGTGTGTAATAACTATAGTTATTATAGTTCTACCGATAATAGCAGCATAATATGGGTAAAAAGGCATGTTATATTGATGATAATGGGAGTAATAAGTATATCTATTATAGTTCTAGCGGTAATAACTGTATAATATGGGTAATAATGCATGTCATATTGATAATATTGGGTGATATAACTATAGCTATTATAGTTCTAGCGATAATAGCAGCATAATATGGGTAATAACGCATGACATATTGATAATATTGGGTGCAATAAGTATAATTATTATAACTCTCGCGATAATAACCGTAAAATATGGGTAATAATGCATATTATATTGATAATATTGTGTGTAATAACTATAGTTATTATAGTTTTAGCGATAATAGCAGCATAATATGGGCAACAATGCATGTCACATTGCTAATAACGACAGTAATAAGTATATCTATTATAGTTCTAGCGATAATAACAGTATAATATGGGTAATAATGCATGTCACATTGATGATGGTAAATGAAATAAGTATAATTGTTATAGTACCAGCGATAATAACAGTATAATATGGGTAATAATGCATGTTATATTGATAATAATAAAAGTAATATTTATGATTATTATAGTTTAAGCCTTAACAACTGTGTAATATGAGCAATAATGCATGTTATATTGATAATATTGGGTGTAATAACTATAGTTATTATAGTTCTAGCGATAATAGCAGCATAATATGGGTAAAAATGCATGCTATATTGATGAGAATGGGAGTAATAAGTATATCTATTATAGTTCTAGCGGTAATAACTGTATAATATGGGTAATAATGCATGTTATATTGATAATATTGGGTGTAATAACTATAGTTATTATAGCTCTAGCGATAATAGCAGCATAATGTGGGTAATAACGCATGACATATTGATAATATTGGGTGCAATAAGTATAATTATTATAGTTCCAGCGATAATAACAGTATAATATGGGGAATAATGCATGTTATATTGATAATAATAAAAGTAATATTTATGATTATTATAGTTTAAGCCTTAATAACTGTATAATATGGGTAACAATGCATGTTATTTTGATAATATTGGGTGTAATAACTATAGTTATTATAGTTCTAGCGATAATTCCAGCATAATATGGGCAATAATGCATGTCATATTGCTAATAAAAGGAGTAATAAGTATAATTATTATAGTTCTAGCGATAATAACTCTATAATATGGGAAATAATGCATGTTATATTGATAATAATAAAAGTAATATTTATGACTATTATAGTTTAAGGCTTAATAACTGTATAATATGAGTAATAATGCATGTTATATTGATAATATTGGGTGTAATAACTATAGTTATTATAGTTCTAGCGATAATAGCAGCATAATATGGGCAACAATGCATGTCACATTCCTAATAACGGTAGTAATAAGTATATCTATTATAGTTCTAGCGATAATAACAGTATAATATGGGTAATAATGCATGTTACATTGATGATGGTAAATGAAATAAGTATAATTATTATAGTTCCAGCGATAATAACAGTATAATATGGGGAATAATGCATGTTATATTGATAATAATAAAAGTAATATTTATGATTATTATAGTTTAAGCCTTAATAACTGTATAATATGAGTAACAATGCATGTTATTTTGATAATATTGGGTGTAATAACTATAGTTATTATAGTTCTAGCGATAATTCCAGCATAATATGGGCAATAATGCATGTCATATTGCTAATAAAAGGAGTAATAAGTATAATTATTATAGTTCTAGCGATAATAACGCTTTAATATGGGAAATAATGCATGTTATATTGATAATAATAAAAGTAATATTTATGACTATTATAGTTTAAGCCTTAATAACTGTATAATATGAGTAATAATGCATGTTATATTGATAATAGTAAGGGTAATAAGTATAAATATTATAGTTCAAGCGTTGATAACTGTATAATATGCGTAATAATGCATGTCATATTGATAATAGTAAAGGTAATAAGTATAATTATTATAGTTCAAGCGTTAATAACTGTATAATATGCGTAATAATGTATGTTATATTGATAATAATAAAAGTAATATTTATGATTATTACAGTTTAAGACTTAATAACTGTATTATGTCGGTAATAATGCATGTTATATTAATAATATTGGGTGTAATAACTATAGTTATTATAGTTCTAGCGATAATTCCAGCATAATATGGGCAATAATGCATGTCATATTGCTAATAAAAGGAGTAATAAGTATAATTATTATAGTTCTAGCGATAATAACTCTATAATATGGGAAATAATGCATGTTATATTGATAATAATAAAAGTAATATTTATGACTATTATAGTTTAAGGCTTAATAACTGTATAATATGAGTAATAATGCATGTTATATTGATAATATTGGGTGTAATAACTATAGTTATTATAGTTCTAGCGATAATAGCAGCATAATATGGGCAACAATGCATGTCACATTGCTAATAACGGTAGTAATAAGTATATCTATTATAGTTCTAGCGATAATAACAGTATAATATGGGTAATAATGCATGTTACATTGATGATGGTAAATGAAATAAGTATAATTATTATAGTTCCAGCGATAATAACAGTATAATATGGGGAATAATGCATGTTATATTGATAATAATAAAAGTAATATTTATGATTATTATAGTTTAAGCCTTAATAACTGTATAATATGAGTAACAATGCATGTTATTTTGATAATATTGGGTGTAATAACTATAGTTATTATAGTTCTAGCGATAATTCCAGCATAATATGGGCAATAATGCATGTCATATTGCTAATAAAAGGAGTAATAAGTATAATTATTATAGTTCTAGCGATAATAACGCTTTAATATGGGAAATAATGCATGTTATATTGATAATAATAAAAGTAATATTTATGACTATTATAGTTTAATCCTTAATAACTGTATAATATGAGTAATAATGCATGTTATATTGATAATATTGGGTGTAATAACTATAGTTATTATAGTTCTAGCGATAATAGCAGCATAATATGGGTAAAAATGCATGTTATATTGATGAGAATGGGAGTAATAAGTATATCTATTATAGTTCTAGCGGTAATAACTGTATAATATGGGTAATAATGCATGTTATATTAATAATATTGGGTGTAATAACTATAGTTATTATAGTTCTAGCGATAATAGCAGCATAATGTGGGTAATAACGCATGATATATTGATAATATTGGGTGCAATAAGTATAATTATTATAGTTCTAGCGATAATAACTCTATAATATGGGTAATAATGCATGTTATATTGATAATAATAAAAGTAATATTTATGACTATTATAGTTTAAGCCTTAATAACTGTATAATATGAGTAATAATGCATGTTATATTGATAATAGTAAGGGCAATAAGTATAAATATTATAGTTCAAGCGTTGATAACTGTATAATATGCGTAATAATGCATGTCATATTGATAATAGTAAAGGTAATAAGTATAATTATTATAGTTCAAGCGTTAATAACTGTATAATATGCGTAATAATGTATGTTATATTGATAATAATAAAAGTAATATTTATGATTATTACAGTTTAAGACTTAATAACTGTATTATGTCGGTAATAATGCATGTTATATTAATAATATTGGGTGTAATAACTATAGTTATTATAGTTCTAGCGATAATAGCAGCATAATGTGGGTAATAACGCATGACATATTGATAATATTGGGTGCAATAAGTATAATTATTATAGTTCTGGCGAAAATAACAGTAAAATATGGGTAATAATGCATGTCCTATTGATAATAATAAAAGTAATATTTATGATTATTATAGTTTAAGCCTTAATAACTGTATAATATGGGTAACAATGCATGTTATTTTGATAATATTGGGTGTAATAACTATAGTTATTATAGTTCTAGCGATAATAACTCTATAATATGGGTAATAATGCATGTTATATTGATAATAATAAAAGTAATAAGTATAATTGTTATAGTTCAAGCGTTAATAACTGTATAATATGGGTAATAATGCATGCTATATTGACAATATTGGGTGCAATATGTATAATTATTATAGGTCAAGCGTTAATAACTGTATAATATGGGTAATAATGCATGTTATATTGATAACAATAAAAGTAATATTTATGATTGTTATAGTTTAAGCCTTAATAACTGTATAATATGAGTAATAATGCATGTTATATTGATAATAGTAAAGGTAATAAGTATAATTATTATAGTTCAAGCGTTAATAACTGTATAATATGCGTAATAATGTATGTTATATTGATAAAAATAAAAGTAATATTTATGATTATTACAGTTTAAGACTTAATAACTGTATTATGTGGGTAATAATGCATGTTATATTAATAATATTGGGTGTAATAACTATAGTTATTGTTACGAGATGCTCGTAATCAAAGTGATATTTATGGGTATTTTGTCAAGCCCTTCATTCTTGCAGTTTCAAACGGATCTTTTAGACCACATGAACGTTTCCATAATTTGACGTTCTTAGCTATTGACAACAGCTTTCTAACAGGCCAGAAGAGCACATGTTTTATAACGCCAATATATCATTCTTTTAAGAAGTTGTTTCCATGGTCTTCAGCTGTGCACCCCTGCGGCATGCAACGTTTACGAAAGTCCTTGTATATCTGTCGGATCAAGACACTTTAACGCAGTCATTCAGCGGTCTCGCAGTCTATTCCATTACTTAGTTCTTTTCAAGGACCCAAATCCCTTGACTGTTTGGGTCACCTTACTAACAACACGTTATTTACAACTTCAGAATGAATGCTAAAAGTCAAACAGTCTCATTCGCTGAACCATTCCACCAATCAGTAGTTTTCTAACTAACAGTATGTCCTGATTGGCCTTTTTTGGTAACGCCTTCACGTTTTGAGTTTCCTCCACTGCTTTCTTTTCTGGCTGTTCAGAGGCGACTAATCAGTCTTAGATTACCTTCCATTGAAACACAACTAAACAGTCTTAAACTACCTTTGGTTGAAGTATACTTAGTTTTACAAATCGCGATAATTATCAACTGCAACAACACACAACAACCATTGCAAATAGTGGGATGATGAACTACAACCTTCATCAACTTGGTCACACCAGTGTGGAGGACTCTGAACCACTCTATAGATTCTAATTCAATAAGAATATTACAAACTATTCCAGTACTGTAACAGGTTATGGAAACGCCATAGGGTCAACGAAGATTTACAACCTTCGATAAGAACTATAAAAGTTAATATTTGACCCGACGCGCAACATTTGGTCCTTCGAGCCGGATACCACGAACTTGCTTAGTGTATTAACTCAGTTGACAGTGCAATCATCCGGATTAAGTGTTACATTGTGTATTACAAGTGTTTGAAAAATCATAGTGAATGACCACACTGGTGTGTTCCCATGTACGTCAATCGGATTATTAAGTGTAAACAACTTGAAAACATATAAATCAAAGGACGATCTAAGGATATTCCAGAGGCTTCAAAAAGAAAAGTCAACGATCAGTATATGATTCCGCTTTTCTAAAGTAGACTCGTTTAGTCGTTTCGCCAATTCTTTTGATATTTGGGTTACATGATTTTATGATGTCAGACAGTCATGTCAAATTCAGCCAGCTCAGAAGAAGGGCAATTACCAAGTACAAGAATTTAACATTGTTAGCTTGCGACACAAATGAAGTAACAACATCAGACAGGTTTCTTTATACACGAGCAATTTGAACAATTACGGAAATACATATAAGTACGATGTATAATTTCTTTCATGCAAACACAACTGCCTGACTTTAATGTTCAATCAATTCAACAAAAGTTAATTCCGATTGTTCCGTAGATCTAAACAGACACGTAGTTTCAAATTTCAGGTTAATTGTTATACTGTCATACTCAAGGTTATATTGTTGTTCGAAAGAAGTGTCCGTCGGGTCCTTCAATCCGTGGTTTTAGCGCATTACCTGTCTCGTGCTTACCTACCCTAATGGTCATAAAACCATCGTCATAATGTTTACACGTGTTTTTTCTGTAAGATGGATTTATTATCCATTTTCTTTCTTAAACAATTGCACACAGTTAAAAATTGGTCTTTAGTTTGAAAGTCATAAGTTCTGGAATTAGTTCTTTTTAACTGCATAACGGTTGCATACATTTGAATTCAGACATTATTGGCACAAATTACGCCAGAGCATCTACACTACACTTGTGGAATTTTGGTCATATTATCTTAAAACATTTTAAGACGTTAATCAGGTTTCTCAGTTTCAAGCCGAGTTTAAAGAAATACTCAATTTGCCTTAACTTTATAAGTCAAGATCCTTGTACAGTAATAAAGTTACACACTTGGTGTCAAATTAAATAGTTATACATGGCATCAGTTCCTTTCTTTCATTGGAAGTTCAAAGCATTCAGATTAATTTGATACGAGAATTCAGAAATGTGTATGCAGCAAAATCAGAGGCTCTTTTATTCTTAGACTTTGTTTGACAATTGTGCGTTGAGAGACAATATAATGTAATTTTAATATCAAGGATGTTATCTTTCAGCAAAGCACGTGTTCTATTTCAATTGCATTTCATGGAATTTTGGTTTAATATCGTTTCGGTTTTTTATTGGAGTTTTCAAGTTCAATTTGCATGACATCAGTATGTTCAATTTATGTATTATTAGGCAAACCACATTGAGTCTCAGCACATGTGAAACTCTTTGACCTTTCTAAGGTTTCCTTTAATCATTCAGATTTGGTATAGCGTACAGTCGAAGTTCTCATTAATCTTAAATATTTAAAATTTCATCTTACGTTGATCGAGATTCATATTTCAAACATCTAATCTGAATTGGTTCATCGGGGGGAGCTTGCCAGCTCCCTAGTTCATACAAAATATGTCGTACCACGTGTAACTTAATTCATTTAGTTTGTAATGAATCATATATCAATTTGAACGGTAAATAACGAACTACAAGTTCAGCATTTACGAAAATGTTTACATTGTTGCTCTATGTCTCAGATCCCATGAATTTCCATTTAGATTATAATTTAAAGTTGTGATTCTATTCAAATAACATTTAATTATTATATTATTTCTCAGTTTATTAGTTCTCAATTACGAGATCGATTGAAAACCTTTTCTCCGGTTTACTTCAAGAAAGTCCAATAGCCTTCTTCATAACACGTGGAACACCTGTTGATGCCGGTAAAAAAGAACCCCGATTCTAGGAATATATATGATCATAATCAAACTTTTACTCAATGGAACTCGATGTTGATTTATTGTTAGCCGAAGTCAATTGCAGAACATGGTCGTCTACAGCGCACCATTGTCGTCAGGTTTTGACCCTCGATTAGTATATTACCTGATGAGACCCTGTTGTTTTAGAAGAGCACAGATTGTTATAGTCCATCATTTGTACATTCTTTTGTCACGAAAATTACTGTCGTTTAGTTTTACGGAACAAAATATCAAAATCACAATTAACAGTATTGTTTCTGGAACCTATACTATAGAATGATTTTGGATCATTGGATATGATCAGAATTTCATGGAATAGTTCAATTCCGAAGATTTACGACCTTCTTGAATTGAAGATTCTATGCAACACTAAGACAATTTATAGATATATGGTATTCAACTAAGAGATTTCAAACTATCACAACTCAGTGTTAGTCAAACACTTGGGACTCATCCTTTTTTGATTTTTCCTGGCAGTTTGAGGCAACTTTTTTAATTTCGATTTATTTAAGTAACCAGCACATATGAAAGCAATAACCTTTTAGGTTTAAAGCTTATCTAACGTTGAACAGAACCTTTCTGAAAGAGATTCTCATATAGTCGGAACTTTGCTTTCCATCACATATTGTCTACCTACCGTAGGAAAGTCAACTTATGATTTACAGACACTTTCGTCCTCTCATTCAACTTTTGGGAAATTTAAATGAACAATATAGAACCAACTTTTTCTCAATTTATCACTCTCTGTTTCGGGATTACCAAAACATACCTCCTGTGGTGTCACGGTCCGCGAAGTATGCGTACTTCAAGGACAGGGTCCCAAGTCGACGGGTCTTAGCCAAACAACGGCTGCCCACGTGCACCTCAGCTGCAGGTTTTTCGGATAGCGAACATGGGAAGTGTCTCTCGTGCTGGTTAAGGGGCTAGACTAGGCTAGCCCCCCGTCATAGGTTAAATGAGTGCACTGATTGGTAACCTTCGAGGACGCCCACGTTAGCCCAACCCTGACGCTTATCACAACTTAAGATGGACACGAACAGAGAGTTGATTCGTTATAAGATGCAAAGAAGGAGACTTCTATAAGGTCAGATAGCCGACGAGGGAAGTGTCTATCGTGCTGGTTAAGGGGCTAGACTAGGCTAGCCCCCTGTCACAGGTTAAAAGAGTGGTAACCTTTGGTGACGCCCACGTTAGACCAACCCTGACGCTAATCACAACTCGAGATGGATATGACCGAAGGTTTCTGTAAGGACAACTAACATACATGTAAAGTGTCTATTCTAATACTTTTAGAATGCTAAATGAGACGAAAAATCCAACTTCCATTGATCAGATCAATTTCAAAACAGTTTATAAGTCACGAACTACACTGAATACACTGGTGCTTCAAACTGCCTTTCGTATAAATCTATAATTTTGATGTTCTTTGAAGATTGATGAGTCAAATCTAAACATGCAACAGATTCCATTCTCAATTTTTATCAAACTGCTATCATCAGGAATTCGCAACTAAAAGCAAAGCAATCAACATTCTGTTTAAATGTGTCGCAAGAACTAAATTATTCATTTAACAAATTACAACATGTTAATCATTCGGACAACATCATTGCGTACCACATTCATTCATGTTTGTCACATCAGACGCAATGATTTATTATTCTATATTTCAACGAGTTATTATTGGCGATTCGTTAACGAGTACTACACAAGCGGAAGTCAAACCATCAAACAGATGATAAAAGATTCAGCATTCAAGCGAAAGAAAACATTATTCGAAAAAAAAAATAAGGGCATCATTAATGCAATGACATCTTGGTGCAATGATGCACCCAGAATCAGATAAATTCCTCCAGATGATTGACTTCCAATACGGTACAACCGTTTCGTCCAAGACATCCAGCAAGTACCATTTGGTTTCAATCAAGTAGAACAGGTACACCCAGTAACATCAAGACAATCATAGGCGATACCAGTCAACACTCTACAGTTCAAAGCTAAGTGCACAGATTTGTTTTATTGATCGGTGCCCTCTCAACGGGGGGAGTATGTTACGAGATGCTCGTAATCAAAGTGATATTTATGGGTATTTTGTCAAGCCCTTCATTCTTGCAGTTTCAAACGGATCTTTTAGACCACATGAACGTTTCCATAATTTGACGTTCTTAGCTATTGACAACAGCTTTCTAACAGGCCAGAAGAGCACATGTTTTATAACGCCAATATATCATTCTTTTAAGAAGTTGTTTCCATGGTCTTCAGCTGTGCACCCCTGCGGCATGCAACGTTTACGAAAGTCCTTGTATATCTGACGGATCAAGACACTTTAACGCAGTCATTCACCTGTCTCGCAGTCTATTCCATTACTTAGTTTACTAACAACACGTTATTTACAACTTCAGAATGAATGCTAAAAGTCAAACAGTCTCATTCGCTGAACCATTCCACCAATCAGTAGTTTTCTAACTAACAGTATGTCCTGATTGGCCTTTTTTGGTAACGCCTTCACGTTTTGAGTTTCCTCCACTGCTTTCTTTTCTGGCTGTTCAGAGGCGACTAATCAGTCTTAGATTACCTTCCATTGAAACACAACTAAACAGTCTTAAACTACCTTTGGTTGAAGTATACTTAGTTTTACAAATCGCGATAATTATCAACTGCAACAACACACAACAACCATTGCAAATAGTGGGATGATGAACTACAACCTTCATCAACTTGGTCACACCAGTGTGGAGGACTCTGAACCACTCTATAGATTCTAATTCAATAAGAATATTACAAACTATTCCAGTACTGTAACAGGTTATGGAAACGCCATAGGGTCAACGAAGATTTACAACCTTCGATAAGAACTATAAAAGTTAATATTTGACACGACGCGCAACAGTTATTATAGTTCTAGCGATAATAGCAGCATAATATGGGTAAAAATGCATGTTATATTGATGATAATGGGAGTAATAAGTATATCTATTATAGTTCTACCGATAATAGCAGTACAATATGGGTAATAATGCATGTTATATTGATAATATTGGGTGTAATAACTATAGTTATTATAGTTCTAGCGATAATAGCAGCATAATATGGGTAAAAATGCATGTTATATTGATGATAATGGGAGTATTAAGTATATCTATTATAGTTCTAGCGATAATAGCAGCATAATATGGGTAAAAATGCATGTTATATTGATGATAATGGGAGTAATAAGTATATCTATTATAGTTCTAGCGATAATAATAGTACAATATGGGTAATAATGCGTGTTATATTGATAATACTGGGTGTAATAACTATAGTTATTATAGTTCTAGCGATAATACCCGCATAATATGGGCAATAATGCATGTCATATTGCTAATAAGGGGAGCAATAAGTATAATTATTATAGCTCTAGCGATAATAACTGTATAATATGGGCAATAATGCATGTTATATTGCTGATAATGGGATTAATATGTATATCTATTATAGTTCTAGCGGTAATAACTCTATAGTAATGGTAATAATGCATGTTATATTGATAATAATAAAAGTAATATTTATGATGATTATAGTTTAAGCCTTAATAACTGTATAATATGGGTAATAATGCATGTCGTATTGATAATAATAAAAGTAATAAGTATGATTATTTTAGTTCAAGCGTTAATAAGTGTATAATATGTGTAATAATGTATGTTATATTGACAATATTGGGTGCAATATATATAATTATTATAGTTGAAGCGTTGATAACTATAATATGGGTAATGATGCATGTTATATTGATAATAATAAAAGTAATATTTATGATGATTATAGTTTAAGCCTTAATAACTGTATAATATGGGTAATAATGCATGTTATATTGATAATAATAAATGAAATAAGTATTATTATTATAGTTCATGCGTTAGTAACAGTATAATATGGGTAATAATGCATGTCATATGGATAATAGTAAAGGTAATAAGTATAATTATTATAGTTCAAGCGTTAATAACTGTGTAATATGAGCAATAATGCATGTTATATTGATAATATTGGGTGTAATAACTATAGTTATTATAGTTCTAGCGATAATAGCAGCATATAATGGGTAAAAATGCATGTTATATTGATGATAATGGGAGTAATAAGTATATCTATTATAGTTCTACCGATAATAACAGTACAATATGGGTAATAATGCATGTTATACTGATAATATTGGGTGTAATAACTATAGTTATTATAGTTCTAGATATAATAGCAGCATATAATGGGTAAAAATGCATGTTATAATGATGATAATGGGAGTATTAAGTATATCTATTATAGTTCTAGCGATAATAACAGTACAATATGGGTAATAATGCATGTTATATTAATAATACTGGGTGCAATGACTATAGTTATTGTAGTTCTAGCGATAATAACAGCATAATATGGGTAATAACTCATGACATATTGACAATATTGGGTGATGTAGCTATTGTTATTATAGTTCTGGCGATAATTCCAGCATAATATGGGCAATAATGCATGTCATATTGCTAATAACGGTAGTAATAAGTATTATTATTATAGGTCAAGCGTTAATAACTGTATAATATGGGTAATAATGCATGGTATATTGATAATAATAAAAGTAATATTTATGACTATTATAGTTTAATCCTTAATAACTGTATAATATGGGTAATAATGCATATTATATTGATAATATTGTGTGTAATAACTATAGTTATTATAGTTTTAGCGATAATAGCAGCATAATATGGGCAACAATGCATGTCACATTGCTAATAACGGTAGTAATAAGTATATCTATTATAGTTCTAGCGATAATAACAGTATAATATGGGTAATAATGCATGTTACATTGATGATGGTAAATGAAATAAGTATAATTATTATAGTTCCAGCAATAATAACAGTATAATATGGGTAATAATGCATGTTATATTGATAATAATAAAAGTAATATTTATGATTATTATAGTTTAAGCCTCAATAACTGTATAATATGGGTAACAATGCATGTTATTTTGATAATATTGGGTGTAATAACTATAGTTATTATAGTTCTAGCGATAATTCCAGCATAATATGGGCAATAATGCATGTCATATTGCTAATAAAAGGAGTAATAAGTATAATTATTATAGTTCTAGCGATAATAACTCTATAATATGGGTAATAATGCATGTTATATTGATAATAATAAAAGTAATATTTATGACTATTATAGCTTAATCCTTAATAACTGTATGATATGGGTAATAATGCATATTATATTGATAATATTGTGTGTAATAACTATAGTTATTATAGTTTTAGCGATAATAGCAGGATAATATGGGCAATAATGCATGTCACATTGCTAACAACGGTAGTAATAAGTATTATTATTATAGGTCAAGCGTTATTAACCGTATAATATGGGTAATAATGCATGTTATATTGACAATATTGGCTGCAATATGTATAATTATTATAGGTCAAGCGTTAATAACTGTATAATATGGGTAATAATGCATGTCCTATTGATAATAATAAAAGTAATATTTATGATTATTATAGTTTAAGCCTTAATAACTGTATAATATGGGTAACAATGCATGTTATTTTGATAATATTGGGTGTAATAACTATAGTTATTATAGTTCTAGCGATAATAGCAGCATAATATTTGTAAACGTGCATGTTATATTGATGATAATGGGAGTAATAAGTATATCTATTATAGTTCTAGCGGTAATAACTGTATAATATGGGTAATAATGCATGTTATATTGATAATATTGGGTGTAATAACTATAGTTATTATAGTTCTAGCGATAATAGCAGCATAATATGGGTAAACATGCATGTTATATTGATGAGCATGGGAGTAATAAGTATATCTATTATAGTTCTAGCGGTAATAACTCTATAATATGGGTAATAATGCATGTTATATTGATAATATTTGGTGTAATAACTATAGTTATTATAGTTCTAGCGATAATAGCAGCATAATATGGGCAATAATGCATGTCACATTGCTAATAACGGTAGTAATAAGTATTATTATTATAGGTCAAGCGTTAATAATCGTATAATATGGGTAATAATGCATGTTATATTGATAATAATAAAAGTAACATTTATGATTATTATAGTTTAAGCCTTAATAACTGTATAATATGGGTAACAATGCATGTTATTTTGATAATATTGGGTGTAATAACTATAGTTATTATAGTTCTAGCGATAATTCCAGCATAATATGGGCAATAATGCATGTCATATTGCTAATAAAAGGAGTAATAAGTATAATTATTATAGTTCTAGCGATAATAACTCTATAATATGGGTAATAATGCATGTTATATTGATAATAATAAAAGTAATATTTATGACTATTATAGCTTAATCCTTAATAACTGTATGATATGGGTAATAATGCATATTATATTGATAATATTGTGTGTAATAACTATAGTTATTATAGTTTTAGCGATAATAGCAGCATAATATGGGCAATAATGCATGTCACATTGCTAACACGGTAGTAATAAGTATTATTATTATAGGTCAAGCGTTATTAACCGTATAATATGGGTAATAATGCATGTTATATTGACAATATTGGCTGCAATATGTATAATTATTATAGGTCAAGCGTTAATAACTGTATAATATGGGTAATAATGCATGTCCTATTGATAATAATAAAAGTAATATTTATGATTATTATAGTTTAAGCCTTAATAACTGTATAATATGGGTAACAATGCATGTTATTTTGATAATATTGGGTGTAATAACTATAGTTATTATAGTTCTAGCGATAATAGCAGCATAATATTTGTAAACGTGCATGTTATATTGATGATAATGGGAGTAATAAGTATATCTATTATAGTTCTAGCGGTAATAACTGTATAATATGGGTAATAATGCATGTTATATTGATAATATTGGGTGTAATAACTATAGTTATTATAGTTCTAGCGATAATAGCAGCATAATATGGGTAAACATGCATGTTATATTGATGAGCATGGGAGTAATAAGTATATCTATTATAGTTCTAGCGGTAATAACTCTATAATATGGGTAATAATGCATGTTATATTGATAATATTTGGTGTAATAACTATAGTTATTATAGTTCTAGCGATAATAGCAGCATAATATGGGCAATAATGCATGTCACATTGCTAATAACGGTAGTAATAAGTATTATTATTATAGGTCAAGCGTTAATAATCGTATAATATGGGTAATAATGCATGTTATATTGATAATAATAAAAGTAACATTTATGATTATTATAGTTTAAGCCTTAATAACTGTATAATATGGGTAACAATGCATGTTATTTTGATAATATTGGGTGTAATAACTATAGTTATTATAGTTCTAGCGATAATTCCAGCATAATATGGGCAATAATGCATGTCATATTGCTAATAAAAGGAGTAATAAGTATAATTATTATAGTTCTAGCGATAATAACTCTATAATATGGGTAATAATGCATGTTATATTGATAATAATAAAAGTAATATTTATGACTATTATAGTTTAATCCTTAATAACTGTATAATATGGGTAATAATGCATATTATATTGATAATATTGTGTAATAACTATAGTTATTATAGTTTTAGCGATAATAGCAGCATAATATGGGCAATAATGCATGTCACATTGCTAACAACGGTAGTAATAAGAATTATTATTATAGGTCAAGCGTTATTAACCGTATAATATGGGTAATAATGCATGTTATATTGATAATAATAAAAGTAATATTTATGATTGTTATAGTTTAAGCCTTAATAACTGTGTAATATGAGTAACTTGTGTAATTATAGTTCTAGCGATAATAGCAGCATAATATGGATAAAAATGCATGCTATATTGATGAGAATGGGAGTAATAAGTTATCTATTTTAGTTCTAGCGGTAATAACTGTATAATATGGGTAATAATGCATGTTATATTGATAATATTGGGTGTTATAACTATAGTTATTATAGTTCTAGCGATAATTCCAGCATAGTATGGGCAATAATGCATGTCATATTGCTAATAAATGGAGTAATATGTATAATTATTATAGTTCTAGCCATAATAGCTCTATAATATGGGTAATAATGCATGTTATATTGACAATATTGGCTGCAATATGTATAATTATTATAGGTCAAGCGTTAATAACTGTATAATATGGGTAATAATGCATGTCCTATTGATAATAATAAAAGTAATATTTATGATTATTATAGTTTAAGCCTTAATAACTGTATAATATGGGTAACAATGCATGTTATTTTGATAATATTGGGTGTAATAACTATAGTTATTATAGTTCTAGCGATAATAGCAGCATAATATTTGTAAACGTGCATGTTATATTGATGATAATGGGAGTAATAAGTATATCTATTATAGTTCTAGCGGTAATAACTGTATAATATGGGTAATAATGCATGTTATATTGATAATATTGGGTGTAATAACTATAGTTATTATAGTTCTAGCGATAATAGCAGCATAATATGGGTAAACATGCATGTTATTTTGATGATAATGGGAGTAATAAGTATATCTATTATAGTTCTAGCGGTAATAACTGTATAATATGGGTAATAATGCATGTCATATTGATAATATTGGGTGTTATAACTATAGCTATTATAGTTCTAGCGATAATAGCAGCATAATATGGGCAATAATGCATGTCACATTGCTAATAACGGTAGTAATAAGTATTATTATTATAGGTCAAGCGTTAATAATCGTATAATATGGGTAATAATGCATGTTATATTGATAATAATAAAAGTAATATTTATGATTATTATAGTTTAAGCCTTAATAACTGTATAATATGGGTAACAATGCATGTTATTTTGATAATATTGGGTGTAATAACTATAGTTATTATAGTTCTAGCGATAATAACAGCATAATATGGGTAAAAATGCATGCTATATTGATGAGAATGGGAGTAATAAGTATATCTATTATAGTTCTAGCGGTAATAACTGTATAATATGGGTAATAATGCATGTTATATTGATAATATTGGGTGTTATGACTATAGCTATTATAGTTCTAGCGATAATAGCAGCATAATATGGGTAATAACGCATGACATATTGATAATATTGGGTGCAATAAGTATAATTATTATAACTCTCGCGATAATAACCGTAAAATATGGGTAATAATGCATGTCGTATTGATAATAATAAAAGTAATAAGTATATTTATTTTAGTTCAAGCGTTAATAACAGTATAATATGGGTAATAATGCTTGTCATATTGATAATAGTAAAGGTAATAAGTATGATTATTATAGTTCAAGCGTTAACAACTGTATAATATGGGCAATAATGCATGTCATATTGCTAATAAAAGGAGTAATAAGTATAATTGTTATAGTTCTAGCGATAATGACTCTATAATATGGGTAATAATGCATGGTATATTGATAATAATAAAAGTAATATTTATGACTATTATAGTTTAATCCTTAATAACTGTATAATATGGGTAATAATGCATATTATATTGATAATATTGTGTAATAACTATAGTTATTATAGTTTTAGCGATAATAGCAGCATAATATGGGCAATAATGCATGTCACATTGCTAACAACGGTAGTAATAAGAATTATTATTATAGGTCAAGCGTTATTAACCGTATAATATGGGTAATAATGCATGTTATATTGATAATAATAAAAGTAATATTTATGATTGTTATAGTTTAAGCCTTAATAACTGTGTAATATGAGTAACTTGTGTAATTATAGTTCTAGCGATAATAGCAGCATAATATGGATAAAAATGCATGCTATATTGATGAGAATGGGAGTAATAAGTTATCTATTTTAGTTCTAGCGGTAATAACTGTATAATATGGGTAATAATGCATGTTATATTGATAATATTGGGTGTTATAACTATAGTTATTATAGTTCTAGCGATAATTCCAGCATAGTATGGGCAATAATGCATGTCATATTGCTAATAAATGGAGTAATATGTATAATTATTATAGTTCTAGCCATAATAGCTCTATAATATGGGTAATAATGCATGTTATATTGACAATATTGGCTGCAATATGTATAATTATTATAGGTCAAGCGTTAATAACTGTATAATATGGGTAATAATGCATGTCCTATTGATAATAATAAAAGTAATATTTATGATTATTATAGTTTAAGCCTTAATAACTGTATAATATGGGTAACAATGCATGTTATTTTGATAATATTGGGTGTAATAACTATAGTTATTATAGTTCTAGCGATAATAGCAGCATAATATTTGTAAACGTGCATGTTATATTGATGATAATGGGAGTAATAAGTATATCTATTATAGTTCTAGCGGTAATAACTGTATAATATGGGTAATAATGCATGTTATATTGATAATATTGGGTGTAATAACTATAGTTATTATAGTTCTAGCGATAATAGCAGCATAATATGGGTAAACATGCATGTTATATTGATGAGCATGGGAGTAATAAGTATATCTATTATAGTTCTAGCGGTAATAACTCTATAATATGGGTAATAATGCATGTTATATTGATAATATTTGGTGTAATAACTATAGTTATTATAGTTCTAGCGATAATAGCAGCATAATATGGGCAATAATGCATGTCACATTGCTAATAACGGTAGTAATAAGTATTATTATTATAGGTCAAGCGTTAATAATCGTATAATATGGGTAATAATGCATGTTATATTGATAATAATAAAAGTAACATTTATGATTATTATAGTTTAAGCCTTAATAACTGTATAATATGGGTAACAATGCATGTTATTTTGATAATATTGGGTGTAATAACTATAGTTATTATAGTTCTAGCGATAATTCCAGCATAATATGGGCAATAATGCATGTCATATTGCTAATAAAAGGAGTAATAAGTATAATTATTATAGTTCTAGCGATAATAACTCTATAATATGGGTAATAATGCATGTTATATTGATAATAATAAAAGTAATATTTATGACTATTATAGCTTAATCCTTAATAACTGTATGATATGGGTAATAATGCATATTATATTGATAATATTGTGTGTAATAACTATAGTTATTATAGTTTTAGCGATAATAGCAGCATAATATGGGCAATAATGCATGTCACATTGCTAACACGGTAGTAATAAGTATTATTATTATAGGTCAAGCGTTATTAACCGTATAATATGGGTAATAATGCATGTTATATTGACAATATTGGCTGCAATATGTATAATTATTATAGGTCAAGCGTTAATAACTGTATAATATGGGTAATAATGCATGTCCTATTGATAATAATAAAAGTAATATTTATGATTATTATAGTTTAAGCCTTAATAACTGTATAATATGGGTAACAATGCATGTTATTTTGATAATATTGGGTGTAATAACTATAGTTATTATAGTTCTAGCGATAATAGCAGCATAATATTTGTAAACGTGCATGTTATATTGATGATAATGGGAGTAATAAGTATATCTATTATAGTTCTAGCGGTAATAACTGTATAATATGGGTAATAATGCATGTTATATTGATAATATTGGGTGTAATAACTATAGTTATTATAGTTCTAGCGATAATAGCAGCATAATATGGGTAAACATGCATGTTATATTGATGAGCATGGGAGTAATAAGTATATCTATTATAGTTCTAGCGGTAATAACTCTATAATATGGGTAATAATGCATGTTATATTGATAATATTTGGTGTAATAACTATAGTTATTATAGTTCTAGCGATAATAGCAGCATAATATGGGCAATAATGCATGTCACATTGCTAATAACGGTAGTAATAAGTATTATTATTATAGGTCAAGCGTTAATAATCGTATAATATGGGTAATAATGCATGTTATATTGATAATAATAAAAGTAACATTTATGATTATTATAGTTTAAGCCTTAATAACTGTATAATATGGGTAACAATGCATGTTATTTTGATAATATTGGGTGTAATAACTATAGTTATTATAGTTCTAGCGATAATTCCAGCATAATATGGGCAATAATGCATGTCATATTGCTAATAAAAGGAGTAATAAGTATAATTATTATAGTTCTAGCGATAATAACTCTATAATATGGGTAATAATGCATGTTATATTGATAATAATAAAAGTAATATTTATGACTATTATAGTTTAATCCTTAATAACTGTATAATATGGGTAATAATGCATATTATATTGATAATATTGTGTGTAATAACTATAGTTATTATAGTTTTAGCGATAGTAGCAGCATAATATGGGCAACAATGCATGTCACATTGCTAATAACGGTAGTAATAAGTATATCTATTATAGTTCTAGCGATAATAACAGTATAATATGGGTAATAATGCATGTCACATTGATGATGGTAAATGAAATAAGTATAATTATTATAGTTCCAGCGATAATAACAGTATAATATGGGTAATAATGCATGTTATATTGATAATAATAAAAGTAATATTTATGATTATTATAGTTTAAGCCTTAATAACTGTGTAATATGAGCAATAATGCATGTTATATTGATAATATTGGGTGTAATAACTATAGATATTATAGTTCTAGCGATAATAACAGCATAATATGGGTCAAAATGCATGCTATATTGATGAGAATGGGAGTAATAAGTATATCTATTATAGTTCTAGCGGTAATAACTGTATAATATGGGTAATAATGCATGTTATATTGATAATATTGGGTGTTATGACTATAGTTATTATAGTTCTAGCGATAATAACAGCAGAATATTGGTAAACATGCATGTTATATTGATGAGAATGGGAGTAATAAGTATATCTATTATAGTACTAGCGGTAATAACTGTATAATATGGGTAATAATGCATGTTATATTGATAATATTGGGTGCAATAAGTATAGTTATTATAGTTCTAGCGATAATAGCAGCATAATATGGGTAATAACGCATGTAATATCGATAATATTAGGTGTTATAACTATAGTTATTATAGTTCTAACGATAATTCGAGCATAGTATGGGCAATGATGCATGTCATATTGCTAATAAAGAGAGTAATAAGTATAATTATTATAGTTCTAGCCATAATAACTCTATAATATGGGTAATAATGCATGTTATATCGATAATATTGGGTGTTATAACTATAGTTATTATAGTTCTAGCGATAATAGCAGCATAATATGGGTAAACATGCATGTTATATTGATGAGAATGGGAGTAATAAGTATATCTATTATAGTACTAGCGGTAATAACTGTATAATATGGGTAATAATGCATGTTATATTGATAATATTGGGTGCAATAAGTATAGTTATTATAGTTCTAGCGATAATAGCAGCATAATATGGGTAATAACGCATGTTATATCGATAATATTAGGTGTTATAACTATAGTTATTATAGTTCTAGCGATAATTCGAGCATAGTATGGGCAATGATGCATGTCATATTGCTAATAAAGGGAGTAATAAGTATAATTATTATAGTTCTAGCCATAATAACTCTATAATATGGGTAATAATGCATGTTATATCGATAATATTGGGTGTTATAACTATAGTTATTATAGTTCTAGCGATAATAGCAGCATAATATGGGCAATATTGCATGTCACATTGCTAATAACGGTAGTAATAAGTATTATTATTATAGGTCAAGCGTTAATAACCGTATAATATGGGTAATAATGCATGTTATATTGATAATAATAAAAGTAATATTTATGATTATTATAGTTTGAGCCTTAATGACTGTATAATATGGGTAACAATGCATGTTATTTTGATAATATTGGGTGTAATAACTATAGTTATTATAGTTCTAGCGATAATAGCAGCATAATATGGGTAAAAATGCATGTTATATTGGTGAGAATGGGAGTAATAGGTATATCTATTATAGTTGTAGCGGTAATAACCGTATAATATGGGTAATAATGCATGTTATATTGATAATATTGGGTGTAATAACTATAGTTATTATAGTTCTACCGATAATAGCAGCATAATATGGGTAAAAATGCATGTTATTTTGATGATAATGGGAGTAATAAGTATATCTATTATAGTTCTAGCGGTAATAACTGTATAATATGGGTAATAATGCATGTCATATTGATAATATTGGGTGTTATAACTATAGCTATTATAGTTCTAGCGATAATAGCAGCATAATATGGGCAATAATGCATGTCACATTGCTAATAACGGTAGTAATAAGTATTATTATTATAGGTCAAGCGTTAATAATCGTATAATATGGGTAATAATGCATGTTATATTGATAATAATAAAAGTAATATTTATGATTATTATAGTTTAAGCCTTAATAACTGTATAATATGGGTAACAATGCATGTTATTTTGATAATATTGGGTGTAATAACTATAGTTATTATAGTTCTAGCGATAATAACAGCATAATATGGGTAAAAATGCATGCTATATTGATGAGAATGGGAGTAATAAGTATATCTATTATAGTTCTAGCGGTAATAACTGTATAATATGGGTAATAATGCATGTTATATTGATAATATTGGGTGTTATGACTATAGCTATTATAGTTCTAGCGATAATAGCAGCATAATATGGGTAATAACGCATGACATATTGATAATATTGGGTGCAATAAGTATAATTATTATAACTCTCGCGATAATAACCGTAAAATATGGGTAATAATGCATGTCGTATTGATAATAATAAAAGTAATAAGTATATTTATTTTAGTTCAAGCGTTAATAACAGTATAATATGGGTAATAATGCTTGTCATATTGATAATAGTAAAGGTAATAAGTATGATTATTATAGTTCAAGCGTTAACAACTGTATAATATGGGCAATAATGCATGTCATATTGCTAATAAAAGGAGTAATAAGTATAATTGTTATAGTTCTAGCGATAATGACTCTATAATATGGGTAATAATGCATGGTATATTGATAATAATAAAAGTAATATTTATGACTATTATAGTTTAATCCTTAATAACTGTATAATATGGGTAATAATGCATATTATATTGATAATATTGTGTAATAACTATAGTTATTATAGTTTTAGCGATAATAGCAGCATAATATGGGCAATAATGCATGTCACATTGCTAACAACGGTAGTAATAAGAATTATTATTATAGGTCAAGCGTTATTAACCGTATAATATGGGTAATAATGCATGTTATATTGATAATAATAAAAGTAATATTTATGATTGTTATAGTTTAAGCCTTAATAACTGTGTAATATGAGTAACTTGTGTAATTATAGTTCTAGCGATAATAGCAGCATAATATGGATAAAAATGCATGCTATATTGATGAGAATGGGAGTAATAAGTTATCTATTTTAGTTCTAGCGGTAATAACTGTATAATATGGGTAATAATGCATGTTATATTGATAATATTGGGTGTTATAACTATAGTTATTATAGTTCTAGCGATAATTCCAGCATAGTATGGGCAATAATGCATGTCATATTGCTAATAAATGGAGTAATATGTATAATTATTATAGTTCTAGCCATAATAGCTCTATAATATGGGTAATAATGCATGTTATATTGACAATATTGGCTGCAATGTGTATAATTATTATAGGTCAAGCGTTAATAACTGTATAATATGGGTAATAATGCATGTTATATTGATAATATTGAGTGTAATAACTATAGTTATTATAGTTCTAGCGATAATACCAGCATAATATGGGTAATAACGCATGACATATTGATAATATTGGGTGCACTAAGTATAATTATTATAACTCTGGCGATAATAACAGTAGAATATTTGTAATAATGCATGTCCTATTGATAATAAAAAAGTAATATTTATGATTATTATAGTTTAAGCCTTAGTAAGTGTATAATATGGGTAATAATGCATGTTATATTGACAACATTGGGTGCGATATGTATAATTATTATAGTTCAAGCGTTAATAACTGTATAATATGGGTAATAATGCGTGTTATATTGATAATATTGGGTGTAATAACTATAGTTATTATAGTTCCAGCGATATTAGCAGCATAATATGGGTAATAATGCATGACATACTGATAATATTGGGTGCAATAGGTATAATAATTATAGTTCTGGCGATAATAACAGTATAATATAGGTAATAATGCATGTCATATCGATAATATTGGGTGTAATAACTGTAGTTATTATTGTTCTACCGATAATACCAACATAATATGGGCAATAATGCATGTCATATTGCTAATAAAGGTAGTAATAAGTATAATTATTATAGTTCTAGCGATAATAACTGTATAATATGGGTAATAATGCATGATATATTGATATAAATAAATGAAATAAGTAAAATTGTTATAGTTCTAGCGTTAATAACTGTATAATATGGGTAATAATGCATGTTATATAGATAGTAATAAAAGTAATAAGTATAATTGTTATAGTTATAGCTATAGTAACAGTACAATATGGGTAATAATGCATGTTATATTGATAATATTGGGTGTAATAACTATAGATATTATAGTTCCAGCGATATTAGCAGCATAATATGGGTAATAATGCATGACATACTGATAATATTGGGTGCAATAAGTATAATTATTATAGTTCTGGCGATAATAACAGTATAATATGGGTAATAATGCATGTCATATCGATAATATTGGGTGTAATAACTATAGTTATTATAGCTCTAGCGATAATACCAACATAATATGGGCAATAATGCATGTCATATTGCTAATAAAGGTAGTAATAAGTATAATTATTATAGTTCTAGCGATAATAACTGTATAATATGGGTAATAATGCATGATATATTGATATAAATAAATGAAATAAGTAAAATTGTTATAGTTATAGCTATAATAACAGTACAATATGGGTAATAATGCATGTTATATTGATAATACTGTGTGTAATAACTATAGTTGTTATAGTTCTAGCGATAATACCAGCATAATATGGGCAATAATGCATATCATACTGCTAATAAATGGAGTAATAAGTATAATTATTATAGTTCTAGCCATAATAGCTCTATAATATGGGTAATAATGCATGTTATATTGACAATATTGGCTGCAATGTGTATAATTATTATAGGTCAAGCGTTAATAACTGTATAATATGGGTAATAATGCATGTTATATTGATAATATTGCGTGTAATAACTATAGCTATTATAGTTCTAGCGATAATACCAGCATAATATGGGTAATAACGCATGACATATTGATAATATTGGGTGCACTAAGTATAATTATTATAACTCTGGCGATAATAACAGTAAAATATTTGTAATAATGCATGTCCTATTGATAATAAAAAAGTAATATTTATGATTATTATAGTTTAAGCCTTAGTAAGTGTATAATATGGGTAATAATGCATGTTATATTGACAACATTGGGTGCAATATGTATAATTATTATAGTTCAAGCGTTAATAACTGTATAATATGGGTAATAATGCATGTCCTATTGATAATAATAAAAGTAATATTTATGATTATTATAGTTTAAGCCTTAATAACTGTATAATATGGGTAACAATGCATGTTATTTTGATAATATTGGGTGTAATAACTATAGTTATTATCGATCCAGCGATAATATCAGCACAATATGGGTAATAACGCATGACATATTGATAATATTGGGTGCAATAAGTATAATTATTATAGTTCTAGCGATAATAACAGTATAATATGGGTAATAATGCATGTTATATTGACAATAATAAAAGTAATATTTATGATTATTATAGTTTAAGCCTTAGTAAGTGTATAATATGGGTAATAATGCATGTTATATTGACAACATTGGGTGCAATATGTATAATTATTATAGTTCAAGCGTTAATAACTTTATAATATGGGTAATAATGCATGTTATATTGATAATATTGGGTGTAATAACTATAGATATTATAGTTCCAGCGATATTAGCAGCATAATATGGGTAATAATGCATGACATACTGATAATATTGGGTGCAATAAGTATAATTATTATAGTTCTGGCGATAATAACAGTATAATATGGGTAATAATGCATGTCATATCGATAATATTGGGTGTAATAACTATAGTTATTATAGCTCTAGCGATAATACCAACATAATATGGGCAATAATGCATGTCATATTGCTAATAAAGGTAGTAATAAGTATAATTATTATAGTTCTAGCGATAATAACTGTATAATATGGGTAATAATGCATGATATATTGATATAAATAAATGAAATAAGTAAAATTGTTATAGTTATAGCTATAATAACAGTACAATATGGGTAATAATGCATGTTATATTGATAATACTGTGTGTAATAACTATAGTTGTTATAGTTCTAGCGATAATACCAGCATAATATGGGCAATAATGCATATCATATTGCTAATAAATGGAGTAATAAGTATAATTATTATAGTTCTAGCCATAATAGCTCTATAATATGGGTAATAATGCATGTTATATTGACAATATTGGCTGCAATGTGTATAATTATTATAGGTCAAGCGTTAATAACTGTATAATATGGGTAATAATGCATGTTATATTGATAATATTGGGTGTAATAACTATAGTTATTATAGTTCTAGCGATAATACCAGCATAATATGGGTAATAACGCATGACATATTGATAATATTGGGTGCACTAAGTATAATTATTATAACTCTGGCGATAATAACAGTAAAATATTTGTAATAATGCATGTCCTATTGATAATAAAAGAGTAATATTTATGATTATTATAGTTTAAGCCTTAGTAAGTGTATAATATGGGTAATAATGCATGTTATATTGACAACATTGGGTGCAATATGTATAATTATTATAGTTCAAGCGTTAATAACTGTATAATATGGGTAATAATGCATGTCCTATTGATAATAATAAAAGTAATATTTATGATTATTATAGTTTAAGCCTTAATAACTGTATAATATGGGTAACAATGCATGTTATTTTGATAATATTGGGTGTAATAACTATAGTTATTATCGATCCAGCGATAATATCAGCACAATATGGGTAATAACGCATGACATATTGATAATATTGGGTGCAATAAGTATAATTATTATAGTTCTAGCGATAATAACAGTATAATATGGGTAATAATGCATGTTATATTGATAATATTGGGTGTAATAACTATAGTTATTATAGTTCCAGCGATATTAGCAGCATAATATGGGTAATAATGCATGACATACTGATAATATTGGGTGCACTAAGTATAATTATTATAGTTCTGGCGATAATAACAGTATAATATGGGTAATAATGCATGTCATATCGATAATATTGGGTGTAATAACTATAGTTATTATAGTTCTAGCGATAATACCAACATAATATGGGCAATAATGCATGTCATATTGCTAATAAAGGTAGTAATAAGTATAATTATTATAGTTCTAGCGATAATAACTGTGTAATATGGATAATAATGCATGATATATTGATATAAATAAATGAAATAAGTAAAATTGTTATGGTTCTAGCGTTAATAACTGTATAATATGGGTAATAATGCATGTTATATAGATAATAATAAAAGTAATAAGTGTAATTGTTATAGTTCTAGCTATAATAACAGTACAATATGGGTAATAATGCATGTTATATTGATAATATTGTGTGTAATAACTATAGTTATTATAGTTCTAGCGATAATACCAGCATAATATGGGCAATAATGCATGTCACATTGCTAATAACGGTAGTAATAAGTATTATTATTATAGGTCAAGCGTTAATAACTGTATAATATGGGTAATAATGCATGTTATATTGATAATAATAAAAGTAATATTTATGACTATTATAGTTTAATCCTTAATAACTGTATAATATGGGTAATAACGCATGACATATTGATAATATTGGGTGTTATGACTATAGTTATTATAGTTCTAGCGAGAATTCCAGCATAGTATGGGCAATAATGCATGTCATATTGCTAATAAAGGGAGTAATAAGTATAATTATTATAGATCTAGCCATAATAACTCTATAATATGGGTAATAATGCATGTTATATTGACAATATTGGCTGCAATATGTATAATTATTATAGGTCAAGCGTTAATAACTGTATAATATGGGTAATAATGCATGTTATATTGATAATATTGGGTGTAATAACTATAGTTATTATAGTTCTAGCGATAATACCAGCATAATATGGGTAATAACGCATGACATATTGATAATATTGGGTGCAATAAGTATAATTATTATAACTCTGGCGATAATAACAGTAAAATATGGGTAATAATGCATGTCCTATTGATAATAATAAAAGTAATATTTACGATTATTATAGTTTAGGCCTTAATAACTGTATAATATGGGTAACAATGCATATTATTTTGATAATATTGGGTGTAATAACTATAGTTATTATAGTTCTAGCGATAATAGCAGCATAATATGCGTAAAAATGCATGTTATAGTGATGATAATGGGAGTAATAAGTATATCTATTATAGTTCTAGCCGTAATAACTGTATAATATGGGTAATAAAGCATATTATATTGATAATATTGGGTGTAATAACTATAGTTATTATAGTTCTAGCGATAATAGCAGCATAATATGGGTAAAAATGCATGTTATATTGATGAGAATGGGAGTAATAAGTATATCTATTATAGTTCTAGCGGTAATAACTGTATAATATGGGTAATAATGCATGTTATATTGATAATATTGGGTGTAATAACTATAGTTATTATAGTTCTAGCGATAATTCCAGCATAGTATGGGCAATAATGCATGTCATATTGCAAATAAAGGGAGTAATAAGTATAATTATTATAGTTCTAGTCATAATAACTCTATAATATGGGTAATAATGCATGTTATATTGATAATACTAAAAGTAATATTAATGTTTATTATAGTTTAAGCCTTAATAACTGTATAATATGAGTAATAATGCATGTTATTTTGATAATATTGGGTGTAATAACTATAGTTATTATAGTTCTAGCGATAATACCAACATAATATGGGCAATAATGCACGTCATATTGCTAATAAAGGTAGTAATAAGTATAATTATTATAGTTCTAGCGATAATAGCAGCATAATATGGGTAAAAATGCATATTATATTGATAAGAATGGGAGTAATAAGTATATCTATTATAGTTCTAGCGGTAATAACTGTATAATATGGGTAATAAGGCATATTATATTGATAATATTGTGTGTAATAACTATAGTTATTATAGTTTTAGCGATAATAGCAGCATAATATGGGCAACAATGCATGTCACATTGCTAATAACGGTAGTAATAAGTATATCTATTATAGTTCTAGCGATAATAACAGTAGAATATGGGTACTAATGCATGTTACATTGATGATGGTAAATGAAATAAGTATAATTATTATAGTTCCAGCGATAATAACAGTATAATATGGGTAATAATGCATGTCATATCGATAATATTGGGCGTAATAACTATAGTTATTATAGTTCTAGCGATAATACCAACATAATATGGGCAATAATGCACGTCATATTGCTAATAAAGGTAGTAATAAGTATAATTATTATAGTTCTAGCGATAATAACTGTATAATATGGGTAATAATGCATGATATATTGATATAAATAAATGAAATAAGTATAATTGTTATAGTTCTAGCTATAATAACAGTACAATATGGGTAATAATGCATGTTATATTGATAATATTGTGTGTAATAACTATAGTTATTATAGTTCTAGCGATAATACCAGCATAATATGGGCAATAATGTATGTCACATTGCTAATAACGGTAGTAATAAGTATTATTATTATAGGTCAAGCGTTAATAACTGTATAATATGGGTAATAATGCATGTTATTTTGATAATATTGGGTGTAATAACTATAGTTATTATAGTTCTAGCGATAATAGCAGCATAATATGGGTAAAAATGCATGTTATATTGATGAGAATGGGAGTAATAGGTATATCTATTATAGTTCTAGCGGTAATAACTGTATAATATGGGTAATAATGCATGTTATATTGATAATATTGGGTGTAATAACTATAGTTATTATAGTTCTAGCGATAATAGCAGCATAATATGGGTAAAAATGCATGTTATATTGATGATAATGGGAGTAATAAGTATATCTATTATAGTTCTAGCGGTAATAACTGTATAATATGGGTAATAATGCATGTCATATTGATAATATTGGGTGTTATAACTATAGCTATTATAGTTCTAGCGATAATAGCAGCATAATATGGGTAATAACGCATGACATATTGATAATATTGGGTGCAATAAGTATAATTATTATAACTCTCGCGATAATAACCGTAAAATATGGGTAATAATGCATGTCGTATTGATAATAATAAAAGTAATAAGTATATTTATTTTAGTTCAAGCGTTAATAACAGTATAATATAGGTAATAATGCTTGTCATATTGATAATAGTAAAGGTAATAAGTATGATTATTATAGTTCAAGCGTTAACAACTGTATAATATGGGCAATAATGCATGTCATATTGCTAATAAAAGGAGTAATAAGTATAATTATTATAGTTCTAGCGATAATGATTCTATAATATGGGTAATAATGCATGGTATATTGATAATAATAAAAGTAATATTTATGACTATTATAGTTTAATCCTTAATAACTGTATAATATGGGTAATAATGCATATTATATTGATAATATTCTGTGTAATAACTATAGTTATTATAGTTTTAGCGATAATAGCAGCATAATATGGGCAATAATGCATGTCACATTGCTAATAACGGTAGTAATAAGTATTATTATTATAGGTCAAGCGTTATTAACCGTATAATATGGGTAATAATGCATGTTATATTGATAATAATAAAAGTAATATTTATGATTGTTATAGTTTAAGCCTTAATAACTGTGTAATATGAGTAATAATGCATGTTATATTGATAATATTGGGTGTAATAGCTATAGTTATTATAGTTCTAGCGATAATAGCAGCATAATATGGATAAAAATGCATGCTATATTGATGAGAATGGGAGTAATAAGTTATCTATTTTAGTTCTAGCGGTAATAACTGTATAATATGGGTAATAATGCATGTTATATTGATAATATTGGGTGTTATAACTATAGTTATTATAGTTCTAGCGATAATTCCAGCATAGTATGGGCAATAATGCATGTCATATTGCTAATAAATGGAGTAATATGTATAATTATTATAGTTCTAGCCATAATAGCTCTATAATATGGGTAATAATGCATGTTATATTGACAATATTGGCTGCAATGTGTATAATTATTATAGGTCAAGCGTTAATAACTGTATAATATGGGTAATAATGCATGTTATATTGATAATATTGAGTGTAATAACTATAGTTATTATAGTTCTAGCGATAATACCAGCATAATATGGGTAATAACGCATGACATATTGATAATATTGGGTGCACTAAGTATAATTATTATAACTCTGGCGATAATAACAGTAAAATATTTGTAATAATGCATGTTGTTGGATTATTGAGAAATAATCTGTTACAAAATTGAATCTTGTGTTGAGAAACACTGGTCATTGTCTGCATAGGAGGGCCATATTGGCACCACCAGGTCTAAGGGTCTGGGACTGTCTGTCGTCGATGGTAAAAGTCATAAACACAGTGCAGTCAGTGATTTCTCTTCTTTTACGTGGACAACGGTTTTTCTATTTAGAGATCCCGATGTCGCCTCACTTCGAAAACAGTTTTCCAATAGTAAAGACGTCCTTCCGAGCTCTTGGAATAAAGAAGAATTTTAACTTAGAGAACTAGTTTAATTTATCCTTCCATTTCCAATAGGTAATGGACCCAGTTTACGTTTTTTTATAAACTATATTATTTTTATTTAAGTGTGTGTTTTAATTTTTTAAAATAATTAAGTGTGTGTTAAATAGTGTCTAAGTTAAATAGTTAAATTTAGTACTCAGTGACTATAGACGTATAAGTGATTAAATAGTGACTATAAACAGTTTCATATATAAATAAAAATCGAAATGGAAAATTTCCGTGGAAATAGAAACATTAAACCATTCGACGGAAATAGATACAGCGTATGGAAACAAAGAGTGCGTGCCTTATTAGATCAGCTTGATGTAATTCAAGTAATTGATATTCCAATTCCTCAGCCTTTGACAGAAGAGTGGAAAAAGGCAGAGAAAATAGCAAAAGGGACTATAGTGGAATATTTGTCAGATTCGTTTCTTAGTTTTGCAAAAACAGAATCTACCGCGCGTGATGTTTTTAAAGATTTAGACGCAATTTATGAGAGGAAGAGCCTAGCAAGCCAACTGGCTATCAGAAAGCAGTTATTGAGTTTAAAATTACAAGGAGATACTCCATTAATTGAGCACTTCACAATTTTCGAAGATCTTATTACAGAATTGCTCGCCTCAGGTACAAAATTGGAAGAGGTAGATATAGTCCAACATTTACTTCTAACACTTCCTGCAAATTATGATGGAATAATAACCGCGATTGAAACATTATCGGAAGGCAATTTAGATTTAGCATTTGTTAAAACGCGATTATTAGATCATGAAATTAAATTAAAACAAGAAAGCAGCTCAACACATAGCAAAATTCTCCAAGTCGCTCAGCAAAGTAACGATAAAACATTAAATAACTTTGAAAGTGGTAGTGTCTCAAGAAAGCCACATGTGAATAAGAGAAAGAACTATTTTAAATTTAAAAATAATGCAAGTAAAATAAAGTGCCATCACTGTGGAAGAAAAGGTCATAAAAGAAGAGACTGTTTCCATTATCAAAGGAATCTTCAATACAAAGATAACAGGAAAAGATCTGTGCAGACGAACCACCGTTGAAGATATCAATTGCGAAGAATGGAGAATTTATCGAAGCCACGAAAAAAGGAAATATAAGGGTCATTAGCAATTTGGGGACAACAGGAACATTGGAAGACGTACTGTACTGTGCAGAGGTGCCGTACAACCTATTGTCTGTAAGAAAAATGCAACAGGCCGGTATGTGCATAACTTTCGATGAAAAAGGTGTCCAGGTAAAAAGGGATGGTAAACCGATAATGACTGGTAAGCCTTGTAACAATTTAATTGCTATTGATTTTGAAGTGATGAAAAGAGTAAGAAACATTAATTTTCAAGTTCATAACGTAATTAGTAATGACTATGAATTATGGCATAAACGTTTGGGTCACATGGGAAGATCAAAATTTTTAGAATTGAAAAATAAGCAGATGGTCGATGACGTAGAATATATTGATAAAGTTGTGCCTAATGACAATTTATGCGAAGCTTGTATTAATGGGAAACAAGCAAGATTACCGTTTCAAAAAGAAAAAGATAAAAGTCATATTAGAAGACCATTGTTTATTGTACACTCGGATGTTTGTGGACCTATCACACCACCGACTGTAGACGATAAAAATTATTTTGTATTATTTGTCGATGAATATACTCATTACTGTGTTACATACCTGATAACGTATAAATCCGATGTATTTTCAGTTTTTAAAGACTTCATTAACAAAAGTGAAGCTCATTTTAATTTAAAATTGGTTAATCTATATTGTGATAATGGTAGAGAATATTTATCAACTGAGATGAAGGACTACTGTGTGCAGAAAGGTATTAGTTACCATTTAACAGTTCCTCGAACTCCACAGTTAAACGGTGTTTCTGAACGTATGGTTAGGACCATAACGGAAAAAGCTCGCACAATGGTAAGCGGTGCAAATTTAGATAAAGCGTTCTGGGGGGAAGCAGTACTTGCTGCTACATATTTAATTAATATAACCCCAACTAAAGCTTTAAAGGTAGATAAAACACCATTCGAATTGTGGCATAATAAAAAGCCCAAAATAAAGTATTTAAAAGTTTTCGGTGCAACTATTTATGTGCACAATAAAATTAGAAAAACTAAATTTGATGATAAATCTTGGAAGGGTATATTAGTTGGTTATGAACCGAATGGTTATAAGGTATGGAATGTGGAGAATAGCAAATTTCTTGTTGTTAGGGACGTAATTGTTGATGAATCAAATTACTTATATACTCGACCAGTGGTAAGAATCGAAAAAGGGTTAACTGGAACCCACGATGAAACTGATGCATCTGACTTACGGTCAAAATCAGTAGAAATAAACAAAATGTTTAAGAAATCTGATAGTGATAAATCAGATACTGTAACGAAGTCGAGTGTAAAAGTAAGTTCGGAAGTGAAATTAGGAGGCAAACCTAATAAATCTGTAATTGAAACAGATACACAAGAGGAGTCTTCATCTCAAAATGATAAAGTAAATATAGAAAACCAAGAACTTAGAAGGAGTGATAGAATAAAGCAACAACCTTCTATTTGTTATGACGAAAGTAATAGACAATACGACCTTCTCATGTGTGCACAATCGTTTATAAGTAGTGTTCCTAAATCGTTTGATGAAATTCAAATAAGAAACGATAAAGTTAAATGGGAACAAGCCATAAGTGAAGAATTAAACTCATTAAGATTAAATGAAACGTGGACTTTTGTAGAAAAACCAAGAGACAAAAATATTGTGGGTTGTAAATGGATATTTACCATAAAAAATGATGAATTTGGAAATCCATTAAAATACAAAGCTCGTCTTGTTGCACAAGGTTTTAGCCAAGAATATTTATCTGATTATGATGAAACTTTTGCTCCAGTAGCAAGAATATCAAGTTTCAGACTTGTATTAGCTTTTGCAAATCAATTTAATCTGTTAATACATCATATGGATGTAAAAACAGCATTTTTAAATGGTAGTTTAAAGGAAGAAATTTACATGAAAGTTCCCGAGGGAATCATGAGTAAAGATAATCAAGTTTGTAAATTGAATAAAGCTCTGTATGGTTTAAAACAGGCAGCAAGATGTTGGTTTGAAGTATTTGATAAAAGTCTTGTAGAAAAAGGTTTTCGTAACTCATCGGTTGATCGATGCGTATATATTTTAGATAAAGGAAATATATTTGAAAATATATATGTTGTACTTTATGTGGATGATCTTGTGATTGCAACTGCTAGTAAGGAAACAATGTATAATTTTAAACGTTATTTAATGAATAGATTTTATATGACGGATTTAAATGACATTAAATTTTTCTTGGGTATAAGAATAGAAAGAAACAAAGACAAAATAACTTTAGATCAGAGTACTTATATAAAAACAATTTTAGAAAAATTTAAAATGCAGGATTGTAAAACTGCAAGTACACCACTTCCAACTAAGTTAGATTACATAGCCTTAAATTCTGACGAGAAATATGATGCTCCGTGTAGACAATTAATTGGTTCTTTAATGTACTTAATGATATGTACAAGGCCAGATTTGTGTGCTGCAATAAATATTTTAAGCAGGTACACAAATAAAAATAATAAAGAACTTTGGCAATATTTAAAGCGAATTTTAAGATACCTCAAAGGTTCGATTAAAATTAAATTAAATTACGTGCGTAGTAATTATACTAATATAATTTGCGGCTATGTTGATGCTGATTGGGGTGGTCATGATGAAAATAATAGAAAAAGTACTACGGGATATATGTTTAAATTATTTGAACGATGTACAATTTGTTGGGCAACAAAAAGACAAGCATCGGTAGCTGCTTCATCGACTGAAGCAGAATATATGGCATTGTTTGAAGCCGTAAGAGAAGCTCTGTGGTTAAAATCTTTGGCAACTAGTATTAATATAAATATTTCAAATCCGATTGTAATTTACAAAGATAACAATGGTTGTATAAATATAGCAAACAGTCCGAGCAATCACAAAAGATCAAAGCATATTGATATCAAGTATCATTTTTCTAGGGAACAGATAGAGAAAAATGTAATAAAACTTGAATTTATTTCTACAGAACACCAGGAAGCAGATATATTTACGAAGCCATTGCCAGCAGGAAAATTCATGGAGTTCCGAACAAGGATGGGACTGGAATAATATTCAAAAGATTTTGATATTAATTAAAACAATATTATACAGTATATATATATACATATATAGTGATAAAATAGTATTAAGTTTTTGTTTAATGACCTGATTAGGTTTTTCTGGGTTTCCCTAATCCTCGCAACAAATGTTGGGTCATATGTAATTCCCCAGAGAAGGCAAGGAAGGACGATATTTAAAGAAGTAGAGTTTATAAAGTTAGATTAAAACACCCGATTCATTTTTGAGGAGGCGTGTTGGATTATTGAGAAATAATCTGTTACAAAATTGAATCTTGTGTTGAGAAACACTGGTCATTGTCTGCATAGGAGGGCCATATTGGCACCACCAGGTCTAAGGGTCTGGGACTGTCTGTCGTCGATGGTAAAAGTCATAAACACAGTGCAGTCAGTGATTTCTCTTCTTTTACGTGGACAACGGTTTTTCTATTTAGAGATCCCGATGTCGCCTCACTTCGAAAACAGTTTTCCAATAGTAAAGACGTCCTTCCGAGCTCTTGGAATAAAGAAGAATTTTAACTTAGAGAACTAGTTTAATTTATCCTTCCATTTCCAATACATGTCCTATTGATAATAAAAAAGTAATATTTATGATTATTATAGTTTAAGCCTTAGTAAGTGTATAATATGGGTAATAATGCATGTTATATTGACAACATTGGGTGCAATATGTATAATTATTATAGTTCAAGCGTTAATAACTGTATAATATGGGTAATAATGCATGTCCTATTGATAATAATAAAAGTAATATTTATGATTATTATAGTTTAAGCCTTAATAACTGTATAATATGGGTAACAATGCATGTTATTTTGATAATATTGGGTGTAATAACTATAGTTATTATCGATCCAGCGATAATATCAGCATAATATGGGTAATAACGCATGACATATTGATGATATTGGGTGTAATAAGTATAGTTATTATAGTTCTAGCGATAATAGCAGCATAATATGGGCAATAATGCACGTCACATTGCTAATAACGGTAGCAATAAGTATTATTATTATAGGTCAAGCGTTAATAACTGTATAATATGGGTAATAGTGCATGTTATATTGATAATATTGGGTGTAATAACTATAGTTATTATAGTTCTAGCGATAATAGCAGCATAATATGCGTAAAAATGCATGTTATATTGATGATAATGGGAGTAATAAGTATATCTATTATAGTTCAAGCCGTAATAACTGTATAATATGGGTAATAATGCATATTATATTGATAATATTGTGTGTAATAACCATATTTATTAAAGTTTTAGCGATAATAGCAGCATAACATGGGCAATAATGCATGTCACATTGCTAATAACGGTAGTAATAAGTATATCTATTATAGTTCTAGCGATAATAACAGTATAATATGGGTACTAATGCATGTTACATTGATGATGGTAAATGAAATAAGTATAATTATTATAGTTCCAGCGATAATAACAGTATAATATGGGTAATAATGCATGTTATATTGATAATACTAAAAGTAATATTAATGATTATTATAGTTTAAGCCTTAATAACTGTATAATATGAGTAATAATGCATGTTATTTTGATAATATTGGGTGTAATAACTATAGTCATTATAGTTCTAGCGATAATAGCAGCATAATATGGGTAAAAATGCATATTATATTGATGAGAATGGGAGTAATAAGTATATCTATTATAGTTCTAGCGGTAATAACTGTATAATATGGGTAATAAGGCATATTATATTGATAATATTGTGTGTAATAACTATAGTTATTATAGTTTTAGCGATAATAGCAGCATAATATGGGCAACAATGCATGTCACATTGCTAATAACGGTAGTAATAAGTATATCTATTATAGTTCTAGCGATAATAACAGTATAATATGGGTACTAATGCATGTTACATTGATGACGGTAAATGAAATAAGTATAACTGTTATAGTTCTAGCTATAATAACAGTACAATATGGGTAATAATGCATGTTATATTGATAATATTGTGTGTAATAACTATAGTTATTATAGTTCTAGCGATAATACCAGCATAATATGGGCAATAATGCATGTCACATTGCTAATAACGGTAGTAATAAGTATTATTATTATAGGTCAAGCGTTAATAACTGTATAATATGGGTAATAATGCATGTTATATTGATAATAATAAAAGTAATATTTATGACTATTATAGTTTAATCCTTAATAACTGTATAATATGGGTAATAACGCATGACATATTGATAATATTGGGTGTTATAACTATAGTTATTATAGTTCTAGCGAGAATTCCAGCATAGTATGGGCAATAATGCATGTCATATTGCTAATAAAGGGAGTAATAAGTATAATTATTATAGATCTAGCCATAATAACTCTATAATATGGGTAATAATGCATGTTATATTGACAATATTGGCTGCAATATGTATAATTATTATAGGTCAAGCGTTAATAACTGTATAATATGGGTAATAATGCATGTTATATTGATAATATTGGGTGTAATAACTATAGTTATTATAGTTCTAGCGATAATACCAGCATAATATGGGTAATAACGCATGACATATTGATAATATTGGGTGCAATAAGTATAATTATTATAACTCTGGCGATAATAACAGTAAAATATGGGTAATAATGCATGTCCTATTGATAATAATAAAAGTAATATTTACGATTATTATAGTTTAGGCCTTAATAACTGTATAATATGGGTAACAATGCATATTATTTTGATAATATTGGGTGTAATAACTATAGTTATTATAGTTCTAGCGATAATAGCAGCATAATATGCGTAAAAATGCATGTTATAGTGATGATAATGGGAGTAATAAGTATATCTATTATAGTTCTAGCCGTAATAACTGTATAATATGGGTAATAAAGCATATTATATTGATAATATTGGGTGTAATAACTATAGTTATTATAGTTCTAGCGATAATAGCAGCATAATATGGGTAAAAATGCATGTTATATTGATGAGAATGGGAGTAATAAGTATATCTATTATAGTTCTAGCGGTAATAACTGTATAATATGGGTAATAATGCATGTTATATTGATAATATTGGGTGTAATAACTATAGTTATTATAGTTCTAGCGATAATTCCAGCATAGTATGGGCAATAATGCATGTCATATTGCAAATAAAGGGAGTAATAAGTATAATTATTATAGTTCTAGTCATAATAACTCTATAATATGGGTAATAATGCATGTTATATTGATAATACTAAAAGTAATATTAATGTTTATTATAGTTTAAGCCTTAATAACTGTATAATATGAGTAATAATGCATGTTATTTTGATAATATTGGGTGTAATAACTATAGTCATAATAGTTCTAGCGATAATAGCAGCATAATATGGGTAAAAATGCATATTATATTGATGAGAATGGGAGTAATAAGTATATCTATTATAGTTCTAGTGGTAATAACTGTATAATATGGGTAATAAGGCATATTATATTGATAATATTGTGTGTAATAACTATAGTTATTATAGTTTTAGCGATAATAGCAGCATAATATGGGCAACAATGCATGTCACATTGCTAATAACGGTAGTAATAAGTATATCTATTATAATTCTAGCGATAATAACAGTATAATATGGGTACTAATGCATGTTACATTGATGATGGTAAATGAAATAAGTATAATTATTATAGTTCCAGCGATAATAACAGTATAATATGGGTAATAATGCATGTCATATCGATAATATTGGGCGTAATAACTATAGTTATTATAGTTCTAGCGATAATACCAACATAATATGGGCAATAATGCATGTCATATTGCTAATAAAGGTAGTAATAAGTATAATTATTATAGTTCTAGCGATAATAACTGTATAATATGGGTAATAATGCATGATATATTGATATAAATAAATGAAATAAGTATAATTGTTATTGTTCTAGCTATAATAACAGTACAATATGGGTAATAATGCATGTTATATTGATAATATTGTGTGTAATAACTATAGTCATTATAGTTCTAGCGATAATACCAGCATAATATGGGCAATAATGTATGTCACATTGCTAATAACGGTAGTAATAAGTATTATTATTATAGGTCAAGCGTTAATAACTGTATAATATGGGTAATAATGCATGTTATTTTGATAATATTGGGTGTAATAACTATAGTTATTATAGTTCTAGCGATAATAGCAGCATAATATGGGTAAAAATGCATGTTATATTGATGAGAATGGGAGTAATAGGTATATCTATTATAGTTCTAGCGGTAATAACTGTATAATATGGGTAATAATGCATGTTATATTGATAATATTGGGTGTAATAACTATAGTTATTATAGTTCTAGCGATAATAGCAGCATAATATGGGTAAAAATGCATGTTATATTGATGATAATGGGAGTAATAAGTATATCTATTATAGTTCTAGCGGTAATAACTGTATAATATGGGTAATAATGCATGTCATATTGATAATATTGGGTGTTATAACTATAGCTATTATAGTTCTAGCGATAATAGCAGCATAATATGGGTAATAACGCATGACATATTGATAATATTGGGTGCAATAAGTATAATTATTATAACTCTCGCGATAATAACCGTAAAATATGGGTAATAATGCATGTCGTATTGATAATAATAAAAGTAATAAGTATATTTATTTTAGTTCAAGCGTTAATAACAGTATAATATAGGTAATAATGCTTGTCATATTGATAATAGTAAAGGTAATAAGTATGATTATTATAGTTCAAGCGTTAACAACTGTATAATATGGGCAATAATGCATGTCATATTGCTAATAAAAGGAGTAATAAGTATAATTATTATAGTTCTAGCGATAATGACTCTATAATATGGGTAATAATGCATGGTATATTGATAATAATAAAAGTAATATTTATGACTATTATAGTTTAATCCTTAATAACTGTATAATATGGGTAATAATGCATATTATATTGATAATATTCTGTGTAATAACTATAGTTATTATAGTTTTAGCGATAATAGCAGCATAATATGGGCAATAATGCATGTCACATTGCTAATAACGGTAGTAATAAGTATTATTATTATAGGTCAAGCGTTTTTAACCGTATAATATGGGTAATAATGCATGTTATATTGATAATAATAAAAGTAATATTTATGATTGTTATAGTTTAAGCCTTAATAACTGTGTAATATGAGTAATAATGCATGTTATATTGATAATATTGGGTGTAATAGCTATAGTTATTATAGTTCTAGCGATAATAGCAGCATAATATGGATAAAAATGCATGCTATATTGATGAGAATGGGAGTAATAAGTTATCTATTTTAGTTCTAGCGGTAATAACTGTATAATATGGGTAATAAAGCATGTTATATTGATAATATTGGGTGTTATAACTATAGTTATTATAGTTCTAGCGATAATTCCAGCATAGTATGGGCAATAATGCATGTCATATTTCTCATAAATGGAGTAATATGTATAATTATTATAGTTCTAGCCATAATAGCTCTATAATATGGGTAATAATGCATGTTATATTGACAATATTGGCTGCAATGTGTATAATTATTATAGGTCAAGCGTTAATAACTGTATAATATGGGTAATAATGCATGTTATATTGATAATATTGAGTGTAATAACTATAGTTATTATAGTTCTAGCGATAATACCAGCATAATATGGGTAATAACGCATGACATATTGATAATATTGGGTGCACTAAGTATAATTATTATAACTCTGGCGATAATAACAGTAAAATATTTGTAATAATGCATGTCCTATTGATAATAAAAAAGTAATATTTATGATTATTATAGTTTAAGAGTTAGTAAGTGTATAATATGGGTAATAATGCATGTTATATTGACAACACTGGGTGCAATATGTATAATTATTATAGTTCAAGCGTTAATAGCTGTATAATATGGGTAATAATGCATGTCCTATTGATAATAATAAAAGTAATATTTATGATTATTATAGTTTAAGCCTTAATAACTGTATAATATGGGTAACAATGCATGTTATTTTGATAATATTGGGTGTAATAACTATAGTTATTATCGATCCAGCGATAATATCAGCATAATATGGGTAATAACGCATGACATATTGATAATATTGGGTGTAATAAGTATAGTTATTATAGTTCTAGCGATAATAGCAGCATAATATGGGCAATAATGCATGTCACATTGCTAATAACGGTAGCAATAAGTATTATTATTATAGGTCAAGCGTTAATAACTGTATAATATGGGTAATAGTGCATGTTATATTGATAATATTGGGTGTAATAACTATAGTTATTATAGTTCTAGCGATAATAGCAGCATAATATGCGTAAAAATGCATGTTATATTGATGATAATGGGAGTAATAAGTATATCTATTATAGTTCTAGCGGTAATAACTGTATAATATGGGTAATAAGGCATATTATATTGATAATATTGTGTGTAATAACTATAGTTATTATAGTTTTAGCGATAATAGCAGCATAATATGGGCAACAATGCATGTCACATTGCTAATAACGGTAGTAATAAGTATATCTATTATAGTTCTAGCGATAATAACAGTATAATATGGGTACTAATGCATGTTACATTGATGATGGTAAATGAAATAAGTATAATTATTATAGTTCCAGCGATAATAACAGTATAATATGGGTAATAATGCATGTCATATCGATAATATTGGGCGTAATAACTATAGTTATTATAGTTCTAGCGATAATACCAACATAATATGGGCAATAATGCATGTCATATTGCTAATAAAGGTAGTAATAAGTATAATTATTATAGTTCTAGCGATAATAACTGTATAATATGGGTAATAATGCATGATATATTGATATAAATAAATGAAATAAGTATAATTGTTATAGTTCTAGCTATAATAACAGTACAATATGGGTAATAATGCATGTTATATTGATAATATTGGGTGCAATAAGTATAATTATTATAACTCTGGCGATAATAACAGTAAAATATGGGTAATAATGCATGTCCTATTGATAATAATAAAAGTAATATTTACGATTATTATAGTTTAGGCCTTAATAACTGTATAATATGGGTAACAATGCATATTATTTTGATAATATTGGGTGTAATAACTATAGTTATTATAGTTCTAGCGATAATAGCAGCATAATATGCGTAAAAATGCATGTTATAGTGATGATAATGGGAGTAATAAGTATATCTATTATAGTTCTAGCCGTAATAACTGTATAATATGGGTAATAAAGCATATTATATTGATAATATTGGGTGTAATAACTATAGTTATTATAGTTCTAGCGATAATAGCAGCATAATATGGGTAAAAATGCATGTTATATTGATGAGAATGGGAGTAATAAGTATATCTATTATAGTTCTAGCGGTAATAACTGTATAATATGGGTAATAATGCATGTTATATTGATAATATTGGGTGTAATAACTATAGTTATTATAGTTCTAGCGATAATTCCAGCATAGTATGGGCAATAATGCATGTCATATTGCAAATAAAGGGAGTAATAAGTATAATTATTATAGTTCTAGTCATAATAACTCTATAATATGGGTAATAATGCATGTTATATTGATAATACTAAAAGTAATATTAATGTTTATTATAGTTTAAGCCTTAATAACTGTATAATATGAGTAATAATGCATGTTATTTTGATAATATTGGGTGTAATAACTATAGTCATAATAGTTCTAGCGATAATAGCAGCATAATATGGGTAAAAATGCATATTATATTGATGAGAATGGGAGTAATAAGTATATCTATTATAGTTCTAGTGGTAATAACTGTATAATATGGGTAATAAGGCATATTATATTGATAATATTGTGTGTAATAACTATAGTTATTATAGTTTTAGCGATAATAGCAGCATAATATGGGCAACAATGCATGTCACATTGCTAATAACGGTAGTAATAAGTATATCTATTATAATTCTAGCGATAATAACAGTATAATATGGGTACTAATGCATGTTACATTGATGATGGTAAATGAAATAAGTATAATTATTATAGTTCCAGCGATAATAACAGTATAATATGGGTAATAATGCATGTCATATCGATAATATTGGGCGTAATAACTATAGTTATTATAGTTCTAGCGATAATACCAACATAATATGGGCAATAATGCATGTCATATTGCTAATAAAGGTAGTAATAAGTATAATTATTATAGTTCTAGCGATAATAACTGTATAATATGGGTAATAATGCATGATATATTGATATAAATAAATGAAATAAGTATAATTGTTATTGTTCTAGCTATAATAACAGTACAATATGGGTAATAATGCATGTTATATTGATAATATTGTGTGTAATAACTATAGTCATTATAGTTCTAGCGATAATACCAGCATAATATGGGCAATAATGTATGTCACATTGCTAATAACGGTAGTAATAAGTATTATTATTATAGGTCAAGCGTTAATAACTGTATAATATGGGTAATAATGCATGTTATTTTGATAATATTGGGTGTAATAACTATAGTTATTATAGTTCTAGCGATAATAGCAGCATAATATGGGTAAAAATGCATGTTATATTGATGAGAATGGGAGTAATAGGTATATCTATTATAGTTCTAGCGGTAATAACTGTATAATATGGGTAATAATGCATGTTATATTGATAATATTGGGTGTAATAACTATAGTTATTATAGTTCTAGCGATAATAGCAGCATAATATGGGTAAAAATGCATGTTATATTGATGATAATGGGAGTAATAAGTATATCTATTATAGTTCTAGCGGTAATAACTGTATAATATGGGTAATAATGCATGTCATATTGATAATATTGGGTGTTATAACTATAGCTATTATAGTTCTAGCGATAATAGCAGCATAATATGGGTAATAACGCATGACATATTGATAATATTGGGTGCAATAAGTATAATTATTATAACTCTCGCGATAATAACCGTAAAATATGGGTAATAATGCATGTCGTATTGATAATAATAAAAGTAATAAGTATATTTATTTTAGTTCAAGCGTTAATAACAGTATAATATAGGTAATAATGCTTGTCATATTGATAATAGTAAAGGTAATAAGTATGATTATTATAGTTCAAGCGTTAACAACTGTATAATATGGGCAATAATGCATGTCATATTGCTAATAAAAGGAGTAATAAGTATAATTATTATAGTTCTAGCGATAATGACTCTATAATATGGGTAATAATGCATGGTATATTGATAATAATAAAAGTAATATTTATGACTATTATAGTTTAATCCTTAATAACTGTATAATATGGGTAATAATGCATATTATATTGATAATATTCTGTGTAATAACTATAGTTATTATAGTTTTAGCGATAATAGCAGCATAATATGGGCAATAATGCATGTCACATTGCTAATAACGGTAGTAATAAGTATTATTATTATAGGTCAAGCGTTTTTAACCGTATAATATGGGTAATAATGCATGTTATATTGATAATAATAAAAGTAATATTTATGATTGTTATAGTTTAAGCCTTAATAACTGTGTAATATGAGTAATAATGCATGTTATATTGATAATATTGGGTGTAATAGCTATAGTTATTATAGTTCTAGCGATAATAGCAGCATAATATGGATAAAAATGCATGCTATATTGATGAGAATGGGAGTAATAAGTTATCTATTTTAGTTCTAGCGGTAATAACTGTATAATATGGGTAATAAAGCATGTTATATTGATAATATTGGGTGTTATAACTATAGTTATTATAGTTCTAGCGATAATTCCAGCATAGTATGGGCAATAATGCATGTCATATTTCTCATAAATGGAGTAATATGTATAATTATTATAGTTCTAGCCATAATAGCTCTATAATATGGGTAATAATGCATGTTATATTGACAATATTGGCTGCAATGTGTATAATTATTATAGGTCAAGCGTTAATAACTGTATAATATGGGTAATAATGCATGTTATATTGATAATATTGAGTGTAATAACTATAGTTATTATAGTTCTAGCGATAATACCAGCATAATATGGGTAATAACGCATGACATATTGATAATATTGGGTGCACTAAGTATAATTATTATAACTCTGGCGATAATAACAGTAAAATATTTGTAATAATGCATGTCCTATTGATAATAAAAAAGTAATATTTATGATTATTATAGTTTAAGAGTTAGTAAGTGTATAATATGGGTAATAATGCATGTTATATTGACAACACTGGGTGCAATATGTATAATTATTATAGTTCAAGCGTTAATAGCTGTATAATATGGGTAATAATGCATGTCCTATTGATAATAATAAAAGTAATATTTATGATTATTATAGTTTAAGCCTTAATAACTGTATAATATGGGTAACAATGCATGTTATTTTGATAATATTGGGTGTAATAACTATAGTTATTATCGATCCAGCGATAATATCAGCATAATATGGGTAATAACGCATGACATATTGATAATATTGGGTGTAATAAGTATAGTTATTATAGTTCTAGCGATAATAGCAGCATAATATGGGCAATAATGCATGTCACATTGCTAATAACGGTAGCAATAAGTATTATTATTATAGGTCAAGCGTTAATAACTGTATAATATGGGTAATAGTGCATGTTATATTGATAATATTGGGTGTAATAACTATAGTTATTATAGTTCTAGCGATAATAGCAGCATAATATGCGTAAAAATGCATGTTATATTGATGATAATGGGAGTAATAAGTATATCTATTATAGTTCTAGCGGTAATAACTGTATAATATGGGTAATAAGGCATATTATATTGATAATATTGTGTGTAATAACTATAGTTATTATAGTTTTAGCGATAATAGCAGCATAATATGGGCAACAATGCATGTCACATTGCTAATAACGGTAGTAATAAGTATATCTATTATAGTTCTAGCGATAATAACAGTATAATATGGGTACTAATGCATGTTACATTGATGATGGTAAATGAAATAAGTATAATTATTATAGTTCCAGCGATAATAACAGTATAATATGGGTAATAATGCATGTCATATCGATAATATTGGGCGTAATAACTATAGTTATTATAGTTCTAGCGATAATACCAACATAATATGGGCAATAATGCATGTCATATTGCTAATAAAGGTAGTAATAAGTGTAATTATTATAGTTCTAGCGATAATAACTGTATAATATGGGTAATAATGCATGATATATTGATATAAATAAATGAAATAAGTATAATTGTTATAGTTCTAGCTATAATAACAGTACAATATGGGTAATAATGCATGTTATATTGATAATATTGTGTGTAATAACTATAGTTATTATAGTTCTAGCGATAATACCAGCATAATATGGGCAATAATGTATGTCACATTGCTAATAACGGTAGTAATAAGTATTATTATTATAGGTCAAGCGTTAATAACTGTATAATATGGGTAATAATGCATGTTATTTTGATAATATTGGGTGTAATAACTATAGTTATTATAGTTCTAGCGATAATAGCAGCATAATATGGGTAAAAATGCATGTTATATTGATGAGAATGGGAGTAATAGGTATATCTATTATAGTTCTAGCGGTAATAACTGTATAATATGGGTAATAATGCATGTTATATTGATAATATTGGGTGTAATAACTATAGTTATTATAGTTCTAGCGATAATAGCAGCATAATATGGGTAAAAATGCATGTTATATTGATGATAATGGGAGTAATAAGTATATCTATAATAGTTCTAGCGGTAATAACTGTATAATATGGGTAATAATGCATGTCATATTGATAATATTGGGTGTTACAACTATAGCTATTATAGTTCTAGCGATAATAGCAGCATAATATGGGTAACACATCATGACATATTGATAATATTGGGTGCAATAAGTATAATTATTGTAACTCTCGCGATAATAACCGTAGAATATGGGTAATAATGCATGTCGTATTGATAATAATAAAAGTAATAAGTATATTTATTTTAGTTCAAGCGTTAATAACAGTATAATATAGGTAATAATGCTTGTCATATTGATAATAGTAAAGGTAATAAGTATGATTATTATAGTTCAAGCGTTAACAACTGTATAATATGGGCAATAATGCATGTCATATCGCTAATAAAAGGAGTAATAAGTATAATTATTATAGTTCTAGCGATAATGACTCTATAATATGGGAAATAATGCATGTTATATTGATAATAATAAAAGTAATATTTATGACTATTATAGTTTAATCCTTAATAACTGTATAATATGGGTAATAATGCATATTATATTGATAATATTCTGTGTAATAACTATAGTTATTATAGTTTTAGCGATAATAGCAGCATAATATGGGCAATAATGCATGTCACATTGCTAATAACGGTAGTAATAAGTATTATTATTATAGGTCAAGCGTTATTAACCGTATAATATGGGTAATAATGCATGTTATATTGATAATAATAAAAGTAATATTTATGATTGTTATAGTTTAAGCCTTAATAACTGTGTAATATGAGTAATAATGCATGTTATATTGATAATATTGGGTGTAATAGCTATAGTTATTATAGTTCTAGCGATAATAGCAGCATAATATGGATAAAAATGCATGCTATATTGATGAGAATGGGAGTAATAAGTTATCTATTTTAGTTCTAGCGGTAATAACTGTATAATATGGGTAATAATGCATGTTATATTGATAATATTGGGTGTTATAACTATAGTTATTATAGTTCTAGCGATAATTCCAGCATAGTATGGGCAATAATGCATGTCATATTGCTAATAAATGGAGTAATATGTATAATTATTATAGTTCTAGCCATAATAGCTCTATAATATGGGTAATAATGCATGTTATATTGACAATATTGGCTGCAATGTGTATAATTATTATAGGTCAAGCGTTAATAACTGTATAATATGGGTAATAATGCATGTTATATTGATAATATTGAGTGTAATAACTATAGTTATTATAGTTCTAGCGATAATACCAGCATAATATGGGTAATAACGCATGACATATTGATAATATTGGGTGCACTAAGTATAATTATTATAACTCTGGCGATAATAACAGTAAAATATTTGTAATAATGCATGTCCTATTGATAATTAAAAAGTAATATTTATGATTATTATAGTTTAAGCCTTAGTAAGTGTATAATATGGGTAATAATGCATGTTATATTGACAACATTGGGTGCAATATGTATAATTATTATAGTTCAAGCGTTAATAACTGTATAATATGGGTAATAATGCGTGTTATATTGATAATATTGGGTGTAATAACTATAGTTATTATAGTTCCAGCGATATTAGCAGCATAATATGGGTAATAATGCATGACATACTGATAATATTGGGTGCAATAAGTATAATAATTATAGTTCTGGCGATAATAACAGTATAATATAGGTAATAATGCATGTCATATCGATAATATTGGGTGTAATAACTATAGTTATTATTGTTCTAGCGATAATACCAACATAATATGGGCAATAATGCATGTCATATTGCTAATAAAGGTAGTAATAAGTATAATTATTATAGTTCTAGCGATAATAACTGTATAATATGGGTAATAATGCATGATATATTGATATAAATAAATGAAATAAGTATAATTGTTATAGTTCTAGCTATAATAACAGTACAATATGGGTAATAATGCATGTTATATTGATAATATTGTGTGTAATAACTATAGTTATTATAGTTCTAGCGATAATACCAGCATAATATGGGCAATAATGTATGTCACATTGCTAATAACGGTAGTAATAAGTATTATTATTATAGGTCAAGCGTTAATAACTGTATAATATGGGTAATAATGCATGTTATTTTGATAATATTGGGTGTAATAACTATAGTTATTATAGTTCTAGCGATAATAGCAGCATAATATGGGTAAAAATGCATGTTATATTGATGAGAATGGGAGTAATAGGTATATCTATTATAGTTCTAGCGGTAATAACTGTATAATATGGGTAATAATGCATGTTATATTGATAATATTGGGTGTAATAACTATAGTTATTATAGTTCTAGCGATAATAGCAGCATAATATGGGTAAAAATGCATGTTATATTGATGATAATGGGAGTAATAAGTATATCTATTATAGTTCTAGCGGTAATAACTGTATAATATGGGTAATAATGCATGTCATATTGATAATATTGGGTGTTATAACTATAGCTATTATAGTTCTAGCGATAATAGCAGCATAATATGGGTAATAACGCATGACATATTGATAATATTGGGTGCAATAAGTATAATTATTGTAACTCTCGCGATAATAACCGTAAAATATGGGTAATAATGCATGTCGTATTGATAATAATAAAAGTAATAAGTATATTTATTTTAGTTCAAGCGTTAATAACAGTATAATATAGGTAATAATGCTTGTCATATTGATAATAGTAAAGGTAATAAGTATGATTATTATAGTTCAAGCGTTAACAACTGTATAATATGGGCAATAATGCATGTCATATTGCTAATAAAAGGAGTAATAAGTATAATTATTATAGTTCTAGCGATAATGACTCTATAATATGGGAAATAATGCATGTTATATTGATAATAATAAAAGTAATATTTATGACTATTATAGTTTAATCCTTAATAACTGTATAATATGGGTAATAATGCATATTATATTGATAATATTCTGTGTAATAACTATAGTTATTATAGTTTTAGCGATAATAGCAGCATAATATGGGCAATAATGCATGTCACATTGCTAATAACGGTAGTAATAAGTATTATTATTATAGGTCAAGCGTTATTAACCGTATAATATGGGTAATAATGCATGTTATATTGATAATAATAAAAGTAATATTTATGATTGTTATAGTTTAAGCCTTAATAACTGTGTAATATGAGTAATAATGCATGTTATATTGATAATATTGGGTGTAATAGCTATAGTTATTATAGTTCTAGCGATAATAGCAGCATAATATGGATAAAAATGCATGCTATATTGATGAGAATGGGAGTAATAAGTTATCTATTTTAGTTCTAGCGGTAATAACTGTATAATATGGGTAATAATGCATGTTATATTGATAATATTGGGTGTTATAACTATAGTTATTATAGTTCTAGCGATAATTCCAGCATAGTATGGGCAATAATGCATGTCATATTGCTAATAAATGGAGTAATATGTATAATTATTATAGTTCTAGCCATAATAGCTCTATAATATGGGTAATAATGCATGTTATATTGACAATATTGGCTGCAATGTGTATAATTATTATAGGTCAAGCGTTAATAACTGTATAATATGGGTAATAATGCATGTTATATTGATAATATTGAGTGTAATAACTATAGTTATTATAGTTCTAGCGATAATACCAGCATAATATGGGTAATAACGCATGACATATTGATAATATTGGGTGCACTAAGTATAATTATTATAACTCTGGCGATAATAACAGTAAAATATTTGTAATAATGCATGTCCTATTGATAATAAAAAAGTAATATTTATGATTATTATAGTTTAAGCCTTAGTAAGTGTATAATATGGGTAATAATGCATGTTATATTGACAACATTGGGTGCAATATGTATAATTATTATAGTTCAAGCGTTAATAACTGTATAATATGGGTAATAATGCATGTCCTATTGATAATAATAAAAGTAATATTTATGATTATTATAGTTTAAGCCTTAATAACTGTATAATATGGGTAACAATGCATGTTATTTTGATAATATTGGGTGTAATAACTATAGTTATTATCGATCCAGCGATAATATCAGCATAATATGGGTAATAACGCATGACATATTGATAATATTGGGTGTAATAAGTATAGTTATTATAGTTCTAGCGATAATAGCAGCATAATATGGGCAATAATGCATGTCACATTGCTAATAACGGTAGCAATAAGTATTATTATTATAGGTCAAGCGTTAATAACTGTATAATATGGGTAATAGTGCATGTTATATTGATAATATTGGGTGTAATAACTATAGTTATTATAGTTCTAGCGATAATAGCAGCATAATATGCGTAAAAATGCATGTTATATTGATGATAATGGGAGTAATAAGTATATCTATTATAGTTCAAGCCGTAATAACTGTATAATATGGGTAATAATGCATATTATATTGATAATATTGTGTGTAATAACCATATTTATTAAAGTTTTAGCGATAATAGCAGCATAACATGGGCAATAATGCATGTCACATTGCTAATAACGGTAGTAATAAGTATATCTATTATAGTTCTAGCGATAATAACAGTATAATATGGGTACTAATGCATGTTACATTGATGATGGTAAATGAAATAAGTATAATTATTATAGTTCCAGCGATAATAACAGTATAATATGGGTAATAATGCATGTTATATTGATAATAATAAAAGTAATATTTATGATTATTATAGTTTAAGCCTTAATAACTGTATAATATGGGTAACAATGCATGTTATTTTGATAATATTGGGTGTAATAACTATAGTTATTATAGTTCTAGCGATAATTCCAGCATAATATGGGCAATAATGCATGTCATATTGCTAATAAAAGGAGTAATAAGTATAATTATTATAGTTCTAGCGATAATAACTCTATAATATGGGTAATAATGCATGTTATATTGATAATAATAAAAGTAATATTTATGATTATTATAGTTTAAGCCTTAATAACTGTATAATATGGGTAATAATGCATATTATATTGATAATATTGTGTGTAATAACTATAGTTATTATAGTTTTAGCGATAATAGCAGCATAATATGGGCAATAATGCATGTCACATTGCTAACAACGGTGGTAATAAGTATTATTATTATAGGTCAAGCGTTATTAACCGTATAATATGGGTAATAATGCATGTTATATCGATAATATTGGGTGTTATAACTATAGTTATTATAGCTCTAGCGATAATAGCAGCATAATATCGATAATAACGCATGACATATTGATAACATTGGGTGCAATAAGTATAATTATTATAACTCTGGCGATAATAACAGTAAAATATGGGTAATAATGCATGTCCTATTGATAATAATAAAAGTAATATTTATGATTATTATAGTTTAAGCCTTAATAACTGTATAATATGGGTAACATTGCATGTTATTTTGATAATATTGGGTGTAATAACTATAGTTATTATAGTTCTAGCGATAATAGCAGCATAATATGGGTAAAAATGCATGTTATATTGATGATAATGGGAGTAATAAGTATATCTATTATAGTTCTAGCGGTAATAACTGTATAATATGGGTAATAATGCATGTCATATTGATAATATTGGGTGTTATAACTATAGCTATTATAGTTCTAGCGATAATAGCAGCATAATATGGGTAATAACGCATGACATATTGATAATATTGGGTGCAATAAGTATAATTATTGTAACTCTCGCGATAATAACCGTAAAATATGGGTAATAATGCATGTCGTATTGATAATAATAAAAGTAATAAGTATATTTATTTTAGTTCAAGCGTTAATAACAGTATAATATAGGTAATAATGCTTGTCATATTGATAATAGTAAAGGTAATAAGTATGATTATTATAGTTCAAGCGTTAACAACTGTATAATATGGGCAATAATGCATGTCATATTGCTAATAAAAGGAGTAATAAGTATAATTATTATAGTTCTAGCGATAATGACTCTATAATATGGGTAATAATGCATGTTATATTGATAATAATAAAAGTAATATTTATGATTGTTATAGTTTAAGCCTTAATAACTGTGTAATATGAGTAATAATGCATGTTATATTGATAATATTGGGTGTAATAGCTATAGTTATTATAGTTCTAGCGATAATAGCAGCATAATATGGATAAAAATGCATGCTATATTGATGAGAATGGGAGTAATAAGTTATCTATTTTAGTTCTAGCGGTAATAACTGTATAATATGGGTAATAATGCATGTTATATTGATAATATTGGGTGTTATAACTATAGTTATTATAGTTCTAGCGATAATTCCAGCATAGTATGGGCAATAATGCATGTCATATTGCTAATAAATGGAGTAATATGTATAATTATTATAGTTCTAGCCATAATAGCTCTATAATATGGGTAATAATGCATGTTATATTGACAATATTGGCTGCAATGTGTATAATTATTATAGGTCAAGCGTTAATAACTGTATAATATGGGTAATAATGCATGTTATATTGATAATATTGAGTGTAATAACTATAGTTATTATAGTTCTAGCGATAATACCAGCATAATATGGGTAATAACGCATGACATATTGATAATATTGGGTGCACTAAGTATAATTATTATAACTCTGGCGATAATAACAGTAAAATATTTGTAATAATGCATGTCCTATTGATAATAAAAAAGTAATATTTATGATTATTATAGTTTAAGCCTTAGTAAGTGTATAATATGGGTAATAATGCATGTTATATTGACAACATTGGGTGCAATATGTATAATTATTATAGTTCAAGCGTTAATAACTGTATAATATGGGTAATAATGCATGTCCTATTGATAATAATAAAAGTAATATTTATGATTATTATAGTTTAAGCCTTAATAACTGTATAATATGGGTAACAATGCATGTTATTTTGATAATATTGGGTGTAATAACTATAGTTATTATCGATCCAGCGATAATATCAGCATAATATGGGTAATAACGCATGACATATTGATAATATTGGGTGTAATAAGTATAGTTATTATAGTTCTAGCGATAATAGCAGCATAATATGGGCAATAATGCATGTCACATTGCTAATAACGGTAGCAATAAGTATTATTATTATAGGTCAAGCGTTAATAACTGTATAATATGGGTAATAGTGCATGTTATATTGATAATTTTGGGTGTAATAACTATAGTTATTATAGTTCTAGCGATAATAGCAGCATAATATGCGTAAAAATGCATGTTATATTGATGATAATGGGAGTAATAAGTATATCTATTATAGTTCAAGCCGTAATAACTGTATAATATGGGTAATAATGCATATTATATTGATAATATTGTGTGTAATAACCATATTTATTAAAGTTTTAGCGATAATAGCAGCATAACATGGGCAATAATGCATGTCACATTGCTAATAACGGTAGTAATAAGTATATCTATTATAGTTCTAGCGATAATAACAGTATAATATGGGTACTAATGCATGTTACATTGATGATGGTAAATGAAATAAGTATAATTATTATAGTTCCAGCGATAATAACAGTATAATATGGGTAATAATGCATGTTATATTGATAATAATAAAAGTAATATTTATGATTATTATAGTTTAAGCCTTAATAACTGTATAATATGGGTAACAATGTATGTTATTTTGATAATATTGGGTGTAATAACTATAGTTATTATAGTTCTAGCGATAATTCCAGCATAATATGGGCAATAATGCATGTCATATTGCTAATAAAAGGAGTAATAAGTATAATTATTATAGTTCTAGCGATAATAACTCTATAATATGGGTAATAATGCATGTTATATTGATAATAATAAAAGTAATATTTATGATTATTATAGTTTAAGCCTTAATAACTGTATAATATGGGTAATAATGCATATTATATTGATAATATTGTGTGTAATAACTATAGTTATTATAGTTTTAGCGATAATAGCAGCATAATATGGGCAATAATGCATGTCACATTGCTAACAACGGTGGTAATAAGTATTATTATTATAGGTCAAGCGTTATTAACCGTATAATATGGGTAATAATGCATGTTATATCGATAATATTGGGTGTTATAACTATAGTTATTATAGCTCTAGCGATAATAGCAGCATAATATCGATAATAACGCATGACATATTGATAACATTGGGTGCAATAAGTATAATTATTATAACTCTGGCGATAATAACAGTAAAATATGGGTAATAATGCATGTCCTATTGATAATAATAAAAGTAATATTTATGATTATTATAGTTTAAGCCTTAATAACTGTATAATATGGGTAACAATGCATGTTATTTTGATAATATTGGGTGTAATAACTATAGTTATTATAGTTCTAGCGATAATTCCAGCATAATATGGGCAATAATGCATGTCATATTGCTAATAAAAGGAGTAATAAGTATAATTATTATAGTTCTAGCGATAATAACTCTATAATATGGGTAATAATGCATGTTATATTGATAATAATAAAAGTAATATTTATGATTATTATAGTTTAAGCCTTAATAACTGTATAATATGGGTAATAATGCATATTATATTGATAATATTGTGTGTAATAACTATAGTTGTTATAGTTTTAGCGATAATAGCAGCATAATATGGGCAATAATGCATGTCACATTGCTAACAACGGTAGTAATAAGTATTATTATTATACGTCAAGCGTTATTAACCGTATAATATGGGTAATAATGCATGTTATATCGATAATATTGGGTGTTATAACTATAGTTATTATATCTCTAGCGATAATAGCAGCATAATATCGATAATAACGCATGACATATTGATAACATTGGGTGCAATAAGTATAATTATTATAACTCTGGCGATAATAACAGTAAAATATGGGTAATAATGCATGTCCTATTGATAATAATAAAAGTAATATTTATGATTATTATAGTTTAAGCCTTAATAACTGTATAATATGGGTAACATTGCATGTTATTTTGATAATATTGGGTGTAATAACTATAGTTATTATCGATCCAGCGATAATATCAGCATAATATGGGTAATAACGCATGACATATTGATAATATTGGGTGCACTAAGTATAATTATTATAACTCTGGCGATAATAACAGTAAAATATTTGTAATAATGCATGTCCTATTGATAATAAAAAAGTAATATTTATGATTATTATAGTTTAAGCCTTAGTAAGTGTATAATATGGGTAATAATGCATGTTATATTGACAACATTGGGTGCAATATGTATAATTATTATAGTTCAAGCGTTAATAACTGTATAATATGGGTAATAATGCATGTCCTATTGATAATAATAAAAGTAATATTTATGATTATTATAGTTTAAGCCTTAATAACTGTATAATATGGGTAACAATGCATGTTATTTTGATAATATTGGGTGTAATAACTATAGTTATTATCGATCCAGCGATAATATCAGCATAATATGGGTAATAACGCATGACATATTGATAATATTGGGTGTAATAAGTATAGTTATTATAGTTCTAGCGATAATAGCAGCATAATATGGGCAATAATGCATGTCACATTGCTAATAACGGTAGCAATAAGTATTATTATTATAGGTCAAGCGTTAATAACTGTATAATATGGGTAATAGTGCATGTTATATTGATAATTTTGGGTGTAATAACTATAGTTATTATAGTTCTAGCGATAATAGCAGCATAATATGCGTAAAAATGCATGTTATATTGATGATAATGGGAGTAATAAGTATATCTATTATAGTTCAAGCCGTAATAACTGTATAATATGGGTAATAATGCATATTATATTGATAATATTGTGTGTAATAACCATATTTATTAAAGTTTTAGCGATAATAGCAGCATAACATGGGCAATAATGCATGTCACATTGCTAATAACGGTAGTAATAAGTATATCTATTATAGTTCTAGCGATAATAACAGTATAATATGGGTACTAATGCATGTTACATTGATGATGGTAAATGAAATAAGTATAATTATTATAGTTCTAGCCATAATAGCTCTATAATATGGGTAATAATGCATGTTATATTGACAATATTGGCTGCAATGTGTATAATTATTATAGGTCAAGCGTTAATAACTGTATAATATGGGTAATAATGCATGTCCTATTGATAATAATAAAAGTAATATTTATGATTATTATAGTTTAAGCCTTAATAACTGTATAATATGGGTAACAATGCATGTTATTTTGATAATATTGGGTGTAATAACTATAGTTATTATCGATCCAGCGATAATATCAGCATAATATGGGTAATAACGCATGACATATTGATAATATTGGGTGTAATAAGTATAGTTATTATAGTTCTAGCGATAATAGCAGCATAATATGGGCAATAATGCATGTCACATTGCTAATAACGGTAGCAATAAGTATTATTATTATAGGTCAAGCGTTAATAACTGTATAATATGGGTAATAGTGCATGTTATATTGATAATTTTGGGTGTAATAACTATAGTTATTATAGTTCTAGCGATAATAGCAGCATAATATGCGTAAAAATGCATGTTATATTGATGATAATGGGAGTAATAAGTATATCTATTATAGTTCAAGCCGTAATAACTGTATAATATGGGTAATAATGCATATTATATTGATAATATTGTGTGTAATAACCATATTTATTAAAGTTTTAGCGATAATAGCAGCATAACATGGGCAATAATGCATGTCACATTGCTAATAACGGTAGTAATAAGTATATCTATTATAGTTCTAGCGATAATAACAGTATAATATGGGTACTAATGCATGTTACATTGATGATGGTAAATGAAATAAGTATAATTATTATAGTTCCAGCGATAATAACAGTATAATATGGGTAATAATGCATGTTATATTGATAATAATAAAAGTAATATTTATGATTATTATAGTTTAAGCCTTAATAACTGTATAATATGGGTAACAATGTATGTTATTTTGATAATATTGGGTGTAATAACTATAGTTATTATAGTTCTAGCGATAATTCCAGCATAATATGGGCAATAATGCATGTCATATTGCTAATAAAAGGAGTAATAAGTATAATTATTATAGTTCTAGCGATAATAACTCTATAATATGGGTAATAATGCATGTTATATTGATAATAATAAAAGTAATATTTATGATTATTATAGTTTAAGCCTTAATAACTGTATAATATGGGTAATAATGCATATTATATTGATAATATTGTGTGTAATAACTATAGTTATTATAGTTTTAGCGATAATAGCAGCATAATATGGGCAATAATGCATGTCACATTGCTAACAACGGTGGTAATAAGTATTATTATTATAGGTCAAGCGTTATTAACCGTATAATATGGGTAATAATGCATGTTATATCGATAATATTGGGTGTTATAACTATAGTTATTATAGCTCTAGCGATAATAGCAGCATAATATCGATAATAACGCATGACATATTGATAACATTGGGTGCAATAAGTATAATTATTATAACTCTGGCGATAATAACAGTAAAATATGGGTAATAATGCATGTCCTATTGATAATAATAAAAGTAATATTTATGATTATTATAGTTTAAGCCTTAATAACTGTATAATATGGGTAACATTGCATGTTATTTTGATAATATTGGGTGTAATAACTATAGTTATTATAGTTCTAGCGATAATAGCAGCATAATATGCGTAAAAATGCATGTTATAGTGATGATAATGGGAGTAATAAGTATATCTATTATAGTTCTAGCCGTAATAACTGTATAATATGGGTAATAAAGCATATTATATTGATAATATTGGGTGTAATAACTATAGTTATTATAGTTCTAGCGATAATAGCAGCATAATATGGGTAAAAATGCATGTTATATTGATGAGAATGGGAGTAATAAGTATATCTATTATAGTTCTAGCGGTAATAACTGTATAATATGGGTAATAATGCATGTTATATTGATAATATTGGGTGTAATAAGTATAGTTTTTATAGTTCTAGCGATAATAGCAGCATAATATGGGCAATAATGCATGTCACATTGCTAATAACGGTAGCAATAAGTATTATTATTATAGGTCAAGCGTTAATAACTGTATAATATGGGTAATAGTGCATGTTATATTGACAATATTGGGTGTAATAACTATAGTTATTATAGTTCTAGCGATAATAGCAGCATAATATGCGTAAAAATGCATGTTATATTGATGATAATGGGAGTAATAAGTATATCTATTATAGTTCAAGCCGTAATAACTGTATAATATGGGTAATAATGCATATTATATTGATAATATTGTGTGTAATAACCATATTTATTAAAGTTTTAGCGATAATAGCAGCATAACATGGGCAATAATGCATGTCACATTGCTAATAACGGTAGTAATAAGTATTATTATTATAGGTCAAGCGTTAATAATCGTATAATATGGGTAACAATGCATGTTATATTGATAATAATAAAAGTAATATTTATGATTATTATAGTTTAAGCCTTAATGACTGTATAATATGGGTAACACTGCATGTTATTTTGATAATATTGGGTGTAATAACTATAGTCATTATAGTTCTAGCGATAATAGCAGCATAATATGCGTAAAAATGCATGTTATATTGATGATAATGGGAGTAATAAGTATATCTATTATAGTTCAAGCCGTAATAACTGTATAATATGGGTAATAATGCATATTATATTGATAATATTGTGTGTAATAACCATATTTATTAAAGTTTTAGCGATAATAGCAGCATAACATGGGCAATAATGCATGTCACATTGCTAATAACGGTAGTAATAAGTATGATTATTATAGGTCAAGCGTTAATAATCGTATAATATGGGTAACAATGCATGTTATATTGATAATAATAAAAGTAATATTTATGATTATTATAGTTTAAGCCTTAATGACTGTATAATATGGGTAACACTGCATGTTATTTTGATAATATTGGGTGTAATAACTATAGTCATTATAGTTCTAGCGATAATAGCAGCATAATATGGGTAAAAATGCATATTATATTGATGAGAATGGGAGTAATAAGTATATCTATTATAGTTCTAGCGGTAATAACTGTATAATATGGGTAATAAGGCATATTATATTGATAATATTGTGTGTAATAACTATAGTTATTATAGTTTTAGCGATAATAGCAGCATAATATGGGCAACAATGCATGTCACATTGCTAATAACGGTAGTAATAAGTATATCTATTATAGTTCTAGCGATAATAACAGTATAATATGGGTACTAATGCATGTTACATTGATGATGGTAAATGAAATAAGTATAATTATTATAGTTCCAGCGATAATAACAGTATAATATGGGTAATAATGCATGTCATATCGATAATATTGGGCGTAATAACTATAGTTATTATAGTTCTAGCGATAATACCAACATAATATGGGCAATAATGCATGTCATATTGATAATAAAGGTAGTAATAAGTATAATTATTATAGTTCTAGCGATAATAACTGTATAATATGGGTAATAATGCATGATATATTGATATAAATAAATGAAATAAGTATAATTGTTATAGTTCTAGCTATAATAACAGTACAATATGGGTAATAATGCATGTTATATTGATAATATTGTGTGTAATAACTATAGTTATTATAGTTCTGGCGATAATACCAGCATAATATGGGCAATAATGTATGTCACATTGCTAATAACGGTAGTAATAAGTATTATTATTATAGGTCAAGCGTTAATAACTGTATAATATGGGTAATAATGCATGTTATATTGATAATATTGGGTGTAATAATTATAGTTATTATAGTTCTAGCGATAATACCAGCATAATATGGGTAATAACGCATGACATATTGATAATATTGGGTGCAATAAGTTTAATTATTATAACTCTGGCGATAATAACAGTAAAATATGGGTAATAATGCATGTCCTATTGATAATAATAAAAGTAATATTTATGATTATTATAGTTTAGGCCTTAATAACTGTGTAATATGAGCAACAATGCATGTTATATTGATAATATTGGGTGTAATAACTATAGTTATTATAGTTCTAGCGATAATAACAGCATAATATGGGTAAAAATGCATGCTATATTGATAGGAATGGGAGTAATAAGTATATCTATTATAGTTCTAGCGGTAATAACTGTATAATATGGGTAATAATGCATGTTATATTGATAATATTGGGTGTTATGACTATAGTTATTATAGTTCTAGCGATAATAACAGCATAATATTGGTAATAACTCATGACATATTGACAATATTGGGTGATGTAACTATTGTTATTATAGTTCTGGCCATAATTCCAGCATAATATGGGCAATAATGCATGTCATATTGCTAATAAACGGAGTAATAAGTATAATTATTATAGTTCTAGCCATAATAACTCTATAATATGGGTAATAATGCATGCTATATCGATAATATTGGGTGTAATAACTATAGTTATTATAGTTCCAGCGATATTAGCAGCATAATATGGGTAATAATGCATGACATACTGATAATATTGGGTGCAATAAGTATAATTATTATAGTTCTGGCGATAATAACAGTATAATATGGGTAATAATGCATGTCATATCGATAATATTGGGTGTAATAACTATAGTTATTATAGTTCTAGCGATAATACCAACATAATATGGGCAATAATGCATGTCATATTGCTAATAAAGGTAGTAATAAGTATAATTATTATAGTTCTAGCGATAATAACTGTATAATATGGGTAATAATGCATGATATATTGATATAAATAAATGAAATAAGTAAAATTGTTATAGTTCTAGCGTTAATAACTGTATAATATGGGTAATAATGCATGTTATATAGATAATAATAAAAGTAATAAGTATAATTGTTATAGTTCTAGCTATAATAACAGTACAATATGGGTAATAATGCATGTTATATTGATAATATTGGGTGTAATAACTATAGTTATTATAGTTCCAGCGATATTAGCAGCATAATATGGGTAATAATGCATGACATACTGATAATATTGGGTGCAATAAGTGTAATTATTATATTTCTGGCGATAATAACAGTATAATATGGGTAATAATGCATGTCATATCGATAATATTGGGCGTAATAACTATAGTTATTATAGTTCTAGCGATAATACCAACATAATATGGGCAATAATGCATGTCATATTGCTAATAAAGGTAGTAATAAGTATAATTATTATAGTTCTAGCGATAATAACTGTATAATATGGGTAATAATGCATGATATATTGATATAAATAAATGAAATAAGTATAATTGTTATAGTTCTAGCTATAATAACAGTACAATATGGGTAATAATGCATGTTATATTGATAATATTGTGTGTAATAACTATAGTTATTATAGTTCTAGCGATAATACCAGCATAATATGGGCAATAATGTATGTCACATTGCTAATAACGGTAGTAATAAGTATTATTATTATAGGTCAAGCGTTAATAACTGTATAATATGGGTAATAATGCATGTTATTTTGATAATATTGGTTGTAATAACTATAGTTATTATAGTTCTAGCGATAATAGCAGCATAATATGGGTAAAAATGCATGTTATATTGATGAGAATGGGAGTAATAGGTATATCTATTATAGTTCTAGCGGTAATAACTGTATAATATGGGTAATAATGCATGTTATATTGATAATATTGGGTGTAATAACTATAGTTATTATAGTTCTAGCGATAATAGCAGCATAATATGGGTAAAAATGCATGTTATATTGATGAGAATGGGAGTAATAGGTATATCTATTATAGTTCTAGCGGTAATAACTGTATAATATGGGTAATAATGCATGTCATATTGATAATATTGGGTGTTATAACTATAGCTATTATAGTTCTAGCGATAATAGCAGCATAATATGGGTAATAACGCATGACATATTGATAATATTGGGTGCAATAAGTATAATTATTATAACTCTCGCGATAATAACCGTAAAATATGGGTAATAATGCATGTCGTATTGATAATAATAAAAGTAATAAGTATATTTATTTTAGTTCAAGCGTTAATAACAGTATAATATAGGTAATAATGCTTGTCATATTGATAATAGTAAAGGTAATAAGTATGATTATTATAGTTCAAGCGTTAACAACTGTATAATATGGGCAATAATGCATGTCATATTGCTAATAAAAGGAGTAATAAGTATAATTATTATAGTTCTAGCGATAATGACTCTATAATATGGGTAATAATGCATGGTATATTGATAATAATAAAAGTAATATTTATGACTATTATAGTTTAATCCTTAATAACTGCATAATATGGGTAATAATGCATGTCATATTGCTAATAAAAGGAGTAATAAGTATAATTATTATAGTTCTAGCGATAATAACTCTATAATATGGGAAATAATGCATGTTATATTGATAATAATAAAAGTAATATTTATGACTATTATAGTTTAATCCTTAATAACTGTATAATATGGGTAATAATGCATATTATATTGATAATATTCTGTGTAATAACTATAGATATTATAGTTTTAGCGATAATAGCAGCATAATATGGGCAATAATGCATGTCACATTGCTAATAACGGTAGTAATAAGTATTATTATTATAGGTCAAGCGTTATTAACCGTATAATATGGGTAATAATGCATGTTATATTGATAATAATAAAAGTAATATTTATGATTGTTATAGTTTAAGCCTTAATAACTGTGTAATATGAGTAATAATGCATGTTATATTGATAATATTGGGTGTAATAGCTATAGTTATTATAGTTCTAGCGATAATAGCAGCATAATATGGATAAAAATGCATGCTATATTGATGAGAATGGGAGTAATAAGTTATCTATTTTAGTTCTAGCGGTAATAACTGTATAATATGGGTAATAATGCATGTTATATTGATAATATTGGGTGTTATAACTATAGTTATTATAGTTCTAGCGATAATTCCAGCATAGTATGGGCAATAATGCATGTCATATTGCTAATAAATGGAGTAATATGTATAATTATTATAGTTCTAGCCATAATAGCTCTATAATATGGGTAATAATGCATGTTATATTGACAATATTGGCTGCAATGTGTATAATTATTATAGGTCAAGCGTTAATAACTGTATAATATGGGTAATAATGCATGTTATATTGATAATATTGAGTGTAATAACTATAGTTATTATAGTTCTAGCGATAATACCAGCATAATATGGGTAATAACGCATGACATATTGATAATATTGGGTGCACTAAGTATAATTATTATAACTCTGGCGATAATAACAGTAAAATATTTGTAATAATGCATGTCCTATTGATAATTAAAAAGTAATATTTATGATTATTATAGTTTAAGCCTTAGTAAGTGTATAATATGGGTAATAATGCATGTTATATTGACAACATTGGGTGCAATATGTATAATTATTATAGTTCAAGCGTTAATAACTGTATAATATGGGTAATAATGCGTGTTATATTGATAATATTGGGTGTAATAACTATAGTTATTATACTTCCAGCGATATTAGCAGCATAATATGGGTAATAATGCATGACATACTGATAATATTGGGTGCAATAAGTATAATAATTATAGTTCTGGCGATAATAACAGTATAATATAGGTAATAATGCATGTCATATCGATAATATTGGGTGTAATAACTATAGTTATTATTGTTCTAGCGATAATACCAACATAATATGGGCAATAATGCATGTCATGTTGCTAATAAAGGTAGTAATAAGTATAATTATTATAGTTCTAGCGATAATAACTGTATAATATGGGTAATAATGCATGATATATTGATATAAATAAATGAAATAAGTAAAATTGTTATAGTTCTAGCGTTAATAACTGTATAATATGGGTAATAATGCATGTTATATAGATAGTAATAAAAGTAATAAGTATAATTGTTATAGTTATAGCTATAATAACAGTACAATATGGGTAATAATGCATGTTATATTGATAAAATTGGGTGTAATAACTATAGATATTATAGTTCCAGCGATATTAGCAGCATAATATGGGTAATAATGCATGACATACTGATAATATTGGGTGCAATAAGTATAATTATTATAGTTCTGGCGATAATAACAGTATAATATGGGTAATAATGCATGTCATATCGATAATATTGGGTGTAATAACTATAGTTATTATAGCTCTAGCGATAATACCAACATAATATGGGCAATAATGCATGTCATATTGCTAATAAAGGTAGTAATAAGTATAATTATTATAGTTCTAGCGATAATAACTGTATAATATGGGTAATAATGCATGATATATTGATATAAATAAATGAAATAAGTAAAATTGTTATAGTTATAGCTATAATAACAGTACAATATGGGTAATAATGCATGTTATATTGATAATACTGTGTGTAATAACTATAGTTGTTATAGTTCTAGCGATAATACCAGCATAATATGGGCAATAATGCATGTCATATTGCTAATAAATGGAGTAATAAGTATAATTATTATAGTTCTAGCCATAATAGCTCTATAATATGGGTAATAATGCATGTTATATTGACAATATTGGCTGCAATGTGTATAATTATTATAGGTCAAGCGTTAATAACTGTAGAATATGGGTAATAATGCATGTTATATTGATAATATTGGGTGTAATAACTATAGTTATTATAGTTCTAGCGATAATAGCAGCATAATATGCGTAAAAATGCATGTTATATTGATGATAATGGGAGTAATAAGTATATCTATTATAGTTCTAGCGGTAATAACTGTATAATATGGGTAATAAGGCATATTATATTGATAATATTGTGTGTAATAACTATAGTTATTATAGTTTTAGCGATAATAGCAGCATAATATGGGCAACAATGCATGTCACATTGCTGATAACGGTAGTAATAAGTATATCTATTATAGTTCTAGCGATAATAACAGTATAATATGGGTACTAATGCATGTTACATTGATGATGGTAAATGAAATAAGTATAATTATTATAGTTCCAGCGATAATAACAGTATAATATGGGTAATAATGCATGTTATATTGATAATAATGAAAGTAATATTTATGATTATTATAGTTTAAGCCTTAATAACTGTATAATATGGGTAACAATGCATGTTATTTTGATAATATTGGGTGTAATAACTATAGTTATTATAGTTCTAGCGATAATTCCAGCATAATATGGGCAATAATGCATGTCATATTGCTAATAAAAGGAGTAATAAGTATAATTATTATAGTTCTAGCGATAATAACTCTATAATATGGGTAATAATGCATGTTATATTGATAATAATAAAAGTAATATTTATGATTATTATAGTTTAAGCCTTAATAACTGTATAATATGGGTAATAATGCATATTATATTGATAATATTGTGTGTAATAACTATAGTTGTTATAGTTTTAGCGATAATAGCAGCATAATATGGGCAATAATGCATGTCACATTGCTAACAACGGTAGTAATAAGTATTATTATTATAGGTCAAGCGTTATTAACCGTATAATATGGGTAATAATGCATGTTATATTGATAATAATAAAAGTAATATTTATGATTGTTATAGTTTAAGCCTTAATAACTGTGTAATATGAGTAATAATGCATGTTATATTGATAATATTGGGTGTAATAGCTATAGTTATTATAGTTCTAGCGATAATAGCAGCATAATATGGATAAAAATGCATGCTATATTGATGAGAATGGGAGTAATAAGTTATCTATTTTAGTTCTAGCGGTAATAACTGTATAATATGGGTAATAATGCATGTTATATTGATAATATTGGGTGTTATAACTATAGTTATTATAGTTCTAGCGATAATTCCAGCATAGTATGGGCAATAATGCATGTCATATTGCTAATAAATGGAGTAATATGTATAATTATTATAGTTCTAGCCATAATAGCTCTATAATATGGGTAATAATGCATGTTATATTGACAATATTGGCTGCAATGTGTATAATTATTATAGGTCAAGCGTTAATAACTGTATAATATGGGTAATAATGCATGTTATATTGATAATATTGAGTGTAATAACTATAGTTATTATAGTTCTAGCGATAATACCAGCATAATATGGGTAATAACGCATGACATATTGATAATATTGGGTGCACTAAGTATAATTATTATAACTCTGGCGATAATAACAGTAAAATATTTGTAATAATGCATGTCCTATTGATAATTAAAAAGTAATATTTATGATTATTATAGTTTAAGCCTTAGTAAGTGTATAATATGGGTAATAATGCATGTTATATTGACAACATTGGGTGCAATATGTATAATTATTATAGTTCAAGCGTTAATAACTGTATAATATGGGTAATAATGCGTGTTATATTGATAATATTGGGTGTAATAACTATAGTTATTATAGTTCCAGCGATATTAGCAGCATAATATGGGTAATAATGCATGACATACTGATAATATTGGGTGCAATAAGTATAATAATTATAGTTCTGGCGATAATAACAGTATAATATAGGTAATAATGCATGTCATATCGATAATATTGGGTGTAATAACTATAGTTATTATTGTTCTAGCGATAATACCAACATAATATGGGCAATAATGCAGGTCATGTTGCTAATAAAGGTAGTAATAAGTATAATTATTATAGTTCTAGCGATAATAACTGTATAATATGGGTAATAATGCATGATATATTGATATAAATAAATGAAATAAGTAAAATTGTTATAGTTCTAGCGTTAATAACTGTATAATATGGGTAATAATGCATGTTATATAGATAGTAATAAAAGTAATAAGTATAATTGTTATAGTTATAGCTATAATAACAGTACAATATGGGTAATAATGCATGTTATATTGATAAAATTGGGTGTAATAACTATAGATATTATAGTTCCAGCGATATTAGCAGCATAATATGGGTAATAATGCATGACATACTGATAATATTGGGTGCAATAAGTATAATTATTATAGTTCTGGCGATAATAACAGTATAATATGGGTAATAATGCATGTCATATCGATAATATTGGGTGTAATAACTATAGTTATTATAGCTCTAGCGATAATACCAACATAATATGGGCAATAATGCATGTCATATTGCTAATAAAGGTAGTAATAAGTATAATTATTATAGTTCTAGCGATAATAACTGTATAATATGGGTAATAATGCATGATATATTGATATAAATAAATGAAATAAGTAAAATTGTTATAGTTATAGCTATAATAACAGTACAATATGGGTAATAATGCATGTTATATTGATAATACTGTGTGTAATAACTATAGTTGTTATAGTTCTAGCGATAATACCAGCATAATATGGGCAATAATGCATGTCATATTGCTAATAAATGGAGTAATAAGTATAATTATTATAGTTCTAGCCATAATAGCTCTATAATATGGGTAATAATGCATGTTATATTGACAATATTGGCTGCAATGTGTATAATTATTATAGGTCAAGCGTTAATAACTGTATAATATGGGTAATAATGCATGTTATATTGATAATATTGGGTGTAATAACTATAGTTATTATAGTTCTAGCGATAATACCAGCATAATATGGGTAATAACGCATGACATATTGATAATGTTGGGTGCACTAAGTATAATTATTATAACTCTGGCGATAATAACAGTAAAATATTTGTAATAATGCATGTCCTATTGATAATAAAAAAGTAATATTTATGATTATTATAGTTTAAGCCTTAGTAAGTGTATAATATGGGTAATAATGCATGTTATATTGACAACATTGGGTGCAATATGTATAATTATTATAGTTCAAGCGTTAATAACTGTATAATATGGGTAATAATGCATGTCCTATTGATAATAATAAAAGTAATATTTATGATTATTATAGTTTAAGCCTTAATAACTGTATAATATGGGTAACAATGCATGTTATTTTGATAATATTGGGTGTAATAACTATAGTTATTATCGATCCAGCGATAATATCAGCATAATATGGGTAATAACGCATGACATATTGATAATATTGGGTGTAATAAGTATAGTTATTATAGTTCTAGCGATAATAGCAGCATAATATGGGCAATAATGCATGTCACATTGCTAATAACGGTAGCAATAAGTATTATTATTATAGGTCAAGCGTTAATAACTGTATAATATGGGTAATAGTGCATGTTATATTGATAATATTGGGTGTAATAACTATAGTTATTATAGTTCTAGCGATAATAGCAGCATAATATGCGTAAAAATGCATGTTATATTGATGATAATGGGAGTAATAAGTATATCTATTATAGTTCAAGCCGTAATAACTGTATAATATGGGTAATAATGCATATTATATTGATAATATTGTGTGTAATAACCATATTTATTAAAGTTTTAGCGATAATAGCAGCATAACATGGGCAATAATGCATGTCACATTGCTAATAACGGTAGTAATAAGTATTACTATTATAGGTCAAGCGTTAATAATCGTATAATATGGGTAACAATGCATGTTATATTGATAATAATAAAAGTAATGTTTATGATTATTATAGTTTAAGCCTTAATGACTGTATAATATGGGTAACACTGCATGTTATTTTGATAATATTGGGTGTAATAACTATAGTCATTATAGTTCTAGCGATAATAGCAGCATAATATGGGTAAAAATGCATATTATATTGATGAGAATGGGAGTAATAAGTATATCTATTATAGTTCTAGCGGTAATAACTGTATAATATGGGTAATAAGGCATATTATATTGATAATATTGTGTGTAATAACTATAGTTATTATAGTTTTAGCGATAATAGCAGCATAATATGGGCAACAATGCATGTCACATTGCTAATAACGGTAGTAATAAGTATATCTATTATAGTTCTAGCGATAATAACAGTATAATATGGGTACTAATGCATGTTACATTGATGATGGTAAATGAAATAAGTATAATTATTATAGTTCCAGCGATAATAACAGTATAATATGGGTAATAATGCATGTTATATTGATAATAATGAAAGTAATATTTATGATTATTATAGTTTAAGCCTTAATAACTGTATAATATGGGTAACAATGCATGTTATTTTGATAATATTGGGTGTAATAACTATAGTTATTATAGTTCTAGCGATAATTCCAGCATAATATGGGCAATAATGCATGTCATATTGCTAATAAAAGGAGTAATAAGTATAATTATTATAGTTCTAGCGATAATAACTCTATAATATGGGTAATAATGCATGTTATATTGATAATAATAAAAGTAATATTTATGATTATTATAGTTTAAGCCTTAATAACTGTATAATATGGGTAATAATGCATATTATATTGATAATATTGTGTGTAATAACTATAGTTGTTATAGTTTTAGCGATAATAGCAGCATAATATGGGCAATAATGCATGTCACATTGCTAACAACGGTAGTAATAAGTATTATTATTATAGGTCAAGCGTTATTAACCGTATAATATGGGTAATAATGCATGTTATATCGATAATATTGGGTGTTATAACTATAGTTATTATAGCTCTAGCGATAATAGCAGCATAATATCGATAATAACGCATGACATATTGATAACATTGGGTGCAATAAGTATAATTATTATAACTCTGGCGATAATAACAGTAAAATATGGGTAATAATGCATGTCCTATTGATAATAATAAAAGTAATATTTATGATTATTATAGTTTAAGCCTTAATAACTGTATAATATGGGTAACATTGCATGTTATTTTGATAATATTGGGTGTAATAACTATAGTTATTATCGATCCAGCGATAATATCAGCATAATATGGGTAATAACGCATGACATATTGATAATATTGGGTGCAATAAGTATAATTATTATAGTTCTAGCGATAATAACAGTATAATATGGGTAATAATGCATGTTATATTGACAATAATAAAAGTAATATTTATGATTATTATAGTTTAAGCCTTAGTAAGTGTATAATATGGGTAATAATGCATGTTATATTGACAACATTGGGTGCAATATGTATAATTATTATAGTTCAAGCGTTAATAACTGTATAATATGGGTAATAATGCATGTTATATTGATAATATTGGGTGTAATAACTATAGTTATTATAGTTCCAGCGATATTAGCAGCATAATATGGGTAATAATGCATGACATACTGATAATATTGGGTGCAATAAGTATAATTATTATAGTTCTAGCGATAATACCAGCATAATATGGGCAATAATGCATGTCACATTGCTAATAACGGTAGTAATAAGTATTATTATTATAGGTCAAGCGTTAATAACTGTATAATATGGGTAATAATGCATGTTATATTGACAATATTGGCTGCAATATGTATAATTATTATAGGTCAAGCGTTAATAACTGTATAATATGGGTAATAATGCATGTTATATTGATGATATTGGGTGAAATAACTATAGTTATTATAGTTCTAGCGATAATACCAGCATAATATGGGTAATAACGCATGACATATTGATAATATTGGGTGCAATAAGTATAATTATTATAACTCTGGCGATAATAACAGTAAAATATGGGTAATAATGCATGTCCTGTTGATAATAATGAAAGTAATATTTATGATTATTATAGTTTAGGCCTTAATAACTGTATAATATGGGTAACATTGCATGTTATTTTGATAATATTGGGTTTAATAACTATAGTTATTATCGATCCAGCGATAATATCAGCATAATATGGGTAATAACGCATGACATATTGATAATATTGGGTGTAATAATTATAGTTATTATAGTTCTAGCGATAATACCAGCATAATATGGGTAATAACGCATGACATATTGATAATATTGGGTGCAATAAGTTTAATTATTATAACTCTGGCGATAATAACAGTAAAATATGGGTAATAATGCATGTCCTATTGATAATAATAAAAGTAATATTTATGATTATTATAGTTTAGGCCTTAATAACTGTGTAATATGAGCAACAATGCATGTTATATTGATAATATTGGGTGTAATAACTATAGTTATTATAGTTCTAGCGATAATAACAGCATAATATTGGTAATAACTCATGACATATTGACAATATTGGGTGATGTAACTATTGTTATTATAGTTCTGGCCATAATTCCAGCATAATATGGGCAATAATGCATGTCATATTGCTAATAAAGGGAGTAATAAGTATAATTATTATAGTTCTAGCCATAATAACTCTATAATATGGGTAATAATGCATGCTATATCGATAATATTGGGTGTAATAACTATAGTTATTATAGTTCCAGCGATATTAGCAGCATAATATGGGTAATAATGCATGACATACTGATAATATTGGGTGCAATAAGTATAATTATTATAGTTCTGGCGATAATAACAGTATAATATGGGTAATAATGCATGTCATATCGATAATATTGGGTGTAATAACTATAGTTATTATAGTTCTAGCGATAATACCAACATAATATGGGCAATAATGCATGTCATATTGCTAATAAAGGTAGTAATAAGTATAATTATTATAGTTCTAGCGATAATAACTGTATAATATGGGTAATAATGCATGATATATTGATATAAATAAATGAAATAAGTAAAATTGTTATAGTTCTAGTGTTAATAACTGTATAATATGGGTAATAATGCATGTTATATAGATAATAATAAAAGTAATAAGTATAATTGTTATAGTTCTAGCTATAATAACAGTACAATATGGGTAATAATGCATGTTATATTGATAATATTGGGTGTAATAAGTGTAATTATTATAGTTCTGGCGATAATAACAGTATAATATGGGTAATAATGCATGTCATATCGATAATATTGGGCGTAATAACTATAGTTATTATAGTTCTAGCGATAATACCAACATAATATGGGCAATAATGCATGTCATATTGCTAATAAAGGTAGTAATAAGTATAATTATTATAGTTCTAGCGATAATAACTGTATAATATGGGTAATAATGCATGATATATTGATATAAATAAATGAAATAAGTATAATTGTTATAGTTCTAGCTATAATAACAGTACAATATGGGTAATAATGCATGTTATATTGATAATATTGTGTGTAATAACTATAGTTATTATAGTTCTAGCGATAATACCAGCATAATATGGGCAATAATGTATGTCACATTGCTAATAACGGTAGTAATAAGTATTATTATTATAGGTCAAGCGTTAATAACTGTATAATATGGGTAATAATGCATGTTATTTTGATAATATTGGTTGTAATAACTATAGTTATTATAGTTCTAGCGATAATAGCAGCATAATATGGGTAAAAATGCATGTTATATTGATGAGAATGGGAGTAATAGGTATATCTATTATAGTTCTAGCGGTAATAACTGTATAATATGGGTAATAATGCATGTTATATTGATAATATTGGGTGTAATAACTATAGTTATTATAGTTCTAGCGATAATAGCAGCATAATATGGGTAAAAATGCATGTTATATTGATGAGAATGGGAGTAATAGGTATATCTATTATAGTTCTAGCGGTAATAACTGTATAATATGGGTAATAATGCATGTTATATTGATAATATTGGGTGTAATAACTATAGTTATTATAGTTCTAGCGATAATAGCAGCATAATATGGGTAAAAATGCATGTTATATTGATGATAATGGGAGTAATAAGTATATCTATTATAGTTCTAGCGGTAATAACTGTATAATATGGGTAATAATGCATGTCATATTGATAATATTGGGTGTTATAACTATAGCTATTATAGTTCTAGCGATAATAGCAGCATAATATGGGTAATAACGCATGACATATTGATAATATTGGGTGCAATAAGTATAATTATTATAACTCTCGCGATAATAACCGTAAAATATGGGTAATAATGCATGTCGTATTGATAATAATAAAAGTAATAAGTATATTTATTTTAGTTCAAGCCTTAATAACAGTATAATATAGGTAATAATGCTTGTCATATTGATAATAGTAAAGGTAATAAGTATGATTATTATAGTTCAAGCGTTAACAACTGTATAATATGGGCAATAATGCATGTCATATTGCTAATAAAAGGAGTAATAAGTATAATTATTATAGTTCTAGCGATAATGACTCTATAATATGGGTAATAATGCATGGTATATTGATAATAATAAAAGTAATATTTATGACTATTATAGTTTAATCCTTAATAACTGTATAATATGGGTAATAATGCATATTATATTGATAATATTGTGTGTAATAACTATAGTTATTATAGTTTTAGCGATAATAGCAGCATAATATGGGCAACAATGCAAGGTCACATTCCTAATAACGGTAGTAATAAGTATATCTATTTTTAGTTCTAGCGATAATAACAGTATAATATGGGTAATAATGCATGTTACATTGATGATGGTAAATGAAATAAGTATAATTATAATAGTTCCAGCGATAATAACAGTATAATATGGGTAATAATGCATGTTATATTGATAATAATAAAAGTAATATTTATGATTATTATAGTTTAAGCCTTAATAACTGTATAATATCGGTAACAATGCATGTTATTTTGATAATATTGGGTGTAATAACTATAGTTATTATAGTTCTAGCGATAATTCCAGCATAATATGGGCAATAATGCATGTCATATTGCTAATAAAAGGAGTAATAAGTATAATTATTATAGTTCTAGCGATAATAACTCTATAATATGGGAAATAATGCATGTTATATTGATAATAATAAAAGTAATATTTATGACTATTATAGTTTAATCCTTAATAACTGTATAATATGGGTAATAATGCATATTATATTGATAATATTCTGTGTAATAACTATAGTTATTATAGTTTTAGCGATAATAGCAGCATAATATGGGCAATAATGCATGTCACATTGCTAATAACGGTAGTAATAAGTATTATTATTATAGGTCAAGCGTTATTATCCGTATAATATGGGTAATAATGCATGTTATATTGATAATAATAAAAGTAATATTTATGATTGTTATAGTTTAAGCCTTAATAACTGTGTAATATGAGTAATAATGCATGTTATATTGATAATATTGGGTGTAATAGCTATAGTTATTATAGTTCTAGCGATAATAGCAGCATAATATGGATAAAAATGCATGCTATATTGATGAGAATGGGAGTAATAAGTTATCTATTTTAGTTCTAGCGGTAATAACTGTATAATATGGGTAATAATGCATGTTATATTGATAATATTGGGTGTTATAACTATAGTTATTATAGTTCTAGCGATAATTCCAGCATAGTATGGGCAATAATGCATGTCATATTGCTAATAAATGGAGTAATATGTATAATTATTATAGTTCTAGCCATAATAGCTCTATAATATGGGTAATAATGCATGTTATATTGACAATATTGGCTGCAATGTGTATAATTATTATAGGTCAAGCGTTAATAACTGTATAATATGGGTAATAATGCATGTTATATTGATAATATTGAGTGTAATAACTATAGTTATTATAGTTCTAGCGATAATACCAGCATAATATGGGTAATAACGCATGACATATTGATAATATTGGGTGCACTAAGTATAATTATTATAACTCTGGCGATAATAACAGTAAAATATTTGTAATAATGCATGTCCTATTGATAATTAAAAAGTAATATTTATGATTATTATAGTTTAAGCCTTAGTAAGTGTATAATATGGGTAATAATGCATGTTATATTGACAACATTGGGTGCAATATGTATAATTATTATAGTTCAAGCGTTAATAACTGTATAATATGGGTAATAATGCGTGTTATATTGATAATATTGGGTGTAATAACTATAGATATTATAGTTCCAGCGATATTAGCAGCATAATATGGGTAATAATGCATGACATACTGATAATATTGGGTGCAATAAGTATAATTATTATAGTTCTGGCGATAATAACAGTATAATATGGGTAATAATGCATGTCATATCGATAATATTGGGTGTAATAACTATAGTTATTATAGCTCTAGCGATAATCCCAACATAATATGGGCAATAATGCATGTCATGTTGCTAATAAAGGTAGTAGTAAGTATAATTATTATAGTTCTAGCGATAATAACTGTATAATATGGGTAATAATGCATGATATATTGATATAAATAAATGAAATAAGTAAAATTGTTATAGTTCTAGCGTTAATAACTGTATAATATGGGTAATAATGCATGTTATATAGATAGTAATAAAAGTAATAAGTATAATTGTTATAGTTATAGCTATAATAACAGTACAATATGGGTAATAATGCATGTTATATTGATAAAATTGGGTGTAATAACTATAGATATTATAGTTCCAGCGATATTAGCAGCATAATATGGGTAATAATGCATGACATACTGATAATATTGGGTGCAATAAGTATAATTATTATAGTTCTGGCGATAATAACAGTATAATATGGGTAATAATGCATGTCATATCGATAATATTGGGTGTAATAACTATAGTTATTATAGCTCTAGCGATAATACCAACATAATATGGGCAATAATGCATGTCATATTGCTAATAAAGGTAGTAATAAGTATAATTATTATAGTTCTAGCGATAATAACTGTATAATATGGGTAATAATGCATGATATATTGATATAAATAAATGAAATAAGTAAAATTGTTATAGTTATAGCTATAATAACAGTACAATATGGGTAATAATGCATGTTATATTGATAATACTGTGTGTAATAACTATAGTTGTTATAGTTCTAGCGATAATACCAGCATAATATGGGCAATAATGCATGTCATATTGCTAATAAATGGAGTAATAAGTATAATTATTATAGTTCTAGCCATAATAGCTCTATAATATGGGTAATAATGCATGTTATATTGACAATATTGGCTGCAATGTGTATAATTATTATAGGTCAAGCGTTAATAACTGTATAATATGGGTAATAATGCATGTTATATTGATAATATTGGGTGTAATAACTATAGTTATTATAGTTCTAGCGATAATACCAGCATAATATGGGTAATAACGCATGACATATTGATAATATTGGGTGCACTAAGTATAATTATTATAACTCTGGCGATAATAACAGTAAAATATTTGTAATAATGCATGTCCTATTGATAATAAAAAAGTAATATTTATGATTATTATAGTTTAAGCCTTAGTAAGTGTATAATATGGGCAATAATGCATGTTATATTGACAACATTGGGTGCAATATGTATAATTATTATAGTTCAAGCGTTAATAACTGTATAATATGGGTAATAATGCGTGTTATATTGATAATATTGGGTGTAATAACTATAGATATTATAGTTCCAGCGATATTAGCAGCATAATATGGGTAATAATGCATGACATACTGATAATATTGGGTGCAATAAGTATAATTATTATAGTTCTGGCGATAATAACAGTATAATATGGGTAATAATGCATGTCATATCGATAATATTGGGTGTAATAACTATAGTTATTATAGCTCTAGCGATAATCCCAACATAATATGGGCAATAATGCATGTCATGTTGCTAATAAAGGTAGTAATAAGTATAATTATTATAGTTCTAGCGATAATAACTGTATAATATGGGTAATAATGCATGATATATTGATATAAATAAATGAAACAAGTAAAATTGTTATAGTTATAGCTATAATAACAGTACAATATGGGTAATAATGCATGTTATATTGATAATACTGTGTGTAATAACTATAGTTGTTATAGTTCTAGCGATAATACCAGCATAATATGGGCAATAATGCATGTCATATTGCTAATAAATGGAGTAATAAGTATAATTATTATAGTTCTAGCCATAATAGCTCTATAATATGGGTAATAATGCATGTTATATTGACAATATTGGCTGCAATGTGTATAATTATTATAGGTCAAGCGTTAATAACTGTATAATATGGGTAATAATGCATGTTATATTGATAATATTGAGTGTAATAACTATAGTTATTATAGTTCTAGCGATAATACCAGCATAATATGGGTAATAACGCATGACATATTGATAATATTGGGTGCACTAAGTATAATTATTATAACTCTGGCGATAATAACAGTAAAATATTTGTAATAATGCATGTCCTATTGATAATTAAAAAGTAATATTTATGATTATTATAGTTTAAGCCTTAGTAAGTGTATAATATGGGTAATAATGCATGTTATATTGACAACATTGGGTGCAATATGTATAATTATTATAGTTCAAGCGTTAATAACTGTATAATATGGGTAATAATGCGTGTTATATTGATAATATTGGGTGTAATAACTATAGATATTATAGTTCCAGCGATATTAGCAGCATAATATGGGTAATAATGCATGACATACTGATAATATTGGGTGCAATAAGTATAATTATTATAGTTCTGGCGATAATAACAGTATAATATGGGTAATAATGCATGTCATATCGATAATATTGGGTGTAATAACTATAGTTATTATAGCTCTAGCGATAATCCCAACATAATATGGGCAATAATGCATGTCATGTTGCTAATAAAGGTAGTAATAAGTATAATTATTATAGTTCTAGCGATAATAACTGTATAATATGGGTAATAATGCATGATATATTGATATAAATAAATGAAATAAGTAAAATTGTTATAGTTCTAGCGTTAATAACTGTATAATATGGGTAATAATGCATGTTATATAGATAGTAATAAAAGTAATAAGTATAATTGTTATAGTTATAGCTATAATAACAGTACAATATGGGTAATAATGCATGTTATATTGATAAAATTGGGTGTAATAACTATAGATATTATAGTTCCAGCGATATTAGCAGCATAATATGGGTAATAATGCATGACATACTGATAATATTGGGTGCAATAAGTATAATTATTATAGTTCTGGCGATAATAACAGTATAATATGGGTAATAATGCATGTCATATCGATAATATTGGGTGTAATAACTATAGTTATTATAGCTCTAGCGATAATACCAACATAATATGGGCAATAATGCATGTCATATTGCTAATAAAGGTAGTAATAAGTATAATTATTATAGTTCTAGCGATAATAACTGTATAATATGGGTAATAATGCATGATATATTGATATAAATAAATGAAATAAGTAAAATTGTTATAGTTATAGCTATAATAACAGTACAATATGGGTAATAATGCATGTTATATTGATAATACTGTGTGTAATAACTATAGTTGTTATAGTTCTAGCGATAATACCAGCATAATATGGGCAATAATGCATGTCATATTGCTAATAAATGGAGTAATAAGTATAATTATTATAGTTCTAGCCATAATAGCTCTATAATATGGGTAATAATGCATGTTATATTGACAATATTGGCTGCAATGTGTATAATTATTATAGGTCAAGCGTTAATAACTGTATAATATGGGTAATAATGCATGTTATATTGATAATATTGGGTGTAATAACTATAGTTATTATAGTTCTAGCGATAATACCAGCATAATATGGGTAATAACGCATGACATATTGATAATATTGGGTGCACTAAGTATAATTATTATAACTCTGGCGATAATAACAGTAAAATATTTGTAATAATGCATGTCCTATTGATAATAAAAAAGTAATATTTATGATTATTATAGTTTAAGCCTTAGTAAGTGTATAATATGGGCAATAATGCATGTTATATTGACAACATTGGGTGCAATATGTATAATTATTATAGTTCAAGCGTTAATAACTGTATAATATGGGTAATAATGCGTGTTATATTGATAATATTGGGTGTAATAACTATAGATATTATAGTTCCAGCGATATTAGCAGCATAATATGGGTAATAATGCATGACATACTGATAATATTGGGTGCAATAAGTATAATTATTATAGTTCTGGCGATAATAACAGTATAATATGGGTAATAATGCATGTCATATCGATAATATTGGGTGTAATAACTATAGTTATTATAGCTCTAGCGATAATCCCAACATAATATGGGCAATAATGCATGTCATGTTGCTAATAAAGGTAGTAATAAGTATAATTATTATAGTTCTAGCGATAATAACTGTATAATATGGGTAATAATGCATGATATATTGATATAAATAAATGAAATAAGTAAAATTGTTATAGTTCTAGCGTTAATAACTGTATAATATGGGTAATAATGCATGTTATATAGATAGTAATAAAAGTAATAAGTATAATTGTTATAGTTATAGCTATAATAACAGTACAAAATGGGTAATAATGCATGTTATATTGATAAAATTGGGTGTAATAACTATAGATATTATAGTTCCAGCGATATTAGCAGCATAATATGGGTAATAATGCATGACATACTGATAATATTGGGTGCAATAAGTATAATTATTATAGTTCTGGCGATAATAACAGTATAATATGGGTAATAATGCATGTCATATCGATAATATTGGGTGTAATAACTATAGTTATTATAGCTCTAGCGATAATACCAACATAATATGGGCAATAATGCATGTCATATTGCTAATAAAGGTAGTAATAAGTATAATTATTATAGTTCTAGCGATAATAACTGTATAATATGGGTAATAATGCATGATATATTGATATAAATAAATGAAATAAGTAAAATTGTTATAGTTATAGCTATAATAACAGTACAATATGGGTAATAATGCATGTTATATTGATAATACTGTGTGTAATAACTATAGTTGTTATAGTTCTAGCGATAATACCAGCATAATATGGGCAATAATGCATGTCATATTGCTAATAAATGGAGTAATAAGTATAATTATTATAGTTCTAGCCATAATAGCTCTATAATATGGGTAATAATGCATGTTATATTGACAATATTGGCTGCAATGTGTATAATTATTATAGGTCAAGCGTTAATAACTGTATAATATGGGTAATAATGCATGTTATATTGATAATATTGGGTGTAATAACTATAGTTATTATAGTTCTAGCGATAATACCAGCATAATATGGGTAATAACGCATGACATATTGATAATATTGGGTGCACTAAGTATAATTATTATAACTCTGGCGATAATAACAGTAAAATATTTGTAATAATGCATGTCCTATTGATAATAAAAAAGTAATATTTATGATTATTATAGTTTAAGCCTTAGTAAGTGTATAATATGGGCAATAATGCATGTTATATTGACAACATTGGGTGCAATATGTATAATTATTATAGTTCAAGCGTTAATAACTGTATAATATGGGTAATAATGCGTGTTATATTGATAATATTGGGTGTAATAACTATAGATATTATAGTTCCAGCGATATTAGCAGCATAATATGGGTAATAATGCATGACATACTGATAATATTGGGTGCAATAAGTATAATTATTATAGTTCTGGCGATAATAACAGTATAATATGGGTAATAATGCATGTCATATCGATAATATTGGGTGTAATAACTATAGTTATTATAGCTCTAGCGATAATCCCAACATAATATGGGCAATAATGCATGTCATGTTGCTAATAAAGGTAGTAATAAGTATAATTATTATAGTTCTAGCGATAATAACTGTATAATATGGGTAATAATGCATGATATATTGATATAAATAAATGAAACAAGTAAAATTGTTATAGTTATAGCTATAATAACAGTACAATATGGGTAATAATGCATGTTATATTGATAATACTGTGTGTAATAACTATAGTTGTTATAGTTCTAGCGATAATACCAGCATAATATGGGCAATAATGCATGTCATATTGCTAATAAATGGAGTAATAAGTATAATTATTATAGTTCTAGCCATAATAGCTCTATAATATGGGTAATAATGCATGTTATATTGACAATATTGGCTGCAATGTGTATAATTATTATAGGTCAAGCGTTAATAACTGTATAATATGGGTAATAATGCATGTTATATTGATAATATTGGGTGTAATAACTATAGTTATTATAGTTCTAGCGATAATACCAGCATAATATGGGTAATAACGCATGACATATTGATAATATTGGGTGCACTAAGTATAATTATTATAACTCTGGCGATAATAACAGTAAAATATTTGTAATAATGCATGTCCTATTGATAATAAAAAAGTAATATTTATGATTATTATAGTTTAAGCCTTAGTAAGTGTATAATATGGGTAATAATGCATGTTATATTGACAACATTGGGTGCAATATGTATAATTATTATAGTTCAAGCGTTAATAACTGTATAATATGGGTAATAATGCATGTCCTATTGATAATAATAAAAGTAATATTTATGATTATTATAGTTTAAGCCTTAATAACTGTATAATATGGGTAACAATGCATGTTATTTTGATAATATTGGGTTGTAATAACTATAGTTATTATTGATCCAGCGATAATATCAGCATAATATGGGTAATAACGCATGACATATTGATAATATTGGGTGTAATAAGTATAGTTATTATAGTTCTAGCGATAATAGCAGCATAATATGGGCAATAATGCATGTCACATTGCTAATAACGGTAGCAATAAGTATTATTATTATAGGTCAAGCGTTAATAACTGTATAATATGGGTAATAGTGCATGTTATATTGATAATATTGGGTGTAATAACTATAGTTATTATAGTTCTAGCGATAATAGCAGCATAATATGCGTAAAAATGCATGTTATATTGATGATAATGGGAGTAATAAGTATATCTATTATAGTTCAAGCCGTAATAACTGTATAATATGGGTAATAATGCATATTATATTGATAATATTGTGTGTAATAACCATATTTATTAAAGTTTTAGCGATAATAGCAGCATAACATGGGCAATAATGCATGTCACATTGCTAATAACGGTAGTAATAAGTATTACTATTATAGGTCAAGCGTTAATAATCGTATAATATGGGTAACAATGCATGTTATATTGATAATAATAAAAGTAATGTTTATGATTATTATAGTTTAAGCCTTAATGACTGTATAATATGGGTAACACTGCATGTTATTTTGATAATATTGGGTGTAATAACTATAGTCATTATAGTTCTAGCGATAATAGCAGCATAATATGGGTAAAAATGCATATTATATTGATGAGAATGGGAGTAATAAGTATATCTAATATAGTTCTAGCGGTAATAACTGTATAATATGGGTAATAAGGCATATTATATTGATAATATTGTGTGTAATAACTATAGTTATTATAGTTTTAGCGATAATAGCAGCATAATATGGGCAACAATGCATGTCACATTGCTAATAACGGTAGTAATAAGTATATCTATTATAGTTCTAGCGATAATAACAGTATAATATGGGTACTAATGCATGTTACATTGATGATGGTAAATGAAATAAGTATAATTATTATAGTTCCAGCGATAATAACAGTATAATATGGGTAATAATGCATGTTATATTGATAATAATGAAAGTAATATTTATGATTATTATAGTTTAAGCCTTAATAACTGTATAATATGGGTAACAATGCATGTTATTTTGATAATATTGGGTGTAATAACTATAGTTATTATAGTTCTAGCGATAATTCCAGCATAATATGGGCAATAATGCATGTCATATTGCTAATAAAAGGAGTAATAGGTATAATTATTATAGTTCTAGCGATAATAACTCTATAATATGGGTAATAATGCATGTTATATTGATAATAATAAAAGTAATATTTATGATTATTATAGTTTAAGCCTTAATAACTGTATAATATGGGTAATAATGCATATTATATTGATAATATTGTGTGTAATAACTATAGTTGTTATAGTTTTAGCGATAATAGCAGCATAATATGGGCAATAATGCATGTCACATTGCTAACAACGGTAGTAATAAGTATTATTATTATAGGTCAAGCGTTATTAACCGTATAATATGGGTAATAATGCATGTTATATTGATAATAATAAAAGTAATATTTATGATTGTTATAGTTTAAGCCTTAATAACTGTGTAATATGAGTAATAATGCATGTTATATTGATAATATTGGGTGTAATAGCTATAGTTATTATAGTTCTAGCGATAATAGCAGCATAATATGGATAAAAATGCATGCTATATTGATGAGAATGGGAGTAATAAGTTATCTATTTTAGTTCTAGCGGTAATAACTGTATAATATGGGTAATAATGCATGTTATATTGATAATATTGGGTGTTATAACTATAGTTATTATAGTTCTAGCGATAATTCCAGCATAGTATGGGCAATAATGCATGTCATATTGCTAATAAATGGAGTAATATGTATAATTATTATAGTTCTAGCCATAATAGCTCTATAATATGGGTAATAATGCATGTTATATTGACAATATTGGCTGCAATGTGTATAATTATTATAGGTCAAGCGTTAATAACTGTATAATATGGGTAATAATGCATGTTATATTGATAATATTGGGTGTAATAACTATAGTTATTATAGTTCTAGCGATAATACCAGCATAATATGGGTAATAACGCATGACATATTGATAATATTGGGTGCACTAAGTATAATTATTATAACTCTGGCGATAATAACAGTAAAATATTTGTAATAATGCATGTCCTATTGATAATAAAAAAGTAATATTTATGATTATTATAGTTTAAGCCTTAGTAAGTGTATAATATGGGTAATAATGCATGTTATATTGACAACATTGGGTGCAATATGTATAATTATTATAGTTCAAGCGTTAATAACTGTATAATATGGGTAATAATGCATGTCCTATTGATAATAATAAAAGTAATATTTATGATTATTATAGTTTAAGCCTTAATAACTGTATAATATGGGTAACAATGCATGTTATTTTGATAATATTGGGTGTAATAACTATAGTTATTATCGATCCAGCGATAATATCAGCATAATATGGGTAATAACGCATGACATATTGATAATATTGGGTGTAATAAGTATAGTTATTATAGTTCTAGCGATAATAGCAGCATAATATGGGCAATAATGCATGTCACATTGCTAATAACGGTAGCAATAAGTATTATTATTATAGGTCAAGCGTTAATAACTGTATAATATGGGTAATAGTGCATGTTATATTGATAATATTGGGTGTAATAACTATAGTTATTATAGTTCTAGCGATAATAGCAGCATAATATGCGTAAAAATGCATGTTATATTGATGATAATGGGAGTAATAAGTATATCTATTATCGTTCAAGCCGTAATAACTGTATAATATGGGTAATAATGCATATTATATTGATAATATTGTGTGTAATAACCATATTTATTAAAGTTTTAGCGATAATAGCAGCATAACATGGGCAATAATGCATGTCACATTGCTAATAACGGTAGTAATAAGTATTACTATTATAGGTCAAGCGTTAATAATCGTATAATATGGGTAACAATGCATGTTATATTGATAATAATAAAAGTAATGTTTATGATTATTATAGTTTAAGCCTTAATGACTGTATAATATGGGTAACACTGCATGTTATTTTGATAATATTGGGTGTAATAACTATAGTCATTATAGTTCTAGCGATAATAGCAGCATAATATGGGTAAAAATGCATATTATATTGATGAGAATGGGAGTAATAAGTATATCTATTATAGTTCTAGCGGTAATAACTGTATAATATGGGTAATAAGGCATATTATATTGATAATATTGTGTGTAATAACTATAGTTATTATAGTTTTAGCGATAATAGCAGCATAATATGGGCAACAATGCATGTCACATTGCTAATAACGGTAGTAATAAGTATATCTATTATAGTTCTAGCGATAATAACAGTATAATATGGGTACTAATGCATGTTACATTGATGATGGTAAATGAAATAAGTATAATTATTATAGTTCCAGCGATAATAACAGTATAATATGGGTAATAATGCATGTGATATTGATAATAATGAAAGTAATATTTATGATTATTATAGTTTAAGCCTTAATAACTGTATAATATGGGTAACAATGCATGTTATTTTGATAATATTGGGTGTAATAACTATAGTTATTATAGTTCTAGCGATAATTCCAGCATAATATGGGCAATAATGCATGTCATATTGCTAATAAAAGGAGTAATAAGTATAATTATTATAGTTCTAGCGATAATAACTCTATAATATGGGTAATAATGCATGTTATATTGATAATAATAAAAGTAATATTTATGATTATTATAGTTTAAGCCTTAATAACTGTATAATATGGGTAATAATGCATATTATATTGATAATATTGTGTGTAATAACTATAGTTGTTATAGTTTTAGCGATAATAGCAGCATAATATGGGCAATAATGCATGTCACATTGCTAACAACGGTAGTAATAAGTATTATTATTATAGGTCAAGCGTTATTAACCGTATAATATGGGTAATAATGCATGTTATATCGATAATATTGGGTGTTATAACTATAGTTATTATATCTCTAGCGATAATATCAGCATAATATGGGTAATAACGCATGACATATTGATAATATTGGGTGTAATAAGTATAGTTATTATAGTTCTAGCGATAATAGCAGCATAATATGGGCAATAATGCATGTCACATTGCTAATAACGGTAGCAATAAGTATTATTATTATAGGTCAAGCGTTAATAACTGTATAATATGGGTAATAGTGCATGTTATATTGATAATATTGGGTGTAATAACTATAGTTATTATAGTTCTAGCGATAATAGCAGCATAATATGCGTAAAAATGCATGTTATATTGATGATAATGGGAGTAATAAGTATATCTATTATAGTTCAAGCCGTAATAACTGTATAATATGGGTAATAATGCATATTATATTGATAATATTGTGTGTAATAACCATATTTATTAAAGTTTTAGCGATAATAGCAGCATAACATGGGCAATAATGCATGTCACATTGCTAATAACGGTAGTAATAAGTATTACTATTATAGGTCAAGCGTTAATAATCGTATAATATGGGTAACAATGCATGTTATATTGATAATAATAAAAGTAATGTTTATGATTATTATAGTTTAAGCCTTAATGACTGTATAATATGGGTAACACTGCATGTTATTTTGATAATATTGGGTGTAATAACTATAGTCATTATAGTTCTAGCGATAATAGCAGCATAATATGGGTAAAAATGCATATTATATTGATGAGAATGGGAGTAATAAGTATATCTATTATAGTTCTAGCGGTAATAACTGTATAATATGGGTAATAAGGCATATTATATTGATAATATTGTGTGTAATAACTATAGTTATTATAGTTTTAGCGATAATAGCAGCATAATATGGGCAACAATGCATGTCACATTGCTAATAACGGTAGTAATAAGTATATCTATTATAGTTCTAGCGATAATAACAGTATAATATGGGTACTAATGCATGTTACATTGATGATGGTAAATGAAATAAGTATAATTATTATAGTTCCAGCGATAATAACAGTATAATATGGGTAATAATGCATGTGATATTGATAATAATGAAAGTAATATTTATGATTATTATAGTTTAAGCCTTAATAACTGTATAATATGGGTAACAATGCATGTTATTTTGATAATATTGGGTGTAATAACTATAGTTATTATAGTTCTAGCGATAATTCCAGCATAATATGGGCAATAATGCATGTCATATTGCTAATAAAAGGAGTAATAAGTATAATTATTATAGTTCTAGCGATAATAACTCTATAATATGGGTAATAATGCATGTTATATTGATAATAATAAAAGTAATATTTATGATTATTATAGTTTAAGCCTTAATAACTGTATAATATGGGTAATAATGCATATTATATTGATAATATTGTGTGTAATAACTATAGTTGTTATAGTTTTAGCGATAATAGCAGCATAATATGGGCAATAATGCATGTCACATTGCTAACAACGGTAGTAATAAGTATTATTATTATAGGTCAAGCGTTATTAACCGTATAATATGGGTAATAATGCATGTTATATCGATAATATTGGGTGTTATAACTATAGTTATTATATCTCTAGCGATAATAGCAGCATAATATCGATAATAACGCATGACATATTGATAACATTGGGTGCAATAAGTATAATTATTATAACTCTGGCGATAATAACAGTAAAATATGGGTAATAATGCATGTCCTATTGATAATAATAAAAGTAATATTTATGATTATTATAGTTTAAGCCTTAATAACTGTATAATATGGGTAACATTGCATGTTATTTTGATAATATTGGGTGTAATAACTATAGTTATTATCGATCCAGCGATAATATCAGCATAATATGGGTAATAACGCATGACATATTGATAATATTGGGTGCAATAAGTATAATTATTATAGTTCTAGCGATAATAACAGTATAATATGGGTAATAATGCATGTTATATTGACAATAATAAAAGTAATATTTATGATTATTATAGTTTAAGCCTTAGTAAGTGTATAATATGGGTAATAATGCATGTTATATTGACAACATTGGGTGCAATATGTATAATTATTATAGTTCAAGCGTTAATAACTGTATAATATAGGTAATAATGCATGTTATATTGATAATATTGGGTGTAATAACTATAGTTATTATAGTTCCAGCGATATTAGCAGCATAATATGGGTAATAATGCATGACATACTGATAATATTGGGTGCAATAAGTATAATTATTATAGTTCTAGCGATAATACCAGCATATTATGGGCAATAATGCATGTCACATTGCTAATAACGGTAGTAATAAGTATTATTATTATAGGTCAAGCGTTAATAACTGTATAATATGGGTAATAATGCATGTTATATTGATAATAATAAAAGTAATATTTATGACTATTATAGTTTAATCCTTAATAACTGTATAATATGGGTAATAACGCATGACATATTGATAATATTGGGTGTTATAACTATAGTTATTATAGTTCTAGCGATAATTCCAGCATAGTATGGGCAATAATGCATGTCATACTGCTAATAAAGGGAGTAATAAGTATAATTATTATAGTTCTAGCCATAATAACTCTATAATATGGGTAATAATGCATGTTATATTGACAATATTGGCTGCAATATGTATAATTATTATAGGTCAAGCGTTAATAACTGTATAATATGGGTAATAATGCATGTTATATTGATGATATTGGGTGTAATAACTATAGTTATTATAGTTCTAGCGATAATACCACCATAATATGGGTAATAACGCATGACATATTGATAATATTCGGTGCAATAAGTATAATTATTATAACTCTGGCGATAATAACAGTAAAATATGGGTAATAATGCATGTCCTATTGATAATAATAAAAGTAATATTTATGATTATTATAGTTTAAGCCTTAATAACTGTATAATATGGGTAACATTGCATGTTATTTTGATAATATTGGGTGTAATAACTATAGTTATTATCGATCCAGCGATAATATCAGCATAATATGGGTAATAACGCATGACATATTGATAATATTGGGTGCAATAAGTATAATTATTATAGTTCTAGCGATAATAACAGTATAATATGGGTAATAATGCATGTTATATTGACAATAATAAAAGTAATATTTATGATTATTATAGTTTAAGCCTTAGTAAGTGTATAATATGGGTAATAATGCATGTTATATTGACAACATTGGGTGCAATATGTATAATTATTATAGTTCAAGCGTTAATAACTGTATAATATAGGTAATAATGCATGTTATATTGATAATATTGGGTGTAATAACTATAGTTATTATAGTTCCAGCGATATTAGCAGCATAATATGGGTAATAATGCATGACATACTGATAATATTGGGTGCAATAAGTATAATTATTATAGTTCTAGCGATAATACCAGCATATTATGGGCAATAATGCATGTCACATTGCTAATAACGGTAGTAATAAGTATTATTATTATAGGTCAAGCGTTAATAACTGTATAATATGGGTAATAATGCATGTTATATTGATAATAATAAAAGTAATATTTATGACTATTATAGTTTAATCCTTAATAACTGTATAATATGGGTAATAACGCATGACATATTGATAATATTGGGTGTTATAACTATAGTTATTATAGTTCTAGCGATAATTCCAGCATAGTATGGGCAATAATGCATGTCATACTGCTAATAAAGGGAGTAATAAGTATAATTATTATAGTTCTAGCCATAATAACTCTATAATATGGGTAATAATGCATGTTATATTGACAATATTGGCTGCAATATGTATAATTATTATAGGTCAAGCGTTAATAACTGTATAATATGGGTAATAATGCATGTTATATTGATGATATTGGGTGTAATAACTATAGTTATTATAGTTCTAGCGATAATACCACCATAATATGGGTAATAACGCATGACATATTGATAATATTCGGTGCAATAAGTATAATTATTATAACTCTGGCGATAATAACAGTAAAATATGGGTAATAATGCATGTCCTATTGATAATAATGAAAGTAATATTTATGATTATTATAGTTTAGGCCTTAATAACTGTATAATAAGGGTAACAATGCATATTATTTTGATAATATTGGCTGTAATAAATATAGTTATTATAGTTCTAGCGATAATAGCAGCATAATATGCGTAAAAATGCATGTTATAGTGATGATAATGGGAGTAATAAGTATATCTATTATAGTTCTAGCCGTAATAACTGTATAATATGGGTAATAAAGCATATTATATTGATAATATTGTGTGTAATAACTATAGTTATAATAGTTTTAGCGATAATAGCAGCAAATATGGGCAATAATGCATGTCACATTGCTAATAACGGTAGTAATAAGTATTATTATTATAGGTCAAGCGTTAATAACTGTATAATATGGGTAATAGTGCATGTTATATTGATAATATTGGGTGTAATAACTATAGATATTATAGTTCTAGCGATAATAGCAGCATAATATGCGTAAAAATGCATGTTGTAGTGATGATAATGGGAGTAATAAGTATATCTATTATAGTTCAAGCCGTAATAACTGTATAATATGGGTAATAATGCATATTATATTGATAATATTGTGTGTAATAACTATAGTTATTATAGTTTTAGCGATAATAGCAGCATAATATGGGCAATAATGCATGTCACATTGCTAATAACGGTAGTAATAAGTATTATTATTATAGGTCAAGCGTTAATAATCGTACAATATGGGTAATAATGCATGTTATATTGATAGTATTGGGTGTAATAACTATAGTTATTATAGTTCTAGCGATAATTCCAGCATAATATGGGCAATAATGCATGTCATATTGCTAATAACGGTAGTAATAAGTATTATTAATATAGGTCAAGCGTTAATAACCGTATAATATGGGTAATAATGCACGTTATATTGATAATAATAAAAGTAATATTTATGATTATTATAGTTTAAGCCTTAATAACTGTATAATATGAGTAATAATGCATGTTATATTGATAGTATTTGGTGTAATAACTATAGTTATTATAGTTCTAGCGATAATAGCAGCATAATATGGGCAATAATGCATGTCACATTGCTAATAACGGTAGTAATAAGTATTATTATTATAGGTCAACCGTTAATAATCGTATAATATGGGTAATAATGCATGTTATATTGATAATAATAAAAGTAATATTTATGATTATTATAGTTTAAGCCTTAATGACTGTATAATATGGGTAACAGTGCATGTTATATTGATAGTATTGGGTGTAATAACTATAGTTATTATAGTTCTAGCGATAATAGCAGCATAATATGGGTAATAACGCATGACATATTGATAATATTGGGTGCAATAAGTATAATTATTATAGTTCTGGCGATAATAACAGTAAAATATGGGTAATAATGCATGTCCTATTGATAATAATAAAAGTAATATTTATGATTATTATAGTTTAAGCCTTAATAACTGTATAATATGGGTAACAATGCATGTTATTTTGATAGTATTGGGTGTAATAACTATAGTTATTATAGTTCTAGCGATAATAGCAGCATAATATGGGTAAACGTGCATGTTATATTGAAGAGAATGGGAGTAATAAGTATATCTATTATAGTACTAGCGGTAATAACTGTATAATATGGGTAATAATGCATGTTATATTGATAATATTGGGTGCAATAAGTATAGGTATTATAGTTCTAGCGGTAATAGCAGCATAATATGGGTAATAACGCATGTTATATCGATAATATTGGGTGTTATAACTATAGTTATTATAGTTCTAGCGACAATTCCAGCATAGTATGGGCAATGATGCATGTCATATTGCTAATAAAGGGAGTAATAAGTATAATTATTATAGTTCTAGCCATAATAACTCTAAAATATGGGTAATAATGCATGTTATATTGATAACAATAAAAGTAATAAGTATAATTAATACAGTTCAAGCGTTAATAACTGTATGATATGGGTAATAATGCATGTTATATTAACAATATTGGCTGCAATATGTATAATTACTATAGGTCAAGAGTTAATAACTGTATAATATGGATAATAATGCATGTTATATTGATAATAATAAAAGTAATATTTATGATTATTATAGTTTAAGCCTTAATAACTGTATAATATGGGTAATAATGCATGCTATATCGATAATATTGGGTGTTATAACTATAGTTATTATAGTTCTAGCGATAATAGCAGCATAATATGGGCAATATTGCATGTCACATTGCTAATAACGGTAGTAATAAGTATTATTATTATAGGTCAAGCGTTAATAACCGTATAATATGGGTAATAATGCACGTTATATTGATAATATTAAAAGTAATATTTATGATTATTATAGTTTAAGCCTTAATGACTGTATAATATGAGTAATAATGCATGTTATATTGATAATATTTGGTGTAATAACTATAGTTATTATCGTTCTAGCGATAATAGCAGCATAATATGGGCAATAACGCATGTCACATTGCTAATAACGGTAGTAATAAGTATTATTATTTTAGGTCAAGCGTTAATAATCGTATAATATGGGTAATAATGCAAGTTATATTGATAATAATAAAAGTAATATTTATGATTATTATAGTTTAAGCCTTAATGACTGTATAATATGGGTAACAGTGCATGTTATTTTGATAATATTGGGTGTAATAGCTATAGTTATTATAGTTCTAGCGATAATAGCAGCATAATATGGGTAAAAATGCATGTTATATTGATGATAATGGGAGTAATAAGTTTATCTATTATAGTTCTAGCGTTAATAACTGTATAATATGGGTAATAATGCATGTCATATTGATAATATTGGGTGCTATAACTATTGCTAGTATAGTTCTAGCGATAATAGCAGCATAATATGGGTAATAACGCATGACATATTGATAATATTGGGTGCAATAAGTATAATTATTATAGTTCTGGCGATAATAACAGTAAAATATGGGTAATAATGCATGTCCTATTGATAATAATGAAAGTAATATTTATGATTATTATAGTTTAAGCCTTAATAACTGTATAATATGGGTAACAATGCATGTTATTTTGATAATATTGGGTGTAATAACTATAGTTATTATCGATCCAGCGATAATATCAGCATAATATGGGTAATAACGCATGACATATTGATAATATTGGGTGCAATAAGTATAATTATTATAGTTCTAGCGATAATAACAGTATAATATGGGTAATAATGCATGTTATTTTGACAATAATAAAAGTAATATTTATGATTATTATAGTTTAAGCCTTAGTAAGTGTATAATATGGGTAATAATGCATGTTATATTGACAACATTGGGTGCAATATGTATAATTATTATAGTTCAAGCGTTAATAACTGTATAATATGGGTAATAATGCATGTTATATTGATAATATTGGGTGTAATAACTATAGTTATTATAGTTCCAGCGATATTAGCAGCATAATATGGGTAATAATGCATGACATACTGATAATATTGGGTGCAATAAGTATAATTATTATAGTTCTAGCGATAATACCAGCATATTATGGGCAATAATGCATGTCACATTGCTAATAACGGTAGTAATAAGTATTATTATTATAGGTCAAGCGTTAATAACTGTATAATATGGGTAATAATGCATGTTATATTGATAATAATAAAAGTAATATTTATGACTATTATAGTTTAATCCTCAATAACTGTATAATATGGGTAATAACGCATGACATATTGATAATATTGGGTGTTATAACTATAGTTATTATAGTTCTAGCGATAATTCCAGCATAGTATGGGCAATAATGCATGTCATATTGCTAATAAAGGGAGTAATAAGTATAATTATTATAGTTCTAGCCATAATAACTCTATAATATGGGTAATAATGCATGTTATATTGACAATATTGGCTGCAATATGTATAATTATTATAGGTCAAGCGTTAATAACTGTATAATATGGGTAATAATGCATGTTATATTGATGATATTGGGTGTAATAACTATAGTTATTATAGTTCTAGCGATAATACCAGCATAATATGGGTAATAACGCATGACATATTGATAATATTCGGTGCAATAAGTATAATTATTATAACTCTGGCGATAATAACAGTAAAATATGGGTAATAATGCATGTCCTATTGATAATAATGAAAGTAATATTTATGATTATTATAGTTTAGGCCTTAATAACTGTATAATAAGGGTAACAATGCATATTATTTTGATAATATTGGCTGTAATAAATATAGTTATTATAGTTCTAGCGATAATAGCAGCATAATATGCGTAAAAATGCATGTTATAGTGATGATAATGGGAGTAATAAGTATATCTATTATAGTTCTAGCCGTAATAACTGTATAATATGGGTAATAAAGCATATTATATTGATAATATTGTGTGTAATAACTATAGTTATAATAGTTTTAGCGATAATAGCAGCATAATATGGGCAATAATGCATGTCACATTGCTAATAACGGCAGTAATAAATATTATTATTATAGGTCAAGCGTGAATAACTGTATAATATGGGTAATAGTGCATGTTATATTGATAATATTGGGTGTAATAACTATAGTTATTATAGTTCTAGCGATAATAGCAGCATAATATGCGTAAAAATGCATGTTATAGTGATGATAATGGGAGTAATAAGTATATCTATTATAGTTCAAGCCGTAATAACTGTATGATATGGGTAATAATGCATATTATATTGATAATATTGTGTGTAATAACTATAGTTATTATAGTTTTAGCGATAATAGCAGCATAATATGGGCAATAATGCATGTCACATTGCTAATAACGGTAGTAATAAGTATTATTATTATAGGTCAAGCGTTAATAATCGTATAATATGGGTAATAATGCATGTTATATTGATAATAATAAAAGTAATATTTATGATTATTATAGTTTAAGCCTTAATGACTGTATAATATGGGTAACAATGCATGCTATTTTGATAATATTGGGTGTAATAGCTATAGTCATTATAGTTCTAGCGATAATAGCAGCATAATATGCGTAAAAATGCATGTTATATTGATGAGAATGGGAGTAATAAGTATATCTATTATAGTTCTAGCGGTAATAACTGTATAATATGGGTAATAATGCATGTTATATTGATAATAATAAAAGTAATATTTATGATTATTATAGTTTAAGCCTTAATAACTGTATAATATGGGTAACAATGCATGTTATTTTGATAATATTGGGTGTAATAACTATAGTTATTATAGTTCTAGCGATAATTCCAGCATAATATGGGCAATAATGCATGTCATGTTGCTAATAAAAGGAGTAATAAGTATAATTATTATAGTTCTAGCGATAATAACTCTATAATATGGGTAATAATGCATGTTATATTGATAATAATAAAAGTAATATTTATGATTATTATAGTTTAAGCCTTAATAACTGTATAATATGGGTAATAATGCATATTATATTGATAATATTGTGTGTAATAACTATAGTTATTATAGTTTTAGCGATAATAGCAGCATAATATGGGCAATAATGCATGTCACATTGCTAACAACGGTAGTAATAAGTATTATTATTATAGGTCAAGCGTTATTAACCGTCTAATATGGGTAATAATGCATGTTATATCGATAATATTGGGTGTTATAACTGTAGTTATTATAGCTCTAGCGATAATAGCAGCATAATATCGATAATAACGCATGACATATTGATAACATTGGGTGCAATAAGTATAATTATTATAACTCTGGCGATAATAACAGTAAAATATGGGTAATAATGCATGTCCTATTGATAATAATAAAAGTAATATTTATGATTATTATAGTTTAAGCCTTAATAACTGTATAATATGGGTAACAATGCATGTTATTTTGATAGTATTGGGTGTAATAACTATAGTTATTATAGTTCTAGCGATAATAGCAGCATAATATGGGTAAACATGCATGTTATATTGAAGAGAATGGGAGTAATAAGTATATCTATTATAGTACTAGCGGTAATAACTGTATAATATGGGTAAAAATGCATGTTATATTGATGATAATGGGAGTAATAAGTTTATCTATTATAGTTCTAGCGTTAATAACTGTATAATATGGGTAATAATGCATGTCATATTGATAATATTGGGTGCTATAACTATTGCTAGTATAGTTCTAGCGATAATAGCAGCATAATATGGGTAATAACGCATGACATATTGATAATATTGGGTGCAATAAGTATAATTATTATAGTTCTGGCGATAATAACAGTAAAATATGGGTAATAATGCATGTCCTATTGATAATAATAAAAGTAATATTTATGATTATTATAGTTTAAGCCTTAATAACTGTATAATATGGATAACAATGCATGTTATTTTGATAGTATTGGGTGTAATAACTATAGTTATTATAGTTCTAGCGATAATAGCAGCATAATATGGGTAAACATGCATGTTATATTGATGAGAATGGGAGTAATAAGTATTTCTATTATAGTACTAGCGGTAATAACTGTATAATATGGGTAATAATGCATGTTATATTGATGATATTGGGTGTAATAACTATAGTTATTATAGTTCTAGCGATAATACCAGCATAATATGGGTAATAACGCATGACATATTGATAATATTCGGTGCAATAAGTATAATTATTATAACTCTGGCGATAATAACAGTAAAATATGGGTAATAATGCATGTCCTATTGATAATAATGAAAGTAATATTTATGATTATTATAGTTTAGGCCTTAATAACTGTATAATAAGGGTAACAATGCATATTATTTTGATAATATTTGGTGTAATAACTATAGTTATTATAGTTCTAGCGATAATAACAGCATAATATTGGTAATAACTCATGACATATTGACAATATTGGGTGATGTAACTATTGTTATTATAGTTCTGGCCATAATTCCAGCATAATATGGGCAATAATGCATGTCATATTGCTAATAAAGGGAGTAATAAGTATAATTATTATAGTTCTAGCGATAATAACTGTATAATATGGGTAATAATGCATGATATATTGATATAAATAAATGAAATAAGTATAATTGTTATAGTTCTAGCTATAATAACAGTACAATATGGGTAATAATGCATGTTATATTGATAATATTGTGTGTAATAACTATAGTTATTATAGTTCTAGCGATAATACCAGCATAATATGGGCAATAATGTATGTCACATTGCTAATAACGGTAGTAATAAGTATTATTATTATAGGTCAAGCGTTAATAACTGTATAATATGGGTAATAATGCATGTTATTTTGATAATATTGGTTGTAATAACTATAGTTATTATAGTTTCCGCGATAATAGCAGCATAATATGGGTAAAAATGCATGTTATATTGATGAGAATGGGAGTAATAGGTATATCTATTATAGTTCTAGCGGTAATAACTGTATAATATGGGTAATAATGCATGTTATATTGATAATATTGGGTGTAATAACTATAGTTATTATAGTTCTAGCGATAATAGCAGCATAATATGGGTAAAAATGCATGTTATATTGATGAGAATGGGAGTAATAGGTATATCTATTATAGTTCTAGCGGTAATAACTGTATAATATGGGTAATAATGCATGTTATATTGATAATATTGGGTGTAATAACTATAGTTATTATAGTTCTAGCGATAATAGCAGCATAATATGGGTAAAAATGCATGTTATATTGATGATAATGGGAGTAATAAGTATATCTATTATAGTTCTAGCGGTAATAACTGTATAATATGGGTAATAATGCATGTCATATTGATAATATTGGGTGTTATAACTATAGCTATTATAGTTCTAGCGATAATAGCAGCATAATATGGGTAATAACGCATGACATATTGATAATATTGGGTGCAATAAGTATAATTATTATAACTCTCGCGATAATAACCGTAAAATATGGGTAATAATGCATGTCGTATTGATAATAATAAAAGTAATAAGTATATTTATTTTAGTTCAAGCGTTAATAACAGTATAATATAGGTAATAATGCTTGTCATATTGATAATAGTAAAGGTAATAAGTATGATTATTATAGTTCAAGCGTTAACAACTGTATAATATGGGCAATAATGCATGTCATATTGCTAATAAAAGGAGTAATAAGTATAATTATTATAGTTCTAGCGATAATGACTCTATAATATGGGTAATAATGCATGGTATATTGATAATAATAAAAGTAATATTTATGACTATTATAGTTTAATCCTTAATAACTGTATAATATGGGTAATAATGCATATTATATTGATAATATTGTGTGTAATAACTATAGTTATTATAGTTTTAGCGATAATAGCAGCATAATATGGGCAACAATGCAAGGTCACATTCCTAATAACGGTAGTAATAAGTATATCTATTATAGTTCTAGCGATAATAACAGTATAATATGGGTAATAATGCATGTTACATTGATGATGGTAAATGAAATAAGTATAATTATAATAGTTCCAGCGATAATAACAGTATAATATGGGTAATAATGCATGTTATATTGATAATAATAAAAGTAATATTTATGATTATTATAGTTTAAGCCTTAATAACTGTATAATATCGGTAACAATGCATGTCATATCGATAATATTGGGTGTAATAACTATAGTTATTATAGTTCTAGCGATAATTCCAGCATAATATGGGCAATAATGCATGTCATATTGCTAATAAAAGGAGTAATAAGTATAATTATTATAGTTCTAGCGATAATAACTCTATAATATGGGAAATAATGCATGTTATATTGATAATAATAAAAGTAATATTTATGACTATTATAGTTTAATCCTTAATAACTGTATAATATGGGTAATAATGCATATTATATTGATAATATTCTGTGTAATAACTATAGTTATTATAGTTTTAGCGATAATAGCAGCATAATATGGGCAATAATGCATGTCACATTGCTAATAACGGTAGTAATAAGTATTATTATTATAGGTCAAGCGTTATTAACCGTATAATATGGGTAATAATGCATGTTATATTGATAATAATAAAAGTAATATTTATGATTGTTATAGTTTAAGCCTTAATAACTGTGTAATATGAGTAATAATGCATGTTATATTGATAATATTGGGTGTAATAGCTATAGTTATTATAGTTCTAGCGATAATAGCAGCATAATATGGATAAAAATGCATGCTATATTGATGAGAATGGGAGTAATAAGTTATCTATTTTAGTTCTAGCGGTAATAACTGTATAATATGGGTAATAATGCATGTTATATTGATAATATTGGGTGTTATAACTATAGTTATTATAGTTCTAGCGATAATTCCAGCATAGTATGGGCAATAATGCATGTCATATTGCTAATAAATGGAGTAATATGTATAATTATTATAGTTCTAGCCATAATAGCTCTATAATATGGGTAATAATGCATGTTATATTGACAATATTGGCTGCAATGTGTATAATTATTATAGGTCAAGCGTTAATAACTGTATAATATGGGTAATAATGCATGTTATATTGATAATATTGAGTGTAATAACTATAGTTATTATAGTTCTAGCGATAATACCAGCATAATATGGGTAATAACGCATGACATATTGATAATATTGGGTGCACTAAGTATAATTATTATAACTCTGGCGATAATAACAGTAAAATATTTGTAATAATGCATGTCCTATTGATAATTAAAAAGTAATATTTATGATTATTATAGTTTAAGCCTTAGTAAGTGTATAATATGGGTAATAATGCATGTTATATTGACAACATTGGGTGCAATATGTATAATTATTATAGTTCAAGCGTTAATAACTGTATAATATGGGTAATAATGCGTGTTATATTGATAATATTGGGTGTAATAACTATAGATATTATAGTTCCAGCGATATTAGCAGCATAATATGGGTAATAATGCATGACATACTGATAATATTGGGTGCAATAAGTATAATTATTATAGTTCTGGCGATAATAACAGTATAATATGGGTAATAATGCATGTCATATCGATAATATTGGGTGTAATAACTATAGTTATTATAGCTCTAGCGATAATCCCAACATAATATGGGCAATAATGCATGTCATGTTGCTAATAAAGGTAGTAATAAGTATAATTATTATAGTTCTAGCGATAATAACTGTATAATATGGGTAATAATGCATGATATATTGATATAAATAAATGAAATAAGTAAAATTGTTATAGTTCTAGCGTTAATAACTGTATAATATGGGTAATAATGCATGTTATATAGATAGTAATAAAAGTAATAAGTATAATTGTTATAGTTATAGCTATAATAACAGTACAATATGGGTAATAATGCATGTTATATTGATAAAATTGGGTGTAATAACTATAGATATTATAGTTCCAGCGATATTAGCAGCATAATATGGGTAATAATGCATGACATACTGATAATATTGGGTGCAATAAGTATAATTATTATAGTTCTGGCGATAATAACAGTATAATATGGGTAATAATGCATGTCATATCGATAATATTGGGTGTAATAACTATAGTTATTATAGCTCTAGCGATAGTACCAACATAATATGGGCAATAATGCATGTCATATTGCTAATAAAGGTAGTAATAAGTATAATTATTATAGTTCTAGCGATAATAACTGTATAATATGGGTAATAATGCATGATATATTGATATAAATAAATGAAATAAGTAAAATTGTTATAGTTATAGCTATAATAACAGTACAATATGGGTAATAATGCATGTTATATTGATAATACTGTGTGTAATAACTATAGTTGTTATAGTTCTAGCGATAATACCAGCATAATATGGGCAATAATGCATGTCATATTGCTAATAAATGGAGTAATAAGTATAATTATTATAGTTCTAGCCATAATAGCTCTATAATATGGGTAATAATGCATGTTATATTGACAATATTGGCTGCAATGTGTATAATTATTATAGGTCAAGCGTTAATAACTGTATAATATGGGTAATAATGCATGTTATATTGATAATATTGGGTGTAATAACTATAGTTATTATAGTTCTAGCGATAATACCAGCATAATATGGGTAATAACGCATGACATATTGATAATATTGGGTGCACTAAGTATAATTATTATAACTCTGGCGATAATAACAGTAAAATATTTGTAATAATGCATGTCCTATTGATAATAAAAAAGTAATATTTATGATTATTATAGTTTAAGCCTTAGTAAGTGTATAATATGGGTAATAATGCATGTTATATTGACAACATTGGGTGCAATATGTATAATTATTATAGTTCAAGCGTTAATAACTGTATAATATGGGTAATAATGCATGTCCTATTGATAATAATAAAAGTAATATTTATGATTATTATAGTTTAAGCCTTAATAACTGTATAATATGGGTAACAATGCATGTTATTTTGATAATATTGGGTGTAATAACTATAGTTATTATTGATCCAGCGATAATATCAGCATAATATGGGTAATAACGCATGACATATTGATAATATTGGGTGTAATAAGTATAGTTATTATAGTTCTAGCGATAATAGCAGCATAATATGGGCAATAATGCATGTCACATTGCTAATAACGGTAGCAATAAGTATTATTATTATAGGTCAAGCGTTAATAACTGTATAATATGGGTAATAGTGCATGTTATATTGATAATATTGGGTGTAATAACTATAGTTATTATAGTTCTAGCGATAATAGCAGCATAATATGCGTAAAAATGCATGTTATATTGATGATAATGGGAGTAATAAGTATATCTATTATAGTTCAAGCCGTAATAACTGTATAATATGGGTAATAATGCATATTATATTGATAATATTGTGTGTAATAACCATATTTATTAAAGTTTTAGCGATAATAGCAGCATAACATGGGCAATAATGCATGTCACATTGCTAATAACGGTAGTAATAAGTATTACTATTATAGGTCAAGCGTTAATAATCGTATAATATGGGTAACAATGCATGTTATATTGATAATAATAAAAGTAATGTTTATGATTATTATAGTTTAAGCCTTAATGACTGTATAATATGGGTAACACTGCATGTTATTTTGATAATATTGGGTGTAATAACTATAGTCATTATAGTTCTAGCGATAATAGCAGCATAATATGGGTAAAAATGCATATTATATTGATGAGAATGGGAGTAATAAGTATATCTATTATAGTTCTAGCGGTAGTAACTGTATAATATGGGTAATAAGGCATATTATATTGATAATATTGTGTGTAATAACTATAGTTATTATAGTTTTAGCGATAATAGCAGCATAATATGGGCAACAATGCATGTCACATTGCTAATAACGGTAGTAATAAGTATATCTATTATAGTTCTAGCGATAATAACAGTATAATATGGGTACTAATGCATGTTACATTGATGATGGTAAATGAAATAAGTATAATTATTATAGTTCCAGCGATAATAACAGTATAATATGGGTAATAATGCATGTTATATTGATAATAATGAAAGTAATATTTATGATTATTATAGTTTAAGCCTTAATAACTGTATAATATGGGTAACAATGCATGTTATTTTGATAATATTGGGTGTAATAACTATAGTTATTATAGTTCTAGCGATAATTCCAGCATAATGTGGGCAATAATGCATGTCATATTGCTAATAAAAGGAGTAATAGGTATAATTATTATAGTTCTAGCGATAATAACTCTATAATATGGGTAATAATGCATGTTATATTGATAATAATAAAAGTAATATTTATGATTATTATAGTTTAAGCCTTAATAACTGTATAATATGGGTAATAATGCATATTATATTGATAATATTGGGTGTAATAGCTATAGTTATTATAGTTCTAGCGATAATAGCAGCATAATATGGATAAAAATGCATGCTATATTGATGAGAATGGGAGTAATAAGTTATCTATTTTAGTTCTAGCGGTAATAACTGTATAATATGGGTAATAATGCATGTTATATTGATAATATTGGGTGTTATAACTATAGTTATTATAGTTCTAGCGATAATTCCAGCATAGTATGGGCAATAATGCATGTCATATTGCTAATAAATGGAGTAATATGTATAATTATTATAGTTCTAGCCATAATAGCTCTATAATATGGGTAATAATGCATGTTATATTGACAATATTGGCTGCAATGTGTATAATTATTATAGGTCAAGCGTTAATAACTGTATAATATGGGTAATAATGCATGTTATATTGATAATATTGGGTGTAATAACTATAGTTATTATAGTTCTAGCGATAATACCAGCATAATATGGGTAATAACGCATGACATATTGATAATATTGGGTGCACTAAGTATAATTATTATAACTCTGGCGATAATAACAGTAAAATATTTGTAATAATGCATGTCCTATTGATAATAAAAAAGTAATATTTATGATTATTATAGTTTAAGCCTTAGTAAGTGTATAATATGGGTAATAATGCATGTTATATTGACAACATTGGGTGCAATATGTATAATTATTATAGTTCAAGCGTTAATAACTGTATAATATGGGTAATAATGCATGTCCTATTGATAATAATAAAAGTAATATTTATGATTATTATAGTTTAAGCCTTAATAACTGTATAATATGGGTAACAATGCATGTTATTTTGATAATATTGGGTGTAATAACTATAGTTATTATCGATCCAGCGATAATATCAGCATAATATGGGTAATAACGCATGACATATTGATAATATTGGGTGTAATAAGTATAGTTATTATAGTTCTAGCGATAATAGCAGCATAATATGGGCAATAATGCATGTCACATTGCTAATAACGGTAGCAATAAGTATTATTATTATAGGTCAAGCGTTAATAACTGTATAATATGGGTAATAGTGCATGTTATATTGATAATATTGGGTGTAATAACTATAGTTATTATAGTTCTAGCGATAATAGCAGCATAATATGCGTAAAAATGCATGTTATATTGATGATAATGGGAGTAATAAGTATATCTATTATCGTTCAAGCCGTAATAACTGTATAATATGGGTAATAATGCATATTATATTGATAATATTGTGTGTAATAACCATATTTATTAAAGTTTTAGCGATAATAGCAGCATAACATGGGCAATAATGCATGTCACATTGCTAATAACGGTAGTAATAAGTATTACTATTATAGGTCAAGCGTTAATAATCGTATAATATGGGTAACAATGCATGTTATATTGATAATAATAAAAGTAATGTTTATGATTATTATAGTTTAAGCCTTAATGACTGTATAATATGGGTAACACTGCATGTTATTTTGATAATATTGGGTGTAATAACTATAGTCATTATAGTTCTAGCGATAATAGCAGCATAATATGGGTAAAAATGCATATTATATTGATGAGAATGGGAGTAATAAGTATATCTATTATAGTTCTAGCGGTAATAACTGTATAATATGGGTAATAAGGCATATTATATTGATAATATTGTGTGTAATAACTATAGTTATTATAGTTTTAGCGATAATAGCAGCATAATATGGGCAACAATGCATGTCACATTGCTAATAACGGTAGTAATAAGTATATCTATTATAGTTCTAGCGATAATAACAGTATAATATGGGTACTAATGCATGTTACATTGATGATGGTAAATGAAATAAGTATAATTATTATAGTTCCAGCGATAATAACAGTATAATATGGGTAATAATGCATGTTATATTGATAATAATGAAAGTAATATTTATGATTATTATAGTTTAAGCCTTAATAACTGTATAATATGGGTAACAATGCATGTTATTTTGATAATATTGGGTGTAATAACTATAGTTATTATAGTTCTAGCGATAATTCCAGCATAATATGGGCAATAATGCATGTCATATTGCTAATAAAAGGAGTAATAAGTATAATTATTATAGTTCTAGCGATAATAACTCTATAATATGGGTAATAATGCATGTTATATTGATAATAATAAAAGTAATATTTATGATTATTATAGTTTAAGCCTTAATAACTGTATAATATGGGTAATAATGCATATTATATTGATAATATTGTGTGTAATAACTATAGTTGTTATAGTTTTAGCGATAATAGCAGCATAATATGGGCAATAATGCATGTCACATTGCTAACAACGGTAGTAATAAGTATTATTATTATAGGTCAAGCGTTATTAACCGTATAATATGGGTAATAATGCATGTTATATTGATAATAATAAAAGTAATATTTATGATTGTTATAGTTTAAGCCTTAATAACTGTGTAATATGAGTAATAATGCATGTTATATTGATAATATTGGGTGTAATAGCTATAGTTATTATAGTTCTAGCGATAATAGCAGCATAATATGGATAAAAATGCATGCTATATTGATGAGAATGGGAGTAATAAGTTATCTATTTTAGTTCTAGCGGTAATAACTGTATAATATGGGTAATAATGCATGTTATATTGATAATATTGGGTGTTATAACTATAGTTATTATAGTTCTAGCGATAATTCCAGCATAGTATGGGCAATAATGCATGTCATATTGCTAATAAATGGAGTAATATGTATAATTATTATAGTTCTAGCCATAATAGCTCTATAATATGGGTAATAATGCATGTTATATTGACAATATTGGCTGCAATGTGTATAATTATTATAGGTCAAGCGTTAATAACTGTATAATATGGGTAATAATGCATGTTATGTTGATAATATTGAGTGTAATAACTATAGTTATTATAGTTCTAGCGATAATACCAGCATAATATGGGTAATAACGCATGACATATTGATAATATTGGGTGCACTAAGTATAATTATTATAACTCTGGCGATAATAACAGTAAAATATTTGTAATAATGCATGTCCTATTGATAATTAAAAAGTAATATTTATGATTATTATAGTTTAAGCCTTAGTAAGTGTATAATATGGGTAATAATGCATGTTATATTGACAACATTGGGTGCAATATGTATAATTATTATAGTTCAAGCGTTAATAACTGTATAATATGGGTAATAATGCGTGTTATATTGATAATATTGGGTGTAATAACTATAGTTATTATAGTTCCAGCGATATTAGCAGCATAATATGGGTAATAATGCATGACATACTGATAATATTGGGTGCAATAAGTATAATAATTATAGTTCTGGCGATAATAACAGTATAATATAGGTAATAATGCATGTCATATCGATAATATTGGGTGTAATAACTATAGTTATTATTGTTCTAGCGATAATACCAACATAATATGGGCAATAATGCATGTCATGTTGCTAATAAAGGTAGTAATAAGTATAATTATTATAGTTCTAGCGATAATAACTGTATAATATGGGTAATAATGCATGATATATTGATATAAATAAATGAAATAAGTAAAATTGTTATAGTTCTAGCGTTAATAACTGTATAATATGGGTAATAATGCATGTTATATAGATAGTAATAAAAGTAATAAGTATAATTGTTATAGTTATAGCTATAATAACAGTACAATATGGGTAATAATGCATGTTATATTGATAAAATTGGGTGTAATAACTATAGATATTATAGTTCCAGCGATATTAGCAGCATAATATGGGTAATAACGCATGACATATTGATAATATTGGGTGCACTAAGTATAATTATTATAACTCTGGCGATAATAACAGTAAAATATTTGTAATAATGCATGTCCTATTGATAATAAAAAAGTAATATTTATGATTATTATAGTTTAAGCCTTAGTAAGTGTATAATATGGGTAATAATGCATGTTATATTGACAACATTGGGTGCAATATGTATAATTATTATAGTTCAAGCGTTAATAACTGTATAATATGGGTAATAATGCATGTCCTATTGATAATAATAAAAGTAATATTTATGATTATTATAGTTTAAGCCTTAATAACTGTATAATATGGGTAACAATGCATGTTATTTTGATAATATTGGGTGTAATAACTATAGTTATTATCGATCCAGCGATAATATCAGCATAATATGGGTAATAACGCATGACATATTGATAATATTGGGTGTAATAAGTATAGTTATTATAGTTCTAGCGATAATAGCAGCATAATATGGGCAATAATGCATGTCACATTGCTAATAACGGTAGCAATAAGTATTATTATTATAGGTCAAGCGTTAATAACTGTATAATATGGGTAATAGTGCATGTTATATTGATAATATTGGGTGTAATAACTATAGTTATTATAGTTCTAGCGATAATAGCAGCATAATATGCGTAAAAATGCATGTTATATTGATGATAATGGGAGTAATAAGTATATCTATTATCGTTCAAGCCGTAATAACTGTATAATATGGGTAATAATGCATATTATATTGATAATATTGTGTGTAATAACCATATTTATTAAAGTTTTAGCGATAATAGCAGCATAACATGGGCAATAATGCATGTCACATTGCTAATAACGGTAGTAATAAGTATTACTATTATAGGTCAAGCGTTAATAATCGTATAATATGGGTAACAATGCATGTTATATTGATAATAATAAAAGTAATGTTTATGATTATTATAGTTTAAGCCTTAATGACTGTATAATATGGGTAACACTGCATGTTATTTTGATAATATTGGGTGTAATAACTATAGTCATTATAGTTCTAGCGATAATAGCAGCATAATATGGGTAAAAATGCATATTATATTGATGAGAATGGGAGTAATAAGTATATCTATTATAGTTCTAGCGGTAATAACTGTATAATATGGGTAATAAGGCATATTATATTGATAATATTGTGTGTAATAACTATAGTTATTATAGTTTTAGCGATAATAGCAGCATAATATGGGCAACAATGCATGTCACATTGCTAATAACGGTAGTAATAAGTATATCTATTATAGTTCTAGCGATAATAACAGTATAATATGGGTACTAATGCATGTTACATTGATGATGGTAAATGAAATAAGTATAATTATTATAGTTCCAGCGATAATAACAGTATAATATGGGTAATAATGCATGTTATATTGATAATAATGAAAGTAATATTTATGATTATTATAGTTTAAGCCTTAATAACTGTATAATATGGGTAACAATGCATGTTATTTTGATAATATTGGGTGTAATAACTATAGTTATTATAGTTCTAGCGATAATTCCAGCATAATATGGGCAATAATGCATGTCATATTGCTAATAAAAGGAGTAATAAGTATAATTATTATAGTTCTAGCGATAATAACTCTATAATATGGGTAATAATGCATGTTATATTGATAATAATAAAAGTAATATTTATGATTATTATAGTTTAAGCCTTAATAACTGTATAATATGGGTAATAATGCATATTATATTGATAATATTGTGTGTAATAACTATAGTTGTTATAGTTTTAGCGATAATAGCAGCATAATATGGGCAATAATGCATGTCACATTGCTAACAACGGTAGTAATAAGTATTATTATTATAGGTCAAGCGTTATTAACCGTATAATATGGGTAATAATGCATGTTATATTGATAATAATAAAAGTAATATTTATGATTGTTATAGTTTAAGCCTTAATAACTGTGTAATATGAGTAATAATGCATGTTATATTGATAATATTGGGTGTAATAGCTATAGTTATTATAGTTCTAGCGATAATAGCAGCATAATATGGATAAAAATGCATGCTATATTGATGAGAATGGGAGTAATAAGTTATCTATTTTAGTTCTAGCGGTAATAACTGTATAATATGGGTAATAATGCATGTTATATTGATAATATTGGGTGTTATAACTATAGTTATTATAGTTCTAGCGATAATTCCAGCATAGTATGGGCAATAATGCATGTCATATTGCTAATAAATGGAGTAATATGTATAATTATTATAGTTCTAGCCATAATAGCTCTATAATATGGGTAATAATGCATGTTATATTGACAATATTGGCTGCAATGTGTATAATTATTATAGGTCAAGCGTTAATAACTGTATAATATGGGTAATAATGCATGTTATGTTGATAATATTGAGTGTAATAACTATAGTTATTATAGTTCTAGCGATAATACCAGCATAATATGGGTAATAACGCATGACATATTGATAATATTGGGTGCACTAAGTATAATTATTATAACTCTGGCGATAATAACAGTAAAATATTTGTAATAATGCATGTCCTATTGATAATTAAAAAGTAATATTTATGATTATTATAGTTTAAGCCTTAGTAAGTGTATAATATGGGTAATAATGCATGTTATATTGACAACATTGGGTGCAATATGTATAATTATTATAGTTCAAGCGTTAATAACTGTATAATATGGGTAATAATGCGTGTTATATTGATAATATTGGGTGTAATAACTATAGTTATTATAGTTCCAGCGATATTAGCAGCATAATATGGGTAATAATGCATGACATACTGATAATATTGGGTGCAATAAGTATAATAATTATAGTTCTGGCGATAATAACAGTATAATATAGGTAATAATGCATGTCATATCGATAATATTGGGTGTAATAACTATAGTTATTATTGTTCTAGCGATAATACCAACATAATATGGGCAATAATGCATGTCATGTTGCTAATAAAGGTAGTAATAAGTATAATTATTATAGTTCTAGCGATAATAACTGTATAATATGGGTAATAATGCATGATATATTGATATAAATAAATGAAATAAGTAAAATTGTTATAGTTCTAGCGTTAATAACTGTATAATATGGGTAATAATGCATGTTATATAGATAGTAATAAAAGTAATAAGTATAATTGTTATAGTTATAGCTATAATAACAGTACAATATGGGTAATAATGCATGTTATATTGATAAAATTGGGTGTAATAACTATAGATATTATAGTTCCAGCGATATTAGCAGCATAATATGGGTAATAATGCATGACATACTGATAATATTGGGTGCAATAAGTATAATTATTATAGTTCTGGCGATAATAACAGTATAATATGGGTAATAATGCATGTCATATCGATAATATTGGGTGTAATAACTATAGTTATTATAGCTCTAGCGATAATACCAACATAATATGGGCAATAATGCATGTCATATTGCTAATAAAGGTAGTAATAAGTATAATTATTATAGTTCTAGCGATAATAACTGTATAATATGGGTAATAATGCATGATATATTGATATAAATAAATGAAATAAGTAAAATTGTTATAGTTATAGCTATAATAACAGTACAATATGGGTAATAATGCATGTTATATTGATAATACTGTGTGTAATAACTATAGTTGTTATAGTTCTAGCGATAATACCAGCATAATATGGGCAATAATGCATGTCATATTGCTAATAAATGGAGTAATAAGTAAAATTATTATAGTTCTAGCCATAATAGCTCTATAATATGGGTAATAATGCATGTTATATTGACAATATTGGCTGCAATGTGTATAATTATTATAGGTCAAGCGTTAATAACTGTATAATATGGGTAATAATGCATGTTATATTGATAATATTGGGTGTAATAACTATAGTTATTATAGTTCTAGCGATAATACCAGCATAATATGGGTAATAACGCATGACATATTGATAATATTGGGTGCACTAAGTATAATTATTATAACTCTGACGATAATAACAGTAAAATATTTGTAATAATGCATGTCCTATTGATAATAAAAAAGTAATATTTATGATTATTATAGTTTAAGCCTTAGTAAGTGTATAATATGGGTAATAATGCATGTTATATTGACAACATTGGGTGCAATATGTATAATTATTATAGTTCAAGCGTTAATAACTGTATAATATGGGTAATAATGCATGTCCTATTGATAATAATAAAAGTAATATTTATGATTATTATAGTTTAAGCCTTAATAACTGTATAATATGGGTAACAATGCATGTTATTTTGATAATATTGGGTGTAATAACTATAGTTATTATCGATCCAGCGATAATATCAGCATAATATGGGTAATAACGCATGACATATTGATAATATTGGGTGTAATAAGTATAGTTATTATAGTTCTAGCGATAATAGCAGCATGATATGGGCAATAATGCATGTCACATTGCTAATAACGGTAGCAATAAGTATTATTATTATAGGTCAAGCGTTAATAACTGTATAATATGGGTAATAGTGCATGTTATATTGATAATATTGGGTGTAATAACTATAGTTATTATAGTTCTAGCGATAATAGCAGCATAATATGCGTAAAAATGCATGTTATATTGATGATAATGGGAGTAATAAGTATATCTATTATAGTTCAAGCCGTAATAACTGTATAATATGGGTAATAATGCATATTATATTGATAATATTGTGTGTAATAACCATATTTATTAAAGTTTTAGCGATAATAGCAGCATAACATGGGCAATAATGCATGTCACATTGCTAATAACGGTAGTAATAAGTATTACTATTATAGGTCAAGCGTTAATAATCGTATAATATGGGTAACAATGCATGTTATATTGATAATAATAAAAGTAATGTTTATGATTATTATAGTTTAAGCCTTAATGACTGTATAATATGGGTAACACTGCATGTTATTTTGATAATATTGGGTGTAATAACTATAGTCATTATAGTTCTAGCGATAATAGCAGCATAATATGGGTAAAAATGCATATTATATTGATGAGAATGGGAGTAATAAGTATATCTATTATAGTTCTAGCGGTAATAACTGTATAATATGGGTAATAAGGCATATTATATTGATAATATTGTGTGTAATAACTATAGTTATTATAGTTTTAGCGATAATAGCAGCATAATATGGGCAACAATGCATGTCACATTGCTAATAACGGTAGTAATAAGTATATCTATTATAGTTCTAGCGATAATAACAGTATAATATGGGTACTAATGCATGTTACATTGATGATGGTAAATGAAATAAGTATAATTATTATAGTTCCAGCGATAATAACAGTATAATATGGGTAATAATGCATGTGATATTGATAATAATGAAAGTAATATTTATGATTATTATAGTTTAAGCCTTAATAACTGTATAATATGGGTAACAATGCATGTTATTTTGATAATATTGGGTGTAATAACTATAGTTATTATAGTTCTAGCGATAATTCCAGCATAATATGGGCAATAATGCATGTCATATTGCTAATAAAAGGAGTAATAAGTATAATTATTATAGTTCTAGCGATAATAACTCTATAATATGGGTAATAATGCATGTTATATTGATAATAATAAAAGTAATATTTATGATTATTATAGTTTAAGCCTTAATAACTGTATAATATGGGTAATAATGCATATTATATTGATAATATTGTGTGTAATAACTATAGTTGTTATAGTTTTAGCGATAATAGCAGCATAATATGGGCAATAATGCATGTCACATTGCTAACAACGGTAGTAATAAGTATTATTATTATAGGTCAAGCGTTATTAACCGTATAATATGGGTAATAATGCATGTTATATCGATAATATTGGGTGTTATAACTATAGTTATTATAGCTCTAGCGATAATAGCAGCATAATATCGATAATAACGCATGACATATTGATAACATTGGGTGCAATAAGTATAATTATTATAACTCTGGCAATAATAACAGTAAAATATGGGTAATAATGCATGTCCTATTGATAATAATAAAAGTAATATTTATGATTATTATAGTTTAAGCCTTAATAACTGTATAATATGGGTAACATTGCATGTTATTTTGATAATATTGGGTGTAATAACTATAGTTATTATCGATCCAGCGATAATATCAGCATAATATGGGTAATAACGCATGACATATTGATAATATTGGGTGCAATAAGTATAATTATTATAGTTCTAGCGATAATAACAGTATAATATGGGTAATAATGCATGTTATATTGACAATAATAAAAGTAATATTTATGATTATTATAGTTTAAGCCTTAGTAAGTGTATAATATGGGTAATAATGCATGTTATATTGACAACATTGGGTGCAATATGTATAATTATTATAGTTCAAGCGTTAATAACTGTATAATATGGGTAATAATGCATGTTATATTGATAATATTGGGTGTAATAACTATAGTTATTATAGTTCCAGCGATATTAGCAGCATAATATGGGTAATAATGCATGACATACTGATAATATTGGGTGCAATAAGTATAATTATTATAGTTCTAGCGATAATACCAGCATATTATGGGCAATAATGCATGTCACATTGCTAATAACGGTAGTAATAAGTATTATTATTATAGGTCAAGCGTTAATAACTGTATAATATGGGTAATAATGCATGTTATATTGATAATAATAAAAGTAGTATTTATGACTATTATAGTTTAATCCTCAATAACTGTATAATATGGGTAATAACGCATGACATATTGATAATATTGGGTGTTATAACTATAGTTATTATAGTTCTAGCGATAATTCCAGCATAGTATGGGCAATAATGCATGTCATATTGCTAATAAAGGGAGTAATAAGTATAATTATTATAGTTCTAGCCATAATAACTCTATAATATGGGTAATAATGCATGTTATATTGACAATATTGGCTGCAATATGTATAATTATTATAGGTCAAGCGTTAATAACTGTATAATATGGGTAATAATGCATGTTATATTGATGATATTGGGTGTAATAACTATAGTTATTATAGTTCTAGCGATAATACCAGCATAATATGGGTAATAACGCATGACATATTGATAATATTCGGTGCAATAAGTATAATTATTATAACTCTGGCGATAATAACAGTAAAATATGGGTAATAATGCATGTCCTATTGATAATAATGAAAGTAATATTTATGATTATTATAGTTTAGGCCTTAATAACTGTATAATAAGGGTAACAATGCATATTATTTTGATAATATTGGCTGTAATAAATATAGTTATTATAGTTCTAGCGATAATAGCAGCATAATATGCGTAAAAATGCATGTTATAGTGATGATAATGGGAGTAATAAGTATATCTATTGTAGTTCTAGCCGTAATAACTGTATAATATGGGTAATAAAGCATATTATATTGATAATATTGTGTGTAATAACTATAGTTATAATAGTTTTAGCGATAATAGCAGCATAATATGGGCAATAATGCATGTCACATTGCTAATAACGGCAGTAATAAATATTATTATTATAGGTCAAGCGTGAATAACTGTATAATATGGGTAATAGTGCATGTTATATTGATAATATTGGGTGTAATAACTATAGTTATTATAGTTCTAGCGATAATAGCAGCATAATATGCGTAAAAATGCATGTTATAGTGATGATAATGGGAGTAATAAGTATATCTATTATAGTTCAAGCCGTAATAACTGTATGATATGGGTAATAATGCATATTATATTGATAATATTGTGTGTAATAACTATAGTTATTATAGTTTTAGCGATAATAGCAGCATAATATGGGCAATAATGCATGTCACATTGCTAATAACGGTAGTAATAAGTATTATTATTATAGGTCAAGCGTTAATAATCGTATAATATGGGTAATAATGCATGTTATATTGATAATAATAAAAGTAATATTTATGATTATTATAGTTTAAGCCTTAATGACTGTATAATATGGGTAACAATGCATGCTATTTTGATAATATTGGGTGTAATAACTATAGTCATTATAGTTCTAGCGATAATAGCAGCATAATATGCGTAAAAATGCATGTTATATTGATGAGAATGGGAGTAATAAGTATATCTATTATAGTTCTAGCGGTAATAACTGTATAATATGGGTAATAATGCATGTTATATTGATAATAATAAAAGTAATATTTATGATTATTATAGTTTAAGCCTTAATAACTGTATAATATGGGTAACAATGCATGTTATTTTGATAATATTGGGTGTGATAACTATAGTTATTATAGTTCTAGCGATAATTCCAGCATAATATGGGCAATAATGCATGTCATGTTGCTAATAAAAGGAGTAATAAGTATAATTATTATAGTTCTAGCGATAATAACTCTATAATATGGGTAATAATGCATGTTATATTGATAATAATAAAAGTAATATTTATGATTATTATAGTTTAAGCCTTAATAACTGTATAATATGGGTAATAATGCATATTATATTGATAATATTGTGTGTAATAACTATAGTTATTATAGTTTTAGCGATAATAGCAGCATAATATGGGCAATAATGCATGTCACATTGCTAACAACGGTAGTAATAAGTATTATTATTATAGGTCAAGCGTTATTAACCGTCTAATATGGGTAATAATGCATGTTATATCGATAATATTGGGTGTTATAACTATAGTTATTATAGCTCTAGCGATAATAGCAGCATAATATCGATAATAACGCATGACATATTGATAACATTGGGTGCAATAAGTATAATTATTATAACTCTGGCGATAATAACAGTAAAATATGGGTAATAATGCATGTCCTATTGATAATAATAAAAGTAATATGTATGATTATTATAGTTTAAGCCTTAATAACTGTATAATATGGGTAACATTGCATGTTATTTTGATAATATTGGGTGTAATAACTATAGTTATTATCGATCCAGCGATAATATCAGCATAATATGGGTAATAACGCATGACATATTGATAATATTGGGTGCAATAAGTATAATTATTATAGTTCTAGCGATAATAACAGTATAATATAGGTAATAATGCATGTTATATTGACAATAATAAAAGTAATATTTATGATTATTATAGTTTAAGCCTTAGTAAGTGTATAATATGGGTAATAATGCATGTTATATTGACAACATTGGGTGCAATATGTATAATTATTATAGTTCAAGCGTTAATAACTGTATAATATGGGTAATAATGCATGTTATATTGATAATATTGGGTGTAATAACTATAGTTATTATAGTTCCAGCGATATTAGCAGCATAATATGGGTAATAATGCATGACATACTGATAATATTGGGTGCAATAAGTATAATTATTATAGTTCTAGCGATAATACCAGCATATTATGGGCAATAATGCATGTCACATTGCTAATAACGGTAGTAATAAGTATTATTATTATAGGTCAAGCGTTAATAACTGTATAATATGGGTAATAATGCATGTTATATTGATAATAATAAAAGTAATATTTATGACTATTATAGTTTAATCCTTAATAACTGTATAATATGGGTAATAACGCATGACATATTGATAATATTGGGTGTTATAACTATAGTTATTATAGTTCTAGCGATAATTCCAGCATAGTATGGGCAATAATGCATGTCATATTGCTAATAAAGGGAGTAATAAGTATAATTATTATAGTTCTAGCCATAATAACTCTATAATATGGGTAATAATGCATGTTATATTGACAATATTGGCTGCAATATGTATAATTATTATAGGTCAAGCGTTAATAACTGTATAATATGGGTAATAATGCATGTTATATTGATGATATTGGGTGTAATAACTATAGTTATTATAGTTCTAGCGATAATACCAGCATAATATGGGTAATAACGCATGACATATTGATAATATTCGGTGCAATAAGTATAATTATTATAACTCTGGCGATAATAACAGTAAAATATGGGTAATAATGCATGTCCTATTGATAATAATGAAAGTAATATTTATGATTATTATAGTTTAGGCCTTAATAACTGTATAATAAGGGTAACAATGCATATTATTTTGATAATATTGGCTGTAATAAATATAGTTATTATAGTTCTAGCGATAATAGCAGCATAATATGCGTAAAAATGCATGTTATAGTGATGATAATGGGAGTAATAAGTATATCTATTATAGTTCTAGCCGTAATAACTGTATAATATGGGTAATAAAGCATATTATATTGATAATATTGTGTGTAATAACTATAGTTATAATAGTTTTAGCGATAATAGCAGCATAATATGGGCAATAATGCATGTCACTTTGCTAATAACGGTAGTAATAAGTATTATTATTATAGGTCAAGCGTTAATAACTGTATAATATGGGTAATAGTGCATGTTATATTGATAATATTGGGCGTAATAACTATAGATATTATAGTTCTAGCGATAATAGCAGCATAATATGCGTAAAAATGCATGTTGTAGTGATGATAATGGGAGTAATAAGTATATCTATTATAGTTCAAGCCGTAATAACTGTATAATATGGGTAATAATGCATATTATATTGATAATATTGTGTGTAATAACTATAGTTATTATAGTTTTAGCGATAATAGCAGCATAATATGGGCAATAATGCATGTCACATTGCTAATAACGGTAGTAATAAGTATTATTATTATAGGTCAAGCGTTAATAATCGTACAATATGGGTAATAATGCATGTTATATTGATAGTATTGGGTGTAATAACTATAGTTATTATAGTTCTAGCGATAATTCCAGCATAATATGGGCAATAATGCATGTCATATTGCTAATAACGGTAGTAATAAGTATTATTAATATAGGTCAAGCGTTAATAACCGTATAATACGGGTAATAATGCACGTTATATTGATAATAATAAAAGTAATATTTATGATTATTATAGTTTAAGCCTTAATAACTGTATAATATGAGTAATAATGCATGTTATATTGATAATATTTGGTGTAATAACTATAGTTATTATAGTTCTAGCGATAATAGCAGCATAATATGGGCAATAATGCATGTCACATTGCTAATAACGGTAGTAATAAGTATTATTATTATAGGTCAACCGTTAATAATCGTATAATATGGGTAATAATGCATGTTATATTGATAATAATAAAAGTAATATTTATGATTATTATAGTTTAAGCCTTAATGACTGTATAATATGGGTAACAGTGCATGTTATATTGATAGTATTGGGTGTAATAACTATAGTTATTATAGTTCTAGCGATAATAGCAGCATAATATGGGTAATAACGCATGACATATTGATAATATTGGGTGCAATAAGTATAATTATTATAGTTCTGGCGATAATAACAGTAAAATATGGGTAATAATGCATGTCCTATTGATAATAATAAAAGTAATATTTATGATTATTATAGTTTAAGCCTTAATAACTGTATAATATGGGTAACAATGCATGTTATTTTGATAGTATTGGGTGTAATAACTATAGTTATTATAGTTCTAGCGATAATAGCAGCATAATATGGGTAAACATGCATGTTATATTGAAGAGAATGGGAGTAATAAGTATATCTATTATAGTACTAGCGGTAATAACTGTATAATATGGGTAAAAATGCATGTTATATTGATGATAATGGGAGTAATAAGTTTATCTATTATAGTTCTAGCGTTAATAACTGTATAATATGGGTAATAATGCATGTCATATTGATAATATTGGGTGCTATAACTATTGCTAGTATAGTTCTAGCGATAATAGCAGCATAATATGGGTAATAACGCATGACATATTGATAATATTGGGTGCAATAAGTATAATTATTATAGTTCTGGCGATAATAACAGTAAAATATGGGTAATAATGCATGTCCTATTGATAATAATAAAAGTAATATTTATGATTATTATAGTTTAAGCCTTAATAACTGTATAATATGGATAACAATGCATGTTATTTTGATAGTATTGGGTGTAATAACTATAGTTATTATAGTTCTAGCGATAATAGCAGCATAATATGGGTAAACATGCATGTTATATTGATGAGAATGGGAGTAATAAGTATTTCTATTATAGTACTAGCGGTAATAACTGTATAATATGGGTAATAATGCATGTTATATTGATGATATTGGGTGTAATAACTATAGTTATTATAGTTCTAGCGATAATACCAGCATAATATGGGTAATAACGCATGACATATTGATAATATTCGGTGCAATAAGTATAATTATTATAACTCTGACGATAATAACAGTAAAATATGGGTAATAATGCATGTCCTATTGATAATAATGAAAGTAATATTTATGATTATTATAGTTTAGGCCTTAATAACTGTATAATAAGGGTAACAATGCATATTATTTTGATAATATTGGCTGTAATAAATATAGTTATTATAGTTCTAGCGATAATAGCAGCATAATATGCGTAAAAATGCATGTTATAGTGATGATAATGGGAGTAATAAGTATATCTATTATAGTTCTAGCCGTAATAACTGTATAATATGGGTAATAAAGCATATTATATTGATAATATTGTGTGTAATAACTATAGTTATAATAGTTGTAGCGATAATAGCAGCATAATATGGGCAATAATGCATGTCACTTTGCTAATAACGGTAGTAATAAGTATTATTATTATAGGTCAAGCGTTAATAACTGTATAATATGGGTAATAGTGCATGTTATATTGATAATATTGGGTGTAATAACTATAGATATTATAGTTCTAGCGATAATAGCAGCATAATATGCGTAAAAATGCATGTTGTAGTGATGATAATGGGAGTAATAAGTATATCTATTATAGTTCAAGCCGTAATAACTGTATAATATGGGTAATAATGCATATTATATTGATAATATTGTGTGTAATAACTATAGTTATTATAGTTTTAGCGATAATAGCAGCATAATATGGGCAATAATGCATGTCACATTGCTAATAACGGTAGTAATAAGTATTATTATTATAGGTCAAGCGTTAATAATCGTACAATATGGGTAATAATGCATGTTATATTGATAGTATTGGGTGTAATAACTATAGTTATTATAGTTCTAGCGATAATTCCAGCATAATATGGGCAATAATGCATGTCATATTGCTAATAACGGTAGTAATAAGTATTATTAATATAGGTCAAGCGTTAATAACCGTATAATATGGGTAATAATGCACGTTATATTGATAATAATAAAAGTAATATTTATGATTATTATAGTTTAAGCCTTAATAACTGTATAATATGAGTAATAATGCATGTTATATTGATAATATTTGGTGTAATAACTATAGTTATTATAGTTCTAGCGATAATAGCAGCATAATATGGGCAATAATGCATGTCACATTGCTAATAACGGTAGTAATAAGTATTATTATTATAGGTCAACCGTTAATAATCGTATAATATGGGTAATAATGCATGTTATATTGATAATAATAAAAGTAATATTTATGATTATTATAGTTTAAGCCTTAATGACTGTATAATATGGGTAACAGTGCATGTTATATTGATAGTATTGGGTGTAATAACTATAGTTATTATAGTTCTAGCGATAATAGCAGCATAATATGGGTAATAACGCATGACATATTGATAATATTGGGTGCAATAAGTATAATTATTATAGTTCTGGCGATAATAACAGTAAAATATGGGTAATAATGCATGTCCTATTGATAATAATAAAAGTAATATTTATGATTATTATAGTTTAAGCCTTAATAACTGTATAATATGGGTAACAATGCATGTTATTTTGATAGTATTGGGTGTAATAACTATAGTTATTATAGTTCTAGCGATAATAGCAGCATAATATGGGTAAACATGCATGTTATATTGAAGAGAATGGGAGTAATAAGTATATCTATTATAGTACTAGCGGTAATAACTGTATAATATGGGTAAAAATGCATGTTATATTGATGATAATGGGAGTAATAATTTTATCTATTATAGTTCTAGCGTTAATAACTGTATAATATGGGTAATAATGCATGTCATATTGATAATATTGGGTGCTATAACTATTGCTAGTATAGTTCTAGCGATAATAGCAGCATAATATGGGTAATAACGCATGACATATTGATAATATTGGGTGCAATAAGTATAATTATTATAGTTCTGGCGATAATAACAGTAAAATATGGGTAATAATGCATGTCCTATTGATAATAATAAAAGTAATATTTATGATTATTATAGTTTAAGCCTTAATAACTGTATAATATGGATAACAATGCGTGTTATTTTGATAGTATTGGGTGTAATAACTATAGTTATTATAGTTCTAGCGATAATAGCAGCATAATATGGGTAAACATGCATGTTATATTGATGAGAATGGGAGTAATAAGTATTTCTATTATAGTACTAGCGGTAATAACTGTATAATATGGGTAATAATGCATGTTATATTGATAATATTGGGTGCAATAAGTATAGTTATTATAGTTCTAGCGGTAATAGCAGCATAATATGGGTAATAACGCATGTTATATCGATAATATTGGGTGTTATAACTATAGTTATTATAGTTTTAGCGATAATAGCAGCATAATATGGGCAATATTGCATGTCACATTGCTAATAACGGTAGTAATAAGTATTATTATTATAGGTCAAGCGTTAATAACCGTATAATATGGGTAATAATGCATGTTATATTGATAATAATAAAAGTAATATTTATGATTATTATAGTTTAAGCCTTAATAACTGTGTAATATGAGCAGTAATGCATGTTATATTGATAATATTGGATGTAATAACTATAGTTATTAGAGTTCTAGCGATAATAGCAGCATAATATGGGTAAAAATGCATGCTATATTGATGAGAATGGGAGTAATAAGTATATCTATTATAGTTCTAGCGGTAATAACTGTATAATATGGGTAATAATGCATGTTATAATGACAATATTGGCTGCAATATGTATAATAATTATAGGTCAAGCGTTAATAACTGTATAATATGGGTAATAATGCATGTTATATTGATAATAATAAAAGTAATATTTATGATTATTATAGTTTAAGCCTTAATAACTGTATAATATGGGTAATAATGCATGTTATATCGATAATATTGGGTGTTATAACGATAGTTATTATAGTTCTAGCGATAATAGCAGCATAATATCGATAATAACGCATGACATATTGATAACATTGGGTGCAATAAGTATAATTATTATAACTCTGGCGATAATAACAGTAAAATATGGGTAGTAATGCATGTCCTATTGATAATAATAAAAGCAATATTTATGATTATTATAGTTTAAGCCTTAATAACTGTATAATATGGGTAACAATGCATGTTATTTTGATAATATTGGGTGTAATAACTATAGTTATTATCGATCCAGCGATAATATCAGCATAATATGGGTAATAACGCATGACATATTGATAATATTGGGTGCAATAAGTATAATTATTATAGTTCTAGCGATAATAACAGTATAATATGGGTAATAATGCATGTTATATTGACAATAATAAAAGTAATATTTATGATTATTATAGTTTAAGCCTTAGTAAGTGTATAATATGGGTAATAATGCATGTTATATTGACAACATTGGGTGCAATATGTATAATTATTATAGTTCAAGCGTTAATAACTGTATAATATGGGTAATAATGCATGTTATATTGATGATATTGGGTGTAATAACTATAGTTATTGTAGTTCTAGCGATAATACCAGCATAATATGGGCAATAATGCATGTCACGTTGCTAATAACGGTAGTAATAAGTATTATTATTATAGGTCAAGCGTTAATAACTGTATAATACGGGTAATAATGCATGTTATATTGATAATAGTAAAAGTAATATTTATGATTATTATAGTTTAATCCTTAATAACTGTATAATATGGGTAACAATGCATGTTATTTTGATAATATTGGGTGTAATAACTATAGTTATTATCGATCCAGCGATAATATCAGCATAATATGGGTAATAACGCATGACATATTGATAATATTGGGTGTTATAAGTATAATTATTATAGTTCTAGCGATAATAACAGTATAATATGGGTAATAATGCATGTCATATTGACAATAATAAAAGTAATATTTACGATTATTATAGTTTAAGCCTTAGTAAGTGTATAATATGGGTAATAATGCACGTTATATTGACAACATTGGGTGCAATATGTATAATTATTATAGTTCAAGCGTTAATAACTGTATAATATGGGTAGTAATGCATGTTATATTGATAATATTGTGTGTAATAACTATAGTTATTATAGTTCCAGCGATATTAGCAGCATAATATGGGTAATAATGCATGACATACTGATAATATTGGGTGCAATAAGTATAATTATTATAGTTCTGGCGATAATAACAGTAAAATATGGGTAATAATGCATGTCATATTGATAATATTGGGTGCAATAACTGTAGTTATTATAGTTCTAGCGATAATACCAACATAATATGGGCAATAATGCATGTCATATTGCTAATAAAGGTAGTAATAAGTATAATTATTATAGTTCCAGCGATAATAACTGTATAATATGGGTAATAATGCATGATATATTGATAATAATAAATGAAATAAGTAAAATTGTTATAGTTCAAGCGTTAATAACTGTATAATACGGGTAATAATGCATGTTATATTGATAATAATAAAAGTAATATTTATGATTATTATAGTTTAATCCTTAATAACTGTATAATATGGGTAACAATGCATGTTATTTTGATAATATTGGGTGTACTAACTATAGTTGTTATCGATCCAGCGATAATATCAGCATAATATGGGTAATAACGCATGACATATTGATAATATTGGGTGCAATAAGTATAATTATTATAACTCTCGCGATAATAACCGTAAAATATGGGTAATAATGCATGTCGTATTGATAATAATAAAAGTAATAAGTATATTTGCTTTAGTTCAAGCGTTAATAACAGTATAATATGGGTAATAATGCTTGTCATATTGATAATAGTAAAGGTAATAAGTATGATTATTATAGTTCAAGCGTTAACAACTGTATAATATGGGTAATAATGCATGTTATATTGATAGTATTGGGTGTAATAACTATAGTTATTATAGTTCTAGCGATAATTCCAGCATAATATGGGCAATAATGCATGTCACATTGCTAATAACGGTAGTAATAAGTATTCTTATTATAGGTCAAGCGTTATTAACCGTATAATATGGGTAATAATGCATGTTATATTGATAATATTGGGTGTAATAACTATAGTTATTATAGTTCTAGCGATAATAGCAGCATAATATGGGTAATACCGCATGACATGTTGATTATATTGGGTGTTATAACCATAGTTATTATAGTTCTAGCGATAATTCCAGCATAGTATGGGCAATAATGCATGTCATATTGCTAATAAAGGGAGTAATAAGTATAATTATTATAGTTCTAGCCATAATAACTCTATAATATGGGTAATAATGCATGTTATATTGATAATAATAAAAGTAATAAGTATAATTGTTATAGTTCTAGCGATAACAACAGTACAATATGGGTAATAATGCAAGTTATATTGATAATATTGTGTGTAATAACTATAGTTATTATAGTTCTAGCGATAATACCAGCATAATATGGGCAATAATGCATGTCACCTTGCTAATAACGGTAGTAATAAGTATTGTTATTATAGGTCAAGCGTTAATAACTGTATAATATTGGTAATAATGCATGTTATATTGATAATATTGGGTGTAATAACTACAGTTATTATAGTTCTAGCGATAATACCAGCATAATATGGGTAATAACGCATGACATATTGATAATATTGGGTGCAAAAAGTATAATTATTATAACTCTGGCGATAATAACAGTAAAATATGGGTAATAATGCATGTCCTATTGATAATAATAAAAGTAATATTTATGATTATTATAGTTTAGTCCTTAATAACAGTATAATATGGGTAACAATGCATATTATTTTGATAATATTGGGTGCAATAACTATAGTTATTATAGCTCTAGCGATAATAGCAGCATAATATGCGTAAAAATGCATGTTATAGTGATGATAATGGGAGTAATATGCATATCTATTATAGTTCTAGCCGTAATAACTGTATAATATGGGTAATAAAGCATATTATATTGATAATATTGTGTGTAATAACTATAGTTTTAATAGTTTTAGCGGTAATAGCAGCATAATATGGGCAATAATGCATGTCACATTGCTAATAACGGTAGTAATAAGTATTATTATTATAGTTCTAGCGATAATAACTCTATAATATGGGTAATAATGCATGTTATATTGATAATAATAAAAGTAATATTTATGACTATTATAGTTTAATCCTTAATAACTGTATAATATGGGTAATAATGCATATTATATTGATAATATTGTGTGTAATAACTATAGTTATTATAGTTTTAGCGATAATAGCAGCATAATATGGGCAATAATGCATGTCATATTGCTAACCAAAGGAGTAATAAGTATAATTATTATAGTTCTAGCGATAACAACTCTATAATATGGGTAATAATGCATGTTATATTGATAATAATAAAAGTAATATTTATAATTATTATAGTTTAAGCCTTAATAACTGTATAATATGGGTAACAATGCATGTTATATTGATTATATTGGGTGTAATAACTATAGTTATTATCGATCCAGCGATAATATCAGCATAATATGGGTAATAACGCATGACATATTGATAATATTGGGTGCAATAAGTATAATTATTATAGTTCTAGCGATAATAACAGTATAATATGGGTAATAATGCATGTTATATTGACAATAATAAAAGTAATATTTATGATTATTATAGTTTAAGCCTTAATAACTGTATAATATGAGTAATAATGCATGTTATATTGATAATATTGGGTGTAATAACTATAGTTATTATAGTTCTAGCGATAATAGCAGCATAATATGGGTAATAACGCATGACATATTGATAATATTGGGTGCAATTAGTATAATTATTATAGTTCTGGCGATAATAACAGTAAAATATGGGTAATAATGCATGCCCTATTGATAATAATAAAAGTAATATTTATGATTATTATAGTTTAAGCCTTAATAACTGTATAATATGAGTAATAATGCATGTTATATTGATAATATTGGGTGTAATAACTATAGTTATTATAGTTCTAGCGATAATAGCAGCATAATATGGGCAATAATGCATGTCACATTGCTAATAACGGTAGTGATAAGTATTATTATTATAGGTCAAGCGTTAATATCCGTTTAATATGGGTAATAATGCATGTTATATTGATAATATTGGGTGTAATAACTATAGTTATTATAGTTCTAGCGATAATAGCAGCATAATATGCGTAATAACGAATGACATATTGATAATATTGGGTGCAATAAGTATAATTATTATAGTTCTGGCGATAATTCCAGCATAGTATGGGCAATAATGCATGTCATATTGCTAATAAAGGGAGTAATAACTATAATTATTATAGTTCTAGCCATAATAACTCTATAATATGGGCAATAATGCATGTTATATTGATAATAATAAAAGTATTAAGTATAATTAATACAGTTCAAGCGTTAATAACTGTATAATATGGGTAATAATGCATGTTATATTGACAATATTGGCTGCAATATGTATAATTAGTATAGGTCAAGTGTTAATAACTGTATAATATGGGTAATAATGCATGTTATATTGATGATAATAAAAGTAATATTTATGATTATTATAGTTTAAGCCTTAATAACTGTATAATATGGGTAACAATGCATGTTATTTTGATAATATTGGGTGTACTAACTATAGTTGTTATCGATCCAGCGATAATATCAGCATAATATGGGTAATAACGCATGACATATTGATAATATTGGGTGCAATAAGTATAATTATTATAACTCTCGCGATAATAACCGTAAAATATGGGTAATAATGCATGTCGTATTGATAATAATAAAAGTAATAAGTATATTTGCTTTAGTTCAAGCGTTAATAACAGTATAATATGGGTAATAATGCTTGTCATATTGATAATAGTAAAGGTAATAAGTATGATTATTATAGTTCAAGCGTTAACAACTGTATAATATGGGTAATAATGCATGTTATATTGATAGTATTGGGTGTAATAACTATAGTTATTATAGTACTAGCGATAATTCCAGCATAATATGGGCAATAATGCATGTCACATTGCTAATAACGGTAGTAATAAGTATTCTTATTATAGGTCAAGCGTTATTAACCGTATAATATGGGTAATAATGCATGACATACTGATAATATTGGGTGCAATAAGTATAATTATTATAGTTCTGGCGATAATAACAGTAAAATATGGGTAATAATGCATGTCATATTGATAATATTGGGTGTAATAACTATAGTTATTATAGTTCTAGCGATAATACCAGCAAAATATGGGCAATAATGCATGTCACGTTGCTAATAACGGTAGTAATAAGTATTATTATTATAGGTTAAGCGTTAATAACTGTATAATATGGGTAATAATGCATGTTATATTGATAATAATAAAAGTAATATTTATGACTATTATAGTTTAATCCTTAATAACTGTATAATATGGGTAATAACGCATGACATATTGAAAATATTGGGTGTTATAACTATAGTTATTATAGTTCTAGCGATAATTCCAGCATAGTATGGGCAATAATGCATGTCATATTGCTAATAAAGGGAGTAATAAGTATAATTATTATAGTTCTAGCCATAATAACTCTATAATATGGGTAATAATGCATGATATATTGATAATAATAAATGAAATAAGTAAAATTGTTATAGTTCAAGCGTTAATAACTGTATAATATGGGTAATAATGCATGTTATATAGATAATAATAAAAGTAATAAGTATAATTGTTATAGTTCTAGCGATAATAACAGTACAATATGGGTAATAATGCATGTTATATTGATAATATTGGGTGTAATAACTATAGTTATTATAGTTCTAGCGATAATACCAGCATAATATGGGCAATAATGCATGTCACATTGCTAATAACGGTAGTAATAAGTATTATTATTATAGGTCAAGCGTTAATAACTGTATAATACGGGTAATAATGCATGTTATATTGATAATAATAAAAGTAATATTTATGATTATTATAGTTTAAGCCTTAATAACTGTATAATATGGGTAACAATGCATGTTATTTTGATAAAATTGGGTGTAATAACTATAGTTATTATCGATCCAGCGATAATATCAGCATAATATGGGTAATAACGCATGACATATTGATAATATTGGGTGTAATAAGTATAATTATTATAGTTCTAGCGATAATAACAGTATAATATGGGTAATAATGCATGTCATATTGACAATAATAAAAGTAATATTTACGATTATTATAGTTTAAGCCTTAGTAAGTGTATAATATGGGTAATAATGCACGTTATATTGACAACATTGGGTGCAATATGTATAATTATTATAGTTCAAGCGTTAATAACTGTATAATATGGGTAGTAATGCATGTTATATTGATAATATTGTGTGTAATAACTATAGTTATTATAGTTCCAGCGATATTAGCAGCATAATATGGGTAATAATGCATGACATACTGATAATATTGGGTGCAATAAGTATAATTATTATAGTTCTGGCGATAATAACAGTAAAATATGGGTAATAATGCATGTCATATTGATAATATTGTTTGTAATAACTATAGTTATTATAGTTCTAGCGATAATACCAACATAATATGGGCAATAATGCATGTCATATTGCTAATAAAGGTAGTAATAAGTATAATTATTATAGTTCCAGCGATAATAACTGTATAATATGGGTAATAATGCATGATATATTGATAATAATAAATGAAATAAGTAAAATTGTTATAGTTCAAGCGTTAATAACTGTATAATATGGGTAATAATGCATGTTATATAGATAATAATAAATGTAATAAGTATAATTGTTATAGTTCTAGCGATAACAACAGTACAATATGGGTAATAATGCAAGTTATATTGATAATATTGTGTGTAATAACTATAGTTATTATAGTTCTAGCGATAATACCAGCATAATATGGGCAATAATGCATGTCACATTGCTAATAACGGTAGTAATAAGTATTATTATTATAGGTCAAGCGTTAATAACTGTATAATATTGGTAATAATGCATGTTATATTGATAATATTGGGTGTAATAACTACAGTTATTATAGTTCTAGCGATAATACCAGCATAATATGGGTAATAACGCATGACATATTGATAATATTGGGTGCAAAAAGTATAATTATTATAACTCTGGCGATAATAACAGTAAAATATGGGTAATAATGCATGTCCTATTGATAATAATAAAAGTAATATTTATGATTATTATAGTTTAGTCCTTAATAACAGTATAATATGGGTAACAATGCATATTATTTTGATAATATTGGGTGTAATAACTATAGTTATTATAGCTCTAGCGATAATAGCAGCATAATATGCGTAAAAATGCATGTTATAGTGATGATAATGGGAGTAATATGCATATCTATTATAGTTCTAGCCGTAATAACTGTATAATATGGGTAATAAAGCATATTATATTGATAATATTGTGTGTAATAACTATAGTTATAATAGTTTTAGCGGTAATAGCAGCATAATATGGGCAATAATGCATGTCACATTGCTAATAACGGTAGTAATAAGTATTATTATTATAGTTCTAGCGATAATAACTCTATAATATGGGTAATAATGCATGTTATATTGATAATAATAAAAGTAATATTTATGACTATTATAGTTTAATCCTTAATAACTGTATAATATGGGTAATATTGCATATTATATTGATAATATTGTGTGTAATAACTATAGTTATTATAGTTTTAGCGATAATAGCAGCATAATATGGGCAATAATGCATGTCATATTGCTAACCAAAGGAGTAATAAGTATAATTATTATAGTTCTAGCGATAATAACTCTATAATATGGATAATAATGCATGTTATATTGATAATAATAAAAGTAATATTTATGATTATTATAGTTTAAGCCTTAATAACTGTATAATATGGGTAACAATGCATGTTATTTTGATTACATTGGGTGTAATAACTATAGTTATTATCGATCCAGCGATAATATCAGCATAATGTGGGTAATAACGCATGACATATTGATAATATTGGGTGCAATAAGTATAATTATTATAGTTCTAGCGATAATAACAGTATAATATGGGTAATAATGCATGTTATATTGACAATAATAAAAGTAATATTTATGATAATTATAGTTTAAGCCTTAATAACTGTATAATATGAGTAATAATGCATGTTATATTGATAATAATAAAAGTAATATTTATGATTATTATAGTTTAAGCCTTAATAAGTGTATAATATGGGTAATAATGCATGTTATATTGACAACATTGGGTGCAATATGTATAATTATAATAGTTCAAGCGTTAATAACTGTATGATATGAGTAATAATGCATGTTATATTGATAATAATAAATGAAATAAGTATAATTATTATAGTTCCAGCGATAATAACAGTATTACATGGGTAATAATGCATGTTATATTGATAATATTGGGTGTTATAACTATAGTTATTATAGTTCTAGCGATAATTCCAGCATAATATGGACAATAATGCATGTCATATTGCTAATAAAGGGAGTAATAAGTATAATTATTATAGTTATTCTAGCTTTAATAACTGTATAATATGGGTAATAATGCATGTTATATTGATAATACTGGGTGTAATAACTATAGTTATTATTGTTCTCGCGATAATACCAGCATAATATGTGCAATAATGCATGTCATATTTCTAATAAAGGGAGTAATAAGTATAATTATTATAGTTCTAGCCATAATAACTGTATAATAGGGGTAATAATGCATGTTATATTGATAACAGTAAAAGTAATAACTATAATAGTTCTAGCTCAAGCGTTAATAACTGTATAATATGGGTGATAATGCATGTTATATTGATTATATTGGGTGTAATAACTATAGTTATTATCGATCCAGCGATAATATCAGCATAATATGGGTAATAACGCATGACATATTGATAATATTGGGTGCAATAAGTATAATTATTATAGTTCTAGCGATAATAACAGTATAATATGGGTAATAATGCATGTTATATTGACAATAATAAAAGTAATATTTATGATTATTATAGTTTAAGCCTTAATAACTGTATAATATGAGTAATAATGCATGTTATATTGATAATATTGGGTGTAATAACTATAGTTATTATAGTTCTAGCGATAATAGCAGCATAATATGGGTAATAACGCATGACATATTGATAATATTGGGTGCAATTAGTATAATTATTATAGTTCTGGCGATAATAACAGTAAAATATGGGTAATAATGCATGCCCTATTGATAATAATAAAAGTAATATTTATGATTATTATAGTTTAAGCCTTAATAACTGTATAATATGAGTAATAATGCATGTTATATTGATAATATTGGGTGTAATAACTATAGTTATTATAGTTCTAGCGATAATAGCAGCATAATATGGGCAATAATGCATGTCACATTGCTAATAACGGTAGTGATAAGTATTATTATTATAGGTCAAGCGTTAATATCCGTTTAATATGGGTAATAATGCATGTTATATTGATAATATTGGGTGTAATAACTATAGTTATTATAGTTCTAGCGATAATAGCAGCATAATATGCGTAATAACGAATGACATATTGATAATATTGGGTGCAATAAGTATAATTATTATAGTTCTGGCGATAATTCCAGCATAGTATGGGCAATAATGCATGTCATATTGCTAATAAAGGGAGTAATAACTATAATTATTATAGTTCTAGCCATAATAACTCTATAATATGGGCAATAATGCATGTTATATTGATAATAATAAAAGTATTAAGTATAATTAATACAGTTCAAGCGTTAATAACTGTATAATATGGGTAATAATGCATGTTATATTGACAATATTGGCTGCAATATGTATAATTAGTATAGGTCAAGTGTTAATAACTGTATAATATGGGTAATAATGCATGTTATATTGATGATAATAAAAGTAATATTTATGATTATTATAGTTTAAGCCTTAATAACTGTATAATATGGGTAACAATGCATGTTATTTTGATAATATTGGGTGTACTAACTATAGTTGTTATCGATCCAGCGATAATATCAGCATAATATGGGTAATAACGCATGACATATTGATAATATTGGGTGCAATAAGTATAATTATTATAACTCTCGCGATAATAACCGTAAAATATGGGTAATAATGCATGTCGTATTGATAATAATAAAAGTAATAAGTATATTTGCTTTAGTTCAAGCGTTAATAACAGTATAATATGGGTAATAATGCTTGTCATATTGATAATAGTAAATGTAATAAGTATGATTATTATAGTTCAAGCGTTAACAACTGTATAATATGGGTAATAATGCATGTTATATTGATAGTATTGGGTGTAATAACTATAGTTATTATAGTACTAGCGATAATTCCAGCATAATATGGGCAATAATGCATGTCACATTGCTAATAACGGTAGTAATAAGTATTCTTATTATAGGTCAAGCGTTATTAACCGTATAATATGGGTAATAATGCATGACATACTGATAATATTGGGTGCAATAAGTATAATTATTATAGTTCTGGCGATAATAACAGTAAAATATGGGTAATAATGCATGTCATATTGATAATATTGGGTGTAATAACTATAGTTATTATAGTTCTAGCGATAATACCAGCAAAATATGGGCAATAATGCATGTCACGTTGCTAATAACGGTAGTAATAAGTATTATTATTATAGGTTAAGCGTTAATAACTGTATAATATGGGTAATAATGCATGTTATATTGATAATAATAAAAGTAATATTTATGACTATTATAGTTTAATCCTTAATAACTGTATAATATGGGTAATAACGCATGACATATTGAAAATATTGGGTGTTATAACTATAGTTATTATAGTTCTAGCGATAATTCCAGCATAGTATGGGCAATAATGCATGTCATATTGCTAATAAAGGGAGTAATAAGTATAATTATTATAGTTCTAGCCATAATAACTCTATAATATGGGTAATAATGCATGATATATTGATAATAATAAATGAAATAAGTAAAATTGTTATAGTTCAAGCGTTAATAACTGTATAATATGGGTAATAATGCATGTTATATAGATAATAATAAAAGTAATAAGTATAATTGTTATAGTTCTAGCGATAATAACAGTACAATATGGGTAATAATGCATGTTATATTGATAATATTGGGTGTAATAACTATAGTTATTATAGTTCTAGCGATAATACCAGCATAATATGGGCAATAATGCATGTCACATTGCTAATAACGGTAGTAATAAGTATTATTATTATAGGTCAAGCGTTAATAACTGTATAATACGGGTAATAATGCATGTTATATTGATAATAATAAAAGTAATATTTATGATTATTATAGTTTAAGCCTTAATAACTGTATAATATGGGTAACAATGCATGTTATTTTGATAAAATTGGGTGTAATAACTATAGTTATTATCGATCCAGCGATAATATCAGCATAATATGGGTAATAACGCATGACATATTGATAATATTGGGTGTAATAAGTATAATTATTATAGTTCTAGCGATAATAACAGTATAATATGGGTAATAATGCATGTCATATTGACAATAATAAAAGTAATATTTACGATTATTATAGTTTAAGCCTTAGTAAGTGTATAATATGGGTAATAATGCACGTTATATTGACAACATTGGGTGCAATATGTATAATTATTATAGTTCAAGCGTTAATAACTGTATAATATGGGTAGTAATGCATGTTATATTGATAATATTGTGTGTAATAACTATAGTTATTATAGTTCCAGCGATATTAGCAGCATAATATGGGTAATAATGCATGACATACTGATAATATTGGGTGCAATAAGTATAATTATTATAGTTCTGGCGATAATAACAGTAAAATATGGGTAATAATGCATGTCATATTGATAATATTGTTTGTAATAACTATAGTTATTATAGTTCTAGCGATAATACCAACATAATATGGGCAATAATGCATGTCATATTGCTAATAAAGGTAGTAATAAGTATAATTATTATAGTTCCAGCGATAATAACTGTATAATATGGGTAATAATGCATGATATATTGATAATAATAAATGAAATAAGTAAAATTGTTATAGTTCAAGCGTTAATAACTGTATAATATGGGTAATAATGCATGTTATATAGATAATAATAAATGTAATAAGTATAATTGTTATAGTTCTAGCGATAACAACAGTACAATATGGGTAATAATGCAAGTTATATTGATAATATTGTGTGTAATAACTATAGTTATTATAGTTCTAGCGATAATACCAGCATAATATGGGCAATAATGCATGTCACATTGCTAATAACGGTAGTAATAAGTATTATTATTATAGGTCAAGCGTTAATAACTGTATAATATTGGTAATAATGCATGTTATATTGATAATATTGGGTGTAATAACTACAGTTATTATAGTTCTAGCGATAATACCAGCATAATATGGGTAATAACGCATGACATATTGATAATATTGGGTGCAAAAAGTATAATTATTATAACTCTGGCGATAATAACAGTAAAATATGGGTAATAATGCATGTCCTATTGATAATAATAAAAGTAATATTTATGATTATTATAGTTTAGTCCTTAATAACAGTATAATATGGGTAACAATGCATATTATTTTGATAATATTGGGTGTAATAACTATAGTTATTATAGCTCTAGCGATAATAGCAGCATAATATGCGTAAAAATGCATGTTATAGTGATGATAATGGGAGTAATATGCATATCTATTATAGTTCTAGCCGTAATAACTGTATAATATGGGTAATAAAGCATATTATATTGATAATATTGTGTGTAATAACTATAGTTATAATAGTTTTAGCGGTAATAGCAGCATAATATGGGCAATAATGCATGTCACATTGCTAATAACGGTAGTAATAAGTATTATTATTATAGTTCTAGCGATAATAACTCTATAATATGGGTAATAATGCATGTTATATTGATAATAATAAAAGTAATATTTATGACTATTATAGTTTAATCCTTAATAACTGTATAATATGGGTAATATTGCATATTATATTGATAATATTGTGTGTAATAACTATAGTTATTATAGTTTTAGCGATAATAGCAGCATAATATGGGCAATAATGCATGTCATATTGCTAACCAAAGGAGTAATAAGTATAATTATTATAGTTCTAGCGATAATAACTCTATAATATGGATAATAATGCATGTTATATTGATAATAATAAAAGTAATATTTATGATTATTATAGTTTAAGCCTTAATAACTGTATAATATGGGTAACAATGCATGTTATTTTGATTACATTGGGTGTAATAACTATAGTTATTATCGATCCAGCGATAATATCAGCATAATGTGGGTAATAACGCATGACATATTGATAATATTGGGTGCAATAAGTATAATTATTATAGTTCTAGCGATAATAACAGTATAATATGGGTAATAATGCATGTTATATTGACAATAATAAAAGTAATATTTATGATAATTATAGTTTAAGCCTTAATAACTGTATAATATGAGTAATAATGCATGTTATATTGATAATAATAAAAGTAATATTTATGATTATTATAGTTTAAGCCTTAATAAGTGTATAATATGGGTAATAATGCATGTTATATTGACAACATTGGGTGCAATATGTATAATTATAATAGTTCAAGCGTTAATAACTGTATGATATGAGTAATAATGCATGTTATATTGATAATAATAAATGAAATAAGTATAATTATTATAGTTCCAGCGATAATAACAGTATTACATGGGTAATAATGCATGTTATATTGATAATATTGGGTGTTATAACTATAGTTATTATAGTTCTAGCGATAATTCCAGCATAATATGGACAATAATGCATGTCATATTGCTAATAAAGGGAGTAATAAGTATAATTATTATAGTTATTCTAGCTTTAATAACTGTATAATATGGGTAATAATGCATGTTATATTGATAATACTGGGTGTAATAACTATAGTTATTATTGTTCTCGCGATAATACCAGCATAATATGTGCAATAATGCATGTCATATTTCTAATAAAGGGAGTAATAAGTATAATTATTATAGTTCTAGCCATAATAACTGTATAATAGGGGTAATAATGCATGTTATATTGATAACAGTAAAAGTAATAACTATAATAGTTCTAGCTCAAGCGTTAATAACTGTATAATATGGGTGATAATGCATGTTATATTAATAATAATAAAAGTAATATTTATGATTATTATAGTTTAAGCCTTAATAACTGTATAATATGAGTAATAATGCATGTTATATTGATAATATTGGGTGTAATAACTATAGTTATTATAGTTCTAGCGATAATAGCAGCATAATATGCGTAATAACGAATGACATATTGATAATTTTGGGTGCAATAAGTATAATTATTATAGTTCTGGCGATAATTCCAGCATAGTATGGGCAATAATGCATGTCATATTGCTAATAAAGGGAGTAATAACTATAATTATTATAGTTCTAGCCATAATAATTCTATAATATGGGCAATAATGCATGTTATATTGATAATAATAAAAGTATTAAGTATAATTAATACAGTTCAAGCGTTAATAACTGTATAATATGGGTAATAATGCATGTTATATTGACAATATTGGCTGCAATATGTATAATTAGTATAGGTCAAGTGTTAATAACTGTATAATATGGGTAATAATGCATGTTATATTGATGATAATAAAAGTAATATTTATGATTATTATAGTTTAAGCCTTAATAACTGTATAATATGGGTAACAATGCATGTTATTTTGATAATATTGGGTGTAATAACTATAGTTATTATCGATCCAGCGATAATATCAGCATAATATGGGTAATAACGCATGACATATTGATAATATTGGGTGCAATAAGTATAATTATTATAGTTCTAGCGATAATAACAGTATAATATGGGTAATAATGCATGTTATATTGACAATAATAAAAGTAATATTTATGATTATTATAGTTTAAGCCTTAGTAAGTGTATAATATGGGTAATAATGCATGTTATATCGATAATATTGGGTGTTATAACGATAGTTATTATAGTTCTAGCGATAATAGCAGCATAATATCGATAATAACGCATGACATATTGATAACATTGGGTGCAATAAGTATAATTATTATAACTCTGGCGATAATAACAGTAAAATATGGGTAGTAATGCATGTCCTATTGATAATAATAAAAGTAATATTTATGATTATTATAGTTTAAGCCTTAATAACTGTATAATATGGGTAACAATGCATGTTATTTTGATAATATTGGGTGTAATAACTATAGTTATTATCGATCCAGCGATAATATCAGCATAATATGGGTAATAACGCATGACATATTGACAACATTGGGTGCAATATGTATAATTATTATAGTTCAAGCGTTAATAACTGTATAATATGGGTAATAATGCATGTTATATTGATAATATTGGGTGTAATAACTATAGTTATTATAGTTCCAGCGATATTAGCAGCATAATATGGGTAATAATGCATGACATACTGATAATATTGGGTGCAATAAGTATAATTATTATAGTTCTGGCGATAATAACAGTAAAATATGGGTAATAATGCATGTCATATTGATAATATTGGGTGTAATAACTATAGTTATTATAGTTCTAGCGATAATACCAGCAAAATATGGGCAATAATGCATGTCACGTTGCTAATAACGGTAGTAATAAGTATTATTATTATAGGTCAAGCGTTAATAACTGTATAATATGGGTAATAATGCATGTTATATTGATAATAATAAAAGTAATATTTATGACTATTATAGTTTAATCCTTAATAACTGTATAATATGGGTAATAACGCATGACATATTGAAAATATTGGGTGTTATAACTATAGTTATTATAGTTCTAGCGATAATTCCAGCATAGTATGGGCAATAATGCATGTCATATTGCTAATAAAGGGAGTAATAAGTATAATTATTATAGTTCTAGCCATAATAACTCTATAATATGGGTAATAATGCATGATATATTGATAATAATAAATGAAATAAGTAAAATTGTTATAGTTCAAGCGTTAATAACTGTATAATATGGGTAATAATGCATGTTATATAGATAATAATAAAAGTAATAAGTATAATTCTTATAGTTCTAGCGATAATAACAGTACAATATGGGTAATAATGCATGTTATATTGATAATATTGGGTGTAATAACTATAGTTATTATAGTTCTAGCGATAATACCAGCATAATATGGGCAATAATGCATGTCACATTGCTAATAACGGTAGTAATAAGTATTATTATTATAGGTCAAGCGTTAATAACTGTATAATACGGGTAATAATGCATGTTATATTGATAATAATAAAAGTAATATTTATGATTATTATAGTTTAAGCCTTAATAACTGTATAATATGGGTAACAATGCATGTTATTTTGATAATATTGGGCGTAATAACTATAGTTATTATCGATCCAGCGATAATATCAGCATAATATGGGTAATAACGCATGACATATTGATAATATTGGGTGTAATAAGTATAATTATTATAGTTCTAGCGATAATAACAGTATAATATGGGTAATAATGCATGTCATATTGACAATAATAAAAGTAATATTTACGATTATTATAGTTTAAGCCTTAGTAAGTGTATAATATGGGTAATAATGCACGTTATATTGACAACATTGGGTGCAATATGTATAATTATTATAGTTCAAGCGTTAATAACTGTATAATATGGGTAGTAATGCATGTTATATTGATAATATTGTGTGTAATAACTATAGTTATTATAGTTCCAGCGATATTAGCAGCATAATATGGGTAATCTGCATGACATACTGATAATATTGGGTGCAATAAGTATAATTATTATAGTTCTGGCGATAATAACAGTAAAATATGGGTAATAATGCATGTCATATTGATAATATTGGGTGTAATAACTATAGTTATTATAGTTCTAGCGATAATACCAACATAATATGGGCAATAATGCATGTCATATTGCTAATAAAGGTAGTAATAAGTATAATTATTATAGTTCCAGCGATAATAACTGTATAATATGGGTAATAATGCATGATATATTGATAATAATAAATGAAATAAGTAAAATTGTTATAGTTCAAGCGTTAATAACTGTATAATATGGGTAATAATGCATGTTATATAGATAATAATAAATGTAATAAGTATAATTGTTATAGTTCTAGCGATAACAACAGTACAGTATGGGTAATAATGCATGTTATATTGATAATATTGTGTGTAATAACTATAGTTATTATAGTTCTAGCGATAATACCAGCATAATATGGGCAATAATGCATGTCACATTGCTAATAACGGTAGTAATAAGTATTATTATTATAGGTCAAGCGTTAATATCCGTTTAATATGGGTAATAATGCATGTTATATTGATAATATTGGGTGTAATAACTATAGTTATTATAGTTCTAGCGATAATAGCAGCATAATATGCGTAATAACGAATGACATATTGATAATATTGGGTGCAATAAGTATAATTATTATAGTTCTGGCGATAATTCCAGCATAGTATGGGCAATAATGCATGTCATATTGCTAATAAAGGGAGTAATAACTATAATTATTATAGTTCTAGCCATAATAACTCTATAATATGGGCAATAATGCATGTTATATTGATAATAATAAAAGTATTAAGTATAATTAATACAGTTCAAGCGTTAATAACTGTATAATATGGGTAATAATGCATGTTATATTGATAATATTGGGTGTAATAACTATAGCTATTATAGTTCCAGCGATATTAGCAGCATAATATGGGTAATAATGCATGACATACTGATAATATTGGGTGCAATAAGTATAATTATTATAGTTCTGGCGATAATAACAGTAAAATATGGGTAATAATGCATGTCATATTGATAATATTGGGTGTAATAACTATAGTTATTATAGTTCTAGCGATAATACCAGCAAAATATGGGCAATAATGCATGTCACGTTGCTAATAACGGTAGTAATAAGTATTATTATTATAGGTCAAGCGTTAATAACTGTATAATATGGGTAATAATGCATGTTATATTGATAATAATAAAAGTAATATTTATGACTATTATAGTTTAATCCTTAATAACTGTATAATATGGGTAATAACGCATGACATATTGAAAATATTGGGTGTTACAACTATAGTTATTATAGTTCTAGCGATAATTCCAGCATAGTATGGGCAATAATGCATGTCATATTGCTAATAAAGGGAGTAATAACTATAATTATTATAGTTCTAGCCATAATAACTCTATAATATGGGCAATAATGCATGTTATATTGATAATAATAAAAGTATTAAGTATAATTAATACAGTTCAAGCGTTAATAACTGTATAATATGGGTAATAATGCATGTTATATTGACAATATTGGCTGCAATATGTATAATTAGTATAGGTCAAGTGTTAATAACTGTATAATATGGGTAATAATGCATGTTATATTGATAATAATAAAAGTAATATTTATGATTATTATAGTTTAAGCCTTAATAACTGTATAATATGGGTAACAATGCATGTTATTTTGATAATATTGGGTGTACAAACTATAGTTGTTATCGATCCAGCGATAATATCAGCATAATATGGGTAATAACGCATGACATATTGATAATATTGGGTGCAATAAGTATAATTATTATAACTCTCGCGATAATAACCGTAAAATATGGGTAATAATGCATGTCGTATTGATGATAATAAAAGTAATAAGTGTATTTGCTTTAGTTCAAGCGTTAATAACAGTATAATATGGGTAATAATGCTTGTCATATTGATAATAGTAAAGGTAATAAGTATGATTATTATAGTTCAAGCGTTAACAACTGTATAATATGGGTAATAATGCATGTTATATTGATAGTATTGGGTGTAATAACTATAGTTATTATAGTTCTAGCGATAATTCCAGCATAATATGGGCAATAATGCATGTCATATTGCTAATAAAAGGAGTAATAAGTATAATTATTATAGTTCTAGCGATAATAACTCTATAATATGGGTAATAATGCATGTTATATTGATAATAATAAAAGTAATATTTATGACTATTATAGTTTAATCCTTAATAACTGTATAATATGGGTAATAATGCATATTATATTGATAATATTGTGTGTAATAACTATACTTATTATAGTTTTAGCGATAAAGCAGCATAATATGGGCAATAATGCATGTCACATTGCTAATAACGGTAGTAATAAGTATTCTTATTATAGGTCAAGCGTTATTAACCGTATAATATGGGTAATAATGCATGTTATATTCACAATAATAAAAGTAATATTTATGATTATTATAGTTTAAGCCTTAATAAGTGTATAATATGGGTAACAATGCATGTTATTTTGATAGTATTGGGTGTAATAACTATAGTTATTATAGTTCTAGCGATAATAGCAGCATAATATGGGCAATAATGCGTGTCGCATTGCTAATAACGGTAGTAATAACTATTATTATTATAGGTCATGCGCTAATATCCGTATAACATGGGTAATAATGCATGTTATATTGATAGTATTGGGTGTAATAACTATAGTTATTATAGTTCTAGCGATAATTCCAGCATAATATGGGCAATAATGCATGTCATATTGCTAATAAAAGGAGTAATAAGTATAATTATTATAGTTCTAGCGATAATAACTCTATAATATGGGTAATAATGCATGTTATATTGATAATAATAAAAGTAATATTTATGACTATTATAGTTTAATCCTTAATAACTGTATAATATGGGTAATAATGCGTATTATATTGTTAATATTGTGTGTACTAACTATAGTTATTATAGTTTTAGCGATAATAGCAGCATAATATGGGCAACAATGCATGTCACATTGCTAATAACGGTAGTAATAAGTATTATTATTATAGTTCTAGCGATAATAACTCTATAATATGGGTAATAATGCATGTTATATTGATAATAATAAAAGTAATATTTATGACTATTATAGTTTAATCCTTAATAACTGTATAATATGGGTAATAATGCATATTATATTGATAATATTGTGTGTAATAACTATAGTTATTATAGTTTTAGCGATAATAGCAGCATAATATGGGCAATAATGCATGTCATATTGCTAACAAAAGGAGTAATAAGTATAATTATTATAGTTCTAGCGATAATAACTCTATAATATGGGTAATAATGCATGTTATATTGATAATAATAAAAGTAATATTTATGACTATTATAGTTTAATCCTTAATAACTGTATAATATGGGTAATAATGCGTATTATATTGTTAATATTGTGTGTACTAACTATAGTTATTATAGTTTTAGCGATAGTAGCAGCATAATATGGGCAACAGTGCATGTCACATTGCTAATAACGGTAGTAATAAGTATTATTATTATAGTTCTAGCGATAATAACTCTATAATATGGGTAATAATGCATGTTATATTGATAATAATAAAAGTAATATTTATGACTATTATAGTTTAATCCTTAATAACTGTATAATATGGGTAATAATGCATATTATATTGATAATATTGTGTGTAATAACTATAGTTATTATAGTTTTAGCGATAATAGCAGCATAATATGGGCAATAATGCATGTCATATTGCTAACAAAAGGAGTAATAAGTATAATTATTATAGTTCTAGCGATAATAACTCTATAATATGGGTAATAATGCATGTTATATTGATAATAATAAAAGTAATATTTATGACTATTATAGTTTAATCCTTAATAACTGTATAATATGGGTAATAATGCATATTATATTGATAATATTGTGTGTAATAACTATACTTATTATAGTTTTAGCGATAAAGCAGCATAATATGGGCAATAATGCATGTCACATTGCTAATAACGGTAGTAATAAGTATTCTTATTATAGGTCAAGCGTTATTAACCGTATAATATGGGTAATAATGCATGTTATATTCACAATAATAAAAGTAATATTTATGATTATTATAGTTTAAGCCTTAATAAGTGTATAATATGGGTAACAATGCATGTTATTTTGATAGTATTGGGTGTAATAACTATAGTTATTATAGTTCTAGCGATAATAGCAGCATAATATGGGCAATAATGCGTGTCGCATTGCTAATAACGGTAGTAATAACTATTATTATTATAGGTCATGCGCTAATATCCGTATAACATGGGTAATAATGCATGTTATATTGATAGTATTGGGTGTAATAACTATAGTTATTATAGTTCTAGCGATAATTCCAGCATAATATGGGCAATAATGCATGTCATATTGCTAATAAAAGGAGTAATAAGTATAATTATTATAGTTCTAGCGATAATAACTCTATAATATGGGTAATAATGCATGTTATATTGATAATAATAAAAGTAATATTTATGACTATTATAGTTTAATCCTTAATAACTGTATAATATGGGTAATAATGCGTATTATATTGTTAATATTGTGTGTACTAACTATAGTTATTATAGTTTTAGCGATAATAGCAGCATAATATGGGCAACAATGCATGTCACATTGCTAATAACGGTAGTAATAAGTATTATTATTATAGTTCTAGCGATAATAACTCTATAATATGGGTAATAATGCATGTTATATTGATAATAATAAAAGTAATATTTATGACTATTATAGTTTAATCCTTAATAACTGTATAATATGGGTAATAATGCATATTATATTGATAATATTGTGTGTAATAACTATAGTTATTATAGTTTTAGCGATAATAGCAGCATAATATGGGCAATAATGCATGTCATATTGCTAACAAAAGGAGTAATAAGTATAATTATTATAGTTCTAGCGATAATAACTCTATAATATGGGTAATAATGCATGTTATATTGATGATAATAAAAGTAATATTTATGACTATTATAGTTTAATCCTTAATAACTGTATAATATGGGTAATAATGCGTATTATATTGTTAATATTGTGTGTACTAACTATAGTTATTATAGTTTTAGCGATAATAGCAGCATAATATGGGCAACAATGCATGTCACATTGCTAATAACGGTAGTAATAAGTATTATTATTATAGTTCTAGCGATAATAACTCTATAATATGGGTAATAATGCATGTTATATTGATAATAATAAAAGTAATATTTATGACTATTATAGTTTAATCCTTAATAACTGTATAATATGGGTAATAATGCATATTATATTGATAATATTGTGTGTAATAACTATAGTTATTATAGTTTTAGCGATAATAGCAGCATAATATGGGCAATAATGCATGTCATATTGCTAACAAAAGGAGTAATAAGTATAATTATTATAGTTCTAGCGATAATAACTCTATAATATGGGTAATAATGCATGTTATATTGATAATAATAAAAGTAATATTTATGACTATTATAGTTTAATCCTTAATAACTGTATAATATGGGTAATAATGCATATTATATTGATAATATTGTGTGTAATAACTATAGTTATTGTAGTTTTAGCGATAATGGCAGCATAATATGGGCAATAATGCATGTCATATTGCTAACAAAAGGAGTAATAAGTATAATTATTATAGTTCTAGCGATAATAACTCTATAATATGGGTAATAATGCATGTTATATTGATAATAATAAAAGTAATATTTATGATTATTATAGTTTAAGCCTTAATAACTGTATAATATGGGTAACAATGCATGTTATTTTGATAATATTGGGTGTAATAACTATAGTTATTATCGATCCAGCGATAATATCAGCATAATATGGGTAATAACGCATGACATATTGATAATATTGGGTGCAATAAGTATAATTATTATAGTTCTAGCGATGATAACAGTATAATATGGGTAATAGTGCATGTTACATTGACAATAATAAAAGTAATATTTATGATTATTATAGTTTAAGCCTTAATAACTGTATAATATGAGTAATAATGCATGTTATATTGATAATATTGGGTGTAATAACTATGGTTATTATAGTTCTAGCGATAATAGCAGCATAATATGGGCAATAATGCATGTCACATTGCTAATAACGGTAGTAATAAGTATTATTATTATAGGTCAAGCGTTAATATCCGTATAATATGGGTAATAATGCATGTTATATTGATAATATTGGGTGTATTAACTATAGTTATTATAGTTCTAGCGATAATAGCAGCATAATATGCGTAATAACGAATGACATATTGATAATATTGGGTGCAATAAGTATAATTATTATAGTTCTGGCGATAATTCCAGCATAGTATGGGCAATAATGCATGTCATATTGCTAATAAAGGGAGTAATAAGTATAATTATTACAGTTCTAGCCATAATAACTCTATAATGTGGGCAATAATGCATGTTATATTGATAATAATAAAAGTATTAAGTATAATTAATACAGTTCAAGCGATAATAACAGTATAATATGGGTAATAATGCATGTCATATTGACAATAATAAAAGTAATATTTACGATTATTATAGTTTAAGCCTTAGTAAGTGTATAATATGGGTAATAATGCACGTTATATTGACAACATTGGGTGCAATATGTATAATTATTATAGTTCAAGCGTTAATAACTGTATAATATGGGTAGTAATGCATGTTATATTGATAATATTGTGTGTAATAACTATAGTTATTATAGTTCCAGCGATATTAGCAGCATAATATGGGTAATCTGCATGACATACTGATAATATTGGGTGCAATAAGTATAATTATTATAGTTCTGGCGATAATAACAGTAAAATATGGGTAATAATGCATGTCATATTGATAATATTGGGTGTAATAACTATAGTTATTATAGTTCTAGCGATAATACCAACATAATATGGGCAATAATGCATGTCATATTGCTAATAAAGGTAGTAATAAGTATAATTATTATAGTTCCAGCGATAATAACTGTATAATATGGGTAATAATGCATGATATAATGATAATAATAAATGAAATAAGTAAAATTGTTATAGTTCAAGCGTTAATAACTGTATAATATGGGTAATAATGCATGTTATATAGATAATAATAAATGTAATAAGTATAATTGTTATAGTTCTAGCGATAACAACAGTACAATATGGGTAATAATGCATGTTATATTGATAATATTGTGTGTAATAACTATAGTTATTATAGTTCTAGCGATAATACCAGCATAATATGGGCAATAATGCATGTCACATTGCTAATAACGGTAGTAATAAGTATTATTATTATAGGTCAAGCGATAATAACTCTATAATATGGGTAATAATGCATGTTATATTGATAATATTGGGTGTAATAACTATAGTTATTATAGTTCTAGCGATAATAGCAGCATAATATGCGTAATAACGAATGACATATTGATAATATTGGGTGCAATAAGTATAATTATTATAGTTCTGGCGATAATTCCAGCATAGTATGGGCAATAATGCATGTCATATTGCTAATAAAGGGAGTAATAACTATAATTATTATAGTTCTAGCCATAATAACTCTATAATATGGGCAATAATGCATGTTATATTGATAATAATAAAAGTATTAAGTATAATTAATACAGTTCAAGCGTTAATAACTGTATAATATGGGTAATAATGCATGTTATATTGACAATATTGGCTGCAATATGTATAATTAGTATAGGTCAAGTGTTAATAACTGTATAATATGGGTAATAATGCATGTTATATTGATAATAATAAAAGTAATATTTATGATTATTATAGTTTAAGCCTTAATAACTGTATAATATGGGTAACAATGCATGTTATTTTGATAATATTGGGTGTACTAACTATAGTTGTTATCGATCCAGCGATAATATCAGCATAATATGGGTAATAACGCATGACATATTGATAATATTGGGTGCAATAAGTATAATTATTATAACTCTCGCGATAATAACCGTAAAATATGGGTAATAATGCATGTCGTATTGATAATAATAAAAGTAATAAGTATATTTGCTTTAGTTCAAGCGTTAATAACAGTATAATATGGGTAATAATGCTTGTCATATTGATAATAGTAAAGGTAATAAGTATGATTATTATAGTTCAAGCGTTAACAACTGTATAATATGGGTAATAATGCATGTTATATTGATAGTATTGGGTGTAATAACTATAGTTATTATAGTTCTAGCGATAATTCCAGCATAATATGGGCAATAATGCATGTCATATTGCTAATAAAAGGAGTAATAAGTATAATTATTATAGTTCTAGCGATAATAACTCTATAATATGGGTAACAATGCATATCCTATTGATAATAATAAAAGTAATATTCATGATTATTATAGTTTAGTCCTTAATAACAGTATAATATGGGTAACAATGCATATTATTTTGATAATATTGGGTGTAATAACTATAGTTATTATAGCTCTAGTGATAATAGCAGCATAATATGCGTAAAAATGCATGTTATAGTGATGATAATGGGAGTAATATGCATATCTATTATAGTTCTAGCCGTAATAACTGTATAATATGGGTAATAAAGCATATTATATTGATAATATTGTGTGTAATAACTATAGTTATAATAGTTTTAGCGATAATAGCAGCATAATATGGGCAATAATGCATGTCACATTGCTAATAACGGTAATAATAAGTATTATTATTATCGGTCAAGCGTTAATAACTGTATAATATGGGTAATAATGCATGTTATATTGATAATAATAAAAGTAGTATTTATGACTATTATAGTTTAATCCTTAATAACTGTATAATATGGGTAATAATGCATATTATATTGATAATATTATGTGTAATAACTATAGTTATTATAGTTCTAGCGATAATAGCAGCATAATATGGGCAATAATGCATGTCGCATTGCTAATAACGGTAGTAATAACTATTATTATTATAGGTCATGCGCTAATATCCGTATAACATGGGTAATAATGCATGTTATATTGATAGTATTGGGTGTAATAACTATAGTTATTATAGTTCTAGCGATAATTCCAGCATAATATGGGCAATAATGCATGTCATATTGCTAATAAAAGGAGTAATAAGTATAATTATTATAGTTCTAGCGATAATAACTCTATAATATGGGTAATAATGCATGTTATATTGATAATAATAAAAGTAATATTTATGACTATTATAGTTTAATCCTTAATAACTGTATAATATGGGTAATAATGCGTATTATATTGTTAATATTGTGTGTACTAACTATAGTTATTATAGTTTTAGCGATAATAGCAGCATAATATGGGCAACAATGCATGTCACATTGCTAATAACGGTAGTAATAAGTATTATTATTATAGTTCTAGCGATAATAACTCTATAATATGGGTAATAATGCATGTTATATTGATAATAATAAAAGTAATATTTATGACTATTATAGTTTAATCCTTAATAACTGTATAATATGGGTAATAATGCATATTATATTGATAATATTGTGTGTAATAACTATAGTTATTATAGTTTTAGCGATAATAGCAGCATAATATGGGCAATAATACATGTCATATTGCTAACAAAAGGAGTAATAAGTATAATTATTATAGTTCTAGCGATAATAACTCTATAATATGGGTAATAATGCATGTTATATTGATAATAATAAAAGTAATATTTATGACTATTATAGTTTAATCCTTAATAACTGTATAATATGGGTAATAATGCGTATTATATTGTTAATATTGTGTGTACTAACTATAGCTATTATAGTTTTAGCGATAATAGCAGCATAATATGGGCAACAATGCATGTCACATTGCTAATAACGGTAGTAATAAGTATTATTATTATAGTTCTAGCGATAATAACTCTATAATATGGGTAATAATGCATGTTATATTGATAATAATAAAAGTAATATTTATGACTATTATAGTTTAATCCTTAATAACTGTATAATATGGGTAATAATGCATATTATATTGATAATATTGTGTGTAATAACTATAGTTATTATAGTTTTAGCGATAATAGCAGCATAATATGGGCAATAATGCATGTCATATTGCTAACAAAAGGAGTAATAAGTATAATTATTATAGTTCTAGCGATAATAACTCTATAATATGGGTAATAATGCATGTTATATTGATAATAATAAAAGTAATATTTATGACTATTATAGTTTAATCCTTAATAACTGTATAATATGGGTAATAATGCATATTATATTGATAATATTGTGTGTAATAACTATAGTTATTGTAGTTTTAGCGATAATGGCAGCATAATATGGGCAATAATGCATGTCATATTGCTAACAAAAGGAGTAATAAGTATAATTATTATAGTTCTAGCGATAATAACTCTATAATATGGGTAATAATGCATGTTATATTGATAATAATAAAAGTAATATTTATGACTATTATAGTTTAATCCTTAATAACTGTATAATATGGGTAATAATGCATATTATATTGATAATATTGTGTGTAATAACTATACTTATTATAGTTTTAGCGATAAAGCAGCATAATATGGGCAATAATGCATGTCACATTGCTAATAACGGTAGTAATAAGTATTCTTATTATAGGTCAAGCGTTATTAACCGTATAATATGGGTAATAATGCATGTTATATTCACAATAATAAAAGTAATATTTATGATTATTATAGTTTAAGCCTTAATAAGTGTATAATATGGGTAACAATGCATGTTATTTTGATAGTATTGGGTGTAATAACTATAGTTATTATAGTTCTAGCGATAATAGCAGCATAATATGGGCAATAATGCGTGTCGCATTGCTAATAACGGTAGTAATAACTATTATTATTATAGGTCATGCGCTAATATCCGTATAACATGGGTAATAATGCATGTTATATTGATAGTATTGGGTGTAATAACTATAGTTATTATAGTTCTAGCGATAATTCCAGCATAATATGGGCAATAATGCATGTCATATTGCTAATAAAAGGAGTAATAAGTATAATTATTATAGTTCTAGCGATAATAACTCTATAATATGGGTAATAATGCATGTTATATTGATAATAATAAAAGTAATATTTATGACTATTATAGTTTAATCCTTAATAACTGTATAATATGGGTAATAATGCGTATTATATTGTTAATATTGTGTGTACTAACTATAGTTATTATAGTTTTAGCGATAATAGCAGCATAATATGGGCAACAATGCATGTCACATTGCTAATAACGGTAGTAATAAGTATTATGATTATAGTTCTAGCGATAATAACTCTATAATATGGGTAATAATGCATGTTATATTGATAATAATAAAAGTAATATTTATGATTATTATAGTTTAAGCCTTAATAACTGTATAATATGGGTAACAATGCATGTTATTTTGATAATATTGGGTGTAATAACTATAGTTATTATCGATCCAGCGATAATATCAGCATAATATGGGTAATAACGCAAGACATATTGATAACATTGGGTGCAATAAGTATAATTATTATAACTCTCGCGATAATAACCGTAAAATATGGGTAATAATGCATGTCGTATTGATAATAATAAAAGTAATAAGTATATTTACTTTAGTTCAAGCGTTAATAACAGTATAATATGGGTAATAATGCTTGTCATATTGATAATAGTAATGGTAATAAGTATGATTATTATAGTTCAAGCGTTAACAACTGTATAATATGGGTAATAATGCATCTTATATTGATAATATTGGGTGTAATAACTATAGTTATTATAGTTCTAGCGATAATAGCAGCATAATATGGGTAATACCGCATGACATGTTGATAATATTGGGTGTTATAACCATAGTTATTATAGTTCTAGCGATAATTCCAGCATAGTATGGGCAATAATGCATGTCATATTGCTAATAAAGGGAGTAATAAGTATAATTATTATAGTTCTAGCCATAATAACTCTATAATATGGGTAATAATGCATGTTATATTGATAATAATAAAAGTAATAAGTATAATTAATACAGTTCAAGCGTTAATAACTGTATAATATGGGTAATAATGCACGTTATATTGACAATATTGGCTGCAATATGTATAATTATTATAGGTCAAGCGTTAATAACTGTATAATATGGGTAATAGTGCATGTCCTATTGATAATAATAAAAGTAATATTTATGATTATTATAGAGTTTAAGCCTTAATAACTGTATAATATGGGTAAGAATGCATGTTATTTTGATAATATTGGGTGTAATAACTATAGTTATTATCGATCCAGCGATAATATCAGCATAATATGGGTAATAACGCATGACATATTGATAATATTGGGTGCAATAAGTATAATTATTATAGTTCTAGCGATAATAACAGTATAATATGGGTAATAATGCATGTTATATTGATAATAATAAAAGTAATATTTATGATTATTATAGTTTAAGCCTTAATAAGTGTATAATATGGGTAATAATGCATGTTATATTGACAACATTGGGTGCAATATGTATAATTATAATAGTTCAAGCGTTAATAACTGTATAATATGGGTAATGATGCATGTTATACTGATAATAATAAAAGTAATATTTATGATTATTATAGTTTAAGCCTTAATAACTGTATAATATGAGTAATAATGCATGTTATATTGATAATAATAAATGAAATAAGTATAATTATTATAGTTCCAGCGATTATAACAGTATTACATGGGTAATAATGCATGTTATATTGATAATATTGGGTGTTATAACTATAGTTATTATAGTTCTAGCGATAATTCCAGCATAATATGGACAATAATGGATGTCATATTGCTAATAAAGGGAGTAATAAGTATAATTATTATAGTTTAAGCTTTAATAACTGTATAATATGGGTAATAATGCATGTTATATTGATAATACTGGGTGTAGTAACTATAGTTATTATTGTTCTCGCGATAATACCAGCATAATATGTGCAATAATGCATGTCATATTTCAAATAAAGGGAGTAATAAGTATAATTATTATAGTTCTAGCCATAATAACTCTATAATATGGGTAATAATGCATGTTATATTGATAATAATAAAAGTACTAAGTATAATTAATACAGTTCAAGCGTTAATAACTGTATAATATGGGTAATAATGCACGTTATATTGACAATATTGGCTGCAATATGTATAATTATTATAGGTCAAGCGTTAATAACTGTATAATATGGGTAATAGTGCATGTCCTATTGATAATAATAAAAGTAATATTTATGACTATTATAGTTTAATCCTTAATAACTGTATAATATGGGTAATAATGCGTATTATATTGTTAATATTGTGTGTACTAACTATAGTTATTATAGTTTTAGCGATAATAGCAGCATAATATGGGCAACAATGCATGTCACATTGCTAATAACGGTAGTAATAAGTATTATTATTATAGTTCTAGCGATAATAACTCTATAATATGGGTAATAATGCATGTTATATTGATAATAATAAAAGTAATATTTATGACTATTATAGTTTAATCCTTAATAACTGTATAATATGGGTAATAATGCATATTATATTGATAATACTGTGTGTAATAACTATAGTTATTGTAGTTTTAGCGATAATAGCAGCATAATATGGGCAATAATGCATGTCATATTGCTAACAAAAGGAGTAATAAGTATAATTATTATAGTTCTAGAGATAATAACTCTATAATATGGGTAATAATGCATGTTATATTGATAATAATAAAAGTAATATTTATGATTATTATAGTTTAAGCCTTAATAACTGTATAATATGGGTAACAATGCATGTTATTTTGATAATATTGGGTGTAATAACTATAGTTATTATCGATCCAGCGATAATATCAGCATAATATGGGTAATAACGCATGACATATTGATAATATTGGGTGCAATAAGTATAATTATTATAGTTCTAGCGATAATAACAGTATAATATGGGTAATAGTGCATGTTACATTGACAATAATAAAAGTAATATTTATGATTATTATAGTTTAAGCCTTAATAATTGTATAATATGAGTAATAATGCATGTTATATTGATAATAATAAAAGTAATATTTATGATTATTATAGTTTAAGCCTTAATAAGTGTATAATATGGGTAATAATGCATGTTATATTGACAACATTGGGTGCAATATGTATAATTATAATAGTTCAAGCGTTAATAACTGTATAATATGGGTAATGATGCATGTTATACTGATAATAATAAAAGTAATATTTATGATTATTATAGTTTAAGCCTTAATAACTGTATAATATGAGTAATAATGCATGTTATATTGGTAATAATAAATGAAATAAGTATAATTATTATAGCTCCAGCGATAATAACAGTATTACATGGGTAATAATGCATGTTATATTGATAATATTGGGTGTTATAACTATAGTTATTATAGTTCTAGCGATAATTCCAGCATAATATGGACAATAATGGATGTCATATTGCTAATAAAGGGAGTAATAAGTATAATTATTATAGTTTAAGCTTTAATAACTGTATAATATGGGTAATAATGCATGTTATATTGATAATACTGCGTGTAGTAACTATAGTTATTATTGTTCTCGCGATAATACCAGCATAATATGTGCAATAATGCATGTCATATTTCTAATAAAGGGAGTAATAAGTATAATTATTATAGTTCTAGCCATAATAACTGTATAATAGGGGTAATAATGCATGTTATATTGATAATAGTAAAAGTAATAACTATAATAGTTCTAGCTCAAGCGTTAATAACTGTATAATATGGGTGATAATGCATGTTATATTGATAATAATAAAAGTAATATTTATGATTATTATAGTTTAAGCCTTAATAACTGTATAATATGAGTAATAATGCATGTTATATTGATAATATTGGGTGTAATAACTATAGTTATTATAGTTCTAGCGATAATAGCAGCATAATATGGGTAATAACGTATGACATATTGATAATATTGGGTGCAATAAGTATAATTATTATAGTTCTGGCGATAATAACAGTAAAATATGGGTAATAATGCATGTCCTATTGATAATAATAAAAGTAATATTTATGATTATTATAGTTTAAGCCTTAATAACTGTATAATATGAGTAATAATGCATGTTATATTGATAATATTGTGTGTAATAACTATGGTTATTATAGTTCTAGCGATAATAGCAGCATAATATGGGCAATAATGCATGTCACATTGCTAATAACGGTAGTAATAAGTATTATTATTATAGGTCAAGCGTTAATATCCGTATAATATGGGTAATAATGCATGTTATATTGATAATATTGGGTGTATTAACTATAGTTATTATAGTTCTAGCGATAATAGCAGCATAATATGCGTAATAACGAATGACATATTGATAATGTTGGGTGCAATAAGTATAATTATTATAGTTCTGGCGATAATTCCAGCATAGTATGGGCAATAATGCATGTCATATTGCTAATAAAGGGAGTAATAAGTATAATTATTACAGTTCTAGCCATAATAACTGTATAATATGGGCAATAATGCATGTTATATTGATAATAATAAAAGTATTAAGTATAATTAATACAGTTCAAGCGTTAATAACTGTATAATATGGGTAATAATGCATGTTATATTGATAATAATAAAAGTAATGTTTATGATTATTATAGTTTAAGCCTTAATAACTGTATAATATGGGTAACAATGCATGTTATTTTGATAATATTGGGTGTACTAACTATAGTTGTTATCGATCCAGCGATAATATCAGCATAATATGGGTAATAACGCATGACATATTGATAATATTGGGTGCAATAAGTACAATTATTATAGTTCTAGCGATAATAACAGTATAATATGGGTAATAATGCATGTTATATTGATAGTATTGGGTGTAATAACTATAGTTATTATAGTTCTAGCGATAATTCCAGCATAATATGGGCAATAATGCATGTTATATTGATAGTATTGGGTGTAATAACTATAGTTATTATAGTTCTAGCGATAATTCCAGCATAATATGGGCAATAATGCATGTCATATTGCTAACAAAAGGAGTAATAAGTATAATTATTATAGTTCTAGCGATAATAACTCTATAATATGGGTAATAATGCATGTTATATTGATAATAATAAAAGTAATATTTATGATTATTATAGTTTAAGCCTTAATAACTGTATAATATGGGTAATAATGCATATTATATTGATAATATTGTGTGTAATAACTATAGTTATTATAGTTTTAGCGATAAAGCAGCATAATATGGGCAATAATGCATGTCACATTGCTAATAACGGTAGTAATAAGTATTCTTATTATAGGTCAAGCGTTATTAACCGTATAATATGGGTAATAATGCATGTTATATTGATAATATTGGGTGTAATAACTATAGTTATTATAGTTCTAGCGATAATTCCAGCATAATATGGGCAATAATGCATGTCATATTGCTAACAAAAGGAATAATAAGTATAATTATTATAGTTCTAGCGATAATAACTCTAAAATATGGGTAATAATGCATGTTATATTGATAATAATAAAAGTAATATTTATGATTATTATAGTTTAAGCCTTAATAAGTGTATAATATGGGTAATAATGCATGTTATATTGATAGTATTGGGTGTAATAACTATAGTTATTATAGTTCTAGCGATAATTCCAGCATAATATGGGCAATAATGCATGTCATATTGCTAACAAAAGGAATAATAAGTATAATTATTATAGTTCTAGCGATAATAACTCTAAAATATGGGTAATAATGCATGTTATATTGATAATAATAAAAGTAATATTTATGATTATTATAGTTTAAGCCTTAATAACTGTATAATATGGGTAATAATGCATCTTATATTGATAATATTGGGTGTAGTAACTATAGTTATTATAGTTCTAGCGATAATAGCAGCATAATATGGGTAATACCGCATGACATGTTGATAATATTGGGTGTTATAACCATAGTTATTATAGTTCTAGCGATAATTCCAGCATAGTATGGGCAATAATGCATGTCATATTGCTAATAATGGGAGTAATAAGTATAATTATTATAGTTCTAGCCATAATAACTCTATAATATGGGTAATAATGCATGTTATATTGATAATAATAAAAGTAATAAGTATAATTAATACAGTTCAAGCGTTAATAACTGTATAATATGGGTAATAATGCACGTTATATTGACAATATTGGCTGCAATATGTATAATTATTATAGGTCAAGCGTTAATAACTGTATAATATGGGTAATAGTGCATGTCCTATTGATAATAATAAAAGTAATATTTATGATTATTATAGAGTTTAAGCCTTAATAACTGTATAATATGGGTAACAATGCATGTTATTTTGATAATATTGGGTGTAATAACTATAGTTATTATCGATCCAGCGATAATATCAGCATAATATGGGTAATAACGCATGACATATTGATAATATTGGGTGCAATAAGTATAGTTATTATAGTTCTAGCGATAATAACAGTATAATATGGGTAATAATGCATGTTATATTGACAATAATAAAAGTAATATTTATGATTATTATAGTTTAAGCCTTAATAAGTGTATAATATGGGTAATAATGCATGTTATATTGATAGTATTGGGTGTAATAACTATAGTTATTATAGTTCTAGCGATAATTCCAGCATAATATGGGCAATAATGCATGTCATATTGCTAACAAAACGAGTAATAAGTATAATTATTATAGTTCTAGCGATAATAACTCTATAATATGGGTAACAATGCATGTTATATTGATAATAATAAAAGTAATATTTATGATTATTATAGTTTAAGCCTTAATAACTGTATAATATGGGTAACAATGCATGTTATTTTGATAATATTGGGTGTAATAACTACAGTTATTATAGTTCTAGCGATAATACCAGCATAATATGGGTAATAACGCATGACATATTGATAATATTGGGTGCAATAAGTATAATTATTATAACTCTGGCGATAATAACAGTAAAATATGGGTAATAATGCATGTCCTATTGATAATAATAAAAGTAATATTTATGATTATTATAGTTTAGTCCTTAATAACAGTATAATATGGGTAACAATGCATATTATTTTGATAATATTGGGTGTAATAACTATAGTTATTATAGCTCTAGTGATAATAGCAGCATAATATGCGTAAAAATGCATGTTATAGTGATGATAATGGGAGTAATATGCATATTTATTATAGTTCTAGCCGTAATAACTGTATAATATGGGTAATAAAGCATATTATATTGATAATATTGTGTGTAATAACTATAGTTATAATAGTTTTAGCGATAATAGCAGCATAATATGGGCAATAATGCATGTCACATTGCTAATAACGGTAATAATAAGTATTATTATTATCGGTCAAGCGTTAATAACTGTATAATATGGGTAATAATGCATGTTATATTGATAATAATAAAAGTAGTATTTATGACTATTATAGTTTAATCCTTAATAACTGTATAATATGGGTAATAATGCATATTATATTGATAATATTATGTGTAATAACTATAGTTATTATAGTTCTAGCGATAATAGCAGCATAATATGGGCAATAATGCATGTCGCATTGCTAATAACGGTAGTAATAACTATTATTATTATAGGTCATGCGCTAATATCCGTATAACATGGGTAATAATGCATGTTATATTGATAGTATTGGGTGTAATAACTATAGTTATTATAGTTCTAGCGATAATTCCAGCTTAATATGGGCAATAATGCATGTCATATTGCTAATAAAAGGAGTAATAAGTATAATTATTATAGTTCTAGCGATAATAACTCTATAATATGGGTAATAATGCATGTTATATTGATAATAATAAAAGCAATATTTATGACTATTATAGTTTAATCCTTAATAACTGTATAATATGGGTAATAATGCATATTATATTGATAATATTGTGTGTACTAACTATAGTTATTATAGTTTTAGCAATAATAGCAGCATAATATGGGCAACAATGCATGTCACATTGCTAATAACGGTAGTAATAAGTATTATTATTATAGTTCTAGCGATAATAACTCTATAATATGGGTAATAATGCATGTTATATTGATAATAATAAAAGTAATATTTATGACTATTATAGTTTAAGCCTTAATAACTGTATAATATGAGTAATAATGCATGTTATATTGATAGTATTGGGTGTAATAACTATAGTTATTATAGTTCTAGCGATAATTCCAGCATAATATGGGCAATAATGCATGTCATATTGCTAACAAAAGGAGTAATAAGTATAATTATTATAGTTCTAGCGATAATAACTCTATAATATGGGTAATAATGCATGTTATATTGATAATAATAAAAGTAATATTTATGATTATTATAGTTTAAGCCTTAATAACTGTATAATATGGGTAACAATGCATGTTATTTTGATAATATTGGGTGTAATAACTATAGTTATTATCGATCCAGCGATAATATCAGCATAATATGGGTAATAACGCATGACATATTGATAACATTGGGTGCAATAAGTATAATTATTATAACTCTGGCGATAATAACCGTAAAATATGGGTAATAATGCATGTCGTATTGATAATAATAAAAGTAATAAGTATATTTACTTTAGTTCAAGCGTTAATAACAGTATAATATGGGTAATAATGCTTGTCATATTGATAATAGTAATGGTAATAAGTATGATTATTATAGTTCAAGCGTTAACAACTGTATAATATGGGTAATAATGCATCTTATGTTGATAATATTGGGTGTAATAACTATAGTTATTATAGTTCTAGCGATAATAGCAGCATAATATGGGTAATACCGCATGACATGTTGATAATATTGGGTGTTATAACCATAGTTATTATAGTGCTAGCGATAATTCCAGCATAGTATGGGCAATAATGCATGTCATATTGCTAATAAAGGGAGTAATAAGTATAATTATTATAGTTCTAGCCATAATAACTCTATAATATGGGTAATAATGCATGTTATATTGATAATAATAAAAGTAATAAGTATAATTAATACAGTTCAAGCGTTAATAACTGTATAATATGGGTAATAATGCACGTTATATTGACAATATTGGCTGCAATATGTATAATTATTATAGGTCAAGCGTTAATAACTGTATAATATGGGTAATAGTGCATGTCCTATTGATAATAATAAAAGTAATATTTATGATTATTATAGAGTTTAAGCCTTAATAACTGTATAATATGGGTAACAATGCATGTTATTTTGATAATATTGGGTGTAATAACTATAGTTATTATCGATCCAGCGATAATATCAGCATAATATGGGTAATAACGCATGACATATTGATAATATTGGGTGCAATAAGTATAATTATTATAGTTCTAGCGATCATAACAGTATAATATGGGTAATAATGCATGTTATATTGACAATAATAAAAGTAATATTTATGATTATTATAGTTTAAGCCTTAATAAGTGTATAATATGGGTAATAATGCATGTTATATTGATAGTATTGGGTGTAATAACTATAGTTATTATAGTTCTAGCGATAATTCCAGCATAATATGGGCAATAATGCATGTCATATTGCTAACAAAAGGAATAATAAGTATAATTATTATAGTTCTAGCGATAATAACTCTATAATATGGGTAATAATGCATGTTATATTGATAATAATAAAAGTAATATTTATGATTATTATAGTTTAAGCCTTAATAACTGTATAATATGGGTAACAATGCATGTTATTTTGATAATATTGGGTGTAATAACTATAGTTATTATCGATCCAGCGATAATATCAGCATAATATGGGTAATAACGCATGACATATTGATAATATTGGGTGCAATAAGTATAATTATTATAACTCTGGCGATAATAACCGTAAAATATGGGTAATAATGCATGTCCTATTGATAATAATAAAAGTAATAAGTATACTTACTTTAGTTCAAGCGTTAATAACAGTATAATATGGGTAATAATGCTTGTCATATTGATAATAGTAATGGTAATAAGTATGATTATTATAGTTCAAGCGTTAGCAACTGTATAATATGGGTAATAATGCATCTTATATTGATAATATTGGGTGTAATAACTATAGTTATTATAGTTCTAGCGATAATAGCAGCATAATATGGGTAATACCGCATGACATGTTGATAATATTGGGTGTTATAACCATAGTTATTATAGTTCTAGCGATAATTCCAGCATAGTATGGGCAATAATGCATGTCATATTGCTAATAAAGGGAGTAATAAGTATAATTATTATAGTTCTAGCCATAATAACTCTATAATATGGGTAATAATGCATGTTATATTGATAATAATAAAAGTAATAAGTATAATTAATACAGTTCAAGCGTTAATAACTGTATAATATGGGTAATAATGCACGTTATATTGACAATATTGGCTGCAATATGAATAATTGTTATAGGTCAAGCGTTAATAACTGTATAATATGGGTAATAGTGCATCTCCTATTGATAATAATAAAAGTAATATTTATGATTATTATAGTTTAAGCGTTAATAACTGTATAATATGGGTAACGATGCATGTTATATTGATAATATTGGGTGTAATAACTATAGTTATTATAGTTCTAGCGATAATACCAGCATAATATGGGTAATAACGCATGACATATTGATAATATTGGGTGCACTAAGTATAATTATTATAACTCTGGCGATAATAACAGTAAAATATTTGTAATAATGCATGTCCTATTGATAATTAAAAAGTAATATTTATGATTATTATAGTTTAAGCCTTAGTAAGTGTATAATATGGGTAATAATGCATGTTATATTGACAACATTGGGTGCAATATGTATAATTATTATAGTTCAAGCGTTAATAACTGTATAATATGGGTAATAATGCGTGTTATATTGATAATATTGGGTGTAATAACTATAGTTATTATAGTTCCAGCGATATTAGCAGCATAATATGGGTAATAATGCATGACATACTGATAATATTGGGTGCAATAAGTATAATAATTATAGTTCTGGCGATAATAACAGTATAATATAGGTAATAATGCATGTCATATCGATAATATTGGGTGCAATAACTATAGTTATTATTGTTCTAGCGATAATACCAACATAATATGGGCAATAATGCATGTCATATTGCTAATAAATGGAGTAATAAGTATAATTATTATAGTTCTAGCCATAATAGCTCTATAATATGGGTAATAATGCATGTTATATTGATAATATTGGGTGTAATAACTATAGTTATTATAGTTCCAGCGATATTAGCAGCATAATATGGGTAATAATGCATGACATACTGATAATATTGGGTGCACTAAGTATAATTATTATAGTTCTGGCGATAATAACAGTATAATATGGGCAATAATGCATGTCATATTGCTAATAAAGGGAGTAATAAGTATAATTATTATAGATCTAGCCATAATAACTCTATAATATGGGCAATAATGCATGTCATATTGCTAATAAAGGTAGTAATAAGTATAATTATTATAGTTCTAGCGATAATAACTGTGTTATATGGATAATAATGCATGATATATTGATATAAATAAATGAAATAAGTAAAATTGTTATGGTTTTAGCGTTAATAACTGTATAATATGGGTAATAATGCATGTTATATAGATAATAATGAAAGTAATAAGTATAATTGTTATAGTTCTAGCTATAATAACAGTACAATATGGGTAATAATGCATGTTATATTGATAATATTGTGTGTAATAACTATAGTTATTATAGTTCTAGCGATAATACCAGCATAATATGGGCAATAATGCAGGTCACATTGCTAATAACGGTAGTAATAAGTATTATTATTATAGGTCAAGCGTTAATAACTGTATAATATGGGTAATAATGCATGTTATATTGATAATAATAAAAGTAATATTTATGACTATTATAGTTTAATCCTTAATAACTGTATAATATGGGTAATAACGCATGACATATTGATAATATTGGGTGTTATAACTATAGTTATTATAGTTCTAGCGAGAATTCCAGCATAGTATGGGCAATAATGCATGTCATATTGCTAATAAAGGGAGTAATAAGTATAATTATTATAGATCTAGCCATAATAACTCTATAATATGGGTAATAATGCATGTTATATTGACAATATTGGCTGCAATATGTATAATTATTATAGGTCAAGCGTTAATAACTTTATAATATGGGTAATAAAGCATATTATATTGATAATATTGGGTGTAATAACTATAGTTATTATAGTTCTAGCGATAATAGCAGCATAATATGGGCAATAATGCATGTCATATTGCTAATAAAGGTAGTAATAAGTATAATTATTATAGTTCTAGCGATAATAACTGTATAATATGGGTAATAATGCATGATATATTGATATAAATAAATGAAATAAGTAAAATTGTTATAGTTATAGCTATAATAACAGTACAATATGGGTAATAATGCATGTTATATTGATAATACTGTGTGTAATAACTATAGTTGTTATAGTTCTAGCGATAATACCAGCATAATATGGGCAATAATGCATGTCATATTGCTAATAAATGGAGTAATAAGTATAATTATTATAGTTCTAGCCATAATAGCTCTATAATATGGGTAATAATGCATGCTATATTGACAATATTGGCTGCAATGTGTATAATTATTATAGGTCAAGCGTTAATAACTGTATAATATGGGTAATAATGCATGTTATATTGATAATATTGGGTGTAATAACTATAGTTATTATAGTTCTAGCGATAATACCAGCATAATATGGGTAATAACGCATGACATATTGATAATATTGGGTGCACTAAGTATAATTATTATAACTCTGGCGATAATAACAGTAAAATATTTGTAATAATGCATGTCCTATTGATAATAAAAAAGTAATATTTATGATTATTATAGTTTAAGCCTTAGTAAGTGTATAATATGGGTAATAATGCATGTTATATTGACAACATTGGGTGCAATATGTATAATTATTATAGTTCAAGCGTTAATAACTGTATAATATGGGTAATAATGCATGTTATATTGATAATATTGGGTGTAATAACTATAGTTATTATAGTTCCAGCGATATTAGCAGCATAATATGGGTAATAATGCATGACATACTGATAATATTGGGTGCACTAAGTATAATTATTATAGTTCTGGCGATAATAACAGTATAATATGGGTAATAATGCATGTCATATCGATAATATTGGGTGTAATAACCATAGTTATTATAGTTCTAGCGATAATACCAACATAATATGGGCAATAATGCATGTCATATTGCTAATAAAGGTAGTAATAAGTATAATTATTATAGTTCTAGCGATAATAACTGTGTAATATGGATAATAATGCATGATATATTGATATAAATAAATGAAATAAGTAAAATTGTTATGGTTTTAGCGTTAATAACTGTATAATATGGGTAATAATGCATGTTATATAGATAATAATAAAAGTAATAAGTATAATTGTTATAGTTCTAGCTATAATAACAGTACAATATGGGTAATAATGCATGTTATATTGATAATATTGTGTGTAATAACTATAGTTATTATAGTTCTAGCGATAATACCAGCATAATATGGGCAATAATGCATGTCACATTGCTAATAACGGTAGTAATAAGTATTATTATTATAGGTCAAGCGTTAATAACTGTATAATATGGGTAATAATGCATGTTATATTGATAATAATAAAAGTAATATTTATGACTATTATAGTTTAATCCTTAATAACTGTATAATATGGGTAATAACGCATGACATATTGATAATATTGGGTGTTATAACTATAGTTATTATAGTTCTAGCGAGAATTCCAGCATAGTATGGGCAATAATGCATGTCATATTGCTAATAAAGGGAGTAATAAGTATAATTATTATAGATCTAGCCATAATAACTCTATAATATGGGTAATAATGCATGTTATATAGACAATATTGGCTGCAATATGTATAATTATTATAGGTCAAGCGTTAATAACTGTATAATATGGGTAATAATGCATGTTATATTGATAATATTGGGTGTAATAACTATAGTTATTATAGTTCTAGCGATAATACCAGCATAATATGGGTAATAACGCATGACATATTGATAATATTGGGTGCAATAAGTATAATTATTATAACTCTGGCGATAATAACAGTAAAATATGGGTAATAATGCATGTCCTATTGATAATAATAAAAGTAATATTTATGATTATTATAGTTTAGGCCTTAATAACTGTATAATATGGGTAACAATGCATATTATTTTGATAATATTGGGTGTAATAACTATAGTTATTATAGTTCTAGCGATAATAGCAGCATAATATGCGTAAAAATGCATGTTATAGTGATGATAATGGGAGTAATAAGTATATCAATTATAGTTCTAGCCGTAATAACTGTATAATATGGGTAATAAAGCATATTATATTGATAATATTGGGTGTAATAACTATAGTTATTATAGTTCTAGCGATAATAGCAGCATAATATGGGTAAAAATGCATGTTATATTGATGAGAATGGGAGTAATAAGTATATCTATTATAGTTCTAGCGGTAATAACTGTATAATATGGGTAATAATGCATGTTATATTGATAATATTGGGTGTAATAACTATAGTTATTATCGATCCAGCGATAATATCAGCATAATATGGGTAATAACGCATGACATATTGATAATATTGGGTGCAATAAGTATAGTTATTATAGTTCTAGCGATAATAACAGTATAATATGGGTAATAATGCATGTTATATTGACAATAATAAAAGTAATATTTATGATTATTATAGTTTAAGCCTTAATAAGTGTATAATATGGGTAATAATGCATGTTATATTGATAGTATTGGGTGTAATAACTATAGTTATTATAGTTCTAGCGATAATTCCAGCATAATATGGGCAATAATGCATGTCATATTGCTAACAAAACGAGTAATAAGTATAATTATTATAGTTCTAGCGATAATAACTCTATAATATGGGTAACAATGCATGTTATATTGATAATAATAAAAGTAATATTTATGATTATTATAGTTTAAGCCTTAATAACTGTATAATATGGGTAACAATGCATGTTATTTTGATAATATTGGGTGTAATAACTACAGTTATTATAGTTCTAGCGATAATACCAGCATAATATGGGTAATAACGCATGACATATTGATAATATTGGGTGCAATAAGTATAATTATTATAACTCTGGCGATAATAACAGTAAAATATGGGTAATAATGCATGTCCTATTGATAATAATAAAAGTAATATTTATGATTATTATAGTTTAGTCCTTAATAACAGTATAATATGGGTAACAATGCATATTATTTTGATAATATTGGGTGTAATAACTATAGTTATTATAGCTCTAGTGATAATAGCAGCATAATATGCGTAAAAATGCATGTTATAGTGATGATAATGGGAGTAATATGCATATTTATTATAGTTCTAGCCGTAATAACTGTATAATATGGGTAATAAAGCATATTATATTGATAATATTGTGTGTAATAACTATAGTTATAATAGTTTTAGCGATAATAGCAGCATAATATGGGCAATAATGCATGTCACATTGCTAATAACGGTAATAATAAGTATTATTATTATCGGTCAAGCGTTAATAACTGTATAATATGGGTAATAATGCATGTTATATTGATAATAATAAAAGTAGTATTTATGACTATTATAGTTTAATCCTTAATAACTGTATAATATGGGTAATAATGCATATTATATTGATAATATTATGTGTAATAACTATAGTTATTATAGTTCTAGCGATAATAGCAGCATAATATGGGCAATAATGCATGTCGCATTGCTAATAACGGTAGTAATAACTATTATTATTATAGGTCATGCGCTAATATCCGTATAACATGGGTAATAATGCATGTTATATTGATAGTATTGGGTGTAATAACTATAGTTATTATAGTTCTAGCGATAATTCCAGCTTAATATGGGCAATAATGCATGTCATATTGCTAATAAAAGGAGTAATAAGTATAATTATTATAGTTCTAGCGATAATAACTCTATAATATGGGTAATAATGCATGTTATATTGATAATAATAAAAGCAATATTTATGACTATTATAGTTTAATCCTTAATAACTGTATAATATGGGTAATAATGCATATTATATTGATAATATTGTGTGTACTAACTATAGTTATTATAGTTTTAGCAATAATAGCAGCATAATATGGGCAACAATGCATGTCACATTGCTAATAACGGTAGTAATAAGTATTATTATTATAGTTCTAGCGATAATAACTCTATAATATGGGTAATAATGCATGTTATATTGATAATAATAAAAGTAATATTTATGACTATTATAGTTTAAGCCTTAATAACTGTATAATATGAGTAATAATGCATGTTATATTGATAGTATTGGGTGTAATAACTATAGTTATTATAGTTCTAGCGATAATTCCAGCATAATATGGGCAATAATGCATGTCATATTGCTAACAAAAGGAGTAATAAGTATAATTATTATAGTTCTAGCGATAATAACTCTATAATATGGGTAATAATGCATGTTATATTGATAATAATAAAAGTAATATTTATGATTATTATAGTTTAAGCCTTAATAACTGTATAATATGGGTAACAATGCATGTTATTTTGATAATATTGGGTGTAATAACTATAGTTATTATCGATCCAGCGATAATATCAGCATAATATGGGTAATAACGCATGACATATTGATAACATTGGGTGCAATAAGTATAATTATTATAACTCTGGCGATAATAACCGTAAAATATGGGTAATAATGCATGTCGTATTGATAATAATAAAAGTAATAAGTATATTTACTTTAGTTCAAGCGTTAATAACAGTATAATATGGGTAATAATGCTTGTCATATTGATAATAGTAATGGTAATAAGTATGATTATTATAGTTCAAGCGTTAACAACTGTATAATATGGGTAATAATGCATCTTATGTTGATAATATTGGGTGTAATAACTATAGTTATTATAGTTCTAGCGATAATAGCAGCATAATATGGGTAATACCGCATGACATGTTGATAATATTGGGTGTTATAACCATAGTTATTATAGTTCTAGCGATAATTCCAGCATAGTATGGGCAATAATGCATGTCATATTGCTAATAAAGGGAGTAATAAGTATAATTATTATAGTTCTAGCCATAATAACTCTATAATATGGGTAATAATGCATGTTATATTGATAATAATAAAAGTAATAAGTATAATTAATACAGTTCAAGCGTTAATAACTGTATAATATGGGTAATAATGCACGTTATATTGACAATATTGGCTGCAATATGTATAATTATTATAGGTCAAGCGTTAATAACTGTATAATATGGGTAATAGTGCATGTCCTATTGATAATAATAAAAGTAATATTTATGATTATTATAGAGTTTAAGCCTTAATAACTGTATAATATGGGTAACAATGCATGTTATTTTGATAATATTGGGTGTAATAACTATAGTTATTATCGATCCAGCGATAATATCAGCATAATATGGGTAATAACGCATGACATATTGATAATATTGGGTGCAATAAGTATAATTATTATAGTTCTAGCGATCATAACAGTATAATATGGGTAATAATGCATGTTATATTGACAATAATAAAAGTAATATTTATGATTATTATAGTTTAAGCCTTAATAAGTGTATAATATGGGTAATAATGCATGTTATATTGATAGTATTGGGTGTAATAACTATAGTTATTATAGTTCTAGCGATAATTCCAGCATAATATGGGCAATAATGCATGTCATATTGCTAACAAAAGGAATAATAAGTATAATTATTATAGTTCTAGCGATAATAACTCTATAATATGGGTAATAATGCATGTTATATTGATAATAATAAAAGTAATATTTATGATTATTATAGTTTAAGCCTTAATAACTGTATAATATGGGTAACAATGCATGTTATTTTGATAATATTGGGTGTAATAACTATAGTTATTATCGATCCAGCGATAATATCAGCATAATATGGGTAATAACGCATGACATATTGATAATATTGGGTGCAATAAGTATAATTATTATAACTCTGGCGATAATAACCGTAAAATATGGGTAATAATGCATGTCCTATTGATAATAATAAAAGTAATAAGTATACTTACTTTAGTTCAAGCGTTAATAACAGTATAATATGGGTAATAATGCTTGTCATATTGATAATAGTAATGGTAATAAGTATGATTATTATAGTTCAAGCGTTAGCAACTGTATAATATGGGTAATAATGCATCTTATATTGATAATATTGGGTGTAATAACTATAGTTATTATAGTTCTAGCGATAATAGCAGCATAATATGGGTAATACCGCATGACATGTTGATAATATTGGGTGTTATAACCATAGTTATTATAGTTCTAGCGATAATTCCAGCATAGTATGGGCAATAATGCATGTCATATTGCTAATAAAGGGAGTAAGAAGTATAATTATTATAGTTCTAGCCATAATAACTCTATAATATGGGTAATAATGCATGTTATATTGATAATAATAAAAGTAATAAGTATAATTAATACAGTTCAAGCGTTAATAACTGTATAATATGGGTAATAATGCACGTTATATTGACAATATTGGCTGCAATATGAATAATTGTTATAGGTCAAGCGTTAATAACTGTATAATATGGGTAATAGTGCATCTCCTATTGATAATAATAAAAGTAATATTTATGATTATTATAGTTTAAGCCTTAATAACTGTATAATATGGGTAACAATGCATGTTATTTTGATAATATTGGGTGTAATAACTACAGTTATTATAGTTCTAGCGATAATACCAGCATAATATGGGTAATAACGCATGACATATTGATAATATTGGGTGCAATAAGTATAATTATTATAACTCTGGCGATAATAACAGTAAAATATGGGTAATAATGCATGTCCTATTGATAATAATAAAAGTAATATTTATGATTATTATAGTTTAGTCCTTAATAACAGTATAATATGGGTAACAATGCATATTATTTTGATAATATTGGGTGTAATAACTATAGTTATTATAGCTCTAGTGATAATAGCAGCATAATATGCGTAAAAATGCATGTTATAGTGATGATAATGGGAGTAATATGCATATTTATTATAGTTCTAGCCGTAATAACTGTATAATATGGGTAATAAAGCATATTATATTGATAATATTGTGTGTAATAACTATAGTTATAATAGTTTTAGCGATAATAGCAGCATAATATGGGCAATAATGCATGTCACATTGCTAATAACGGTAATAATAAGTATTATTATTATCGGTCAAGCGTTAATAACTGTATAATATGGGTAATAATGCATGTTATATTGATAATAATAAAAGTAGTATTTATGACTATTATAGTTTAATCCTTAATAACTGTATAATATGGGTAATAATGCATATTATATTGATAATATTATGTGTAATAACTATAGTTATTATAGTTCTAGCGATAATAGCAGCATAATATGGGCAATAATGCATGTCGCATTGCTAATAACGGTAGTAATAACTATTATTATTATAGGTCATGCGCTAATATCCGTATAACATGGGTAATAATGCATGTTATATTGATAGTATTGGGTGTAATAACTATAGTTATTATAGTTCTAGCGATAATTCCAGCTTAATATGGGCAATAATGCATGTCATATTGCTAATAAAAGGAGTAATAAGTATAATTATTATAGTTCTAGCGATAATAACTCTATAATATGGGTAATAATGCATGTTATATTGATAATAATAAAAGCAATATTTATGACTATTATAGTTTAATCCTTAATAACTGTATAATATGGGTAATAATGCATATTATATTGATAATATTGTGTGTACTAACTATAGTTATTATAGTTTTAGCAATAATAGCAGCATAATATGGGCAACAATGCATGTCACATTGCTAATAACGGTAGTAATAAGTATTATTATTATAGTTCTAGCGATAATAACTCTATAATATGGGTAATAATGCATGTTATATTGATAATAATAAAAGTAATATTTATGACTATTATAGTTTAAGCCTTAATAACTGTATAATATGAGTAATAATGCATGTTATATTGATAGTATTGGGTGTAATAACTATAGTTATTATAGTTCTAGCGATAATTCCAGCATAATATGGGCAATAATGCATGTCATATTGCTAACAAAAGGAGTAATAAGTATAATTATTATAGTTCTAGCGATAATAACTCTATAATATGGGTAATAATGCATGTTATATTGATAATAATAAAAGTAATATTTATGATTATTATAGTTTAAGCCTTAATAACTGTATAATATGGGTAACAATGCATGTTATTTTGATAATATTGGGTGTAATAACTATAGTTATTATCGATCCAGCGATAATATCAGCATAATATGGGTAATAACGCATGACATATTGATAACATTGGGTGCAATAAGTATAATTATTATAACTCTGGCGATAATAACCGTAAAATATGGGTAATAATGCATGTCGTATTGATAATAATAAAAGTAATAAGTATATTTACTTTAGTTCAAGCGTTAATAACAGTATAATATGGGTAATAATGCTTGTCATATTGATAATAGTAATGGTAATAAGTATGATTATTATAGTTCAAGCGTTAACAACTGTATAATATGGGTAATAATGCATCTTATGTTGATAATATTGGGTGTAATAACTATAGTTATTATAGTTCTAGCGATAATAGCAGCATAATATGGGTAATACCGCATGACATGTTGATAATATTGGGTGTTATAACCATAGTTATTATAGTTCTAGCGATAATTCCAGCATAGTATGGGCAATAATGCATGTCATATTGCTAATAAAGGGAGTAATAAGTATAATTATTATAGTTCTAGCCATAATAACTCTATAATATGGGTAATAATGCATGTTATATTGATAATAATAAAAGTAATAAGTATAATTAATACAGTTCAAGCGTTAATAACTGTATAATATGGGTAATAATGCACGTTATATTGACAATATTGGCTGCAATATGTATAATTATTATAGGTCAAGCGTTAATAACTGTATAATATGGGTAATAGTGCATGTCCTATTGATAATAATAAAAGTAATATTTATGATTATTATAGAGTTTAAGCCTTAATAACTGTATAATATGGGTAACAATGCATGTTATTTTGATAATATTGGGTGTAATAACTACAGTTATTATCGATCCAGCGATAATATCAGCATAATATGGGTAATAACGCATGACATATTGATAATATTGGGTGCAATAAGTATAATTATTATAGTTCTAGCGATCATAACAGTATAATATGGGTAATAATGCATGTTATATTGACAATAATAAAAGTAATATTTATGATTATTATAGTTTAAGCCTTAATAAGTGTATAATATGGGTAATAATGCATGTTATATTGATAGTATTGGGTGTAATAACTATAGTTATTATAGTTCTAGCGATAATTCCAGCATAATATGGGCAATAATGCATGTCATATTGCTAACAAAAGGAATAATAAGTATAATTATTATAGTTCTAGCGATAATAACTCTATAATATGGGTAATAATGCATGTTATATTGATAATAATAAAAGTAATATTTATGATTATTATAGTTTAAGCCTTAATAACTGTATAATATGGGTAACAATGCATGTTATTTTGATAATATTGGGTGTAATAACTATAGTTATTATCGATCCAGCGATAATATCAGCATAATATGGGTAATAACGCATGACATATTGATAATATTGGGTGCAATAAGTATAATTATTATAACTCTGGCGATAATAACCGTAAAATATGGGTAATAATGCATGTCCTATTGATAATAATAAAAGTAATAAGTATACTTACTTTAGTTCAAGCGTTAATAACAGTATAATATGGGTAATAATGCTTGTCATATTGATAATAGTAATGGTAATAAGTATGATTATTATAGTTCAAGCGTTAGCAACTGTATAATATGGGTAATAATGCATCTTATATTGATAATATTGGGTGTAATAACTATAGTTATTATAGTTCTAGCGATAATAGCAGCATAATATGGGTAATACCGCATGACATGTTGATAATATTGGGTGTTATAACCATAGTTATTATAGTTCTAGCGATAATTCCAGCATAGTATGGGCAATAATGCATGTCATATTGCTAATAAAGGGAGTAAGAAGTATAATTATTATAGTTCTAGCCATAATAACTCTATAATATGGGTAATAATGCATGTTATATTGATAATAATAAAAGTAATAAGTATAATTAATACAGTTCAAGCGTTAATAACTGTATAATATGGGTAATAATGCACGTTATATTGACAATATTGGCTGCAATATGAATAATTGTTATAGGTCAAGCGTTAATAACTGTATAATATGGGTAATAGTGCATCTCCTATTGATAATAATAAAAGTAATATTTATGATTATTATAGTTTAAGCGTTAATAACTGTATAATATGGGTAACGATGCATGTTATATTGATAATATTGGGTGTAATAACTATAGTTATTATAGTTCTAGCGATAATACCAGCATAATATGGGTAATAACGCATGACATATTGATAATATTGGGTGCACTAAGTATAATTATTATAACTCTGGCGATAATAACAGTAAAATATTTGTAATAATGCATGTCCTATTGATAATTAAAAAGTAATATTTATGATTATTATAGTTTAAGCCTTAGTAAGTGTATAATATGGGTAATAATGCATGTTATATTGACAACATTGGGTGCAATATGTATAATTATTATAGTTCAAGCGTTAATAACTGTATAATATGGGTAATAATGCGTGTTATATTGATAATATTGGGTGTAATAACTATAGTTATTATAGTTCCAGCGATATTAGCAGCATAATATGGGTAATAATGCATGACATACTGATAATATTGGGTGCAATAAGTATAATAATTATAGTTCTGGCGATAATAACAGTATAATATAGGTAATAATGCATGTCATATCGATAATATTGGGTGTAATAACTATAGTTATTATTGTTCTAGCGATAATACCAACATAATATGGGCAATAATGCATGTCATATTGCTAATAAATGGAGTAATAAGTATAATTATTATAGTTCTAGCCATAATAGCTCTATAATATGGGTAATAATGCATGTTATATTGATAATATTGGGTGTAATAACTATAGTTATTATAGTTCCAGCGATATTAGCAGCATAATATGGGTAATAATGCATGACATACTGATAATATTGGGTGCACTAAGTATAATTATTATAGTTCTGGCGATAATAACAGTATAATATGGGCAATAATGCATGTCATATTGCTAATAAAGGGAGTAATAAGTATAATTATTATAGATCTAGCCATAATAACTCTATAATATGGGCAATAATGCATGTCATATTGCTAATAAAGGTAGTAATAAGTATAATTATTATAGTTCTAGCGATAATAACTGTGTTATATGGATAATAATGCATGATATATTGATATAAATAAATGAAATAAGTAAAATTGTTATGGTTTTAGCGTTAATAACTGTATAATATGGGTAATAATGCATGTTATATAGATAATAATGAAAGTAATAAGTATAATTGTTATAGTTCTAGCTATAATAACAGTACAATATGGGTAATAATGCATGTTATATTGATAATATTGTGTGTAATAACTATAGTTATTATAGTTCTAGCGATAATACCAGCATAATATGGGCAATAATGCAGGTCACATTGCTAATAACGGTAGTAATAAGTATTATTATTATAGGTCAAGCGTTAATAACTGTATAATATGGGTAATAATGCATGTTATATTGATAATAATAAAAGTAATATTTATGACTATTATAGTTTAATCCTTAATAACTGTATAATATGGGTAATAACGCATGACATATTGATAATATTGGGTGTTATAACTATAGTTATTATAGTTCTAGCGAGAATTCCAGCATAGTATGGGCAATAATGCATGTCATATTGCTAATAAAGGGAGTAATAAGTATAATTATTATAGATCTAGCCATAATAACTCTATAATATGGGTAATAATGCATGTTATATTGACAATATTGGCTGCAATATGTATAATTATTATAGGTCAAGCGTTAATAACTTTATAATATGGGTAATAAAGCATATTATATTGATAATATTGGGTGTAATAACTATAGTTATTATAGTTCTAGCGATAATAGCAGCATAATATGGGCAATAATGCATGTCATATTGCTAATAAAGGTAGTAATAAGTATAATTATTATAGTTCTAGCGATAATAACTGTATAATATGGGTAATAATGCATGATATATTGATATAAATAAATGAAATAAGTAAAATTGTTATAGTTATAGCTATAATAACAGTACAATATGGGTAATAATGCATGTTATATTGATAATACTGTGTGTAATAACTATAGTTGTTATAGTTCTAGCGATAATACCAGCATAATATGGGCAATAATGCATGTCATATTGCTAATAAATGGAGTAATAAGTATAATTATTATAGTTCTAGCCATAATAGCTCTATAATATGGGTAATAATGCATGCTATATTGACAATATTGGCTGCAATGTGTATAATTATTATAGGTCAAGCGTTAATAACTGTATAATATGGGTAATAATGCATGTTATATTGATAATATTGGGTGTAATAACTATAGTTATTATAGTTCTAGCGATAATACCAGCATAATATGGGTAATAACGCATGACATATTGATAATATTGGGTGCACTAAGTATAATTATTATAACTCTGGCGATAATAACAGTAAAATATTTGTAATAATGCATGTCCTATTGATAATAAAAAAGTAATATTTATGATTATTATAGTTTAAGCCTTAGTAAGTGTATAATATGGGTAATAATGCATGTTATATTGACAACATTGGGTGCAATATGTATAATTATTATAGTTCAAGCGTTAATAACTGTATAATATGGGTAATAATGCATGTTATATTGATAATATTGGGTGTAATAACTATAGTTATTATAGTTCCAGCGATATTAGCAGCATAATATGGGTAATAATGCATGACATACTGATAATATTGGGTGCACTAAGTATAATTATTATAGTTCTGGCGATAATAACAGTATAATATGGGTAATAATGCATGTCATATCGATAATATTGGGTGTAATAACCATAGTTATTATAGTTCTAGCGATAATACCAACATAATATGGGCAATAATGCATGTCATATTGCTAATAAAGGTAGTAATAAGTATAATTATTATAGTTCTAGCGATAATAACTGTGTAATATGGATAATAATGCATGATATATTGATATAAATAAATGAAATAAGTAAAATTGTTATGGTTTTAGCGTTAATAACTGTATAATATGGGTAATAATGCATGTTATATAGATAATAATAAAAGTAATAAGTATAATTGTTATAGTTCTAGCTATAATAACAGTACAATATGGGTAATAATGCATGTTATATTGATAATATTGTGTGTAATAACTATAGTTATTATAGTTCTAGCGATAATACCAGCATAATATGGGCAATAATGCATGTCACATTGCTAATAACGGTAGTAATAAGTATTATTATTATAGGTCAAGCGTTAATAACTGTATAATATGGGTAATAATGCATGTTATATTGATAATAATAAAAGTAATATTTATGACTATTATAGTTTAATCCTTAATAACTGTATAATATGGGTAATAACGCATGACATATTGATAATATTGGGTGTTATAACTATAGTTATTATAGTTCTAGCGAGAATTCCAGCATAGTATGGGCAATAATGCATGTCATATTGCTAATAAAGGGAGTAATAAGTATAATTATTATAGATCTAGCCATAATAACTCTATAATATGGGTAATAATGCATGTTATATAGACAATATTGGCTGCAATATGTATAATTATTATAGGTCAAGCGTTAATAACTGTATAATATGGGTAATAATGCATGTTATATTGATAATATTGGGTGTAATAACTATAGTTATTATAGTTCTAGCGATAATACCAGCATAATATGGGTAATAACGCATGACATATTGATAATATTGGGTGCAATAAGTATAATTATTATAACTCTGGCGATAATAACAGTAAAATATGGGTAATAATGCATGTCCTATTGATAATAATAAAAGTAATATTTATGATTATTATAGTTTAGGCCTTAATAACTGTATAATATGGGTAACAATGCATATTATTTTGATAATATTGGGTGTAATAACTATAGTTATTATAGTTCTAGCGATAATAGCAGCATAATATGCGTAAAAATGCATGTTATAGTGATGATAATGGGAGTAATAAGTATATCAATTATAGTTCTAGCCGTAATAACTGTATAATATGGGTAATAAAGCATATTATATTGATAATATTGGGTGTAATAACTATAGTTATTATAGTTCTAGCGATAATAGCAGCATAATATGGGTAAAAATGCATGTTATATTGATGAGAATGGGAGTAATAAGTATATCTATTATAGTTCTAGCGGTAATAACTGTATAATATGGGTAATAATGCATGTTATATTGATAATATTGGGTGTAATAACTATAGTTATTATAGTTCTAGCGATAATTCCAGCATAGTATGGGCAATAATGCATGTCATATTGCAAATAAAGGGAGTAATAAGTATAATTATTATAGTTCTAGTCATAATAACTCTATAATATGGGTAATAATGCATGTTATATTGATAATACTAAAAGTAATATTAATGATTATTATAGTTTAAGCCTTAATAACTGTATAATATGAGTAATAATGCATGTTATATTGATAATATTGGGTGTAATAAGTATAGTTATTATAGTTCTAGGGATAATAGCAGCATAATATGGGCAATAATGCATGTCACATTGCTAATAACGGTAGCAATAAGTATTATTATTATAGGTCAAGCGTTAATAACTGTATAATATGGGTAATAGTGCATGTTATATTGATAATATTGGGTGTAATAACTATAGTTATTATAGTTCTAGCGATAATAGCAGCATAATATGGGTAATAACGCATGACATATTGATAATATTGGGTGCAATAAGTTTAATTATTATAACTCTGGCGATAATAACAGTAAAATATGGGTAATAATGCATGTCCTATTGATAATAATAAAAGTAATATTTATGATTATTATAGTTTAGGCCTTAATAACTGTGTAATATGAGCAACAATGCATGTTATATTGATAATATTGGGTGTAATAACTATAGTTATTATAGTTCTAGCGATAATAACAGCATAATATGGGTAAAAATGCATGCTATATTGATAGGAATGGGAGTAATAAGTATATCTATTATAGTTCTAGCGGTAATAACTGTATAATATGGGTAATAATGCATGTTATATTGATAATATTGGGTGTTATGACTATAGTTATTATAGTTCCAGCGATATTAGCAGCATAATATGGGTAATAATGCATGACATACTGATAATATTGGGTGCAATAAGTATAATTATTATAGTTCTGGCGATAATAACAGTATAATATGGGTAATAATGCATGTCATATCGATAATATTGGGTGTAATAACTATAGTTATTATAGTTCTAGCGATAATACCAACATAATATGGGCAATAATGCATGTCATATTGCTAATAAAGGTAGTAATAAGTATAATTATTATAGTTCTAGCGATAATAACTGTATAATATGGGTAATAATGCATGATATATTGATATAAATAAATGAAATAAGTATAATTGTTATAGTTCTAGCTATAATAACAGTACAATATGGGTAATAATGCATGTTATATTGATAATATTGTGTGTAATAACTATAGTTATTATAGTTCTAGCGATAATACCAGCATAATATGGGCAATAATGTATGTCACATTGCTAACAACGGTAGTAATAAGTATTATTATTATAGGTCAAGCGTTAATAACTGTATAATATGGGTAATAATGCATGTTATTTTGATAATATTGGGTGTAATAACTATAGTTATTATAGTTCTAGCGATAATAGCAGCATAATATGGGTAAAAGTGCATGTTATATTGATGAGAATGGGAGTAATAGGTATATCTATTATAGTTCTAGCGGTAATAACTGTATAATATGGGTAATAATGCATGTTATATTGATAATATTGGGTGTAATAACTATAGTTATTATAGTTCTAGCGATAATAGCAGCATAATATGGGTAAAAATGCATGTTATATTGATGAGAATGGGAGTAATAGGTATATCTATTATAGTTCTAGCGGTAATAACTGTATAATATGGGTAATAATGCATGTCATATTGATAATATTGGGTGTTATAACTATAGCTATTATAGTTCTAGCGATAATAGCAGCATAATATGGGTAATAACGCATGACATATTGATAATATTGGGTGCAATAAGTATAATTATTATAACTCTCGCGATAATAACCGTAAAATATGGGTAATAATGCATGTCGTATTGATAATAATAAAAGTAATAAGTATATTTATTTTAGTTCAAGCGTTAATAACAGTATAATATGGGTAATAATGCTTGTCATATTGATAATAGTAAAGGTAATAAGTATGATTATTATAGTTCAAGCGTTAACAACTGTATAATATGGGTAATAATGCATGTTATATTGATAGTATTGGGTGTAGTAACTATAGTTATTATAGTTCTAGCGATAATTCCAGCATAATATGGGCAATAATGCATGTCATATTGCTAATAAAAGGAGTAATAAGTATAATTATTATAGTTCTAGCGATAATAACTCTATAATATGGGTAATAATGCATGTTATATTGATAATAATAAAAGTAATATTTATGATTATTATAGTTTAAGCCTTAATAACTGTATAATATGGGTAACAATGCATGTTATTTTGATAATATTGGGTGTAATAACTATAGTTATTATAGTTTTAGCGATAATAGCAGCATAATATGGGCAACAATGCATGTCACATTGCTAATAACGGTAGTAATAAGTATATCCATTATAGTTCTAGCGATAATAACAGTATAATATGGGTAATAATGCATGTTACATTGATGATGGTAAATGAAATAAGTATAATTATTATAGTTCCAGCGATAATAACAGTATAATATGGGTAATAATGCATGTTATATTGATAATAATAAAAGTAATATTTATGATTATTATAGTTTAAGCCTTAATAACTGTATAATATGGGTAACAATGCATGTTATTTTGATAATATTGGGTGTAATAACTATAGTTATTATAGTTCTAGCGATAATTCCAGCATAATATGGGCAATAATGCATGTCATATTGCTAATAAAAGGAGTAATAAGTATAATTATTATAGTTCTAGCGATAATAACTCTATAATATGGGTAATAATGCATGTTATATTGATAATAATAAAAGTAATATTTATGATTATTATAGTTTAAGCCTTAATAACTGTATAATATGGGTAATAATGCATGTTATATTGATAATATTGGGTGTAATAACTATAGTTATTATAGTTCCAGCGATATTAGCAGCATAATATGGGTAATAATGCATGACATACTGATAATATTGGGTGCAATAAGTATAATTATTATAGTTCTAGCGATAATACCAGCATAATATGGGCAATAATGCATGTCACATTGCTAATAACGGTAGTAATAAGTATTATTATTATAGGTCAAGCGTTAATAACTGTATAATATGGGTAATAATGCATGTTATATTGATGATATTGGGTGTAATAACTATAGTTATTATAGTTCTAGCGATAATACCAGCATAATATGGGTAATAACGCATGACATATTGATAATATTGGGTGCAATAGGTATAATTATTATAACTCTGGCGATAATAACAGTAAAATATGGGTAATAATGCATGTCCTATTGATAATAATGAAAGTAATATTTATGATTATTATAGTTTAGGCCTTAATAACTGTATAATAAGGGTAACAATACATATTATTTTGATAATATTGGCTGTAATAAATATAGTTATTATAGTTCTAGCGATAATAGCAGCATAATATGCGTAAATATGCATGTTATAGTGATGATAATGGGAGTAATAAGTATATCTATTATAGTTCTAGCCGTAATAACTGTATAATATGGGTAATAAAGCATATTATATTGATAATATTGTGTGTAATAACTATAGTTATAATAGTTTTAGCGATAATAGCAGCATAATATGGGCAATAATGCATGTCACATTGCTAATAACGGGAGTAATAAATATTATTATTATAGGTCAAGCGTTAATAACTGTATAATATGGGTAATAGTGCATGTTATATTGATAATATTGGGTGTAATAACTATAGTTATTATAGTTCTAGCGATAATAGCAGCATAATATGCGTAAAAATACATGTTATAGTGATGATAATGGGAGTAATAAGTATATCTATTATAGTTCAAGCCGTAATAACTGTATAATATGGGTAATAATGCATATTATATTGATAATATTGTGTGTAATAACTATAGTTATTATAGTTTTAGCGATAATAGCAGCATAATATGGGCAATAATGCATGTCACATTGCTAATAACGGTAGTAATAAGTATTATTATTATAGGTCAAGCGTTAATAATCGTATAATATGGGTAATAATGCATGTTATATTGATAATAATAAAAGTAATATTTATGATTATTATAGTTTAAGCCTTAATGACTGTATAATATGGGTAACAATGCATGCTATTTTGATAATACTGGGTGTAATAACTATAGTCATTATAGTTCTAGCGATAATAGCAGCATAATATGCGTAAAAATGCATGTTATATTGATGAGAATGGGAGTAATAAGTATATCTATTATAGTTCTAGCGGTAATAACTGTATAATATGGGTAATAATGCATGTCATATTGATAATATTGCGTGTTATAACTATAGCTATTATAGTTCTAGCGATAATAGCAGCATAATATGGGTAATAACGCATGACATGTTGATAATATTGGGTGCAATAAGTATAATTATTATAACTCTCGCGGTAATAACCGTAAAATATGGGTAATAATGCATGTCGTATTGATAATAATAAAAGTAATAAGTATATTTATTTTAGTTCAAGCGTTAATAACAGTATAATATGGGTAATAATGCTTGTCATATTGATAATAGTAAAGGTAATAAGTATGATTATTATAGTTCAAGCGTTAACAACTGTATAATATGGGTAATAATGCATGTTATATTAATAGTATTGGGTGTAATAACTATATTTATTATAGTTCTAGCGATAATTCCAGCATAATATGGGCAATAATGCATGTCATATTGCTAATAAAAGGAGTAATAAGTATAATTATTATAGTTCTAGCGATAATGACTCTATAATATGGGTAATAATGCATGGTATATTGATAATAATAAAAGTAATATTTATGACTATTATAGTTTAATCCTTAATAACTGTATAATATGGGTAATAAGGCATATTATATTGATAATATTGTGTGTAATAACTATAGTTATTATAGTTTTAGCGATAATAGCAGCATAATATGGGCAGCAATGCATGTCACATTGCTAATAACGGTAGTAATAAGTATATCTATTATAGTTCTAGCGATAATAACAGTATAATATGGGTAATAATGCATGTTACATTGATGATGGTAAATGAAATAAGTATAATTATTATAGTTCCAGCGATAATAACAGTATAATATGGGTAATAATGCATGTTGTATTGATAATAATAAAAGTAATATTTACGATTATTATAGTTTAAGCCTTAATAACTGTATAATATGAGTAATAATGCATGTTATATTGATAATATTGGGTGTAATAACTATAGTTATTATAGTTCTAGCGATAATATCAGCATAATATGGGTAATAACGCATGACATATTGATAATATTGGGTGCAATAAGTATAATTATTATAGTTCTAGCGATAGAACAGTATAATATGGGTAATAATGCATGTTATATCGATAATATTGGGTGTTATAGCTATAGTTGTTATAGCTCTAGCGATAATAGCAGCATAATATCGATAATAACGCATGACATATTGATAACATTGGGTGCAATAAGTATAATTATTATAACTCTGGCGATAATAACAGTAAAATATGGGTAATAATGCATGTTATATTGATAATAATAAAAGTAATATTTATGATTATTATAGTTTAAGCCTTAGTAAGTGTATAATATGGGTAATAATGCATGTTATATTGACAACATTGGGTGCAATATGTATAATTATTATAGTTCAAGCGTTAATAACTGTATAATATGGGTAATAATGCATGTTATATTGATAATATTGGGTGTAATAACTATAGTTATTATAGTTCCAGCGATATTAGCAGCATAATATGGGTAATAATGCATGACATACTGATAATATTGGGTGCAATAAGTATAATTATTATAGTTCTGGCGATAATAACAGTATTACATGGGTAATAATGCACGTCATATCGATAATATTGGGTGTAATAACTATAGTTATTATAGTTCTAGCGATAATACCAACATAATATGGGCAATAATGCATGTCATATTGCTAATAAAGGTAGTAATAAGTATAATTATTATAGTTCTAGCGATAATAACTGTATAATATGGGTAATAATGCATGATATATTGATATAAATAAATGAAATAAGTAAAATTGTTATAGTTCTAGCGTTAATAACTGTATAATATGGGTAATATTGCATGTTATATAGATAATAATAAAAGTAATATTTATGACTATTATAGTTTAATCCTTAATAAGTGTATAATATGGGTAATAACGCATGACATATTGATAATATTGGGTGTTATAACTATAGTTATTATAGTTCTAGCGAGAATTACAGCATAGTATGGGCAATAATGCATGTCATATTGCTAATAAAGGGAGTAATAAGTATAATTATTATAGATCTAGCCATAATAACTCTATAATATGGGTAATAATGCATGTTATATTGACAATATTGGCTGCAATATGTATAATTATTATAGGTCAAGCGTTAATAACTGTATAATATGGGTAATAATGCATGTTATATTGATAATATTGGGTGTAATAACTATAGTTATTATAGTTCTAGCGATAATACCAGCATAATATGGGCAATAATGCATGTCATATTGCTAATAAAAGGAGTAATAAGTATAATTATTATAGTTCTAGCGATAATGACTCTATAATATGGGTAATAACGCATGACATATTGATAATATTGGGTGCAATAAGTATAATTATTATAACTCTGGCGATAATAACAGTAAAATATGGGTAATAATGCATGTCGTATTGATAATAATAAAAGTAATAAGTATATTTATTTTAGTTCAAGCGTTAATAACAGTATAATATGGGTAATAATGCTTGTCATATTGATAATAGTAAAGGTAATAAGTATGATTATTATAGTTCAAGCGTTAACAACTGTATAATATGGGTAATAATGCATGTTATATTGATAGTATTGGGTGTAATAACTATAGTTATTATAGTTCTAGCGATAATTCCAGCATAATATGGGCAATAATGCATGTCATATTGCTAATAAAAGGAGTAATAAGTATAATTATTATAGTTCTAGCGATAATGACTCTATAATATGGGTAATAATGCATGGCATATTGATAACAATAAAAGCAATATTTATGACTATTATAGTTTAATCCTTAATAACTGTATAATATGGGTAATAAGGCATATTATATTGATAATATTGTGTGTAATAACTATAGTTATTATAGTTTTAGCGATAATAGCAGCATAATATGGGCAACAATGCATGTCACATTGCTAATAACGGTAGTAATAAGTATATCTATTATAGTTCTAGCGATAATAACAGTATAATATGGGTAATAATGCATGTTACATTGATGATGGTAAATGAAATAAGTATAATTATTATAGTTCCAGCGATAATAACAGTATAATACGGGTAATAATGCATGTTATATTGATAATATTGGGTGTAATAACTATAGTTATTATAGTTCCAGCGATGTTAGCAGCATAATATGGGTAATAATGCATGACATACTGATAATATTGGGTGCAATAAGAATAATTATTATAGTTCTGGCGATAATAACAGTATAATATGGGTAATAATGCATGTCATATCGATAATATTGGGTGTAATAACTATAGTTATTATAGTTCTAGCGATAATACCAACATAATATGGGCAATAATGCATGTCATATTGCTAATAAAGGTAGTAATAAGTATAATTATTATAGTTCTAGCGATAATAACTGTATAATATGGGTAATAATGCATGATATATTGATATAAATAAATGAAATAAGTAAAATTGTTATAGTTCTAGCGTTAAGAACTGTATAATATGGGTAATAATGCATGTTATATTGATAATAATAAAAGTAATATTTATGACTATTACAGTTTAATCTTTAATAACTGTATAATATGGGTAATAACGCATGACATGTTGATAATATTGGGTGTTATAACTATAGTTATTATAGTTCTAGCGAGAATTCCAGCATAGTATGGGCAATAGTGCATGTCATATTGCTAATAAAGGGAGTAATAAGTATAATTATTATAGATCTAGCCATAATAACTCTATAATATGGGTAATAATGCATGTTATATTGACAACATTGGGTGCAATATGTATAATTATAATAGTTCAAGCGTTAATAACTGTATAATATGAGTAATAATGCATGTTATATTGATAATAATAAATGAAATAAGTATAATTATTATAGTTCCAGCGATAATAACAGTATTACATCGGTAATAATGCATGTTATATTGATAATATTGGGTGTTATAACTATAGTTATTATAGTTCTAGCGATAATTCCAGCATAATATGGACAATAATGCATGTCATATTGCTAATAAAGGGAGTAATAAGTATAATTATTATAGTTATTCTAGCTTTAATAACTGTATAATATGGGTAATAATGCATGTTATATTGATAATACTGGGTGTAATAACTATAGTTATTATTGTTCTCGCGATAATACCAGCATAATATGTGCAATAATGCATGTCATATTTCTAATAAAGGGAGTAATAAGTATAATTATTATAGTTCCAGCCATAATAACTGTATAATAGGGGTAATAATGCATGTTATATTGATAAAAGTAAAAGTAAAACTATAATAGTTCTAGCTCAAGCGTTAATAACTGTATAATATGGGTGATAATGCATGTTATATTGATAATAATAAAAGTAATATTTATGATTATTATAGTTTAAGCCTTAATAACTGTATAATATGAGTAATAATGCATGTTATATTGATAATATTGGGTGTAATAACTATAGTTATTATAGTTCTAGCGATAATAGCAGCATAATATGGGTAATAACGCATGACATATTGATAATATTGGGTGCAATAAGTATAATTATTATAGTTCTGGCGATAATAGCAGTAAAATATGGGTAATAATGCATGTCCTATTGATAATAATAAAAGTAATATTTATGATTATTATAGTTTAAGCCTTAATAACTGTATAATATGAGTAATAATGCATGTTATATTGATAATATTGGGTGTAATAACTATAGTTATTATAGTTCTAGCGATAATAGCAGCATAATATGGGCAATAATGCATGTCACATTGCTAATAACGGTAGTAATAAGTATTATTATTATAGGTCAAGCGTTAATATCCGTTTAATATGGGTAATAATGCATGTTATATTGATAATATTGGGTGTAATAACTATAGTTATTATAGTTCTAGCGATAATAGCAGCATAATATGCGTAATAACGAATGACATATTGATAATATTGGGTGCAATAAGTATAATTATTATAGTTCTGGCGATAATTCCAGCATAGTATGGGCAATAATGCATGTCATATTGCTATTAAGGGAGTAATAACTATAATTACTATAGTTCTAGCCATAATAACTCTATAATATGGGCAATAATGCATGTTATATTGATAATAATAAAAGTATTAAGTATAATTAATACAGTTCAAGCGTTAATAACTGTATAATATGGGTAATAATGCATGTTATATTGACAATATTGGCTGCAATATGTATAATTAGTATAGGTCAAGTGTTAATAACTGTATAATATGGGTAATAATGCATGTTATATTGATGATAATAAAAGTAATATTTATGATTATTATAGTTTAAGCCTTAATAACTGTATAATATGGGTAACAATGCATGTTATTTTGATAATATTGGGTGTACTAACTATAGTTGTTATCGATCCAGCGATAATATCAGCATAATATGGGTAATAACGCATGACATATTGATAATATTGGGTGCAGTAAGTATAATTATTATAACTCTCGCGATAATAACCGTAAAATATGGGTAATAATGCATGTCGTATTGATAATAATAAAAGTAATAAGTATATTTGCTTTAGTTCAAGCGTTAATAACAGTATAATATGGGTAATAATGCTTGTCATATTGATAATAGTAAAGGTAATAAGTATGATTATTATAGTTCAAGCGTTAACAACTGTATAGTATGGGTAATAATGCATGTTATATTGATAGTATTGGGTGTAATAACTATAGTTATTATAGTTCTAGCGATAATTCCAGCATAATATGGGCAATAATGCATGTCATATTGCTAATAAAAGGAGTAATAAGTATAATTATTATAGTTCTAGCGATAATAACTCTATAATATGGGTAATAATGCATGTTATACTGATAATTATAAAAGTAATATTTATGACTATTATAGTTTAATCCTTAATAACTGTATAATATGGGTAATAATGCATATTATATTGATAATATTGTGTGTAATAACTATACTTATTATAGTTTTAGCGATAAAGCAGCATAATATGGGCAATAATGCATGTCACATTGCTAATAACGGTAGTAATAAGTATTCTTATTATAGGTCAAGCGTTATTAACCGTATAATATGGGTAATAATGCATGTTATATTGATAATATTGGGTGTAATAACTATATTTATTATCGATCCAGCGATAATATCAGCATAATATGGGTAATAACGCATGACATATTGATAATATTGGGTGCAATAAGTACAATTATTATAGTTCTAGCGATAATAACAGTATAATATGGGTAATAATGCATGTTATATTGACAATAATAAAAGTAATATTTATGATTATTATAGTTTAAGCCTTAATAAGTGTATAATATGGGTAACAATGCATGTTATTTTGATAGTATTGGGTGTAATAACTATAGTTATTATAGTTCTAGCGATAATAGCAGCATAATATGGGTAAACATGCATGTTATATTGATGAGAATGGGAGTAATAAGTATATCTATTATAGTACTAGCGGTAATAACTGTATAATATGGGTAATAATGCATGTTATATTGATAATATTGGGTGCAATAAGTATAGTTATTATAGTTCTAGCGGTAATAGCAGCATAATATGGGTAATAATGCATGTCATATTGCTAATAAAAGGAGTAATAAGTATAATTATTATAGTTCTAGCGATAATAACTCTATAATATGGGTAATAATGCATGTTATATTGATAATAATAAAAGTAATATTTATGACTATTATAGTTTAATCCTTAATAACTGTATAATATGGGTAATAATGCATGCTATATCGATAATATTAGGTGTTATAACTATAGTTATTATAGTTCTAGGGATAATAGCAGCATAATATGGGCAATATTGCATGTCACATTGCTAATAACTGTAGTAATAAGTATTATTATTATAGGTCAAGCGTTAATAACCGTATAATATGGGTAATAATGCATGTTATATTGATAATAATAAAAGTAATATTTATGATTATTATAGTTTAAGCCTTAATAACTGTATAATATGAGTAATAATGCATGTTATATTGATAATATTGGGTGTAATAAGTACAGTTATTATAGTTTTAGCGATAATAGCAGCATAATATGGGCAATATTGCATGTCACATTGCTAATAACGGTAGTAATAAGTATTATTATTATAGGTCAAGCGTTAATAACCGTATAATATGGGTAATAATGCATGTCATATTGATAATAATAAAAGTAATATTTATGATTATTATAGTTTAAGCCTTAATAACTGTGTAATATGAGTAATAATGCATGTTATATTGACAATATTGGGTGTAATAACTATAGTTATTATAGTTCTAGCGATAATAGCAGCATAATATGGGTAAAAATGCATGCTATATTGATGAGAATGGGAGTAATAAGTATATCTATTATAGTTCTAGCGGTAATAACTGTATAATATGGGTAATAATGCATGTTATATTGACAATATTGGCTGCAATATGTATAATTATTATATGTCAAGCGTTAATAACTGTATAATATGGGTAATAATGCATGTTATATTGATAATAATAAAAGTAATATTTATGATTATTATAGTTTAAGCCTTAATAACTGTATAATATGAGTAATAATGCATGTTATATTGATAATATTGGGTGTAATAACTATAGTTATTATAGTTCTAGCGATAATAGCAGCATAATATGGGCAATAATGCATGTCACATTGCTAATAACGGTAGTAATAAGTATTATTATTATAGGTCAAGCGTTAATATCCGTTTAATATGGGTAATAATGCATGTTATATTGATAATATTGGGTGTAATAACTATAGTTATTATAGTTCTAGCGATAATAGCAGCATAATATGCGTAATAACGAATGACATATTGATAATATTGGGTGCAATAAGTATAATTATTATAGTTCTGGCGATAATTCCAGCATAGTATTGGCAATAATGCATGTCATATTGCTATTAAGGGAGTAATAACTATAATTACTATAGTTCTAGCCATAATAACTCTATAATATGGGCAATAATGCATGTTATATTGATAATAATAAAAGTATTAAGTATAATTAATACAGTTCAAGCGTTAATAACTGTATAATATGGGTAATAATGCATGTTATATTGACAATATTGGCTGCAATATGTATAATTAGTATAGGTCAAGTGTTAATAACTGTATAATATGGGTAATAATGCATGTTATATTGATGATAATAAAAGTAATATTTATGATTATTATAGTTTAAGCATTAATAACTGTATAATATGGGTAACAATGCATGTTATTTTGATAATATTGGGTGTACTAACTATAGTTGTTATCGATCCAGCGATAATATCAGCATAATATGGGTAATAACGCATGACATATTGATAATATTGGGTGCAATAAGTATAATTATTATAACTCTCGCGATAATAACCGTAAAATATGGGTAATAATGCATGTCGTATTGATAATAATAAAAGTAATAAGTATATTTGCTTTAGTTCAAGCGTTAATAACAGTATAATATGGGTAATAATGCTTGTCATATTGATAATAGTAAAGGTAATAAGTATGATTATTATAGTTCAAGCGTTAACAACTGTATAATATGGGTAATAATGCATGTTATATTGATAGTATTGGGTGTAATAACTATAGTTATTATAGTTCTAGCGATAATTCCAGCATAATATGGGCAATAATGCATGTCATATTGCTAATAAAAGGAGTAATAAGTATAATTATTATAGTTCTAGCGATAATAACTCTATAATATGGGTAATAATGCATGTTATATTGATAATAATAAAAGTAATAAGTATAATTAATACAGTTCAAGCGTTAATAACTGTATAATATGGGTAATAATGCACGTTATATTGACAATATTGGCTGCAATATGTATAATTATTATAGGTCAAGCGTTAATAACTGTATAATATGGGTAATAGTGCATGTCCTATTGATAATAATAAAAGTAATATTTATGATTATTATAGAGTTTAAGCCTTAATAACTGTATAATATGGGTAACAATGCATGTTATTTTGATAATATTGGGTGTAATAACTATATTTATTATCGATCCAGCGATAATATCAGCATAATATGGGTAATAACGCATGACATATTGATAATATTGGGTGCAATAAGTACAATTATTATAGTTCTAGCGATAATAACAGTATAATATGGGTAATAATGCATGTTATATTGACAATAATAAAAGTAATATTTATAATTATTATAGTTTAAGCCTTAATAAGTGTATAATATGGGTAACAATGCATGTTATTTTGATAGTATTGGGTATAATAACTATAGTTATTATAGTTCTAGCGATAATAGCAGCATAATATGGGTAAACATGCATGTTATATTGATGAGAATGGGAGTAATAAGTATATCTATTATAGTACTAGCGGTAATAACTGTATAATATGGGTAATAATGCATGTTATATTGATAATATTGGGTGCAATAAGTATAGTTATTATAGTTCTAGCGGTAATAGCAGCATAATATGGGTAATAACGCATGTTATATCGATAATATTGGGTGTTATAACTATAGTTATTATAGTTCTAGCGACAATTCCTGCATAGTATGGGCAATGATGCATGTCATATTGCTAATAAAGGGAGTAATAAGTATAATTATTATAGTTCTAGCCATAATAACTCTATAATATGGGTAATAATGCATGTTATATTGATAATAATAAAAGTAATAAGTATAATTAATACAGTTCAAGCGTTAATAACTGTATAATATGGGTAATAATGCATGTTATATTAACAATATTGGCTGCAATATGTATAATTACTATAGGTCAAGCGTTAATAACTGTATAATATGGGTAATAGTGCATGTCCTATTGATAATAATAAAAGTAATATTTATGATTATTATAGAGTTTAAGCCTTAATAACTGTATAATATGGGTAACAATGCATGTTATTTTGATAATATTGGGTGTAATAACTATATTTATTATCGATCCAGCGATAATATCAGCATAATATGGGTAATAACGCATGACATATTGATAATATTGGGTGCAATAAGTACAATTATTATAGTTCTAGCGATAATAACAGTATAATATGGGTAATAATGCATGTTATATTGACAATAATAAAAGTAATATTTATGATTATTATAGTTTAAGCCTTAATAAGTGTATAATAGGGGTAACAATGCATGTTATTTTGATAGTATTGGGTGTAATAACTATAGTTATTATAGTTCTAGCGATAATAGCAGCATAATATGGGTAAACATGCATGTTATATTGATGAGAATGGGAGTAATAAGTATATCTATTATAGTACTAGCGGTAATAACTGTATAATATGGGTAATAATGCATGTTATATTGATAATATTGGGTGCAATAAGTATAGTTATTATAGTTCTAGCGGTAATAGCAGCATAATATGGGTAATAACGCATGTTATATCGATAATATTGGGTGTTATAACTATAGTTATTATAGTTCTAGCGACAATTCCTGCATAGTATGGGCAATGATGCATGTCATATTGCTAATAAAGGGAGTAATAAGTATAATTATTATAGTTCTAGCCATAATAACTCTATAATATGGGTAATAATGCATGTTATATTGATAATAATAAAAGTAATAAGTATAATTAATACAGTTCAAGCGTTAATAACTGTATAATATGGGTAATAATGCATGTTATATTAACAATATTGGCTGCAATATGTATAATTACTATAGGTCAAGCGTTAATAACTGTATAATATGGGTAATAGTGCATGTCCTATTGATAATAATAAAAGTAATATTTATGATTATTATAGAGTTTAAGCCTTAATGACTGTATAATATGGGTAACAATGCATGTTATTTTGATAATATTGGGTGTAATAACTATATTTATTATCGATCCAGCGATAATATCAGCATAATATGGGTAATAACGCATGACATATTGATAATATTGGGTGCAATAAGTACAATTATTATAGTTCTAGCGATAATAACAGTATAATATGGGTAATAATGCATGTTATATTGACAATAATAAAAGTAATATTTATGATTATTATAGTTTAAGCCTTAATAAGTGTATAATATGGGTAACAATGCATGTTATTTTGATAGTATTGGGTGTAATAACTATAGTTATTATAGTTCTAGCGATAATAGCAGCATAATATGGGTAAACATGCATGTTATATTGATGAGAATGGGAGTAATAAGTATATCTATTATAGTACTAGCGGTAATAACTGTATAATATGGGTAATAATGCATGTTATATTGATAATATTGGGTGCAATAAGTATAGTTATTATAGTTCTAGCGGTAATAGCAGCATAATATGGGTAATAATGCATGTCATATTGCTAATAAAAGGAGTAATAAGTATAATTATTATAGTTCTAGCGATAATAACTCTATAATATGGGTAATAATGCATGTTATATTGATAATAATAAAAGTAATATTTATGACTATTATAGTTTAATCCTTAATAACTGTATAATATGGGTAATAATGCATGCTATATCGATAATATTAGGTGTTATAACTATAGTTATTATAGTTCTAGGGATAATAGCAGCATAATATGGGCAATATTGCATGTCACATTGCTAATAACTGTAGTAATAAGTATTATTATTATAGGTCAAGCGTTAATAACCGTATAATATGGGTAACAATGCATGTTATATTGATAATAATAAAAGTAATATTTATGATTATTATAGTTTAAGCCTTAATAACTGTATAATATGAGTAATAATGCATGTTATATTGATAATATTGGGTGTAATAAGTACAGTTATTATAGTTTTAGCGATAATAGCAGCATAATATGGGCAATATTGCATGTCACATTGCTAATAACGGTAGTAATAAGTATTATTATTATAGGTCAAGCGTTAATAACCGTATAATATGGGTAATAATGCATGTCATATTGATAATAATAAAAGTAATATTTATGATTATTATAGTTTAAGCCTTAATAACTGTGTAATATGAGTAATAATGCATGTTATATTGACAATATTGGGTGTAATAACTATAGTTATTATAGTTCTAGCGATAATAGCAGCATAATATGGGTAAAAATGCATGCTATATTGATGAGAATGGGAGTAATAAGTATATCTATTATAGTTCTAGCGGTAATAACTGTATAATATGGGTAATAATGCATGTTATATTGACAATATTGGCTGCAATATGTATAATTATTATATGTCAAGCGTTAATAACTGTATAATATGGGTAATAATGCATGTTATATTGATAATAATAAAAGTAATATTTATGATTATTATAGTTTAAGCCTTAATAACTGTATAATATGAGTAATAATGCATGTTATATTGATAATATTGGGTGTAATAACTATAGTTATTATAGTTCTAGCGATAATAGCAGCATAATATGGGCAATAATGCATGTCACATTGCTAATAACGGTAGTAATAAGTATTATTATTATAGGTCAAGCGTTAATATCCGTTTAATATGGGTAATAATGCATGTTATATTGATAATATTGGGTGTAATAACTATAGTTATTATAGTTCTAGCGATAATAGCAGCATAATATGCGTAATAACGAATGACATATTGATAATATTGGGTGCAATAAGTATAATTATTATAGTTCTGGCGATAATTCCAGCATAGTATTGGCAATAATGCATGTCATATTGCTATTAAGGGAGTAATAACTATAATTACTATAGTTCTAGCCATAATAACTCTATAATATGGGCAATAATGCATGTTATATTGATAATAATAAAAGTATTAAGTATAATTAATACAGTTCAAGCGTTAATAACTGTATAATATGGGTAATAATGCATGTTATATTGACAATATTGGCTGCAATATGTATAATTAGTATAGGTCAAGTGTTAATAACTGTATAATATGGGTAATAATGCATGTTATATTGACAATATTGGCTGCAATATGTATAATTATTATAGGTCAAGCGTTAATAACTGTATAATATGGGTAATAGTGCATGTCCTATTGATAATAATAAAAGTAATATTTATGATTATTATAGTTTAAGCATTAATAACTGTATAATATGGGTAACAATGCATGTTATTTTGATAATATTGGGTGTACTAACTATAGTTGTTATCGATCCAGCGATAATATCAGCATAATATGGGTAATAACGCATGACATATTGATAATATTGGGTGCAATAAGTATAATTATTATAACTCTCGCGATAATAACCGTAAAATATGGGTAATAATGCATGTCGTATTGATAATAATAAAAGTAATAAGTATATTTGCTTTAGTTCAAGCGTTAATAACAGTATAATATGGGTAATAATGCTTGTCATATTGATAATGGTAAAGGTAATAAGTATGATTATTATAGTTCAAGCGTTAACAACTGTATAATATGGGTAATAATGCATGTTATATTGATAGTATTGGGTGTAATAACTATAGTTATTATAGTTCTAGCGATAATTCCAGCATAATATGGGCAATAATGCATGTCATATTGCTAATAAAAGGAGTAATAAGTATAATTATTATAGTTCTAGCGATAATAACTCTATAATATGGGTAATAATGCATGTTATATTGATAATAATAAAAGTAATAAGTATAATTAATACAGTTCAAGCGTTAATAACTGTATAATATGGGTAATAATGCACGTTATATTGACAATATTGGCTGCAATATGTATAATTATTATAGGTCAAGCGTTAATAACTGTATAATATGGGTAATAGTGCATGTCCTATTGATAATAATAAAAGTAATATTTATGATTATTATAGAGTTTAAGCCTTAATAACTGTATAATATGGGTAACAATGCATGTTATTTTGATAATATTGGGTGTAATAACTATATTTATTATCGATCCAGCGATAATATCAGCATAATATGGGTAATATCGCATGACATATTGATAATATTGGGTGCAATAAGTACAATTATTATAGTTCTAGCGATAATAACAGTATAATATGGGTAATAATGCATGTTATATTGACAATAATAAAAGTAATATTTATGATTATTATAGTTTAAGCCTTAATAAGTGTATAATATGGGTAACAATGCATGTTATTTTGATAGTATTGGGTGTAATAACTATAGTTATTATAGTTCTAGCGATAATAGCAGCATAATATGGGTAAACATGCATGTTATATTGATGAGAATGGGTGCAATAAGTATAGTTATTATAGTTCTAGCGGTAATAGCAGCATAATATGCGTAATAACGAATGACATATTGATAATATTGGGTGCAATAAGTATAATTATTATAGTTCTGGCGACAATTCCAGCATAGTATGGGCAATGATGCATGTCATATTGCTAATAAAGGGAGTAATAAGTATAATTATTATAGTTCTAGCCATAATAACTCTATAATATGGGTAATAATGCATGTTATATTGATAATAATAAAAGTAATAAGTATAATTAATACAGTTCAAGCGTTAATAACTGTATAATATGGGTAATAATGCATGTTATATTAACAATATTGGCAGCAATATGTATAATTACTATAGGTCAAGCGTTAATAACTGTATAATATGGATAATAATGCATGTTATATTGATAATAATAAAAGTAATATTTATGATTATTATAGTTTAAGCCTTAATAACTGTATAATATGGGTAATAATGCATGCTATATCGATAATATTAGGTGTTATAACTATAGTTATTATAGTTCTAGGGATAATAGCAGCATAATATGGGCAATATTGCATGTCACATTGCTAATAACTGTAGTAATAAGTATTATTATTATAGGTCAAGCGTTGATAACCGTATAATATGGGTAATAATGCATGTTATATTGATAATAATAAAAGTAATATTTATGATTATTATAGTTTAAGCCTTAATAACTGTATAATATGAGTAATAATGCATGTTATATTGATAATATTGGGTGTAATAAGTATAGTTATTATAGTTTTAGCGATAATAGCAGCATAATATGGGCAATATTGCATGTCACATTGCTAATAACGGTAGTAATAAGTATTATTATTATAGGTCAAGCGTTAATAACCGTATAATATGGGTAATAATGCATGTCATATTGATAATAATAAAAGTAATATTTATGATTATTATAGTTTAAGCCTTAATAACTGTGTAATATGAGTAATAATGCATGTTATATTGACAATATTGGGTGTAATAACTATAGTTATTATAGTTCTAGCGATAATAGCAGCATAATATGGGTAAAAATGCATGCTATATTGATGAGAATGGGAGTAATAAGTATATCTATTATAGTTCTAGCGGTAATAACTGTATAATATGGGTAATAATGCATGTTATATTGACAATATTGGCTGCAATATGTATAATTATTATAGGTCAATCGTTAATAACTGTATAATATGGGTAATAATGCATGCTATATTGATAATAATAAAAGTAATATTTATGATTATTATAGTTTAAGCCTTAATAACTGTATAATATGGGTAATAATGCATGTTATATCGATAATATTGGGTGTTATAACGATAGTTATTATAGTTCTAGCGATAATAGCAGCATAATATCGATAATAACGCATGACATATTGATAACATTGGGTGCAATAAGTATAATTATTATAACTCTGGCGATAATAACAGTAAAATATGGGTAGTAATGCATGTCCTATTGATAATAATAAAAGTAATATTTATGATTATTATAGTTTAAGCCTTAATAACTGTATAATATGGGTAACAATGCATGTTATTTTGATAATATTGGGTGTAATAACTATAGTTATTATCGATCCAGCGATAATATCAGCATAATATGGGTAATAACGCATGACATATTGATAATATTGGGTGCAATAAGTATAATTATTATAGTTCTAGCGATAATAACAGTATAATATGGGTAATAATGCATGTTATATTGACAATAATAAAAGTAATATTTATGATTATTATAGTTTAAGCCTTAGTAAGTGTATAATATGGGTAATAATGCATGTTATATTGACAACATTGGGTGCAATATGTATAATTATTATAGTTCAAGCGTTAATAACTGTATAATATGGGTAATAATGCATGATATATTGATAATAATAAATGAAATAAGTAAAATTGTTATAGTTCAAGCGTTAATAACTGTATAATATGGGTAATAATGCATGTTATATAGATAATAATAAAAGTAATAAGTATAATTGTTATAGTTCTAGCGATAATAACAGTACAATATGGGTAATAATGCATGTTATATTGATAATATTGGGTGTAATAACTATAGTTATTATAGTTCTAGCGATAATACCAGCATAATATGGGCAATAATGCATGTCACATTGCTAATAACGGTAGTAATAAGTATTATTATTATAGGTCAAGCGTTAATAACTGTATAATACGGGTAATAATGCATGTTATATTGATAATAATAAAAGTAATATTTATGATTATTATAGTTTAAGCCTTAATAACTGTATAATATGGGTAACAATGCATGTTATTTTGATAATATTGGGTGTAATAACTATAGTTATTATCGATCCAGCGATAATATCAGCATAATATGGGTAATAACGCATGACATATTGATAATATTGGGTGCAATAAGTATAATTATTATAGTTCTAGCGATAATAACAGTATAATATGGGTAATAGTGCATGTTACATTGACAATAATAAAAGTAATATTTATGATTATTATAGTTTAAGCCTTAATAACTGTATAATATGAGTAATAATGCATGTTATATTGATAATAATAAAAGTAATATTTATGATTATTATAGTTTAAGCCTTAATAAGTGTATAATATGGGTAATAATGCATGTTATATTGACAACATTGGGTGCAATATGTATAATTATAATAGTTCAAGCGTTAATAACTGTATAATATGGGTAATGATGCATGTTATACTGATAATAATAAAAGTAATATTTATGATTATTATAGTTTAAGCCTTAATAACTGTATAATATGAGTAATAATGCATGTTATATTGATAATATTGGGTGTAATAACTATAGTTATTATAGTTCTAGCGATAATAGCAGCATAATATGGGCAATAATGCATGTCACATTGCTAATAACGGTAGTAATAAGTATTATTATTATAGGTCAAGCGTTAATATCCGTTTAATATGGGTAATAATGCATGTTATATTGATAATATTGGGTGTAATAACTATAGTTATTATAGTTCTAGCGATAATAGCAGCATAATATGCGTAATAACGAATGACATATTGATAATATTGGGTGCAATAAGTATAATTATTATAGTTCTGGCGATAATTCCAGCATAGTATGGGCAATAATGCATGTCATATTGCTATTAAGGGAGTAATAACTATAATTACTATAGTTCTAGCCATAATAACTCTATAATATGGGCAATAATGCATGTTATATTGATAATAATAAAAGTATTAAGTATAATTAATACAGTTCAAGCGTTAATAACTGTATAATATGGGTAATAATGCATGTTATATTGACAATATTGGCTGCAATATGTATAATTAGTATAGGTCAAGTGTTAATAACTGTATAATATGGGTAATAATGCATGTTATATTGATGATAATAAAAGTAATATTTATGATTATTATAGTTTAAGCATTAATAACTGTATAATATGGGTAACAATGCATGTTATTTTGATAATATTGGGTGTACTAACTATAGTTGTTATCGATCCAGCGATAATATCAGCATAATATGGGTAATAACGCATGACATATTGATAATATTGGGTGCAATAAGTATAATTATTATAACTCTCGCGATAATAACCGTAAAATATGGGTAATAATGCATGTCGTATTGATAATAATAAAAGTAATAAGTATATTTGCTTTAGTTCAAGCGTTAATAACAGTATAATATGGGTAATAATGCTTGTCATATTGATAATAGTAAAGGTAATAAGTATGATTATTATAGTTCAAGCGTTAACAACTGTATAATATGGGTAATAATGCATGTTATATTGATAGTATTGGGTGTAATAACTATAGTTATTATAGTTCTAGCGATAATTCCTGCATAATATGGGCAATAATGCATGTCATATTGCTAATAAAAGGAGTAATAAGTATAATTATTATAGTTCTAGCGATAATAACTCTATAATATGGGTAATAATGCATGTTATATTGATAATAATAAAAGTAATAAGTATAATTAATACAGTTCAAGCGTTAATAACTGTATAATATGGGTAATAATGCACGTTATATTGACAATATTGGCTGCAATATGTATAATTATTATAGGTCAAGCGTTAATAACTGTATAATATGGGTAATAGTGCATGTCCTATTGATAATAATAAAAGTAATATTTATGATTATTATAGAGTTTAAGCCTTAATAACTGTATAATATGGGTAACAATGCATGTTATTTTGATAATATTGTGTGTAATAACTATATTTATTATCGATCCAGCGATAATATCAGCATAATATGGGTAATATCGCATGACATATTGATAATATTGGGTGCAATAAGTACAATTATTATAGTTCTAGCGATAATAACAGTATAATATGGGTAATAATGCATGTTATATTGACAATAATAAAAGTAATATTTATGATTATTATAGTTTAAGCCTTAATAAGTGTATAATATGGGTAACAATGCATGTTATTTTGATAGTATTGGGTGTAATAACTATAGTTATTATAGTTCTAGCGATAATAGCAGCATAATATGGGTAAACATGCATGTTATATTGATGAGAATGGGTGCAATAAGTATAGTTATTATAGTTCTAGCGGTAATAGCAGCATAATATGCGTAATAACGAATGACATATTGATAATATTGGGTGCAATAAGTATAATTATTATAGTTCTGGCGACAATTCCAGCATAGTATGGGCAATGATGCATGTCATATTGCTAATAAAGGGAGTAATAAGTATAATTATTATAGTTCTAGCCATAATAACTCTATAATATGGGTAATAATGCATGTTATATTGATAATAATAAAAGTAATAAGTATAATTAATACAGTTCAAGCGTTAATAACTGTATAATATGGGTAATAATGCATGTTATATTAACAATATTGGCAGCAATATGTATAATTACTATAGGTCAAGCGTTAATAACTGTATAATATGGATAATAATGCATGTTATATTGATAATAATAAAAGTAATATTTATGATTATTATAGTTTAAGCCTTAATAACTGTATAATATGGGTAATAATGCATGCTATATCGATAATATTAGGTGTTATAACTATAGTTATTATAGTTCTAGGGATAATAGCAGCATAATATGGGCAATATTGCATGTCACATTGCTAATAACTGTAGTAATAAGTATTATTATTATAGGTCAAGCGTTGATAACCGTATAATATGGGTAATAATGCATGTTATATTGATAATAATAAAAGTAATATTTATGATTATTATAGTTTAAGCCTTAATAACTGTATAATATGAGTAATAATGCATGTTATATTGATAATATTGGGTGTAATAAGTATAGTTATTATAGTTTTAGCGATAATAGCAGCATAATATGGGCAATATTGCATGTCACATTGCTAATAACGGTAGTAATAAGTATTATTATTATAGGTCAAGCGTTAATAACCGTATAATATGGGTAATAATGCATGTCATATTGATAATAATAAAAGTAATATTTATGATTATTATAGTTTAAGCCTTAATAACTGTGTAATATGAGTAATAATGCATGTTATATTGACAATATTGGGTGTAATAACTATAGTTATTATAGTTCTAGCGATAATAGCAGCATAATATGGGTAAAAATGCATGCTATATTGATGAGAATGGGAGTAATAAGTATATCTATTATAGTTCTAGCGGTAATAACTGTATAATATGGGTAATAATGCATGTTATATTGACAATATTGGCTGCAATATGTATAATTATTATAGGTCAATCGTTAATAACTGTATAATATGGGTAATAATGCATGCTATATTGATAATAATAAAAGTAATATTTATGATTATTATAGTTTAAGCCTTAATAACTGTATAATATGGGTAATAATGCATGTTATATCGATAATATTGGGTGTTATAACGATAGTTATTATAGTTCTAGCGATAATAGCAGCATAATATCGATAATAACGCATGACATATTGATAACATTGGGTGCAATAAGTATAATTATTATAACTCTGGCGATAATAACAGTAAAATATGGGTAGTAATGCATGTCCTATTGATAATAATAAAAGTAATATTTATGATTATTATAGTTTAAGCCTTAATAACTGTATAATATGGGTAACAATGCATGTTATTTTGATAATATTGGGTGTAATAACTATAGTTATTATCGATCCAGCGATAATATCAGCATAATATGGGTAATAACGCATGACATATTGATAATATTGGGTGCAATAAGTATAATTATTATAGTTCTAGCGATAATAACAGTATAATATGGGTAATAATGCATGTTATATTGACAATAATAAAAGTAATATTTATGATTATTATAGTTTAAGCCTTAGTAAGTGTATAATATGGGTAATAATGCATGTTATATTGACAACATTGGGTGCAATATGTATAATTATTATAGTTCAAGCGTTAATAACTGTATAATATGGGTAATAATGCATGATATATTGATAATAATAAATGAAATAAGTAAAATTGTTATAGTTCAAGCGTTAATAACTGTATAATATGGGTAATAATGCATGTTATATAGATAATAATAAAAGTAATAAGTATAATTGTTATAGTTCTAGCGATAATAACAGTACAATATGGGTAATAATGCATGTTATATTGATAATATTGGGTGTAATAACTATAGTTATTATAGTTCTAGCGATAATACCAGCATAATATGGGCAATAATGCATGTCACATTGCTAATAACGGTAGTAATAAGTATTATTATTATAGGTCAAGCGTTAATAACTGTATAATACGGGTAATAATGCATGTTATATTGATAATAATAAAAGTAATATTTATGATTATTATAGTTTAAGCCTTAATAACTGTATAATATGGGTAACAATGCATGTTATTTTGATAATATTGGGTGTAATAACTATAGTTATTATCGATCCAGCGATAATATCAGCATAATATGGGTAATAACGCATGACATATTGATAATATTGGGTGCAATAAGTATAATTATTATAGTTCTAGCGATAATAACAGTATAATATGGGTAATAGTGCATGTTACATTGACAATAATAAAAGTAATATTTATGATTATTATAGTTTAAGCCTTAATAACTGTATAATATGAGTAATAATGCATGTTATATTGATAATAATAAAAGTAATATTTATGATTATTATAGTTTAAGCCTTAATAAGTGTATAATATGGGTAATAATGCATGTTATATTGACAACATTGGGTGCAATATGTATAATTATAATAGTTCAAGCGTTAATAACTGTATAATATGGGTAATGATGCATGTTATACTGATAATAATAAAAGTAATATTTATGATTATTATAGTTTAAGCCTTAATAACTGTATAATATGAGTAATAATGCATGTTATATTGATAATATTGGGTGTAATAACTATAGTTATTATAGTTCTAGCGATAATAGCAGCATAATATGGGCAATAATGCATGTCACATTGCTAATAACGGTAGTAATAAGTATTATTATTATAGGTCAAGCGTTAATATCCGTTTAATATGGGTAATAATGCATGTTATATTGATAATATTGGGTGTAATAACTATAGTTATTATAGTTCTAGCGATAATAGCAGCATAATATGCGTAATAACGAATGACATATTGATAATATTGGGTGCAATAAGTATAATTATTATAGTTCTGGCGATAATTCCAGCATAGTATGGGCAATAATGCATGTCATATTGCTATTAAGGGAGTAATAACTATAATTACTATAGTTCTAGCCATAATAACTCTATAATATGGGCAATAATGCATGTTATATTGATAATAATAAAAGTATTAAGTATAATTAATACAGTTCAAGCGTTAATAACTGTATAATATGGGTAATAATGCATGTTATATTGACAATATTGGCTGCAATATGTATAATTAGTATAGGTCAAGTGTTAATAACTGTATAATATGGGTAATAATGCATGTTATATTGATGATAATAAAAGTAATATTTATGATTATTATAGTTTAAGCATTAATAACTGTATAATATGGGTAACAATGCATGTTATTTTGATAATATTGGGTGTACTAACTATAGTTGTTATCGATCCAGCGATAATATCAGCATAATATGGGTAATAACGCATGACATATTGATAATATTGGGTGCAATAAGTATAATTATTATAACTCTCGCGATAATAACCGTAAAATATGGGTAATAATGCATGTCGTATTGATAATAATAAAAGTAATAAGTATATTTGCTTTAGTTCAAGCGTTAATAACAGTATAATATGGGTAATAATGCTTGTCATATTGATAATAGTAAAGGTAATAAGTATGATTATTATAGTTCAAGCGTTAACAACTGTATAATATGGGTAATAATGCATGTTATATTGATAGTATTGGGTGTAATAACTATAGTTATTATAGTTCTAGCGATAATTCCTGCATAATATGGGCAATAATGCATGTCATATTGCTAATAAAAGGAGTAATAAGTATAATTATTATAGTTCTAGCGATAATAACTCTATAATATGGGTAATAATGCATGTTATATTGATAATAATAAAAGTAATAAGTATAATTAATACAGTTCAAGCGTTAATAACTGTATAATATGGGTAATAATGCACGTTATATTGACAATATTGGCTGCAATATGTATAATTATTATAGGTCAAGCGTTAATAACTGTATAATATGGGTAATAGTGCATGTCCTATTGATAATAATAAAAGTAATATTTATGATTATTATAGAGTTTAAGCCTTAATAACTGTATAATATGGGTAACAATGCATGTTATTTTGATAATATTGTGTGTAATAACTATATTTATTATCGATCCAGCGATAATATCAGCATAATATGGGTAATATCGCATGACATATTGATAATATTGGGTGCAATAAGTACAATTATTATAGTTCTAGCGATAATAACAGTATAATATGGGTAATAATGCATGTTATATTGACAATAATAAAAGTAATATTTATGATTATTATAGTTTAAGCCTTAATAAGTGTATAATATGGGTAACAATGCATGTTATTTTGATAGTATTGGGTGTAATAACTATAGTTATTATAGTTCTAGCGATAATAGCAGCATAATATGGGTAAACATGCATGTTATATTGATGAGAATGGGAGTAATAAGTATATCTATTATAGTACTAGCGGTAATAACTGTATAATATGGGTAATAATGCATGTTATATTGATAATATTGGGTGCAATAAGTATAGTTATTATAGTTCTAGCGGTAATAGCAGCATAATATGGGTAATAACGCATGTTATATCGATAATATTGGGTGTTATAACTATAGTTATTATAGTTCTAGCGACAATTCCAGCATAGTATGGGCAATGATGCATGTCATATTGCTAATAAAGGGAGTAATAAGTATAATTATTATAGTTCTATCCATAATAACTCTATAATATGGGTAATAATGCATGTTATATTGATAATAATAAAAGTAATAAGTATAATTAATACAGTTCAAGCGTTAATAACTGTATAATATGGGTAATAATGCATGTTATATTAACAATATTGGCTGCAATATGTATAATTACTATAGGTCAAGCGTTAATAACTGTATAATATGGATAATAATAAAAGTAATATTTATGATTATTATAGTTTAAGCCTTAATAACTGTATAATATGGGTAATAATGCATGCTATATCGATAATATTAGGTGTTATAACTATAGTTATTATAGTTCTAGGGATAATAGCAGCATAATATGGGCAATATTGCATGTCACATTGCTAATAACTGTAGTAATAAGTATTATTATTATAGGTCAAGCGTTAATAACCGTATAATATGGGTAATAATGCATGTTATATTGATAATAATAAAAGTAATATTTATGATTATTATAGTTTAAGCCTTAATAACTGTATAATATGAGTAATAATGCATGTTATATTGATAATATTGGGTGTAATAAGTATAGTTATTATAGTTTTAGCGATAATAGCAGCATAATATGGGCAATATTGCATGTCACATTGCTAATAACGGTAGTAATAAGTATTATTATTATAGGTCAAGCGTTAATAACCGTATAATATGGGTAATAATGCATGTCATATTGATAATAATAAAAGTAATATTTATGATTATTATAGTTTAAGCCTTAATAACTGTGTAATATGAGTAATAATGCATGTTATATTGACAATATTGGGTGTAATAACTATAGTTATTATAGTTCTAGCGATAATAGCAGCATAATATGGGTAAAAATGCATGCTATATTGATGAGAATGGGAGTAATAAGTATATCTATTATAGTTCTAGCGGTAATAACTGTATAATATGGGTAATAATGCATGTTATATTGACAATATTGGCTGCAATATGTATAATTATTATAGGTCAATCGTTAATAACTGTATAATATGGGTAATAATGCATGCTATATTGATAATAATAAAAGTAATATTTATGATTATTATAGTTTAAGCCTTAATAACTGTATAATATGGGTAATAATGCATGTTATATCGATAATATTGGGTGTTATAACGATAGTTATTATAGTTCTAGCGATAATAGCAGCATAATATCGATAATAACGCATGACATATTGATAACATTGGGTGCAATAAGTATAATTATTATAACTCTGGCGATAATAACAGTAAAATATGGGTAGTAATGCATGTCCTATTGATAATAATAAAAGTAATATTTATGATTATTATAGTTTAAGCCTTAATAACTGTATAATATGGGTAACAATGCATGTTATTTTGATAATATTGGGTGTAATAACTATAGTTATTATCGATCCAGCGAGAATATCAGCATAATATGGGTAATAACGCATGACATATTGATAATATTGGGTGCAATAAGTATAATTATTATAGTTCTAGCGATAATAACAGTATAATATGGGTAATAATGCATGTTATATTGACAATAATAAAAGTAATATTTATGATTATTATAGTTTAAGCCTTAGTAAGTGTATAATATGGGTAATAATGCATGTTATATTGACAACATTGGGTGCAATATGTATAATTATTATAGTTCAAGCGTTAATAACTGTATAATATGGGTAATAATGCATGATATATTGATAATAATAAATGAAATAAGTAAAATTGTTATAGTTCAAGCGTTAATAACTGTATAATATGGGTAATAATGCATGTTATATAGATAATAATAAAAGTAATAAGTATAATTGTTATAGTTCTAGCGATAATAACAGTACAATATGGGTAATAATGCATGTTATATTGATAATATTGGGTTTAATAACTATAGTTATTATAGTTCTAGCGATAATACCAGCATAATATGGGCAATAATGCATGTCACATTGCTAATAACGGTAGTAATAAGTATTATTATTATAGGTCAAGCGTTAATATCCGTATAATATGGGTAATAATGCATGTTATATTGATAATATTGGGTGTATTAACTATAGTTATTATAGTTCTAGCGATAATAGCAGCATAATATGCGTAATAACGAATGACATATTGATAATATTGGGTGCAATAAGTATAATTATTATAGTTCTGGCGATAATTCCAGCATAGTATGGGCAATAATGCATGTCATATTGCTAATAAAGGGAGTAATAAGTATAATTATTACAGTTCTAGCCATAATAACTCTATAATATGGGCAATAATGCATGTTATATTGATAATAATAAAAGTATTAAGTATAATTAATACAGTTCAAGCGTTAATAACTGTATAATATGGGCAATAATGCATGTTATATTGATAATAATAAAAGTAATATTTATGATTATTATAGTTTAAGCCTTAATAACTGTATAATATGGGTAACAATGCATGTTATTTTGATAATATTGGGTGTACTAACTATAGTTGTTATCGATCCAGCGATAATATCAGCATAATATGGGTAATAACGCATGACATATTGATAATATTGGGTGCAATAAGTACAATTATTATAGTTCTAGCGATAATAACTGTATAATATGGGTAATAATGCATGCTATATTGATAATAATAAAAGTAATATTTATGATTATTATAGTTTAAGCCTTAATAACCGTATAATATGGGTAATAATGCATGTTATATCGATAATATTGGGTGTTATAACGATAGTTATTATAGTTCTAGCGATAATAGCAGCATAATATCGATAATAACGCATGACATATTGATAACATTGGGTGCAATAAGTATAATTATTATAACTCTGGCGATAATAACAGTAAAATATGGGTAGTAATGCATGTCCTATTGATAATAATAAAAGTAATATTTATGATTATTATAGTTTAAGCCTTAATAACTGTATAATATGGGTAACAATGCATGTTATTTTGATAATATTGGGTGTAATAACTATAGTTATTATCGATCCAGCGAGAATATCAGCATAATATGGGTAATAACGCATGACATATTGATAATATTGGGTGCAATAAGTATAATTATTATAGTTCTAGCGATAATAACAGTATAATATGGGTAATAATGCATGTTATATTGACAATAATAAAAGTAATATTTATGATTATTATAGTTTAAGCCTTAGTAAGTGTATAATATGGGTAATAATGCATGTTATATTGACAACATTGGGTGCAATATGTATAATTATTATAGTTCAAGCGTTAATAACTGTATAATATGGGTAATAATGCATGATATATTGATAATAATAAATGAAATAAGTAAAATTGTTATAGTTCAAGCGTTAATAACTGTATAATATGGGTAATAATGCATGTTATATAGATAATAATAAAAGTAATAAGTATAATTGTTATAGTTCTAGCGATAATAACAGTACAATATGGGTAATAATGCATGTTATATTGATAATATTGGGTTTAATAACTATAGTTATTATAGTTCTAGCGATAATACCAGCATAATATGGGCAATAATGCATGTCACATTGCTAATAACGGTAGTAATAAGTATTATTATTATAGGTCAAGCGTTAATATCCGTATAATATGGGTAATAATGCATGTTATATTGATAATATTGGGTGTATTAACTATAGTTATTATAGTTCTAGCGATAATAGCAGCATAATATGCGTAATAACGAATGACATATTGATAATATTGGGTGCAATAAGTATAATTATTATAGTTCTGGCGATAATTCCAGCATAGTATGGGCAATAATGCATGTCATATTGCTAATAAAGGGAGTAATAAGTATAATTATTACAGTTCTAGCCATAATAACTCTATAATATGGGCAATAATGCATGTTATATTGATAATAATAAAAGTATTAAGTATAATTAATACAGTTCAAGCGTTAATAACTGTATAATATGGGCAATAATGCATGTTATATTGATAATAATAAAAGTAATATTTATGATTATTATAGTTTAAGCCTTAATAACTGTATAATATGGGTAACAATGCATGTTATTTTGATAATATTGGGTGTACTAACTATAGTTGTTATCGATCCAGCGATAATATCAGCATAATATGGGTAATAACGCATGACATATTGATAATATTGGGTGCAATAAGTACAATTATTATAGTTCTAGCGATAATAACAGTATAATATGGGTAATAATGCATGTTATATTGATAGTATTGGGTGTAATAACTATAGTTATTATAGTTCTAGCGATAATTCCAGCATAATATGGGCAATAATGCATGTTATATTGATAGTATTGGGTGTAATAACTATAGTTATTATAGTTCTAGCGATAATTCCAGCATAATATGGGCAATAATGCATGTCATATTGCTAACAAAAGGAGTAATAAGTATAATTATTATAGTTCTAGCGATAATAACTCTATAATATGGGTAATAATGCATGTTATATTGATAATAATAAAAGTAATATTTATGATTATTATAGTTTAAGCCTTAATAACTGTATAATATGGGTAATAATGCATATTATATTGATAATATTGTGTGTAATAACTATAGTTATTATAGTTTTAGCGATAAAGCAGCATAATATGGGCAATAATGCATGTCACATTGCTAATAACGGTAGTAATAAGTATTCTTATTATAGGTCAAGCGTTATTAACCGTATAATATGGGTAATAATGCATGTTATATTGATAATATTGGGTGTAATAACTATAGTTATTATAGTTCTAGCGATAATAGCAGCATAATATGGGTAATACCGCATGACATGTTGATAATATTGGGTGTTATAACCATAGTTATTATAGTTCTAGCGATAATTCCAGCATAGTATGGGCAATAATGCATGTCATATTGCTAATAAAGGGAGTAATAAGTATAATTATTATAGTTCTAGCCATAATAACTCTATAATATGGGTAATAATGCATGTTATATTGATAATAATAAAAGTAATAAGTATAATTAATACAGTTCAAGCGTTAATAACTGTATAATATGGGTAATAATGCACGTTATATTGACAATATTGGCTGCAATATGTATAATTATTATAGGTCAAGCGTTAATAACTGTATAATATGGGTAATAGGGCATGTCCTATTGATAATAATAAAAGTAATATTTATGATTATTATAGAGTTTAAGCCTTAATAACTGTATAATATGGGTAACAATGCATGTAATTTTGATAATATTGGGTGTAATAACTATAGTTATTATCGATCCAGCGATAATATCAGCATAATATGGGTAATAACGCATGACATATTGATAATATTGGGTGCAATAAGTATAATTATTATAGTTCTAGCGATAATAACAGTATAATATGGGTAATAATGCATGTTATATTGACAATAATAAAAGTAATATTTATGATTATTATAGTTTAAGCCTTAATAAGTGTATAATATGGGTAATAATGCATGTTATATTGATAATATTGTGTGTAATAACTATAGTTATTATAGTTTTAGCGATAAAGCAGCATAATATGGGCAATAATGCATGTCACATTGCTAATAACGGTAGTAATAAGTATTCTTATTATAGGTCAAGCGTTATTAACCGTATAATATGGGTAATAATGCATGTTATATTGATAATATTGGGTGTAATAACTATAGTTATTATAGTTCTAGCGATAATAGCAGCATAATATGGGTAATAACGCATGACATATTGATAATATTGGGTGCAATAAGTATAATTATTATAGTTCTGGCGATAATAACAGTAAAATATGGGTAATAATGCATGTCCTATTGATAATAATAAAAGTAATATTTATGATTATTATAGTTTAAGCCTTAATAACTGTATAATATGAGTAATAATGCATGTTATATTGATAATATTGGGTGTAATAACTATGGTTATTATAGTTCTAGCGATAATAGCAGCATAATATGGGCAATAATGCATGTCACATTGCTAATAACGGTAGTAATAAGTATTATTATTATAGGTCAAGCGTTAATATCCGTATAATATGGGTAATAATGCATGTTATATTGATAATATTGGGTGTATTAACTATAGTTATTATAGTTCTAGCGATAATAGCAGCATAATATGCGTAATAACGAATGACATATTGATAATATTGGGTGCAATAAGTATAATTATTATAGTTCTGGCGATAATTCCAGCATAGTATGGGCAATAATGCATGTCATATTGCTAATAAAGGGAGTAATAAGTATAATTATTACAGTTCTAGCCATAATAACTCTATAATATGGGCAATAATGCATGTTATATTGATAATAATAAAAGTATTAAGTATAATTAATACAGTTCAAGCGTTAATAACTGTATAATATGGGCAATAATGCATGTTATATTGATAATAATAAAAGTAATATTTATGATTATTATAGTTTAAGCCTTAATAACTGTATAATATGGGTAACAATGCATGTTATTTTGATAATATTGGGTGTACTAACTATAGTTGTTATCGATCCAGCGATAATATCAGCATAATATGGGTAATAACGCATGACATATTGATAATATTGGGTGCAATAAGTACAATTATTATAGTTCTAGCGATAATAACAGTATAATATGGGTAATAATGCATGTTATATTGATAGTATTGGGTGTAATAACTATAGTTATTATAGTTCTAGCGATAATTCCAGCATAATATGGGCAATAATGCATGTTATATTGATAGTATCGGGTGTAATAACTATAGTTATTATAGTTCTAGCGATAATTCCAGCATAATATGGGCAATAATGCATGTCATATTGCTAACAAAAGGAGTAATAAGTATAATTATTATAGTTCTAGCGATAATAACTCTATAATATGGGTGATAATGCATGTTATATTGATAATAATAAAAGTAATATTAATGATTATTATAGTTTAAGCCTTAATAACTGTATAATATGGGTAATAATGCATATTATATTGATAATATTGTGTGTAATAACTATAGTTATTATAGTTTTAGCGATAAAGCAGCATAATATGGGCAATAATGCATGTCACATTGCTAATAACGGTAGTAATAAGTATTCTTATTATAGGTCAAGCGTTATTAACCGTATAATATGGGTAATAATGCATGTTATATTGATAATATTGGGTGTAATAACTATAGTTATTATAGTTCTAGCGATAATAGCAGCATAATATGGGTAATACCGCATGACATGTTGATAATATTGGGTGTTATAACCATAGTTATTATAGTTCTAGCGATAATTCCAGCATAGTATGGGCAATAATGCATGTCATATTGCTAATAAAGGGAGTAATAAGTATAATTATTATAGTTCTAGCCATAATAACTCTATAATATGGGTAATAATGCATGTTATATTGATAATAATAAAAGTAATAAGTATAATTAATACAGTTCAAGCGTTAATAACTGTATAATATGGGTAATAATGCACGTTATATTGACAATATTGGCTGCAATATGTATAATTATTATAGGTCAAGCGTTAATAACTGTATAATATGGGTAATAGTGCATGTCCTATTGATAATAATAAAAGTAATATTTATGATTATTATAGAGTTTAAGCCTTAATAACTGTATAATATGGGTAACAATGCATGTTATTTTGATAATATTGGGTGTAATAACTATAGTTATTATCGATCCAGCGATAATATCAGCATAATATGGGTAATAACGCATGACATATTGATAATATTGGGTGCAATAAGTATAATTATTATAGTTCTAGCGATAATAACAGTATAATATGGGTAATAATGCATGTTATATTGACAATAATAAAAGTAATATTTATGATTATTATAGTTTAAGCCTTAATAAGTGTATAATATGGGTAATAATGCATGTTATATTGATAGTATTGGGTGTAATAACTATAGTTATTATAGTTCTAGCGATAATTCCAGCATAATATGGGCAATAATGCATGTCATATTGCTAACAAAAGGAATAATAAGTATAATTATTATAGTTCTAGCGATAATAACTCTATAATATGGGTAATAATGCATGTTATATTGATAATAATAAAAGTAATATTTATGATTATTATAGTTTAAGCCTTAATAACTGTATAATATGGGTAACAATGCATGTTATTTTGATAATATTGGGTGTAATAACTATAGTTATTATCGATCCAGCGATAATGTCAGCATAATATGGGTAATAACGCATGACATATTGATAACATTGGGTGCAATAAGTATAATTATTATAACTCTCGCGATAATAACCGTAAAATATGGGTAATAATGCATGTCGTATTGATAATAATAAAAGTAATAAGTATATTTACTTTAGTTCAAGCGTTAATAACAGTATAATATGGGTAATAATGCTTGTCATATTGATAATAGTAATGGTAATAAGTATGATTATTATAGTTCAAGCGTTAACAACTGTATAATATGGGTAATAATGCATCTTATATTGATAATATTGGGTGTAGTAACTATAGTTATTATAGTTCTAGCGATAATAGCAGCATAATATGGGTAATACCGCATGACATGTTGATAATATTGGGTGTTATAACCATAGTTATTATAGTTCTAGCGATAATTCCAGCATAGTATGGGCAATAATGCATGTCATATTGCTAATAAAGGGAGTAATAAGTATAATTATTATAGTTCTAGCGATAATTCCAGCATAGTATGGGCAATAATGCATGTCATATTGCTAATAAAGGGAGTAATAAGTATAATTATTATAGTTCTAGCCATAATAACTCTATAATATGGGTAATAATGCACGTTATATTGACAATATTGGCTGCAATATGAATAATTGTTATAGGTCAAGCGTTAATAACTGTATAATATGGGTAATAGTGCATCTCCTATTGATAATAATAAAAGTAATATTTATGATTATTATAGTTTAAGCGTTAATAACTGTATAATATGGGTAACGATGCATGTTATTTTGATAATATTGGGTGTAATAACTATAGTTATTATCGATCCAGCGATAATATCAGCATAATATGGGTAATAACGCATGACATATTGATAATATTGGGTGCAATAAGTATAATTATTATAGTTCTAGCGATAATAACAGTATAATATGGATAATAATCCATGTTATATTGACAATAATAAAAGTAATATTTATGATTATTATAGTTTAAGCCTTAATAACTGTATAATATGGGTAATAATGCATATTATATTGATAATATTGTGTGTAATAACTATAGTTATTATAGTTTTAGCGATAATAGCAGCATAATATGGGCAATAATGCATGTCACATTGCTAATAACGGTAGTAATAAGTATTATTATTAGAGGTCAAGCGTTATTAACCGTATAATACGGGTAATAATGCATGTTATATTGATAATATTGGGTGTAATAACTATAGTTATTATAGTTCTAGCGATAATAGCAGCATACTATGGGTAATAACGCATGACATATTGATAATATTGGGTGTGATAACTATAGTTATTATAGTTCTAGCGATAATACCAGCATAGTATGGGCAATAATGCATGTCATATTGCTAATAAAGGGAGTAATAAGTATAATTATTATAGTTCTAGCCATAATAACTCTATAATATGGGTAATAATGCATGTTATATTGATAATAATAAAAGTAATATTTATGATTATTATAGTTTAAGCCTTAATAAGTGTATAATATGGGTAATAATGCATGTTATATTGACAACATTGGGTGCAATATGTATAATTATAATAGTTCAAGCGTTAATAACTGTATAACATGGGTAATGATGCATGTTATATTGATAATAATAGAAGTAATATTTATGATTATTATAGTTTAAGCCTTAATAACTGTATAATATGAGTAATAATGCATGTTATATTGATAATAATAAATGAAATAAGTATAATTATTATAGTTCCAGCGATAATAACAGTATTATATGGGTAATAATGCATGTTATATTGATAATATTGGGTGTTATAACTATAGTTATTATAGTTCTAGCGATAATTCCAGCATAATATGGGCAATAATGCATGTCATATTGCTAATAAAGGGAGTAATAAGTATAATTATTATAGTTTAAGCCTTAATAACTGTATAATATGGGTAATGATGCATGTTATATTGATAATAATAAAAGTAGTATTTATGTTTATTATAGTTTAAGCCATTATAAGTGTATAATATGGGTAATAATGCATGTTATATTGACAACATTGGGTGCAATATGTATAATTATAATAGTTCAACCGTCAATAACTGTATAATATGGGTAATGATGCATGTTATATTGATAATAATAAAAGTAATATTTATGATTATTATAGTTTAAGCCTTAATAACTGTATAATATGAGTAATAATGCATGTTATATTGATAATAATGAATGAAATAAGTATAATTATTATAGTTCCAGCGATAGTAACAGTATTATATGTGTAATAATGCATGTTATATTGATAATATTGGGTGTTATAACTATAGTTATTATAGTTCTAGCGATAATTCCAGCATAATATGGGCAATAATGCATGTCATATTGCTAACAAAAGGAGTAGTAAGTATAATTATTATAGTTCTAGCGATAATAACTCTATAATATGGGTAATAATGCATGTTATATTGATAATAATAAAAGTAATATTTATGACTATTATAGTTTAATCCTTAATAACTGTATAATATGGGTAATAATGCATATTATATTTATAATATTGTGTGTAATAACTATAGTTATTATAGTTTTAGCGATAATAGCAGCATAATATGGGTAATAACGCATGGCATATTGATAATATTGGGTGTTATAACTATAGTTATTATAGTTCTAGCGATAATAGCAGCATAATATGGGTAATACCGCATGACATGTTGATAATATTGGGTGTTATAACCATAGTTATTATAGTTCTAGCGATAATTCCAGCATAGTATGGGCAATAATGCATGTCATATTGCTAATAAAGGGAGTAATAAGTATAATTATTATAGTTCTAGCCATAATAACTCTATAATATGGGTAATAATGCATGTTATATTGATAATAATAAAAGTAATAAGTATAATTAATACAGTTCAAGCGTTAATAACTGTATAATATGGGTAATAATGCACGTTATATTGACAATATTGGCTGCAATATGTATAATTATTATAGGTCAAGCGTTAATAACTGTATAATATGGGTAATAGTGCATGTCCTATTGATAATAATAAAAGTAATATTTATGATTATTATAGAGTTTAAGCCTTAATAACTGTATAATATGGGTAACAATGCATGTTATTTTGATAATATTGGCTGTAATAACTATAGTTATTATCGATCCAGCGATAATATCAGCATAATATGGGTAATAACGCATGACATATTGATAATATTGGGTGCAATAAGTATAATTATTATAGTTCTAGCGATAATAACAGTATAATATGGGTAATAATGCATGTTATATTGACAATAATAAAAGTAATATTTATGATTATTATAGTTTAAGCCTTAATAAGTGTATAATATGGGTAATAATGCATGTTATATTGATAGTATTGGGTGTAATAACTATAGTTATTATAGTTCTAGCGATAATTCCAGCATAATATGGGCAATAATGCATGTCATATTGCTAACAAAAGGAATAATAAGTATAATTATTATAGTTCTAGCGATAATAACTCTATAATATGGGTAATAATGCATGTTATATTGATAATAATAAAAGTAATATTTATGTTTATTATAGTTTAAGCCATTATAAGTGTATAATATGGGTAATAATGCATGTTATATTGACAACATTGGGTGCAATATGTATAATTATAATAGTTCAAGCGTCAATAACAGTATAATATGGGTAATAATGCATGTTATATTGACAATAATAAAAGTAATATTTATGATTATTATAGTTTAAGCCTTAATAAGTGTATAATATGGGTAATAATGCATGTTATATTGATAGTATTGGGTGTAATAACTATAGTTATTATAGTTCTAGCGATAATTCCAGCATAATATGGGCAATAATGCATGTCATATTGCTAACAAAAGGAATAATAAGTATAATTATTATAGTTCTAGCGATAATAACTCTATAATATGGGTAATAATGCATGTTATATTGATAATAATAAAAGTAATATTTATGATTATTATAGTTTAAGCCTTAATAACTGTATAATATGGGTAACAATGCATGTTATTTTGATAATATTGGGTGTAATAACTATAGTTATTATCGATCCAGCGATAATGTCAGCATAATATGGGTAATAACGCATGACATATTGATAACATTGGGTGCAATAAGTATAATTATTATAACTCTCGCGATAATAACCGTAAAATATGGGTAATAATGCATGTCGTATTGATAATAATAAAAGTAATAAGTATATTTACTTTAGTTCAAGCGTTAATAACAGTATAATATGGGTAATAATGCTTGTCATATTGATAATAGTAATGGTAATAAGTATGATTATTATAGTTCAAGCGTTAACAACTGTATAATATGGGTAATAATGCATCTTATATTGATAATATTGGGTGTAGTAACTATAGTTATTATAGTTCTAGCGATAATAGCAGCATAATATGGGTAATACCGCATGACATGTTGATAATATTGGGTGTTATAACCATAGTTATTATAGTTCTAGCGATAATTCCAGCATAGTATGGGCAATAATGCATGTCATATTGCTAATAAAGGGAGTAATAAGTATAATTATTATAGTTCTAGCGATAATTCCAGCATAGTATGGGCAATAATGCATGTCATATTGCTAATAAAGGGAGTAATAAGTATAATTATTATAGTTCTAGCCATAATAACTCTATAATATGGGTAATAATGCACGTTATATTGACAATATTGGCTGCAATATGAATAATTGTTATAGGTCAAGCGTTAATAACTGTATAATATGGGTAATAGTGCATCTCCTATTGATAATAATGAAAGTAATATTTATGATTATTATAGTTTAAGCGTTAATAACTGTATAATATGGGTAACGATGCATGTTATTTTGATAATATTGGGTGTAATAACTATAGTTATTATCGATCCAGCGATAATATCAGCATAATATGGGTAATAACGCATGACATATTGATAATATTGGGTGCAATGAGTATAATTATTATAGTTCTAGCGATAATAACAGTATAATATGGGTAATAGTGCATGTTACATTGACAATAATAAAAGTAATATTTATGATTATTATAGTTTAAGCCTTAATAACTGTATAATATGAGTAATAATGCATGTTATATTGATAATAATAAAAGTAATATTTATGATTATTATAGTTTAAGCCTTAATAAGTGTATAATATGGGTAATAATGCATGTTATATTGACAACATTGGGTGCAATATGTATAATTATAATAGTTCAAGCGTTAATAACTGTATAATATGGGTAATGATGCATGTTATACTGATAATAATAAAAGTAATATTTATGATTATTATAGTTTAAGCCTTAATAACTGTATAATATGAGTAATAATGCATGTTATATTGATAATAATAAATGAAATAAGTATAATTATTATAGTTCCAGCGATAATAACAGTATTACATGGGTAATAATGCATGTTATATTGATAATATTGGGTGTTGTAACTATAGTTATTATAGTTCTAGCGATAATTCCAGCATAATATGGACAATAATGCATGTCATATTGCTAATAAAGGGAGTAATAAGTATAATTATTATAGTTTAAGCTTTAATAACTGTATAATATGGGTAATAATGCATGTTATATTGATAATACTGGGTGTAATAACTATAGTTATTATTGTTCTCGCGATAATACCAGCATAATATGTGCAATAATGCATGTCATATTTCTAATAAAGGGAGTAATAAGTATAATTATTATAGTTCTAGCCATAATAACTGTATAATAGGGGTAATAATGCATGTTATATTGATAATAGTAAAAGTAATAACTATAATAGTTCTAGCTCAAGCGTTAATAACTGTATAATATGGGTGATAATGCATGTTATATTGATAATAATAAAAGTAATATTTATGATTATTATAGTTTAAGCCTTAATAACTGTATAATATGAGTAATAATGCATGTTATATTGATAATATTGGGTGTAATAACTATAGTTATTATAGTTCTAGCGATAATAGCAGCATAATATGGGTAATAACGCATGACATATTGATAATATTGGGTGCAATAAGTATAATTATTATAGTTCTGGCGATAATAACAGTAAAATATGGGTAATAATGCATGTCCTATTGATAATAATAAAAGTAATATTTATGATTATTATAGTTTAAGCCTTAATAACTGTATAATATGAGTAATAATGCATGTTATATTGATAATATTGGGTGTAATAACTATGGTTATTATAGTTCTAGCGATAATAGCAGCATAATATGGGCAATAATGCATGTCACATTGCTAATAACGGTAGTAATAAGTATTATTATTATAGGTCAAGCGTTAATATCCGTATAATATGGGTAATAATGCATGTTATATTGATAATATTGGGTGTATTAACTATAGTTAATATAGTTCTAGCGATAATAGCAGCATAATATGCGTAATAACGAATGACATATTGATAATATTGGGTGCAATAAGTATAATTATTATAGTTCTGGCGATAATTCCAGCATAGTATGGGCAATAATGCATGTCATATTGCTAATAAAGGGAGTAATAAGTATAATTATTACAGTTCTAGCCATAATAACTCTATAATATGGGCAATAATGCATGTTATATTGATAATAATAAAAGTATTAAGTATAATTAATACAGTTCAAGCGTTAATAACTGTATAATATGGGCAATAATGCATGTTATATTGATAATAATAAAAGTAATATTTATGATTATTATAGTTTAAGCCTTAATAACTGTATAATATGGGTAACAATGCATGTTATTTTGATAATATTGGGTGTACTAACTATAGTTGTTATCGATCCAGCGATAATATCAGCATAATATGGGTAATAACGCATGACATATTGATAATATTGGGTGCAATAAGTACAATTATTATAGTTCTAGCGATAATAACAGTATAATATGGGTAATAATGCATGTTATATTGATAGTATTGGGTGTAATAACTATAGTTATTATAGTTCTAGCGATAATTCCAGCATAATATGGGCAATAATGCATGTTATATTGATAGTATTGGGTGTAATAACTATAGTTATTATAGTTCTAGCGATAATTCCAGCATAATATGGGCAATAATGCATGTCATATTGCTAACAAAAGGAGTAATAAGTATAATTATTATAGTTCTAGCGATAATAACTCTATAATATGGGTAATAATGCATGTTATATTGATAATAATAAAAGTAATATTTATGATTATTATAGTTTAAGCCTTAATAACTGTATAATATGGGTAATAATGCATATTATATTGATAATATTGTGTGTAATAACTATAGTTATTATAGTTTTAGCGATAAAGCAGCATAATATGGGCAATAATGCATGTCACATTGCTAATAACGGTAGTAATAAGTATTCTTATTATAGGTCAAGCGTTATTAACCGTATAATATGGGTAATAATGCATGTTATATTGATAATATTGGGTGTAATAACTATAGTTATTATAGTTCTAGCGATAATAGCAGCATAATATGGGTAATACCGCATGACATGTTGATAATATTGGGTGTTATAACCATAGTTATTATAGTTCTAGCGATAATTCCAGCATAGTATGGGCAATAATGCATGTCATATTGCTAATAAAGGGAGTAATAAGTATAATTATTATAGTTCTAGCCATAATAACTCTATAATATGGGTAATAATGCATGTTATATTGATAATAATAAAAGTAATAAGTATAATTAATACAGTTCAAGCGTTAATAACTGTATAATATGGGTAATAATGCACGTTATATTGACAATATTGGCTGCAATATGTATAATTATTATAGGTCAAGCGTTAATAACTGTATAATATGGGTAATAGGGCATGTCCTATTGATAATAATAAAAGTAATATTTATGATTATTATAGAGTTTAAGCCTTAATAACTGTATAATATGGGTAACAATGCATGTAATTTTGATAATATTGGGTGTAATAACTATAGTTATTATCGATCCAGCGATAATATCAGCATAATATGGGTAATAACGCATGACATATTGATAATATTGGGTGCAATAAGTATAATTATTATAGTTCTAGCGATAATAACAGTATAATATGGGTAATAATGCATGTTATATTGACAATAATAAAAGTAATATTTATGATTATTATAGTTTAAGCCTTAATAAGTGTATAATATGGGTAATAATGCATGTTATATTGATAATATTGTGTGTAATAACTATAGTTATTATAGTTTTAGCGATAAAGCAGCATAATATGGGCAATAATGCATGTCACATTGCTAATAACGGTAGTAATAAGTATTCTTATTATAGGTCAAGCGTTATTAACCGTATAATATGGGTAATAATGCATGTTATATTGATAATATTGGGTGTAATAACTATAGTTATTATAGTTCTAGCGATAATAGCAGCATAATATGGGTAATAACGCATGACATATTGATAATATTGGGTGCAATAAGTATAATTATTATAGTTCTGGCGATAATAACAGTAAAATATGGGTAATAATGCATGTCCTATTGATAATAATAAAAGTAATATTTATGATTATTATAGTTTAAGCCTTAATAACTGTATAATATGAGTAATAATGCATGTTATATTGATAATATTGGGTGTAATAACTATGGTTATTATAGTTCTAGCGATAATAGCAGCATAATATGGGCAATAATGCATGTCACATTGCTAATAACGGTAGTAATAAGTATTATTATTATAGGTCAAGCGTTAATATCCGTATAATATGGGTAATAATGCATGTTATATTGATAATATTGGGTGTATTAACTATAGTTATTATAGTTCTAGCGATAATAGCAGCATAATATGCGTAATAACGAATGACATATTGATAATATTGGGTGCAATAAGTATAATTATTATAGTTCTGGCGATAATTCCAGCATAGTATGGGCAATAATGCATGTCATATTGCTAATAAAGGGAGTAATAAGTATAATTATTACAGTTCTAGCCATAATAACTCTATAATATGGGCAATAATGCATGTTATATTGATAATAATAAAAGTATTAAGTATAATTAATACAGTTCAAGCGTTAATAACTGTATAATATGGGCAATAATGCATGTTATATTGATAATAATAAAAGTAATATTTATGATTATTATAGTTTAAGCCTTAATAACTGTATAATATGGGTAACAATGCATGTTATTTTGATAATATTGGGTGTACTAACTATAGTTGTTATCGATCCAGCGATAATATCAGCATAATATGGGTAATAACGCATGACATATTGATAATATTGGGTGCAATAAGTACAATTATTATAGTTCTAGCGATAATAACAGTATAATATGGGTAATAATGCATGTTATATTGATAGTATTGGGTGTAATAACTATAGTTATTATAGTTCTAGCGATAATTCCAGCATAATATGGGCAATAATGCATGTTATATTGATAGTATTGGGTGTAATAACTATAGTTATTATAGTTCTAGCGATAATTCCAGCATAATATGGGCAATAATGCATGTCATATTGCTAACAAAAGGAGTAATAAGTATAATTATTATAGTTCTAGCGATAATAACTCTATAATATGGGTAATAATGCATGTTATATTGATAATAATAAAAGTAATATTTATGATTATTATAGTTTAAGCCTTAATAACTGTATAATATGGGTAATAATGCATATTATATTGATAATATTGTGTGTAATAACTATAGTTATTATAGTTTTAGCGATAAAGCAGCATAATATGGGCAATAATGCATGTCACATTGCTAATAACGGTAGTAATAAGTATTCTTATTATAGGTCAAGCGTTATTAACCGTATAATATGGGTAATAATGCATGTTATATTGATAATATTGGGTGTAATAACTATAGTTATTATAGTTCTAGCGATAATAGCAGCATAATATGGGTAATACCGCATGACATGTTGATAATATTGGGTGTTATAACCATAGTTATTATAGTTCTAGCGATAATTCCAGCATAGTATGGGCAATAATGCATGTCATATTGCTAATAAAGGGAGTAATAAGTATAATTATTATAGTTCTAGCCATAATAACTCTATAATATGGGTAATAATGCATGTTATATTGATAATAATAAAAGTAATAAGTATAATTAATACAGTTCAAGCGTTAATAACTGTATAATATGGGTAATAATGCACGTTATATTGACAATATTGGCTGCAATATGTATAATTATTATAGGTCAAGCGTTAATAACTGTATAATATGGGTAATAGGGCATGTCCTATTGATAATAATAAAAGTAATATTTATGATTATTATAGAGTTTAAGCCTTAATAACTGTATAATATGGGTAACAATGCATGTAATTTTGATAATATTGGGTGTAATAACTATAGTTATTATCGATCCAGCGATAATATCAGCATAATATGGGTAATAACGCATGACATATTGATAATATTGGGTGCAATAAGTATAATTATTATAGTTCTAGCGATAATAACAGTATAATATGGGTAATAATGCATGTTATATTGACAATAATAAAAGTAATATTTATGATTATTATAGTTTAAGCCTTAATAAGTGTATAATATGGGTAATAATGCATGTTATATTGATAATATTGTGTGTAATAACTATAGTTATTATAGTTTTAGCGATAAAGCAGCATAATATGGGCAATAATGCATGTCACATTGCTAATAACGGTAGTAATAAGTATTCTTATTATAGGTCAAGCGTTATTAACCGTATAATATGGGTAATAATGCATGTTATATTGATAATATTGGGTGTAATAACTATAGTTATTATAGTTCTAGCGATAATAGCAGCATAATATGGGTAATAACGCATGACATATTGATAATATTGGGTGCAATAAGTATAATTATTATAGTTCTGGCGATAATAACAGTAAAATATGGGTAATAATGCATGTCCTATTGATAATAATAAAAGTAATATTTATGATTATTATAGTTTAAGCCTTAATAACTGTATAATATGGGTAATAATGCATATTATATTGATAATATTGTGTGTAATAACTATAGTTATTATAGTTTTAGCGATAAAGCAGCATAATATGGGCAATAATGCATGTCACATTGCTAATAACGGTAGTAATAAGTATTCTTATTATAGGTCAAGCGTTATTAACCGTATAATATGGGTAATAATGCATGTTATATTGATAATATTGGGTGTAATAACTATAGTTATTATAGTTCTAGCGATAATAGCAGCATAATATGGGTAATACCGCATGACATGTTGATAATATTGGGTGTTATAACCATAGTTATTATAGTTCTAGCGATAATTCCAGCATAGTATGGGCAATAATGCATGTCATATTGCTAATAAAGGGAGTAATAAGTATAATTAATATAGTTCTAGCCATAATAACTCTATAATATGGGTAATAATGCATGTTATATTGATAATAATAAAAGTAATATTTATGATTATTATAGTTTAAGCCTTAATAACTGTATAATATGAGTAATAATGCATGTTATATTGATAATATTGGGTGTTATAACTATAGTTATTATAGTTCTAGCGATTATTCCAGCATAATATGGGCAATAATGCATGTCATATTGCTAATAAAGGGAGTAATAAGTATAATTATTATAGTTCTAGCGATAATAACAGTATAATATGGGTAATAATGCATGTTATATTGACAATAATAAAAGTAATATTTATGATTATTATAGTTTAAGCCTTAATAAGTGTATAATATGGGTAATAATGCATGTTATATTGACAACATTGGGTGCAATATGTATAATTATAATAGTTCAAGCGTTAATAACTGTATAATATGGGTAATGATGCATGTTATATTGATAATAATAAAAGTAATATTTATGATTATTATAGTTTAAGCCTTAATAACTGTATAATATGAGTAATAATGCATGTTATATTGATAATAATGAATGAAATAAGTATAATTATTATAGTTCCAGCGATAGTAACAGTATTATATGGGTAATAATGCATGTTATATTGATAATATTGGGTGTTATAACTATAGTTATTATAGTTCTAGCGATAATTCCAGCATAATATGGGCAATAATGCATGTCATATTGCTAACAAAAGGAGTAGTAAGTATAATTATTATAGTTCTAGCGATAATAACTCTATAATATGGGTAATAATGCATGTTATATTGATAATAATAAAAGTAATATTTATGACTATTATAGTTTAATCCTTAATAACTGTATAATATGGGTAATAATGCATATTATATTTATAATATTGTGTGTAATAACTATAGTTATTATAGTTTTAGCGATAATAGCAGCATAATATGGGTAATAACGCATGGCACATTGATAATATTGGGTGTTATAACTATAGTTATTATAGTTCTAGCGATAATACCAGCATAGTATGGGCAATAATGCATGTCATATTGCTAATAAAGGGAGTAATAAGTATAACTATTATAGTTCTAGCCATAATAACTCTATAATATGGGTAATAATGCATGTTATATTGATAATAATAAAAGTAATAAGTATAATTAATACAGTTCAAGCGTTAATATTTGTATAATATGGGTAATAATTTACGTTATATTGACAATATTGGCTGCAATATGTATAATTGTTATAGGTCAAGCGTTAATAACTGTATAATATGGGTAATAGTGCATTTCCTATTGATAATAATAAAAGTAATATTTATGATTATTATAGTTTAAGCCTTAATAACTGTATAATATGGGTAACAATGCATGTTATTTTGATAATATTGGGTGTAATAACTATAGTTATTATAGTTCTAGCGATAATAGCAGCATACTATGGGTAATAACGCATGACATATTGATAATATTGGGTGTGATAACTATAGTTATTATAGTTCTAGCGATAATACCAGCATAGTATGGGCAATAATGCATGTCATATTGCTAATAAAGGGAGTAATAAGTATAATTATTATAGTTCTAGCCATAATAACTCTATAATATGGGTAATAATGCATGTTATATTGATAATAATAAAAGTAATATTTATGATTATTATAGTTTAAGCCTTAATAAGTTTATAATATGGGTAATAATGCATGTTATATTGACAACATTGGGTGCAATATGTATAATTATAATAGTTCAAGCGTTAATAACTGTATAACATGGGTAATGATGCATGTTATATTGATAATAATAGAAGTAATATTTATGATTATTATAGTTTAAGCCTTAATAACTGTATAATATGAGTAATAATGCATGTTATATTGATAATAATAAATGAAATAAGTATAATTATTATAGTTCCAGCGATAATAACAGTATTATATGGGTAATAATGCATGTTATATTGATAATATTGGGTGTTATAACTATAGTTATTATAGTTCTAGCGATAATTCCAGCATAATATGGGCAATAATGCATGTCATATTGCTAATAAAGGGAGTAATAAGTATAATTATTATAGTTTAAGCCTTAATAACTGTATAATATGGGTAATGATGCATGTTATATTGATAATAATAAAAGTAGTATTTATGTTTATTATAGTTTAAGCCATTATAAGTGTATAATATGGGTAATAATGCATGTTATATTGACAACATTGGGTGCAATATGTATAATTATAATAGTTCAAGCGTCAATAACTGTATAATATGGGTAATGATGCATGTTATATTGATAATAATAAAAGTAATATTTATGATTATTATAGTTTAAGCCTTAATAACTGTATAATATGAGTAATAATGCATGTTATATTGATAATAATGAATGAAATAAGTATAATTATTATAGTTCCAGCGATAGTAACAGTATTATATGTGTAATAATGCATGTTATATTGATAATATTGGGTGTTATAACTATAGTTATTATAGTTCTAGCGATAATTCCAGCATAATATGGGCAATAATGCATGTCATATTGCTAACAAAAGGAGTAGTAAGTATAATTATTATAGTTCTAGCGATAATAACTCTATAATATGGGTAATAATGCATGTTATATTGATAATAATAAAAGTAATATTTATGACTATTATAGTTTAATCCTTAATAACTGTATAATATGGGTAATAATGCATATTATATTTATAATATTGTGTGTAATAACTATAGTTATTATAGTTTTAGCGATAATAGCAGCATAATATGGGTAATAACGCATGGCATATTGATAATATTGGGTGTTATAACTATAGTTATTATAGTTCTAGCGATAATACCAGCATAGTATGGGCAATAATGCATGTCATATTGCTAATAAAGGGAGTAATAAGTATAACTATTATAGTTCTAGCCATAATAACTCTATAATATGGGTAATAATGCATGTTATATTGATAATAATAAAAGCAATAAGTATAATTAATACAGTTCAAGCGTTAATAACTGTATAATATGGGTAATAATGCACGTTATATTGACAATATTGGCTGCAATATGTATAATTGTTATAGGTCAAGCGTTAATAACTGTATAATATGGGTAATAGTGCATCTCCTATTGATAATAATAAAAGTAATATTCATGATTATTATAGTTTAAGCCTTAATAACTGTATAATATGGGTAACAATGCATTTTATTTTGATAATATTGGGTGTAATAGCTATAGTTATTATCGAAACAGCAATAATATCAGCATAATATGGGTAATAACGCATGACATATTGATAATATTGGGTGCAATAAGTATAATTATTATAGTTCTAGCGATAATAACAGTATAATATGGGTAATAATCCATGTTATATTGACAATAATAGAAGTAATATTTATGATTATTATAGTTTAAGCCTTAATAAGTGTATAATATGGGTAATAATGCATATTATATTGATAATATTGTGTGTACTAACTATAGTTATTATAGTTTTAGCAATAATAGCAGCATAATATGGGCAACAATGCATGTCACATTGCTAATAACGGTAGAAATAAGTATTATTATTATAGGTCAAGCGTTAATAACTGTATAATATGGGTAATAATGCATGTTATATTGATAATAATAAAAGTAATATTTATGACTATTATAGTTTAATCCTTAATAACTGTATAATATGGGTAATAATGCATATTATATTGATAATATTGTGTGTAATAACTATAGTTATTATAGTTTTAGCGATAATAGCAGCATAATATGGGCAATAATGCATGTCACATTGCTAATAACGGTAGTAATAAGTATTATTATTATAGGTCAAGCGTTATTAACCGTATAATACGGGTAATAATGCATGTTATATTGATAATATTGGGTGTAATAACTATAGTTATTATAGTTCTAGCGATAATAGCAGCATACTATGGGTAATAACGCATGACATATTGATAATATTGGGTGTGATAACTATAGTTATTATAGTTCTAGCGATAATACCAGCATATTATGGGCAATAATGCATGTCATATTGCTAATAAAGGGAGTAATAAGTATAATTAATATAGTTCTAGCCATAATAACTCTATAATATGGGTAATAATGCATGTTATATTGATAATAATAAAAGTAATATTTATGATTATTATAGTTTAAGCCTTAATAACTGTATAATATGAGTAATAATGCATGTTATATTGATAATATTGGGTGTTATAACTATAGTTATTATAGTTCTAGCGATTATTCCAGCATAATATGGGCAATAATGCATGTCATATTGCTAATAAAGGGAGTAATAAGTATAATTATTATAGTTCTAGCGATAATAACAGTATAATATGGGTAATAATGCATGTTATATTGACAATAATAAAAGTAATATTTATGATTATTATAGTTTAAGCCTTAATAAGTGTATAATATGGGTAATAATGCATGTTATATTGACAACATTGGGTGCAATATGTATAATTATAATAGTTCAAGCGTTAATAACTGTATAATATGGGTAATGATGCATGTTATATTGATAATAATAAAAGTAATATTTATGATTATTATAGTTTAAGCCTTAATAACTGTATAATATGAGTAATAATGCATGTTATATTGATAATAATGAATGAAATAAGTATAATTATTATAGTTCCAGCGATAGTAACAGTATTATATGGGTAATAATGCATGTTATATTGATAATATTGGGTGTTATAACTATAGTTATTATAGTTCTAGCGATAATTCCAGCATAATATGGGCAATAATGCATGTCATATTGCTAACAAAAGGAGTAGTAAGTATAATTATTATAGTTCTAGCGATAATAACTCTATAATATGGGTAATAATGCATGTTATATTGATAATAATAAAAGTAATATTTATGACTATTATAGTTTAATCCTTAATAACTGTATAATATGGGTAATAATGCATATTATATTTATAATATTGTGTGTAATAACTATAGTTATTATAGTTTTAGCGATAATAGCAGCATAATATGGGTAATAACGCATGGCACATTGATAATATTGGGTGTTATAACTATAGTTATTATAGTTCTAGCGATAATACCAGCATAGTATGGGCAATAATGCATGTCATATTGCTAATAAAGGGAGTAATAAGTATAACTATTATAGTTCTAGCCATAATAACTCTATAATATGGGTAATAATGCATGTTATATTGATAATAATAAAAGTAATAAGTATAATTAATACAGTTCAAGCGTTAATATTTGTATAATATGGGTAATAATTTACGTTATATTGACAATATTGGCTGCAATATGTATAATTGTTATAGGTCAAGCGTTAATAACTGTATAATATGGGTAATAGTGCATTTCCTATTGATAATAATAAAAGTAATATTTATGATTATTATAGTTTAAGCCTTAATAACTGTATAATATGGGTAACAATGCATGTTATTTTGATAATATTGGGTGTAATAACTATAGTTATTATCGATCCAGCGATAATATCAGCATAATATGGGTAATAACGCATGACATATTGATAATATTGGGTGCAATAAGTATAATTATTATAGTTCTAGCGATAATAACAGTATGATATGGGTAATAATCCATGTTATATTGACAATAATAAAAGTAATATTTATGATTATTATAGTTTAAGCCTTAATAAGTGTATAATATGGGTAATAATGCATATTATATTGATAATATTGTGTGTACTAACTATAGTTATTATAGTTTTAGCAATAATAGCAGCATAATATGGGCAACAATGCATGTCACATTGCTAATAACGGTAGTAATAAGTATTATTATTATAGGTCAAGCGTTAATAACTGTATAATATGGGTAATAATGCATGTTATATTGATAATAATAAAAGTAATATTTATGACTATTATAGTTTAATCCTTAATAACTGTATAATATGGGTAATAATGCATATTATATTGATAATATTGTGTGTAATAACTATAGTTATTAAAGTTTTAGCGATAATAGCAGCATAATATGGGCAGTAATGCATGTCACATTGCTAATAACGGTAGTAATACGTACTATTATTATAGGTCAAGCGTTATTAACCGTATAATACGGGTAATAATGCATGTTGTATTGATAATATTGGGTGTAATAACTATAGTTATTATAGTTCTAGCGATAATAGCAGCATACTATGGGTAATAACGCATGACATATTGATAATATTGGGTGTGATAACTATAGTTATTATAGTTCTAGCGATAATACCAGCATATTATGGGCAATAATGCATGTCATATTGCTAATAAAGGGAGTAATAAGTATAATTATTATAGTTCTAGCCATAATAACTCTATAATATGGGTAATAATGCATGTTATATTGATAATAATAAAAGTAATATTTATGATTATTATAGTTTAAGCCTTAATAAGTGTATAATATGGGTAATAATGCATGTTATATTGACAACATTGGGTGCAATATGTATAATTATAATAGTTCAAGCGTTAATAACTGTATAATATGGGTAATGATGCATGTTATATTGATAATAATAAAAGTAATATTTATGATTATTATAGTTTAAGCCTTAATAACTGTATAATATGAGTAATAATGCATGTTATATTGATAATAATAAATGAAATAAGTATAATTATTATAGTTCCAGCGATAATAACAGCATTATATGGGTAATAATGCATGTTATATTGATAATATTGGGGGTTATAACTATAGTTATTATAGTTCTAGCGATAATTCCAGCATAATATGGGCAATAATGCATCTCATATTGCTAATAAAGGGAGTAATAAGTATAATTATTATAGTTTAAGCCTTAATAACTGTATAATATGGGTAATAATGCATGTTATATTGATAATATTGGGTGTAATAACTATAGTTATTATTGTTCTCGCGATAATACCAGCATAATATGTGGAATAATGCATGTCATATTCCTAATAAAGGGAGTAATAAGTATAATTATTATAGTTCTAGCCATTATAACTGTATAATAGGGGTAATAATGCATGTTACATTGACAATATTGGGTGCAATATGTATAATTATTATAGGTCAAGCGTTAATAACTGTATAATATGGGTAATGATGCATGTTATATTGATAATAATAAAAGTAATATTTATGATTATTATAGTTTAAGCCTTAATAACTGTATAATATGAGTAATAATGCATGTTATATTGATAATAATGAATGAAATAAGTATAATTATTATAGTTCCAGCGATAGTAACAGTATTATATGGGTAATAATGCATGTTATATTGATAATATTGGGTGTTATAACTATAGTTATTATAGTTCTAGCGATAATTCCAGCATAATATGGGCAATAATGCATGTCATATTGCTAACAAAAGGAGTAGTAAGTATAATTATTATAGTTCTAGCGATAATAACTCTATAATATGGGTAATAATGCATGTTATATTGATAATAATAAAAGTAATATTTATGACTATTATAGTTTAATCCTTAATAACTGTATAATATGGGTAATAATGCATATTATATTTATAATATTGTGTGTAATAACTATAGTTATTATAGTTTTAGCGATAATAGCAGCATAATATGGGTAATAACGCATGGCACATTGATAATATTGGGTGTTATAACTATAGTTATTATAGTTCTAGCGATAATACCAGCATAGTATGGGCAATAATGCATGTCATATTGCTAATAAAGGGAGTAATAAGTATAACTATTATAGTTCTAGCCATAATAACTCTATAATATGGGTAATAATGCATGTTATATTGATAATAATAAAAGTAATAAGTATAATTAATACAGTTCAAGCGTTAATAACTGTATAATATGGGTAATAATTTACGTTATATTGACAATATTGGCTGCAATATGTATAATTGTTATAGGTCAAGCGTTAATAACTGTATAATATGGGTAATAGTGCATTTCCTATTGATAATAATAAAAGTAATATTTATGATTATTATAGTTTAAGCCTTAATAACTGTATAATATGGGTAACAATGCATGTTATTTTGATAATATTGGGTGTAATAACTATAGTTATTATCGATCCAGCGATAATATCAGCATAATATGGGTAATAACGCATGACATATTGATAATATTGGGTGCAATAAGTATAATTATTATAGTTCTAGCGATAATAACAGTATGATATGGGTAATAATCCATGTTATATTGACAATAATAAAAGTAATATTTATGATTATTATAGTTTAAGCCTTAATAAGTGTATAATATGGGTAATAATGCATATTATATTGATAATATTGTGTGTACTAACTATAGTTATTATAGTTTTAGCAATAATAGCAGCATAATATGGGCAACAATGCATGTCACATTGCTAATAACGGTAGTAATAAGTATTATTATTATAGGTCAAGCGTTAATAACTGTATAATATGGGTAATAATGCATGTTATATTGATAATAATAAAAGTAATATTTATGACTATTATAGTTTAATCCTTAATAACTGTATAATATGGGTAATAATGCATATTATATTGATAATATTGTGTGTAATAACTATAGTTATTAAAGTTTTAGCGATAATAGCAGCATAATATGGGCAGTAATGCATGTCACATTGCTAATAACGGTAGTAATACGTACTATTATTATAGGTCAAGCGTTATTAACCGTATAATACGGGTAATAATGCATGTTGTATTGATAATATTGGGTGTAATAACTATAGTTATTATAGTTCTAGCGATAATAGCAGCATACTATGGGTAATAACGCATGACATATTGATAATATTGGGTGTAATAACTATAGTTATTATAGTTCTAGCGATAATACCAGCATATTATGGGCAATAATGCATGTCATATTGCTAATAAAGGGAGTAATAAGTATAATTATTATAGTTCTAGCCATAATAACTCTATAATATGGGTAATAATGCATGTTATATTGATAATAATAAAAGTAATATTTATGATTATTATAGTTTAAGCCTTAATAAGTGTATAATATGGGTAATAATGCATGTTATATTGACAACATTGGGTGCAATATGTATAATTATAATAGTTCAAGCGTTAATAACTGTATAATATGGGTAATGATGCATGTTATATTGATAATAATAAAAGTAATATTTATGATTATTATAGTTTAAGCCTTAATAACTGTATAATATGAGTAATAATGCATGTTATATTGATAATAATAAATGAAATAAGTATAATTATTATAGTTCCAGCGATAATAACAGTATTATATGGGTAATAATGCATGTTATATTGATAATATTGGGTGTTATAACTATAGTTATTATAGTTCTAGCGATAATTCCAGCATAATATGGGCAATAATGCATCTCATATTGCTAATAAAGGGAGTAATAAGTATAATTATTATAGTTTAAGCCTTAATAACTGTATAATATGGGTAATAATGCATGTTATATTGATAATATTGGGTGTAATAACTATAGTTATTATTGTTCTCGCGATAATACCAGCATAATATGTGGAATAATGCATGTCATATTCCTAATAAAGGGAGTAATAAGTATAATTATTATAGTTCTAGCCATTATAACTGTATAATAGGGGTAATAATGCATGTTACATTGACAATATTGGGTGCAATATGTATAATTATTATAGGTCAAGCGTTAATAACTGTATAATATGGGTAATAATGCATGTTATATTGATAATAATAAAAGTAATATTTATGATTATTATAGCTTAAGCCTTAATAACTGTATAATATGAGTAATAATGCATGTTATATTGATAATATTGGGTGTAATAACTATAGTTATAATAGTTCTAGCGATAATAGCAGCATAATATGCGTAAAAATGCATGTTATAGTGATGATAATGGGAGTAATGAGTATATCTATTATAGTTCTAGCCGTAATAACTGTATAATATGGGTAATAATGCATGTTATATTGAAAATATGGGGTGTAATAACTATAGTTATTATAGTTCCAGCGATAATATCAGCATAATATGGGTAATAACGCATGACATATTGATAATATTGGGTGCAATAAGTATAATTACTATAGTTCTAGCGATAATAACAGTATAATATGGGCAATAATGCATGTTATATTGATAATAATAAAAGTAATATTTATGATTATTATAGTTTAAGCCTTAATATCTGTATAATATGAGTAATAATGCATGTTATATTGATAATAATAAATGAAATAAGTATAATTATTATAGTTCCAGCGATAATAACAGTATTATATGGGTAATAATGCATGTTATATTGATAATATTGGGTGTTATAACTATAGTTATTATAGTTCTAGCGATAATTCCAGCATAATATGGGCAATAATGCATGTCATATTGCTAATAAAGGGAGTAATAAGTATAATTATTATAGTTTAAGCCTTAATAACTGTATAATATGGGTAATAATGCATGTCATATTGATAATAGTAAAAGTAATAAGTATAATTGTTATAGTTCAAGCGTTAATAACTGTATAATATGGGTAATAATGCATGTTATATTGACAATATTGGGTGCAATATATATAATTATTATAGGTCAAGCGTTAATAACTGTATAATATGGGTAATAATGCATGTTATATTGATAATAATAAAAGTAATAAGTATAATAGTTATAGCTCAAGCGTTAATAACTGTATAATATGGGTGATAATGCATGTTATATTGATAATAATAAAAGTAATATTTATGATTATTATAGTTTAAGCCTTTATAACTGTATAATATGAGTAATAATGCATGTTATATTGATAATGTTGGGTGTAATAACTATAGTTATTATAGTTCTAGCGATAATTCCAGCATAATATGGGCAATAATGCATCTGATATTCCTAATAAAGGGAGTAATAAGTATAATTATTATAGTTTAAGCCTTAATAACTGTATAATATGGGTAATAATGCATGTTATATTGATAATATTGGGTGTAATAACTATAGTTATTATTGTTCTCGCGATAATACCAGCATAATATGTGCAATAATGCATGTCATATTCCTAATAAAGGGAGTAATAAGTATAATTATTATAGTTCTAGCCATTATAACTGTATAATAGGGGTAATAATGCATGTTACATTGACAATATTGGGTGCAATATGTATAATTATTATAGGTCAAGCGTTAATAACTGTATAATATGGGTAATAATGCATGTTATATTGATAATAATAAAAGTAATAAGTATAATAGTTATAGCTCAAGCGTTAATAACTGTATAATATGGGTGATAATGCATGTTATATTGATAATAATAAAAGTAATATTTATGATTATTATAGCTTAAGCCTTAATAACTGTATAATATGAGTAATAATGCATGTTATATTGATAATATTGGGTGTAATAACTATAGTTATTATAGTTCTAGCGATAATAGCAGCATAATATGCGTAAAAATGCATGTTATAGTGATGATAATGGGAGTAATGAGTATACCTATTATAGTTCTAGCCGTAATAACTGTATAATATGGGTAATAATGCATGTTATATTGAAAATATGGGGTGTAATAACTATAGTTATTATAGTTCCAGCGATAATATCAGCATAATATGGGTAATAACGCATGACATATTGATAATATTGGGTGCAATAAGTATAATTACTATAGTTCTAGCGATAATAACTGTATAATATGGGCAATAATGCATGTTATATTGATAATAATAAAAGTAATATTTATGATTATTATAGTTTAAGCCTTAATATCTGTATAATATGAGTAATAATGCATGTTATATTGATAATAATAAATGAAATAAGTATAATTATTATAGTTCCAGCGATAATAACAGTATTATATGGGTAATAATGCATGTTATATTGATAATATTGGGTGTTATAACTATAGTTATTATAGTTCTAGCGATAATTCCAGCATAATATGGGCAATAATGCATGTCATATTGCTAATAAAGGGAGTAATAAGTATAATTATTATAGTTTAAGCCTTAATAACTGTATAATATGGGTAATAATGCATGTTATATTGATAATAGTAAAAGTAATAAGTATAATTGTTATAGTTCAAGCGTTAATAACTGTATAATATGGGTAATAATGCATGTTATATTGACAATATTGGGTGCAATATATATAATTATTATAGGTCAAGCGTTAATAACTGTATAATATGGGTAATAATGCATGTTATATTGATAATAATAAAAGTAATAAGTATAATAGTTATAGCTCAAGCGTTAATAACTGTATAATATGGGTGATAATGCATGTTATATTGATAATAATAAAAGTAATATTTATGATTATTATAGTTTAAGCCTTAATAACTGTATAATATGAGTAATAATGCATGTTATTTTGATAATATTGGGTGTAATAACTATAGTTATTATAGTTCTAGCGATAATTCCAGCATAATATGGGCAATAATGCATGTCATATTGCTAACAAAAGGAGTAATAAGTATAATTATTATAGTTCTAGCGATAATAACTCTATAATATGGGTAATAATGCATGTTATATTGATAATAATAAAAGTAATATTTATGACTATTATAGTTTAATCCTTAATAACTGTATAATATGGGTAATAATGCATATTATATTGATAATATTGTGTGTAATAACTATAGTTATTATAGTTTTAGCGATAATAGCAGCATAATATGGGTAATAACGCATGGCATATTGATAATATTGGGTGTTATAACTATAGTTATTATAGTTCTAGCGATAATACCAGCATAGTATGGGCAATAATGCATGTCATATTGCTAATAAAGGGAGTAATAAGTATAACTATTATAGTTCTAGCCATAATAACTCTATAATATGGGTAATAATGCATGTTATATTGATAATAATAAAAGTAATAAGTATAATTAATACAGTTCAAGCGTTAATAACTGTATAATATGGGTAATAATGCACGTTATATTGACAATATTGGCTGCAATATGTATAATTGTTATAGGTCAAGCGTTAATAACTGTATAATATGGGTAATAGTGCATCTCCTATTGATAATAATAAAAGTAATATTTATGATTATTATAGTTTAAGCCTTAATAACTGTATAATATGGGTAACAATGCATGTTATTTTGATAATATTGGGTGTAATAACTATAGTTATTATCGATCCAGCGATAATATCAGCATAATATGGGTAATAACGCATGACATATTGATAATATTATGTGCAATAAGTATAATTATTATAGTTCTAGCGATAATAACAGTATAATATGGGTAATAATCCATGTTATAGTGACAATAATAAAAGTAATATTTATGATTATTATAGTTTAAGCCTTAATAAGTGTATAATATGGGTAATAATGCATATTATATTGATAATATTGTGTGTACTAACTATAGTTATTATAGTTTTAGCAATAATAGCAGCATAATATGGGCAACAATGCATGTCACATTGCTAATAACGGTAGTAATAAGTATTATTATTATAGGTCATGTGTTATTAACCGTATAATACGGGTAATAATGCATGTTATATTGATAATATTGGGTGTAATAACTATAGTTATTATAGTTCTAGCGATAATAGCAGCATACTATGGGTAATAACGCATGACATATTGATAATATTGGGTGTTATAACTATAGTTATTATAGTTCTAGCGATAATACCAGCATAGTATGGGCAATAATGCATGTCATATTGCTAATAAAGGGAGTAATAAGTATAATTATTATAGTTCTAACCATAATAACTCGATAATATGGGTAATAATGCATGTTATATTGATAACAATAAAAGTAATATTTATGATTATTATAGTTTAAGCCTTAATAAGTGTATAATATGGGTAATAATGCATGTTATATTGACAACATTGGGTGCAATATGTATAATTATAATAGTTCAAGCGTTAATAACTGTATAATATGGTTAATGATGCATGTTATATTGATAATAATAAAAGTAATATTTATGATTATTATAGTTTAAGCCTTAATAACTCTATAATATGAGTAATAATGCATGTTATATTGATAATAATAAATGAAATAAATATAATTATTATAGTTCCAGCGATAAAACAGTATTATATGGGTAATAATGCATGTTATATTGATAATATTGGGTGATATAACTATAGTTATTATAGTTCTAGCGATAATTCCAGCATAATATGGGCAATAATGCATGTCATATTGCTAATAAAGGGAGTAATAAGTATAATTATTATAGTTTACGCCTTAATAACTGTATAATATGGGTAATAATGCATGTTATATTGATAATATTGGGTGTAATATCTATAGTTATTATTGTTCTCGCGATAATACCAGCATAATATGTGCAATAATGCATGTCATATTCCTAATAAAGGGAGTAATAAGTATAATTATTATAGTTCTAGCCATAATAACAGTATAATAGGGGTAATAATGCATGTTATATTGATAATAGTAAAAGTAATAAGTATAATTGTTATAGTTCAAGCGTTAATAACTGTATAATATGGGTAACAATGCATGTTATTTTGATAATATTGGGTGTAATAACTATAGTTATTATCGATCCAGCGATAATATCAGCATAATATGGGTAATAACGCATGACATATTGATAATATTGGGTGCAATAAGTATAATTATTATAGTTCTAGCGATAATAACAGTATAATATGGGTAATAATCCATGTTATATTGACAATAATAAAAGTAATATTTATGATTATTATAGTTTAAGCCTTAATAAGTGTATAATATGGGTAATAATGCATATTATATTGATAATATTGTGTGTACTAACTATAGTTATTATAGTTTTAGCAATAATAGCAGCATAATATGGGCAACAATGCATGTCACATTGCTAATAACGGTAGTAATAGGTATTATTATTATAGGTCAAGCGTTAATAACTGTATAATATGGGTAATAATGCATGTTATATTGATAATAATAAAAGTAATATTTATGACTATTATAGTTTAATCCTTAATAACTGTATAATATGGGTAATAATGCATATTATATTGATAATATTGTGTGCAATAACTATAATTATTATAGTTTTAGCGATAATAGCAGCATAATATGGGCAATAATGCATGTCACATTGCTTATAACGGTAGTAATAAGTATTATTATTATAGGTCAAGTGTTATTAACCGTATAATACGGGTAATAATGCATGTTATATTGATAATATTGGGTGTAATAACTATAGTTGTTATAGTTCTAGCGATAATAGCAGCATACTATGGGTAATAACGCATGTTATATTGATAATATTGGGTGTTATAACTATAGTTATTATAGTTCTAGCGATAATTCCAGCATAATATGGGCAATAATGCATGTCATATTGCTAATAAAGGGAGTAATAAGTATAATTATTATAGTTTACGCCTTAATAACTGTATAATATGGGTAATAATGCATGTTATATTGATAATATTGGGTGTAATATCTATAGTTATTATTGTTCTCGCGATAATACCAGCATAATATGTGCAATAATGCATGTCATATTCCTAATAAAGGGAGTAATAAGTATAATTATTATAGTTCTAGCCATAATAACAGTATAATAGGGGTAATAATGCATGTTATATTGATAATAGTAAAAGTAATAAGTATAATTGTTATAGTTCAAGCGTTAATAACTGTATAATATGGGTAACAATGCATGTTATTTTGATAATATTGGGTGTAATAACTATAGTTATTATCGATCCAGCGATAATATCAGCATAATATGGGTAATAACGCATGACATATTGATAATATTGGGTGCAATAAGTATACTTATTATAGTTCTAGCGATAATAACAGTATAATATGGGTAATAATCCATGTTATATTGACAATAATAAAAGTAATATTTATGATTATTATAGTTTAAGCCTTAATAAGTGTATAATATGGGTAATAATGCATATTATATTGATAATATTGTGTGTACTAACTATAGTTATTATAGTTTTAGCAATAATAGCAGCATAATATGGGCAACAATGCATGTCACATTGCTAATAACGGTAGTAATAAGTATTATTATTATAGGTCAAGCGTTAATAACTGTATAATATGGGTAATAATGCATGTTATATTGATAATAATAAAAGTAATATTTATGACTATTATAGTTTAATCCTTAATAACTGTATAATATGGGTAATAATGCATATTATATTGATAATATTGTGTGTAATAACTATAGTTATTATAGTTTTAGCGTTAATAGCAGCATAATATGGGCAATAATGCATGTCACATTGCTAATAACGGTAGTAATAAGTATTATTATTATAGGTCAAGCGTTATTAACTGTATAATACGGGTAATAATGCATGTTATATTGATAATATTGGGTGTAATAACTATAGTTATTATAGTTCTAGCGATAATAGCAGCATAATATGGGTAATAATGCATGTCCTATTGATAATAATAAAAGTAATATTTATGATTATTATAGTTTAAGCCTTAATATCTGTATAATATGAGTAATAATGCATGTTATATTGATAATAATAAATGAAATAAGTATAATTATTATAGTTCTAGCCATAATAACTGTATAATAGAGGTAATAATGCATGTTATATTGACAATATTGGGTGCAATATGTATAATTATTATAGGTCAAGCGTTAATAACTGTATAATATGGGTAATAATGCATGTTATATTGATAATAATAAAAGTAATAAGTATAACAGTTATAGCTCAAGCGTTAATAACTGTATAATATGGGTGATAATGCATGTTATATTGATAATAATAAAAGTAATATTTATGATTATTATAGTTTAAGCCTTAATAACTGTATAATATGAGTAATAATGCATGTTATATCGATAATATTGGGTGTTATAACTATAGTTATTATAGTTCTAGCGATAATAGCAGCATAATATGCGTGAAAATGCATGTTATAGTGATGATAATGGGAGTAATGAGTATATCTATTATAGTTCTAGCCGTAATAACTGTATAATATGGGTAATAATGCCTGTTATATTGAAAATATAGGGTGTAATAACTATAGTTATTATAGTTCCAGCGATAATATCAGCATAATATGGGTAATAACGCATGACATATTGATAATATTGGGTGCAATAAGTATAATTATTATAGTTCTAGCGATAATAACAGTATAATATGGGCAATAATGCATGTTGTATTGTTAATAATAAAAGTAATATTTATGATTATTAAAGTTTAAGCCTTAATATCTGTATAATATGAGTAATAATGCATGTTATATTGATAATAATAAATGAAATAAGTATAATTATTATAGTTCCAGCGATAATAACAATATAATATGGGTAATAATGCATGGTATATTGATAATAATAAAAGTAATATTTATCATTATTACAGTTTAAGCCTTAATAACTGTATAATATGGGTAATAATGCATGTTATATTGATAATATTGGGTGTAATAACTATAGTTATTATAGTTCTAGCGATAATTCCAGCATAATATGGGCAATAATGCATGTCATATTGCTAATAAAAGGAGTAATAAGTATAATTATTATAGTTCTAGCGATAATAACCCTATAATACGGGTAATAATGCATGCTATATTGATAATAATAAAAGCAATATTTATGACTATTATAGTTTAAACCTTAATAACTGTATAATATGGGTAATAATGCATATTATATTGATAATATTGCGTGTACTAACTATAGTTATTATAGTTTTAGCAATAATAGCAGCATAATATGGGCAACAATGCATGTCACATTGCTAATAACGGTAGTAATAAGTATTATTATTATAGGTCAAGCGTTAATAACTGTATAATATGGGTAATAATGCATGTTATATTGATAATAATAAAAGTAATATTTATGACTATTATAGTTTAATCCTTAATAACTGTATAATATGGGTAATAATGCATATTATATTGATAATATTGTGTGTAATATGTATAATTATTATAGGTCAAGCGTTAATAACTGTATAATATGGGTAATAATGCATGTTATATTGATAATAATAAAAGTAATAAGTATAATAGTTATAGCTCAAGCGTTAATAACTGTATAATATGGGTGATAATGCATGTTATATTGATAATAATAAAAGTAATATTTATGATTATTATAGCTTAAGCCTTAATAACTGTATAATATGAGTAATAATGCATGTTATATTGATAATATTGGGTGTAATAACTATAGTTATTATAGTTCTAGCGATAATAGCAGCATAATATGCGTAAAAATGCATGTTATAGTGATGATAATGGGAGTAATGAGTATATCTATTATAGTTCTAGCCGTAATAACTGTATAATATGGGTAATAATGCATGTTATATTGAAAATATGGGGTGTAATAACTATAGTTATTATAGTTCCAGCGATAATATCAGCATAATATGGGTAATAACGCATGGCATATTGATAATATTGGGTGTTATAACTATAGTTATTATAGTTCTAGCGATAATACCAGCATAGTATGGGCAATAATGCATGTCATATTGCTAATAAAGGGAGTAATGAGTATAACTATTATAGTTCTAGCCATAATAACTCTATAATATGGGTAATAATGCATGTTATATTGATAATAATAAAAGTAATAAGTATAATTAATACAGTTCAAGCGTTAATAACTGTATAATATGGGTAATAATGCACGTTATATTGACAATATTGGCTGCAATATGTATAATTGTTATAGGTCAAGCGTTAATAACTGTACAATATGGGTAATAGTGCATCTCCTATTGATAATAATAAAAGTAATATTTATGATTATTATAGTTTAAGCCTTAATAACTGTATAATATGGGTAACAATGCATGTTATTTTGATAATATTGGGTGTAATAACTATAGTTATTATCGATCCAGCGATAATATCAGCATAATATTGGTAATAACGCATGACATATTGATAATATTGGGTGCAATAAGTATAATTATTATAGTTCTAGCGATAATAACAGTATAATATGGGTAATAATCCATGTTATATTGACAATAATAAAAGTAATATTTATGATTATTATAGTTTAAGTCTTAATAAGTGTATAATATGGGTAATAATGCATATTATATTGATAATATTGTGTGTACTAACTATAGTTATTATAGTTTTAGCAATAATAGCAGCATAATATGGGCAACAATGCATGTCACATTGCTAATAACGGTAGTAATAAGTATTATTATTATAGGTCAAGTGTTATTAACCGTATAATACGGGTAATAATGCATGTTATATTGATAATATTGGGTGTAATAACTATAGTTATTATAGATCTAGCGATAATAGCAGCACACTATGGGTAATAACGCATGACATATTGATAATATTGGGTGTTATAACTATAGTTATTATAGTTCTAGCGATAATACCAGCATAGTATGGGCAATAATGCATGTCATATTGCTAATAAAGGGAGTAATAAGTATAATTATTATAGTTCTAGCCATAATAACTCGATAATATGGGTAATAATGCATGTTATATTGATAACAATAAAAGTAATATTTATGATTATTATAGTTTAAGCCTTAATAAGTGTATAATATGGGTAATAATGCATGTTATATTGACAACATTGGGTGCAATATGTATAATTATAATAGTTCAAGCGTTAATAACTGTATAATATGGTTAATGATGCATGTTATATTGATAATAATAAAAGTAATATTTATGATTATTATAGTTTAAGCCTTAATAACTGTATAATATGAGTAATAATGCATGTTATATTGATAATAATAAATGAAATAAATATAATTGTTATAGTTCCAGCGATAAAACAGTATTATATGGGTAATAATGCATGTTATATTGATAATATTGGGTGTAATATCTATAGTTATTATTGTTCTCGCGATAATACCAGCATAATATGTGCAATAATGCATGTCATATTCCTAATAAAGGGAGTAATAAGTATAATTATTATAGTTCTAGCCATAATAACAGTATAATAGGGGTAATAATGCATGTTATATTGATAATAGTAAAAGTAATGATTATAATTGTTATAGTTCAAGCGTTAATAACTGTATAATATGGGTAATAATGCATGTTATATTGACAATATTGGGTGCAATATGTATAATTATTATAGGTCAAGCGTTAATAACTGTAAAATATGGGTAATAATGCATGTTATATTGATAATAATAAAAGTAATAAGTATAATAGTTATAGCTCAAGCGTTAATAACTGTATAATATGGGTGATAATGCATGTTATATTGATAATAATAAAAGTAATATTTATGTTTATTATAGTTTATGCCTTAATAACTGTATAATATGAGTAATAATGCATGTTATATTGATAATATTGGGTGTAATAACTATAGTTATTATAGTTCCAGCGATAATATCAGCATAATATGGGTAATAACGCATGACATATTGATAATATTGGGTGCAATAAGTATAATTATTATAGTTCTAGCGATAATAACAGTATAATATGGGTAATAATAATGCATGTTATATTGATAATAATAAATGAAATAAGTATAATTATTATAGTTCTAGCGATAATAACTCTATAATACGGGTAATATTGCATGTTATATTGATAATAATAAAAGCAATATTTATGACTATTATAGTTTAATCCTTAATAACTGTATAATATGGGTAATAATGCATATTATATTGATAATATTGCGTGTACTAACTATAGTTATTATAGTTTTAGCAATAATAGCAGCATAATATGGGGAACAATGCATGTCACATTGCTAATAACGGTAGTAATAAGTATTATTATTATAGGTCAAGCGTTAATAACCGTATAATACGGGTAATAATGCATGTTATATTGATAATATTGGGTGTAATAACTATAGTTATTATAGTTCTAGCGATAATAGCAGCATACTATGGGTAATAACGCATGACATATTGATAATATTGGGTGTTATAACTAGAGTTATTATAGTTCTAGCGATAATACCAGCATAGTATGGGCAATAATGCATGTCATATTGCTAATAAAGGGAGTAATAAGTATAATTATTATAGTTCTAGCCATAATAACTCTATAATATGGGTAATAATGCATGTTATATTGATAATAATAAAAGTAATATTTATGATTATTATAGTTTAAGCCTTAATAAGTGTATAATATGGGTAATAATGCATGTTATATTGACAACATTGGGTGCAATATGTATAATTATAATAGTTCAAGCGTTAATAACTGTATAATATGGGTAATGATGCATGTTATATTGATAATAATAAAAGTAATATTTATGATTATTATAGTTTAAGCCTTAATAACTGTATAATATGAGTAATAATGCATGTTATATTGATAATAATAAGTGAAATAAGTATAATTATTATAGTTCCAGCGATAAAACAGTATTATATGGGTAATAATGCATGTTATATTGATAATATTGGGTGTTATAACTATAGTTATTATAGTTCTAGCGATAATTCCAGCATAATATGGGCAATAATGCATGTCATATTGCTAATAAAGGGAGTAATAAGTATAATTATTATAGTTTAAGCCTTAATAACTGTATAATATGGGTAATAATGCATGTTATATTGATAATATTGGGTGTAATAACTATAGTTATTATTGTTCTCGCGATAATACCAGCATAATATGTGCAATAATGCATGTCATATTCCTAATAAAGGGAGTAATAAGTATAATTATTATAGTTCTAGCCATAATAACTGTATAATAGGTGTAATAATGCATGTTATATGGATAATAGTAAAAGTAACAAGTATAATTGTTATAGTTCAAGCTTTAATAACTGTATAATGTGGGTTTTAATGCATGTTATATTGACAATATTGGGTGCAATATGTATAATTATTATAGGTCAAGCGTTAATAACTGTATAATATGGGTAATAATGCATGTTATATTGATAATAATAAATGTAATAAGTATAATAGTTATAGCCCAAGCGTTAATAACTGTATAATATGGGTGATAATGCATGTTATATTGATAATAATAAAATTAATATTTATGATTTTTATAGTTTAAAGCCTTAATAACTGTATAATATGAGTAATAATGCATGTTATATTGATAATATTGGGTGTAATAACTATAGTTATTATAGTTCTAGCGATAATAGCAGCATAATATGCGTAAAAATGCATGTTATAGTGATGATAATGGGAGTAATGAGTATATCTATTATAGTTCTAGCCGTAATAACTGTATAATATGGGTAATAATGCATGTTATATTGAAAATAATAAAAGTAATATTTATGATTATTATAGTTTAAGCCTTAATAACTGTATAATATGGGTAATAATGCATGTTATATTGATAATATTGGGTGTAATAACTATAGTTATTATAGTTCTAGCGATAATTCCAGCATAATATGGGCAATAATGCATGCCATATTGCTAATAAAGGGAGAAATAAGTATAATTATTATAGTTTAAGCCTTAATAACTGTATAATATGGGTAATAACGCATGACATATTTATAATTTTGGTTGTTATAACTATGGTTATTATAGTTCTAGCGATAATTCCAGCATAATATGGGCAATAATGCATGTCATATTGCTAATAAAGGGAGTAATAAGTATAATTGTTATAGTTCAAGCGTTAATAACTGTATAATATGGGTAATAATGCATGTTATATTGACAATATTGGGTGCAATATGTATAATTATTATAGGTCAAGCGTTAATAACTGTATAATATGGGTAATAATGCATGTTATATTGATAATAATGAAAGTAATATTTATGATTCTTATAGTTTAAGCCTTAATAACTCTATAATATGAGCAACAATGCATGTTATTTTGATAATATTGGGTGTAATAGCTATAGTTATTATAGTTCTAGCGATAATAGCAGCATAATATGCGTAAAAATGCATGTTATAGTGATGATAATGGGAGTAATAAGAATATCTATTATAGTTCTAGCCGTAATAACTGTATAATATGGGTAGTAATGCATGATACATTGATAATAATAAAAGTAATATTTATGACTATTATAGTTTAATCCTTAATAACTGTATAATATGGGTAATAATGCATATTATATTGATAATATTGTGTGTAATAACCATAGTTATTATAGTTTTAGCGGTAATAGCAGCATAATATGGGCAATAATGCATGTCACATTGCTAATAACGGTAGTAATAAGTATTATTATTATAGGTCAAAGCGTTAATAACCGTATAATATGGGTAATAATGCATGTTATATTGATAATAATAAAAGTATTATTTATGATTATTATAGTTTAAGCCTTAATAAGTGTATAATATGCGTAATAATGCATGTTATATTGACAACATTGGGTGCAATATGTATAATTATAAGAGTTCAAGCGTTAATAACTGTATAATATGGGTAAAAATGCATGTTATATTGATAATAATAAAAGTAATATTTATGATTATTATAGCTTAAGCCTTAGTAACTGTATAATATGGGTAATAATGCATGTTATATTGATAATATTGGGTGTAATAACTATAGTTATTATAGTTCTAGCGATAATTCCAGCATAATATGGGCAATAATGCATGCCATATTGCTAATAAAGGGGAGTAATAAGTATAATTATTATAGTTTAAGCCTTAAGAACTGTATAATATGGGTAATAACGCATGACATATTTATAATTTTGGTTGTTATAACTATGGTTATTATAGTTCTAGCGATAATTCCAGCATAATATGGGCAATAATGCATGTCATATTGTTAATAAAGGGAGTAATAAGTATAATTGTTATAGTTCAAGCGTTAATAACTGTATAATATGGGTAATAATGCATGTTATATTGACAATATTGGGTGCAATATGTATAATTATTATAGGTCAAGCGTTAATAACTGTATAATATGGGTAATAATGCATATTACATTGATAATATTGTGTGTAATAACCATAGTTATTATAGTTTTAGCGATAATAGCAGCATAATATGGGCAATAATGCATGTCACATTGCTAATAACGGTAGTAATAAGTATTATTATTATAGGTCAAGCGTTAATAACCGTATAATATGGGTCTTAATGCATGTTATATTGACAACATTGGGTGCAATATGTATAATTATAATAGTTCAAGCGTTAATAACTGTATAATATGGGTAATGATGCATGTTATATTGATAATAATAAAAGTAATATTTATGGTTATTATAGTTTAAGCCTTAATAACTGTATAATATGAGTAATAATGCATGTTATATTGATAATAATAAGTGAAATAAGTATAATTATTATAGTTCCAGCGATAAAACAGTATTATATGGGTAATAATGCATGTTATATTGATAATATTGGGTGTTATAACTATAGTTATTATAGTTCTAGCGATAATTCCAGCATAATATGGGCAATAATGCATGTCATATTGCTAACAAAAGGAGTAGTAAGTATAATTATTATAGTTCTAGCGATAATAACTCTATAATATGGGTAATAATGCATGTTATATTGATAATAATAAAAGTAATATTTATGACTATTATAGTTTAATCCTTAATAACTGTATAATATGGGTAATAATGCATATTATATTGATAATATTGTGTGTAATAACTATAGTTATTATAGTTTTAGCGATAATAGCAGCATAATATGGGTAATAACGCATGGCATATTGATAATATTGGGTGTTATAACTATAGTTATTATAGTTCTAGCGATAATACCAGCATAGTATGGGCAATAATGCATGTCATATTGCTAATAAAGGGAGTAATGAGTATAACTATTATAGTTCTAGCCATAATAACTCTATAATATGGGTAATAATGCATGTTATATTGATAATAATAAAAGTAATAAGTATAATTAATACAGTTCAAGCGTTAATAACTGTATAATATGGGTAATAATGCACGTTATATTGACAATATTGGCTGCAATATGTATAATTGTTATAGGTCAAGCGTTAATAACTGTATGATATGGGTAATAGTGCATCTCCTATTGATAATAATAAAAGTAATATTTATGATTATTATAGTTTAAGCCTTAATAACTGTATAATATGGGTAACAATGCATGTTATTTTGATAATATTGGGTGTAATAACTATAGTTATTATCGATCCAGCGATAATATCAGCATAATATTGGTAATAACGCATGACATATTGATAATATTGGGTGCAATAAGTATAATTATTATAGTTCTAGCGATAATAACAGTATAATATGGGTAATAATCCATGTTATATTGACAATAATAAAAGTAATATTTATGATTATTATAGTTTAAGTCTTAATAAGTGTATAATATGGGTAATAATGCATATTATATTGATAATATTGTGTGTACTAACTATAGTTATTATAGTTTTAGCAATAATAGCAGCATAATATGGGCAACAATGCATGTCACATTGCTAATAACGGTAGTAATAAGTATTATTATTATAGGTCAAGTGTTATTAACCGTATAATACGGGTAATAATGCATGTTATATTGATAATATTGGGTGTAATAACTATAGTTATTATAGTTCTAGCGATAATAGCAGCATACTATGGGTAATAACGCATGACATATTGATAATATTGGGTGTTATAACTATAGTTATTATAGTTCTAGCGATAATACCAGCATAGTATGGGCAATAATGCATGTCATATTGCTAATAAAGGGAGTAATAAGTATAATTATTATAGTTCTAGCCATAATAACTCGATAATATGGGTAATAATGCATGTTATATTGATAACAATAAAAGTAATATTTGTGATTATTATAGTTTAAGCCTTAATAAGTGTAGAATATGGGTAATAATGCATGTTATATTGACAACATTGGGTGCAATATGTATAATTATAATAGTTCAAGCGTTAATAACTGTATAATATGGTTAATGATGCATGTTATATTGATAATAATAAAAGTAATATTTATGATTATTATAGTTTATGCCTTAATAACTGTATAATATGAGTAATAATGCATGTTATATTGATAATAATAAATGAAATAAATATAATTGTTATAGTTCCAGCGATAAAACAGTATTATATGGGTAATAATGCATGTTATATTGATAATATTGGGTGTTATAACTATAGTTATTATAGTTCTAGCGATAATTCCAGCATAATATGGGCAATAATGCATGTCATATTGCTAATAAAGGGAGTAATAAGTATAATTATTATAGTTTAAGCCTTAATAACTGTATAATATGGGTAATAATGCATGTTATATTGATAATATTGGGAGTAATATCTATAGTTATTATTGTTCTCGCGATAATACCAGCATAATATGTGCAATAATGCATGTCATATTCCTAATAAAGGGAGTAATAAGTATAATTATTATAGTTCTAGCCATAATAACAGTATAATAGGGGTAATAATGCATGTTATATTGATAATAGTAAAAGTAATGATTATTATTGTTATAGTTCAAGCGTTAATAACTGTATAATATGGGTAATAATGCATGTTATATTGACAATATTGGGTGCAATATGTATAATTATTATAGGTCAAGCATTAATAACTGTATAATATGGGTAATAATGCATGTTATATTGATAATAATAAAAGTAATAAGTATAATAGTTATCGCTCAAGCGTTAATAACTGTATAATATGGGTGATAATGCATGTTATATTGATAATAATAAAAGTAATATTTATGTTTATTATAGTTTAAGCCTTAATAACTGTATAATATGAGTAATAATGCATGTTATATTGATAATATTGGGTGTAATAACTATAGTTATTATAGTTCTAGCGATAATAGCAGCATAATATGCGTAAAAATGCATGTTATAGTGATGATAATGGGAGTAATGAGTATATCTATTATAGTTCTAGCCGTAATAACTGTATAATATGGGTAATAATGCATGTTATATTGAAAATATAGGGTGTAATAACTATAGTTATTATAGTTCCAGCGATAATATCAGCATAATATGGGTAATAACGCATGACATATTGATAATATTGGGTGCAATAAGTATAATTATTATAGTTCTAGCGATAATAACAGTATAATATGGGTAATAATGCATGTTATATTGATAATAATAAAAGCAATATTTATGACTATTATAGTTTAATCCTTAATAACTGTATAATATGGGTAATAATGCATATTATATTGATAATATTGCGTGTACTAACTATAGTTATTATAGTTTTATCAATAATAGCAGCATAATATGGGGAACAATGCATGTCACATTGCTAATAACGGTAGTAATAAGTATTATTATTATAGGTCAAGCGTTAATAACTGTATAATATGGGTAATAATGCATGTTATATTGATAATAATAAAAGTAATATTTATGACTATTATAGTTTAATCCTTAATAACTGTATAATACGGGTAATAATGCATGTTATATTGATAATATTGGGTGTAATAACTATAGTTATTATAGTTCTAGCGATAATAGCAGCATACTATGGGTAATAACGCATGACATATTGATAATATTGGGTGTTATAACTATAGTTATTATAGTTCTAGCGATAATACCAGCATAGTATTGGCAATAATGCATGTCATATTGCTAATAAAGGGAGTAATAAGTATAATTATTATAGGTCTAGCCATAATAACTCTATAATATGGGTAATAATGCATGTTATATTGATAATAATAAAAGTAATATTTATGATTATTATAGTTTAAGCCTTAATAAGTGTATAATATGGGTAATAATGCATGTTATATTGACAACATTGGGTGCAATATGTATAATTATAATAGTTCAAGCGTTAATAACTGTATAATATGGGTAATGATGCATGTTATATTGATAATAATAAAAGTAATATTTATGATTATTATAGTTTAAGCCTTAATAACTGTATAATATGAGTAATAATGCATGTTATATTGATAATAATAAGTGAAATAAGTATAATTATTATAGTTCCAGCGATAAAACAGTATTATATGGGTAATAATGCATGTTATATTGATAATATTGGGTGTTATAACTATAGTTATTATAGTTCTAGCGATAATTCCAGCATAATATGGGCAATAATGCATGTCATATTGCTAATAAAGGGAGTAATAAGTATAATTATTATAGTTTAAGCCTTAATAACTGTATAATATGGGTAATAATGCATGTTATATTGATAATATTGGGTGTAATAACTATAGTTATTATTGTTCTCGCGATAATACCAGCATAATATGTGCAATAATGCATGTCATATTCCTAATAAAGGGAGTAATAAGTATAATTATTATAGTTCTAGCCATAATAACTGTATAATAGGTGTAATAATGCATGTTATATGGATAATAGTAAAAGTAACAAGTATAATTGTTATAGTTCAAGCTTTAATAACTGTATAATGTGGGTTTTAATGCATGTTATATTGACAATATTGGGTGCAATATGTATAATTATTATAGGTCAAGCGTTAATAACTGTATAATATGGGTAATAATGCATGTTATATTGATAATAATAAATGTAATAAGTATAATAGTTATAGCCCAAGCGTTAATAACTGTATAATATGGGTGATAATGCATGTTATATTGATAATAATAAAATTAATATTTATGATTTTTATAGTTTAAGCCTTAATAACTGTATAATATGAGTAATAATGCATGTTATATTGATAATATTGGGTGTAATAACTATAGTTATTATAGTTCTAGCGATAATAGCAGCATAATATGCGTAAAAATGCATGTTATAGTGATGATAATGGGAGTAATGAGTATATCTATTATAGTTCTAGCCGTAATAACTGTATAATATGGGTAATAATGCATGTTATATTGAAAATAATAAAAGTAATATTTATGATTATTATAGTTTAAGCCTTAATAACTGTATAATATGGGTAATAATGCATGTTATATTGATAATAATAAAAGTAATATTTATGATTATTATAGTTTAAGCCTTAATAAGTGTATAATATGCGTAATAATGCATGTTATATTGACAACATTGGGTGCAATATGTATAATTATAATAGTTCAAGCGTTAATAACTGTATAATATGGGTAATAATGCATGTTATATTGATAATAATAAAAGTAATATTTATGATTATTATAGTTTAAGCCTTAATAACTGTATAATATGGGTAATAATGCATGTTATATTGATAATATTGGGTGTAATAACTATAGTTATTATAGTTCTAGCGATAATTCCAGCATAATATGGGCAATAATGCATGCCATATTGCTAATAAAGGGAGTAATAAGTATAATTATTATAGTTTAAGCCTTAAGAACTGTATAATATGGGTAATAATGCATGTTATATTGATAATATTGTGTGTAATAACCATAGTTATTATAGTTTTAGCGATAATAGCAGCATAATATGGGCAATAATGCATGTCACATTGCTAATAACGGTAGTAATAAGTATTATTATTATAGGTCAAGCGTTAATAACCGTATAATATGGGTAATAATGCATGTTATATTGATAATCATAAAAGTAATATTTATGATTATTATAGTTTAAGCCTTAATAACTCTATAATATGAGTAACAATGCATGTTATTTTGATAATATTGGGTGTAATAACTACAGTTATTATAGTTCTAGCGATAATAGCAGCATAATATGCGTAAAAATGCATGTTATAGTGATGATAATGGGAGTAATAAGAATATCTATTATAGTTCTAGCCGTAATAACTGTATAATATGGGTAGTAATGCATGTTATATTGATAATAATAAAAGTAATATTTATGACTATTATAGTTTAATCCTTAATAACTGTATAATATGGGTAATAATGCATATTATATTGATAATATTGTGTGTAATAACCATAGTTATTATAGTTTTAGCGATAATAGCAGCATAATATGGGCAATAATGCATGTCACATTGCTAATAACGGTAGTAATAAGTATTATTATTATAGGTCAAGCGTTAATAACCGTATAATATGGGTAATAATGCATGTTATATTGATAATAATAAAAGTAATATTTATGATTATTATAGTTTAAGCCTTAGTAAGTGTATGGGCAATAATGCATGTCATATTGCTAATAAAGGGAGTAATAAGTATAATTGTTATAGTTCAAGCGTTAATAACTGTATAATATGGGTAATAATGCATGTTATATTGACAATATTGGGTGCAATATGTACACTTATTATAGGTCAAGCGTTAATAACTGTATAATATGGGTAATAATGCATGTTATATTGATAATAATAAAAGTAATATTTATGACTATTATAGTTTAATCCTTAATAACTGTATAATATGGGTAATAATGCATATTATATTGATAATATTGTGTGTAATAACCATAGTTATTATAGTTTTAGCGATAATAGCAGCATAATATGGGCAATAATGCATGTCACATTGCTAATAACGGTAGTAATAAGTATTATTATTATAGGTCAAGCGTTAATAACCGTATAATATGGGTAATAATGCATGTTATATTGACAACATTGGGTGCAATATGTATAATTATAATAGTTCAAGCGATAAAACAGTATTATATGGGTAATAATGCATGTTATATTGATAATATTGGGTGTTATAACTATAGTTATTATAGTTCTAGCGATAATTCCAGCATAATATGGGCAATAATGCATGTCATATTGCTAATAAAGGGAGTAATAAGTATAATTATTATAGTTTAAGCCTTAATAACTGTATAATATGGGTAATAATGCATGTTATATTGATAATATTGGGTGTAATAACTATAGTTATTATTGTTCTCGCGATAATACCAGCATAATATGTGCAATAATGCATGTCATATTCCTAATAAAGGGAGTAATAAGTATAATTATTATAGTTCTAGCCATAATAACTGTATAATAGGTGTAATAATGCATGTTATATGGATAATAGTAAAAGTAACAAGTATAATTGTTATAGTTCAAGCTTTAATAACTGTATAATGTGGGTTTTAATGCATGTTATATTGACAATATTGGGTGCAATATGTATAATTATTATAGGTCAAGCGTTAATAACTGTATAATATGGGTAATAATGCATGTTATATTGATAATAATAAATGTAATAAGTATAATAGTTATAGCCCAAGCGTTAATAACTGTATAATATGGGTGATAATGCATGTTATATTGATAATAATAAAATTAATATTTATGATTTTTATAGTTTAAGCCTTAATAACTGTATAATATGGGTAATAATGCATGTTATATTGATGATATTGGGTGTAATAACTATAGTTATTATAGTTCTAGCGATAATTCCAGCATAATATGGGCAATAATGCATGCCATATTGCTAATAAAGGGAGAAATAAGTATAATTATTATAGTTTAAGCCTTAATAACTGTATAATATGGGTAATAACGCATGACATATTTATAATTTTGGTTGTTATAACTATGGTTATTATAGTTCTAGCGATAATTCCAGCATAATATGGGCAATAATGCATGTCATATTGCTAATAAAGGGAGTAATAAGTATAATTGTTATAGTTCAAGCGTTAATAACTGTATAATATGGGTAATAATGCATGTTATATTGACAATATTGGGTGCAATATGTATAATTATTATAGGTCAAGCGTTAATAACTGTATAATATGGGTAATAATGCATGTTATATTGATAATAATGAAAGTAATATTTATGATTATTATAGTTTAAGCCTTAATAACTCTATAATATGAGCAACAATGCATGTTATTTTGATAATATTGGGTGTAATAACTATAGTTATTATAGTTCTAGCGATAATAGCAGCATAATATGCGTAAAAATGCATGTTATAGTGATGATAATGGGAGTAATAAGAATATCTATTATAGTTCTAGCCGTAATAACTGTATAATATGGGTAGTAATGCATGTTATATTGATAATAATAAAAGTAATATTTATGACTATTATAGTTTAATCCTTAATAACTGTATAATATGGGTAATAATGCATATTATATTGATAATATTGTGTGTAATAACCATAGTTATTATAGTTTTAGCGGTAATAGCAGCATAATATGGGCAATAATGCATGTCACATTGCTAATAACGGTAGTAATAAGTATTATTATTATAGGTCAAGCGTTAATAACCGTATAATATGGGTAATAATGCATGTTATATTGATAATAATAAAAGTAATATTTATGATTATTATAGTTTAAGCCTTAATAAGTGTATAATATGCGTAATAATGCATGTTATATTGACAACATTGGGTGCAATATGTATAATTATAATAGTTCAAGCGTTAATAACTGTATAATATGGGTAATAATGCATGTTATATTGATAATAATAAAAGTAATATTTATGATTATTATAGTTTAAGCCTTAAGAACTGTATAATATGGGTAATAACGCATGACATATTTATAATTTTGGTTGTTATAACTATGGTTATTATAGTTCTAGCGATAATTCCAGCATAATATGGGCAATAATGCATGTCATATTGCTAATAAAGGGAGTAATAAGTATAATTGTTATAGTTCAAGCGTTAATAACTCTATAATATGGGTAATAATGCATGTTATATTGACAATATTGGGTGCAATATGTATAATTATTATAGGTCAAGCGTTAATAACTGTATAATATGGGTAATAATGCATATTATATTGATAATATTGTGTGTAATAACCATAGTTATTATAGTTTTAGCGATAATAGCAGCATAATATGGGCAATAATGCATGTCACATTGCTAATAACGGTAGTAATAAGTATTATTATTATAGGTCAAGCGTTAATAACCGTATAATATGGGTAATAATGCATGTTATATTGACAACATTGGGTGCAATATGTATAATTATAATAGTTCAAGCGTTAATAACTGTATAATATGGGTAATAATGCATGTTATATTGATAATAATAAAAGTAATATTTATGATTATTATAGTTTAAGCCTTAATAACTGTATAATATGAGTAATAACGCATGTTATATTGATAATAATGAATGAAATAAGTATAATTATTATAGTTCCAGCGATAGTAACAGTATTATATGGGTAATAATGCATGTTATATTGATAATATTGGGTGTTATAACTATAGTTATTATAGTTCTAGCGATAATTCCAGCATAATATGGGCAATAATGCATGTCATATTGCTAACAAAAGGAGTAGTAAGTATAATTATTATAGTTCTAGCGATAATAACTCTATAATATGGGTAATAATGCATGTTATATTGATAATAATAAAAGTAATATTTATGACTATTATAGTTTAATCCTTAATAACTGTATAATATGGGTAATAATGCATATTATATTGATAATATTGTGTGTAATAACTATAGTTATTATAGTTTTAGCGATAATAGCAGCATAATATGGGTAATAACGCATGGCATATTGATAATATTGGGTGTTATAACTATAGTTATTATAGTTCTAGCGATAATACCAGCATAGTATGGGCAATAATGCATGTCATATTGCTAATAAAGGGAGTAATGAGTATAACTATTATAGTTCTAGCCATAATAACTCTATAATATGGGTAATAATGCATGTTATATTGATAATAATAAAAGTAATAAGTATAATTAATACAGTTCAAGCGTTAATAACTGTATAATATGGGTAATAATGCACGTTATATTGACAATATTGGCTGCAATATGTATAATTGTTATAGGTCAAGCGTTAATGACTGTATAATATGGGTAATAGTGCATCTCCTATTGATAATAATAAAAGTAATATCTATGATTATTATAGTTTAAGCCTTAATAACTGTATAATATGGGTAACAATGCATGTTATTTTGATAATATTGGGTGTAATAACTATAGTTATTATCGATCCAGCGATAATATCAGCATAATATTGGTAATAACGCATGACATATTGATAATATTGGGTGCAATAAGTATAATTATTATAGTTCTAGCGATAATAACAGTATAATATGGGTAATAATCCATGTTATATTGACAATAATAAAAGTAATATTTATGATTATTATAGTTTAAGTCTTAATAAGTGTATAATATGGGTAATAATGCATATTATATTGATAATATTGTGTGTACTAACTATAGTTATTATAGTTTTAGCAATAATAGCAGCATAATATGTTCAACAATGCATGTCACATTGCTAATAACGGTAGTAATAAGTATTATTATTATAGGTCAAGTGTTATTAACCGTATAATACGGGTAATAATGCATGTTATATTGATAATATTGGGTGTAATAACTATAGTTATTATAGTTCTAGCGATAATAGCAGCATACTATGGGTAATAACGCATGACATATTGATAATATTGGGTGTTATAACTATAGTTATTATAGTTCTAGCGATAATACCAGCATAGTATGGGCAATAATGCATGCCATATTGCTAATAAAGGGAGTAATAAGTATAATTATTATAGTTTAAGCCTTAAGAACTGTATAATATGGGTAATAACGCATGACATATTTATAATTTTGGTTGTTATAACTATGGTTATTATAGTTCTAGCGATAATTCCAGCATAATATGGGCAATAATGCATGTCATATTGCTAATAAAGGGAGTAATAAGTATAATTGTTATAGTTCAAGCGTTAATAACTGTATAGTATGGGTAATAATGCATGTTATATTGACAATATTGGGTGCAATATGTATAATTATTATAGGTCAAGCGTTAATAACTGTATAATATGGGTAATAATGCATATTATATTCATAATATTGTGTGTAATAACCATAGTTATTATAGTTTTAGCGATAATAGCAGCATAATATGGGCAATAATGCATGTCACATTGCTAATAACGGTAGTAATAAGTATTATTATTATAGGTCAAGCGTTAATAACCGTATAATATGGGTAATAATGCATGTTATATTTATAATAATAAAAGTAATATTTATGATTATTATAGTTTAAGCCTTAATAACTCTATAATATGAGTAACAATGCATGTTATTTTGATAATATTGGGTGTAATAACTACAGTTATTATAGTTCTAGCGATAAGAGCAGCATAATATGCGTAAAAATGCATGTTATAGTGATGATAATGGGAGTAATAAGAATATCTATTATAGTTCTAGCCGTAATAACTGTATAATATGGGTAGTAATGCATGTTATATTGATAATAATAAAAGTAATATTTATGACTATTATAGTTTAATCCTTAATAACTGTATAATATGGGTAATAATGCATATTATATTGATAATATTGTGTGTAATAACCATAGTTATTATAGTTTTAGCGATAATAGCAGCATAATATGGGCAATAATGCATGTCACATTGCTAATAACGGTAGTAATAAGTATTATTATTATAGGTCAAGCGTTAATAACCGTATAATATGGGTAATAATGCATGTTATATTGATAATAATAAAAGTAATATTTATGATTATTATAGTTTAAGCCTTAATAAGTGTATAATATGGGTAATAATGCATGTTATATTGACAACATTGGGTGCAATATGTATAATTATAATAGTTCAAGCGTTAATAACTGTATAATATGGGTAATAATGCATGTTATATTGATAATAATAAAAGTAATATTTATGATTATTATAGTTTAAGCCTTAATAACTGTATAATATGGGTAATAATGCATGTTATATTGATAATATTGGGTGTAATAACTATAGTTATTATAGTTCTAGCGATAATTCCAGCATAATATGGGCAATAATGCATGCCATATTGCTAATAAAGGGAGTAATAAGTATAATTATTATAGTTTAAGCCTTAATAACTGTATAATATGGGTAATAACGCATGACATATTTATAATTTTGGTTGTGATAACTATGGTTATTATAGTTCTAGCGATAATTCCAGCATAATATGGGCAATAATGCATGTCATATTGCTAATAAAGGGAGTAATAAGTATAATTGTTATAGTTCAAGCGTTAATAACTGTATAATATGGGTAATAATGCATGTTATATTGACAATATTGGGTGCAATATGTAAAATTATTATAGGTCAAGCGTTAATAACTGTACAATATGGGTATTAATGCATGTTATATTGATAATAATAAAAGTAATATTTATGATTATTATAGTTTAAGCCTTAATAACTCTATAATATGAGTAACAATGCATGTTATTTTGATAATATTGGGTGTAATAACTATAGTTATTATAGTTCTAGCGATAATAGCAGCATAATATGCGTAAAAATGCATGTTATAGTGATGATAATGGGAGTAATAAGAATATCTATTATAGTTCTAGCCGTAATAACTGTATAATATGGGTAGTAATGCATGTTATATTGATAATAATAAAAGTAATATTTATGACTATTATAGTTTAATCCTTAATAACTGTATAATATGGGTAATAATGCATATTATATTGATAATATTGTGTGTAATAACCATAGTTATAATAGTTTTAGCGATAATAGCAGCATAATATGGGCAATAATGCATGTCACATTGCTAATAACGGTAGTAATAAGTATTATTATTATAGGTCAAGCGTTAATAACCGTATAATATGGGTAATAATGCATGTTATATTGATAATAATGAAAGTAATATTTATGATTATTATAGTTTAAGCCTTAATAACTCTATAATATGAGTAACAATGCATGTTATTTTGATAATATTGGGTGTAATAACTACAGTTATTATAGTTCTAGCGATAATAGCAGCATAATATGCGTAAAAATGCATGTTATAGTGATGATAATGGGAGTAATAAGAATATCTATTATAGTTCTAGCCGTAATAACTGTATAATATGGGTAGTAATGCATGTTATATTGATAATAATAAAAGTAATATTTATGACTATTATAGTTTAATCCTTAATAACTGTATAATATGGGTAATAATGCATATTATATTGATAATATTGTGTGTAATATGTATAATTATAATAGTTCAAGCGTTAATAACTGTATAATATGGGTAATAATGCATGTTATATTGATAATAATAAAAGTAATATTTATGATTATTATAGTTTAAGCCTTAATAACTGTATAATATGGGTAATAATGCATGTTATATTGATAATATTGGGTGTAATAACTATAGTTATTATAGTTCTAGCGATAATTCCAGCATAATATGGGCAATAATGCATGCCATATTGCTAATAAAGGGAGTAATAAGTATAATTATTATAGTTTAAGCCTTAAGAACTGTATAATATGGGTAATAACGCATGACATATTTGTAATTTTGGTTGTTATAACTATGGTTATTATAGTTCTAGCGATAATTCCAGCATAATATGGGCAATAATGCATGTTATATTGCTAATAAAGGGAGTAATAAGTATAATTGTTATACTTCAAGCGTTAATAACTGTATAATATGGGTAATAATGCATGTTATATTGACAATATTGGGTGCAATATGTATACTTATTATAGGTCAAGCGTTAATAACTGTATAATATGGGTAATAATGCATGTTATATTGATAATAATAAAAGTAATATTTATGACTATTATAGTTTAATCCTTAGTAACTGTATAATATGGGTAATAATGCATACTATATTGATAATATTGTGTGTAATAACCATAGTTATTATAGTTTTAGCGATAATAGCAGCATAATATGGGCAATAATGCATGTCACATTGCTAATAACGGTAGTAATAAGTATTATTATTATAGGTCAAGCGTTAATAACCGTATAATATGGGTAATAATGCATGTTATATTGATAATAATAAAAGTAATATTTATGATTATTAGAGTTTAAGCCTTAATAACTCTATAATATGAGTAACAATGCATGTTATTTTGATAATATTGGGTGTAATAACTACAGTTATTATAGTTCTAGCGATAATAGCAGCATAATATGCGTAAAAATGCATGTTATAGTGATGATAATGGGAGTAATAAGAATATCTATTATAGTTCTAGCCGTAATAACTGTATAATATGGGTAGTAATGCATGTTATATTGATAATAATAAAAGTAATATTTATGACTATTATAGTTTAATCCTTAATATCTGGATAATATGGGTAATAATGCATATTATATTGATAATATTGTGTGTAATAACCATAGTTATTATAGTTTTAGCGATAATAGCAGCATAATATGGGCAATAATGCATGTCACATTGCTAATAACGGTAGTAATAAGTATTATTATTATAGGTCAAGCTTTAATAACCGTATAATATGGGTAATAATGCATGTTATATTGATAATAATAAAAGTAATATTTATGATTATTATAGTTTAAGCCTGAATAAGTGTATAATATGGGTAATAATGCATGTTATATTGATAAAAGTAAAAGTAATAAGTATAATTGTTATAGTTCAAGCGTTAACAACTGTATAATATGGGTAATAATGCATGTTATATTGACAATACTGGATGCAATATGTATAATTATTATAGGTCAAGCGTTAATAACTGTATAATATGGGTAATAATGCATGTTTTATTGATAATAATAAAAGTGATAAGTATAATTGTTATAGTTCAAGCGTTAATAACTGTATAATATGGGTAATAATGCATATTATATAGATAATAATAAAAGCAATAAGTATAATTGTTATAGTTCTAGCGATAATAACAGTACAATATGGGTAATAATGTATGTTATATTAATAATATTGGGTGTAATAACTATAGTTATTACCGATCCAGCGATAATATCAGCATAATATGGGTAATAACACATGACATATTGATAATATTGGGTGCAATAAGTATAATTATTATAGTTCTAGCGATAATAACAGTATAATATGGGTAATAATGCATGTTATATTGACAATAATAAAAGTAATATTTATGATTATTATAGTTTAAGCCTTAATAAGTGTATAATATGAGTAATAATGCATGTTATATTGACAACATTGGGTGCAATATGTATAATTATTATAGTTCAACCGTTAATGTCTGTATAATATCGGTAATAATGCATGTTATATTGATAATATTGGGTGTAATAGCTATAGTTATTATAGTTCCAGCGATATTAGCAGCATAATATGGGTAATAATGCATGACATACTGATAATATTGGGTGCAATAAGTACAATTATTACAGTTCTGGCGATAATAACAGTAAAATATGGGTAATAATGCATGTCATATTGCTAATAAAGGTAGTAATAAGTATAATTATTATAGTTCAAGCGTTAATAACTGTATAATATGGGTAATAATGCATGTTATATAGTTAATAATAAAAGTAATAAGTATAGTTGTTATAGTTCTAGCGATAATAACAGTACATTATGGGTAATAATGCATGTTATATTGATAATATTGGGTGTAATAACTATAATTATTATAGTTCTAGCGATAATAGCAGCATAATATGGGTAATAACGCATGACATATTGATAACATTGGGTGCAATAAGTATAATTATTATAACTCTGGCGATAATAACAGTAAAATATGGGTAATAATGCATGTCGTATTGATAATAATAAATGTAATATTTATGATTATTATAGTTTAAGCCTTAATAACTGTATAATATGGGTAATAATGCATGTTATTTTGATAATATTGGGTGTAATAACTATAGTTATTATAGTTCGAGCGATAATAGCAGCATAATATGGGTAATAACGCATGACATATTTATAATTTTGGTTGTTATAACTATGGTTATTATAGTTCTAGCGATAATTCCAGCATAATATGGGCAATAATGCATGTCATATTGCTAATAAAGGGAGTAATAAGCATAATTATTATAGTTGTAGCCATAATAACTCTATAATATGGGTAATAATGCATCTTATATTGATAATAAGAAAAGTAATAAGTATAATTAATACAGTTCAAGCGTTAATAACAGTATAATATGGGTAATAATGCATGTTATATTGACAATATTGGGTGCAATATGTATAATTATTATAGGTCAAGCGTTAATAACTGTATAATATGGGTAATAATGCATATTATATTGATAATAATTAAAGTAATATTTATGATTATTATAGTTTAAGCCTTAATAACTGTATAATATGGGTAATAATGCATGTTATTTTGATAATATTGGGTGTAATAACTATAGTTATTATAGTTCTAGCGATAATAGCAGCATAATATGCGTAAAAATGCATGTTATAGTGATGATAATGGGAGTAATAAGAATATCTATTATAGTTCTAGCCGTAATAACTGTATAATATGGGTAATAATGCATGATATATTGACAATAATAAAAGTAATAAGTATAATTGTTATAGATCAAGCGATAATAACAGTATAATATGGGTGATAATGCATGTTATATTGATAATAATAAAAGTAATATTTATGATTATTATAGTTTAAGCCTTAATAAGTGTATAATATGGGTAATAATGCATGTTATATTGACAACACTGGGTGCAATATGTATAATTATAATAGTTCAAGCGTTAATAACTGTATAGTATGGGTAATAATGCATGTTATATTGATAATAATAAAAGTAATATTTATGATTATTATAGTTTAAGCCTTAATAACTGTATAATATGAGTAATAATGCATGTTATATTGATAATAATAAATGAAATAAGTATAATTATAATAGTTCCAGCGATAATAACAATATAATATGGGTAATAATGCATGTCATATTGATAGTATTGGGTGTAATAACTATAATTAATACAGTTCTAGCGATAATACCACCATAATATCTGCAATAATGCATGTCATATTGCTAATAAAGGGAGTAATAAGTATAATTATTATAGCTCTAGCGGTAATAACTGTATAATATGGGTAATTATGCATGTTATATAGATAATAATAAATGTAATAAGTATAATTGTTATAGTTCCAGCGATCATAACAGTATAATATTGGTAATAATGCAAGTTATATTGATAATAATAAATGTAATATTTATGATTATTATAGTTTTAGCCTTAATAACTGTATAATATGGGTAATAATGCATGTTATATTGATAATAGTAAAAGAAATATTTATGATTATTATAGCTTAAGCCGTAATAACTGTATAATATGTGCAATTCTGCATTTGGCGGTTCCGCTAGCTATAGTAGAGAGGGTAGGAAAAGTAAAGGAGAAGGAGAACGTTTTGTCCGGGACCTGCTAGTGGACTCATCAGTAAGGCATCCTAGCAGGCCCTTGCCTTAGACGCGGGGATGTAAGGAAGGGATGGACAGGAACTATATATATGAATAGGAAGGCTCTTGGAGTACTTGCGAGAAAGTCAAGTCTCGATCCTATGCGCCGTCTAGTGGCGATGAGCGTGGGAGTGAAACCGCCACATCACCCCCCTTCTAGTGATAACGTTGAATCGAAGTTCCGAAGGATGATATGGTCCATCAAGTCCCCTGTTGGCGTCTGTTGGGCTCTCGGTGTTGGCATGGCGTCGTTGTCCTGAAGAATCTTTGTTGCAGAAGCGGAGTTCCATAATTCGGTACAATTCGTTCCTTTCCTGCGTTTAATCCTTGTAGTGGCGAGGTATGATTCTTCTCTAGCCGTAATGCGGATGCACAGCAAAGTCCGAAATTATGCGCACCGTCTCTTGTCGGACCTAGAATGGGTGACGCTGAAAACGAGCACAACTGTAGCTCGGCGAGTAGTCAGTCCCCGATCGAGAGTGGACCCAGGATATCGATCGATCGTGGGGAGGGCAGCGCAGTAAACCGAGAGAGTTGTGGTAGCGTTGTCGTCGACACTGCCATCCCAGGAGCGAGAGAGAATATCTAGCATTGCCTCTAGTCTTCGTGCCATGTTGTAGAATGTTGTAGACCTCTCTGCGTTGTTGTTGGTTGATGCGTGTTCTTCTCATCGTCGGCAGGTCACCAATATGGCGGTTCCGCTAGCTATAGTAGAGAGGGTAGGAAAAGTAAAGGAGAGGGAGAACGTTTCGTCCGGGACATGCTAGTGGACTAATCAGTAAGGCATCCTAGCAGGCCCTTGCCTTAGACGCGGGGATGTAAGGAAGGGATGGACAGGAACTATATATATGAATAGGAAGGCTCTTGGAGTACTTGCGAGAAAGTCAAGTCTCGATCCTATGCGCCGTCTAGTGGCGATGAGCGTGGGAGTGAAACCGCCACACTGCATGTTATATTGATAATATTGGGTGTAATAAATATAGTAATTATACTTCTACCGATAATACCAGCATAATATGGGTAATAATGCATGTCATATTGCTAATAAAGTGAGTAATAAGTATAATTATTATAGTTCTAGCGATAATAACAGTAAAATATGGGTAATAATGCATGTCATATTGATAATAATAAAAGCAATAAGTATGATTAATACAGTTCAAGCCGTAATAACTGTATATTATGGCTAATAATGCATGTTATATTGATAATAATAAAAGTAATAAGTATGGCAATTATAGTTCTACCGATAATAACTGTATAATATGGATAATAATGCATGTTATATTAATAAAAATAAAAGTAATCAGTATGATTATTACAGTTCTAGCGATAATAACAGTATAATATGTGTAATAATGCATGTTATATTGCTAATAAACGGCCGTTACAGTGGTGATAATGGTCGTTAAAGTGGTGATAGTGGAAGTTATATTGGTTATAATGGTCGTTATAGTGGTGATAATGGTCGCTATAGTGGTGGTAATGGTCGTTATAGTGGTGATAATGGTCGTCATAGTGGTGATAATAGTGGTCATAGTGGTGATAATGGTTGTTATTGAGGTGATAATGGTCGTTATAGTGGTGACAATGGTCCTTATAGTGGTGATAATGGTTGTTATAGTGGTGATAACGGTTGTTATAGTGGTGATAATGGTTGTTATAGCTTTGATAATAGTTGTTATTGTGCTGACAATGGTGGTTATAGTGGTGATAATGGTCCTTATAGTGGTGATAATGGTTGTTATAGTGGTGATAATGGCTGTTGTAGTGGTGATAATGGTTGTCATAGTGGTCATAATGGTCGTTATAGAGGTGATAATAGTTGTTATAGTGGAGATAATGGTCGTTATAGTGGTGATAATGGTCGTTATAGTGGTGATAATGGCCGTTATAGTGGCGATAATGGTCGTTATAGAGGTGATAATCGTTGTTGTGGTGGTGATAATGGTTGTAATAGTGGTGATAACGGTTGTTATACTGGTGATAACGGTTGTTATAGTGGTGATAATGGCTGTTGTAGTGGTGATAATGGTTGTTATTGTGGTGATAATGGTTGTTGTAGCGGTGATAATGCTTGTTGTATTGGTGATAATGGTTGTTATAGTGGTGATAATGGTCCTTATAGTGGTGATGGTGGTCCTTATACCGGTGATAATGGTTGGTATAGTGGTGATAATGGTTGTTATAGTGGTGATAATGGTCCTTATAGTGGTGATGGTGGTCCGTATAGTGGTGATGGTGGTCCCTATACCGGTGATAATGGTTGATTTAGTGGTGATAATGTTTGTCACAGTGATGGTAATGGTTGTTATAGTGGTGATAATGGTTGTTATAGTGGTGATGATGGTCATCATAGTGATGATAATTGTCGTCATAGTGGTGATAATGGTCGTTATAATGGCGATAATGGTGGTTATAGTGGTGATAATCATCCCTATAGTGGTGATAATTGTTGTTATAGTGGTGACAACGGTTGTTATAATGGTGATAATGGTTGTTATAGTGTTGATAGTGGTTGTTATAGTGGTGATAGTAGTTGTTCTTGTGCTGATAATGGTGGTTATAGTGGTGATAATGGTCCTTATAGTGGTGATAATGGTTGTTGTGGTGGTGATAATAGTTGTTATTGTGCTGATAATGGTGTTTATAGTGGTGATAATGGTCCTTATAGTGATGATAATGGTTGTTATAGTGTTGATAATGGTTGATATAGTGATGATAATGGTTGTCATAGTGGTGATAATGGTCCTTATTGTGGTGATAATGGTGGTTATAGTGGTGATAATCATCCCTATAGTGGTGATAATTGTTGTTATAGTGGTGACAACGGTTGTTATAATGGTGATAATGGTTGTTATAGTGTTGATAATGGTTGTTATAGTGGTGATAGTAGTTGTTCTTGTGCTGATAATGGTGGTTATAGTGGTGATAATGGTCCTTATAGTGGTGATAATGGTTGTTGTGGTGGTGATAATAGTTGTTATTGTGCTGATAATGGTGTTTATAGTGGTGATAATGGTCCTTATAGTGATGATAATGGTTGTTATAGTGTTGATAATGGTTGATATAGTGATGATAATGGTTGTCATAGTGGTGATAATGGTCCTTATTGTGGTGATAATGGTTGTTATAGTGTTGATAATGGTTGTTATAGTGTTGATAATGGTTGATATAGTGATGATAATGGTTGTCATAGTGGTGATAATGGTTGTAATAGTGGTGATAACGGTTGTTATACTGGTGATAACGGTTGTTATAGTAGTGACAATGGCTGTTGTAGTGGTGATAATGGTTGTTATTGTGGTGATAATGGTTGTTGTAGCGGTGATAATGCTTGTTATATTGGTGATAATGGTTGTTATAGTGGTGATAATGGTCCTTATAGTGGTGATGGTGGTCCTTATACCGGTGATAATGGTTGGTATAGTGGTGATAATGGTTGTTCTAGTGATGGTAATGGTTGTTATAGTGGTGATAATGGTTGTTATAGTGGTGATAATGGTCGTCATAATGATGATAATTGTCGTCATAGTGGTGATAATGGTCGTTATAATGGCGATAATGGTGGTTATAGTGGTGATAATCATCCCTATAGTGGTGATAATTGTTGTTATACTGGTGACAACGGTTGTTATAGTGGTGATAATGGTTGTTATAGCTTTGATAATGGTTGTTATAGTGGTGATAGAAGTTGTTCTTGTGCTGATAATGGTGGTTATAGTGGTGATAATGGTCCTTATAGTGGTGATAATGGTTGTTATAGTGTTGATAGTGGTTGATATAGTGATAATAATGGTTGTCATAGTGTTGATAATGGTCATTATAGCGGTGATAATGGTCGTTACAGTGGTGATAATGGTCGCTATAGTTTTGATAATGGTTGTTATAGTGGTGATAATGGTTGTTGTAGTGTTGATAATGGTTAAAATAGTGATGATAATGGTTGTCATAGTGGTGATAATGGTCGTTATAGTGGTGATAATGGTCGTTATAGTGGTGATAATGGTCGATATAGTGGTGGTAATGGTCGTTATAGTGGTGATATTGGTCGTCATAGTGGTGATAATAGTGGTCATAGTGGAGATAATGGTTGATATAGTGGTGATAATGGTTGTCATAGTGTTGTTAATGGTCATTATAGCGGTGACAATGGTCGTTACAGTGGTGATAATGGTCGTTATAGTGGTGATGATGGTCGTTATAGTGATGATAGTTGTCGTCATAGTGGTGATAATGGTCGTTATAATGGCGATAATGGTGGTTATAGTGGTGATAATCATCCCTATACTGGTGATAATTGTTGTTATAGTGGTGACAACGGTTGTTATAGTGGTGATAATGGTTGTTATAGTTTTGATAATGGTTGTTATAGTGGTGATAATTGTTGTTATTGTGCTGATAATGGTGGTTATAGTGGTGATAATGTTCCTTATAGTGGTGATAATGGTTGTTATAGTGTTGATAGTGGTTGATATAGTGATGATAATGGTTGTCATAGTGTTGTTAATGGTCATTATAGCGGTGATAATGGTCGTTACAGTGGTGATATTGGTCGTTATAGTTTTGATAATGGTTGTCATAGTGGTGATAATGGTCGTTATAGTGGTGATAATGGTCGTTATAGTGGTGATAATGGTCGATATAGTGGTGATAATGGTCCTTATAGTGGTGATAATGGTTGTTATAGTGGTGATAACGGTTGTTATAGTGGTGATAATGGTTGTTATAGCTTTGATAATGGTTGTTATAACGGTGATAGTAGTTGTTCTTGTGCTGATAATGGTGGTTATAGTGGTGATAGTGGTCATTATAGTGGTGATAATGGTTGTTATAGTGTTGATAATGGTTGATATAGTGATGATAATGGTTGTCATAGTGGTGATAATGGTCGTTATCGTGGTGATAAATGTTGTTATAGTGGTAATAACGGTTGTTACAGTGGTGACAACGGTTGTTATAGTGGTGATAATGGCTGTTGTAGTGGTGATAATGGTTGTTATAGTGGTGATAATTGTTGTTGTAGTGGTGATAATGGTCGTTATAGAGGTGATAATAGTTGTTATAGTGATGATAGTGGTTGTTGTAGTGCAGGTAATGGCTGTTATAGTGATGATAATGGTTGTTATAGTGATGATAATGGTTGTTATAGTGGTGATAATAGTTGTTATAGTGGTGATAATGGTCGTTATAGTGGTGATAATGGTTGTTATAGTGGTGATAATGGTCCTTGTAGTGGTGATAATGGTTGTTATAGTGTTGATAATGGTTGATATAGTGATGATAATGGTTGTCACAGTGGTGATAATGGTCGTTATGGTGGTTATAATGGTCGATGTAGTGGTGGTAATGGTCGTTATAGTGGTGATAAAGGTCGTCATAGTGGTGGTAATAGTGGTCATAGTGGTGATAATAGTCGTTATAGTGGTGATAATGGTCCTTAAAGTCGTTATAGTGGTGATAATGCTCCTTAAAGTCGTTATAATGGTTGTTATAATGGTGATAATAGTTGTTATAGTGGCGATAATGATTGTTATAGTGCTGATAATGGTTGTTATAGTGATAATAATGGTCGTCATAGTGGTGATGGTGGTTCATATACCGGTGATAGTGGTTGATATAGTGGTGATAATGGTTGTTATAGTGGTGATAATGGTCGTTATAGTGGTGATAATGGCCGATATAGTGGTGGTAACGGTCGTTATAGTGGTGTTAATGGTCGTCATAGTGGTGATAATGGTCGTTATAGTGGTGATAATGGTCGTTTTAGTTTTGATAATGGTCGTTATAGAGGTGATAATCGTTGTTGTGGTGGTGATAATGGTTGCAATAGTGGTGATAGCGGTTGTTATAGTGGTGACAACGGTTGTTATAGTGGTGATAATGGCTGTTGTAGTGGTGATAATTGTTGTTATAGTGGTGATAATTGTTGTTGTAGTGGTGATAATGGTCGTTATAGAGGTGATAATAGTTGTTATAGTGATGATAATGGTTGTTATAGTGGTGATAGTGGTTGTTATAGTGGTGATAATGGTTGTTATAGTGCTGATAATGGTGGTTATAGTGGTGATAATGGTCCTTATAGTGGTGATAATGGTTGTTGTAGTGTTGATAGTGGTTGAAATAGTGATGATAATGGTTGATATAGTGGTGATAATGGTCGTTATAGTGGTGATAATAGTTGTTATTGTGCTGATAATGGTGGTTATAGTGGTGATAATGGTCCTTATAGTGGTGATAATGGTTGTTATAGTGTTGATAATGGTTGTTATAGTGGTGATAGTAGTTGTTCTTGTGCTGATAATGGTGGTTATAGTGGTGATAATGGTCCTTATAGTGGTGATAATGGTTGTTGTAGTGTTGAAAATGGATGAAATAATGATGATAATGGTTGATATAGTGGTGATAATGGTCGTTATAGTGGTGATAATGGTTGTTATAGTGGTGATAATAGTTGTTATTGTGCTGATAATGGTGTTTATAGTGGTGACAATGGTCCTTATAGTGGTGATAATGGTTGTTATAGTGTTGATAATGGTTGTTATAGTGGTGATAGTAGTTGTTCTTGTGCTGATAATGGTGGTTATAGTGGTGATAATGGTCCTTATAGTGGTGATAATGGTTGTTGTAGTGTTGAAAATGGATGAAATAATGATGATAATGGTTGATATAGTGGTGATAATGGTCGTCATAGTGGTGATAATAGTGGTCATAGTGGTGATAATGGTTGTTATTGAGGTGATAGTGGTCGTTATAGTGGTGACAATGGTCCTTACAGTGGCGATAATGGTTGTTATAGTGCTGATAATGGTTGTTATAGTGATGATAATGGTCGTCATAGTGGTGATGGTGGTCCATATACCGGTGATAGTGGTTGATATAGTGGTGATAATGGTTGTTATAGTGGTGATAATGGTCGTTATAGTGGTGATAATGGTCGTCATAGTGGTGATAATAGTGGTCATAGTGGTGATAATGGTTGTTATTGAGGTGATAGTGGTCGTTATAGTGGTGACAATGGTCCTTACAGTGGTGATAATGGTTGTTGTTGTGTTGATAATGGTTGAAATAGTGATGATAATGGTTGTCATAGTGGTGATAATGGTCGATATAGTGGTGGTAACGGTCGTTATAGTGGTGATAATGCTCGTCATAGTGGTGATAATAGCGGTCATAGAGGTGATAATAGTCGTTATAGTGGTGATAATGGTCCTTATAGTGGTGATAATGGCTGTTGTAGTGGTGATAATGGTTGTCATAGTGGTGTTAATGGTCGATATAGTGGTGGTAATGGTCGTTATAGTGGTGATAATGGTCGTCATAGTGGTGATAATAGTGGTCATAGTGGTGATAATGGTTGTTATTGAGGTGATAGTGGTCGTTATAGTGGTGACAATGGTCCTTACAGTGGTGATAATGGTTGTTGTTGTGTTGATAATGGTTGAAATAGTGATGGTAATGGTTGTCATAGTGGTGATAATGGTCGATATAGTGGTGGTAACGGTCGTTATAGTGGTGATAATGCTCGTCATAGTGGTGATAATAGCGGTCATAGAGGTGATAATAGTCGTTATAGTGGTGATAATGGTCCTTATAGTGGTGATAATGGTTGTTACAATGGTGGTAATAATTGTTATAGCTGCGATAATGGTTGTTATAGTGCTGATAATGGTTGTTATAGTGGTGATAATGGCTGTTGTAGTGGTGATAATGGTTGTCATAGTGGTGATAATGGTCGTTATAGTGGTGATAATGGTTGTTATAGTGGTGATTATGGTCCTTGTAGTGGTGATAATGGTTGTTATAGTGTTGATAATGGTTGATATAGTGATGATAATGGTTGTCACAGTGGTGATAATGGTCGTTATGGTGCTGATAATGGTCGATGTAGTGGTGGTAGTGGTCGTTATAGTGGTGATAATGGCCGATATAGTGGTGGTAACGGTCGTTATAGTGGTGTTAATGGTCGTCATAGTGGTGACAATGGTCGTCATAGTGGTGATAATGGTTGTTACAATGGTGGTAATAGTTGTTATAGCTGCGATAATGGTTGAAATAGTGATGATAATGGTTGTCATAGTGGTGATAATGGTCGATATAGTGGTGATAATGGTCGTCATAATGATGATAATTGTCGTCATAGTGGTGATAATGGTCGTTATAATGGCGATAATGGTGGTTATAGTGGTGATAATCATCCCTATAGTGGTGATAATTGTTGTTATACTGGTGACAACGGTTGTTATAGTGGTGATAATGGTTGTTATAGCTTTGATAATGGTTGTTATAGTGGTGATAGTAGTTGTTCTTGTGCTGATAATGGTGGTTATAGTGGTGATAATGGTCCTTATAGTGGTGATAATGGTTGTTATAGTGTTGATAGTGGTTGATATAGTGATAATAATGGTTGTCATAGTGTTGATAATGGTCATTATAGCGGTGATAATGGTCGTTACAGTGGTGATAATGGTCGCTATAGTTTTGATAATGGTTGTTATAGTGGTGATAATGGTTGTTGTAGTGTTGATAATGGTTAAAATAGTGATGATAATGGTTGTCATAGTGGTGATAATGGTCGTTATAGTGGTGATAATGGTCGTTATAGTGGTGATAATGGTCGATATAGTGGTGGTAATGGTCGTTATAGTGGTGATATTGGTCGTCATAGTGGTGATAATAGTGGTCATAGTGGAGATAATGGTTGATATAGTAGTGATAATGGTTGTTATAGTGATGGCAATGGTTGTTATAGTGGTGATAATGGTTGTTATAGTGGTGATAATGGTCCTTATAGTGGTGATGGTGGTCCTTATACCGGTGATAATGGTTGGTATAGTGGTGATAATGGTTGTTCTAGCGGTGATAATGGTCCTTATGGTGGTGATGGTGGTCCGTATGGTGGTGATGGTGGTCCGTATGGTGGTGATGGTGGTCCCTATACCGGTGATAATGGTTGATATAGTGGTGATAATGGTTGTTATAGAGATGGTAATGGTTGTTATGGTGGTGATAATGGTTGTTATAGTGGTGATGATGGTCGTTATAGTGATGATAGTTGTCGTCATAGTGGTGATAATGGTCGTTATAATGGCGATAATGGTGGTTATTGTGGTGATAATCATCCCTATAGTGGTGATAATTGTTGTTATAGTGGTGACAACGGTTGTTATAGTGGTGATAATGGTTGTTATAGTTTTGATAATGGTTGTTATAGTGGTGATAATTGTTGTTATTGTGCTGATAATGGTGGTTATAGTGGTGATAATGTTCCTTATAGTGGTGATAATGGTTGTTATAGTGTTGATAGTGGTTGATATAGTGATGATAATGGTTGTCATAGTGTTGTTAATGGTCATTATAGCGGTGATAATGGTCGTTACAGTGGTGATAATGGTCGTTATAGTTTTGATAATGGTTGTTATAGTGGTGATAATGGTCGTTATAGTGGTGATAATGGCCGTTATAGTGGTAATAATGGTCGTTATAGAGGTGATAATGGTCGTTATAGTGGTGATAATGGTCCTTATAGTGGTGATAATGGTTGTTATAGTGGTGATAACGGTTGTTATAGTGGTGATAATGGTTGTTATAGCTTTGATAATGGTTGTTATAATGGTGATAGTAGTTGTTCTTGTGCTGATAATGGTGGTTATAGTGGTGATAGTGGTCATTATAGTGGTGATAATGGTTGTTATAGTGTTGATAATGGTTGATATAGTGATGATAATGGTTGTCATAGTGGTGATAATGGTCGTTAGTGTGGTGATAATGGCCGATATAGTGGTGGTAACGGTCGTTATAGTGGTGTTAATGGTCGTCATAGTGGTGATAATGGTCGTCATACTGGTGATAATAGTGGTCATAGTGGTGATAATGGTTGTTATTGAGGTGATAATGGTCGTTATAGTGGTGACAATGGTCATTATAGTGGTGATAATGGTTGTTGTAGTGTTGATAATGGTTGTAATAGTGGTGATAATGATTGTTATAGTGGTGATAATAGTTGTTATAGTGATGATAATGGTTGTTATAGTGGTGATAGTGGTTGTTATAGTGGTGATAATGGTTGTTATAGTGCTGATAATGGTGGTTATAGTGGTGATAATGGTCCTTATAGTGGTGATAATGGTTGTTGTAGTGTTGATAGTGGTTGAAATAGTGATGATAATGGTTGATATAGTGGTGATAATGGTCGTTATAGTGGTGATAATAGTTGTTATTGTGCTGATAATGGTGGTTATAGTGGTGATAATGGTCCTTATAGTGGTGATAATGGTTGTTATAGTGTTGATAATGGTTGTTATAGTGGTGATAGTAGTTGTTCTTGTGCTGATAATGGTGGTTATAGTGGTGATAATGGTCCTTATAGTGGTGATAATGGTTGTTGTAGTGTTGAAAATGGATGAGATAATGATGATAATGGTTGATATAGTGGTGATAATGGTCGTTATAGTGGTGATAATGGTTGTTATAGTGGTGATAATAGTTGTTATTGTGCTGATAATGGTGTTTATAGTGGTGATAATGGTCCTTATAGTGGTGATAATGGTTGTTATAGTGTTGATAATGGTTGATATAGTGATGATAATGGTGGTCATAGTGGTGATAATGGTCCTTATAGTGGTGATAACGGTTCTTATAGTGGTGATAATGGCTGTTGTAGTGGTGATAATGGTTGTCATAGTGGTGTTAATGGTCGATATAGTGGTGGTAATGGTCGTTATAGTGGTGATAATGGTCGTCATAGTGGTGATAATAGTGGTCATAGTGGTGATAATGGTTGTTATTGAGGTGATAGTGGTCGTTATAGTGGTGACAATGGTCCTTACAGTGGCGATAATGGTTGTTATAGTGCTGATAATGGTTGTTATAGTGATGATAATGGTCGTCATAGTGGTGATGGTGGTCCATATACCGGTGATAGTGGTTGATATAGTGGTGATAATGGTTGTTATAGTGGTGATAATGGTCGTTATAGTGGTGATAATGGTCGTCATAGTGGTGATAATAGTGGTCATAGTGGTGATAATGGTTGTTATTGAGGTGATAGTGGTCGTTATAGTGGTGACAATGGTCCTTACAGTGGTGATAATGGTTGTTGTTGTGTTGATAATGGTTGAAATAGTGATGATAATGGTTGTCATAGTGGTGATAATGGTCGATATAGTGGTGGTAACGGTCGTTATAGTGGTGATAATGCTCGTCATAGTGGTGATAATAGCGGTCATAGAGGTGATAATAGTCGTTATAGTGCTGATAATGGTCCTTATAGTGGTGATAATGGCTGTTGTAGTGGTGATAATGGTTGTCATAGTGGTGTTAATGGTCGATATAGTGGTGGTAATGGTCGTTATAGTGGTGATAATGGTCGTCATAGTGGTGATAATAGTGGTCATAGTGGTGATAATGGTTGTTATTGAGGTGATAGTGGTCGTTATAGTGGTGACAATGGTCCTTACAGTGGTGATAATGGTTGTTGTTGTGTTGATAATGGTTGAAATAGTGATGATAATGGTTGTCATAGTGGTGATAATGGTCGATATAGTGGTGGTAACGGTCGTTATAGTGGTGATAATGCTCGTCATAGTGGTGATAATAGCGGTCACAGAGGTGATAATAGTCGTTATAGTGGTGATAATGGTCCTTATAGTGGTGATAATGGTTGTTACAATGGTGGTAATAATTGTTATAGCTGCGATAATGGTTGTTATAGTGCTGATAATGGTTGTTATAGCTTTGATAATAGTTGTTATTGTGCTGACAATGGTGGTTATAGTGGTGATAATGGTCCTTATAGTGGTGATAATGGTTGTTATAGTGGTGATAATGGCTGTTGTAGTGGTGATAATGGTTGTCATAGTGGTCATAATGGTCGTTATAGAGGTGATAATAGTTGTTATAGTGGAGATAATGGTCGTTATAGTGGTGATAATGGTCGTTATAGTGGTGATAATGGCCGTTATAGTGGCGATAATGGTCGTTATAGAGGTGATAATCGTTGTTGTGGTGGTGATAATGGTTGTAATAGTGGTGATAACGGTTGTTATACTGGTGATAACGGTTGTTATAGTGGTGATAATGGCTGTTGTAGTGGTGATAATGGTTGTTATTGTGGTGATAATGGTTGTTGTAGCGGTGATAATGCTTGTTGTATTGGTGATAATGGTTGTTATAGTGGTGATAATGGTCCTTATAGTGGTGATGGTGGTCCTTATACCGGTGATAATGGTTGGTATAGTGGTGATAATGGTTGTTATAGTGGTGATAATGGTCCTTATAGTGGTGATGGTGGTCCGTATAGTGGTGATGGTGGTCCCTATACCGGTGATAATGGTTGATTTAGTGGTGATAATGTTTGTCACAGTGATGGTAATGGTTGTTATAGTGGTGATAATGGTTGTTATAGTGGTGATGATGGTCATCATAGTGATGATAATTGTCGTCATAGTGGTGATAATGGTCGTTATAATGGCGATAATGGTGGTTATAGTGGTGATAATCATCCCTATAGTGGTGATAATTGTTGTTATAGTGGTGACAACGGTTGTTATAATGGTGATAATGGTTGTTATAGTGTTGATAGTGGTTGTTATAGTGGTGATAGTAGTTGTTCTTGTGCTGATAATGGTGGTTATAGTGGTGATAATGGTCCTTATAGTGGTGATAATGGTTGTTGTGGTGGTGATAATAGTTGTTATTGTGCTGATAATGGTGTTTATAGTGGTGATAATGGTCCTTATAGTGATGATAATGGTTGTTATAGTGTTGATAATGGTTGATATAGTGATGATAATGGTTGTCATAGTGGTGATAATGGTCCTTATTGTGGTGATAATGGTGGTTATAGTGGTGATAATCATCCCTATAGTGGTGATAATTGTTGTTATAGTGGTGACAACGGTTGTTATAATGGTGATAATGGTTGTTATAGTGTTGATAATGGTTGTTATAGTGGTGATAGTAGTTGTTCTTGTGCTGATAATGGTGGTTATAGTGGTGATAATGGTCCTTATAGTGGTGATAATGGTTGTTGTGGTGGTGATAATAGTTGTTATTGTGCTGATAATGGTGTTTATAGTGGTGATAATGGTCCTTATAGTGATGATAATGGTTGTTATAGTGTTGATAATGGTTGATATAGTGATGATAATGGTTGTCATAGTGGTGATAATGGTCCTTATTGTGGTGATAATGGTTGTTATAGTGTTGATAATGGTTGTTATAGTGTTGATAATGGTTGATATAGTGATGATAATGGTTGTCATAGTGGTGATAATGGTTGTAATAGTGGTGATAACGGTTGTTATACTGGTGATAACGGTTGTTATAGTAGTGACAATGGCTGTTGTAGTGGTGATAATGGTTGTTATTGTGGTGATAATGGTTGTTGTAGCGGTGATAATGCTTGTTATATTGGTGATAATGGTTGTTATAGTGGTGATAATGGTCCTTATAGTGGTGATGGTGGTCCTTATACCGGTGATAATGGTTGGTATAGTGGTGATAATGGTTGTTCTAGTGATGGTAATGGTTGTTATAGTGGTGATAATGGTTGTTATAGTGGTGATAATGGTCGTCATAATGATGATAATTGTCGTCATAGTGGTGATAATGGTCGTTATAATGGCGATAATGGTGGTTATAGTGGTGATAATCATCCCTATAGTGGTGATAATTGTTGTTATACTGGTGACAACGGTTGTTATAGTGGTGATAATGGTTGTTATAGCTTTGATAATGGTTGTTATAGTGGTGATAGAAGTTGTTCTTGTGCTGATAATGGTGGTTATAGTGGTGATAATGGTCCTTATAGTGGTGATAATGGTTGTTATAGTGTTGATAGTGGTTGATATAGTGATAATAATGGTTGTCATAGTGTTGATAATGGTCATTATAGCGGTGATAATGGTCGTTACAGTGGTGATAATGGTCGCTATAGTTTTGATAATGGTTGTTATAGTGGTGATAATGGTTGTTGTAGTGTTGATAATGGTTAAAATAGTGATGATAATGGTTGTCATAGTGGTGATAATGGTCGTTATAGTGGTGATAATGGTCGTTATAGTGGTGATAATGGTCGATATAGTGGTGGTAATGGTCGTTATAGTGGTGATATTGGTCGTCATAGTGGTGATAATAGTGGTCATAGTGGAGATAATGGTTGATATAGTGGTGATAATGGTTGTCATAGTGTTGTTAATGGTCATTATAGCGGTGACAATGGTCGTTACAGTGGTGATAATGGTCGTTATAGTGGTGATGATGGTCGTTATAGTGATGATAGTTGTCGTCATAGTGGTGATAATGGTCGTTATAATGGCGACAATGGTGGTTATAGTGGTGATAATCATCCCTATAGTGGTGATAATTGTTGTTATAGTGGTGACAACGGTTGTTATAGTGGTGATAATGGTTGTTATAGTTTTGATAATGGTTGTTATAGTGGTGATAATTGTTGTTATTGTGCTGATAATGGTGGTTATAGTGGTGATAATGTTCCTTATAGTGGTGATAATGGTTGTTATAGTGTTGATAGTGGTTGATATAGTGATGATAATGGTTGTCATAGTGTTGTTAATGGTCATTATAGCGGTGATAATGGTCGTTACAGTGGTGATAATGGTCGTTATAGTTTTGATAATGGTTGTCATAGTGGTGATAATGGTCGTTATAGTGGTGATAATGGTCGTTATAGTGGTGATAATGGTCGATATAGTGGTGATAATGGTCCTTATAGTGGTGATAATGGTTGTTATAGTGGTGATAACGGTTGTTATAGTGGTGATAATGGTTGTTATAGCTTTGATAATGGTTGTTATAACGGTGATAGTAGTTGTTCTTGTGCTGATAATGGTGGTTATAGTGGTGATAGTGGTCATTATAGTGGTGATAATGGTTGTTATAGTGTTGATAATGGTTGATATAGTGATGATAATGGTTGTCATAGTGGTGATAATGGTCGTTATCGTGGTGATAAATGTTGTTATAGTGGTAATAACGGTTGTTACAGTGGTGACAACGGTTGTTATAGTGGTGATAATGGCTGTTGTAGTGGTGATAATGGTTGTTATAGTGGTGATAATTGTTGTTGTAGTGGTGATAATGGTCGTTATAGAGGTGATAATAGTTGTTATAGTGATGATAGTGGTTGTTGTAGTGCAGGTAATGGCTGTTATAGTGATGATAATGGTTGTTATAGTGATGATAATGGTTGTTATAGTGGTGATAATAGTTGTTATAGTGGTGATAATGGTCGTTATAGTGGTGATAATGGTTGTTATAGTGGTGATAATGGTCCTTGTAGTGGTGATAATGGTTGTTATAGTGTTGATAATGGTTGATATAGTGATGATAATGGTTGTCACAGTGGTGATAATGGTCGTTATGGTGGTTATAATGGTCGATGTAGTGGTGGTAATGGTCGTTATAGTGGTGATAAAGGTCGTCATAGTGGTGGTAATAGTGGTCATAGTGGTGATAATAGTCGTTATAGTGGTGATAATGGTCCTTAAAGTCGTTATAGTGGTGATAATGGTCCTTAAAGTCGTTATAATGGTTGTTATAATGGTGATAATAGTTGTTATAGTGGCGATAATGATTGTTATAGTGCTGATAATGGTTGTTATAGTGATAATAATGGTCGTCATAGTGGTGATGGTGGTTCATATACCGGTGATAGTGGTTGATATAGTGGTGATAATGGTTGTTATAGTGGTGATAATGGTCGTTATAGTGGTGATAATGGCCGATATAGTGGTGGTAACGGTCGTTATAGTGGTGTTAATGGTCGTCATAGTGGTGATAATGGTCGTTATAGTGGTGATAATGGTCGTTTTAGTTTTGATAATGGTCGTTATAGAGGTGATAATCGTTGTTGTGGTGGTGATAATGGTTGCAATAGTGGTGATAGCGGTTGTTATAGTGGTGACAACGGTTGTTATAGTGGTGATAATGGCTGTTGTAGTGGTGATAATTGTTGTTATAGTGGTGATAATTGTTGTTGTAGTGGTGATAATGGTCGTTATAGAGGTGATAATAGTTGTTATAGTGATGATAATGGTTGTTGTAGTGCAGGTAATGGCTGTTATAGTGATGATAATGGTCGTCATAGTGGTGATGGTGGTCCATATACCGGTGATAGTGGTTGATATAGTGGTGATAATGGTTGTTATAGTGGTGATAATGGTCGTTATAGAGGTGATAATAGTTGTTATAGTGATGATAGTGGTTGTTATAGTGCTGATAATGGCTGTTATAGTGATGATAATGGTTGTTATAGTGGTGATAGTGGTTGTTATAGTGGTGATAATGGTCCTTGTAGTGGTGATAATGGTTGTTATAGTGTTGATAATGGTTGATATAGTGATGATAATGGTTGTCATAGTGGTGATAATGGTCCTTATTGTGGTTATAATGGTTGTTATAGTGTTGATAATGGTTGATATAGTGATGATAATAGTTGTCATAGTGGTGACAATGGTCCTTATAGTGATGATAATGGTTGTTGTTGTGTTGATAATGGTGGAAATAGTGATGATAATGGTTGTCAATGTGGTGATAATGGTCGTTAGTGTGGTGATAATGGCCGATATAGTGGTGGTAACGGTCGTTATAGTGGTGTTAATGGTCGTCATAGTGGTGATAATGGTCGTCATACTGGTGATAATAGTGGTCATAGTGGTGATAATGGTTGTTATTGAGGTGATAATGGTCGTTATAGTGGTGACAATGGTCCTTATAGTGGTGATAATGGTTGTTGTAGTGTTGATAATGGTTGTAATAGTGGTGATAATGATTGTTATAGTGGTGATAATAGTTGTTATAGTGATGATAATGGTTGTTATAGTGGTGATAGTGGTTGTTATAGTGGTGATAATGGTTGTTATAGTGCTGATAATGGTGGTTATAGTGGTGATAATGGTCCTTATAGTGGTGATAATGGTTGTTGTAGTGTTGATAGTGGTTGAAATAGTGATGATAATGGTTGATATAGTGGTGATAATGGTCGTTATAGTGGTGATAATAGTTGTTATTGTGCTGATAATGGTGGTTATAGTGGTGATAATGGTCCTTATAGTGGTGATAATGGTTGTTATAGTGTTGATAATGGTTGTTATAGTGGTGATAGTAGTTGTTCTTGTGCTGATAATGGTGGTTATAGTGGTGATAATGGTCCTTATAGTGGTGATAATGGTTGTTGTAGTGTTGAAAATGGATGAAATAATGATGATAATGGTTGATATAGTGGTGATAATGGTCGTTATAGTGGTGATAATGGTTGTTATAGTGGTGATAATAGTTGTTATTGTGCTGATAATGGTGTTTATAGTGGTGATAATGGTCCTTATAGTGGTGATAATGGTTGTTATAGTGTTGATAATGGTTGATATAGTGATGATAATGGTGGTCATAGTGGTGATAATGGTCCTTATAGTGGTGATAACGGTTCTTATAGTGGTGATAATGGCTGTTGTAGTGGTGATAATGGTTGTCATAGTGGTGTTAATGGTCGATATAGTGGTGGTAATGGTCGTTATAGTGGTGATAATGGTCGTCATAGTGGTGATAATAGTGGTCATAGTGGTGATAATGGTTGTTATTGAGGTGATAGTGGTCGTTATAGTGGTGACAATGGTCCTTACAGTGGCGATAATGGTTGTTATAGTGCTGATAATGGTTGTTATAGTGATGATAATGGTCGTCATAGTGGTGATGGTGGTCCATATACCGCTGATAGTGGTTGATATAGTGGTGATAATGGTTGTTATAGTGGTGATAATGGTCGTTATAGTGGTGATAATGGTCGTCATAGTGGTGATAATAGTGGTCATAGTGGTGATAATGGTTGTTATTGAGGTGATAGTGGTCGTTATAGTGGTGACAATGGTCCTTACAGTGGTGATAATGGTTGTTGTTGTGTTGATAATGGTTGAAATAGTGATGATAATGGTTGTCATAGTGGTGATAATGGTCGATATAGTGGTGGTAACGGTCGTTATAGTGGTGATAATGCTCGTCATAGTGGTGATAATAGCGGTCATAGAGGTGATAATAGTCGTTATAGTGGTGATAATGGTCCTTATAGTGGTGATAATGGCTGTTGTAGTGGTGATAATGGTTGTCATAGTGGTGTTAATGGTCGATATAGTGGTGGTAATGGTCGTTATAGTGGTGATAATGGTCGTCATAGTGGTGATAATAGTGGTCATAGTGGTGATAATGGTTGTTATTGAGGTGATAGTGGTCGTTATAGTGGTGACAATGGTCCTTACAGTGGTGATAATGTTTGTTGTTGTGTTGATAATGGTTGAAATAGTGATGATAATGGTTGTCATAGTGGTGATAATGGTCGATATAGTGGTGGTAACGGTCGTTATAGTGGTGATAATGCTCGTCATAGTGGTGATAATAGCGGTCATAGAGGTGATAATAGTCGTTATAGTGGTGATAATGGTCCTTATAGTGGTGATAATGGTTGTTACAATGGTGGTAATAATTGTTATAGCTGCGATAATGGTTGTTATAGTGCTGATAATGGTTGTTATAGTGGTGATAATGGCTGTTGTAGTGGTGATAATGGTTGTCATAGTGGTGATAATGGTCGTTATAGTGGTGATAATGGTTGTTATAGTGGTGATTATGGTCCTTGTAGTGGTGATAATGGTTGTTATAGTGTTGATAATGGTTGATATAGTGATGATAATGGTTGTCACAGTGGTGATAATGGTCGTTATGGTGCTGATAATGGTCGATGTAGTGGTGGTAGTGGTCGTTATAGTGGTGATAATGGCCGATATAGTGGTGGTAACGGTCGTTATAGTGGTGTTAATGGTCGTCATAGTGGTGACAATGGTCGTCATAGTGGTGATAATGGTTGTTACAATGGTGGTAATAGTTGTTATAGCTGCGATAATGGTTGAAATAGTGATGATAATGGTTGTCATAGTGGTGATAATGGTCGATATAGTGGTGATAATGGTCGTCATAATGATGATAATTGTCGTCATAGTGGTGATAATGGTCGTTATAATGGCGATAATGGTGGTTATAGTGGTGATAATCATCCCTATAGTGGTGATAATTGTTGTTATACTGGTGACAACGGTTGTTATAGTGGTGATAATGGTTGTTATAGCTTTGATAATGGTTGTTATAGTGGTGATAGTAGTTGTTCTTGTGCTGATAATGGTGGTTATAGTGGTGATAATGGTCCTTATAGTGGTGATAATGGTTGTTATAGTGTTGATAGTGGTTGATATAGTGATAATAATGGTTGTCATAGTGTTGATAATGGTCATTATAGCGGTGATAATGGTCGTTACAGTGGTGATAATGGTCGCCATAGTTTTGATAATGGTTGTTATAGTGGTGATAATGGTTGTTGTAGTGTTGATAATGGTTAAAATAGTGATGATAATGGTTGTCATAGTGGTGATAATGGTCGTTATAGTGGTGATAATGGTCGTTATAGTGGTGATAATGGTCGATATAGTGGTGGTAATGGTCGTTATAGTGGTGATATTGGTCGTCATAGTGGTGATAATAGTGGTCATAGTGGAGATAATGGTTGATATAGTAGTGATAATGGTTGTTATAGTGATGGCAATGGTTGTTATAGTGGTGATAATGGTTGTTATAGTGGTGATAATGGTCCTTATAGTGGTGATGGTGGTCCTTATACCGGTGATAATGGTTGGTATAGTGGTGATAATGGTTGTTCTAGCGGTGATAATGGTCCTTATGGTGGTGATGGTGGTCCGTATGGTGGTGATGGTGGTCCGTATGGTGGTGATGGTGGTCCCTATACCGGTGATAATGGTTGATATAGTGGTGATAATGGTTGTTATAGAGATGGTAATGGTTGTTATGGTGGTGATAATGGTTGTTATAGTGGTGATGATGGTCGTTATAGTGATGATAGTTGTCGTCATAGTGGTGATAATGGTCGTTATAATGGCGATAATGGTGGTTATTGTGGTGATAATCATCCCTATAGTGGTGATAATTGTTGTTATAGTGGTGACAACGGTTGTTATAGTGGTGATAATGGTTGTTATAGTTTTGATAATGGTTGTTATAGTGGTGATAATTGTTGTTATTGTGCTGATAATGGTGGTTATAGTGGTGATAATGTTCCTTATAGTGGTGATAATGGTTGTTATAGTGTTGATAGTGGTTGATATAGTGATGATAATGGTTGTCATAGTGTTGTTAATGGTCATTATAGCGGTGATAATGGTCGTTACAGTGGTGATAATGGTCGTTATAGTTTTGATAATGGTTGTTATAGTGGTGATAATGGTCGTTATAGTGGTGATAATGGCCGTTATAGTGGTAATAATGGTCGTTATAGAGGTGATAATGGTCGTTATAGTGGTGATAATGGTCCTTATAGTGGTGATAATGGTTGTTATAGTGGTGATAACGGTTGTTATAGTGGTGATAATGGTTGTTATAGCTTTGATAATGGTTGTTATAATGGTGATAGTAGTTGTTCTTGTGCTGATAATGGTGGTTATAGTGGTGATAGTGGTCATTATAGTGGTGATAATGGTTGTTATAGTGTTGATAATGGTTGATATAGTGATGATAATGGTTGTCATAGTGGTGATAATGGTCGTTAGTGTGGTGATAATGGCCGATATAGTGGTGGTAACGGTCGTTATAGTGGTGTTAATTGTCGTCATAGTGGTGATAATGGTCGTCATACTGGTGATAATAGTGGTCATAGTGGTGATAATGGTTGTTATTGAGGTGATAATGGTCGTTATAGTGGTGACAATAGTGGTCATAGTGGTGATAATAGTGGTCATAGTGGTGATAATGGTTGTTATTGAGGTGATAGTGGTCGTTATAGTGGTGACAATGGTCCTTACAGTGGTGATAATGGTTGTTGTTGTGTTGATAATGGTTGAAATAGTGATGGTAATGGTTGTCATAGTGGTGATAATGGTCGATATAGTGGTGGTAACGGTCGTTATAGTGGTGATAATGCTCGTCATAGTGGTGATAATAGCGGTCATAGAGGTGATAATAGTCGTTATAGTGGTGATAATGGTCCTTATAGTGGTGATAATGGTTGTTACAATGGTGGTAATAATTGTTATAGCTGCGATAATGGTTGTTATAGTGCTGATAATGGTTGTTATAGTGGTGATAATGGCTGTTGTAGTGGTGATAATGGTTGTCATAGTGGTGATAATGGTCGTTATAGTGGTGATAATGGTTGTTATAGTGGTGATTATGGTCCTTGTAGTGGTGATAATGGTTGTTATAGTGTTGATAATGGTTGATATAGTGATGATAATGGTTGTCACAGTGGTGATAATGGTCGTTATGGTGCTGATAATGGTCGATGTAGTGGTGGTAGTGGTCGTTATAGTGGTGATAATGGCCGATATAGTGGTGGTAACGGTCGTTATAGTGGTGTTAATGGTCGTCATAGTGGTGACAATGGTCGTCATAGTGGTGATAATGGTTGTTACAATGGTGGTAATAGTTGTTATAGCTGCGATAATGGTTGAAATAGTGATGATAATGGTTGTCATAGTGGTGATAATGGTCGATATAGTGGTGATAATGGTCGTCATAATGATGATAATTGTCGTCATAGTGGTGATAATGGTCGTTATAATGGCGATAATGGTGGTTATAGTGGTGATAATCATCCCTATAGTGGTGATAATTGTTGTTATACTGGTGACAACGGTTGTTATAGTGGTGATAATGGTTGTTATAGCTTTGATAATGGTTGTTATAGTGGTGATAGTAGTTGTTCTTGTGCTGATAATGGTGGTTATAGTGGTGATAATGGTCCTTATAGTGGTGATAATGGTTGTTATAGTGTTGATAGTGGTTGATATAGTGATAATAATGGTTGTCATAGTGTTGATAATGGTCATTATAGCGGTGATAATGGTCGTTACAGTGGTGATAATGGTCGCTATAGTTTTGATAATGGTTGTTATAGTGGTGATAATGGTTGTTGTAGTGTTGATAATGGTTAAAATAGTGATGATAATGGTTGTCATAGTGGTGATAATGGTCGTTATAGTGGTGATAATGGTCGTTATAGTGGTGATAATGGTCGATATAGTGGTGGTAATGGTCGTTATAGTGGTGATATTGGTCGTCATAGTGGTGATAATAGTGGTCATAGTGGAGATAATGGTTGATATAGTAGTGATAATGGTTGTTATAGTGATGGCAATGGTTGTTATAGTGGTGATAATGGTTGTTATAGTGGTGATAATGGTCCTTATAGTGGTGATGGTGGTCCTTATACCGGTGATAATGGTTGGTATAGTGGTGATAATGGTTGTTCTAGCGGTGATAATGGTCCTTATGGTGGTGATGGTGGTCCGTATGGTGGTGATGGTGGTCCGTATGGTGGTGATGGTGGTCCCTATACCGGTGATAATGGTTGATATAGTGGTGATAATGGTTGTTATAGAGATGGTAATGGTTGTTATGGTGGTGATAATGGTTGTTATAGTGGTGATGATGGTCGTTATAGTGATGATAGTTGTCGTCATAGTGGTGATAATGGTCGTTATAATGGCGATAATGGTGGTTATTGTGGTGATAATCATCCCTATAGTGGTGATAATTGTTGTTATAGTGGTGACAACGGTTGTTATAGTGGTGATAATGGTTGTTATAGTTTTGATAATGGTTGTTATAGTGGTGATAATTGTTGTTATTGTGCTGATAATGGTGGTTATAGTGGTGATAATGTTCCTTATAGTGGTGATAATGGTTGTTATAGTGTTGATAGTGGTTGATATAGTGATGATAATGGTTGTCATAGTGTTGTTAATGGTCATTATAGCGGTGATAATGGTCGTTACAGTGGTGATAATGGTCGTTATAGTTTTGATAATGGTTGTTATAGTGGTGATAATGGTCGTTATAGTGGTGATAATGGCCGTTATAGTGGTAATAATGGTCGTTATAGAGGTGATAATGGTCGTTATAGTGGTGATAATGGTCCTTATAGTGGTGATAATGGTTGTTATAGTGGTGATAACGGTTGTTATAGTGGTGATAATGGTTGTTATAGCTTTGATAATGGTTGTTATAATGGTGATAGTAGTTGTTCTTGTGCTGATAATGGTGGTTATAGTGGTGATAGTGGTCATTATAGTGGTGATAATGGTTGTTATAGTGTTGATAATGGTTGATATAGTGATGATAATGGTTGTCATAGTGGTGATAATGGTCGTTAGTGTGGTGATAATGGCCGATATAGTGGTGGTAACGGTCGTTATAGTGGTGTTAATGGTCGTCATAGTGGTGATAATGGTCGTCATACTGGTGATAATAGTGGTCATAGTGGTGATAATGGTTGTTATTGAGGTGATAATGGTCGTTATAGTGGTGACAATGGTCATTATAGTGGTGATAATGGTTGTTGTAGTGTTGATAATGGTTGTAATAGTGGTGATAATGATTGTTATAGTGGTGATAATAGTTGTTATAGTGATGATAATGGTTGTTATAGTGGTGATAGTGGTTGTTATAGTGGTGATAATGGTTGTTATAGTGCTGATAATGGTGGTTATAGTGGTGATAATGGTCCTTATAGTGGTGATAATGGTTGTTGTAGTGTTGATAGTGGTTGAAATAGTGATGATAATGGTTGATATAGTGGTGATAATGGTCGTTATAGTGGTGATAATAGTTGTTATTGTGCTGATAATGGTGGTTATAGTGGTGATAATGGTCCTTATAGTGGTGATAATGGTTGTTATAGTGTTGATAATGGTTGTTATAGTGGTGATAGTAGTTGTTCTTGTGCTGATAATGGTGGTTATAGTGGTGATAATGGTCCTTATAGTGGTGATAATGGTTGTTGTAGTGTTGAAAATGGATGAGATAATGATGATAATGGTTGATATAGTGGTGATAATGGTCGTTATAGTGGTGATAATGGTTGTTATAGTGGTGATAATAGTTGTTATTGTGCTGATAATGGTGTTTATAGTGGTGATAATGGTCCTTATAGTGGTGATAATGGTTGTTATAGTGTTGATAATGGTTGATATAGTGATGATAATGGTGGTCATAGTGGTGATAATGGTCCTTATAGTGGTGATAACGGTTCTTATAGTGGTGATAATGGCTGTTGTAGTGGTGATAATGGTTGTCATAGTGGTGTTAATGGTCGATATAGTGGTGGTAATGGTCGTTATAGTGGTGATAATGGTCGTCATAGTGGTGATAATAGTGGTCATAGTGGTGATAATGGTTGTTATTGAGGTGATAGTGGTCGTTATAGTGGTGACAATGGTCCTTACAGTGGCGATAATGGTTGTTATAGTGCTGATAATGGTTGTTATAGTGATGATAATGGTCGTCATAGTGGTGATGGTGGTCCATATACCGGTGATAGTGGTTGATATAGTGGTGATAATGGTTGTTATAGTGGTGATAATGGTCGTTATAGTGGTGATAATGGTCGTCATAGTGGTGATAATAGTGGTCATAGTGGTGATAATGGTTGTTATTGAGGTGATAGTGGTCGTTATAGTGGTGACAATGGTCCTTACAGTGGTGATAATGGTTGTTGTTGTGTTGATAATGGTTGAAATAGTGATGATAATGGTTGTCATAGTGGTGATAATGGTCGATATAGTGGTGGTAACGGTCGTTATAGTGGTGATAATGCTCGTCATAGTGGTGATAATAGCGGTCATAGAGGTGATAATAGTCGTTATAGTGCTGATAATGGTCCTTATAGTGGTGATAATGGCTGTTGTAGTGGTGATAATGGTTGTCATAGTGGTGTTAATGGTCGATATAGTGGTGGTAATGGTCGTTATAGTGGTGATAATGGTCGTCATAGTGGTGATAATAGTGGTCATAGTGGTGATAATGGTTGTTATTGAGGTGATAGTGGTCGTTATAGTGGTGACAATGGTCCTTACAGTGGTGATAATGGTTGTTGTTGTGTTGATAATGGTTGAAATAGTGATGATAATGGTTGTCATAGTGGTGATAATGGTCGATATAGTGGTGGTAACGGTCGTTATAGTGGTGATAATGCTCGTCATAGTGGTGATAATAGCGGTCATAGAGGTGATAATAGTCGTTATAGTGGTGATAATGGTCCTTATAGTGGTGATAATGGTTGTTACAATGGTGGTAATAATTGTTATAGCTGCGATAATGGTTGTTATAGTGCTGATAATGGTTGTTATAGCTTTGATAATAGTTGTTATTGTGCTGACAATGGTGGTTATAGTGGTGATAATGGTCCTTATAGTGGTGATAATGGTTGTTATAGTGGTGATAATGGCTGTTGTAGTGGTGATAATGGTTGTCATAGTGGTCATAATGGTCGTTATAGAGGTGATAATAGTTGTTATAGTGGAGATAATGGTCGTTATAGTGGTGATAATGGTCGTTATAGTGGTGATAATGGCCGTTATAGTGGCGATAATGGTCGTTATAGAGGTGATAATCGTTGTTGTGGTGGTGATAATGGTTGTAATAGTGGTGATAACGGTTGTTATACTGGTGATAACGGTTGTTATAGTGGTGATAATGGCTGTTGTAGTGGTGATAATGGTTGTTATTGTGGTGATAATGGTTGTTGTAGCGGTGATAATGCTTGTTGTATTGGTGATAATGGTTGTTATAGTGGTGATAATGGTCCTTATAGTGGTGATGGTGGTCCTTATACCGGTGATAATGGTTGGTATAGTGGTGATAATGGTTGTTATAGTGGTGATAATGGTCCTTATAGTGGTGATGGTGGTCCGTATAGTGGTGATGGTGGTCCCTATACCGGTGATAATGGTTGATTTAGTGGTGATAATGTTTGTCACAGTGATGGTAATGGTTGTTATAGTGGTGATAATGGTTGTTATAGTGGTGATGATGGTCATCATAGTGATGATAATTGTCGTCATAGTGGTGATAATGGTCGTTATAATGGCGATAATGGTGGTTATAGTGGTGATAATCATCCCTATAGTGGTGATAATTGTTGTTATAGTGGTGACAACGGTTGTTATAATGGTGATAATGGTTGTTATAGTGTTGATAGTGGTTGTTATAGTGGTGATAGTAGTTGTTCTTGTGCTGATAATGGTGGTTATAGTGGTGATAATGGTCCTTATAGTGGTGATAATGGTTGTTGTGGTGGTGATAATAGTTGTTATTGTGCTGATAATGGTGTTTATAGTGGTGATAATGGTCCTTATAGTGATGATAATGGTTGTTATAGTGTTGATAATGGTTGATATAGTGATGATAATGGTTGTCATAGTGGTGATAATGGTCCTTATTGTGGTGATAATGGTGGTTATAGTGGTGATAATCATCCCTATAGTGGTGATAATTGTTGTTATAGTGGTGACAACGGTTGTTATAATGGTGATAATGGTTGTTATAGTGTTGATAATGGTTGTTATAGTGGTGATAGTAGTTGTTCTTGTGCTGATAATGGTGGTTATAGTGGTGATAATGGTCCTTATAGTGGTGATAATGGTTGTTGTGGTGGTGATAATAGTTGTTATTGTGCTGATAATGGTGTTTATAGTGGTGATAATGGTCCTTATAGTGATGATAATGGTTGTTATAGTGTTGATAATGGTTGATATAGTGATGATAATGGTTGTCATAGTGGTGATAATGGTCCTTATTGTGGTGATAATGGTTGTTATAGTGTTGATAATGGTTGTTATAGTGTTGATAATGGTTGATATAGTGATGATAATGGTTGTCATAGTGGTGATAATGGTTGTAATAGTGGTGATAACGGTTGTTATACTGGTGATAACGGTTGTTATAGTAGTGACAATGGCTGTTGTAGTGGTGATAATGGTTGTTATTGTGGTGATAATGGTTGTTGTAGCGGTGATAATGCTTGTTATATTGGTGATAATGGTTGTTATAGTGGTGATAATGGTCCTTATAGTGGTGATGGTGGTCCTTATACCGGTGATAATGGTTGGTATAGTGGTGATAATGGTTGTTCTAGTGATGGTAATGGTTGTTATAGTGGTGATAATGGTTGTTATAGTGGTGATAATGGTCGTCATAATGATGATAATTGTCGTCATAGTGGTGATAATGGTCGTTATAATGGCGATAATGGTGGTTATAGTGGTGATAATCATCCCTATAGTGGTGATAATTGTTGTTATACTGGTGACAACGGTTGTTATAGTGGTGATAATGGTTGTTATAGCTTTGATAATGGTTGTTATAGTGGTGATAGAAGTTGTTCTTGTGCTGATAATGGTGGTTATAGTGGTGATAATGGTCCTTATAGTGGTGATAATGGTTGTTATAGTGTTGATAGTGGTTGATATAGTGATAATAATGGTTGTCATAGTGTTGATAATGGTCATTATAGCGGTGATAATGGTCGTTACAGTGGTGATAATGGTCGCTATAGTTTTGATAATGGTTGTTATAGTGGTGATAATGGTTGTTGTAGTGTTGATAATGGTTAAAATAGTGATGATAATGGTTGTCATAGTGGTGATAATGGTCGTTATAGTGGTGATAATGGTCGTTATAGTGGTGATAATGGTCGATATAGTGGTGGTAATGGTCGTTATAGTGGTGATATTGGTCGTCATAGTGGTGATAATAGTGGTCATAGTGGAGATAATGGTTGATATAGTGGTGATAATGGTTGTCATAGTGTTGTTAATGGTCATTATAGCGGTGACAATGGTCGTTACAGTGGTGATAATGGTCGTTATAGTGGTGATGATGGTCGTTATAGTGATGATAGTTGTCGTCATAGTGGTGATAATGGTCGTTATAATGGCGACAATGGTGGTTATAGTGGTGATAATCATCCCTATAGTGGTGATAATTGTTGTTATAGTGGTGACAACGGTTGTTATAGTGGTGATAATGGTTGTTATAGTTTTGATAATGGTTGTTATAGTGGTGATAATTGTTGTTATTGTGCTGATAATGGTGGTTATAGTGGTGATAATGTTCCTTATAGTGGTGATAATGGTTGTTATAGTGTTGATAGTGGTTGATATAGTGATGATAATGGTTGTCATAGTGTTGTTAATGGTCATTATAGCGGTGATAATGGTCGTTACAGTGGTGATAATGGTCGTTATAGTTTTGATAATGGTTGTCATAGTGGTGATAATGGTCGTTATAGTGGTGATAATGGTCGTTATAGTGGTGATAATGGTCGATATAGTGGTGATAATGGTCCTTATAGTGGTGATAATGGTTGTTATAGTGGTGATAACGGTTGTTATAGTGGTGATAATGGTTGTTATAGCTTTGATAATGGTTGTTATAACGGTGATAGTAGTTGTTCTTGTGCTGATAATGGTGGTTATAGTGGTGATAGTGGTCATTATAGTGGTGATAATGGTTGTTATAGTGTTGATAATGGTTGATATAGTGATGATAATGGTTGTCATAGTGGTGATAATGGTCGTTATCGTGGTGATAAATGTTGTTATAGTGGTAATAACGGTTGTTACAGTGGTGACAACGGTTGTTATAGTGGTGATAATGGCTGTTGTAGTGGTGATAATGGTCATTATAGCGGTGATAATGGTCGTTACAGTGGTGATAATGGTCGCTATAGTTTTGATAATGGTTGTTATAGTGGTGATAATGGTTGTTGTAGTGTTGATAATGGTTAAAATAGTGATGATAATGGTTGTCATAGTGGTGATAATGGTCGTTATAGTGGTGATAATGGTCGTTATAGTGGTGATAATGGTCGATATAGTGGTGGTAATGGTCGTTATAGTGGTGATATTGGTCGTCATAGTGGTGATAATAGTGGTCATAGTGGAGATAATGGTTGATATAGTGGTGATAATGGTTGTCATAGTGTTGTTAATGGTCATTATAGCGGTGACAATGGTCGTTACAGTGGTGATAATGGTCGTTATAGTGGTGATGATGGTCGTTATAGTGATGATAGTTGTCGTCATAGTGGTGATAATGGTCGTTATAATGGCGACAATGGTGGTTATAGTGGTGATAATCATCCCTATAGTGGTGATAATTGTTGTTATAGTGGTGACAACGGTTGTTATAGTGGTGATAATGGTTGTTATAGTTTTGATAATGGTTGTTATAGTGGTGATAATTGTTGTTATTGTGCTGATAATGGTGGTTATAGTGGTGATAATGTTCCTTATAGTGGTGATAATGGTTGTTATAGTGTTGATAGTGGTTGATATAGTGATGATAATGGTTGTCATAGTGTTGTTAATGGTCATTATAGCGGTGATAATGGTCGTTACAGTGGTGATAATGGTCGTTATAGTTTTGATAATGGTTGTCATAGTGGTGATAATGGTCGTTATAGTGGTGATAATGGTCGTTATAGTGGTGATAATGGTCGATATAGTGGTGATAATGGTCCTTATAGTGGTGATAATGGTTGTTATAGTGGTGATAACGGTTGTTATAGTGGTGATAATGGTTGTTATAGCTTTGATAATGGTTGTTATAACGGTGATAGTAGTTGTTCTTGTGCTGATAATGGTGGTTATAGTGGTGATAGTGGTCATTATAGTGGTGATAATGGTTGTTATAGTGTTGATAATGGTTGATATAGTGATGATAATGGTTGTCATAGTGGTGATAATGGTCGTTATCGTGGTGATAAATGTTGTTATAGTGGTAATAACGGTTGTTACAGTGGTGACAACGGTTGTTATAGTGGTGATAATGGCTGTTGTAGTGGTGATAATGGTTGTTATAGTGGTGATAATTGTTGTTGTAGTGGTGATAATGGTCGTTATAGAGGTGATAATAGTTGTTATAGTGATGATAGTGGTTGTTGTAGTGCAGGTAATGGCTGTTATAGTGATGATAATGGTTGTTATAGTGATGATAATGGTTGTTATAGTGGTGATAATAGTTGTTATAGTGGTGATAATGGTCGTTATAGTGGTGATAATGGTTGTTATAGTGGTGATAATGGTCCTTGTAGTGGTGATAATGGTTGTTATAGTGTTGATAATGGTTGATATAGTGATGATAATGGTTGTCACAGTGGTGATAATGGTCGTTATGGTGGTTATAATGGTCGATGTAGTGGTGGTAATGGTCGTTATAGTGGTGATAAAGGTCGTCATAGTGGTGGTAATAGTGGTCATAGTGGTGATAATAGTCGTTATAGTGGTGATAATGGTCCTTAAAGTCGTTATAGTGGTGATAATGGTCCTTAAAGTCGTTATAATGGTTGTTATAATGGTGATAATAGTTGTTATAGTGGCGATAATGATTGTTATAGTGCTGATAATGGTTGTTATAGTGATAATAATGGTCGTCATAGTGGTGATGGTGGTTCATATACCGGTGATAGTGGTTGATATAGTGGTGATAATGGTTGTTATAGTGGTGATAATGGTCGTTATAGTGGTGATAATGGCCGATATAGTGGTGGTAACGGTCGTTATAGTGGTGTTAATGGTCGTCATAGTGGTGATAATGGTCGTTATAGTGGTGATAATGGTCGTTTTAGTTTTGATAATGGTCGTTATAGAGGTGATAATCGTTGTTGTGGTGGTGATAATGGTTGCAATAGTGGTGATAGCGGTTGTTATAGTGGTGACAACGGTTGTTATAGTGGTGATAATGGCTGTTGTAGTGGTGATAATTGTTGTTATAGTGGTGATAATTGTTGTTGTAGTGGTGATAATGGTCGTTATAGAGGTGATAATAGTTGTTATAGTGATGATAATGGTTGTTGTAGTGCAGGTAATGGCTGTTATAGTGATGATAATGGTCGTCATAGTGGTGATGGTGGTCCATATACCGGTGATAGTGGTTGATATAGTGGTGATAATGGTTGTTATAGTGGTGATAATGGTCGTTATAGAGGTGATAATAGTTGTTATAGTGATGATAGTGGTTGTTATAGTGCTGATAATGGCTGTTATAGTGATGATAATGGTTGTTATAGTGGTGATAGTGGTTGTTATAGTGGTGATAATGGTCCTTGTAGTGGTGATAATGGTTGTTATAGTGTTGATAATGGTTGATATAGTGATGATAATGGTTGTCATAGTGGTGATAATGGTCCTTATTGTGGTTATAATGGTTGTTATAGTGTTGATAATGGTTGATATAGTGATGATAATAGTTGTCATAGTGGTGACAATGGTCCTTATAGTGATGATAATGGTTGTTGTTGTGTTGATAATGGTGGAAATAGTGATGATAATGGTTGTCAATGTGGTGATAATGGTCGTTAGTGTGGTGATAATGGCCGATATAGTGGTGGTAACGGTCGTTATAGTGGTGTTAATGGTCGTCATAGTGGTGATAATGGTCGTCATACTGGTGATAATAGTGGTCATAGTGGTGATAATGGTTGTTATTGAGGTGATAGTGGTCGTTATAGTGGTGACAATGGTCCTTACAGTGGCGATAATGGTTGTTATAGTGCTGATAATGGTTGTTATAGTGATGATAATGGTCGTCATAGTGGTGATGGTGGTCCATATACCGGTGATAGTGGTTGATATAGTGGTGATAATGGTTGTTATAGTGGTGATAATGGTCGTTATAGTGGTGATAATGGTCGTCATAGTGGTGATAATAGTGGTCATAGTGGTGATAATGGTTGTTATTGAGGTGATAGTGGTCGTTATAGTGGTGACAATGGTCCTTACAGTGGTGATAATGGTTGTTGTTGTGTTGATAATGGTTGAAATAGTGATGATAATGGTTGTCATAGTGGTGATAATGGTCGATATAGTGGTGGTAACGGTCGTTATAGTGGTGATAATGCTCGTCATAGTGGTGATAATAGCGGTCATAGAGGTGATAATAGTCGTTATAGTGCTGATAATGGTCCTTATAGTGGTGATAATGGCTGTTGTAGTGGTGATAATGGTTGTCATAGTGGTGTTAATGGTCGATATAGTGGTGGTAATGGTCGTTATAGTGGTGATAATGGTCGTCATAGTGGTGATAATAGTGGTCATAGTGGTGATAATGGTTGTTATTGAGGTGATAGTGGTCGTTATAGTGGTGACAATGGTCCTTACAGTGGTGATAATGGTTGTTGTTGTGTTGATAATGGTTGAAATAGTGATGATAATGGTTGTCATAGTGGTGATAATGGTCGATATAGTGGTGGTAACGGTCGTTATAGTGGTGATAATGCTCGTCATAGTGGTGATAATAGCGGTCATAGAGGTGATAATAGTCGTTATAGTGGTGATAATGGTCCTTATAGTGGTGATAATGGTTGTTACAATGGTGGTAATAATTGTTATAGCTGCGATAATGGTTGTTATAGTGCTGATAATGGTTGTTATAGCTTTGATAATAGTTGTTATTGTGCTGACAATGGTGGTTATAGTGGTGATAATGGTCCTTATAGTGGTGATAATGGTTGTTATAGTGGTGATAATGGCTGTTGTAGTGGTGATAATGGTTGTCATAGTGGTCATAATGGTCGTTATAGAGGTGATAATAGTTGTTATAGTGGAGATAATGGTCGTTATAGTGGTGATAATGGTCGTTATAGTGGTGATAATGGCCGTTATAGTGGCGATAATGGTCGTTATAGAGGTGATAATCGTTGTTGTGGTGGTGATAATGGTTGTAATAGTGGTGATAACGGTTGTTATACTGGTGATAACGGTTGTTATAGTGGTGATAATGGCTGTTGTAGTGGTGATAATGGTTGTTATTGTGGTGATAATGGTTGTTGTAGCGGTGATAATGCTTGTTGTATTGGTGATAATGGTTGTTATAGTGGTGATAATGGTCCTTATAGTGGTGATGGTGGTCCTTATACCGGTGATAATGGTTGGTATAGTGGTGATAATGGTTGTTATAGTGGTGATAATGGTCCTTATAGTGGTGATGGTGGTCCGTATAGTGGTGATGGTGGTCCCTATACCGGTGATAATGGTTGATTTAGTGGTGATAATGTTTGTCACAGTGATGGTAATGGTTGTTATAGTGGTGATAATGGTTGTTATAGTGGTGATGATGGTCATCATAGTGATGATAATTGTCGTCATAGTGGTGATAATGGTCGTTATAATGGCGATAATGGTGGTTATAGTGGTGATAATCATCCCTATAGTGGTGATAATTGTTGTTATAGTGGTGACAACGGTTGTTATAATGGTGATAATGGTTGTTATAGTGTTGATAGTGGTTGTTATAGTGGTGATAGTAGTTGTTCTTGTGCTGATAATGGTGGTTATAGTGGTGATAATGGTCCTTATAGTGGTGATAATGGTTGTTGTGGTGGTGATAATAGTTGTTATTGTGCTGATAATGGTGTTTATAGTGGTGATAATGGTCCTTATAGTGATGATAATGGTTGTTATAGTGTTGATAATGGTTGATATAGTGATGATAATGGTTGTCATAGTGGTGATAATGGTCCTTATTGTGGTGATAATGGTGGTTATAGTGGTGATAATCATCCCTATAGTGGTGATAATTGTTGTTATAGTGGTGACAACGGTTGTTATAATGGTGATAATGGTTGTTATAGTGTTGATAATGGTTGTTATAGTGGTGATAGTAGTTGTTCTTGTGCTGATAATGGTGGTTATAGTGGTGATAATGGTCCTTATAGTGGTGATAATGGTTGTTGTGGTGGTGATAATAGTTGTTATTGTGCTGATAATGGTGTTTATAGTGGTGATAATGGTCCTTATAGTGATGATAATGGTTGTTATAGTGTTGATAATGGTTGATATAGTGATGATAATGGTTGTCATAGTGGTGATAATGGTCCTTATTGTGGTGATAATGGTTGTTATAGTGTTGATAATGGTTGTTATAGTGTTGATAATGGTTGATATAGTGATGATAATGGTTGTCATAGTGGTGATAATGGTTGTAATAGTGGTGATAACGGTTGTTATACTGGTGATAACGGTTGTTATAGTAGTGACAATGGCTGTTGTAGTGGTGATAATGGTTGTTATTGTGGTGATAATGGTTGTTGTAGCGGTGATAATGCTTGTTATATTGGTGATAATGGTTGTTATAGTGGTGATAATGGTCCTTATAGTGGTGATGGTGGTCCTTATACCGGTGATAATGGTTGGTATAGTGGTGATAATGGTTGTTCTAGTGATGGTAATGGTTGTTATAGTGGTGATAATGGTTGTTATAGTGGTGATAATGGTCGTCATAATGATGATAATTGTCGTCATAGTGGTGATAATGGTCGTTATAATGGCGATAATGGTGGTTATAGTGGTGATAATCATCCCTATAGTGGTGATAATTGTTGTTATACTGGTGACAACGGTTGTTATAGTGGTGATAATGGTTGTTATAGCTTTGATAATGGTTGTTATAGTGGTGATAGAAGTTGTTCTTGTGCTGATAATGGTGGTTATAGTGGTGATAATGGTCCTTATAGTGGTGATAATGGTTGTTATAGTGTTGATAGTGGTTGATATAGTGATAATAATGGTTGTCATAGTGTTGATAATGGTCATTATAGCGGTGATAATGGTCGTTACAGTGGTGATAATGGTCGCTATAGTTTTGATAATGGTTGTTATAGTGGTGATAATGGTTGTTGTAGTGTTGATAATGGTTAAAATAGTGATGATAATGGTTGTCATAGTGGTGATAATGGTCGTTATAGTGGTGATAATGGTCGTTATAGTGGTGATAATGGTCGATATAGTGGTGGTAATGGTCGTTATAGTGGTGATATTGGTCGTCATAGTGGTGATAATAGTGGTCATAGTGGAGATAATGGTTGATATAGTGGTGATAATGGTTGTCATAGTGTTGTTAATGGTCATTATAGCGGTGACAATGGTCGTTACAGTGGTGATAATGGTCGTTATAGTGGTGATGATGGTCGTTATAGTGATGATAGTTGTCGTCATAGTGGTGATAATGGTCGTTATAATGGCGACAATGGTGGTTATAGTGGTGATAATCATCCCTATAGTGGTGATAATTGTTGTTATAGTGGTGACAACGGTTGTTATAGTGGTGATAATGGTTGTTATAGTTTTGATAATGGTTGTTATAGTGGTGATAATTGTTGTTATTGTGCTGATAATGGTGGTTATAGTGGTGATAATGTTCCTTATAGTGGTGATAATGGTTGTTATAGTGTTGATAGTGGTTGATATAGTGATGATAATGGTTGTCATAGTGTTGTTAATGGTCATTATAGCGGTGATAATGGTCGTTACAGTGGTGATAATGGTCGTTATAGTTTTGATAATGGTTGTCATAGTGGTGATAATGGTCGTTATAGTGGTGATAATGGTCGTTATAGTGGTGATAATGGTCGATATAGTGGTGATAATGGTCCTTATAGTGGTGATAATGGTTGTTATAGTGGTGATAACGGTTGTTATAGTGGTGATAATGGTTGTTATAGCTTTGATAATGGTTGTTATAACGGTGATAGTAGTTGTTCTTGTGCTGATAATGGTGGTTATAGTGGTGATAGTGGTCATTATAGTGGTGATAATGGTTGTTATAGTGTTGATAATGGTTGATATAGTGATGATAATGGTTGTCATAGTGGTGATAATGGTCGTTATCGTGGTGATAAATGTTGTTATAGTGGTAATAACGGTTGTTACAGTGGTGACAACGGTTGTTATAGTGGTGATAATGGCTGTTGTAGTGGTGATAATGGTCATTATAGCGGTGATAATGGTCGTTACAGTGGTGATAATGGTCGCTATAGTTTTGATAATGGTTGTTATAGTGGTGATAATGGTTGTTGTAGTGTTGATAATGGTTAAAATAGTGATGATAATGGTTGTCATAGTGGTGATAATGGTCGTTATAGTGGTGATAATGGTCGTTATAGTGGTGATAATGGTCGATATAGTGGTGGTAATGGTCGTTATAGTGGTGATATTGGTCGTCATAGTGGTGATAATAGTGGTCATAGTGGAGATAATGGTTGATATAGTGGTGATAATGGTTGTCATAGTGTTGTTAATGGTCATTATAGCGGTGACAATGGTCGTTACAGTGGTGATAATGGTCGTTATAGTGGTGATGATGGTCGTTATAGTGATGATAGTTGTCGTCATAGTGGTGATAATGGTCGTTATAATGGCGACAATGGTGGTTATAGTGGTGATAATCATCCCTATAGTGGTGATAATTGTTGTTATAGTGGTGACAACGGTTGTTATAGTGGTGATAATGGTTGTTATAGTTTTGATAATGGTTGTTATAGTGGTGATAATTGTTGTTATTGTGCTGATAATGGTGGTTATAGTGGTGATAATGTTCCTTATAGTGGTGATAATGGTTGTTATAGTGTTGATAGTGGTTGATATAGTGATGATAATGGTTGTCATAGTGTTGTTAATGGTCATTATAGCGGTGATAATGGTCGTTACAGTGGTGATAATGGTCGTTATAGTTTTGATAATGGTTGTCATAGTGGTGATAATGGTCGTTATAGTGGTGATAATGGTCGTTATAGTGGTGATAATGGTCGATATAGTGGTGATAATGGTCCTTATAGTGGTGATAATGGTTGTTATAGTGGTGATAACGGTTGTTATAGTGGTGATAATGGTTGTTATAGCTTTGATAATGGTTGTTATAACGGTGATAGTAGTTGTTCTTGTGCTGATAATGGTGGTTATAGTGGTGATAGTGGTCATTATAGTGGTGATAATGGTTGTTATAGTGTTGATAATGGTTGATATAGTGATGATAATGGTTGTCATAGTGGTGATAATGGTCGTTATCGTGGTGATAAATGTTGTTATAGTGGTAATAACGGTTGTTACAGTGGTGACAACGGTTGTTATAGTGGTGATAATGGCTGTTGTAGTGGTGATAATGGTTGTTATAGTGGTGATAATTGTTGTTGTAGTGGTGATAATGGTCGTTATAGAGGTGATAATAGTTGTTATAGTGATGATAGTGGTTGTTGTAGTGCAGGTAATGGCTGTTATAGTGATGATAATGGTTGTTATAGTGATGATAATGGTTGTTATAGTGGTGATAATAGTTGTTATAGTGGTGATAATGGTCGTTATAGTGGTGATAATGGTTGTTATAGTGGTGATAATGGTCCTTGTAGTGGTGATAATGGTTGTTATAGTGTTGATAATGGTTGATATAGTGATGATAATGGTTGTCACAGTGGTGATAATGGTCGTTATGGTGGTTATAATGGTCGATGTAGTGGTGGTAATGGTCGTTATAGTGGTGATAAAGGTCGTCATAGTGGTGGTAATAGTGGTCATAGTGGTGATAATAGTCGTTATAGTGGTGATAATGGTCCTTAAAGTCGTTATAGTGGTGATAATGGTCCTTAAAGTCGTTATAATGGTTGTTATAATGGTGATAATAGTTGTTATAGTGGCGATAATGATTGTTATAGTGCTGATAATGGTTGTTATAGTGATAATAATGGTCGTCATAGTGGTGATGGTGGTTCATATACCGGTGATAGTGGTTGATATAGTGGTGATAATGGTTGTTATAGTGGTGATAATGGTCGTTATAGTGGTGATAATGGCCGATATAGTGGTGGTAACGGTCGTTATAGTGGTGTTAATGGTCGTCATAGTGGTGATAATGGTCGTTATAGTGGTGATAATGGTCGTTTTAGTTTTGATAATGGTCGTTATAGAGGTGATAATCGTTGTTGTGGTGGTGATAATGGTTGCAATAGTGGTGATAGCGGTTGTTATAGTGGTGACAACGGTTGTTATAGTGGTGATAATGGCTGTTGTAGTGGTGATAATTGTTGTTATAGTGGTGATAATTGTTGTTGTAGTGGTGATAATGGTCGTTATAGAGGTGATAATAGTTGTTATAGTGATGATAATGGTTGTTGTAGTGCAGGTAATGGCTGTTATAGTGATGATAATGGTCGTCATAGTGGTGATGGTGGTCCATATACCGGTGATAGTGGTTGATATAGTGGTGATAATGGTTGTTATAGTGGTGATAATGGTCGTTATAGAGGTGATAATAGTTGTTATAGTGATGATAGTGGTTGTTATAGTGCTGATAATGGCTGTTATAGTGATGATAATGGTTGTTATAGTGGTGATAGTGGTTGTTATAGTGGTGATAATGGTCCTTGTAGTGGTGATAATGGTTGTTATAGTGTTGATAATGGTTGATATAGTGATGATAATGGTTGTCATAGTGGTGATAATGGTCCTTATTGTGGTTATAATGGTTGTTATAGTGTTGATAATGGTTGATATAGTGATGATAATAGTTGTCATAGTGGTGACAATGGTCCTTATAGTGATGATAATGGTTGTTGTTGTGTTGATAATGGTGGAAATAGTGATGATAATGGTTGTCAATGTGGTGATAATGGTCGTTAGTGTGGTGATAATGGCCGATATAGTGGTGGTAACGGTCGTTATAGTGGTGTTAATGGTCGTCATAGTGGTGATAATGGTCGTCATACTGGTGATAATAGTGGTCATAGTGGTGATAATGGTTGTTATTGAGGTGATAATGGTCGTTATAGTGGTGACAATGGTCCTTATAGTGGTGATAATGGTTGTTGTAGTGTTGATAATGGTTGTAATAGTGGTGATAATGATTGTTATAGTGGTGATAATAGTTGTTATAGTGATGATAATGGTTGTTATAGTGGTGATAGTGGTTGTTATAGTGGTGATAATGGTTGTTATAGTGCTGATAATGGTGGTTATAGTGGTGATAATGGTCCTTATAGTGGTGATAATGGTTGTTGTAGTGTTGATAGTGGTTGAAATAGTGATGATAATGGTTGATATAGTGGTGATAATGGTCGTTATAGTGGTGATAATAGTTGTTATTGTGCTGATAATGGTGGTTATAGTGGTGATAATGGTCCTTATAGTGGTGATAATGGTTGTTATAGTGTTGATAATGGTTGTTATAGTGGTGATAGTAGTTGTTCTTGTGCTGATAATGGTGGTTATAGTGGTGATAATGGTCCTTATAGTGGTGATAATGGTTGTTGTAGTGTTGAAAATGGATGAAATAATGATGATAATGGTTGATATAGTGGTGATAATGGTCGTTATAGTGGTGATAATGGTTGTTATAGTGGTGATAATAGTTGTTATTGTGCTGATAATGGTGTTTATAGTGGTGATAATGGTCCTTATAGTGGTGATAATGGTTGTTATAGTGTTGATAATGGTTGATATAGTGATGATAATGGTGGTCATAGTGGTGATAATGGTCCTTATAGTGGTGATAACGGTTCTTATAGTGGTGATAATGGCTGTTGTAGTGGTGATAATGGTTGTCATAGTGGTGTTAATGGTCGATATAGTGGTGGTAATGGTCGTTATAGTGGTGATAATGGTCGTCATAGTGGTGATAATAGTGGTCATAGTGGTGATAATGGTTGTTATTGAGGTGATAGTGGTCGTTATAGTGGTGACAATGGTCCTTACAGTGGCGATAATGGTTGTTATAGTGCTGATAATGGTTGTTATAGTGATGATAATGGTCGTCATAGTGGTGATGGTGGTCCATATACCGCTGATAGTGGTTGATATAGTGGTGATAATGGTTGCTATAGTGGTGATAATGGTCGTTATAGTGGTGATAATGGTCGTCATAGTGGTGATAATAGTGGTCATAGTGGTGATAATGGTTGTTATTGAGGTGATAGTGGTCGTTATAGTGGTGACAATGGTCCTTACAGTGGTGATAATGGTTGTTGTTGTGTTGATAATGGTTGAAATAGTGATGATAATGGTTGTCATAGTGGTGATAATGGTCGATATAGTGGTGGTAACGGTCGTTATAGTGGTGATAATGCTCGTCATAGTGGTGATAATAGCGGTCATAGAGGTGATAATAGTCGTTATAGTGGTGATAATGGTCCTTATAGTGGTGATAATGGCTGTTGTAGTGGTGATAATGGTTGTCATAGTGGTGTTAATGGTCGATATAGTGGTGGTAATGGTCGTTATAGTGGTGATAATGGTCGTCATAGTGGTGATAATAGTGGTCATAGTGGTGATAATGGTTGTTATTGAGGTGATAGTGGTCGTTATAGTGGTGACAATGGTCCTTACAGTGGTGATAATGTTTGTTGTTGTGTTGATAATGGTTGAAATAGTGATGATAATGGTTGTCATAGTGGTGATAATGGTCGATATAGTGGTGGTAACGGTCGTTATAGTGGTGATAATGCTCGTCATAGTGGTGATAATAGCGGTCATAGAGGTGATAATAGTCGTTATAGTGGTGATAATGGTCCTTATAGTGGTGATAATGGTTGTTACAATGGTGGTAATAATTGTTATAGCTGCGATAATGGTTGTTATAGTGCTGATAATGGTTGTTATAGTGGTGATAATGGCTGTTGTAGTGGTGATAATGGTTGTCATAGTGGTGATAATGGTCGTTATAGTGGTGATAATGGTTGTTATAGTGGTGATTATGGTCCTTGTAGTGGTGATAATGGTTGTTATAGTGTTGATAATGGTTGATATAGTGATGATAATGGTTGTCACAGTGGTGATAATGGTCGTTATGGTGCTGATAATGGTCGATGTAGTGGTGGTAGTGGTCGTTATAGTGGTGATAATGGCCGATATAGTGGTGGTAACGGTCGTTATAGTGGTGTTAATGGTCGTCATAGTGGTGACAATGGTCGTCATAGTGGTGATAATGGTTGTTACAATGGTGGTAATAGTTGTTATAGCTGCGATAATGGTTGAAATAGTGATGATAATGGTTGTCATAGTGGTGATAATGGTCGATATAGTGGTGATAATGGTCGTCATAATGATGATAATTGTCGTCATAGTGGTGATAATGGTCGTTATAATGGCGATAATGGTGGTTATAGTGGTGATAATCATCCCTATAGTGGTGATAATTGTTGTTATACTGGTGACAACGGTTGTTATAGTGGTGATAATGGTTGTTATAGCTTTGATAATGGTTGTTATAGTGGTGATAGTAGTTGTTCTTGTGCTGATAATGGTGGTTATAGTGGTGATAATGGTCCTTATAGTGGTGATAATGGTTGTTATAGTGTTGATAGTGGTTGATATAGTGATAATAATGGTTGTCATAGTGTTGATAATGGTCATTATAGCGGTGATAATGGTCGTTACAGTGGTGATAATGGTCGCCATAGTTTTGATAATGGTTGTTATAGTGGTGATAATGGTTGTTGTAGTGTTGATAATGGTTAAAATAGTGATGATAATGGTTGTCATAGTGGTGATAATGGTCGTTATAGTGGTGATAATGGTCGTTATAGTGGTGATAATGGTCGATATAGTGGTGGTAATGGTCGTTATAGTGGTGATATTGGTCGTCATAGTGGTGATAATAGTGGTCATAGTGGAGATAATGGTTGATATAGTAGTGATAATGGTTGTTATAGTGATGGCAATGGTTGTTATAGTGGTGATAATGGTTGTTATAGTGGTGATAATGGTCCTTATAGTGGTGATGGTGGTCCTTATACCGGTGATAATGGTTGGTATAGTGGTGATAATGGTTGTTCTAGCGGTGATAATGGTCCTTATGGTGGTGATGGTGGTCCGTATGGTGGTGATGGTGGTCCGTATGGTGGTGATGGTGGTCCCTATACCGGTGATAATGGTTGATATAGTGGTGATAATGGTTGTTATAGAGATGGTAATGGTTGTTATGGTGGTGATAATGGTTGTTATAGTGGTGATGATGGTCGTTATAGTGATGATAGTTGTCGTCATAGTGGTGATAATGGTCGTTATAATGGCGATAATGGTGGTTATTGTGGTGATAATCATCCCTATAGTGGTGATAATTGTTGTTATAGTGGTGACAACGGTTGTTATAGTGGTGATAATGGTTGTTATAGTTTTGATAATGGTTGTTATAGTGGTGATAATTGTTGTTATTGTGCTGATAATGGTGGTTATAGTGGTGATAATGTTCCTTATAGTGGTGATAATGGTTGTTATAGTGTTGATAGTGGTTGATATAGTGATGATAATGGTTGTCATAGTGTTGTTAATGGTCATTATAGCGGTGATAATGGTCGTTACAGTGGTGATAATGGTCGTTATAGTTTTGATAATGGTTGTTATAGTGGTGATAATGGTCGTTATAGTGGTGATAATGGCCGTTATAGTGGTAATAATGGTCGTTATAGAGGTGATAATGGTCGTTATAGTGGTGATAATGGTCCTTATAGTGGTGATAATGGTTGTTATAGTGGTGATAACGGTTGTTATAGTGGTGATAATGGTTGTTATAGCTTTGATAATGGTTGTTATAATGGTGATAGTAGTTGTTCTTGTGCTGATAATGGTGGTTATAGTGGTGATAGTGGTCATTATAGTGGTGATAATGGTTGTTATAGTGTTGATAATGGTTGATATAGTGATGATAATGGTTGTCATAGTGGTGATAATGGTCGTTAGTGTGGTGATAATGGCCGATATAGTGGTGGTAACGGTCGTTATAGTGGTGTTAATTGTCGTCATAGTGGTGATAATGGTCGTCATACTGGTGATAATAGTGGTCATAGTGGTGATAATGGTTGTTATTGAGGTGATAATGGTCGTTATAGTGGTGACAATGGTCATTATAGTGGTGATAATGGTTGTTGTAGTGTTGATAATGGTTGTAATAGTGGTGATAATGATTGTTATAGTGGTGATAATAGTTGTTATAGTGATGATAATGGTTGTTATAGTGGTGATAGTGGTTGTTATAGTGGTGATAATGGTTGTTATAGTGCTGATAATGGTGGTTATAGTGGTGATAATGGTCCTTATAGTGGTGATAATGGTTGTTGTAGTGTTGATAGTGGTTGAAATAGTGATGATAATGGTTGATATAGTGGTGATAATGGTCGTTGTAGTGGTGATAATAGTTGTTATTGTGCTGATAATGGTGGTTATAGTGGTGATAATGGTCCTTATAGTGGTGATAATGGTTGTTATAGTGTTGATAATGGTTGTTATAGTGGTGATAGTAGTTGTTCTTGTGCTGATAATGGTGGTTATAGTGGTGATAATGGTCCTTATAGTGGTGATAATGGTTGTTGTAGTGTTGAAAATGGATGAGATAATGATGATAATGGTTGATATAGTGGTGATAATGGTCGTTATAGTGGTGATAATGGTTGTTATAGTGGTGATAATAGTTGTTATTGTGCTGATAATGGTGTTTATAGTGGTGATAATGGTCCTTATAGTGGTGATAATGGTTGTTATAGTGTTGATAATGGTTGATATAGTGATGATAATGGTGGTCATAGTGGTGATAATGGTCCTTATAGTGGTGATAACGGTTCTTATAGTGGTGATAATGGCTGTTGTAGTGGTGATAATGGTTGTCATAGTGGTGTTAATGGTCGATATAGTGGTGGTAATGGTCGTTATAGTGGTGATAATGGTCGTCATAGTGGTGATAATAGTGGTCATAGTGGTGATAATGGTTGTTATTGAGGTGATAGTGGTCGTTATAGTGGTGACAATGGTCCTTACAGTGGCGATAATGGTTGTTATAGTGCTGATAATGGTTGTTATAGTGATGATAATGGTCGTCATAGTGGTGATGGTGGTCCATATACCGGTGATAGTGGTTGATATAGTGGTGATAATGGTTGTTATAGTGGTGATAATGGTCGTTATAGTGGTGATAATGGTCGTCATAGTGGTGATAATAGTGGTCATAGTGGTGATAATGGTTGTTATTGAGGTGATAGTGGTCGTTATAGTGGTGACAATGGTCCTTACAGTGGTGATAATGGTTGTTGTTGTGTTGATAATGGTTGAAATAGTGATGATAATGGTTGTCATAGTGGTGATAATGGTCGATATAGTGGTGGTAACGGTCGTTATAGTGGTGATAATGCTCGTCATAGTGGTGATAATAGCGGTCATAGAGGTGATAATAGTCGTTATAGTGGTGATAATGGTCCTTATAGTGGTGATAATGGCTGTTGTAGTGGTGATAATGGTTGTCATAGTGGTGTTAATGGTCGATATAGTGGTGGTAATGGTCGTTATAGTGGTGATAATGGTCGTCATAGTGGTGATAATAGTGGTCATAGTGGTGATAATGGTTGTTATTGAGGTGATAGTGGTCGTTATAGTGGTGACAATGGTCCTTACAGTGGTGATAATGGTTGTTGTTGTGTTGATAATGGTTGAAATAGTGATGATAATGGTTGTCATAGTGGTGATAATGGTCGATATAGTGGTGGTAACGGTCGTTATAGTGGTGGTAATGCTCGTCATAGTGGTGATAATAGCGGTCATAGAGGTGATAATAGTCGTTATAGTGGTGATAATGGTCCTTATAGTGGTGATAATGGTTGTTACAATGGTGGTAATAATTGTTATAGCTGCGATAATGGTTGTTATAGTGCTGATAATGGTTGTTATAGCTTTGATAATAGTTGTTATTGTGCTGACAATGGTGGTTATAGTGGTGATAATGGTCCTTATAGTGGTGATAATGGTTGTTATAGTGGTGATAATGGCTGTTGTAGTGGTGATAATGGTTGTCATAGTGGTCATAATGGTCGTTATAGAGGTGATAATAGTTGTTATAGTGGAGATAATGGTCGTTATAGTGGTGATAATGGTCGTTATAGTGGTGATAATGGCCGTTATAGTGGCGATAATGGTCGTTATAGAGGTGATAATCGTTGTTGTGGTGGTGATAATGGTTGTAATAGTGGTGATAACGGTTGTTATACTGGTGATAACGGTTGTTATAGTGGTGATAATGGCTGTTGTAGTGGTGATAATGGTTGTTATTGTGGTGATAATGGTTGTTGTAGCGGTGATAATGCTTGTTGTATTGGTGATAATGGTTGTTATAGTGGTGATAATGGTCCTTATAGTGGTGATGGTGGTCCTTATACCGGTGATAATGGTTGGTATAGTGGTGATAATGGTTGTTATAGTGGTGATAATTGTCCTTATAGTGGTGATGGTGGTCCGTATAGTGGTGATGGTGGTCCCTATACCGGTGATAATGGTTGATTTAGTGGTGATAATGTTTGTCACAGTGATGGTAATGGTTGTTATAGTGGTGATAATGGTTGTTATAGTGGTGATGATGGTCATCATAGTGATGATAATTGTCGTCATAGTGGTGATAATGGTCGTTATAATGGCGATAATGGTGGTTATAGTGGTGATAATCATCCCTATAGTGGTGATAATTGTTGTTATAGTGGTGACAACGGTTGTTATAATGGTGATAATGGTTGTTATAGTGTTGATAGTGGTTGTTATAGTGGTGATAGTAGTTGTTCTTGTGCTGATAATGGTGGTTATAGTGGTGATAATGGTCCTTATAGTGGTGATAATGGTTGTTGTGGTGGTGATAATAGTTGTTATTGTGCTGATAATGGTGTTTATAGTGGTGATAATGGTCCTTATAGTGATGATAATGGTTGTTATAGTGTTGATAATGGTTGATATAGTGATGATAATGGTTGTCATAGTGGTGATAATGGTCCTTATTGTGGTGATAATGGTGGTTATAGTGGTGATAATCATCCCTATAGTGGTGATAATTGTTGTTATAGTGGTGACAACGGTTGTTATAATGGTGATAATGGTTGTTATAGTGTTGATAATGGTTGTTATAGTGGTGATAGTAGTTGTTCTTGTGCTGATAATGGTGGTTATAGTGGTGATAATGGTCCTTATAGTGGTGATAATGGTTGTTGTGGTGGTGATAATAGTTGTTATTGTGCTGATAATGGTGTTTATAGTGGTGATAATGGTCCTTATAGTGATGATAATGGTTGTTATAGTGTTGATAATGGTTGATATAGTGATGATAATGGTTGTCATAGTGGTGATAATGGTCCTTATTGTGGTGATAATGGTTGTTATAGTGTTGATAATGGTTGTTATAGTGTTGATAATGGTTGATATAGTGATGATAATGGTTGTCATAGTGGTGATAATGGTTGTAATAGTGGTGATAACGGTTGTTATACTGGTGATAACGGTTGTTATAGTAGTGACAATGGCTGTTGTAGTGGTGATAATGGTTGTTATTGTGGTGATAATGGTTGTTGTAGCGGTGATAATGCTTGTTATATTGGTGATAATGGTTGTTATAGTGGTGATAATGGTCCTTATAGTGGTGATGGTGGTCCTTATACCGGTGATAATGGTTGGTATAGTGGTGATAATGGTTGTTCTAGTGATGGTAATGGTTGTTATAGTGGTGATAATGGTTGTTATAGTGGTGATAATGGTCGTCATAATGATGATAATTGTCGTCATAGTGGTGATAATGGTCGTTATAATGGCGATAATGGTGGTTATAGTGGTGATAATCATCCCTATAGTGGTGATAATTGTTGTTATACTGGTGACAACGGTTGTTATAGTGGTGATAATGGTTGTTATAGCTTTGATAATGGTTGTTATAGTGGTGATAGAAGTTGTTCTTGTGCTGATAATGGTGGTTATAGTGGTGATAATGGTCCTTATAGTGGTGATAATGGTTGTTATAGTGTTGATAGTGGTTGATATAGTGATAATAATGGTTGTCATAGTGTTGATAATGGTCATTATAGCGGTGATAATGGTCGTTACAGTGGTGATAATGGTCGCTATAGTTTTGATAATGGTTGTTATAGTGGTGATAATGGTTGTTGTAGTGTTGATAATGGTTAAAATAGTGATGATAATGGTTGTCATAGTGGTGATAATGGTCGTTATAGTGGTGATAATGGTCGTTATAGTGGTGATAATGGTCGATATAGTGGTGGTAATGGTCGTTATAGTGGTGATATTGGTCGTCATAGTGGTGATAATAGTGGTCATAGTGGAGATAATGGTTGATATAGTGGTGATAATGGTTGTCATAGTGTTGTTAATGGTCATTATAGCGGTGACAATGGTCGTTACAGTGGTGATAATGGTCGTTATAGTGGTGATGATGGTCGTTATAGTGATGATAGTTGTCGTCATAGTGGTGATAATGGTCGTTATAATGGCGACAATGGTGGTTATAGTGGTGATAATCATCCCTATAGTGGTGATAATTGTTGTTATAGTGGTGACAACGGTTGTTATAGTGGTGATAATGGTTGTTATAGTTTTGATAATGGTTGTTATAGTGGTGTTAATTGTTGTTATTGTGCTGATAATGGTGGTTATAGTGGTGATAATGTTCCTTATAGTGGTGATAATGGTTGTTATAGTGTTGATAGTGGTTGATATAGTGATGATAATGGTTGTCATAGTGTTGTTAATGGTCATTATAGCGGTGATAATGGTCGTTACAGTGGTGATAATGGTCGTTATAGTTTTGATAATGGTTGTCATAGTGGTGATAATGGTCGTTATAGTGGTGATAATGGTCGTTATAGTGGTGATAATGGTCGATATAGTGGTGATAATGGTCCTTATAGTGGTGATAATGGTTGTTATAGTGGTGATAACGGTTGTTATAGTGGTGATAATGGTTGTTATAGCTTTGATAATGGTTGTTATAACGGTGATAGTAGTTGTTCTTGTGCTGATAATGGTGGTTATAGTGGTGATAGTGGTCATTATAGTGGTGATAATGGTTGTTATAGTGTTGATAATGGTTGATATAGTGATGATAATGGTTGTCATAGTGGTGATAATGGTCGTTATCGTGGTGATAAATGTTGTTATAGTGGTAATAACGGTTGTTACAGTGGTGACAACGGTTGTTATAGTGGTGATAATGGCTGTTGTAGTGGTGATAATGGTTGTTATAGTGGTGATAATTGTTGTTGTAGTGGTGATAATGGTCGTTATAGAGGTGATAATAGTTGTTATAGTGATGATAGTGGTTGTTGTAGTGCAGGTAATGGCTGTTATAGTGATGATAATGGTTGTTATAGTGATGATAATGGTTGTTATAGTGGTGATAATAGTTGTTATAGTGGTGATAATGGTCGTTATAGTGGTGATAATGGTTGTTATAGTGGTGATAATGGTCCTTGTAGTGGTGATAATGGTTGTTATAGTGTTGATAATGGTTGATATAGTGATGATAATGGTTGTCACAGTGGTGATAATGGTCGTTATGGTGGTTATAATGGTCGATGTAGTGGTGGTAATGGTCGTTATAGTGGTGATAAAGGTCGTCATAGTGGTGGTAATAGTGGTCATAGTGGTGATAATAGTCGTTATAGTGGTGATAATGGTCCTTAAAGTCGTTATAGTGGTGATAATGGTCCTTAAAGTCGTTATAATGGTTGTTATAATGGTGATAATAGTTGTTATAGTGGCGATAATGATTGTTATAGTGCTGATAATGGTTGTTATAGTGATAATAATGGTCGTCATAGTGGTGATGGTGGTTCATATACCGGTGATAGTGGTTGATATAGTGGTGATAATGGTTGTTATAGTGGTGATAATGGTCGTTATAGTGGTGATAATGGCCGATATAGTGGTGGTAACGGTCGTTATAGTGGTGTTAATGGTCGTCATAGTGGTGATAATGGTCGTTATAGTGGTGATAATGGTCGTTTTAGTTTTGATAATGGTCGTTATAGAGGTGATAATCGTTGTTGTGGTGGTGATAATGGTTGCAATAGTGGTGATAGCGGTTGTTATAGTGGTGACAACGGTTGTTATAGTGGTGATAATGGCTGTTGTAGTGGTGATAATTGTTGTTATAGTGGTGATAATTGTTGTTGTAGTGGTGATAATGGTCGTTATAGAGGTGATAATAGTTGTTATAGTGATGATAATGGTTGTTGTAGTACAGGTAATGGCTGTTATAGTGATGATAATGGTCGTCATAGTGGTGATGGTGGTCCATATACCGGTGATAGTGGTTGATATAGTGGTGATAATGGTTGTTATAGTGGTGATAATGGTCGTTATAGAGGTGATAATAGTTGTTATAGTGATGATAGTGGTTGTTATAGTGCTGATAATGGCTGTTATAGTGATGATAATGGTTGTTATAGTGGTGATAGTGGTTGTTATAGTGGTGATAATGGTCCTTGTAGTGGTGATAATGGTTGTTATAGTGTTGATAATGGTTGATATAGTGATGATAATGGTTGTCATAGTGGTGATAATGGTCCTTATTGTGGTTATAATGGTTGTTATAGTGTTGATAATGGTTGATATAGTGATGATAATAGTTGTCATAGTGGTGACAATGGTCCTTATAGTGATGATAATGGTTGTTGTTGTGTTGATAATGGTGGAAATAGTGATGATAATGGTTGTCAATGTGGTGATAATGGTCGTTAGTGTGGTGATAATGGCCGATATAGTGGTGGTAACGGTCGTTATAGTGGTGTTAATGGTCGTCATAGTGGTGATAATGGTCGTCATACTGGTGATAATAGTGGTCATAGTGGTGATAATGGTTGTTATTGAGGTGATAATGGTCGTTATAGTGGTGACAATGGTCCTTATAGTGGTGATAATGGTTGTTGTAGTGTTGATAATGGTTGTAATAGTGGTGATAATGATTGTTATAGTGGTGATAATAGTTGTTATAGTGATGATAATGGTTGTTATAGTGGTGATAGTGGTTGTTATAGTGGTGATAATGGTTGTTATAGTGCTGATAATGGTGGTTATAGTGGTGATAATGGTCCTTATAGTGGTGATAATGGTTGTTGTAGTGTTGATAGTGGTTGAAATAGTGATGATAATGGTTGATATAGTGGTGATAATGGTCGTTATAGTGGTGATAATAGTTGTTATTGTGCTGATAATGGTGGTTATAGTGGTGATAATGGTCCTTATAGTGGTGATAATGGTTGTTATAGTGTTGATAATGGTTGTTATAGTGGTGATAGTAGTTGTTCTTGTGCTGATAATGGTGGTTATAGTGGTGATAATGGTCCTTATAGTGGTGATAATGGTTGTTGTAGTGTTGAAAATGGATGAAATAATGATGATAATGGTTGATATAGTGGTGATAATGGTCGTTATAGTGGTGATAATGGTTGTTATAGTGGTGATAATAGTTGTTATTGTGCTGATAATGGTGTTTATAGTGGTGATAATGGTCCTTATAGTGGTGATAATGGTTGTTATAGTGTTGATAATGGTTGATATAGTGATGATAATGGTGGTCATAGTGGTGATAATGGTCGTTATAGTGGTGATAACGGTTCTTATAGTGGTGATAATGGCTGTTGTAGTGGTGATAATGGTTGTCATAGTGGTGTTAATGGTCGATATAGTGGTGGTAATGGTCGTTATAGTGGTGATAATGGTCGTCATAGTGGTGATAATAGTGGTCATAGTGGTGATAATGGTTGTTATTGAGGTGATAGTGGTCGTTATAGTGGTGACAATGGTCCTTACAGTGGCGATAATGGTTGTTATAGTGCTGATAATGGTTGTTATAGTGATGATAATGGTCGTCATAGTGGTGATGGTGGTCCATATACCGGTGATAGTGGTTGATATAGTGGTGATAATGGTTGTTATAGTGGTGATAATGGTCGTTATAGTGGTGATAATGGTCGTCATAGTGGTGATAATAGTGGTCATAGTGGTGATAATGGTTGTTATTGAGGTGATAGTGGTCGTTATAGTGGTGACAATGGTCCTTACAGTGGTGATAATGGTTGTTGTTGTGTTGATAATGGTTGAAATAGTGATGATAATGGTTGTCATAGTGGTGATAATGGTCGATATAGTGGTGGTAACGGTCGTTATAGTGGTGATAATGCTCGTCATAGTGGTGATAATAGCGGTCATAGAGGTGATAATAGTCGTTATAGTGGTGATAATGGTCCTTATAGTGGTGATAATGGCTGTTGTAGTGGTGATAATGGTTGTCATAGTGGTGTTAATGGTCGATATAGTGGTGGTAATGGTCGTTATAGTGGTGATAATGGTCGTCATAGTGGTGATAATAGTGGTCATAGTGGTGATAATGGTTGTTATTGAGGTGATAGTGGTCGTTATAGTGGTGACAATGGTCCTTACAGTGGTGATAATGGTTGTTGTTGTGTTGATAATGGTTGAAATAGTGATGATAATGGTTGTCATAGTGGTGATAATGGTCGATATAGTGGTGGTAACGGTCGTTATAGTGGTGATAATGCTCGTCATAGTGGTGATAATAGCGGTCATAGAGGTGATAATAGTCGTTATAGTGGTGATAATGGTCCTTATAGTGGTGATAATGGTTGTTACAATGGTGGTAATAATTGTTATAGCTGCGATAATGGTTGTTATAGTGCTGATAATGGTTGTTATAGTGGTGATAATGGCTGTTGTAGTGGTGATAATGGTTGTCATAGTGGTGATAATGGTCGTTATAGTGGTGATAATGGTTGTTATAGTGGTGATTATGGTCCTTGTAGTGGTGATAATGGTTGTTATAGTGTTGATAATGGTTGATATAGTGATGATAATGGTTGTCACAGTGGTGATAATGGTCGTTATGGTGCTGATAATGGTCGATGTAGTGGTGGTAGTGGTCGTTATAGTGGTGATAATGGCCGATATAGTGGTGGTAACGGTCGTTATAGTGGTGTTAATGGTCGTCATAGTGGTGACAATGGTCGTCATAGTGGTGATAATGGTTGTTACAATGGTGGTAATAGTTGTTATAGCTGCGATAATGGTTGAAATAGTGATGATAATGGTTGTCATAGTGGTGATAATGGTCGATATAGTGGTGATAATGGTCGTCATAATGATGATAATTGTCGTCATAGTGGTGATAATGGTCGTTATAATGGCGATAATGGTGGTTATAGTGGTGATAATCATCCCTATAGTGGTGATAATTGTTGTTATACTGGTGACAACGGTTGTTATAGTGGTGATAATGGTTGTTATAGCTTTGATAATGGTTGTTATAGTGGTGATAGTAGTTGTTCTTGTGCTGATAATGGTGGTTATAGTGGTGATAATGGTCCTTATAGTGGTGATAATGGTTGTTATAGTGTTGATAGTGGTTGATATAGTGATAATAATGGTTGTCATAGTGTTGATAATGGTCATTATAGCGGTGATAATGGTCGTTACAGTGGTGATAATGGTCGCTATAGTTTTGATAATGGTTGTTATAGTGGTGATAATGGTTGTTGTAGTGTTGATAATGGTTAAAATAGTGATGATAATGGTTGTCATAGTGGTGATAATGGTCGTTATAGTGGTGATAATGGTCGTTATAGTGGTGATAATGGTCGATATAGTGGTGGTAATGGTCGTTATAGTGGTGATATTGGTCGTCATAGTGGTGATAATAGTGGTCATAGTGGAGATAATGGTTGATATAGTAGTGATAATGGTTGTTATAGTGATGGCAATGGTTGTTATAGTGGTGATAATGGTTGTTATAGTGGTGGTAATGGTCCTTATAGTGGTGATGGTGGTCCTTATACCGGTGATAATGGTTGGTATAGTGGTGATAATGGTTGTTCTAGCGGTGATAATGGTCCTTATGGTGGTGATGGTGGTCCGTATGGTGGTGATGGTGGTCCGTATGGTGGTGATGGTGGTCCCTATACCGGTGATAATGGTTGATATAGTGGTGATAATGGTTGTTATAGAGATGGTAATGGTTGTTATGGTGGTGATAATGGTTGTTATAGTGGTGATGATGGTCGTTATAGTGATGATAGTTGTCGTCATAGTGGTGATAATGGTCGTTATAATGGCGATAATGGTGGTTATTGTGGTGATAATCATCCCTATAGTGGTGATAATTGTTGTTATAGTGGTGACAACGGTTGTTATAGTGCTGATAATGGTTGTTATAGTTTTGATAATGGTTGTTATAGTGGTGATAATTGTTGTTATTGTGCTGATAATGGTGGTTATAGTGGTGATAATGTTCCTTATAGTGGTGATAATGGTTGTTATAGTGTTGATAGTGGTTGATATAGTGATGATAATGGTTGTCATAGTGTTGTTAATGGTCATTATAGCGGTGATAATGGTCGTTACAGTGGTGATAATGGTCGTTATAGTTTTGATAATGGTTGTTATAGTGGTGATAATGGTCGTTATAGTGGTGATAATGGCCGTTATAGTGGTAATAATGGTCGTTATAGAGGTGATAATGGTCGTTATAGTGGTGATAATGGTCCTTATAGTGGTGATAATGGTTGTTATAGTGGTGATAACGGTTGTTATAGTGGTGATAATGGTTGTTATAGCTTTGATAATGGTTGTTATAATGGTGATAGTAGTTGTTCTTGTGCTGATAATGGTGGTTATAGTGGTGATAGTGGTCATTATAGTGGTGATAATGGTTGTTATAGTGTTGATAATGGTTGATATAGTGATGATAATGGTTGTCATAGTGGTGATAATGGTCGTTAGTGTGGTGATAATGGCCGATATAGTGGTGGTAACGGTCGTTATAGTGGTGTTAATGGTCGTCATAGTGGTGATAATGGTCGTCATACTGGTGATAATAGTGGTCATAGTGGTGATAATGGTTGTTATTGAGGTGATAATGGTCGTTATAGTGGTGACAATGGTCATTATAGTGGTGATAATGGTTGTTGTAGTGTTGATAATGGTTGTAATAGTGGTGATAATGATTGTTATAGTGGTGATAATAGTTGTTATAGTGATGATAATGGTTGTTATAGTGGTGATAGTGGTTGTTATAGTGGTGATAATGGTTGTTATAGTGCTGATAATGGTGGTTATAGTGGTGATAATGGTCCTTATAGTGGTGATAATGGTTGTTGTAGTGTTGATAGTGGTTGAAATAGTGATGATAATGGTTGATATAGTGGTGATAATGGTCGTTATAGTGGTGATAATAGTTGTTATTGTGCTGATAATGGTGGTTATAGTGGTGATAATGGTCCTTATAGTGGTGATAATGGTTGTTATAGTGTTGATAATGGTTGTTATAGTGGTGATAGTAGTTGTTCTTGTGCTGATAATGGTGGTTATAGTGGTGATAATGGTCCTTATAGTGGTGATAATGGTTGTTGTAGTGTTGAAAATGGATGAAATAATGATGATAATGGTTGATATAGTGGTGATAATGGTCGTTATAGTGGTGATAATGGTTGTTATAGTGGTGATAATAGTTGTTATTGTGCTGATAATGGTGTTTATAGTGGTGATAATGGTCCTTATAGTGGTGATAATGGTTGTTATAGTGTTGATAATGGTTGATATAGTGATGATAATGGTGGTCATAGTGGTGATAATGGTCCTTATAGTGGTGATAACGGTTCTTATAGTGGTGATAATGGCTGTTGTAGTGGTGATAATGGTTGTCATAGTGGTGTTAATGGTCGATATAGTGGTGGTAATGGTCGTTATAGTGGTGATAATGGTCGTCATAGTGGTGATAATAGTGGTCATAGTGGTGATAATGGTTGTTATTGAGGTGATAGTGGTCGTTATAGTGGTGACAATGGTCCTTACAGTGGCGATAATGGTTGTTATAGTGCTGATAATGGTTGTTATAGTGATGATAATGGTCGTCATAGTGGTGATGGTGGTCCATATACCGGTGATAGTGGTTGATATAGTGGTGATAATGGTTGTTATAGTGGTGATAATGGTCGTTATAGTGGTGATAATGGTCGTCATAGTGGTGATAATAGTGGTCATAGTGGTGATAATGGTTGTTATTGAGGTGATAGTGGTCGTTATAGTGGTGACAATGGTCCTTACAGTGGTGATAATGGTTGTTGTTGTGTTGATAATGGTTGAAATAGTGATGATAATGGTTGTCATAGTGGTGATAATGGTCGATATAGTGGTGGTAACGGTCGTTATAGTGGTGATAATGCTCGTCATAGTGGTGATAATAGCGGTCATAGAGGTGATAATAGTCGTTATAGTGGTGATAATGGTCCTTATAGTGGTGATAATGGTTGTTACAATGGTGGTAATAATTGTTATAGCTGCGATAATGGTTGTTATAGTGCTGATAATGGTTGTTATAGTGATGATAACGGTTGTTATAGTGGTGATAATGGCTGTTGTAGTGGTGATAATGGTTGTCATAGTGGTGATAATGGTCGTTATAGTGGTGATAATGGTTGTTATAGTGGTGATAATGGTCCTTGTAGTGGTGATAATGGTTGTTATAGTGTTGATAATGGTTGATATAGTGATGATAATGGTTGTCACAGTGGTGATAATGGTCGTTATGGTGCTGATAATGGTCGATGTAGTGGTGGTAATGGTCGTTATAGTGGTGATAATGGCCGATATAGTGGTGGTAACGGTCGTTATAGTGGTGTTAATGGTCGTCATAGTGGTGACAATGGTCGTCATAGTGGTGATAATGGTTGTTACAATGGTGGTAATAGTTGTTATAGCTGCGATAATGGTTGAAATAGTGATGATAATGGTTGTCATAGTGGTGATAATGGTCGATATAGTGGTGATAATGGTCGTCATAATGATGATAATTGTCGTCATAGTGGTGATAATGGTCGTTATAATGGCGATAATGGTGGTTATAGTGGTGATAATCATCCCTATAGTGGTGATAATTGTTGTTATACTGGTGACAACGGTTGTTATAGTGGTGATAATGGTTGTTATAGCTTTGATAATGGTTGTTATAGTGGTGATAGTAGTTGTTCTTGTGCTGATAATGGTGGTTATAGTGGTGATAATGGTCCTTATAGTGGTGATAATGGTTGTTATAGTGTTGATAGTGGTTGATATAGTGATAATAATGGTTGTCATAGTGTTGATAATGGTCATTATAGCGGTGATAATGGTCGTTACAGTGGTGATAATGGTCGCTATAGTTTTGATAATGGTTGTTATAGTGGTGATAATGGTTGTTGTAGTGTTGATAATGGTTAAAATAGTGATGATAATGGTTGTCATAGTGGTGATAATGGTCGTTATAGTGGTGATAATGGTCGTTATAGTGGTGATAATGGTCGATATAGTGGTGGTAATGGTCGTTATAGTGGTGATATTGGTCGTCATAGTGGTGATAATAGTGGTCATAGTGGAGATAATGGTTGATATAGTAGTGATAATGGTTGTTATAGTGATGGCAATGGTTGTTATAGTGGTGATAATGGTTGTTATAGTGGTGATAATGGTCCTTATAGTGGTGATGGTGGTCCTTATACCGGTGATAATGGTTGGTATAGTGGTGATAATGGTTGTTCTAGCGGTGATAATGGTCCTTATGGTGGTGATGGTGGTCCGTATGGTGGTGATGGTGGTCCGTATGGTGGTGATGGTGGTCCCTATACCGGTGATAATGGTTGATATAGTGGTGATAATGGTTGTTATAGAGATGGTAATGGTTGTTATGGTGGTGATAATGGTTGTTATAGTGGTGATGATGGTCGTTATAGTGATGATAGTTGTCGTCATAGTGGTGATAATGGTCGTTATAATGGCGATAATGGTGGTTATTGTGGTGATAATCATCCCTATAGTGGTGATAATTGTTTTTATAGTGGTGACAACGGTTGTTATAGTGGTGATAATGGTTGTTATAGTTTTGATAATGGTTGTTATAGTGGTGATAATTGTTGTTATTGTGCTGATAATGGTGGTTATAGTGGTGATAATGTTCCTTATAGTGGTGATAATGGTTGTTATAGTGTTGATAGTGGTTGATATAGTGATGATAATGGTTGTCATAGTGTTGTTAATGGTCATTATAGCGGTGATAATGGTCGTTACAGTGGTGATAATGGTCGTTATAGTTTTGATAATGGTTGTTATAGTGGTGATAATGGTCGTTATAGTGGTGATAATGGCCGTTATAGTGGTAATAATGGTCGTTATAGAGGTGATAATGGTCGTTATAGTGGTGATAATGGTCCTTATAGTGGTGATAATGGTTGTTATAGTGGTGATAACGGTTGTTATAGTGGTGATAATGGTTGTTATAGCTTTGATAATGGTTGTTATAGTGGTGATAGTAGTTGTTCTTGTGCTGATAATGGTGGTTATAGTGGTGATAATGGTCCTTATAGTGGTGATAATGGTTGTTATAGTGTTGATAGTGGTTGATGTAGTGATAATAATGGTTGTTGTAGTGCTGATAATGGCTGTTATAGTGATGATAATGGTTGTTGTAGTGCAGGTAATGGCTGTTATAGTGATGATAATGGTTGTTATAGTGGTGATAATGGTCGTTATAGTGGTGATAATGGTTGTTATAGTGGTGGTAATGGTCCTTGTAGTGGTGATAACGGTTGTTATAGTGTTGATAATGGTTGATATAGTGATGATAATGGTTGTCACAGTGGTGATAATGGTCGTTATAGTGGTGATAATGGTCCGTATAGCGGTGATGGTGGTCCTTATACCGGTGATAATGGTTAATATAGTGGTGATAATGGTTGTTATAGTGATGATAGGGTTGTTATAGTGGTGATAATAGTTGTTATAGTGCTGATAATGGTGGTTATAGTGGTGATAATGGTCCTTATAGTGGTGATAATGGTTGTTGTAGTGTTGATAATGGTTGAAATAGTGATGATAATGGTTGATATAGTGGTGATAATGGTCGTTATAGTGGTGATAATAGTTGTTATTGTGCTGATAATGGTGGTTATAGTGGTGATAATGGTCCTTATAGTGGTGATAATGGTTGTTATAGTGTTGATAATGGTTGATATAGTGATGATAATGGTTGTCATAGTGGTGATAATGGTCCTTATTGTGGTGATAATGGTTGTTATAGTGTTCATAATGGTTGATATTGTGATGATAATGGTTGTCATAGTGGTGATAATGGTCCTTATAGTGGTGATAACGGTTCTTATAGTGGTGATAATGGCTGTTGTAGTGGTGATAATGGTTGTCATAGTGGTGATAATGGTCGATATAGTGGTGGTAATGGTCGTTATAGTGGTGATAATGGTCGTCATAGTGGTGATAATAGTGGTCATAGTGGTGATAATGGTTGTTATTGAGGTGATAATGGTCGTTATAGTAGTGACAATGGTCCTTATAGTGGTGATAATGGTTGTTGTAGTGTTGATAATGGTTGTAATAGTGGTGATAATGATTGTTATTGTGGTGATAATAGTTGTTATAGTGATGATAATGGTGGCTATAGTGGTGATAATGGTCCTTATAGTGGTGATAACGGTTGTTATAGTGGTGATAATGGCTGTTGTAGTGGTGATAATGGTTGTCATAGTGGTGATAGTGGTTGTTATAGTGGTGATAATGGCTGTTATAGTGATGATAATGGTTGTTATAGTGATGATAATGGTTGTTATAGTGATGATAATGGTTGTTATAGTGATGATAATGGTTGTTATAGTGGTGATAGTGGTTGTTATAGTGGTGATAATGGTCCTTGTAGTGGTGATAATGGTTGTTATAGTGTTGATAATGGTTGATATAGTGATGATAATGGTTGTCATAGTGGTGATAATGGTCGTTATGGTGGTGATAATGGTCGTCATAGTGGTGATAATAGTGGTCATAGTGGAGATAATGGTCGTTATAGTGGTGATAATGGTCGTTATAGTGGTGATAATGGCCGTTATAGTGGTGATAAGGGTCGTTATAGAGGTGATAATCGTTGCTGTGGTGGTGATAATGGTTGTAATAGTGGTGATAACGGTTGTTATACTGGTGATAACGGTTGTTATAGTAGTGACAATGGCTGTTGTATTGGTGTTAATGGTTGTTGTTGTGGTGATAGTGGTTGTTGTAGCGGTGATAATGCTTGTTATATTGGTGATAATGGTTGTTATAGTGGTGATAATGGTCCCTATAGTGGTGATGGTGGTCCTTATACCGGTGATAATGGTTGGTACAGTGGTGATAATGGTGGTTCTAGTGGTGATAATGGTCCATATAGTGATGATGGTGGTCCGTATAGTGGTGATGGTGGTCCCTATACCGGTGATAATGGTTGATATAGTGGTGATAATGGTTGTTATAGTGATGGTAATGGTTGTTATAATGGTGATAATAGTTGTTATAGCTGCGATAATGGTTGTTATAGTGCTGATAATGGTTGTTATAGTGATGATAATGGTCGTCATAGTGGTGATGGTGGTCCTTATAGTGATGATAATGGTTGTTGTTGTGTTGATAATGGTTGAAATAGTGATGATAATGGTTGTCATAGTGGTGATAATGGTCGTTAGTGTGGTGATAATGGTCGATATAGTGGTGGTAACGGTCGTTATAGTGGTGATAATGCTCGTCATAGTGGTGATAATAGTGGTCATAGAGGTGATAATAGTCGTTATACTGGTGATAATGGCCGTTACAGTGGTGATAATGGTCGTTATAGTTTTGATAATGGTTGTTATAGTGATGATAATGGTCGTTATAGTGGTGATAATGGCCGTTATAGTGGTAATAATGGTCGTTATAGAGGTGATAATGGTCGTTATAGTGGTGATAATGGTCCTTATAGTGGTGATAATGGTTGTTATAGCGGTGATAACGGTTGTTATAGTGGTGATAATGGATGTTATAGCTTTGATAATGGTTGTTATAGTGGTGATAGTAGTTGTTCTTGTGCTGATAATGGTGGTTATAGTGGTGATAATGGTTCATTTTAGTGGTGATAATGATTGTTATAGTGGTGATGATGGTCGTCATAGTGATGATAATTGTCGTCATAGTGGTGATAATGGTCGTTACAATGGCGATAATGGTGGTTATAGTGGTGGTAATCATCCCTATAGTGGTGATAATTGTTGTTATAGTGGTGACAACGGTTGTTATAGTGGTGATAATGGTTGTTATAGTGTTGATAATGGTTGTTATAGTGGTGATAGTAGTTGTTCTTGTGCTGATAATGGTGGTTATAGTGGTGATAATGGTCCTTATAGTTGTGATAATGTTTGTTGTAGTGTTGATAATGGATGAAATAATGATGATAATGGTTGATATAGTGGTGATAATGGTCCTTACAGTGGTGATAATGGTCGATATAGTGGTGGTAACGGTCGTTATAGTGGTGATAATGCTCGTCATAGTGGTGATAATAGTGGTCATAGTGGTGCTAGTGGTTGTTTTTGAGGTGATAATGGTCGTTATAGTGGTGACAATGGTCCTTATAGTGGTGATAATGGTTGTTGTAGTGTTGATAATGGTTGTAATAGTGCTGATAATGATTGTTATAGTGGTGATAATAGTTGTTATAGTGATGATAATGGTTGTTATAGTGGTGATAGTGGTTGTTATAGTGGTGATAATGGTCCTTGTAGTGGTGATAATGGTTGTTATAGTGTTGATAATGGTTGATATAGTGATGATAATGGTTGTCATAGTGGTGATAATGGTCGTTATGGTGGTGATAATGGTCGTCATAGTGGTGATAATAGTGGTCATAGTGGTGATAATGGTTGTTATTGAGGTGATAATGGTCGTTATAGTGGTGACAATGGTCCTTGTAGTGGTGATAATGGTTGTTATAGTGTTGATAATGGTTGATATAGTGATGATAATGGTTGTCATAGTGGTGATAATGGGCGTTATGGTGGTGATAATGGTCGTCATAGTGGTGATAATAGTGGTCATAGTGGAGATAATGGTCGTTATAGTGATGGTAATGGTTGTTATAGTGGTGATAATGCTCGTCATAGTGGTGATAATAGCGGTCATAGAGGTGATAATAGTCGTTATAGTGGTGATAATGGTCCTTATAGTGGTGATAATGGTTGTTACAATGGTGGTAATAGTTGTTATAGCTGCGATAATGGTTGTTATAGTGCTGATAATGGTTGTTATAGTGATGATAATGGTTGTTATAGTGGTGATAGTGGTTGTTATAGTGGTGATAATGGTCCTTGTAGTGGTGATAATGGTTGTTATAGTGGTGATAATTGTTGTTATTGTGCTGATAATGGTGGTTATAGTGGTGATAATGTTCCTTATAGTGGTGATAATGGTTGTTATAGTGTTGATAGTGGTTGATATAGTGATGATAATGGTTGTCATAGTGTTGTTAATGGTCATTATAGCGGTGATAATGGTCGTTACAGTGGTGATAATGGTCGTTATAGTTTTGATAATGGTTGTTATAGTGGTGATAATGGTCGTTATAGTGGTGATAATGGCCGTTATAGTGGTAATAATGGTCGTTATAGAGGTGATAATGGTCGTTATAGTGGTGATAATGGTCCTTATAGTGGTGATAATGGTTGTTATAGTGGTGATAACGGTTGTTATAGTGGTGATAATGGTTGTTATAGCTTTGATAATGGTTGTTATAATGGTGATAGTAGTTGTTCTTGTGCTGATAATGGTGGTTATAGTGGTGATAGTGGTCATTATAGTGGTGATAATGGTTGTTATAGTGTTGATAATGGTTGATATAGTGATGATAATGGTTGTCATAGTGGTGATAATGGTCGTTAGTGTGGTGATAATGGCCGATATAGTGGTGGTAACGGTCGTTATAGTGGTGTTAATGGTCGTCATAGTGGTGATAATGGTCGTCATACTGGTGATAATAGTGGTCATAGTGGTGATAATGGTTGTTATTGAGGTGATAATGGTCGTTATAGTGGTGACAATGGTCATTATAGTGGTGATAATGGTTGTTGTAGTGTTGATAATGGTTGTAATAGTGGTGATAATGATTGTTATAGTGGTGATAATAGTTGTTATAGTGATGATAATGGTTGTTATAGTGGTGATAGTGGTTGTTATAGTGGTGATAATGGTTGTTATAGTGCTGATAATGGTGGTTATAGTGGTGATAATGGTCCTTATAGTGGTGATAATGGTTGTTGTAGTGTTGATAGTGGTTGAAATAGTGATGATAATGGTTGATATAGTGGTGATAATGGTCGTTATAGTGGTGATAATAGTTGTTATTGTGCTGATAATGGTGGTTATAGTGGTGATAATGGTCCTTATAGTGGTGATAATGGTTGTTATAGTGTTGATAATGGTTGTTATAGTGGTGATAGTAGTTGTTCTTGTGCTGATAATGGTGGTTATAGTGGTGATAATGGTCCTTATAGTGGTGATAATGGTTGTTGTAGTGTTGAAAATGGATGAAATAATGATGATAATGGTTGATATAGTGGTGATAATGGTCGTTATAGTGGTGATAATGGTTGTTATAGTGGTGATAATAGTTGTTATTGTGCTGATAATGGTGTTTATAGTGGTGATAATGGTCCTTATAGTGGTGATAATGGTTGTTATAGTGTTGATAATGGTTGATATAGTGATGATAATGGTGGTCATAGTGGTGATAATGGTCCTTATAGTGGTGATAACGGTTCTTATAGTGGTGATAATGGCTGTTGTAGTGGTGATAATGGTTGTCATAGTGGTGTTAATGGTCGATATAGTGGTGGTAATGGTCGTTATAGTGGTGATAATGGTCGTCATAGTGGTGATAATAGTGGTCATAGTGGTGATAATGGTTGTTATTGAGGTGATAGTGGTCGTTATAGTGGTGACAATGGTCCTTACAGTGGCGATAATGGTTGTTATAGTGCTGATAATGGTTGTTATAGTGATGATAATGGTCGTCATAGTGGTGATGGTGGTCCATATACCGGTGATAGTGGTTGATATAGTGGTGATAATGGTTGTTATAGTGGTGATAATGGTCGTTATAGTGGTGATAATGGTCGTCATAGTGGTGATAATAGTGGTCATAGTGGTGATAATGGTTGTTATTGAGGTGATAGTGGTCGTTATAGTGGTGACAATGGTCCTTACAGTGGTGATAATGGTTGTTGTTGTGTTGATAATGGTTGAAATAGTGATGATAATGGTTGTCATAGTGGTGATAATGGTCGATATAGTGGTGGTAACGGTCGTTATAGTGGTGATAATGCTCGTCATAGTGGTGATAATAGCGGTCATAGAGGTGATAATAGTCGTTATAGTGGTGATAATGGTCCTTATAGTGGTGATAATGGCTGTTGTAGTGGTGATAATGGTTGTCATAGTGGTGTTAATGGTCGATATAGTGGTGGTAATGGTCGTTATAGTGGTGATAATGGTCGTCATAGTGGTGATAATAGTGGTCATAGTGGTGATAATGGTTGTTATTGAGGTGATAGTGGTCGTTATAGTGGTGACAATGGTCCTTACAGTGGTGATAATGGTTGTTGTTGTGTTGATAATGGTTGAAATAGTGATGATAATGGTTGTCATAGTGGTGATAATGGTCGATATAGTGGTGGTAACGGTCGTTATAGTGGTGATAATGCTCGTCATAGTGGTGATAATAGCGGTCATAGAGGTGATAATAGTCGTTATAGTGGTGATAATGGTCCTTATAGTGGTGATAATGGTTGTTACAATGGTGGTAATAATTGTTATAGCTGCGATAATGGTTGTTATAGTGCTGATAATGGTTGTTATAGTGATGATAACGGTTGTTATAGTGGTGATAATGGCTGTTGTAGTGGTGATAATGGTTGTCATAGTGGTGATAATGGTCGTTATAGTGGTGATAATGGTTGTTATAGTGGTGATAATGGTCCTTGTAGTGGTGATAATGGTTGTTATAGTGTTGATAATGGTTGATATAGAGATGATAATGGTTGTCACAGTGGTGATAATGGTCGTTATGGTGCTGATAATGGTCGATGTAGTGGTGGTAATGGTCGTTATAGTGGTGATAATGGCCGATATAGTGGTGGTAACGGTCGTTATAGTGGTGTTAATGGTCGTCATAGTGGTGACAATGGTCGTCATAGTGGTGATAATGGTTGTTACAATGGTGGTAATAGTTGTTATAGCTGCGATAATGGTTGAAATAGTGATGATAATGGTTGTCATAGTGGTGATAATGGTCGATATAGTGGTGATAATGGTCGTCATAATGATGATAATTGTCGTCATAGTGGTGATAATGGTCGTTATAATGGCGATAATGGTGGTTATAGTGGTGATAATCATCCCTATAGTGGTGATAATTGTTGTTATACTGGTGACAACGGTTGTTATAGTGGTGATAATGGTTGTTATAGCTTTGATAATGGTTGTTATAGTGGTGATAGTAGTTGTTCTTGTGCTGATAATGGTGGTTATAGTGGTGATAATGGTCCTTATAGTGGTGATAATGGTTGTTATAGTGTTGATAGTGGTTGATATAGTGATAATAATGGTTGTCACAGTGTTGATAATGGTCATTATAGCGGTGATAATGGTCGTTACAGTGGTGATAATGGTCGCTATAGTTTTGATAATGGTTGTTATAGTGGTGATAATGGTTGTTGTAGTGTTGATAATGGTTAAAATAGTGATGATAATGGTTGTCATAGTGGTGATAATGGTCGTTATAGTGGTGATAATGGTCGTTATAGTGGTGATAATGGTCGATATAGTGGTGGTAATGGTCGTTATAGTGGTGATATTGGTCGTCATAGTGGTGATAATAGTGGTCATAGTGGAGATAATGGTTGATATAGTAGTGATAATGGTTGTTATAGTGATGGCAATGGTTGTTATAGTGGTGATAATGGTTGTTATAGTGGTGATAATGGTCCTTATAGTGGTGATGGTGGTCCTTATACCGGTGATAATGGTTGGTATAGTGGTGATAATGGTTGTTCTAGCGGTGATAATGGTCCTTATGGTGGTGATGGTGGTCCGTATGGTGGTGATGGTGGTCCGTATGGTGGTGATGGTGGTCCCTATACCGGTGATAATGGTTGATATAGTGGTGATAATGGTTGTTATAGAGATGGTAATGGTTGTTATGGTGGTGATAATGGTTGTTATAGTGGTGATGATGGTCGTTATAGTGATGATAGTTGTCGTCATAGTGGTGATAATGGTCGTTATAATGGCGATAATGGTGGTTATTGTGGTGATAATCATCCCTATAGTGGTGATAATTGTTGTTATAGTGGTGACAACGGTTGTTATAGTGGTGATAATGGTTGTTATAGTTTTGATAATGGTTGTTATAGTGGTGATAATTGTTGTTATTGTGCTGATAATGGTGGTTATAGTGGTGATAATGTTCCTTATAGTGGTGATAATGGTTGTTATAGTGTTGATAGTGGTTGATATAGTGATGATAATGGTTGTCATAGTGTTGTTAATGGTCATTATAGCGGTGATAATGGTCGTTACAGTGGTGATAATGGTCGTTATAGTTTTGATAATGGTTGTTATAGTGGTGATAATGGTCGTTATAGTGGTGATAATGGCCGTTATAGTGGTAATAATGGTCGTTATAGAGGTGATAATGGTCGTTATAGTGGTGATAATGGTCCTTATAGTGGTGATAATGGTTGTTATAGTGGTGATAACGGTTGTTATAGTGGTGATAATGGTTGTTATAGCTTTGATAATGGTTGTTATAGTGGTGATAGTAGTTGTTCTTGTGCTGATAATGGTGGTTATAGTGGTGATAATGGTCCTTATAGTGGTGATAATGGTTGTTATAGTGTTGATAGTGGTTGATGTAGTGATAATAATGGTTGTTGTAGTGCTGATAATGGCTGTTATAGTGATGATAATGGTTGTTGTAGTGCAGGTAATGGCTGTTATAGTGATGATAATGGTTGTTATAGTGGTGATAATGGTCGTTATAGTGGTGATAATGGTTGTTATAGTGGTGGTAATGGTCCTTGTAGTGGTGATAACGGTTGTTATAGTGTTGATAATGGTTGATATAGTGATGATAATGGTTGTCACAGTGGTGATAATGGTCGTTATAGTGGTGATAATGGTCCGTATAGCGGTGATGGTGGTCCTTATACCGGTGATAATGGTTAATATAGTGGTGATAATGGTTGTTATAGTGATGATAGGGTTGTTATAGTGGTGATAATAGTTGTTATAGTGCTGATAATGGTGGTTATAGTGGTGATAATGGTCCTTATAGTGGTGATAATGGTTGTTGTAGTGTTGATAATGGTTGAAATAGTGATGATAATGGTTGATATAGTGGTGATAATGGTCGTTATAGTGGTGATAATAGTTGTTATTGTGCTGATAATGGTGGTTATAGTGGTGATAATGGTCCTTATAGTGGTGATAATGGTTGTTATAGTGTTGATAATGGTTGATATAGTGATGATAATGGTTGTCATAGTGGTGATAATGGTCCTTATTGTGGTGATAATGGTTGTTATAGTGTTCATAATGGTTGATATTGTGATGATAATGGTTGTCATAGTGGTGATAATGGTCCTTATAGTGGTGATAACGGTTCTTATAGTGGTGATAATGGCTGTTGTAGTGGTGATAATGGTTGTCATAGTGGTGATAATGGTCGATATAGTGGTGGTAGTGGTCGTTATAGTGGTGATAATGGTCGTCATAGTGGTGATAATAGTGGTCATAGTGGTGATAATGGTTGTTATTGAGGTGATAATGGTCGTTATAGTAGTGACAATGGTCCTTATAGTGGTGATAATGGTTGTTGTAGTGTTGATAATGGTTGTAATAGTGGTGATAATGATTGTTATTGTGGTGATAATAGTTGTTATAGTGATGATAATGGTGGCTATAGTGGTGATAATGGTCCGTATAGTGGTGATAACGGTTGTTATAGTGGTGATAATGGCTGTTGTAGTGGTGATAATGGTTGTCATAGTGGTGATAGTGGTTGTTATAGTGGTGATAATGGCTGTTATAGTGATGATAATGGTTGTTATAGTGATGATAATGGTTGTTATAGTGATGATAATGGTTGTTATAGTGATGATAATGGTAGTTATAGTGGTGATAGTGGTTGTTATAGTGGTGATAATGGTCCTTGTAGTGGTGATAATGGTTGTTATAGTGTTGATAATGGTTGATATAGTGATGATAATGGTTGTCATAGTGGTGATAATGGTCGTTATGGTGGTGATAATGGTCGTCATAGTGGTGATAATAGTGGTCATAGTGGAGATAATGGTCGTTATAGTGGTGATAATGGTCGTTATAGTGGTGATAATGGCCGTTATAGTGGTGATAAGGGTCGTTATAGAGGTGATAATCGTTGCTGTGGTGGTGATAATGGTTGTAATAGTGGTGATAACGGTTGTTATACTGGTGATAACGGTTGTTATAGTAGTGACAATGGCTGTTGTATTGGTGTTAATGGTTGTTGTTGTGGTGATAGTGGTTGTTGTAGCGGTGATAATGCTTGTTATATTGGTGATAATGGTTGTTATAGTGGTGATAATGGTCCCTATAGTGGTGATGGTGGTCCTTATACCGGTGATAATGGTTGGTACAGTGGTGATAATGGTGGTTCTAGTGGTGATAATGGTCCATATAGTGATGATGGTGGTCCGTATAGTGGTGATGGTGGTCCCTATACCGGTGATAATGGTTGATATAGTGGTGATAATGGTTGTTATAGTGATGGTAATGGTTGTTATAGTGGTGATAATGGTTGTTATAGTGGTGATGATGGTCGTCATAGTGATGATAATTGTCGTCATAGTGGTGATAATGGTCGTTACAATGGCGATAATGGTGGTTATAGTGGTGATAATCATCCCTATAGTGGTGATAATTGTTGTTATAGTGGTGACAACGGTTGTTATAGTGGTGATAATGGTTGTTATAGTGTTGATAATGGTTGTTATAGTGGTGATAGTAGTTGTTCTTGTGCTGATAATGGTGGTTATAGTGGTGATAATGGTCCTTATAGTTGTGATAATGCTTGTTGTAGTGTTGATAATGGATGAAATAATGATGATAATGGTTGATATAGTGGTGATAATGGTCCTTATAGTGGTGACAATGGTCGATATAGTGGTGGTAACGGTCGTTATAGTGGTGATAATGCTCGTCATAGTGGTGATAATAGTGGTCATGGAGGTGATAATAGTCGTTACAGTGGTGATAATGGTCCTTATAGTGGTGATAATAGTTGTTATAGCTGCGATAATGGTTGTTATAGTGCTGATAATGGTTGTTATAGTGATGATAATGGTCGTCATAGTGGTGATGGTGGTCCTTATAGTGATGATAATGGTTGTTGTTGTGTTGATAATGGTTGAAATAGTGATGATAATGGTTGTCATAGTGGTGATAATGGTCGTTAGTGTGGTGATAATGGTCGATATAGTGGTGGTAACGGTCGTTATAGTGGTGATAATGCTCGTCATAGTGGTGATAATAGTGGTCATAGAGGTGATAATAGTCGTTATACTGGTGATAATGGCCGTTACAGTGGTGATAATGGTCGTTATAGTTTTGATAATGGTTGTTATAGTGATGATAATGGTCGTTATAGTGGTGATAATGGCCGTTATAGTGGTAATAATGGTCGTTATAGAGGTGATAATGGTCGTTATAGTGGTGATAATGGTCCTTATAGTGGTGATAATGGTTGTTATAGCGGTGATAACGGTTGTTATAGTGGTGATAATGGATGTTATAGCTTTGATAATGGTTGTTATAGTGGTGATAGTAGTTGTTCTTGTGCTGATAATGGTGGTTATAGTGGTGATAATGGTTCATTTTAGTGGTGATAATGATTGTTATAGTGGTGATGATGGTCGTCATAGTGATGATAATTGTCGTCATAGTGGTGATAATGGTCGTTACAATGGCGATAATGGTGGTTATAGTGGTGGTAATCATCCCTATAGTGGTGATAATTGTTGTTATAGTGGTGACAACGGTTGTTATAGTGGTGATAATGGTTGTTATAGTGTTGATAATGGTTGTTATAGTGGTGATAGTAGTTGTTCTTGTGCTGATAATGGTGGTTATAGTGGTGATAATGGTCCTTATAGTTGTGATAATGTTTGTTGTAGTGTTGATAATGGATGAAATAATGATGATAATGGTTGATATAGTGGTGATAATGGTCCTTACAGTGGTGATAATGGTCGATATAGTGGTGGTAACGGTCGTTATAGTGGTGATAATGCTCGTCATAGTGGTGATAATAGTGGTCATAGTGGTGCTAGTGGTTGTTTTTGAGGTGATAATGGTCGTTATAGTGGTGACAATGGTCCTTATAGTGGTGATAATGGTTGTTGTAGTGTTGATAATGGTTGTAATAGTGCTGATAATGATTGTTATAGTGGTGATAATAGTTGTTATAGTGATGATAATGGTTGTTATAGTGGTGATAGTGGTTGTTATAGTGGTGATAATGGTCCTTGTAGTGGTGATAATGGTTGTTATAGTGTTGATAATGGTTGATATAGTGATGATAATGGTTGTCATAGTGGTGATAATGGTCGTTATGGTGGTGATAATGGTCGTCATAGTGGTGATAATAGTGGTCATAGTGGTGATAATGGTTGTTATTGAGGTGATAATGGTCGTTATAGTGGTGACAATGGTCCTTGTAGTGGTGATAATGGTTGTTATAGTGTTGATAATGGTTGATATAGTGATGATAATGGTTGTCATAGTGGTGATAATGGGCGTTATGGTGGTGATAATGGTCGTCATAGTGGTGCTAATAGTGGTCATAGTGGAGATAATGGTCGTTATAGTGATGGTAATGGTTGTTATAGTGGTGATAATGCTCGTCATAGTGGTGATAATAGCGGTCATAGAGGTGATAATAGTCGTTATAGTGGTGATAATGGTCCTTATAGTGGTGATAATGGTTGTTACAATGGTGGTAATAGTTGTTATAGCTGCGATAATGGTTGTTATAGTGCTGATAATGGTTGTTATAGTGATGATAATGGTTGTTATAGTGATGATAATGGTCCTCATAGTGGTGATGGTGGTCCATATACCGGTGATAATGGTTGATATAGTGGTGATAATGGTTGTGATAGTGGTGATAATGATTGTTATAGTGGTGATAATAGTTGTTATAGTGCTGATAATGGTGGTTATAGTGGTGATAATGGTCCATATAGTGGTGATAATGGTCCTTATTGTGGTGATAATGGTTGTTATAGTGGTGATAACGGTTGTTATAGTGATGATAATGGTTGTTATAGTGGTGATAATGGTTGTTATGGTGGTGATAATGGTCGTTATAGTGGTGATAATGGTTGTTATAGTGGTGATAATAGCGGTCATAGAGGTGATAATAGTCGTTATAGTGGTGATAATGGTCCTTATAGTGGTGATAATGGTTGTTGTAGTGTTGATAATGGTTGTAATAGTGGTGATAATGATTGTTATAGTGGTGATAATAGTTGTTATAGTGATGATAATGGTTGTTATAGTGGTGATAGTGGTTGTTATAGTGGTGATAATGGTCCTTGTAGTGGTGATAATGGTTGTTATAGTGTTGATAATGGTTGATATAGTGATGATAATGGTTGTCATAGTGGTGATAATGGTCGTTATGGTGGTGATAATGGTCGTCATAGTGATGATAATTGTCGTCATAGTGGTGATAATGGTCGTTACAATGGCGATAATGGTGGTTCTGGTGGTGATAATCATCCCTATAGTGGTGATAATTGTTGTTATAGTGGTGACAACGGTTGTTATAGTGGTGATAATGGTTGTTATAGTGGTGATAGTAGTTGTTCTTGTGCTGATAATGGTGGTTATAGTGGTGATAATGGTCCTTATGGTGGTGACAATGGTTGTTGTAGTGTTGATAATGGATGAAATAATGATGATAATGGTTGATATAGTGGTGATAATGGTCGTTATAGTGGTGATAATTGTTGTTATAGTGGTGATAATAGTTGTTATTGTGCTGATAATGGTGTTTATAGTGGTGATAATGGTCCTTATAGTGGTGATAATGGTTGTTATAGTGTTGATAATGGTTGATATAGTGATGATAATGGTGGTCATAGTGGTGATAATGGTCCTTATAGTGGTGATAACGGTTCTTATAGTGGTGATAATGGCTGTTGTAGTGGTGATAATGGTTGTCATAGTGGTGTTAATGGTCGATATAGTGGTGGTAATGGTCGTTATAGTGGTGATAATGGTCGTCATAGTGGTGATAATAGTGGTCATAGTGGTGATAATGGTTGTTATTGAGGTGATAGTGGTCGTTATAGTGGTGACAATGGTCCTTATAGTGGTGATAATGGTTGTTGTTGTGTTGATAATGGTTGAAATAGTGATGATAATGATTGTCATAGTGGTGATAATGGTCCTTATAGTGGTGATAATGGTCGATATAGTGGTGGTAACGGTCGTTATAGTGGTGATAATGCTCGTCATAGTGGTGATAATAGCGGTCATAGAGGTGATAATAGTCGTTATAGTGGTGATAATGGTCCTTATAGTGGTGATAATGGTTGTTACAATGGTGATAATAGTTGTTATAGCTGCGATAATGGTTGTTATAGTGATGATAATGGTTGTTATAGTGATGATAATGGTCGTCATAGTGGTGATGGTGGTCCATATACCGGTGATAATGGTTGATATAGTGGTGATAATGGTCGTTATAGTGGTGATAATAGTTGTTATTGTGCTGATAATGGTGGTTATAGTGGTGATAATGGTCCTTATAGTGGTGATAATGGTTGTTATAGTGTTGATAATGGTTGATATAGTGATGATAATGGTTGTCATAGTGGTGATAATGGTCCTTATTGTGGTGATAATGGTTGTTATAGTGTTCAAATGGTTGATATTGTGATGATAATGGTTGTCATAGTGGTGATAATGGTCCTTATAGTGGTGATAACGTTTCTTATGGTGGTGATAATGGCTGTTGTAGTGGTGATAATGGTTGTCATAGTGGTGATAATGGTCGATATAGTGGTGGTAATGGTCGTTATAGTGGTGATAATGGTCGTCATAGTGGTGATAATAGTGGTCATAGTGGTGATAATGGTTGTTATTGAGGTGATAATGGTCGTTATAGTGGTGATAATGGTTGTTATAGTGGTGATAGTAGTTGTTCTTGTGCTGATAATGGTGGTTATAGTGGTGATAATGGTCCTTATAGTGGTGACAATGGTTGTTGTAGTGTTGATAATGGATGAAATAATGATGATAATGGTTGATATAGTGGTGATAATGGTCGTTATAGTGGTGATAATAGTTGTTATTGTGCTGATAATGGTGTTTATAGTGGTGATAATGGTCCTTATAGTGGTGATAATGGTTGATATAGTGATGATAGTGGTGGTCATAGTGGTGATAATGGTCCTTATAGTGGTGATAACGGTTCTTATAGTGGTGATAATGGCTGTTGTAGTGGTGATAATGGTTGTCATAGTGGTGTTAATGGTCGATATAGTGGTGGTAATGGTCGTTATAGTGGTGATAATGGTCGTCATAGTGGTGATAATAGTGGTCATAGTGGTGATAATGGTTGTTATTGAGGTGATAGTGGTCGTTATAGTGGTGACAATGGTCCTTATAGTGGTGATAATGGTTGTTGTTGTGTTGATAATGGTTGAAATAGTGATGATAATGGTTGTCATAGTGGTGATAATGGTCCTTATAGTGGTGATAATGGTCGATATAGTGGTGGTAACGGTCGTTATAGTGGTGATAATGCTCGTCATAGTGGTGATAATAGCGGTCATAGAGGTGATAATAGTCGTTATAGTGGTGATAACGGTCCTTATAGTGGTGATAATGGTTGTTACAATGGTGATAATAGTTGTTATAGCTGCGATAATGGTTGTTATAGTGCTGATAATGGTTGTTATAGTGATGATAATGGTTGTTATAGTGATGATAATGGTCGTCATAGTGGTGATGGTGGTCCATATACCGGTGATAATGGTTGATATAGTGGTGATAATGGTTGTAATAGTGGTGATAATGATTGTTATAGTGGTGATAATAGTTGTTATAGTGCTGATAATGGTGGTTATAGTGGTGATAATGGTCCATATAGTGGTGATAACGGTTGTTATAGTGGTGATAATGGCTGATGTAGTGGTGATAATGGTTGTCATAGTGGTGATAATGGTCGTTATAGAGGTGATAATAGTTGTTATAGTGATGATAGTGGTTGTTATAGTGCTGATAATGGCTGTTATAGTGATGATAATGGTTGTTATAGTGGTGATAGTGGTTGTTATAGTGGTGATAATGGTCCTTGTAGAGGTGATAATGGTTGTTATAGTGTTGATAATGGCTGATATAGCTGCGATAATGGTTGTTATAGTGCTGATAATGGTTGTTATAGTGTTGATAATGGTTGTTATAGTGATGATAATGGTCGTCATAGTGGTGATGACGGTTCTTATAGTGGTGATAATGGCTGTTCTAGTGGTGATAATGGTTGTCATAGTGGTGATAATGGTCGATATAGTGGTGGTAATGGTCGTTACAATGGCGATAATGGTGGTTATAGTGGTGATAATCATCCCTATAGTGGTGATAATTGTTGTTATAGTGGTGACAACGGTTGTTATAGTGGTGATAATGGTTGTTATAGTGTTGATAATGGTTGATATAGTGACGATAATGGTGGTCATAGTGGTGATAATGGTCCTTATAGTGGTGATAACGGTTCTTATGGTGGTGATAATGGCTGTTGTAGTGGTGATAATGGTTGTCATAGTGGTGTTAATGGTCGATATAGTGGTGGTAATGGTCGTTATAGTGGTGATAATGGTCGTCATAGTGGTGATAATAGTGGTCATAGTGGTGATAATGGTTGTTATTGAGGTTATAGTGGTCGTTATAGTGGTGACAATGGTCCTTATAGTGGTGATAATGGTTGTTGTTGTGTTGATAATGGTTGAAATAGTGATGATAATGGTTCTCATAGTGGTGATAATGGTCCTTATAGTGGTGATAATGGTCGATATAGTGGTGGTAACGGTCGTTATAGTGGTGATAATGCTCGTCATAGTGGTGATAATAGCGGTCATAGAGGTGATAATAGTCGTTATAGTGGTGATAATGGTCCTTATAGTGGTGATAATGGTTGTTACAATGGTGGTAATAGTTGTTATAGCTGCGATAATGGTTGTTATAGTGCTGATAATGGTTGTTATAGTGATGATAATGGTCGTCATAGTGGTGATGGTGGTCCATATACCGGTGATAATGGTTGATATAGTGGTGATAATGGTTGTAATAGTGGTGATAATGATTGTTATAGTGGTGATAATAGTTGTTATAGTGCTGATAATGGTGGTTATAGTGGTGATAATGGTCCATATAGTGGTGATAACGGTTGTTATAGTGGTGATAATGGCTGTTGTAGTGGTGATAATGGTTGTCATAGTGGTGATAATGGTCGTTATAGAGGTGATAATAGTTGTTATAGTGATGATAGTGGTTGTTATAGTGCTGATAATGGCTGTTATAGTGATGATAATGGTTGTTATAGTGGTGATAGTGGTTGTTATAGTGGTGATAATGGTCCTTGTAGTGGTGATAATGGTTGTTATAGTGTTGATAATGGTTGATATAGTGATGATAATGGTTGTCATAGTGGTGATAATGGTCCTTATTGTGGTGATAATGGCCGTTATAGTGGTAATAATGGTCGTTATAGAGGTGATAATGGTCGTTATAGTGGTGATAATGGTCCTTATAGTGGTGATAATGGTTGTTATAGTGTTGATAGTGGTTGATATAGTGATAATAATGGTTGTTGTAGTGCTGATAATGGCTGTTATAGTGATGATAATGGTTGTTGTAGTGCAGGTAATGGCTGTTATAGTGATGATAATGGTTGTTATAGTGGTGATAATGGTCGTTATAGTGGTGATAATGGTTGTAATAGTGGTGGTAATGGTCCTTGTAGTGGTGATAACGGTTGTTATAGTGTTGATAATGGTTGATATAGTGATGATAATGGTTGTCACAGTGGTGATAATGGTCGTTATAGTGGTGATAATTGTCCGTATAGTGGTGATGGTGGTCCTTATACCGGTGATAATGGTTAATATAGTGGTGATAATGGTTGTTATAGTGATGATAGGGTTGTTATAGTGGTGATAATAGTTGTTATAGTGCTGATAATGGTGGTTATAGTGGTGATAATGGTCCTTATAGTGGTGATAATGGTTGTTGTAGTGTTGATAATGGTTGAAATAGTGATGATAATGGTTGATATAGTGGTGATAATGGTCGTTATAGTGGTGATAATAGTTGTTATTGTGCTGATAATGGTGGTTATAGTGGTGATAATGGTCCTTATAGTGGTGATAATGGTTGTTATAGTGTTGATAATGGTTGATATAGTGATGATAATGGTTGTCATAGTGGTGATAATGGTCCTTATTGTGGTGATAATGGTTGTTATAGTGTTCATAATGGTTGATATTGTGATGATAATGGTCGTCATAGTGGTGATAATGGTCCTTATAGTGGTGATAACGGTTCTTATAGTGGTGATAATGGCTGTTGTAGTGGTGATAATGGTTGTCATAGTGGTGATAATGGTCGATATAGTGGTGGTAATGGTCGTTATAGTGGTGATAATGGTCGTCATAGTGGTGATAATAGTGGTCATAGTGGTGATAATGGTTGTTATTGAGGTGATAATGGTCGTTATAGTAGTGACAATGGTCCTTATAGTGGTGATAATGGTTGTTGTAGTGTTGATAATGGTTGTAATAGTGGTGATAATGATTGTTATAGTGGTGATAATAGTTGTTATAGTGATGATAATGGTGGCTATAGTGGTGATAATGGTCCTTATAGTGGTGATAATGGTTGTTATAGTGGTGATAATGGCTGTTGTAGTGGTGATAATGGTTGTCATAGTGGTGATAATGGTCGTTATAGAGGTGATAATAGTTGTTATAGTGATGATAATGGTTGTTATAGTGCTGATAATGGCTGTTATAGTGATGATAATGGTTGTTATAGTGATGATAATGGTTGTTATAGTGGTGATAGTGGTTGTTATAGTTGTGATAATGGTCCTTGTAGTGGTGATAATGGTTGTTATAGTGATGATAATGGTTGTCATAGTGGTGATAATGGTCGTTATGGTGGTGATAATGGTCGTCATAGTGGTGATAATAGTGGTCATAGTGGAGATAATGGTCGTTATAGTGGTGATAATGGTCGTTATAGTGGTGATAATGGCCGTTATAGTGGTGATAAGGGTCGTTATAGAGGTGATAATCGTTGCTGTGGTGGTGATAATGGTTGTAATAGTGGTGATAACGGTTGTTATACTGGTGATAACGGTTGTTATAGCAGTGACAATGGCTGTTGTATTGGTGTTAATGGTTGTTGTTGTGGTGATAGTGGTTGTTGTAGCGGTGATAATGCTTGTTATATTGGTGATAATGGTTGTTATAGTGGTGATAATGGTCCCTATAGTGGTGATGGTGGTCCTTATACCGGTGATAATGGTTGGTATAGTGGTGATAATGGTGGTTCTAGTGGTGATAATGGTCCATATAGTGGTGATGGTGTTCCGTATAGTGGTGATGGTGGTCCCTATACCGGTGATAATGGTTGATATAGTGGTGATAATGGTTGTTATAGTGATGGTAATGGTTGTTATAGTGGTGATAATGGTTGTTATAGTGGTGATGATGGTCGTCATAGTGATGATAATTGTCGTCATAGTGGTGATAATGGTCGTTACAATGGCGATAATGGTGGTTATAGTGGTGATAATCATCCCTATAGTGGTGATAATTGTTGTTATAGTGGTGACAACGGTTGTTATAGTGGTGATAATGGTTGTTATAGTGTTGATAATGGTTGTTATAGTGGCGATAGTAGTTGTTCTTGTGCTGATAATGGTGGTTATAGTGGTGATAATGGTCCTTATAGTTGTGATAATGTTTGTTGTAGTGTTGATAATGGATGAAATAATGATGATAATGGTTGATATAGTGGTGATAATGGTCCTTATAGTGGTGATAATGGTCGATATAGTGGTGGTAACGGTCGTTATAGTGGTGATAATGCTCGTCATAGTGGTGATAATAGTGGTCATAGAGGTGATAATAGTCGTTACAGTGGTGATAATGGTCCTTATAGTGGTGATAATGGTTGTTATAATGGTGATAATAGTTGTTATAGCTGCGATAATGGTTGTTATAGTGCTGATAATGGTTGTTATAGTGATGATAATGGTTGTTATAGTGATGATAATGGTCGTCATAGTGGTGATGGTGGTCCATATACCGGTGATAATGGTTGTAATAGTGGTGATAATGATTGTTATAGTGGTGATAGTAGTTGCTATAGTGCTGATAATGGTGGTTATAGTGGTGATAATGGTCCATATAGTGGTGATAACGGTTGTTATAGTGGTGATAATGGCTGTTGTAGTGGTGATAATGGTTGTCATAGTGGTGATGATGGTCGTTATAGAGGTGATAATAGTTGTTATAGTGATGATAATGGTTGTTATAGTGCTGATAATGGCTGTTATAGTGATGATAATGGTTTTTATAGTGGTGATAGTGGTTGTTATAGTGGTGATAATGGTCCTTGTAGTGGTGATAATGGTTGTTATAGTGTTGATAATGGTTGATATAGTGATGATAATGGTTGTCATAGTGGTGATAATGGTCCTTATTGTGGTTATAATGGTTGTTATAGTGTTGATAATGGTTGATATAGTGATGATAATAGTTGTCATAGTGGTGACAATGGTCCTTATAGTGATGATAATGGTTGTTGTTGTGTTGATAATGTTTGAAATAGTGATGATAATGGTTGTCATAGTGGTGATAATGGTCGTTAGTGTGGTGATAATGGTCGATATAGCGGTGGTAACGGTCGTTATAGTGGTGATAATGCTCGTCATAGTGGTGATAATAGTGGTCATAGAGGTGATAATGGTTGTTATTGAGGTGATAGTGGTCGTTATAGTGGTGACAATGGTCCTTATAGTGGTGATAATGGTTGTTGTTGTGTTGATAATGGTTGAAATAGTGATGATAATGATTGTCATAGTGGTGATAATGGTCCTTATAGTGGTGATAATGGTCGATATAGTGGTGGTAACGGTCGTTAGAGTGGTGATAATGCTCGTCATAGTGGTGATAATAGCGGTCATAGAGGTGATAATAGTCGTTATAGTGGTGATAATGGTCCTTATAGTGGTGATAATGGTTGTTACAATGGTGATAATAGTTGTTATAGCTGCGATAATGGTTGTTATAGTGCTGATAATGGTTGTTATAGTGATGATAATGGTTGTTATAGTGATGATAATGGTCGTCATAGTGGTGATGGTGGTCCATATACCGGTGATAATGGTTGATATAGTGGTGATAATGGTTGTAATAGTGGTGATAATGATTGTTATAGTGGTGATAATAGTTGTTATAGTGCTGATAATGGTGGTTATAGTGGTGATAATGGTCCATATAGTGGTGATAACGGTTGTTATAGTGGTGATAATGGCTGATGTAGTGGTGATAATGGTTGTCATAGTGGTGATAATGGTCGTTATAGAGGTGATAATAGTTGTTATAGTGATGATAGTGGTTGTTATAGTGCTGCTAATGGCTGTTATAGTGATGATAATGGTTGTTATAGTGGTGATAGTGGTTGTTATAGTGGTGATAATGGTTGTTATAGTGCTGATAATGGTGGTTATAGTGGTGATAATGGTCCTTATAGTGGTGATAATGGTTGTTGTAGTGTTGATAATGGTTGAAATAGTGATGATAATGGTTGATATAGTGATGATAATGGTTGTCACAGTGGTGATAATGGTCGTTATAGTGGTGATAATTGTCCGTATAGTGGTGATGGTGGTCCTTATACCGGTGATAATGGTTAATATAGTGGTGATAATGGTTGTTATAGTGATGATAGGGTTGTTATAGTGGTGATAATAGTTGTTATAGTGCTGATAATGGTGGTTATAGTGGTGATAATGGTCCTTATAGTGGTGATAATGGTTGTTGTAGTGTTGATAATGGTTGAAATAGTGATGATAATGGTTGATATAGTGGTGATAATGGTCGTTATAGTGGTGATAATAGTTGTTATTGTGCTGATAATGGTGGTTATAGTGGTGATAATGGTCCTTATAGTGGTGATAATGGTTGTTATAGTGTTGATAATGGTTGATATAGTGATGATAATGGTTGTCATAGTGGTGATAATGGTCCTTATTGTGGTGATAATGGTTGTTATAGTGTTCATAATGGTTGATATTGTGATGATAATGGTCGTCATAGTGGTGATAATGGTCCTTATAGTGGTGATAACGGTTCTTATAGTGGTGATAATGGCTGTTGTAGTGGTGATAATGGTTGTCATAGTGGTGATAATGGTCGATATAGTGGTGGTAATGGTCGTTATAGTGGTGATAATGGTCGTCATAGTGGTGATAATAGTGGTCATAGTGGTGATAATGGTTGTTATTGAGGTGATAATGGTCGTTATAGTAGTGACAATGGTCCTTATAGTGGTGATAATGGTTGTTGTAGTGTTGATAATGGTTGTAATAGTGGTGATAATGATTGTTATAGTGGTGATAATAGTTGTTATAGTGATGATAATGGTGGCTATAGTGGTGATAATGGTCCTTATAGTGGTGATAATGGTTGTTATAGTGGTGATAATGGCTGTTGTAGTGGTGATAATGGTTGTCATAGTGGTGATAATGGTCGTTATAGAGGTGATAATAGTTGTTATAGTGATGATAATGGTTGTTATAGTGCTGATAATGGCTGTTATAGTGATGATAATGGTTGTTATAGTGATGATAATGGTTGTTATAGTGGTGATAGTGGTTGTTATAGTTGTGATAATGGTCCTTGTAGTGGTGATAATGGTTGTTATAGTGATGATAATGGTTGTCATAGTGGTGATAATGGTCGTTATGGTGGTGATAATGGTCGTCATAGTGGTGATAATAGTGGTCATAGTGGAGATAATGGTCGTTATAGTGGTGATAATGGTCGTTATAGTGGTGATAATGGCCGTTATAGTGGTGATAAGGGTCGTTATAGAGGTGATAATCGTTGCTGTGGTGGTGATAATGGTTGTAATACTGGTGATAACGGTTGTTATACTGGTGATAACGGTTGTTATAGCAGTGACAATGGCTGTTGTATTGGTGTTAATGGTTGTTGTTGTGGTGATAGTGGTTGTTGTAGCGGTGATAATGCTTGTTATATTGGTGATAATGGTTGTTATAGTGGTGATAATGGTCCCTATAGTGGTGATGGTGGTCCTTATACCGGTGATAATGGTTGGTATAGTGGTGATAATGGTGGTTCTAGTGGTGATAATGGTCCATATAGTGGTGATGGTGTTCCGTATAGTGGTGATGGTGGTCCCTATACCGGTGATAATGGTTGATATAGTGGTGATAATGGTTGTTATAGTGATGGTAATGGTTGTTATAGTGGTGATAATGGTTGTTATAGTGGTGATGATGGTCGTCATAGTGATGATAATTGTCGTCATAGTGGTGATAATGGTCGTTACAATGGCGATAATGGTGGTTATAGTGGTGATAATCATCCCTATAGTGGTGATAATTGTTGTTATAGTGGTGACAACGGTTGTTATAGTGGTGATAATGGTTGTTATAGTGTTGATAATGGTTGTTATAGTGGCGATAGTAGTTGTTCTTGTGCTGATAATGGTGGTTATAGTGGTGATAATGGTCCTTATAGTTGTGATAATGTTTGTTGTAGTGTTGATAATGGATGAAATAATGATGATAATGGTTGATATAGTGGTGATAATGGTCCTTATAGTGGTGATAATGGTCGATATAGTGGTGGTAACGGTCGTTATAGTGGTGATAATGCTCGTCATAGTGGTGATAATAGTGGTCATAGAGGTGATAATAGTCGTTACAGTGGTGATAATGGTCCTTATAGTGGTGATAATGGTTGTTATAATGGTGATAATAGTTGTTATAGCTGCGATAATGGTTGTTATAGTGCTGATAATGGTTGTTATAGTGATGATAATGGTTGTTATAGTGATGATAATGGTCGTCATAGTGGTGATGGTGGTCCATATACCGGTGATAATGGTTGTAATAGTGGTGATAATGATTGTTATAGTGGTGATAGTAGTTGCTATAGTGCTGATAATGGTGGTTATAGTGGTGATAATGGTCCATATAGTGGTGATAACGGTTGTTATAGTGGTGATAATGGCTGTTGTAGTGGTGATAATGGTTGTCATAGTGGTGATGATGGTCGTTATAGAGGTGATAATAGTTGTTATAGTGATGATAATGGTTGTTATAGTGCTGATAATGGCTGTTATAGTGATGATAATGGTTTTTATAGTGGTGATAGTGGTTGTTATTGTGGTGATAATGGTCCTTGTAGTGGTGATAATGGTTGTTATAGTGTTGATAATGGTTGATATAGTGATGATAATGGTTGTCATAGTGGTGATAATGGTCCTTATTGTGGTTATAATGGTTGTTATAGTGTTGATAATGGTTGATATAGTGATGATAATAGTTGTCATAGTGGTGACAATGGTCCTTATAGTGATGATAATGGTTGTTGTTGTGTTGATAATGGTTGAAATAGTGATGATAATGGTTGTCATAGTGGTGATAATGGTCGTTAGTGTGGTGATAATGGTCGATATAGCGGTGGTAACGGTCGTTATAGTGGTGATAATGCTCGTCATAGTGGTGATAATAGTGGTCATAGAGGTGATAATGGTTGTTATTGAGGTGATAGTGGTCGTTATAGTGGTGACAATGGTCCTTATAGTGGTGATAATGGTTGTTGTTGTGTTGATAATGGTTGAAATAGTGATGATAATGATTGTCATAGTGGTGATAATGGTCCTTATAGTGGTGATAATGGTCGATATAGTGGTGGTAACGGTCGTTAGAGTGGTGATAATGCTCGTCATAGTGGTGATAATAGCGGTCATAGAGGTGATAATAGTCGTTATAGTGGTGATAATGGTCCTTATAGTGGTGATAATGGTTGTTACAATGGTGATAATAGTTGTTATAGCTGCGATAATGGTTGTTATAGTGCTGATAATGGTTGTTATAGTGATGATAATGGTTGTTATAGTGATGATAATGGTCGTCATAGTGGTGATGGTGGTCCATATACCGGTGATAATGGTTGATATAGTGGTGATAATGGTTGTAATAGTGGTGATAATGATTGTTATAGTGGTGATAATAGTTGTTATAGTGCTGATAATGGTGGTTATAGTGGTGATAATGGTCCATATAGTGGTGATAACGGTTGTTATAGTGGTGATAATGGCTGATGTAGTGGTGATAATGGTTGTCATAGTGGTGATAATGGTCGTTATAGAGGTGATAATAGTTGTTATAGTGATGATAGTGGTTGTTATAGTGCTGCTAATGGCTGTTATAGTGATGATAATGGTTGTTATAGTGGTGATAGTGGTTGTTATAGTGGTGATAATGGTTGTTATAGTGCTGATAATGGTGGTTATAGTGGTGATAATGGTCCTTATAGTGGTGATAATGGTTGTTGTAGTGTTGATAATGGTTGAAATAGTGATGATAATGGTTGATATAGTGGTGATAATGGTCGTTATAGTGGTGATAATAGTTGTTATTGTGCTGATAATGGTGGTTATAGTGGTGATAATGGTCCTTATAGTGGTGATAATGGTCCTTATAGTGGTGATAACGGTTCTTATAGTGGTGATAATGGCTGTTGTAGTGGTGATAATGGTTGTCATAGTGGTGATAATGGTCGATATAGTGGTGGTAATAGTCGTTACAATGGCGATAATGGTGGTTATAGTGGTGATAATCATCCCTATAGTGGTGATAATTGTTGTTATAGTGGTGACAACGGTTGTTATAGTGGTGATAATGATTGTTATAGTGTTGATAATGGTTGATATAGTGATGATAATGGTGGTCATAGTGGTGATAATGGTCCTTATAGTGGTGATAACGGTTCTTATAGTGGTGATAATGGCTGTTGTAGTGGTAATAATGGTTGTCATAGTGGTGTTAATGGTCGATATAGTGGTGGTAATGGTCGTTATAGTGGTGATAATGGTCGTCATAGTGGTGATAGTAGTGGTCATAGTGGTGATAATGGTTGTTATTGAGGTTATAGTGGTCGTTATAGTGGTGACAATGGTCCTTATAGTGGTGATAATGGTTGTTGTTGTGTTGATAATGGTTGAAATAGTGATGATAATGGTTCTCATAGTGGTGATAATGGTCCTTATAGTGGTGATAATGGTCGATATAGTGGTGGTAACGGTCGTTATAGTGGTGATAATGCTCGTCATAGTGGTGATAATAGCGGTCATAGAGGTGATAATAGTCGTTATAGTGGTGATAATGGTCCTTATAGTGGTGATAATGGTTGTTACAATGGTGGTAATAGTTGTTATAGCTGCGATAATGGTTGTTATAGTGCTGATAATGGTTGTTATAGTGATGATAATGGTCGTCATAGTGGTGATGGTGGTCCATATACCGGTGATAATGGTTGATATAGTGGTGATAATGGTTGTAATAGTGGTGATAATGATTGTTATAGTGGTGATAATAGTTGTTATAGTGCTGATAATGGTGGTTATAGTGGTGATAATGGTCCATATAGTGGTGATAACGGTTGTTATAGTGGTGATAATGGCTGTTGTAGTGGTGATAATGGTTGTCATAGTGGTGATAATGGCCGTTATAGAGGTGATAATAGTTGTTATAGTGATGATAGTGGTTGTTATAGTGCTGATAATGGCTGTTATAGTGATGATAATGGTTGTTATAGTGGTGATAGTGGTTGTTATAGTGGTGATAATGGTCCTTGTAGTGGTGATAATGGTTGTTATAGTGTTGATAATGGTTGATATAGTGATGATAATGGTTGTCATAGTGGTGATAATGGTCCTTATTGCGGTTATAATGGTTGTTATAATATTGATAATGGTTGATATAGTGATGATAATAGTTGTCATAGTGGTGACAATGGTCCTTATAGTGATGATAATGGTTGTTGTTGTGTTGATAATGGTGGAAATAGTGATGATAATGGTTGTCATAGTGGTGATAATGGTCGTTAGTGTGGTGATAATGGTCGATATAGTGGTGGTAACGGTCGTTATAGTGGTGATAATGCTCGTCATAGTGGTGATAATAGTGGTCATAGAGGTGATAATAGTCGTTATAGTGGTGATAATGGTCGTTACAGTGGTGATAATGGTCGTTATAGTTTTGATAATGGTTGTTATAGTGGTGATAATGGTCGTTATAGTGGTGATAATGGCCGTTATAGTGGTAATAATGGTCGTTATAGAGGTGATAATGGTCGTTATAGTGGTGATAATGGTCCTTATAGTGGTGATAATGGTTGTTATAGTGGTTATAACGGTTGTTATAGTGGTGATAATGGATGTTATAGCTTTGATAATGGTTGTTATAGTGGTGATAGTAGTTGTTCTTGTGCTGATAATGGTGGTTATAGTGGTGATAATGGTCCTTATAGTGGTGATAATGGTTGTTATAGTGTTGATAGTGGTTGATATAGTGATAATAATGGTTGTTGTAGTGCTGATAATGGCTGTTATAGTGATGATAATGGTTGTTGTAGTGCAGGTAATGGCTGTTATAGTGATGATAATGGTTGTTATAGTGGTGATAATGGTCGTTATAGTGGTGATAATGGTTGTTATAGTGGTGGTAATGGTCCTTGTAGTGGTGATAACGGTTGTTATAGTGTTGATAATGGTTGATATAGTGATGATAATGGTTGTCACAGTGGTGATAATGGTCGTTATAGTGGTGATAATTGTCCGTATAGTGGTGATGGTGGTCCTTATACCGGTGATAATGGTTAATATAGTGGTGATAATGGTTGTTATAGTGATGATAGGGTTGTTATAGTGGTGATAATAGTTGTTATAGTGCTGATAATGGTGGTTATAGTGGTGATAATGGTCCTTATAGTGGTGATAATGGTTGTTGTAGTGTTGATAATGGTTGAAATAGTGATGATAATGGTTGATATAGTGGTGATAATGGTCGTTATAGTGGTGATAATAGTTGTTATTGTGCTGATAATGGTGGTTATTGTGGTGATAATGGTCCTTATAGTGGTGATAATGGTTGTTATAGTGTTGATAATGGTTGATATAGTGATGATAATGGTTGTCATAGTGGTGATAATGGTCCTTATTGTGGTGATAATGGTTGTTATAGTGCTGATAATGGCTGTTATAGTGATGATAATGGTTGTTATAGTGATGATAATGGTTGTTATAGTGGTGATAGTGGTTGTTATAGTGGTGATAATGGTCCTTGTAGTGGTGATAATGGTTGTTATAGTGTTGATAATGGTTGATATAGTGATGATAATGGTTGTCATAGTGGTGATAATGGTCGTTATGGTGGTGATAATGGTCGTCATAGTGGTGATAATAGTGGTCATAGTGGAGATAATGGTCGTTATAGTGGTGATAATGGTCGTTATAGTGGTGATAATGGCCGTTATAGTGGTGATAAGGGTCGTTATAGAGGTGATAATCGTTGCTGTGGTGGTGATAATGGTTGTAATAGTGGTGATAACGGTTGTTATACTGGTGATAACGGTTGTTATAGTAGTGACAATGGCTGTTGTATTGGTGTTAATGGTTGTTGTTGTGGTGATAGTGGTTGTTGTAGCGGTGATAATGCTTGTTATATTGGTGATAATGGTTGTTATAGTGGTGATAATGGTCCCTATAGTGGTGATTGTGGTCCTTATACCGGTGATAATGGTTGGTATAGTGGTGATAATGGTGGTTCTAGTGGTGATAATGGTCCATATAGTGGTGATGGTGGTCCGTATAGTGGTGATGGTGGTCCCTATACCGGTGATAATGGTTGATATAGTGGTGATAATGGTTGTTATAGTGATGGTAATGGTTGTTATAGTGGTGATAATGGTTGTTATAGTGGTGATGATGGTCGTCATAGTGATGATAATTGTCGTCATAGTGGTGATTATGGTCGTTACAATGGCGATAATGGTGGTTATAGTGGTGATAATCATCCCTATAGTGGTGATAATTGTTGTTATAGTGGTGACAACGGTTGTTATAGTGGTGATAATGGTTGTTATAGTGTTGATAATGGTTGTTATAGTGGTGATAGTAGTTGTTCTTGTGCTGATAATGGTGGTTATAGTGGTGATAATGGTCCTTATAGTTGTGATAATGTTTGTTGTAGTGTTGATAATGGATGAAATAATGATGATAATGGTTGATATAGTGGTGATAATGGTCCTTATAGTGGTGATAATGGTCGATATAGTGGTGGTAACGGTCGTTATAGTGGTGATAATGCTCGTCATAGTGGTGATAATAGTGGTCATAGAGGTGATAATAGTCGTTACAGTGGTGATAATGGTCCTTATAGTGCTGATAATGGTTGTTATAGTGATGATAATGGTTGTTATAGTGATGATAATGGTCGTCATAGTGGTGATGGTGGTCCATATACCGGTGATAATGGTTGATATAGTGGTGATAATGGTTGTAATAGTGGTGATAATGATTGTTATAGTGGTGATAGTAGTTGCTATAGTGCTGATAATGGTGGTTATAGTGGTGATAATGGTCCATATAGTGGTGATAACGGTTGTTATAGTGGTGATAATGGCTGTTGTAGTGGTGATAATGGTTGTCATAGTGGTGATGATGGTCGTTATAGAGGTGATAATAGTTGTTATAGTGATGATAATGGTTGTTATAGTGCTGATAATGGCTGTTATAGTGATGATAATGGTTTTTATAGTGGTGATAGTGGTTGTTATAGTGGTGATAATGGTCCTTGTAGTGGTGATAATGGTTGTTATAGTGTTGATAATGGTTGATATAGTGATGATAATGGTTGTCATAGTGGTGATAATGGTCCTTATTGTGGTTATAATGGTTGTTATAGTGTTGATAATGGTTGATATAGTGATGATAATAGTTGTCATAGTGGTGACAATGGTCCTTATAGTGATGATAATGGTTGTTGTTGTGTTGATAATGGTTGAAATAGTGATGATAATGGTTGTCATAGTGGTGATAATGGTCGTTAGTGTGGTGATAATGGTCGATATAGCGGTGGTAACGGTCGTTATAGTGGTGATAATGCTCGTCATAGTGGTGATAATAGTGGTCATAGAGGTGATAATGGTTGTTATTGAGGTGATAGTGGTCGTTATAGTGGTGACAATGGTCCTTATAGTGGTGATAATGGTTGTTGTTGTGTTGATAATGGTTGAAATAGTGATGATAATGATTGTCATAGTGGTGATAATGGTCCTTATAGTGGTGATAATGGTCGATATAGTGGTGGTAACGGTCGTTATAGTGGTGATAATGCTCGTCATAGTGGTGATAATAGCGGTCATAGAGGTGATAATAGTCGTTATAGTGGTGATAATGGTCCTTATAGTGGTGATAATGGTTGTTACAATGGTGATAATAGTTGTTATAGCTGCGATAATGGTTGTTATAGTGCTGATAATGGTTGTTATAGTGATGATAATGGTTGTTATAGTGATGATAATGGTCGTCATAGTGGTGATGGTGGTCCATATACCGGTGATAATGGTTGATATAGTGGTGATAATGGTTGTAATAGTGGTGATAATGATTGTTATAGTGGTGATAATAGTTGTTATAGTGCTGATAATGGTGGTTATAGTGGTGATAATGGTCCATATAGTGGTGATAACGGTTGTTATAGTGGTGATAATGGCTGATGTAGTGGTGATAATGGTTGTCATAGTGGTGATAATGGTCGTTATAGAGGTGATAATAGTTGTTATAGTGATGATAGTGGTTGTTATAGTGCTGCTAATGGCTGTTATAGTGATGATAATGGTTGTTATAGTGGTGATAGTGGTTGTTATAGTGGTGATAATGGTTGTTATAGTGCTGATAATGGTGGTTATAGTGGTGATAATGGTCCTTATAGTGGTGATAATGGTTGTTGTAGTGTTGATAATGGTTGAAATAGTGATGATAATGGTTGATATAGTGGTGATAATGGTCGTTATAGTGGTGATAATAGTTGTTATTGTGCTGATAATGGTGGTTATAGTGGTGATAATGGTCCTTATAGTGGTGATAATGGTCCTTATAGTGGTGATAACGGTTCTTATAGTGGTGATAATGGCTGTTGTAGTGGTGATAATGGTTGTCATAGTGGTGATAATGGTCGATATAGTGGTGGTAATGGTCGTTACAATGGCGATAATGGTGGTTATAGTGGTGATAATCATCCCTATAGTGGTGATAATTGTTGTTATAGTGGTGACAACGGTTGTTATAGTGGTGATAATGATTGTTATAGTGTTGATAATGGTTGATATAGTGATGATAATGGTGGTCATAGTGGTGATAATGGTCCTTATAGTGGTGATAACGGTTCTTATAGTGGTGATAATGGCTGTTGTAGTGGTGATAATGGTTGTCATAGTGGTGTTAATGGTCGATATAGTGGTGGTAATGGTCGTTATAGTGGTGATAATGGTCGTCATAGTGGTGATAATAGTGGTCATAGTGGTGATAATGGTTGTTATTGAGGTTATAGTGGTCGTTATAGTGGTGACAATGGTCCTTATAGTGGTGATAATGGTTGTTGTTGTGTTGATAATGGTTGAAATAGTGATGATAATGGTTCTCATAGTGGTGATAATGGTCCTTATAGTGGTGATAATGGTCGATATAGTGGTGGTAACGGTCGTTATAGTGGTGATAATGCTCGTCATAGTGGTGATAATAGCGGTCATAGAGGTGATAATAGTCGTTATAGTGGTGATAATGGTCCTTATAGTGGTGATAATGGTTGTTACAATGGTGGTAATAGTTGTTATAGCTGCGATAATGGTTGTTATAGTGCTGATAATGGTTGTTATAGTGATGATAATGGTCGTCATAGTGGTGATGGTGGTCCATATACCGGTGATAATGGTTGATATAGTGGTGATAATGGTTGTAATAGTGGTGATAATGATTGTTATAGTGGTGATAATAGTTGTTATAGTGCTGATAATGGTGGTTATAGTGGTGATAATGGTCCATATAGTGGTGATAACGGTTGTTATAGTGGTGATAATGGCTGTTGTAGTGGTGATAATGGTTGTCATAGTGGTGATAATGGTCGTTATAGAGGTGATAATAGTTGTTATAGTGATGATAGTGGTTGTTATAGTGCTGATAATGGCTGTTATAGTGATGATAATGGTTGTTATAGTGGTGATAGTGGTTGTTATAGTGGTGATAATGGTCCTTGTAGTGGTGATAATGGTTGTTATAGTGTTGATAATGGTTGATATAGTGATGATAATGGTTGTCATAGTGGTGATAATGGTCCTTATTGCGGTTATAATGGTTGTTATAATATTGATAATGGTTGATATAGTGATGATAATAGTTGTCATAGTGGTGACAATGGTCCTTATAGTGATGATAATGGTTGTTGTTGTGTTGATAATGGTGGAAATAGTGATGATAATGGTTGTCATAGTGGTGATAATGGTCGTTAGTGTGGTGATAATGGTCGATATAGTGGTGGTAACGGTCGTTATAGTGGTGATAATGCTCGTCATAGTGGTGATAATAGTGGTCATAGAGGTGATAATAGTCGTTATAGTGGTGATAATGGTCGTTACAGTGGTGATAATGGTCGTTATAGTTTTGATAATGGTTGTTATAGTGGTGATAATGGTCGTTATAGTGGTGATAATGGCCGTTATAGTGGTAATAATGGTCGTTATAGAGGTGATAATGGTCGTTATAGTGGTGATAATGGTCCTTATAGTGGTGATAATGGTTGTTATAGTGGTTATAACGGTTGTTATAGTGGTGATAATGGATGTTATAGCTTTGATAATGGTTGTTATAGTGGTGATAGTAGTTGTTCTTGTGCTGATAATGGTGGTTATAGTGGTGATAATGGTCCTTATAGTGGTGATAATGGTTGTTATAGTGTTGATAGTGGTTGATATAGTGATAATAATGGTTGTTGTAGTGCTGATAATGGCTGTTATAGTGATGATAATGGTTGTTGTAGTGCAGGTAATGGCTGTTATAGTGATGATAATGGTTGTTATAGTGGTGATAATGGTCGTTATAGTGGTGATAATGGTTGTTATAGTGGTGGTAATGGTCCTTGTAGTGGTGATAACGGTTGTTATAGTGTTGATAATGGTTGATATAGTGATGATAATGGTTGTCACAGTGGTGATAATGGTCGTTATAGTGGTGATAATTGTCCGTATAGTGGTGATGGTGGTCCTTATACCGGTGATAATGGTTAATATAGTGCTGATAATGGCTGTTATAGTGATGATAATGGTTTTTATAGTGGTGATAGTGGTTGTTATAGTGGTGATAATGGTCCTTGTAGTGGTGATAATGGTTGTTATAGTGTTGATAATGGTTGATATAGTGATGATAATGGTTGTCATAGTGGTGATAATGGTCCTTATTGTGGTTATAATGGTTGTTATAGTGTTGATAATGGTTGATATAGTGATGATAATAGTTGTCATAGTGGTGACAATGGTCCTTATAGTGATGATAATGGTTGTTGTTGTGTTGATAATGGTTGAAATAGTGATGATAATGGTTGTCATAGTGGTGATAATGGTCGTTAGTGTGGTGATAATGGTCGATATAGCGGTGGTAACGGTCGTTATAGTGGTGATAATGCTCGTCATAGTGGTGATAATAGTGGTCATAGAGGTGATAATAGTCGTTATAGTGGTGATAATGGTCGTTACAGTGGTGATAATGGTCGTTATAGTTTTGATAATGGTTGTTATAGTGATGATAATGGTCGTTATAGTGGTGATAATGGTCGTTACAATGGCGATAATGGTGGTTATAGTGGTGATAATCATCCCTATAGTGGTGATAATTGTTGTTATAGTGGTGACAACGGTTGTTATAGTGGTGATAATGGTTGTTATAGTGTTGATAATGGTTGTTATAGTGGTGATAGTAGTTGTTCTTGTGCTGATAATGGTGGTTATAGTGGTGATAATGGTCCTTATAGTTGTGATAATGTTTGTTGTAGTGTTGATAATGGATGAAATAATGATGATAATGGTTGATATAGTGGTGATAATGGTCCTTATAGTGGTGATAATGGTCGATATAGTGGTGGTAACGGTCGTTATAGTGGTGATAATGCTCGTCATAGTGGTGATAATAGTGGTCATAGAGGTGATAATAGTCGTTACAGTGGTGATAATGGTCCTTATAGTGGTGATAATGGTTGTTATAATGGTGATAATAGTTGTTATAGCTGCGATAATGGTTGTTATAGTGCTGATAATGGTTGTTATAGTGATGATAATGGTTGTTATAGTGATGATAATGGTCGTCATAGCGGTGATGGTGGTCCATATACCGGTGATAATGGTTGATATAGTGGTAATAATGGTTGTAATAGTGGTGATAATGATTGTTATAGTGGTGATAGTAGTTGTTATAGTGCTGATAATGGTGGTTATAGTGGTGATAATGGTCCATATAGTGGTGATAACGGTTGTTATAGTGGTGATAATGGCTGTTGTAGTGGTGATAATGGTTGTCATAGTGGTGATAATGGTCGTTATAGAGGTGATAATAGTTGTTATAGTGATGATAATGGTTGTCAGAGTGCTGATAATGGCTGTTATAGTGATGATAATGGTTTTTATAGTGGTGATAGTGGTTGTTATAGTGGTGATAATGGTCCTTGTAGTGGTGATAATGGCTGTTATAGTGATGATAATGGTTGTTATAGTGGTGATAGTGGTTGTTATAGTGGTGATAATGGTCCTTGTAGGGGTGATAATGGTTGTTATAGTGTTGATAATGGTTGATATAGTGATGATAATGGTTGTCATAGCGGTGATAATGGTCCTTATTGTGGTGATAATGGTTGTTATAGTGTTGATAATGGTGGATATAGTGATGATAACAGTTGTCATAGTGGTGACAATGGTCCTTATAGTGATGATAATGGTTGTTGTTGTGTTGATAATGGTTGAAATAGTGATGATAATGGTTGTCATAGTGGTGATAATGGTCGTTATAGTGGTGATAATGGCCGTTATAGTGGTAATAATGGTCGTTATAGAGGTGATAATGGTCGTTATAGTGGTGATAATGGTCCTTATAGTGGTGATAATGGTTGCTATAGTGGTGATAACGGTTGTTATAGTTGTGATAATGGATGTTATAGCTTTGATAATGGTTGTTATAGTGGTGATAGTCGTTGTTCTTGTGCTGATAATGGTGGTTATAGTGGTGATAATGGTCCTTATAGTGGTGATAATGGTTGTTTTAGTGGTGATAATGGTCCTTATAGTGGTGATAATGGTTGTTATAGTGTTGATAGTGGTTGATATAGTGATAATAATGGTTGTTGTAGTGCTGATAATGGCTGTTATAGTGATGATAATGGTTGTTGTAGTGCAGGTAATGGCTGTTATAGTGATGATAATGGTTGTTATAGTGGTGATAATGGTTGTTATAGTGGTGATAATGGTCGTTATAGTGGTGATAATGGTTGTTATAGTGGTGATAATGGTCCTTGTAGTGGTGATAACGGTTGTTATAGTGTTGATAATGGTTGATATAGTGATGATAATGGTTGTCACAGTGGTGATAATGGTCGTTATAGTGGTGATAATGGTCCGTATAGTGGTGATGGTGGTCCTTATACCGGTGATAATGGTTAATATAGTGGTGATAATGGTTGTTATAGTGATGATAGGGTTGTTATAGTGGTGATAATAGTTGTTATAGTGCTGATAATGGTGGTTATAGTGGCGATAATGGTCCTTATAGTGGTGATAATGGTTGTTGTAGTGTTGATAATGGTTGAAATAGTGATGATAATGGTTGATATAGTGGTGATAATGGTCGTTATAGTGGTGATAATAGTTGTTATTGTGCTGATAATGGTGGTTATAGTGATGATAATGGTCCTTATAGTGGTGATAATGGTTGTTATAGTGTTGATAATGGTTGATATAGTGATGATAATGGTTGTCATAGTGGTGATAATGGTCCTTATTGTGGTGATAATGGTTGTTATAGTGTTCATAATGGTTGATATTGTGATGATAATGGTTGTCATAGTGGTGATAATGGTCCATATAGTGGTGATAACGGTTGTTATAGTGGTGATAATGGCTGTTGTAGTGGTGATAATGGTTGTCATAGTGGTGATAATGGTCGTTATAGAGGTGATAATAGTTGTTATAGTGATGATAATGGTTGTTATAGTGCTGATAATGGCTGTTATAGTGATGATAATGGTTTTTATAGTGGTGATAGTGGTTGTTATAGTGGTGATAATGGTCCTTGTAGTGGTGATAATGGTTGTTATAGTGTTGATAATGGTTGATATAGTGATGATAATGGTTGTCATAGTGGTGATAATGGTCCTTATTGTGGTTATAATGGTTGTTATAGTGTTGATAATGGTTGATATAGTGATGATAATGGTTGTCATAGTGGTGATAATGGTCCTTATTGTGGTGATAATGGTTGTTATAGTGTTCATAATGGTTGATATTGTGATGATAATGGTTGTCATAGTGGTGATAATGGTCCTTATAGTGGTGATAACGGTTCTTATAGTGGTGATAATGGCTGTTGTAGTGGTGATAATGGTTGTCATAGTGGTGATAATGGTCGATATAGTGGTGGTAATGGTCGTTATAGTGGTGATAATGGTCGTCATAGTGGTGATAATAGTGGTCATAGTGGTGATAATGGTTGTTATTGAGGTGATAATGGTCGTTATAGTAGTGACAATGGTCCTTATAGTGGTGATAATGGTTGTTGTAGTGTTGATAATGGTTGTAATAGTGGTGATAATGATTGTTATAGTGGTGATAATAGTTGTTATAGTGATGATAATGGTGGCTATAGTGGTGATAATGGTCCTTATAGTGGTGATAACGGTTGTTATAGTGGTGATAATGGCTGTTGTAGTGGCGATAATGGCTGTCATAGTGGTGATAATGGTCGTTATAGAGGTGATAATAGTTGTTATAGTGATGATAATGGTTGTTATAGTGCTGATAATGGCTGTTATAGTGATGATCATGGTTGTTATAGTGATGATAATGGTTGTTATAGTGGTGATAGTGGTTGTTATAGTGGTGATAATGGTCCTTGTAGTGGTGATAATGGTTGTTATAGTGTTGATAATGGTTGATATAGTGATGATAATGGTTGTCATAGTGGTGATAATGGTCGTTATGGTGGTGATAATGGTCGTCATAGTGGTGATAATAGTGGTCATAGTGGAGATAATGGTCGTTATAGTGGTGATAATGGTCGTTATAGTGGTGATAATGGCCGTTATAGTGGTGATAAGGGTCGTTATAGAGGTGATAATCGTTGCTGTGGTGGTGATAATGGTTGTAATAGTGGTGATAACGGTTGTTATACTGGTGATAACGGTTGTTATAGTAGTGACAATGGCTGTTGTATTGGTGTTAATGGTTGTTGTTGTGGTGATAGTGGTTGTTGTAGCGGTGATAATGCTTGTTATATTGGTGATAATGGTTGTTATAGTGGTGATAATGGTCCCTATAGTGGTCATGGTGGTCCTTATACCGGTGATAATGGTTGGTATAGTGGTGATAATGGTGGTTCTAGTGGTGATAATGGTCCACATAGTGGTGATGGTGGTCCGTATAGTGGTGATGGTGGTCCCTATACCGGTGATAATGGTTGATATAGTGGTGATAATGGTTGTTATAGTGATGGTAATGGTTGTTATAGTGGTGATAATGGTTGTTATAGTGGTGATGATGGTCGTCATAGTGATGATAATTGTCGTCATAGTGGTGATTATGGTCGTTACAATGGCGATAATGGTGGTTATAGTGGTGATAATCATCCCTATAGTGGTGATAATTGTTGTTATAGTGGTGACAACGGTTGTTATAGTGGTGATAATGGTTGTTATAGTGTTGATAATGGTTGTTATAGTGGTGATAGTAGTTGTTCTTGTGCTGATAATGGTGGTTATAGTGGTGATAATGGTCCTTATAGTTGTGATAATGTTTGTTGTAGTGTTGATAATGGATGAAATAATGATGATAATGGTTGATATAGTGGTGATAATGGTCCTTATAGTGGTGATAATGGTCGATATAGTGGTGGTAACGGTCGTTATAGTGGTGATAATGCTCGTCATAGTGGTGATAATAGTGGTCATAGAGGTGATAATAGTCGTTACAGTGGTGATAATAGTCCTTATAGTGCTGATAATGGTTGTTATAGTGATGATAATGGTTGTTATAGTGATGATAATGGTCGTCATAGTGGTGATGGTGGTCCATATACCGGTGATAATGGTTGATATAGTGGTGATAATGGTTGTAATAGTGGTGATAATGATTGTTATAGTGGTGATAGTAGTTGTTATAGTGCTGATAATGGTGGTTATAGTGGTGATAATGGTCCATATAGTGGTGATAACGGTTGTTATAGTGGTGATAATGGCTGTTGTAGTGGTGATAATGGTTGTCATAGTGGTGATAATGGTCGTTATATAGGTGATAATAGTTGTTATAGTGATGATAATGGTTGTTATAGTGCTGATAATGGCTGTTATAGTGATGATAATGGTTTTTATAGTGGTGATAGTGGTTGTTATAGTGGTGATAATGGTCCTTGTAGTGGTGATAATGGTTGTTATAGTGTTGATAATGGTTGATATAGTGATGATAATGGTTGTCATAGTGGTGATAATGGTCCTTATTGTGGTTATAATGGTTGTTATAGTGTTGATAATGGTTGATATAGTGATGATAATAGTTGTCATAGTGGTGACAATGGTCCTTATAGTGATGATAATGGTTGTTGTTGTGTTGATAATGGTTGAAATAGTGATGATAATGGTTGTCATAGTGGTGATAATGGTCGTTAGTGTGGTGATAATGGTCGATATAGCGGTGGTAACGGTCGTTATAGTGGTGATAATGCTCGTCATAGTGTTGATAATAGTGGTCATAGAGGTGATAATAGTCGTTATAGTGGTGATAATGGTCGTTACAGTGGTGATAATGGTCGTTATAGTTTTGATAATGGTTGTTATAGTGATGATAATGGTCGTTATAGTGGTGATAATGGCCGTTATAGTGGTAATAATGGTCGTTATAGAGGTGATAATGGTCGTTATAGTGGTGATAATGGTCCTTATAGTGGTGATAATGGTTGTTATAGTGGTGATAACGGTTGTTATAGTGGTGATAATGGATGTTATAGTTTTGATAATGGTTGTTATAGTGGTGATAGTAGTTGTTCTTGTGCTGATAATGGTGGTTATAGTGGTGATAATGGTCCTTATAGTTGTGATAATGTTTGTTGTAGTGTTGATAATGGATGAAATAATGATGATAATGGTTGATATAGTGGTGATAATGGTCCTTATAGTGGTGATAATGGTCGATATAGTGGTGGTAACGGTCGTTATAGTGGTGATAATGCTCGTCATAGTGGTGATAATAGTGGTCATAGAGGTGATAATAGTCGTTACAGTGGTGATAATGGTCCTTATAGTGCTGATAATGGTTGTTATAGTGATGATAATGGTTGTTATAGTGATGATAATGGTCGTCATAGTGGTGATGGTGGTCCATATACCGGTGATAATGGTTGATATAGTGGTGATAATGGTTGTAATAGTGGTGATAATGATTGTTATAGTGGTGATAGTAGTTGTTATAGTGCTGATAATGGTGGTTATAGTGGTGATAATGGTCCATATAGTGGTGATAACGGTTGTTATAGTGGTGATAATGGCTGTTGTAGTGGTGATAATGGTTGTCATAGTGGTGATAATGGTCGTTATAGAGGTGATAATAGTTGTTATAGTGATGATAATGGTTGTTATAGTGCTGATAATGGCTGTTATAGTGATGATAATGGTTTTTATAGTGGTGATAGTGGTTGTTATAGTGGTGATAATGGTCCTTGTAGTGGTGATAATGGTTGTTATAGTGTTGATAATGGTTGATATAGTGATGATAATGGTTGTCATAGTGGTGATAATGGTCCTTATTGTGGTTATAATGGTTGTTATAGTGTTGATAATGGTTGATATAGTGATGATAATAGTTGTCATAGTGGTGACAATGGTCCTTATAGTGATGATAATGGTTGTTGTTGTGTTGATAATGGTTGAAATAGTGATGATAATGGTTGTCATAGTGGTGATAATGGTCGTTAGTGTGGTGATAATGGTCGATATAGCGGTGGTAACGGTCGTTATAGTGGTGATAATGCTCGTCATAGTGGTGATAATAGTGGTCATAGAGGTGATAATAGTCGTTATAGTGGTGATAATGGTCGTTACAGTGGTGATAATGGTCGTTATAGTTTTGATAATGGTTGTTATAGTGATGATAATGGTCGTTATAGTGGTGATAATGGCCGTTATAGTGGTAATAATGGTCGTTATAGAGGTGATAATGGTCGTTATAGTGGTGATAATGGTCCTTATAGTGGTGATAATGGTTGTTATAGTGGTGATAACGGTTGTTATAGTGGTGATAATGGATGTTATAGTTTTGATAATGGTTGTTATAGTGGTGATAGTAGTTGTTCTTGTGCTGATAATGGTGGTTATAGTGGTGATAATGGTCCTTATAGTGGTGATAATGGTTGTTATAGTGGTGATGATGGTCGTCATAGTGATGATAATTGTCGTCATAGTGGTGATAATGGTCGTTACAATGGCGATAATGGTGGTTATAGTGGTAGTAATCATCCCTATAGTGGTGATAATTATTGTTATAGTGGTGACAACGGTTGTTATAGTGGTGATAATGGTTGTTATAGTGTTGATAATGGTTGTTATAGTGGTGATAGTAGTTGTTCTTGTGCTGATAATGGTGGTTATAGTGGTGATAATGGTCCTTATAGTTGTGATAATGTTTGTTGTAGTGTTGATAATGGATGAAATAATGATGATAATGGTTGATATAGTGGTGATAATGGTCCTTACAGTGGTGATAATGGTCGATATAGTGGTGGTAACGGTCGTTATAGTGGTGATAATGCTCGTCATAGTGGTGATAATAGTGGTCATAGTGGTGATAATGGTTGTTATTGAGGTGATAATTGTCGTTATAGTGGTGACAATGGTCCTTATAGTGGTGATAATGGTTGTTGTAGTGCTGATAATGGCTGTTGTAGTGGTGATAATGGTTGTCATAGTGGTGATAATGGTCGTTATAGAGGTGATAATAGTTGTTATAGTGATGATAATGGTTGTTATAGTGCTGATAATGGCTGTTATAGTGGTGATAGTGGTTGTTATAGTGGTGATAATGGTCCTTGTAGTGGTGATAATGGTTGTTATAGTGTTGATAATGGTTGATATAGTGATGATAATGGTTGTCATAGTGGTGATAATGGTCGTTATGGTGGTGATAATGGTCGTCATAGTGGTGATAATAGTGGTCATAGTGGAGATAATGGTCGTTATAGTGGTGATAATGGTCGTTATAGTGGTGATAATGGCCGTTATAGTGGTGATAAGGGTCGTTATAGAGGTGATAATCGTTGCTGTGGTGGTGATAATGGTTGTAATAGTGGTGATAACGGTTGTTATACTGGTGATAACGGTTGTTATAGTAGTGACAATGGCTGTTGTATTGGTGATAATGGTTGTTGTTGTGGTGATAGTGGTTGTTGTAGCGGTGATAATGCTTGTTATATTGGTGATAATGGTTGTTATAGTGGTGATAATGGTCCTTATAGTGGTGATGGTGGTCCTTATACCGGTGATAATGGTTGGTATAGTGGTGATAATGGTGGTTCTAGTGGTGATAATGGTCCATATAGTGGTGATGGTGGTCCGTATAGTGGTGATGGTGGTCCCTATACCGGTGATAATGGTTGATATAGTGGTGATAATGGTTGTTATAGTGATGGTAATGGTTGTTATAGTGGTGATAATGGTTGTTATAGTGGTGATGATGGTCGTCATTGTGATGATAATTGTCGTCATAGTGGTGATAATGGTCGTTACAATGGCGATAATGGTGGTTATAGTGGTGATAATCATCCCTATAGTGGTGATAATTGTTGTTATAGTGGTGACAACGGTTGTTATAGTGGTGATAATGGTTGTTATAGTGTTGATAATGGTTGTTATAGTGGTGATAATGGTTGTTATAGTGATGATAATGGTCGTCATAGTGGTGATGGTGGTCCATATACCGGTGATAATGGTTGATATAGTGGTGATAATGGTTGTAATAGTGGTGATAATGATTGTTATAGTGGTGATAGTAGTTGTTCTTGTGCTGATAATGGTGGTTATAGTGGTGATAATGGTCCTTATAGTTGTGATAATGTTTGTTGTAGTGTTGATAATGGATGAAATAATGATGATAATGGTTGATATAGTGGTGATAATGGTCGATATAGTGGTGGTAACGGTCGTTATAGTGGTGATAATGCTCGTCATAGTGGTGATAATAGTGGTCATAGAGGTGATAATAGTCGTTACAGTGGTGATAATGGTCCTTATAGTGGTGATAATGGTTGTTATAATGGTGATAATAGTTGTTATAGCTGCGATAATGGTTATTATAGTGCTGATAATGGTTGTTATAGTGATGATAATGGTTGTTATAGTGATGATAATGGTCGTCATAGTGGTGATGGTGGTCCATATACCGGTGATAATGGTTGATATAGTGGTGATAATGGTTGTAATAGTGGTGATAATGATTGTTATAGTGGTGATAGTAGTTGTTATAGTGCTGATAATGGTGGTTATAGTGGTGATAATGGTCCATATAGTGGTGATAACGGTTGTTATAGTGGTGATAATGGCTGTTGTAGTGGTGATAATGGTTGTCATAGTGGTGATAATGGTCGTTATAGAGGTGATAATAGTTGTTATAGTGATGATAATGGTTGTTATAGTGCTGATAATGGCTGTTATAGTGATGATAATGGTTTTTATAGTGGTGATAGTGGTTGTTATAGTGGTGATAATGGTCCTTGTAGTGGTGATAATGGTTGTTATAGTGTTGATAATGGTTGATATAGTGATGATAATGGTTGTCATAGTGGTGATAATGGTCCTTATTGTGGTTATAATGGTTGTTATAGTGTTGATAATGGTTGATATAGTGATGATAATAGTTGTCATAGTGGTGACAATGTTCCTTATAGTGATGATAATGGTTGTTGTTGTGTTGATAATGGTTGAAATAGTGATGATAATGGTTGTCATAGTGGTGATAATGGTCGTTAGTGTGGTGATAATGGTCGATATAGTGGTGGTAACGGTCGTTATAGTGGTGATAATGCTCGTCATAGTGGTGATAATAGTGGTCATAGAGGTGATAATAGTCGTTATAGTGGTGATAATGGTCGTTACAGTGGTGATAATGGTCGTTACAGTTTTGATAATGGTTGTTATAGTGATGATAATGGTCGTCATAGTGGTGATAATGGCCGTTATAGTGGTAATAATGGTCGTTATAGAGGTGATAATGGTCGTTATAGTGGTGATAATGGTCCTTATAGTGGTGATAATGGTTGTTATAGTGGTGATAATGGTTGATATAGTGATGATAATAGTTGTCATAGTGGTGACAATGGTCCTTATAGTGATGATAATGGTTGTTGTTGTGTTGATAATGGTGGAAATAGTGATGGTAATGGTTGTTATAGTGGTGATAATGGTTGTTATAGTGGTGATGATGGTCGTCATAGTGATGATAATTGTCGTCATAGTGGTGATTATGGTCGTTACAATGGCGATAATGGTGGTTATAGTGGTGATAATCATCCCTATAGTGGTGATAATTGTTGTTATAGTGGTGACAACGGTTGTTATAGTGGTGATAATGGTTGTTATAGTGTTGATAATGGTTGTTATAGTGGTGATAGTAGTTGTTCTTGTGCTGATAATGGTGGTTATAGTGGTGATAATGGTCCTTATAGTTGTGATAATGTTTGTTGTAGTGTTGATAATGGATGAAATAATGATGATAATGGTTGATATAGTGGTGATAATGGTCCTTATAGTGGTGATAATGGTCGATATAGTGGTGGTAACGGTCGTTATAGTGGTGATAATGCTCGTCATAGTGGTGATAATAGTGGTCATAGAGGTGATAATAGTCGTTACAGTGGTGATAATAGTCCTTATAGTGCTGATAATGGTTGTTATAGTGATGATAATGGTTGTTATAGTGATGATAATGGTCGTCATAGTGGTGATGGTGGTCCATATACCGGTGATAATGGTTGATATAGTGGTGATAATGGTTGTAATAGTGGTGATAATGATTGTTATAGTGGTGATAGTAGTTGTTATAGTGCTGATAATGGTGGTTATAGTGGTGATAATGGTCCATATAGTGGTGATAACGGTTGTTATAGTGGTGATAATGGCTGTTGTAGTGGTGATAATGGTTGTCATAGTGGTGATAATGGTCGTTATAGAGGTGATAATAGTTGTTATAGTGATGATAATGGTTGTTATAGTGCTGATAATGGCTGTTATAGTGATGATAATGGTTTTTATAGTGGTGATAGTGGTTGTTATAGTGGTGATAATGGTCCTTGTAGTGGTGATAATGGTTGTTATAGTGTTGATAATGGTTGATATAGTGATGATAATGGTTGTCATAGTGGTGATAATGGTCCTTATTGTGGTTATAATGGTTGTTATAGTGTTGATAATGGTTGATATAGTGATGATAATAGTTGTCATAGTGGTGACAATGGTCCTTATAGTGATGATAATGGTTGTTGTTGTGTTGATAATGGTTGAAATAGTGATGATAATGGTTGTCATAGTGGTGATAATGGTCGTTAGTGTGGTGATAATGGTCGATATAGCGGTGGTAACGGTCGTTATAGTGGTGATAATGCTCGTCATAGTGGTGATAATAGTGGTCATAGAGGTGATAATAGTCGTTATAGTGGTGATAATGGTCGTTACAGTGGTGATAATGGTCGTTATAGTTTTGATAATGGTTGTTATAGTGATGATAATGGTCGTTATAGTGGTGATAATGGCCGTTATAGTGGTAATAATGGTCGTTATAGAGGTGATAATGGTCGTTATAGTGGTGATAATGGTCCTTATAGTGGTGATAATGGTTGTTATAGTGGTGATAACGGTTGTTATAGTGGTGATAATGGATGTTATAGTTTTGATAATGGTTGTTATAGTGGTGATAGTAGTTGTTCTTGTGCTGATAATGGTGGTTATAGTGGTGATAATGGTCCTTATAGTGGTGATAATGGTTGTTATAGTGGTGATGATGGTCGTCATAGTGATGATAATTGTCGTCATAGTGGTGATAATGGTCGTTACAATGGCGATAATGGTGGTTATAGTGGTAGTAATCATCCCTATAGTGGTGATAATTATTGTTATAGTGGTGACAACGGTTGTTATAGTGGTGATAATGGTTGTTATAGTGTTGATAATGGTTGTTATAGTGGTGATAGTAGTTGTTCTTGTGCTGATAATGGTGGTTATAGTGGTGATAATGGTCCTTATAGTTGTGATAATGTTTGTTGTAGTGTTGATAATGGATGAAATAATGATGATAATGGTTGATATAGTGGTGATAATGGTCCTTACAGTGGTGATAATGGTCGATATAGTGGTGGTAACGGTCGTTATAGTGGTGATAATGCTCGTCATAGTGGTGATAATAGTGGTCATAGTGGTGATAATGGTTGTTATTGAGGTGATAATTGTCGTTATAGTGGTGACAATGGTCCTTATAGTGGTGATAATGGTTGTTGTAGTGCTGATAATGGCTGTTGTAGTGGTGATAATGGTTGTCATAGTGGTGATAATGGTCGTTATAGAGGTGATAATAGTTGTTATAGTGATGATAATGGTTGTTATAGTGCTGATAATGGCTGTTATAGTGATGATAATGGTTTTTATAGTGGTGATAGTGGTTGTTATAGTGGTGATAATGGTCCTTGTAGTGGTGATAATGGTTGTTATAGTGTTGATAATGGTTGATATAGTGATGATAATGGTTGTCATAGTGGTGATAATGGTCCTTATTGTGGTTATAATGGTTGTTATAGTGTTGATAATGGTTGATATAGTGATGATAATAGTTGTCATAGTGGTGACAATGGTCCTTATAGTGATGATAATGGTTGTTGTTGTGTTGATAATGGTTGAAATAGTGATGATAATGGTTGTCATAGTGGTGATAATGGTCGTTAGTGTGGTGATAATGGTCGATATAGTGGTGGTAACGGTCGTTATAGTGGTGATAATGCTCGTCATAGTGGTGATAATAGTGGTCATAGAGGTGATAATAGTCGTTATAGTGGAGATAATGGTCGTTATAGTGGTGATAATGGTCGTTATAGTGGTGATAATGGCCGTTATAGTGGTGATAAGTGTCGTTATAGAGGTGATAATCGTTGCTGTGGTGGTGATAATGGTTGTAATAGTGGTGATAACGGTTGTTATACTGGTGATAACGGTTGTTATAGTAGTGACAATGGCTGTTGTATTGGTGATAATGGTTGTTGTTGTGATGATAGTGGTTGTTGTAGCGGTGATAATGCTTGTTATATTGGTGATAATGGTTGTTATAGTGGTGATAATGGTCCTTATAGTGGTGATGGTGGTCCTTATACCGGTGATAATGGTTGGTATAGTGGTGATAATGGTGGTTCTAGTGGTGATAATGGTCCATATAGTGGTGATGGTGGTCCGTATAGTGGTGATGGTGGTCCCTATACCGGTGATAATGGTTGATATAGTGGTGATAATGGTTGTTATAGTGATGGTAATGGTTGTTATAGTGGTGATAATGGTTGTTATAGTGGTGATGATGGTCGTCATAGTGATGATAATTGTCGTCATAGTGGTGATAATGGTCGTTACAATGGCGATAATGGTGGTTATAGTGGTGATAATCATCCCTATAGTGGTGATAATTGTTGTTTTAGTGGTGACAACGGTTGTTATAGTGGTGATAATGGTTGTTATAGTGTTGATAATGGTTGTTATAGTGGTGACAATGGTCCTTATAGTGATGATAATGGTTGTTGTTGTGTTGATAATGGTTGAAATAGTGATGATAATGGTTGTCATAGTGGTGATAATGGTCGTTAGTGTGGTGATAATGGTCGATATAGTGGTGGTAACGGTCGTTATAGTGGTGATAATGCTCGTCATAGTGGTGATAATAGTGGTCATAGAGGTGATAATAGTCCTTATAGTGGTGATAATTGTCGTTACAGTGGTGATAATGGTCGTTATAGTTTTGATAATGGTTGTTATAGAGGTGATAATGGTCGTTATAGTGGTGATAATGGCCGTTATAGTGGTAATAATGGTCGTTATAGAGGTGATAATGGTCGTTATAGTGGTGATAATGGTCCTTATAGTTGTGATAATGTTTGTTGTAGTGTTGATAATGGATGAAATAATGATGATAATGGTTGATATAGTGGTGATAATGGTCCTTATGGTGGTGATAATGGTCGATATAGTGGTGGTAACGGTCGTTATAGTGGTGATAATGCTCGTCATAGTGGTGATAATAGTGGTCATAGAGGTGATAATAGTCGTTATAGTGGTGATAATTGTCGTTACAGTGGTGATAATGGTCGTTATAGTTTTGATAATGGTTGTCATAGTGGTGATAATGGTCGTTATAGAGGTGATAATAGTTGTTATAGTGATGATAATGGTTGTTATAGTGCTGATAATGGCTGTTATAGTGATGATAATGGTTGTTCTAGTGATGATAATGGTTGTTATAGTGGTGATAGTGGTTGTTATAGTGGTGATAATGGTCCTTGTAGTGGTGATAATGGTTGTTATAGTGTTGATAATGGTTGATATAGTGATGATAATGGTTGTCATAGTGGTGATAATGGTCGTTATGGTGGTGATAATGGTCGTCATAGTGGTGATAATAGTGGTCATAGTGGAGATAATGGTCGTTATAGTGGTGATAATGGTCGTTATAGTGGTGATAATGGCCGTTATAGTGGTGATAAGGGTCGTTATAGAGGTGATAATCGTTGCTGTGGTGGTGATAATGGTTGTAATAGTGGTGATAACGGTTGTTATACTGGTGATAACGGTTGTTATAGTAGTGACAATGGCTGTTGTATTGGTGATAATGGTTGTTGTTGTGGTGATAGTGGTTGTTGTAGCGGTGATAATGCTTGTTATATTGGTGATAATGGTTGTTATAGTGGTGATAATGGTCCTTATAGTGGTGATGGTGGTCCTTATACCGGTGATAATGGTTGGTATAGTGGTGATAATGGTGGTTCTAGTGGTGATAATGGTCCATATAGTGGTGATGGTGGTCCGTATAGTGGTGATGGTGGTCCCTATACCGGTGATAATGGTTGATATAGTGGTGATAATGGTTGTTATAGTGATGGTAATGGTTGTTATAGTGGTGATAATGGTTGTTATAGTGGTGATGATGGTCGTCATAGTGATGATAATTGTCGTCATAGTGGTGATAATGGTCGTTACAATGGCGATAATGGTGGTTATAGTGGTGATAATCATCCCTATAGTGGTGATAATTGTTGTTATAGTGGTGACAACGGTTGTTATAGTGGTGATAATGGTTGTTATAGTGTTGATAATGGTTGTTATAGTGGTGATAGTAGTTGTTCTTGTGCTGATAATGGTGGTTATAGTGGTGATAATGGTCCTTATAGTTGTGATAATGTTTGTTGTAGTGTTGATAATGGATGAAATAATGATGATAATGGTTGATATAGTGGTGATAATGGTCGATATAGTGGTGGTAACGGTCGTTATAGTGGTGATAATGCTCGTCATAGTGGTGATAATAGTGGTCATAGAGGTGATAATAGTCGTTACAGTGGTGATAATGGTCCTTATAGTGGTGATAATGGTTGTTATAATGGTGATAATAGTTGTTATAGCTGCGATAATGGTTGTTATAGTGCTGATAATGGCTGTTATAGTGATGATAATGGTTTTTATAGTGGTGATAGTGGTTGTTATAGTGGTGATAATGGTCCTTGTAGTGGTGATAATGGTTGTTATAGTGTTGATAATGGTTGATATAGTGATGATAATGGTTGTCATAGTGGTGATAATGGTCCTTATTGTGGTTATAATGGTTGTTATAGTGTTGATAATGGTTGATATAGTGATGATAATAGTTGTCATAGTGGTGACAATGGTCCTTATAGTGATGATAATGGTTGTTGTTGTGTTGATAATGGTTGAAATAGTGATGATAATGGTTGTCATAGTGGTGATAATGGTCGTTAGTGTGGTGATAATGGTCGATATAGTGGTGGTAACGGTCGTTATAGTGGTGATAATGCTCGTCATAGTGGTGATAATAGTGGTCATAGAGGTGATAATAGTCGTTATAGTGGAGATAATGGTCGTTATAGTGGTGATAATGGTCGTTATAGTGGTGATAATGGCCGTTATAGTGGTGATAAGTGTCGTTATAGAGGTGATAATCGTTGCTGTGGTGGTGATAATGGTTGTAATAGTGGTGATAACGGTTGTTATACTGGTGATAACGGTTGTTATAGTAGTGACAATGGCTGTTGTATTGGTGATAATGGTTGTTGTTGTGATGATAGTGGTTGTTGTAGCGGTGATAATGCTTGTTATATTGGTGATAATGGTTGTTATAGTGGTGATAATGGTCCTTATAGTGGTGATGGTGGTCCTTATACCGGTGATAATGGTTGGTATAGTGGTGATAATGGTGGTTCTAGTGGTGATAATGGTCCATATAGTGGTGATGGTGGTCCGTATAGTGGTGATGGTGGTCCCTATACCGGTGATAATGGTTGATATAGTGGTGATAATGGTTGTTATAGTGATGGTAATGGTTGTTATAGTGGTGATAATGGTTGTTATAGTGGTGATGATGGTCGTCATAGTGATGATAATTGTCGTCATAGTGGTGATAATGGTCGTTACAATGGCGATAATGGTGGTTATAGTGGTGATAATCATCCCTATAGTGGTGATAATTGTTGTTTTAGTGGTGACAACGGTTGTTATAGTGGTGATAATGGTTGTTATAGTGTTGATAATGGTTGTTATAGTGGTGACAATGGTCCTTATAGTGATGATAATGGTTGTTGTTGTGTTGATAATGGTTGAAATAGTGATGATAATGGTTGTCATAGTGGTGATAATGGTCGTTAGTGTGGTGATAATGGTCGATATAGTGGTGGTAACGGTCGTTATAGTGGTGATAATGCTCGTCATAGTGGTGATAATAGTGGTCATAGAGGTGATAATAGTCCTTATAGTGGTGATAATTGTCGTTACAGTGGTGATAATGGTCGTTATAGTTTTGATAATGGTTGTTATAGTGGTGATAATGGTCGTTATAGTGGTGATAATGGCCGTTATAGTGGTAATAATGGTCGTTATAGAGGTGATAATGGTCGTTATAGTGGTGATAATGGTCCTTATAGTTGTGATAATGTTTGTTGTAGTGTTGATAATGGATGAAATAATGATGATAATGGTTGATATAGTGGTGATAATGGTCCTTATGGTGGTGATAATGGTCGATATAGTGGTGGTAACGGTCGTTATAGTGGTGATAATGCTCGTCATAGTGGTGATAATAGTGGTCATAGAGGTGATAATAGTCGTTATAGTGGTGATAATTGTCGTTACAGTGGTGATAATGGTCGTTATAGTTTTGATAATGGTTGTCATAGTGGTGATAATGGTCGTTATAGAGGTGATAATAGTTGTTATAGTGATGATAATGGTTGTTATAGTGCTGATAATGGCTGTTATAGTGATGATAATGGTTGTTCTAGTGATGATAATGGTTGTTATAGTGGTGATAGTGGTTGTTATAGTGGTGATAATGGTCCTTGTAGTGGTGATAATGGTTGTTATAGTGTTGATAATGGTTGATATAGTGATGATAATGGTTGTCATAGTGGTGATAATGGTCGTTATGGTGGTGATAATGGTCGTCATAGTGGTGATAATAGTGGTCATAGTGGAGATAATGGTCGTTATAGTGGTGATAATGGTCGTTATAGTGGTGATAATGGCCGTTATAGTGGTGATAAGGGTCGTTATAGAGGTGATAATCGTTGCTGTGGTGGTGATAATGGTTGTAATAGTGGTGATAACGGTTGTTATACTGGTGATAACGGTTGTTATAGTAGTGACAATGGCTGTTGTATTGGTGATAATGGTTGTTGTTGTGGTGATAGTGGTTGTTGTAGCGGTGATAATGCTTGTTATATTGGTGATAATGGTTGTTATAGTGGTGATAATGGTCCTTATAGTGGTGATGGTGGTCCTTATACCGGTGATAATGGTTGGTATAGTGGTGATAATGGTGGTTCTAGTGGTGATAATGGTCCATATAGTGGTGATGGTGGTCCGTATAGTGGTGATGGTGGTCCCTATACCGGTGATAATGGTTGATATAGTGGTGATAATGGTTGTTATAGTGATGGTAATGGTTGTTATAGTGGTGATAATGGTTGTTATAGTGGTGATGATGGTCGTCATAGTGATGATAATTGTCGTCATAGTGGTGATAATGGTCGTTACAATGGCGATAATGGTGGTTATAGTGGTGATAATCATCCCTATAGTGGTGATAATTGTTGTTATAGTGGTGACAACGGTTGTTATAGTGGTGATAATGGTTGTTATAGTGTTGATAATGGTTGTTATAGTGGTGATAGTAGTTGTTCTTGTGCTGATAATGGTGGTTATAGTGGTGATAATGGTCCTTATAGTTGTGATAATGTTTGTTGTAGTGTTGATAATGGATGAAATAATGATGATAATGGTTGATATAGTGGTGATAATGGTCGATATAGTGGTGGTAACGGTCGTTATAGTGGTGATAATGCTCGTCATAGTGGTGATAATAGTGGTCATAGAGGTGATAATAGTCGTTACAGTGGTGATAATGGTCCTTATAGTGGTGATAATGGTTGTTATAATGGTGATAATAGTTGTTATAGCTGCGATAATGGTTATTATAGTGCTGATAATGGTTGTTATAGTGATGATAATGGTTGTTATAGTGATGATAATGGTCGTCATAGTGGTGATGGTGGTCCATATACCGGTGATAATGGTTGATATAGTGGTGATAATGGTTGTAATAGTGGTGATAATGATTGTTATAGTGGTGATAGTAGTTGTTATAGTGCTGATAATGGTGGTTATAGTGGTGATAATGGTCCATATAGTGGTGATAACGGTTGTTATAGTGGTGATAATGGCTGTTGTAGTGGTGATAATGGTTGTCATAGTGGTGATAATGGTCGTTATAGAGGTGATAATAGTTGTTATAGTGATGATAATGGTTGTTATAGTGCTGATAATGGCTGTTATAGTGATGATAATGGTTTTTATAGTGGTGATAGTGGTTGTTATAGTGGTGATAATGGTCCTTGTAGTGGTGATAATGGTTGTTATAGTGTTGATAATGGTTGATATAGTGATGATAATGGTTGTCATAGTGGTGATAATGGTCCTTATTGTGGTTATAATGGTTGTTATAGTGTTGATAATGGTTGATATAGTGATGATAATAGTTGTCATAGTGGTGACAATGTTCCTTATAGTGATGATAATGGTTGTTGTTGTGTTGATAATGGTTGAAATAGTGATGATAATGGTTGTCATAGTGGTGATAATGGTCGTTAGTGTGGTGATAATGGTCGATATAGTGGTGGTAACGGTCGTTATAGTGGTGATAATGCTCGTCATAGTGGTGATAATAGTGGTCATAGAGGTGATAATAGTCGTTATAGTGGTGATAATGGTCGTTACAGTGGTGATAATGGTCGTTACAGTTTTGATAATGGTTGTTATAGTGATGATAATGGTCGTCATAGTGGTGATAATGGCCGTTATAGTGGTAATAATGGTCGTTATAGAGGTGATAATGGTCGTTATAGTGGTGATAATGGTCCTTATAGTGGTGATAATGGTTGTTATAGTGGTGATAATGGTTGATATAGTGATGATAATAGTTGTCATAGTGGTGACAATGGTCCTTATAGTGATGATAATGGTTGTTGTTGTGTTGATAATGGTGGAAATAGTGATGATAATGGTTGTCATAGTGGTGATAATGGTCGTTAGTGTGGTGATAATGGTCGATATAGTGGTGGTAACGGTCGTTATAGTGGTGATAATGCTCGTCATAGTGGTGATAATAGCGGTCATAGAGGTGATAATAGTCGTTATAGTGGTGATAATGGTCCTTATAGTGGTGATAATGGTTGTTACAATGGTGATAATAGTTGTTATAGCTGCGATAATGGTTGTTATAGTGCTGATAATGGTTGTTATAGTGATGATAATGGTTGTTATAGTGATGATAATGGTCGTCATAGTGGTGATGGTGGTCCATATACCGGTGATAATGGTTGATATAGTGGTGATAATGGTTGTAATAGTGGTGATAATGATTGTTATAGTGGTGATAATAGTTGTTATAGTGCTGATAATGGTGGTTATAGTGGTGATAATGGTCCATATAGTGGTGATAACGGTTGTTATAGTGGTGATAATGGCTGATGTAGTGGTGATAATGGTTGTCATAGTGGTGATAATGGTCGTTATAGAGGTGATAATAGATGTTATAGTGATGATAGTGGTTGTTATAGTGCTGCTAATGGCTGTTATAGTGATGATAATGGTTGTTATAGTGGTGATAGTGGTGGTTATAGTGGTGATAATGGTTGTTATAGTGCTGATAATGGTGGTTATAGTGGTGATAATGGTCCTTATAGTGGTGATAATGGTTGTTGTAGTGTTGATAATGGTTGAAATAGTGATGATAATGGTTGATATAGTGGTGATAATGGTCGTTATAGTGGTGATAATAGTTGTTATTGTGCTGATAATGGTGGTTATAGTGGTGATAATGGTCCTTATAGTGGTGATAATTGTCCTTATAGTGGTGATAACGGTTCTTATAGTGGTGATAATGGCTGTTGTAGTGGTGATAATGGTTGTCATAGTGGTGATAATGGTCGATATAGTGGTGGTAATGGTCGTTACAATGGCGATAATGGTGGTTATAGTGGTGATAATCATCCCTATAGTGGTGATAATTGTTGTTATAGTGGTGACAACGGTTGTTACAGTGGTGATAATGGTTGTTATAGTGTTGATAATGGTTGATATAGTGATGATAATGGTGGTCATAGTGGTGATAATGGTCCTTATAGTGGTGATAACGGTTCTTATAGTGGTGATAATGGCTGTTGTAGTGGTGATAATGGTTGTCATAGTGGTGTTAATGGTCGATATAGTGGTGGTAATGGTCGTTATAGTGGTGATAATGGTCGTCATAGTGGTGATAATAGTGGTCATAGTGGTGATAATGGTTGTTATTGAGGTTATAGTGGTCGTTATAGTGGTGACAATGGTCCTTATAGTGGTGATAATGGTTGTTGTTGTGTTGATAATGGTTGAAATAGTGATGATAATGGTTCTCATAGTGGTGATAATGGTCCTTATAGTGGTGATAATGGTCGATATAGTGGTGGTAACGGTCGTTATAGTGGTGATAGTGCTCGTCATAGTGGTGTTAATAGCGGTCATAGAGGTGATAATAGTCGTTATAGTGGTGATAATGGTCCTTATAGTGGTGATAATGGTTGTTACAATGGTGGTAATAGTTGTTATAGCTGCGATAATGGTTGTTATAGTGCTGATAATGGTTGTTATAGTGATGATAATGGTCGTCATAGTGGTGATGGTGGTCCATATACCGGTGATAATGGTTGATATAGTGGTGATAATGGTTGTAATAGTGGTGATAATGATTGTTATAGTGGTGATAATAGTTGTTATAGTGCTGATAATGGTGGTTATAGTGGTGATAATGGTCCATATAGTGGTGATAACGGTTGTTATAGTGGTGATAATGGCTGTTGTAGTGGTGATAATGGTTGTCATAGTGGTGATAATGGTCGTTATTGAGGTGATAATAGTTGTTATAGTGATGATAGTGTTTGTTATAGTGCTGATAATGACTGTTATAGTGATGATAATGGTTGTTATAGTGGTGATAGTGGTTGTTATAGTGGTGATAATGGTCCTTGTAGTGGTGATAATGGTTGTTATAGTGTTGATAATGGTTGAAATAGTGATGATAATGGTTGTCATAGTGCTGATAATGGTCCTTATTGTGGTTATAATGGTTGTTATAGTGTTGATAATGGTTGATATAGTGATGATAATAGTTGTCATAGTGGTGACAATGGTCCTTATAGTGATGATAATGGTTGTTGTTGTGTTGATAATGGTGGAAATAGTGATGATAATGGTTGTCATAGTGGTGATAATGGTCGTTAGTGTGGTGATAATGGTCGATATAGTGGTGGTAACGGTCGTTATAGTGGTGATAATGCTCGTCATAGTGGTGATAATAGTGGTCATAGAGGTGATAATGGTCGTTATAGTGGTGATAATGGTCGTTACAGTGGTGATAATGGTCGTTATAGTTTTGATAATGGTTGTTATAGTGGTGATAATGGTCGTTATAGTGGTGATAATGGCCGTTATAGTGGTAATAATGGTCGTTATAGAGGTGATAATGGTCGTTATAGTGGTGATAATGGTCCTTATAGTGGTGATAATGGTTGTTATAGTGGTTATAACGGTTGTTATAGTGGTGATAATGGATGTTATAGCTTTGATAATGGTTGTTATAGTGGTGATAGTAGTTGTTCTTGTGCTGATAATGGTGGTTATAGTGGTGATAATGGTCCTTATAGTGGTGATAATGGTTGTTATAGTGTTGATAGTGGTTGATATAGTGATAATAATGGTTGTTGTAGTGCTGATAATGGCTGTTATAGTGATGATAATGGTTGTTGTAGTGCAGGTAATGGCTGTTATAGTGATGATAATGGTTGTTATAGTGGTGATAATGGTCGTTATAGTGGTGATAATGGTTGTTATAGTGGTGGTAATGGTCCTTGTAGTGGTGATAACGGTTGTTATAGTGTTGATAATGGTTGATATAGTGATGATAATGGTTGTCACAGTGGTGATAATGGTCGTTATAGTGGTGATAATTGTCCGTATAGTGGTGATGGTGGTCCTTATACCGGTGATAATGGTTAATATAGTGGTGATAATGGTTGTTATAGTGATGATAGGGTTGTTATAGTGGTGATAATAGTTGTTATAGTGCTGATAATGGTGGTTATAGTGGTGATAATGGTCCTTATAGTGGTGATAATGGTTGTTGTAGTGTTGATAATGGTTGAAATAGTGATGATAATGGTTGATATAGTGGTGATAATGGTCGTTATAGTGGTGATAATAGTTGTTATTGTGCTGATAATGGTGGTTATAGTGGTGATAATGGTCCTTATAGTGGTGATAATGGTTGTTATAGTGTTGATAATGGTTGATGTAGTGATGATAATGGTTGTCATAGTGGTGATAATGGTCCTTATTGTGGTGATAATGGTTGTTATAGTGCTGATAATGGCTGTTATAGTGATGATAATGGTTGTTATAGTGATGATAATGGTTGTTATAGTGGTGATAGTGGTTGTTATAGTGGTGATAATGGTCCTTGTAGTGGTGATAATGGTTGTTATAGTGTTGATAATGGTTGATATAGTGATGATAATGGTTGTCATAGTGGTGATAATGGTCGTTATGGTGGTGATAATGGTCGTCATAGTGGTGATAATAGTGGTCATAGTGGAGATAATGGTCGTTATAGTGGTGATAATGGTCGTTATAGTGGTGACAATGGCCGTTATAGTGGTGATAGGGTCGTTATAGAGGTGATAATCGTTGCTGTGGTGGTGATAATGGTTGTAATAGTGGTGATAACGGTTGTTATACTGGTGATAACGGTTGTTATAGTAGTGACAATGGCTGTTGTATTGGTGTTAATGGTTGTTGTTGTGGTGATAGTGGTTGTTGTAGCGGTGATAATGCTTGTTATATTGGTGATAATGGTTGTTATAGTGGTGATAATGGTCCCTATAGTGGTGATGGTGGTCCTTATACCGGTGATAATGGTTGGTATAGTGGTGATAATGGTGGTTCTAGTGGTGATAATGGTCCACATAGTGGTGATGGTGGTCCGTATAGTGGTGATGGTGGTCCCTATACCGGTGATAATGGTTGATATAGTGGTGATAATGGTTGTTATAGTGATGGTAATGGTTGTTATAGTGGTGATAATGGTTGTTATAGTGGTGATGATGGTCGTCATAGTGATGATAATTGTCGTCATAGTGGTGATTATGGTCGTTACAATGGCGATAATGGTGGTTATAGTGGTGATAATCATCCCTATAGTGGTGATAATTGTTGTTATAGTGGTGACAACGGTTGTTATAGTGGTGATAATGGTTGTTATAGTGTTGATAATGGTTGTTATAGTGGTGATAGTAGTTGTTCTTGTGCTGATAATGGTGGTTATAGTGGTGATAATGGTCCTTATAGTTGTGATAATGTTTGTTGTAGTGTTGATAATGGATGAAATAATGATGATAATGGTTGATATAGTGGTGATAATGGTCCTTATAGTGGTGATAATGGTCGATATAGTGGTGGTAACGGTCGTTATAGTGGTGATAATGCTCGTCATAGTGGTGATAATAGTGGTCATAGAGGTGATAATAGTCGTTACAGTGGTGATAATAGTCCTTATAGTGCTGATAATGGTTGTTATAGTGATGATAATGGTTGTTATAGTGATGATAATGGTCGTCATAGTGGTGATGGTGGTCCATATACCGGTGATAATGGTTGATATAGTGGTGATAATGGTTGTAATAGTGGTGATAATGATTGTTATAGTGGTGATAGTAGTTGTTATAGTGCTGATAATGGTGGTTATAGTGGTGATAATGGTCCATATAGTGGTGATAACGGTTGTTATAGTGGTGATAATGGCTGTTGTAGTGGTGATAATGGTTGTCATAGTGGTGATAATGGTCGTTATAGAGGTGATAATAGTTGTTATAGTGATGATAATGGTTGTTATAGTGCTGATAATGGCTGTTATAGTGATGATAATGGTTTTTATAGTGGTGATAGTGGTTGTTATAGTGGTGATAATGGTCCTTGTAGTGGTGATAATGGTTGTTATAGTGTTGATAATGGTTGATATAGTGATGATAATGGTTGTCATAGTGGTGATAATGGTCCTTATTGTGGTTATAATGGTTGTTATAGTGTTGATAATGGTTGATATAGTGATGATAATAGTTGTCATAGTGGTGACAATGGTCCTTATAGTGATGATAATGGTTGTTGTGTTGATAATGGTTGAAATAGTGATGATAATGGTTGTCATAGTGGTGATAATGGTCGTTATAGTGGTGATAATGGCCGTTATAGTGGTAATAATGGTCGTTATAGAGGTGATAATGGTCGTTATAGTGGTGATAATGGTCCTTATAGTGGTGATAATGGTTGTTATAGTGGTGATAACGGTTGTTATAGTGGTGATAATGGATGTTATAGTTTTGATAATGGTTGTTATAGTGGTGATAGTAGTTGTTCTTGTGCTGATAATGGTGGTTATAATGGTGATAATGGTCCTTATAGTTGTGATAATGTTTGTTGTAGTGTTGATAATGGATGAAATAATGATGATAATGGTTGATATAGTGGTGATAATGGTCCTTATAGTGGTGATAATGGTCGATATAGTGGTGGTAACGGTCGTTATAGTGGTGATAATGCTCGTCATAGTGGTGATAATAGTGGTCATAGAGGTGATAATAGTCGTTACAGTGGTGATAATGGTCCTTATAGTGCTGATAATGGTTGTTATAGTGATGATAATGGTTGTTATAGTGATGATAATGGTCGTCATAGTGGTGATGGTGGTCCATATACCGGTGATAATGGTTGATATATTGGTGATAATGGTTGTAATAGTGGTGATAATGATTGTTATAGTGGTGATAGTAGTTGTTATAGTGCTGATAATGGTGGTTATAGTGGTGATAATGGTCCATATAGTGGTGATAACGGTTGTTATAGTGGTGATAATGGCTGTTGTAGTGGTGATAATGGTTGTCATAGTGGTGATAATGGTCGTTATAGAGGTGATAATAGTTGTTATAGTGATGATAATGGTTGTTATAGTGCTGATAATGGCTGTTATAGTGATGATAATGGTTGTTATAGTGGTGATAGTGGTTGTTATAGTGGTGATAATGGTCCTTGTAGTGGTGATAATGGTTGTTATAGTGTTGATAATGGTTGATATAGTGATGATAATGGTTGTCATAGTGGTGATAATGGTCGTTATAGTGGTGATAATGGCCGTTATAGTGGTAATAATGGTCGTTATAGTGGTGATAATGGTTGTTATAGTGGTGATAATGGTTGTTATAGTGGTGATAATGGTCGTTATAGTGGTGATAATGGTTGTTATAGTGGTGATAATGGTCCTTGTAGTGGTGATAACGGTTGTTATAGTGTTGATAATGGTTGTTATAGTGATGATAGGGTTGTTATAGTGGTGATAATAGTTGTTATAGTGCTGATAATGGTGGTTATAGTGGTGATAATGGTCCTTATAGTGGTGATAATGGTTGTTGTAGTGTTGATAATGGTTGAAATAGTGATGATAATGGTTGATATAGTGGTGATAATGGTCGTTATAGTGGTGATAATAGTTGTTATTGTGCTGATAATGGTGGTTATAGTGGTGATAATGGTCCTTATAGTGGTGATAATGGTTGTTATAGTGTTGATAATGGTTGATATAGTGATGATAATGGTTGTCATAGTGGTGATAATGGTCCTTATTGTGGCGATAATGGTTGTTATAGTGTTCATAATGGTTGATACTGTGATGATAATGGTTGTCATAGTGGTGATAATGGTCCTTATAGTGGTGATAACGGTTCTTATAGTGGTGATAATGGCTGTTGTAGTGGTGATAATGGTTGCCATAGTGGTGATAATAGTGGTCATAGTGGTGATAATGGTTGTTATTGAGGTGATAATGGTCGTTATAGTGGTGACAATGGTCCTTATAGTGGTGATAATGGTTGTTGTAGTGTTGATAATGGTTGTAATAGTGGTGATAATGATTGTTATAGTGGTGATAATAGTTGTTATAGTGATGATAATGGTGGTTATAGTGGTGATAATGGTCCTTATAGTGGTGATAACGGTTGTTATAGTGGTGACAATGGCTGTTGTAGTGGTGATAATGGTTGTCATAGTGGTGATAATGGTCGCTATAGAGGTGATAATAGTTGTTATAGTGATGATAATGGTTGTTATAGTGCTGATAATGGCTGTTATAGCGATGATAATGGTTGTTATAGTGATGATAATGGTTGTTATAGTGGTGATAGTGGTTGTTATAGTGGTGATAATGGTCCTTGTAGTGGTGATAATGGTTGTTATAGTGTTGATAATGGTTGATATAGTGATGATAATGGTTGTCATAGTGGTGATAATGGTCGTTATGGTGGTGATAATGGTCGTCATAGTGGTGATAATAGTGGTCATAGTGGAGATAATGGTCGTTATAGTGGTGATAATGGTCGTTATAGTGGTGATAATGGCCGTTATAGTGGTGATAAGGGTCGTTATAGAGGTGATAATCGTTGCTGTGGTGGTGATAATGGTTGTAATAGTGGTGATAACGGTTGTTATACTGGTGATAACGGTTGTTATAGTAGTGACAATGGCTGTTGTATTGGTGATAATGGTTGTTGTTGTGATGATAGTGGTTGTTGTAGCGGTGATAATGCTTGTTATATTGGTGATAATGGTTGTTATAGTGGTGATAATGGTCCTTATAGTGGTGATGGTGGTCCTTATACCGGTGATAATGGTTGGTATAGTGGTGATACTGGTGGTTCTAGTGGTGATAATGGTCCATATAGTGGTGATAATGGTTGTTATAGTGTTGATAATGGTTGTTATAGTGGTGATAGTAGTTGTTCTTGTGCTGATAATGGTGGTTATAGTGGTGATAATGGTCCTTATAGTGGTGATAATGGTTGTTATAGTGTTGATAGTGGTTGATATAGTGATAATAATGGTTGTTGTAGTGCTGATAATGGCTGTTATAGTGATGATAATGGTTGTTGTAGTGCAGGTAATGGCTGTTATAGTGATGATAATGGTTGTTATAGTGGTGATAATGGTTGTTATAGTGGTGATAATGGTCGTTATAGTGGTGATAATGGTTGTTATAGTGGTGATAATGGTCCTTGTAGTGGTGATAACGGTTGTTATAGTGTTGATAATGGTTGATATAGTGATGATAATGGTTGTCACAGTGGTGATAATGGTTGATATAGTGATGATAATGGTTGTCATAGTGGTGATAATGGTCCTTATTGTGGTGATAATGGTTGTTATAGTGCTGATAATGGCTGTTATAGTGATGATAATGGTTGTTATAGTGATGATAATGGTTGTTATAGTGGTGATAGTGGTTGTTATAGTGGTGATAATGGTCCTTGTAGTGGTGATAATGGTTGTTATAGTGTTGATAATGGTTGATATAGTGATGATAATGGTTGTCATAGTGGTGATAATGGTCGTTATGGTGGTGATAATGGTCGTCATAGTGGTGATAATAGTGGTCATAGTGGAGATAATGGTCGTTATAGTGGTGATAATGGTCGTTATAGTGGTGACAATGGCCGTTATAGTGGTGATAAGGGTCGTTATAGAGGTGATAATCGTTGCTGTGGTGGTGATAATGGTTGTAATAGTGGTGATAACGGTTGTTATACTGGTGATAACGGTTGTTATAGTAGTGACAATGGCTGTTGTATTGGTGTTAATGGTTGTTGTTGTGGTGATAGTGGTTGTTGTAGCGGTGATAATGCTTGTTATATTGGTGATAATGGTTGTTATAGTGGTGATAATGGTCCCTATAGTGGTGATGGTGGTCCTTATACCGGTGATAATGGTTGGTATAGTGGTGATAATGGTGGTTCTAGTGGTGATAATGGTCCACATAGTGGTGATGGTGGTCCGTATAGTGGTGATGGTGGTCCCTATACCGGTGATAATGGTTGATATAGTGGTGATAATGGTTGTTATAGTGATGGTAATGGTTATTATAGTGGTGATAATGGTTGTTATAGTGGTGATGATGGTCGTCATAGTGATGATAATTGTCGTCATAGTGGTGATTATGGTCGTTACAATGGCGATAATGGTGGTTATAGTGGTGATAATCATCCCTATAGTGGTGATAATTGTTGTTATAGTGGTGACAACGGTTGTTATAGTGGTGATAATGGTTGTTATAGTGTTGATAATGGTTGTCACAGTGGTGATAATGGTCGTTATAGTGGTGATAATGGTCCGTATAGTGGTGATGGTGGTCCTTATACCGGTGATAATGGTTAATATAGTGGTGATAATGGTTGCTATAGTGATGATAGGGTTGTTATAGTGGTGATAATAGTTGTTATAGTGCTGATAATGGTGGTTATAGTGGTGATAATGGTCCTTATAGTGGTGATAATGGTTGTTGTAGTGTTGATAATGGTTGAAATTGTGATGATAATGGTTGATATAGTGGTGATAATGGTCGTTATAGTGGTGATAATAGTTGTTATTGTGCTGATAATGGTGGTTATAGTGGTGATAATGGTCCTTATAGTGGTGATAATGGTTGTTATAGTGTTGATAATGGTTGATATAGTGATGATAATGGTTGTCATAGTGGTGATAATGGTCCTTATTGTGGCGATAATGGTTGTTATAGTGTTCATAATGGTTGATACTGTGATGATAATGGTTGTCATAGTGGTGATAATGGTCCTTATAGTGGTGATAACGGTTCTCATAGTGGTGATAATGGCTGTTGTAGTGGTGATAATGGTTGTCATAGTGGTGATAATGGTCGATATAGTGGTGGTAATGGTCGTTATAGTGGTGATAATGGTCGTCATAGTGGTGATAATAGTGGTCATAGTGGTGATAATGGTTGTTATTGAGGTGATAATGGTCGTTATAGTGGTGACAATGGTCCTTATAGTGGTGATAATGGTTGTTGTAGTGTTGATAATGGTTGTAATAGTGGTGATAATGATTGTTATAGTGGTGATAATAGTTGTTATAGTGATGATAATGGTGGTTATAGTGGTGATAATGGTCCTTATAGTGGTGATAACGGTTGTTATAGTGGTGATAATGGCTGTTGTAGTGGTGATAATGGTTGTCATAGTGGTGATAATGGTCGTTATAGAGGTGATAATAGTTGTTATAGTGATGATAATGGTTGTTATAGTGCTGATAATGGCTGTTATAGTGATGATAATGGTTGTTATAGTGATGATAATGGTTGTTATAGTGGTGATAATGGTCGTTATGGTGGTGATAATGGTCGTCATAGTGGTGATAATAGTGGTCATAGTGGAGATAATGGTCGTTATAGTGGTGATAATGGTCGTTATAGTGGTGATAATGGCCGTTATAGTGGTGATAAGGGTCGTTATAGAGGTGATAATCGTTGCTGTGGTGGTGATAATGGTTGTAATAGTGGTGATAACGGTTGTTATACTGGTGATAACGGTTGTTATAGTAGTGACAGTGGCTGTTGTATTGGTGATAATGGTTGTTGTTGTGATGATAGTGGTTGTCGTAGCGGTGATAATGCTTGTTATATTGGTGATAATGGTTGTTATAGTGGTGATAATGGTCCTTATAGTGGTGATGGTGGTCCTTATACCGGTGATAATGGTTGGTATAGTGGTGATAATGGTGGTTCTAGTGGTGATAATGGTCCATATAGTGGTGATGGTGGTCCGTATAGTGGTGATGGTGGTCCCTATACCGGTGATAATGGTTGATATAGTGGTGATAATGGTTGTTATAGTGATGGTAATGGTTGTTATAGTGGTGATAATGGTTGTTATAGTGGTGATGATGGTCGTCATAGTGATGATAATTGTCGTCATAGTGGTGATAATGGTCGTTACAATGGCGATAGTGGTGGTTATAGTGGTGATAATCATCCCTATAGTGGTGATAATTGTTGTTATAGTGGTGACAACGGTTGTTATAGTGGTGATAATGGTTGTTATAGTGTTGATAATGGTTGTTATAGTGGTGACAATGGTCCTTATAGTGATGATAATGGTTGTTGTTGTGTTGATAATGGTTGAAATAGTGATGATAATGGTTGTCATAGTGGTGATAATGGTCGTTAGTGTGGTGATAATGGTCGATATAGTGGTGGTAACGGTCGTTATAGTGGTGATAATGCTCGTCATAGTGGTGATAATAGTGGTCATAGAGGTGATAATAGTCGTTATAGTGGTGATAATTGTCGTTACAGTGGTGATAATGGTCGTTATAGTTTTGATAATGGTTGTTATAGTGGTGATAATGGTCGTTATAGTGGTGATAATGGCCGTTATAGTGGTAATAATGGTCGTTATAGAGGTGATAATGGTCGTTATAGTGGTGATAATGGTCCTTATAGTTGTGATAATGTTTGTTGTAGTGTTGATAATGGATGAAATAATGATGATAATGGTTGATATAGTGGTGATAATGGTCCTTATGGTGGTGATAATGGTCGATATAGTGGTGGTAACGGTCGTTATAGTGGTGATAATGCTCGTCATAGTGGTGATAATAGTCGTCATAGAGGTGATAATAGTCGTTATAGTGGTGATAATTGTCGTTACAGTGGTGATAATGGTCGTTATAGTTTTGATAATGGTTGTCATAGTGGTGATAATGGTCGTTATAGAGGTGATAATAGTTGTTATAGTGATGATAATGGTTGTTATAGTGCTGATAATGGCTCTTATAGTGATGATAATGGTTGTTCTAGTGATGATAATGGTTGTTATAGTGGTGATAGTGGTTGTTATAGTGGTGATAATGGTCCTTGTAGTGGTGATAATGGTTGTTATAGTGTTGATAATGGTTGATATAGTGATGATAATGGTTGTCATAGTGGTGATAATGGTCGTTATGGTGGTGATAATGGTCGTCATAGTGGTGATAATAGTGGTCATAGTGGAGATAATGGTCCTTATAGTGGTGATAATGGTCGTTATAGTGGTGATAATGGCCGTTATAGTGGTGATAAGGGTCGTTATAGAGGTGATAATCGTTGCTGTGGTGGTGATAATGGTTGTAATAGTGGTGATAACGGTTGTTATACTGGTGATAACGGTTGTTATAGTAGTGACAATGGCTGTTGTATTGGTGATAATGGTTGTTGTTGTGGTGATAGTGGTTGTTGTAGCGGTGATAATGCTTGTTATATTGGTGATAATGTTTGTTATAGTGGTGATAATGGTCCTTATAGTGGTGATGGTGGTCCTTATACCGGTGATAATGGTTGGTATAGTGGTGATAATGGTGGTTCTAGTGGTGATAATGGTCCATATAGTGGTGATTTTGGTCCGTATAGTGGTGATGGTGGTCCCTATACCGGTGATAATGGTTGATATAGTGGTGATAATGGTTGTTATAGTGATGGTAATGGTTGTTATAGTGGTGATAATGGTTGTTATAGTGGTGATGATGGTCGTCATAGTGATGATAATTGTCGTCATAGTGGTGATAATGGTCGTTACAATGGCGATAATGGTGGTTATAGTGGTGATAATCATCCCTATAGTGGTGATAATTGTTGTTATAGTGGTGACAACGGTTGTTATAGTGGTGATAATGGTTGTTATAGTGTTGATAATGGTTGTTATAGTGGTGATAGTAGTTGTTCTTGTGCTGATAATGGTGGTTATAGTGGTGATAATGGTCCTTATAGTTGTGATAATGTTTGTTGTAGTGTTGATAATGGATGAAATAATGATGATAATGGTTGATATAGTGGTGATAATGGTCGATATAGTGGTGGTAACGGTCGTTATAGTGGTGATAATGCTCGTCATAGTGGTGATAATAGTGGTCATAGAGGTGATAATAGTCGTTACAGTGGTGATAATGGTCCTTATAGTGGTGATAATGGTCCATATAGTGGTGATAACGGTTGTTATAGTGGTGATAATGGCTGTTGTAGTGGTGATAATGGTTGTCATAGTGGTGATAATGGTCGTTATAGAGGTGATAATAGTTGTTATAGTGATGATAATGGTTGTTATAGTGCTGATAATGGCTGTTATAGTGATGATAATGGTTTTTATAGTGGTGATAGTGGTTGTTATAGTGGTGATAATGGTCCTTGTAGTGGTGATAATGGTTGTTATAGTGTTGATAATGGTTGATATAGTGATGATAATGGTTGTCATAGTGGTGATAATGGTCCTTATTGTGGTTATAATGGTTGTTATAGTGTTGATAATGGTTGATATAGTGATGATAATAGTTGTCATAGTGGTGACAATGGTCCTTATAGTGATGATAATGGTTGTTGTTGTGTTGATAATGGTTGAAATAGTGATGATAATGGTTGTCATAGTGGTGATAATGGTCGTTAGTGTGGTGATAATGGTCGATATAGCGGTGGTAACGGTCGTTATAGTGGTGATAATGCTCGTCATAGTGGTGATAATAGTGGTCATAGAGGCGATAATAGTCGTTATAGTGGTGATAATGGTCGTTACAGTGGTGATAATGGTCGTTATAGTTTTGATAATGGTTGTTATAGTGATGATAATGGTCGTTATAGTGGTGATAATGGCCGTTATAGTGGTAATAATGGTCGTTATAGAGGTGATAATGGTCGTTATAGTGGTGATAATGGTCCTTATAGTGGTGATAATGGTTGTTATAGTGGTGATAACGGTTGTTATAGTGGTGATAATGGATGTTATAGTTTTGATAATGGTTGTTATAGTGGTGATAGTAGTTGTTCTTGTGCTGATAATGGTGGTTATAGTGGTGATAATGGTCCTTATAGTGGTGATAATGGTTGTTATAGTGGTGATGATGGTCGTCATAGTGATGATAATTGTCGTCATAGTGGTGATAATGGTCGTTACAATGGCGATAATGGTGGTTATAGTGGTAGTAATCATCCCTATAGTGGTGATAATTATTGTTATAGTGGTGACAACGGTTGTTATAGTGGTGATAATGGTTGTTATAGTGTTGATAATGGTTGTTATAGTGGTGATAGTAGTTGTTCTTGTGCTGATAATGGTGGTTATAGTGGTGATAATGGTCCTTATAGTTGTGATAATGTTTGTTGTAGTGTTGATAATGGATGAAATAATGATGATAATGGTTGATATAGTGGTGATAATGGTCCTTACAGTGGTGATAATGGTCGATATAGTGGTGGTAACGGTCGTTATAGTGGTGATAATGCTCGTCATAGTGGTGATAATAGTGGTCATAGTGGTGATAATGGTTGTTATTGAGGTGATAATGGTCGTTATAGTGGTGACAATGGTCCTTATAGTGGTGATAATGGTTGTTGTAGTGCTGATAATGGCTGTTGTAGTGGTGATAATGGTTGTCATAGTGGTGATAATGGTCGTTATAGAGGTGATAATAGTTGTTATAGTGATGATAATGGTTGTTATAGTGCTGATAATGGCTGTTATAGTGATGATAATGGTTGTTCTAGTGATGATAATGGTTGTTATAGTGGTGATAGTGGTTGTTATAGTGGTGATAATGGTCCTTGTAGTGGTGATAATGGTTGTTATAGTGTTGATAATGGTTGATATAGTGATGATAATGGTTGTCATAGTGGTGATAATGGTCGTTATGGTGGTGATAATGGTCGTCATAGTGGTGATAATAGTGGTCATAGTGGAGATAATGGTCGTTATAGTGGTGATAATGGTCGTTATAGAAGTGATAATGGCCGTTATAGTGGTGATAAGGGTCGTTATAGAGGTGATAATCGTTGCTGTGGTGGTGATAATGGTTGTAATAGTGGTGATAACGGTTGTTATACTGGTGATAACGGTTGTTATAGTAGTGACAATGGCTGTTGTATTGGTGATAATGGTTGTTGTTGTGGTGATAGTGGTTGTTGTAGCGGTGATAATGCTTGTTATATTGGTGATAATGGTTGTTATAGTGGTGATAATGGTCCTTATAGTGGTGATGGTGGTCCTTGTACCGGTGATAATTGTTGGTATAGTGGTGATAATGGTGGTTCTAGTGGTGATAATGGTCCACATAGTGGTGATGGTGGTCCGCATAGCGGTGATGGTGGTCCCTATACCGGTGATAATGGTTGATATAGTGGTGATAATGGTTGTTATAGTGATGGTAATGGTTGTTATAGTGGTGATACTGGTTGTTATAGTGGTGATGATGGTCGTCATAGTGATGATAATTGTCGTCATAGTGGTGATAATGGTCGTTACAATGGCGATAATGGTGGTTATAGTGGTGATAATCATCCCTATAGTGGTGATAATTGTTGTTATAGTGGTGACAACGGTTGTTATAGTGGTGATAATGGTTGTTATAGTGTTGATAATGGTTGTTATAGTGGTGATAGTAGTTGTTCTTGTGCTGATAATGGTGGTTATAGTGGTGATAATGGTCCTTATAGTTGTGATAATGTTTGTTGTAGTGTTGATAATGGATGAAATAATGATGATAATGGTTGATATAGTGGTGATAATGGTCCTTACAGTGGTGATAATGGTCGATATAGTGGTGGTAACGGTCGTTATAGTGGTGATAATGCTCGTCATAGTGGTGATAATAGTGGTCATAGTGGTGATAATGGTTGTTATTGAGGTGATAATGGTCGTTATAGTGGTGACAATGGTCCTTATAGTGGTGATAATGGTTGTTGTAGTGATGATAATGTTTGTTATAGTGCTGATAATGGCTGTTATAGTGATGATAATGGTTGTTATAGTGGTGATAGTGGTTGTTATAGTGGTGATAATGGTCCTTGTAGGGGTGATAATGGTTGTTATAGTGTTGATAATGGTTGATATAGTGATGATAATGGTTGTCATAGCGGTGATAATGGTCCTTATTGTGGTGATAATGGTTGTTATAGTGTTGATAATGGTTGTCACAGTGGTGATAATGGTCGTTATAGTGGTGATAATGGTCCGTATAGTGGTGATGGTGGTCCTTATACCGGTGATAATGGTTAATATAGTGGTGATAATGGTTGCTATAGTGATGATAGGGTTGTTATAGTGGTGATAATAGTTGTTATAGTGCTGATAATGGTGGTTATAGTGGTGATAATGGTCCTTATAGTGGTGATAATGGTTGTTGTAGTGTTGATAATGGTTGAAATTGTGATGATAATGGTTGATATAGTGGTGATAATGGTCGTTATAGTGGTGATAATAGTTGTTATTGTGCTGATAATGGTGGTTATAGTGGTGATAATGGTCCTTATAGTGGTGATAATGGTTGTTATAGTGTTGATAATGGTTGATATAGTGATGATAATGGTTGTCATAGTGGTGATAATGGTCCTTATTGTGGCGATAATGGTTGTTATAGTGTTCATAATGGTTGATACTGTGATGATAATGGTTGTCATAGTGGTGATAATGGTCCTTATAGTGGTGATAACGGTTCTCATAGTGGTGATAATGGCTGTTGTAGTGGTGATAATGGTTGTCATAGTGGTGATAATGGTCGATATAGTGGTGGTAATGGTCGTTATAGTGGTGATAATGGTCGTCATAGTGGTGATAATAGTGGTCATAGTGGTGATAATGGTTGTTATTGAGGTGATAATGGTCGTTATAGTGGTGACAATGGTCCTTATAGTGGTGATAATGGTTGTTGTAGTGTTGATAATGGTTGTAATAGTGGTGATAATGATTGTTATAGTGGTGATAATAGTTGTTATAGTGATGATAATGGTGGTTATAGTGGTGATAATGGTCCTTATAGTGGTGATAACGGTTGTTATAGTGGTGATAATGGCTGTTGTAGTGGTGATAATGGTTGTCATAGTGGTGATAATGGTCGTTATAGAGGTGATAATAGTTGTTATAGTGATGATAATGGTTGTTATAGTGCTGATAATGGCTGTTATAGTGATGATAATGGTTGTTATAGTGATGATAATGGTTGTTATAGTGGTGATAATGGTCGTTATGGTGGTGATAATGGTCGTCATAGTGGTGATAATAGTGGTCATAGTGGAGATAATGGTCGTTATAGTGGTGATAATGGTCGTTATAGTGGTGATAATGGCCGTTATAGTGGTGATAAGGGTCGTTATAGAGGTGATAATCGTTGCTGTGGTGGTGATAATGGTTGTAATAGTGGTGATAACGGTTGTTATACTGGTGATAACGGTTGTTATAGTAGTGACAGTGGCTGTTGTATTGGTGATAATGGTTGTTGTTGTGATGATAGTGGTTGTCGTAGCGGTGATAATGCTTGTTATATTGGTGATAATGGTTGTTATAGTGGTGATAATGGTCCTTATAGTGGTGATGGTGGTCCTTATACCGGTGATAATGGTTGGTATAGTGGTGATAATGGTGGTTCTAGTGGTGATAATGGTCCATATAGTGGTGATGGTGGTCCGTATAGTGGTGATGGTGGTCCCTATACCGGTGATAATGGTTGATATAGTGGTGATAATGGTTGTTATAGTGATGGTAATGGTTGTTATAGTGGTGATAATGGTTGTTATAGTGGTGATGATGGTCGTCATAGTGATGATAATTGTCGTCATAGTGGTGATAATGGTCGTTACAATGGCGATAGTGGTGGTTATAGTGGTGATAATCATCCCTATAGTGGTGATAATTGTTGTTATAGTGGTGACAACGGTTGTTATAGTGGTGATAATGGTTGTTATAGTGTTGATAATGGTTGTTATAGTGGTGACAATGGTCCTTATAGTGATGATAATGGTTGTTGTTGTGTTGATAATGGTTGAAATAGTGATGATAATGGTTGTCATAGTGGTGATAATGGTCGTTAGTGTGGTGATAATGGTCGATATAGTGGTGGTAACGGTCGTTATAGTGGTGATAATGCTCGTCATAGTGGTGATAATAGTGGTCATAGAGGTGATAATAGTCGTTATAGTGGTGATAATTGTCGTTACAGTGGTGATAATGGTCGTTATAGTTTTGATAATGGTTGTTATAGTGGTGATAATGGTCGTTATAGTGGTGATAATGGCCGTTATAGTGGTAATAATGGTCGTTATAGAGGTGATAATGGTCGTTATAGTGGTGATAATGGTCCTTATAGTTGTGATAATGTTTGTTGTAGTGTTGATAATGGATGAAATAATGATGATAATGGTTGATATAGTGGTGATAATGGTCCTTATGGTGGTGATAATGGTCGATATAGTGGTGGTAACGGTCGTTATAGTGGTGATAATGCTCGTCATAGTGGTGATAATAGTCGTCATAGAGGTGATAATAGTCGTTATAGTGGTGATAATTGTCGTTACAGTGGTGATAATGGTCGTTATAGTTTTGATAATGGTTGTCATAGTGGTGATAATGGTCGTTATAGAGGTGATAATAGTTGTTATAGTGATGATAATGGTTGTTATAGTGCTGATAATGGCTCTTATAGTGATGATAATGGTTGTTCTAGTGATGATAATGGTTGTTATAGTGGTGATAGTGGTTGTTATAGTGGTGATAATGGTCCTTGTAGTGGTGATAATGGTTGTTATAGTGTTGATAATGGTTGATATAGTGATGATAATGGTTGTCATAGTGGTGATAATGGTCGTTATGGTGGTGATAATGGTCGTCATAGTGGTGATAATAGTGGTCATAGTGGAGATAATGGTCGTTATAGTGGTGATAATGGTCGTTATAGTGGTGATAATGGCCGTTATAGTGGTGATAAGGGTCGTTATAGAGGTGATAATCGTTGCTGTGGTGGTGATAATGGTTGTAATAGTGGTGATAACGGTTGTTATACTGGTGATAACGGTTGTTATAGTAGTGACAATGGCTGTTGTATTGGTGATAATGGTTGTTGTTGTGGTGATAGTGGTTGTTGTAGCGGTGATAATGCTTGTTATATTGGTGATAATGTTTGTTATAGTGGTGATAATGGTCCTTATAGTGGTGATGGTGGTCCTTATACCGGTGATAATGGTTGGTATAGTGGTGATAATGGTGGTTCTAGTGGTGATAATGGTCCATATAGTGGTGATTTTGGTCCGTATAGTGGTGATGGTGGTCCCTATACCGGTGATAATGGTTGATATAGTGGTGATAATGGTTGTTATAGTGATGGTAATGGTTGTTATAGTGGTGATAATGGTTGTTATAGTGGTGATGATGGTCGTCATAGTGATGATAATTGTCGTCATAGTGGTGATAATGGTCGTTACAATGGCGATAATGGTGGTTATAGTGGTGATAATCATCCCTATAGTGGTGATAATTGTTGTTATAGTGGTGACAACGGTTGTTATAGTGGTGATAATGGTTGTTATAGTGTTGATAATGGTTGTTATAGTGGTGATAGTAGTTGTTCTTGTGCTGATAATGGTGGTTATAGTGGTGATAATGGTCCTTATAGTTGTGATAATGTTTGTTGTAGTGTTGATAATGGATGAAATAATGATGATAATGGTTGATATAGTGGTGATAATGGTCGATATAGTGGTGGTAACGGTCGTTATAGTGGTGATAATGCTCGTCATAGTGGTGATAATAGTGGTCATAGAGGTGATAATAGTCGTTACAGTGGTGATAATGGTCCTTATAGTGGTGATAATGGTCCATATAGTGGTGATAACGGTTGTTATAGTGGTGATAATGGCTGTTGTAGTGGTGATAATGGTTGTCATAGTGGTGATAATGGTCGTTATAGAGGTGATAATAGTTGTTATAGTGATGATAATGGTTGTTATAGTGCTGATAATGGCTGTTATAGTGATGATAATGGTTTTTATAGTGGTGATAGTGGTTGTTATAGTGGTGATAATGGTCCTTGTAGTGGTGATAATGGTTGTTATAGTGTTGATAATGGTTGATATAGTGATGATAATGGTTGTCATAGTGGTGATAATGGTCCTTATTGTGGTTATAATGGTTGTTATAGTGTTGATAATGGTTGATATAGTGATGATAATAGTTGTCATAGTGGTGACAATGGTCCTTATAGTGATGATAATGGTTGTTGTTGTGTTGATAATGGTTGAAATAGTGATGATAATGGTTGTCATAGTGGTGATAATGGTCGTTAGTGTGGTGATAATGGTCGATATAGCGGTGGTAACGGTCGTTATAGTGGTGATAATGCTCGTCATAGTGGTGATAATAGTGGTCATAGAGGCGATAATAGTCGTTATAGTGGTGATAATGGTCGTTACAGTGGTGATAATGGTCGTTATAGTTTTGATAATGGTTGTTATAGTGATGATAATGGTCGTTATAGTGGTGATAATGGCCGTTATAGTGGTAATAATGGTCGTTATAGAGGTGATAATGGTCGTTATAGTGGTGATAATGGTCCTTATAGTGGTGATAATGGTTGTTATAGTGGTGATAACGGTTGTTATAGTGGTGATAATGGATGTTATAGTTTTGATAATGGTTGTTATAGTGGTGATAGTAGTTGTTCTTGTGCTGATAATGGTGGTTATAGTGGTGATAATGGTCCTTATAGTGGTGATAATGGTTGTTATAGTGGTGATGATGGTCGTCATAGTGATGATAATTGTCGTCATAGTGGTGATAATGGTCGTTACAATGGCGATAATGGTGGTTATAGTGGTAGTAATCATCCCTATAGTGGTGATAATTATTGTTATAGTGGTGACAACGGTTGTTATAGTGGTGATAATGGTTGTTATAGTGTTGATAATGGTTGTTATAGTGGTGATAGTAGTTGTTCTTGTGCTGATAATGGTGGTTATAGTGGTGATAATGGTCCTTATAGTTGTGATAATGTTTGTTGTAGTGTTGATAATGGATGAAATAATGATGATAATGGTTGATATAGTGGTGATAATGGTCCTTACAGTGGTGATAATGGTCGATATAGTGGTGGTAACGGTCGTTATAGTGGTGATAATGCTCGTCATAGTGGTGATAATAGTGGTCATAGTGGTGATAATGGTTGTTATTGAGGTGATAATGGTCGTTATAGTGGTGACAATGGTCCTTATAGTGGTGATAATGGTTGTTGTAGTGCTGATAATGGCTGTTGTAGTGGTGATAATGGTTGTCATAGTGGTGATAATGGTCGTTATAGAGGTGATAATAGTTGTTATAGTGATGATAATGGTTGTTATAGTGCTGATAATGGCTGTTATAGTGATGATAATGGTTGTTCTAGTGATGATAATGGTTGTTATAGTGGTGATAGTGGTTGTTATAGTGGTGATAATGGTCCTTGTAGTGGTGATAATGGTTGTTATAGTGTTGATAATGGTTGATATAGTGATGATAATGGTTGTCATAGTGGTGATAATGGTCGTTATGGTGGTGATAATGGTCGTCATAGTGGTGATAATAGTGGTCATAGTGGAGATAATGGTCGTTATAGTGGTGATAATGGTCGTTATAGAAGTGATAATGGCCGTTATAGTGGTGATAAGGGTCGTTATAGAGGTGATAATCGTTGCTGTGGTGGTGATAATGGTTGTAATAGTGGTGATAACGGTTGTTATACTGGTGATAACGGTTGTTATAGTAGTGACAATGGCTGTTGTATTGGTGATAATGGTTGTTGTTGTGGTGATAGTGGTTGTTGTAGCGGTGATAATGCTTGTTATATTGGTGATAATGGTTGTTATAGTGGTGATAATGGTCCTTATAGTGGTGATGGTGGTCCTTGTACCGGTGATAATTGTTGGTATAGTGGTGATAATGGTGGTTCTAGTGGTGATAATGGTCCACATAGTGGTGATGGTGGTCCGCATAGCGGTGATGGTGGTCCCTATACCGGTGATAATGGTTGATATAGTGGTGATAATGGTTGTTATAGTGATGGTAATGGTTGTTATAGTGGTGATACTGGTTGTTATAGTGGTGATGATGGTCGTCATAGTGATGATAATTGTCGTCATAGTGGTGATAATGGTCGTTACAATGGCGATAATGGTGGTTATAGTGGTGATAATCATCCCTATAGTGGTGATAATTGTTGTTATAGTGGTGACAACGGTTGTTATAGTGGTGATAATGGTTGTTATAGTGTTGATAATGGTTGTTATAGTGGTGATAGTAGTTGTTCTTGTGCTGATAATGGTGGTTATAGTGGTGATAATGGTCCTTATAGTTGTGATAATGTTTGTTGTAGTGTTGATAATGGATGAAATAATGATGATAATGGTTGATATAGTGGTGATAATGGTCCTTACAGTGGTGATAATGGTCGATATAGTGGTGGTAACGGTCGTTATAGTGGTGATAATGCTCGTCATAGTGGTGATAATAGTGGTCATAGTGGTGATAATGGTTGTTATTGAGGTGATAATGGTCGTTATAGTGGTGACAATGGTCCTTATAGTGGTGATAATGGTTGTTGTAGTGATGATAATGTTTGTTATAGTGCTGATAATGGCTGTTATAGTGATGATAATGGTTGTTATAGTGGTGATAGTGGTTGTTATAGTGGTGATAATGGTCCTTGTAGGGGTGATAATGGTTGTTATAGTGTTGATAATGGTTGATATAGTGATGATAATGGTTGTCATAGCGGTGATAATGGTCCTTATTGTGGTGATAATGGTTGTTATAGTGTTGATAATGGTTGATATAGTGATGATAACAGTTGTCATAGTGGTGACAATGGTCCTTATAGTGATGATAATGGTTGTTGTTGTGTTGATAATGGTTGAAATAGTGATGATAATGGTTGTCATAGTGGTGATAATGGTCGTTATAGTGGTGATAATGGTTGTTGTAGTGTTGATAATGGTTGAAATTGTGATGATAATGGTTGATATAGTGGTGATAATGGTCGTTATAGTGGTGATAATAGTTGTTATTGTGCTGATAATGGTGGTTATAGTGGTGATAATGGTCCTTATAGTGGTGATAATGGTTGTTATAGTGTTGATCATGGTTGATATAGTGATGATAATGGTTGTCATAGTGGTGATAATGGTCCTTATTGTGGCGATAATGGTTGTTATAGTGTTCATAATGGTTGATACTGTGATGATAATGGTTGTCATAGTGGTGATAATGGTCCTTATAGTGGTGATAACGGTTCTCATAGTGGTGATAATGGCTGTTGTAGTGGTGATAATGGTTGTCATAGTGGTGATAATGGTCGATATAGTGGTGGTAATGGTCGTTATAGTGGTGATAATGGTCGTCATAGTGGTGATAATAGTGGTCATAGTGGTGATAATGGTTGTTATTGAGGTGATAATGGTCGTTATAGTGGTGACAATGGTCCTTATAGTGGTGATAATGGTTGTTGTAGTGTTGATAATGGTTGTAATAGTGGTGATAATGATTGTTATAGTGGTGATAATAGTTGTTATAGTGATGATAATGGTGGTTATAGTGGTGATAATGGTCCTTATAGTGGTGATAACGGTTGTTATAGTGGTGATAATGGCTGTTGTAGTGGTGATAATGGTTGTCATAGTGGTGATAATGGTCGTTATAGAGGTGATAATAGTTGTTATAGTGATGATAATGGTTGTTATAGTGCTGATAATGGCTGTTATAGTGATGATAATGGTTGTTATAGTGATGATAATGGTTGTTATAGTGGTGATAATGGTCGTTATGGTGGTGATAATGGTCGTCATAGTGGTGATAATAGTGGTCATAGTGGAGATAATGGTCGTTATAGTGGTGATAATGGTCGTTATAGTGGTGATAATGGCCGTTATAGTGGTGATAAGGGTCGTTATAGAGGTGATAATCGTTGCTGTGGTGGTGATAATGGTTGTAATAGTGGTGATAACGGTTGTTATACTGGTGATAACGGTTGTTATAGTAGTGACAGTGGCTGTTGTATTGGTGATAATGGTTGTTGTTGTGATGATAGTGGTTGTCGTAGCGGTGATAATGCTTGTTATATTGGTGATAATGGTTGTTATAGTGGTGATAATGGTCCTTATAGTGGTGATGGTGGTCCTTATACCGGTGATAATGGTTGGTATAGTGGTGATAATGGTGGTTCTAGTGGTGATAATGGTCCATATAGTGGTGATGGTGGTCCGTATAGTGGTGATGGTGGTCCCTATACCGGTGATAATGGTTGATATAGTGGTGATAATGGTTGTTATAGTGATGGTAATGGTTGTTATAGTGGTGATAATGGTTGTTATAGTGGTGATGATGGTCGTCATAGTGATGATAATTGTCGTCATAGTGGTGATAATGGTCGTTACAATGGCGATAGTGGTGGTTATAGTGGTGATAATCATCCCTATAGTGGTGATAATTGTTGTTATAGTGGTGACAACGGTTGTTATAGTGGTGATAATGGTTGTTATAGTGTTGATAATGGTTGTTATAGTGGTGACAATGGTCCTTATAGTGATGATAATGGTTGTTGTTGTGTTGATAATGGTTGAAATAGTGATGATAATGGTTGTCATAGTGGTGATAATGGTCGTTAGTGTGGTGATAATGGTCGATATAGTGGTGGTAACGGTCGTTATAGTGGTGATAATGCTCGTCATAGTGGTGATAATAGTGGTCATAGAGGTGATAATAGTCGTTATAGTGGTGATAATTGTCGTTACAGTGGTGATAATGGTCGTTATAGTTTTGATAATGGTTGTTATAGTGGTGATAATGGTCGTTATAGTGGTGATAATGGCCGTTATAGTGGTAATAATGGTCGTTATAGAGGTGATAATGGTCGTTATAGTGGTGATAATGGTCCTTATAGTTGTGATAATGTTTGTTGTAGTGTTGATAATGGATGAAATAATGATGATAATGGTTGATATAGTGGTGATAATGGTCCTTATGGTGGTGATAATGGTCGATATAGTGGTGGTAACGGTCGTTATAGTGGTGATAATGCTCGTCATAGTGGTGATAATAGTCGTCATAGAGGTGATAATAGTCGTTATAGTGGTGATAATTGTCGTTACAGTGGTGATAATGGTCGTTATAGTTTTGATAATGGTTGTCATAGTGGTGATAATGGTCGTTATAGAGGTGATAATAGTTGTTATAGTGATGATAATGGTTGTTATAGTGCTGATAATGGCTCTTATAGTGATGATAATGGTTGTTCTAGTGATGATAATGGTTGTTATAGTGGTGATAGTGGTTGTTATAGTGGTGATAATGGTCCTTGTAGTGGTGATAATGGTTGTTATAGTGTTGATAATGGTTGATATAGTGATGATAATGGTTGTCATAGTGGTGATAATGGTCGTTATGGTGGTGATAATGGTCGTCATAGTGGTGATAATAGTGGTCATAGTGGAGATAATGGTCGTTATAGTGGTGATAATGGTCGTTATAGTGGTGATAATGGCCGTTATAGTGGTGATAAGGGTCGTTATAGAGGTGATAATCGTTGCTGTGGTGGTGATAATGGTTGTAATAGTGGTGATAACGGTTGTTATACTGGTGATAACGGTTGTTATAGTAGTGACAATGGCTGTTGTATTGGTGATAATGGTTGTTGTTGTGGTGATAGTGGTTGTTGTAGCGGTGATAATGCTTGTTATATTGGTGATAATGTTTGTTATAGTGGTGATAATGGTCCTTATAGTGGTGATGGTGGTCCTTATACCGGTGATAATGGTTGGTATAGTGGTGATAATGGTGGTTCTAGTGGTGATAATGGTCCATATAGTGGTGATTTTGGTCCGTATAGTGGTGATGGTGGTGCCTATACCGGTGATAATGGTTGATATAGTGGTGATAATGGTTGTTATAGTGATGGTAATGGTTGTTATAGTGGTGATAATGGTTGTTATAGTGGTGATGATGGTCGTCATAGTGATGATAATTGTCGTCATAGTGGTGATAATGGTCGTTACAATGGCGATAATGGTGGTTATAGTGGTGATAATCATCCCTATAGTGGTGATAATTGTTGTTATAGTGGTGACAACGGTTGTTATAGTGGTGATAATGGTTGTTATAGTGTTGATAATGGTTGTTATAGTGGTGATAGTAGTTGTTCTTGTGCTGATAATGGTGGTTATAGTGGTGATAATGGTCCTTATAGTTGTGATAATGTTTGTTGTAGTGTTGATAATGGATGAAATAATGATGATAATGGTTGATATAGTGGTGATAATGGTCGATATAGTGGTGGTAACGGTCGTTATAGTGGTGATAATGCTCGTCATAGTGGTGATAATAGTGGTCATAGAGGTGATAATAGTCGTTACAGTGGTGATAATGGTCCTTATAGTGGTGATAATGGTCCATATAGTGGTGATAACGGTTGTTATAGTGGTGATAATGGCTGTTGTAGTGGTGATAATGGTTGTCATAGTGGTGATAATGGTCGTTATAGAGGTGATAATAGTTGTTATAGTTATGATAATGGTTGTTATAGTGCTGATAATGGCTGTTATAGTGATGATAATGGTTTTTATAGTGGTGATAGTGGTTGTTATAGTGGTGATAATGGTCCTTGTAGTGGTGATAATGGTTGTTATAGTGTTGATAATGGTTGATATAGTGATGATAATGGTTGTCATAGTGGTGATAATGGTCCTTATTGTGGTTATAATGGTTGTTATAGTGTTGATAATGGTTGATATAGTGATGATAATAGTTGTCATAGTGGTGACAATGGTCCTTATAGTGATGATAATGGTTGTTGTTGTGTTGATAATGGTTGAAATAGTGATGATAATGGTTGTCATAGTGGTGATAATGGTCGTTAGTGTGGTGATAATGGTCGATATAGCGGTGGTAACGGTCGTTATAGTGGTGATAATGCTCGTCATAGTGGTGATAATAGTGGTCATAGAGGCGATAATAGTCGTTATAGTGGTGATAATGGTCGTTACAGTGGTGATAATGGTCGTTATAGTTTTGATAATGGTTGTTATAGTGATGATAATGGTCGTTATAGTGGTGATAATGGCCGTTATAGTGGTAATAATGGTCGTTATAGAGGTGATAATGGTCGTTATAGTGGTGATAATGGTCCTTATAGTGGTGATAATGGTTGTTATAGTGGTGATAACGGTTGTTATAGTGGTGATAATGGATGTTATAGTTTTGATAATGGTTGTTATAGTGGTGATAGTAGTTGTTCTTGTGCTGATAATGGTGGTTATAGTGGTGATAATGGTCCTTATAGTGGTGATAATGGTTGTTATAGTGGTGATGATGGTCGTCATAGTGATGATAATTGTCGTCATAGTGGTGATAATGGTCGTTACAATGGCGATAATGGTGGTTATAGTGGTAGTAATCATCCCTATAGTGGTGATAATTATTGTTATAGTGGTGACAACGGTTGTTATAGTGGTGATAATGGTTGTTATAGTGTTGATAATGGTTGTTATAGTGGTGATAGTAGTTGTTCTTGTGCTGATAATGGTGGTTATAGTGGTGATAATGGTCCTTATAGTTGTGATAATGTTTGTTGTAGTGTTGATAATGGATGAAATAATGATGATAATGGTTGATATAGTGGTGATAATGGTCCTTACAGTGGTGATAATGGTCGATATAGTGGTGGTAACGGTCGTTATAGTGGTGATAATGCTCGTCATAGTGGTGATAATAGTGGTCATAGTGGTGATAATGGTTGTTATTGAGGTGATAATGGTCGTTATAGTGGTGACAATGGTCCTTATAGTGGTGATAATGGTTGTTGTAGTGCTGATAATGGCTGTTGTAGTGGTGATAATGGTTGTCATAGTGGTGATAATGGTCGTTATAGAGGTGATAATAGTTGTTATAGTGATGATAATGGTTGTTATAGTGCTGATAATGGCTGTTATAGTGATGATAATGGTTGTTCTAGTGATGATAATGGTTGTTATAGTGGTGATAGTGGTTGTTATAGTGGTGATAATGGTCCTTGTAGTGGTGATAATGGTTGTTATAGTGTTGATAATGGTTGATATAGTGATGATAATGGTTGTCATAGTGGTGATAATGGTCGTTATGGTGGTGATAATGGTCGTCATAGTGGTGATAATAGTGGTCATAGTGGAGATAATGGTCGTTATAGTGGTGATAATGGTCGTTATAGAAGTGATAATGGCCGTTATAGTGGTGATAAGGGTCGTTATAGAGGTGATAATCGTTGCTGTGGTGGTGATAATGGTTGTAATAGTGGTGATAACGGTTGTTATAGTTGTGATAATGGATGTTATAGCTTTGATAATGGTTGTTATAGTGGTGATAGTAGTTGTTCTTGTGCTGATAATGGTGGTTATAGTGGTGATAATGGTCCTTATAGTGGTGATAATGGTTGTTGTTGTGGTGATAGTGGTTGTTGTAGCGGTGATAATGCTTGTTATATTGGTGATAATGGTTGTTATAGTGGTGATAATGGTCCTTATAGTGGTGATGGTGGTCCTTGTACCGGTGATAATTGTTGGTATAGTGGTGATAATGGTGGTTCTAGTGGTGATAATGGTCCACATAGTGGTGATGGTGGTCCGCATAGCGGTGATGGTGGTCCCTATACCGGTGATAATGGTTGATATAGTGGTGATAATGGTTGTTATAGTGATGGTAATGGTTGTTATAGTGGTGATACTGGTTGTTATAGTGGTGATGATGGTCGTCATAGTGATGATAATTGTCGTCATAGTGGTGATAATGGTCGTTACAATGGCGATAATGGTGGTTATAGTGGTGATAATCATCCCTATAGTGGTGATAATTGTTGTTATAGTGGTGACAACGGTTGTTATAGTGGTGATAATGGTTGTTATAGTGTTGATAATGGTTGTTATAGTGGTGATAGTAGTTGTTCTTGTGCTGATAATCGTGGTTATAGTGGTGATAATGGTCCTTATAGTTGTGATAATGTTTGTTGTAGTGTTGATAATGGATGAAATAATGATGATAATGGTTGATATAGTGGTGATAATGGTCCTTACAGTGGTGATAATGGTCGATATAGTGGTGGTAACGGTCGTTATAGTGGTGATAATGCTCGTCATAGTGGTGATAATAGTGGTCATAGTGGTGATAATGGTTGTTATTGAGGTGATAATGGTCGTTATAGTGGTGACAATGGTCCTTATAGTGGTGATAATGGTTGTTGTAGTGATGATAATGTTTGTTATAGTGCTGATAATGGCTGTTATAGTGATGATAATGGTTGTTATAGTGGTGATAGTGGTTGTTATAGTGGTGATAATGGTCCTTGTAGGGGTGATAATGGTTGTTATAGTGTTGATAATGGTTGATATAGTGATGATAATGGTTGTCATAGCGGTGATAATGGTCCTTATTGTGGTGATAATGGTTGTTATAGTGTTGATAATGGTTGATATAGTGATGATAACAGTTGTCATAGTGGTGACAATGGTCCTTATAGTGATGATAATGGTTGTTGTTGTGTTGATAATGGTTGAAATAGTGATGATAATGGTTGTCATAGTGGTGATAATGGTCGTTATAGTGGTGATAATGGCCGTTATAGTGGTAATAATGGTCGTTATAGAGGTGATAATGGTCGTTATAGTGGTGATAATGGTCCTTATAGTGGTGATAATGGTTGTTATAGTGGTGATAACGGTTGTTATAGTTGTGATAATGGATGTTATAGCTTTGATAATGGTTGTTATAGTGGTGATAGTAGTTGTTCTTGTGCTGATAATGGTGGTTATAGTGGTGATAATGGTCCTTATAGTGGTGATAATGGTTGTTTTAGTGGTGATAATGGTCCTTATAGTGGTGATAATGGTTGTTATAGTGTTGATAGTGGTTGATATAGTGATAATAATGGTTGTTGTAGTGCTGATAATGGCTGTTATAGTGATGATAATGGTTGTTGTAGTGCAGGTAATGGCTGTTATAGTGATGATAATGGTTGTTATAGTGGTGATAATGGTTGTTATAGTGGTGATAATGGTCGTTATAGTGGTGATAATGGTTGTTATAGTGGTGATAATGGTCCTTGTAGTGGTGATAACGGTTGTTATAGTGTTGATAATGGTTGATATAGTGATGATAATGGTTGTCACAGTGGTGATAATGGTCGTTATAGTGGTGATAATGGTCCGTATAGTGGTGATGGTGGTCCTTATACCGGTGATAATGGTTAATATAGTGGTGATAATGGTTGTTATAGTGATGATAGGGTTGTTATAGTGGTGATAATAGTTGTTATAGTGCTGATAATGGTGGTTATAGTGGCGATAATGGTCCTTATAGTGGTGATAATGGTTGTTGTAGTGTTGATAATGGTTGAAATAGTGATGATAATGGTTGATATAGTGGTGATAATGGTCGTTATAGTGGTGATAATAGTTGTTATTGTGCTGATAATGGTGGTTATAGTGGTGATAATGGTTGTTATAGTGTTGATAATGGTTGATATAGTGATGATAATGGTTGTCATAGTGGTGATAATGGTCCTTATTGTGGTGATAATGGTTGTTATAGTGTTCATAATGGTTGATATTGTGATGATAATGGTTGTCATAGTGGTGATAATGGTCCTTATAGTTGTGATAACGGTTCTTATAGTGGTGATAATGGCTGTTGTAGTGGTGATAATGGTTGTCATAGTGGTGATAATGGTCGATATAGTGGTGGTAATGGTCGTTATAGTGGTGATAGTGGTCGTCATAGTGGTGATAATAGTGGTCATAGTGGTGATAATGGTTGTTATTGAGGTGATAATGGTCGTTATAGTGGTGACAATGGTCCTTATAGTGGTGATAATGGTTGTTGTAGTGTTGATAATGGTTGTAATAGTGGTGATAATGATTGTTATAGTGGTGATAATAGTTGTTATAGTGATGATAATGGTGGTCATAGTGGTGATAATGGTCCTTATAGTGGTGATAACGGTTCTTATAGTGGTGATAATGGCTGTTGTAGTGGTGATAATGGTTGTCATAGTGGTGTTAATGGTCGATATAGTGGTGGTAATGGTCGTTATAGTGGTGATAATGGTCGTCATAGTGGTGATAATAGTGGTCATAGTGGTGATAATGGTTGTTATTGAGGTGATAGTGGTCGTTATAGTGGTGACAATGGTCCTTATAGTGGTGATAATGGTTGTTGTTGTGTTGATAATGGTTGAAATAGTGATGATAATGGTTATCATAGTGGTGATAATGGTCCTTATAGTGGTGATAATGGTCGATATAGTGGTGGTAACGGTCGTTATAGTGGTGATAATGCTCGTCATAGTGGTGATAATAGCGGTCATAGAGGTGATAATAGTCGTTATAGTGGTGATAATGGTCCTTATAGTGGTGATAATGGTTGTTACAATGGTGGTAATAGTTGTTATAGCTGCCATAATGGTTGTTATAGTGCTGATAATGGTTGTTATAGTGATGATAATGGTCGTCATAGTGGTGATGGTGGTCCATATACCGGTGATAATGGTTGATATAGTGGTGATAATGGTTGTAATAGTGGTGATAATGATTGTTATAGTGGTGATAATAGTTGTTATAGTGCTGATAATGGTGGTTATAGTGGTGATAATGGTCCATATAGTGGTGATAACGGTTGTTATAGTGGTGATAATGGTTGTAATAGTGGTGATAATGATTGTTATAGTGGTGATAATAGTTGTTATAGTGATGATAATGGTGGTTATAGTGGTGATAATGGTCCTTATAGTGGTGATAACGGTTGTTATAGTGGTGATAATGGCTGTTGTAGTGGTGATAATGGTTGTCATAGTGGTGATAATGGTCGTTATAGAGATGATAATAGTTGTTATAGTGATGATAATGGTTGTTATAGTGCTGATAATGGCTGTTATAGTGATGATAATGGTTGTTCTAGTGATGATAATGGTTGTTATAGTGGTGATAGTGGTTGTTATAGTGGTGATAATGGTCCTTGTAGTGGTGATAATGGTTGTTATAGTGTTGATAATGGTTGATATAGTGATGATAATGGTTGTTATAGTGCTGATAATGGCTGTTATAGTGATGATAATGGTTTTTATAGTGGTGATAGTGGTTGTTATAGTGGTGATAATGGTCCTTGTAGTGGTGATAATGGTTGTTATAGTGTTGATAATGGTTGATATAGTGATGATAATGGTTGTCATAGTGGTGATAATGGTCCTTATTGTGGTTATAATGGTTGTTATAGTGTTGATAATGGTTGATATAGTGATGATAATAGTTGTCATAGTGGTGACAATGGTCCTTATAGTGATGATAATGGTTGTTGTTGTGTTGATAATGGTTGAAATAGTGATGATAATGGTTGTCATAGTGGTGATAATGGTCGTTACAGTGGTGATAATGGTCGTTACAGTTTTGATAATGGTTGAAATAGTGATGATAATGGTTGAAATAGTGATGATAATGGTTGATATAGTGGTAATAATGGTCGTTATAGAGGTGATAATGGTCGTTATAGTGGTGATAATGGTCCTTATAGTGGTGATAATGGTTGTTATAGTGGTGATAACGGTTGTTATAGTGGTGATAATGGATGTTATAGCTTTGATAATGGTTGTTATAGTGGTGATAGTAGTTGTTCTTGTGCTGATAATGGTGGTTATAGTGGTGATAATGGTCGTTATAGTGGTGATAATGGTTGTTATAGTGGTGATGATGGTCGTCATAGTGATGATAATTGTCGTCATAGTGGTGATAATGGTCGTTACAATGGCGATAATGGTGGCTATAGTGGTGGTAATCATCCCTATAGTGGTGATAATTATTGTTATAGTGGTGACAACGGTTGTTATAGTGGTGATAATGGTTGTTATAGTGTTGATAATGGTTGTTATAGTGGTGATAGTAGTTGTTCTTGTGCTGATAATGGTGGTTATAGTGGTGATAATGGTCCTTATAGTGGTGATAATGGTCGATATAGTGGTGGTAACGGTCGTTATAGTGGTGATAATGCTCGTCATAGTGGTGATAATAGTGGTCATAGAGGTGATAATAGTCGTTACAGTGGTGATAATGGTCCTTATAGTGGTGATAATGGTTGTTATAATGGTGATAATAGTTGTTATAGCTGCGATAATGGTTGTTATAGTGCTGATAATGGTTGTTATAGTGATGATAATGGTTGTTATAGTGATGATAATGGTCGTCATAGTGGTGATGGTGGTCCATATACCGGTGATAATGGTTGATATAGTGGTGATAATGGTTGTAATAGTGGTGATAATGATTGTTATAGTGGTGATAGTAGTTGTTATAGTGCTGATAATGGTGGTTATAGTGGTGATAATGGTCCATATAGTGGTGATAACGGTTGTTATAGTGGTGATAATGGCTGTTGTAGTGGTGATAATGGTGGTCATAGTGGTGATAATGGTCGTTATAGAGGTGATAATAGTTGTTATAGTGATGATAATGTTTGTTATAGTGCTGATAATGGTTGTCATAGTGGTGATAATGGTCGTTATAGTGGTGATAATGGCCGTTATAGTGGTAATAATGGTCGTTATAGAGGTGATAATGGTCGTTATAGTGGTGATAATGGTCCTTATAGTGGTGATAATGGTTGTTATAGTGGTGATAACGGTTGTTATAGTTGTGATAATGGATGTTATAGCTTTGATAATGGTTGTTATAGTGGTGATAGTAGTTGTTCTTGTGCTGATAATGGTGGTTATAGTGGTGATAATGGTCCTTATAGTGGTGATAATGGTTGTTATAGTGTTGATAGTGGTTGATATAGTGATAATAATGGTTGTTGTAGTGCTGATAATGGCTGTTATAGTGATGATAATGGTTGTTGTAGTGCAGGTAATGGCTGTTATAGTGATGATAATGGTTATTATAGTGGTGATAATGGTTGTTATAGTGGTGATAATGGTCGTTATAGTGGTGATAATGGTTGTTATAGTGGTGATAATGGTCCTTGTAGTGGTGATAACGGTTGTTATAGTGTTGATAATGGTTGATATAGTGATGATAATGGTTGTCACAGTGGTGATAATGGTCGTTATAGTGGTGATAATGGTCCGTATAGTGGTGATGGTGGTCCTTATACCGGTGATAATGGTTAATATAGTGGTGATAATGGTTGTTATAGTGATGATAGGGTTGTTATAGTGGTGATAATAGTTGTTATAGTGCTGATAATGGTGGTTATAGTGGTGATAATGGTCCTTATAGTGGTGATAATGGTTGTTGTAGTGTTGATAATGGTTGAAATAGTGATGATAATGGTTGATATAGTGGTGATAATGGTCGTTATAGTGGTGATAATAGTTGTTATTGTGCTGATAATGGTGGTTATAGTGGTGATAATGGTCCTTATAGTGGTGATAATGGTTGTTATAGTGGTGATAATAGTTGTTATAGTGATGATAATGGTGGTTATAGTGGTGATAATGGTCCTTATAGTGGTGATAACGGTTGTTATAGTGGTGATAATGGCTGTTGTAGTGGTGATAATGGTTGTCATAGTGGTGATAATGGTCGTTATAGAGGTGATAATAGTTGTTATAGTGATGATAATGGTTGTTATAGTGCTGATAATGGCTGTTATAGTGATGATAATGGTTGTTATAGTGATGATAATGGTTGTTATACTGGTGATAACGGTTGTTATAGTAGTGACAATGGCTGTTGTATTGGTGATAATGGTTGTTGTTGTGATGATAGTGGTTGTTGTAGCGGTGATAATGCTTGTTATATTGGTGATAATGGTTGTTATAGTGGTGATAATGGTCCTTATAGTGGTGATGGTGGTCCTTATACCGGTGATAATGGTTGGTATAGTGGTGATAATGGTGGTTCTAGTGGTGATAATGGTCCATATAGTGGTGATGGTGGTCCGTATAGTGGTGATGGTGGTCCCTATACCGGTGATAATGGTTGATATAGTGGTGATAATGGTTGTTATAGTGTTGATAATGGTTGTTATAGTGGTGACAATGGTCCTTATAGTGATGATAGTGGTTGTTGTTGTGTTGATAATGGTTGAAATAGTGATGATAATGGTTGTCATAGTGGTGGTAATGGTCGTTAGTGTGGTGATAATGGTCGATATAGTGGTGGTAACGGTCGTTATAGTGGTGATAGTGCTCGTCATAGTGGTGATAATAGTGGTCATAGAGGTGATAATAGTCGTTATAGTGGTGATAATTGTCGTTACAGTGGTGATAATGGTCGTTATAGTTTTGATAATGGTTGTTATAGTGGTGATAATGGTCGTTATAGTGGTGACAATGGCCGTTATAGTGGTAATAATGGTCGTTATAGAGGAGATAATGGTCGTTATAGTGGTGATAATGGTCCTTATAGTTGTGATAATGTTTGTTGTAGTGTTGATAATGGATGAAATAATGATGATAATGGCTGATATAGTGGTGATAATGGTCCTTATAGTGGTGATAATGGTCGATATAGTGGTGGTAACGGTCGTTATAGTGGTGATAATGCTCGTCATAGTGGTGATAATAGTGGTCATAGAGGTGATAATAGTCGTTACAGTGGTGATAATGGTCCTTATAGTGGTGATAATGGTTGTCATAATGGTGATAATAGTTGTTATAGCTGCGATAATGGTTGTTATAGTGCTGATAATGGTTGTTATAGTGATGATAATGGTTGTTATAGTGATGATAATGGTCGTCATAGTGGTGATGGTGGTCCATATACCGGTGATAATGGTTGATATAGTGGTGATAATGGTTGTAATAGTGGTGATAATGATTGTTATAGTGGTGATAGTAGTTGTTATAGTGCTGATAATGGTGGTTATAGTGGTGATAATGGTCCATATAGTGGTGATAACGGTTGTTATAGTGGTGATAATGGCTGTTGTAGTGGTGATAATGGTTGTCATAGTGGTGATAATGGTCGTTATAGAGGTGATAATAGTTGTTATAGTGCTGATAATGGCTGTTATAGTGATGATAATGGTTGTTATAGTGGTGATAGTGGTTGTTATAGTGGTGATGATGGTCGTCATAGTGATGATAATTGTCGTCATAGTGGTGATAATGGTCGTTACAATGGCGATAATGGTGGTTATAGTGGTGGTAATCATCCCTATAGTGGTGATAATTATTGTTATAGTGATGACAACGGTTGTTATAGTGGTGATAATAGTTGTTATAGTGATGATAATGGTTGTTATAGTGCTGATAATGGCTGTTATAGTGATGATAATGGTTGTTATAGTGGTGATAGTGGTTGTTATAGTGGTGATAATGGTCCTTGTAGTGGTGATAATGGTTGTTATAGTGTTGATAATGGTTGATATAGTGATGATAATGGTTGTCATAGTGGTGATAATGGTCCTTATTGTGGTGATAATGGTTGTTATAGTGTTGATAATGGTTGATATAGTGATGATAACAGTTGTCATAGTGGTGACAATGGTCCTTATAGTGATGATAATGGTTGTTGTTGTGTTGATAATGGTTGAAATAGTCATGATAATGGTTGTCATAGTGGTGATAATGGTCGTTATAGTGGTGATAATGGCCGTTATAGTGGTAATAATGGTCGTTATAGTGGTGATAATGGTTGTTATAGTGGTGATAATGGTTGTTATAGTGGTGATAATGGTCGTTATAGTGGTGATAATGGTTGTTATAGTGGTGATAATGGTCCTTGTAGTGGTGATAACGGTTGTTATAGTGTTGATAATGGTTGATATAGTGATGATAATGGTTGTCACAGTGGTGATAATGGTCGTTATAGTGGTGATAATGGTCCGTATAGTGGTGATGGTGGTCCTTATACCGGTGATAATGGTTAATATAGTGGTGATAATGGTTGTTATAGTGATGATAGGGTTGTTATAGTGGTGATAATAGTTGTTATAGTGCTGATAATGGTGGTTATAGTGGTGATAATGGTCCTTATAGTGGTGATAATGGTTGTTGTAGTGTTGATAATGGTTGAAATAGTGATGATAATGGTTGATATAGTGGTGATTATGGTCGTTATAGTGGTGATAATAGTTGTTATTGTGCTGATAATGGTGGTTATAGTGGTGATAATGGTCCTTATAGTGGTGATAATGGTTGTTATAGTGTTGATAATGGTTGATATAGTGATGATAATGGTTGTCATAGTGGTGATAATGGTCCTTATTGTGGCGATAATGGTTGTTATAGTGTTCATAATGGTTGATACTGTGATGATAATGGTTGTCATAGTGGTGATAATGGTCCTTATAGTGGTGATAACGGTTCTTATAGTGGTGATAATGGCTGTTGTAGTGGTGATAATGGTTGTCATAGTGGTGATAATAGTGGTCATAGTGGTGATAATGGTTGTTATTGAGGTGATAATGGTCGTTATAGTGGTGACAATGGTCCTTATAGTGGTGATAATGGTTGTTGTAGTGTTGATAATGGTTGTAATAGTGGTGATAATGATTGTTATAGTGGTGATAATAGTTGTTATATTGATGATAATGGTGGTTATAGTGGTGATAATGGTCCTTATAGTGGTGATAACGGTTGTTATAGTGGTGACAATGGCTGTTGTAGTGGTGATAATGGTTGTCATAGTGGTGATAATGGTCGCTATAGAGGTGATAATAGTTGTTATAGTGATGATAATGGTTGTTATAGTGCTGATAATGGCTGTTATAGTGATGATAATGGTTGTTATAGTGATGATAATGGTTGTTATAGTGGTGATAGTGGTTGTTATAGTGGTGATAATGGTCCTTGTAGTGGTGATAATGGTTGTTATAGTGTTGATAATGGTTGATATAGTGATGATAATGGTTGTCATAGTGGTGATAATGGTCGTTATGGTGGTGATAATGGTCGTCATAGTGGTGATAATAGTGGTCATAGTGGAGATAATGATCGTTATAGTGGTGATAATGGTCGTTATAGTGGTGATAATGGCCGTTATAGTGGTGATAAGGGTCGTTATAGAGGTGATAATCGTTGCTGTGGTGGTGATAATGGTTGTAATAGTGGTGATAACGGTTGTTATACTGGTGATAACGGTTGTTATAGTAGTGACAATGGCTGTTGTATTGGTGATAATGGTTGTTGTTGTGATGATAGTGGTTGTTGTAGCGGTGATAATGCTTGTTATATTGGTGATAATGGTTGTTATAGTGGTGATAATGGTCCTTATAGTGGTGATGGTGGTCCTTATACCGGTGATAATGGTTGGTATAGTGGTGATACTGGTGGTTCTAGTGGTGATAATGGTCCATATAGTGGTGATGGTGGTCCGTATAGTGGTGATGGTGGTCCCTATACCGGTGATAATGGTTGATATAGTGGTGATAATGGTTGTTATAGTGATGGTAATGGTTGTTATAGTGGTGATGATGGTCGTCATAGTGATGATAATTGTCGTCATAGTGGTGATAATGGTCGTTACAATGGCGATAATGGTGGTTATAGTGGTGATAATCATCCCTATAGTGGTGATAATTGTTGTTATAGTGGTGACAACGGTTGTTATAGTGGTGATAATGGTTGTTATAGTGTTGATAATGGTTGTTATAGTGGTGATAGTAGTTGTTCTTGTGCTGATAATGGTGGTTATAGTGGTGATAATGGTCCTTATAGTTGTGATAATGTTTGTTGTAGTGTTGATAATGGATGAAATAATGATGATAATGGTTGATATAGTGGTGATAATGGTCCTTACAGTGGTGATAATGGTCGATATAGTGGTGGTAACGGTCGTTATAGTGGTGATAATGCTCGTCATAGTGGTGATAATAGTGGTCATAGTGGTGATAATGGTTGTTATTGAGGTGATAATGGTCGTTATAGTGGTGACAATGGTCCTTATAGTGGTGATAATGGTTTATGTAGTGATGATAATGTTTGTTATAGTGCTGATAATGGCTGTTATAGTGATGATAATGGTTGTTATAGTGGTGATAGTGGTTGTTATAGTGGTGATAATGGTCCTTGTAGGGGTGATAATGGTTGTTATAGTGTTGATAATGGTTGATATAGTGATGATAATGGTTGTCATAGCGGTGATAATGGTCCTTATTGTGGTGATAATGGTTGTTATAGTGTTGATAATGGTTGATATAGTGATGATAACAGTTGTCATAGTGGTGACAATGGTCCTTATAGTGATGATAATGGTTGTTGTTGTGTTGATAATGGTTGAAATAGTGATGATAATGGTTGTCATAGTGGTGATAATGGTCGTTATAGTGGTGATAATGGCCGTTATAGTGGTAATAATGGTCGTTATAGAGGTGATAATGGTCGTTATAGTGGTGATAATGGTCCTTATAGTGGTGATAATGGTTGTTATAGTGGTGATAACGGTTGTTATAGTTGTGATAATGGATGTTATAGCTTTGATAATGGTTGTTATAGTGGTGATAATAGTTGTTATATTGATGATAATGGTGGTTATAGTGGTGATAATGGTCCTTATAGTGGTGATAACGGTTGTTATAGTGGTGACAATGGCTGTTGTAGTGGTGATAATGGTTGTCATAGTGGTGATAATGGTCGCTATAGAGGTGATAATAGTTGTTATAGTGATGATAATGGTTGTTATAGTGCTGATAATGGCTGTTATAGTGATGATAATGGTTGTTATAGTGATGATAATGGTTGTTATAGTGGTGATAGTGGTTGTTATAGTGGTGATAATGGTCCTTGTAGTGGTGATAATGGTTGTTATAGTGTTGATAATGGTTGATATAGTGATGATAATGGTTGTCATAGTGGTGATAATGGTCGTTATGGTGGTGATAATGGTCGTCATAGTGGTGATAATAGTGGTCATAGTGGAGATAATGATCGTTATAGTGGTGATAATGGTCGTTATAGTGGTGATAATGGCCGTTATAGTGGTGATAAGGGTCGTTATAGAGGTGATAATCGTTGCTGTGGTGGTGATAATGGTTGTAATAGTGGTGATAACGGTTGTTATACTGGTGATAACGGTTGTTATAGTAGTGACAATGGCTGTTGTATTGGTGATAATGGTTGTTGTTGTGATGATAGTGGTTGTTGTAGCGGTGATAATGCTTGTTATATTGGTGATAATGGTTGTTATAGTGGTGATAATGGTCCTTATAGTGGTGATGGTGGTCCTTATACCGGTGATAATGGTTGGTATAGTGGTGATACTGGTGGTTATAGTGGTGATAATGGATGTTATAGCTTTGATAATGGTTGTTATAGTGGTGATAGTAGTTGTTCTTGTGCTGATAATGGTGGTTATAGTGGTGATAATGGTCGTTATAGTGGTGATAATGGTTGTTATAGTGGTGATGATGGTCGTCATAGTGATGATAATTGTCGTCATAGTGGTGATAATGGTCGTTACAATGGCGATAATGGTGGCTATAGTGGTGGTAATCATCCCTATAGTGGTGATAATTATTGTTATAGTGGTGACAACGGTTGTTATAGTGGTGATAATGGTTGTTATAGTGTTGATAATGGTTGTTATAGTGGTGATAGTAGTTGTTCTTGTGCTGATAATGGTGGTTATAGTGGTGATAATGGTCCTTATAGTGGTGATAATGGTCGATATAGTGGTGGTAACGGTCGTTATAGTGGTGATAATGCTCGTCATAGTGGTGATAATAGTGGTCATAGAGGTGATAATAGTCGTTACAGTGGTGATAATGGTCCTTATAGTGGTGATAATGGTTGTTATAATGGTGATAATAGTTGTTATAGCTGCGATAATGGTTGTTATAGTGCTGATAATGGTTGTTATAGTGATGATAATGGTTGTTATAGTGATGTTAATGGTCGTCATAGTGGTGATGGTGGTCCATATACCGGTGATAATGGTTGATATAGTGGTGATAATGGTTGTAATAGTGGTGATAATGATTGTTATAGTGGTGATAGTAGTTGTTATAGTGCTGATAATGGTGGTTATAGTGGTGATAATGGTCCATATAGTGGTGATAACGGTTGTTATAGTGGTGATAATGGCTGTTGTAGTGGTGATAATGGTGGTCATAGTGGTGATAATGGTCGTTATAGAGGTGATAATAGTTGTTATAGTGATGATAATGTTTGTTATAGTGCTGATAATGGTTGTCATAGTGGTGATAATGGTCGTTATAGTGGTGATAATGGCCGTTATAGTGGTAATAATGGTCGTTATAGAGGTGATAATGGTCGTTATAGTGGTGATAATGGTCCTTATAGTGGTGATAATGGTTGTTATAGTGGTGATAACGGTTGTTATAGTTGTGATAATGGATGTTATAGCTTTGATAATGGTTGTTATAGTGGTGATAGTAGTTGTTCTTGTGCTGATAATGGTGGTTATAGTGGTGATAATGGTCCTTATAGTGGTGATAATGGTTGTTATAGTGTTGATAGTGGTTGATATAGTGATAATAATGGTTGTTGTAGTGCTGATAATGGCTGTTATAGTGATGATAATGGTTGTTGTAGTGCAGGTAATGGCTGTTATAGTGATGATAATGGTTATTATAGTGGTGATAATGGTTGTTATAGTGGTGATAATGGTCGTTATAGTGGTGATAATGGTTGTTATAGTGGTGATAATGGTCCTTGTAGTGGTGATAACGGTTGTTATAGTGTTGATAATGGTTGATATAGTGATGATAATGGTTGTCACAGTGGTGATAATGGTCGTTATAGTGGTGATAATGGTCCGTATAGTGGTGATGGTGGTCCTTATACCGGTGATAATGGTTAATATAGTGGTGATAATGGTTGTTATAGTGATGATAGGGTTGTTATAGTGGTGATAATAGTTGTTATAGTGCTGATAATGGTGGTTATAGTGGTGATAATGGTCCTTATAGTGGTGATAATGGTTGTTGTAGTGTTGATAATGGTTGAAATAGTGATGATAATGGTTGATATAGTGGTGATAATGGTCGTTATAGTGGTGATAATAGTTGTTATTGTGCTGATAATGGTGGTTATAGTGGTGATAATGGTCCTTATAGTGGTGATAATGGTTGTTATAGTGGTGATAATAGTTGTTATAGTGATGATAATGGTGGTTATAGTGGTGATAATGGTCCTTATAGTGGTGATAACGGTTGTTATAGTGGTGATAATGGCTGTTGTAGTGGTGATAATGGTTGTCATAGTGGTGATAATGGTCGTTATAGAGGTGATAATAGTTGTTATAGTGATGATAATGGTTGTTATAGTGCTGATAATGGCTGTTATAGTGATGATAATGGTTGTTATAGTGATGATAATGGTTGTTATACTGGTGATAACGGTTGTTATAGTAGTGACAATGGCTGTTGTATTGGTGATAATGGTTGTTGTTGTGATGATAGTGGTTGTTGTAGCGGTGATAATGCTTGTTATATTGGTGATAATGGTTGTTATAGTGGTGATAATGGTCCTTATAGTGGTGATGGTGGTCCTTATACCGGTGATAATGGTTGGTATAGTGGTGATAATGGTGGTTCTAGTGGTGATAATGGTCCATATAGTGGTGATGGTGGTCCGTATAGTGGTGATGGTGGTCCCTATACCGGTGATAATGGTTGATATAGTGGTGATAATGGTTGTTATAGTGATGGTAATGGTTGTTATAGTGGTGATAATGGTTGTTATAGTGGTGATGATGGTCGTCATAGTGATGATAATTGTCGTCATAGTGGTGAGAATGGTCGTTACAATGGCGATAATGGTGGTTATAGTGGTGATAATCATCCCTATAGTGGTGATAATTGTTGTTATAGTGGTGACAACGGTTGTTATAGTGGTGATAATGGTTGTTATAGTGTTGATAATGGTTGTTATAGTGGTGACAATGGTCCTTATAGTGATGATAGTGGTTGTTGTTGTGTTGATAATGGTTGAAATAGTGATGATAATGGTTGTCATAGTGGTGGTAATGGTCGTTAGTGTGGTGATAATGGTCGATATAGTGGTGGTAACGGTCGTTATAGTGGTGATAGTGCTCGTCATAGTGGTGATAATAGTGGTCATAGAGGTGATAATAGTCGTTATAGTGGTGATAATTGTCGTTACAGTGGTGATAATGGTCGTTATAGTTTTGATAATGGTTGTTATAGTGGTGATAATGGTCGTTATAGTGGTGACAATGGCCGTTATAGTGGTAATAATGGTCGTTATAGAGGAGATAATGGTCGTTATAGTGGTGATAATGGTCCTTATAGTTGTGATAATGTTTGTTGTAGTGTTGATAATGGATGAAATAATGATGATAATGGCTGATATAGTGGTGATAATGGTCCTTATAGTGGTGATAATGGTCGATATAGTGGTGGTAACGGTCGTTATAGTGGTGATAATGCTCGTCATAGTGGTGATAATAGTGGTCATAGAGGTGATAATAGTCGTTACAGTGGTGATAATGGTCCTTATAGTGGTGATAATGGTTGTCATAATGGTGATAATAGTTGTTATAGCTGCGATAATGGTTGTTATAGTGCTGATAATGGTTGTTATAGTGATGATAATGGTTGTTATAGTGATGATAATGGTCGTCATAGTGGTGATGGTGGTCCATATACCGGTGATAATGGTTGATATAGTGGTGATAATGGTTGTAATAGTGGTGATAATGATTGTTATAGTGGTGATAGTAGTTGTTATAGTGCTGATAATGGTGGTTATAGTGGTGATAATGGTCCATATAGTGGTGATAACGGTTGTTATAGTGGTGATAATGGCTGTTGTAGTGGTGATAATGGTTGTCATAGTGGTGATAATGGTCGTTATAGAGGTGATAATAGTTGTTATAGTGCTGATAATGGCTGTTATAGTGATGATAATGGTTGTTATAGTGGTGATAGTGGTTGTTATAGTGGTGATGATGGTCGTCATAGTGATGATAATTGTCGTCATAGTGGTGATAATGGTCGTTACAATGGCGATAATGGTGGTTATAGTGGTGGTAATCATCCCTATAGTGGTGATAATTATTGTTATAGTGATGACAACGGTTGTTATAGTGGTGATAATAGTTGTTATAGTGATGATAATGGTTGTTATAGTGCTGATAATGGCTGTTATAGTGATGATAATGGTTGTTATAGTGGTGATAGTGGTTGTTATAGTGGTGATAATGGTCCTTGTAGTGGTGATAATGGTTGTTATAGTGTTGATAATGGTTGATATAGTGATGATAATGGTTGTCATAGTGGTGATAATGGTCCTTATTGTGGTGATAATGGTTGTTATAGTGTTGATAATGGTTGATATAGTGATGATAACAGTTGTCATAGTGGTGACAATGGTCCTTATAGTGATGATAATGGTTGTTGTTGTGTTGATAATGGTTGAAATAGTCATGATAATGGTTGTCATAGTGGTGATAATGGTCGTTATAGTGGTGATAATGGCCGTTATAGTGGTAATAATGGTCGTTATAGTGGTGATAATGGTTGTTATAGTGGTGATAATGGTTGTTATAGTGGTGATAATGGTCGTTATAGTGGTGATAATGGTTGTTATAGTGGTGATAATGGTCCTTGTAGTGGTGATAACGGTTGTTATAGTGTTGATAATGGTTGATATAGTGATGATAATGGTTGTCACAGTGGTGATAATGGTCGTTATAGTGGTGATAATGGTCCGTATAGTGGTGATGGTGGTCCTTATACCGGTGATAATGGTTAATATAGTGGTGATAATGGTTGTTATAGTGATGATAGGGTTGTTATAGTGGTGATAATAGTTGTTATAGTGCTGATAATGGTGGTTATAGTGGTGATAATGGTCCTTATAGTGGTGATAATGGTTGTTGTAGTGTTGATAATGGTTGAAATAGTGATGATAATGGTTGATATAGTGGTGATTATGGTCGTTATAGTGGTGATAATAGTTGTTATTGTGCTGATAATGGTGGTTATAGTGGTGATAATGGTCCTTATAGTGGTGATAATGGTTGTTATAGTGTTGATAATGGTTGATATAGTGATGATAATGGTTGTCATAGTGGTGATAATGGTCCTTATTGTGGCGATAATGGTTGTTATAGTGTTCATAATGGTTGATACTGTGATGATAATGGTTGTCATAGTGGTGATAATGGTCCTTATAGTGGTGATAACGGTTCTTATAGTGGTGATAATGGCTGTTGTAGTGGTGATAATGGTTGTCATAGTGGTGATAATAGTGGTCATAGTGGTGATAATGGTTGTTATTGAGGTGATAATGGTCGTTATAGTGGTGACAATGGTCCTTATAGTGGTGATAATGGTTGTTGTAGTGTTGATAATGGTTGTAATAGTGGTGATAATGATTGTTATAGTGGTGATAATAGTTGTTATAGTGATGATAATGGTGGTTATAGTGGTGATAATGGTCCTTATAGTGGTGATAACGGTTGTTATAGTGGTGACAATGGCTGTTGTAGTGGTGATAATGGTTGTCATAGTGGTGATAATGGTCGCTATAGAGGTGATAATAGTTGTTATAGTGATGATAATGGTTGTTATAGTGCTGATAATGGCTGTTATAGTGATGATAATGGTTGTTATAGTGATGATAATGGTTGTTATAGTGGTGATAGTGGTTGTTATAGTGGTGATAATGGTCCTTGTAGTGGTGATAATGGTTGTTATAGTGTTGATAATGGTTGATATAGTGATGATAATGGTTGTCATAGTGGTGATAATGGTCGTTATGGTGGTGATAATGGTCGTCATAGTGGTGATAATAGTGGTCATAGTGGAGATAATGATCGTTATAGTGGTGATAATGGTCGTTATAGTGGTGATAATGGCCGTTATAGTGGTGATAAGGGTCGTTATAGAGGTGATAATCGTTGCTGTGGTGGTGATAATGGTTGTAATAGTGGTGATAACGGTTGTTATACTGGTGATAACGGTTGTTATAGTAGTGACAATGGCTGTTGTATTGGTGATAATGGTTGTTGTTGTGATGATAGTGGTTGTTGTAGCGGTGATAATGCTTGTTATATTGGTGATAATGGTTGTTATAGTGGTGATAATGGTCCTTATAGTGGTGATGGTGGTCCTTATACCGGTGATAATGGTTGGTATAGTGGTGATACTGGTGGTTCTAGTGGTGATAATGGTCCATATAGTGGTGATGGTGGTCCGTATAGTGGTGATGGTGGTCCCTATACCGGTGATAATGGTTGATATAGTGGTGATAATGGTTGTTATAGTGATGGTAATGGTTGTTATAGTGGTGATGATGGTTGTTATAGTGGTGATGATGGTCGTCATAGTGATGATAATTGTCGTCATAGTGGTGATAATGGTCGTTACAATGGCGATAATGGTGGTTATAGTGGTGATAATCATCCCTATAGTGGTGATAATTGTTGTTATAGTGGTGACAACGGTTGTTATAGTGGTGATAATGGTTGTTATAGTGTTGATAATGGTTGTTATAGTGGTGATAGTAGTTGTTCTTGTGCTGATAATGGTGGTTATAGTGGTGATAATGGTCCTTATAGTGGTGATAATGGTTGTTATAGTGTTGATAGTGGTTGATATAGTGATAATAATGGTTGTTGTAGTGCTGATAATGGCTGTTATAGTGATGATAATGGTTGTTGTAGTGCAGGTAATGGCTGTTATAGTGATGATAATGGTTGTTATAGTGGTGATAATGGTTGTTATAGTGGTGATAATGGTCGTTATAGTGGTGATAATGGTTGTCACAGTGGTGATAATGGTCGTTATAGTGGTGATAATGGTCCGTATAGTGGTGATGGTGGTCCTTATACCGGTGATAATGGTTAATATAGTGGTGATAATGGTTGCTATAGTGATGATAGGGTTGTTATAGTGGTGATAATAGTTGTTATAGTGCTGATAATGGTGGTTATAGTGGTGATAATGGTCCTTATAGTGGTGATAATGGTTGTTGTAGTGTTGATAATGGTTGAAATAGTGATGATAATGGTCCCGGCCAGGGGTTCACCCCCTGGGTGCGGTGTCCACCGCGACCGGGCGCGTCCCCAGGTGGCGGATAGGGGAACGGCCAGCAGATATGCTGGTTAGCTGCGAAATAAGCACCTTTCTGGTGACGAATAAGCAGTCGCGGACCAATTGGACTAGGGGAAGGAAAACCCCGAAGATAAACCCTCCCTGTAGGTGGGGAGCAGAATACAGCTACGGTACGCCCCTGCCTGTCGTACGAGGCGACTCAAAGGGGATGCTCTCGTCGTTTCCTAAAGTAGGTCCGATGATGTGCGAGGCGATGCCGGCGGGGTCTTCGGACCCTGGCAGGGCCTCCCAAGCCGGTAAGGCTCGCACGGAGGATTGAAACGGTGGGCGACGGGGGCGGGACGGAGAGTGGGCGGCGGCCCGAAAACGTATTTAACGAATTATGATGAATTGTGAAAACGGAGTTAACGTTTACGGTGCAGGGGGCGTCGGATCCCCCAGTACCGGCGTGGACCAGGGTTGTCAAGCGGGCCCTACCACGTCGTCATCCAACGACCGTGAGGCACAGGTGGTGGACGACCAGGCCACCGTGTCTAGCAATGCAACTGGCGAACAGGAAGGCCCTGCCACGCGACAACGTGACAGGGAATTGCGGCAGCGGCGGGACTGCGTGGGAGAACACTCCCGACCTACTGTGCCGACGTGTGCTGACATTTTGTTGGCCCTCGCTCGGCCCTCCGTTCGACTGTCCAGGGTCGATCGGGGACGGTCGAGGACGCGGAGGAAGGTGCTGGACGGCGCTTCACTCAGCGCATCAGTCTGCGGCAGTGGAGAGGACTCGGACGCGTCCGAGTGCTCGTTTGCGTCCGCCGCGACTGTTGCGTCGATGGACCGGCAGCAGAGCCGGAAACGTGGCAGGCCCCCGCCTACATCAGGGGATTGCGCCACGTTAGCTGAGACGAAGCGTCGTCTCAGGGCCACTGAGTTCCGTAGATCGGAGCTCAGAGACGAAGAGGAGGTATTTGACCCCTCTGTGCCGCCGCGGCCACCCAGCTCTGCTAGCCTACCTTTGGATGAGGTAGACGACATCGTGAGAGAGCTGGATGGCCGCCACGTTGCGGACATCATGGCGGAGGTGCTGGAGAAGGGCCGGCTTCTCGAAAAGGTTGCCTCGGGTTCAAAGAACCTGAAAGGCACATTTGTGAGGGCAATCCGGGAGAGCAACCGGTTCCTTCAGGCGGCTAGCATCAACGCCTATCGGCGGATGTCCGCAACGGAGGTTGCTCCGCGGCTGGATGTTGAAACCATCCAGCTGCGGGCTAAGCTGCGCGAACGCGACAGTGAGGCGGCGTCTCTGCGGCGGGAGGTGGCCACGATGCGAGAGGAGCTACGGGCTCTTAGGGCAAGTTGCAGTGGAGTGACCACTGCACAGAATGCGGATGTGCATCCTTGCCCTAATCCCGCATCGACCGTTTTTGTTCCACCGCAAGGAACAGATGTCGCTGGAGCGCGAACTGCGACCCCTCCCAACGCGACGGCGCCCCCGGCGGATGTTTCAGCACCGTCGGGATGTGCCACTGAACGGCGATCAGCAGTCCCTGGCGCACGAGTCATCGAGGGTGCGCCAGGGCTGCTCGAGGCTATTAGCAGCCTAATTGAGGCGAAGCTGGCGGCTTTCCGGGAAGAAATCTTCCCGGGCCGCGTGCTGAGGCCGCCGCTGCGGGCGGACGCGCCCAGGTCAGCGCCAAACGCAGCAGCTCCGGCGGCGAAGAAGAAGAAGAAGCGGACAAAATCTTCTTCTGCGGTGGCCATACCTCAGAAGGTAGTTGCGGCTCGCGCCACGCCGCCTGGTGGTGCGAAGCCGAAACCGCCGTCGGAGAGGCAGCAGCGGCCCCAACCGCCCGCCCAGCCACCCACTGCTGCAGGGGAGCAGTGGTCGAAGGTGGTTGGGCGGAAGGCCAAGGCGGCCGTGAGAAAGGCGGCGCCCCCTCCGCCACCGCCTTTGGCCAAAAAGGCGAAAGCGCAGCCGAAGGCAGTTCAACTTCCGGCCAACGGGAAGGGGCCAAAGCCACACCCGGCACGCCCTCCCAGGACAGCTGCGGTCACATTGACCGTAGCCCCTGGGAGTAAGCGGACACACGCGGCGGTGATGGCTGAGGCCAGATCCAAGGTGCGGCTCGCCGACCTGGGGATTTCGGAGGTACGCGTCAGGCTCGGCGTTACTGGCGCTACTATCCTCGAAATCCCCGGGGAGGGTAAAGTGGCGAAGGCGGAGGCACTGGCTGCCCGTCTGAGGGTCGTCTTCGACGGCACGGATGTCCGCGTTGCCCGACCGTTTAAATGCGGTGAATTCCGCGTTTCGGGCCTCGACGGCTCCGTGTCGTCGGAGGAAGTGTGTGCGGGTGTGGCGGCCGTCGCTGGCTGCCAAGAGGGGGAATTGAAGGTCGGCGAGATCCGAACCGCCCCCTCTGGGCTGGGAACGGCCTGGGTCCGGTGCCCCCTGGACGGCCTCAAGAAGGTCGTTGCGGCCGGGAGGATACGGGTGGGCTGGGTGTCAGCCAAGGTTGACGCCCTTCCAGCCCGCCCATTGCAGTGCTTCCGCTGTTTGGAGGTCGGACACGTCCGGCAGCGGTGCACTGCGGAAGTCGACCGGTCGGACCGTTGTTATAACTGTGGTCTGACCGGTCATCGCGCAAGCCGATGCTCGGCACCTCCCCGGTGCCCCCTATGCACCGATTTGGGGAGGCCTGCCGGGCATAGGCTCGGCTCGCGGACTTGCGCGCCGTCCTCCCGGCGTAAGGTGAGGAAGGGGAAGGGCCCAGGCCCAACCCCAACTTTACCCAGGCCAGTAATGGCGCCCGTGGCTCCTGCAACGGCGGAGCCGACGACGCCTGCGGTAGCGGCGTCCGGGTCGTCCGCCCCGGCGGACGTGGTGGTGGTGGTGCCCCCGAGCACCGGTGGTGACGGTGCCGAGGGCGCAATGGACACCGTACCATAATGCGTGCCACTGGCCCGATATTACAGGCCAATCTTAACCACTCGGCCGGGGCACAGGATCTTTTCCTCCACACCCTGGCCGAGTGGCGGATTGGATTGGCGATCGCTGCGGAGCCCTATAATGTCCCCGACCACACCGACTGGTTTGGGGACGAGGAGGGCTCCGTGGCGATTAAATGGAATTATCAGCCCGGATCCTCGTGCTGCGAGCTGATAGAGCGCGGCCGAGGATTCGTGGCTGTCCACTGGGACGGAACCGCGGTGGTGGGCGTTTATGCACCGCCACGATGGACCCTCGCGTCCTTTGAGGAGTTTCTGGATGGGGTCGGGAGGTGCATCTCCCGATTTTCACCCCGTCCAGTCCTCGTGCTGGGGGACTTCAACGCCAAGGCTCATGCCTGGGGGTCCCCCAGCACAAACGCGAGGGGAGAGGCGGTGCTCGAATGGGCAGCGACATACGGGCTCCGGTTGCTCAACAGGGGCTCCGTTAGCACGTGCGTCCGTCCGCAGGGGGAGTCCATTGTCGACCTTTCATGGGCGACACCCCCTGCGGCGCGCCGTGTAACGGGTTGGAGGGTGGCGGAGGAGGTGGAAACGCTAAGTGACCACCTCTATATCCGTATGGATATCTCCGCTCCCCGTTGCTGCCACAGAACCGCACCACCGCGGAGATGGGCGCTTAAGCGCTTGGATGAGGACGCACTGATGGCTGCTTCCCTCGCTGTGGCCTGGCCTGAGATACCAGACGGGCCCGTCGCGGACGTGGATGCGGAAGCTGATTGGTTCCGGGGCGCTATGACAATGGTGTGTGACGCCGCCATGCCCCGGGCCAAAGGCTTCCAGCGGCGAGCCGCGTACTGGTGGACGGGCGGCATTGCGCAGATGCGCAACGAATGTCAGCATGCCCGTCGCCGGTACATGCGTGCCCGCCGTCGTAGGAACCGCAACGAGGCGAGGGAAGAGGTGCTGCATGGGACATATCGGACACTGTCCACGTCCCTGCAGCAGGCCATCAGGGAAGCCAAATCCCGGGCATGCGAAGAACTCCTCCGTTCATTAAGCAAGGATCCGTGGGGGCGCCCATATAAATCGGTCATGGGAAAGCTTCGACCGTGGGCGCCTCCTGTAACGGAGAGCTTGGACCCCCAGTTTCTGGCGCAGGTGGTGGACACTTTGTTTCCGCAGAGTACGGAGGTTGCGCCGCCTGCTCCCTCGTCGGACCCGACCAACTGGTCCGACGAACTGGGGGTCACGGAGGAGGAAATGGCCGCGGCTATTAGCCGTATGGTGTCCCGGAACACAGCTCCGGGCCCTGACGGCATCCCCGGTCGTGCCTGGGGGATGGCGCTACGCGTCCTCTCCCCCCGACTGCGGCGTCTATTCGATGCCTGCCTGCAGTCGGGGCATTTTCCGTCCCAGTGGAAGGTGGGGCGGATGGTCTTACTCCGCAAGCAAGGGAGGCCCGCAGATTCTCCCTCTGCGTACCGGCCCATAGTGCTCCTGGACGAGATCGGGAAGCTTTTCGAGCGAGTTATCGCGTCCCGACTCTCCAGGCATCTGGCCCGGGATGGCCCCGATCTGGCCGACAGCCAGTACGGCTTCCGCGAGGGACGAAGCACCATCGACGCGCTTCACCGCGTCAGGTCCCTCGCGGAGTCGGCCATATCCCGGGGTGGGGTGGCGCTGGGCATCAGCCTAGACATCAAAAACGCCTTCAATACCCTGCCCTGGGATAAGATTGGGGAGGGCCTCATCTATCATGAGGTCCCTCCCTACTTGAGGGCTGTGATCGGGGACTATCTGCGGGACAGGTGGATAGTGTACCCGGGCCGGGACGGTGTCACGCACCGGAGGGAGATCAACCGCGGCGTACCCCAGGGGTCCGCCTTAGGCCCCACGTTGTGGAACGTCGGGTACGACGCGGCTCTGCGGGTTGCCCTCCCCCCCGGCGTGCGAGTTGTGTGCTTCGCCGATGACACACTCGTGCTCGCCGTCGGGAGGGAGTGGCACGAGACCATCCGCCTCGCCGAGGCTGGAGTGGCAGCGGTGGCTGTTGCGATCCGACGACTGGGGTTGGAGCTTTCAGCGGGCAAAACCGAAGCAATGTGGTTTTGCCGGCCACGGTGCAGGGCCCCACCCCAGTCGTTCATCCGCGTAGGTGAAGAAAATATCCAGGTGGGCAACGGTATGAGATACCTTGGGCTCTACCTGGACAGCCGCTGGCGCTTTGAGGAGCACTTCAAGCGCCTGGTCCCCCGTTTAGAGAAGGTAGCAGCGGCTCTTGGCCGGCTGTTGCCGAATATTGGGGGACCAGGCGAGACGGTTCGCCGCCTCTACGCAGGAGTCGTGCGGTCCATGGCCCTTTACGGGGCCCCGATATGGGCTGACGCCCTGATGGCCTGCCGGCGCAGCAAGCAACTGCTGCGCCGCGTGCAGCGCCTAATGGCCATCAGGGCGATAAGGGGATACCGCACGGTCTCCTACGCGGCGGCGATGACTCTGGCCGGGTTCATTCCCTACCATTACCTGGCGGAGGGAGACGCCCACGTTTACTGGCGACTCCGTTCCCTCCGCCAGCAGGGTGTGCCCCGGCTGGAGTCAGAGGCAGAGGCCCTCAAGCGTCAGGCCCGACGCTTCGCGCTGACGAAGTGGCGCCGCGAGATCATAGAAAGCGGCGCCGCTGACCACCGCGGCGTTGGGGCGGTCCTGCCGAAATTGATGGAATGGCAGGACCGCGGCTTTGGAAGGATCACCTACCGGATGACCCAGGTTCTCACCGGGCATGGGTGCTTCGGTGAGTTCCTGTGGCGGATCGCGAAGGAGCAGCTACCGTGCTGCCACCATTGTGGGGCGGAGCGAGACTCCGCCCAACATACGTTGGAGGAGTGCCCCGCTTTTAGCGGGGCACGTACGCAGCTACGCTGCTGCATTGGGTGGGACCTCTCGCTGGCCAGTGTTGTCGTGGAGATACTCGCCAGCGAGAGGTCGTGGCAAGCTTTCGCCTCCTTCTGCGAGAAAGTTATCTCGCAGAAGGAGGCCGCGGAGCGGGATCGCGAACGTCGAGGTCGCGGTCCCGCCCGCAGACGAAGAGGGGGGCGGGCGACGCCCCGGTCTCGATCCGGGCGTCGCAGCTAGTCCGCCCCCCTACGTGAGGTGGGCGCCCGCCCGGCATATGGGGAGTTTGTCTCTTCCGGCCGGCGGGCGCCCGTAGCCCCACGATAATGGCGGCTCCGCGGCAAAGATCACTAACCTTGTAAAAGGTTCAGCCCGGAGCCGCCCGGGCCCTAGGCGTCCGAGTGGGGGCTCGGACGCCATTGCACGCGGTCCGTGCAGTGCCGGCACCGGATGCGACCTCCTGGTGCCGGAAGATCGAGAGGCGCAGGGGGGCCAACAACACCTGGCCCCCCCCCGAGACCGGCAGCACGCGCCAGGGGTGGTCCCGAGGTGAATTAATCTTAGATCCCGGACCACCCCGTAGCGCCAGGAAGGGTCACCGTGGGGGTTTTAGCCGGTAGAAATCCGGCATAACCCCGCGCCTTCCCCCAAAGGCGCGGGGTATCTTTTGAAGATTTCCCCCACGTTAAAAAAAAAAAAAAAAAAAAAAAAAAAAAGTGATGATAATGGTTGATATAGTGGTGATTATGGTCGTTATAGTGGTGATAATAGTTGTTATTGTGCTGATAATGGTGGTTATAGTGGTGATAATGGTCCTTATAGTGGTGATAATGGTTGTTATAGTGTTGATAATGGTTGATATAGTGATGATAATGGTTGTCATAGTGGTGATAATTGTCCTTATTGTGGCGATAATGGTTGTTATAGTGTTCATAATGGTTGATACTGTGATGATAATGGTTGTCATAGTGGTGATAATGGTCCTTATAGTGGTGATAACGGTTCTTATAGTGGTGATAATGGCTGTTGTAGTGGTGATAATGGTTGTCATAGTGGTGATAATAGTGGTCATAGTGGTGATAATGGTTGTTATTGAGGTGATAATGGTCGTTATAGTGGTGACAATGGTCCTTATAGTGGTGATAATGGTTGTTGTAGTGTTGATAATGGTTGTAATAGTGGTGATAATGATTGTTATAGTGGTGATAATAGTTGTTATAGTGATGATAATGGTGGTTATAGTGGTGATAATGGTCCTTATAGTGGTGATAACGGTTGTTATAGTGGTGACAATGGCTGTTGTAGTGGTGATAATGGTTGTCATAGTGGTGATAATGGTCGCTATAGAGGTGATAATAGTTGTTATAGTGATGATAATGGTTGTTATAGTGCTGATAATGGCTGTTATAGTGATGATAATGGTTGTTATAGTGATGATAATGGTTGTTATAGTGGTGATAGTGGTTGTTATAGTGGTGATAATGGTCCTTGTAGTGGTGATAATGGTTGTTATAGTGTTGATAATGGTTGATATAGTGATGATAATGGTTGTCATAGTGGTGATAATGGTCGTTATGGTGGTGATAATGGTCGTCATAGTGGTGATAATAGTGGTCATAGTGGAGATAATGATCGTTATAGTGGTGATAATGGTCGTTATAGTGGTGATAATGGCCGTTATAGTGGTGATAAGGGTCGTTATAGAGGTGATAATCGTTGCTGTGGTGGTGATAATGGTTGTAATAGTGGTGATAACGGTTGTTATACTGGTGATAACGGTTGTTATAGTAGTGACAATGGCTGTTGTATTGGTGATAATGGTTGTTGTTGTGATGATAGTGGTTGTTGTAGCGGTGATAATGCTTGTTATATTGGTGATAATGGTTGTTATAGTGGTGATAATGGTCCTTATAGTGGTGATGGTGGTCCTTATACCGGTGATAATGGTTGGTATAGTGGTGATACTGGTGGTTCTAGTGGTGATAATGGTCCATATAGTGGTGATGGTGGTCCGTATAGTGGTGATGGTGGTCCCTATACCGGTGATAATGGTTGATATAGTGGTGATAATGGTTGTTATAGTGATGGTAATGGTTGTTATAGTGGTGATGATGGTTGTTATAGTGGTGATGATGGTCGTCATAGTGATGATAATTGTCGTCATAGTGGTGATAATGGTCGTTACAATGGCGATAATGGTGGTTATAGTGGTGATAATCATCCCTATAGTGGTGATAATTGTTGTTATAGTGGTGACAACGGTTGTTATAGTGGTGATAATGGTTGTTATAGTGTTGATAATGGTTGTTATAGTGGTGATAGTAGTTGTTCTTGTGCTGATAATGGTGGTTATAGTGGTGATAATGGTCCTTATAGTGGTGATAATGGTTGTTATAGTGTTGATAGTGGTTGATATAGTGATAATAATGGTTGTTGTAGTGCTGATAATGGCTGTTATAGTGATGATAATGGTTGTTGTAGTGCAGGTAATGGCTGTTATAGTGATGATAATGGTTGTTATAGTGGTGATAATGGTTGTTATAGTGGTGATAATGGTCGTTATAGTGGTGATAATGGTTGTCACAGTGGTGATAATGGTCGTTATAGTGGTGATAATGGTCCGTATAGTGGTGATGGTGGTCCTTATACCGGTGATAATGGTTAATATAGTGGTGATAATGGTTGCTATAGTGATGATAGGGTTGTTATAGTGGTGATAATAGTTGTTATAGTGCTGATAATGGTGGTTATAGTGGTGATAATGGTCCTTATAGTGGTGATAATGGTTGTTGTAGTGTTGATAATGGTTGAAATAGTGATGACAATGGTTGATATAGTGGTGATAATGGTCGTTATAGTGGTGATAATAGTTGTTATTGTGCTGATAATGGTGGTTATAGTGGTGATAATGGTCCTTATAGTGGTGATAATGGTTGTTATAGTGTTGATAATGGTTGATATAGTGATGATAATGGTTGTCATAGTGGTGATAATTGTCCTTATTGTGGCGATAATGGTTGTTATAGTGTTCATAATGGTTGATACTGTGATGATAATGGTTGTCATAGTGGTGATAATGGTCCTTATAGTGGTGATAACGGTTCTTATAGTGGTGATAATGGCTGTTGTAGTGGTGATAATGGTTGTCATAGTGGTGATAATAGTGGTCATAGTGGTGATAATGGTTGTTATTGAGGTGATAATGGTCGTTATAGTGGTGACAATGGTCCTTATAGTGGTGATAATGGTTGTTGTAGTGTTGATAATGGTTGTAATAGTGGTGATAATGATTGTTATAGTGGTGATAATAGTTGTTATAGTGATGATAATGGTGGTTATAGTGGTGATAATGGTCCTTATAGTGGTGATAACGGTTGTTATAGTGGTGACAATGGCTGTTGTAGTGGTGATAATGGTTGTCATAGTGGTGATAATGGTCGCTATAGAGGTGATAATAGTTGTTATAGTGATGATAATGGTTGTTATAGTGCTGATAATGGCTGTTATAGTGATGATAATGGTTGTTATAGTGATGATAATGGTTGTTATAGTGGTGATAGTGGTTGTTATAGTGGTGATAATGGTCCTTGTAGTGGTGATAATGGTTGTTATAGTGTTGATAATGGTTGATATAGTGATGATAATGGTTGTCATAGTGGTGATAATGGTCGTTATGGTGGTGATAATGGTCGTCATAGTGGTGATAATAGTGGTCATAGTGGAGATAATGATCGTTATAGTGGTGATAATGGTCGTTATAGTGGTGATAATGGCCGTTATAGTGGTGATAAGGGTCGTTATAGAGGTGATAATCGTTGCTGTGGTGGTGATAATGGTTGTAATAGTGGTGATAACGGTTGTTATACTGGTGATAACGGTTGTTATAGTAGTGACAATGGCTGTTGTATTGGTGATAATGGTTGTTGTTGTGATGATAGTGGTTGTTGTAGCGGTGATAATGCTTGTTATATTGGTGATAATGGTTGTTATAGTGGTGATAATGGTCCTTATAGTGGTGATGGTGGTCCTTATACCGGTGATAATGGTTGGTATAGTGGTGATACTGGTGGTTCTAGTGGTGATAATGGTCCATATAGTGGTGATGGTGGTCCGTATAGTGGTGATGGTGGTCCCTATACCGGTGATAATGGTTGATATAGTGGTGATAATGGTTGTTATAGTGATGGTAATGGTTGTTATAGTGGTGATGATGGTTGTTATAGTGGTGATGATGGTCGTCATAGTGATGATAATTGTCGTCATAGTGGTGATAATGGTCGTTACAATGGCGATAATGGTGGTTATAGTGGTGATAATCATCCCTATAGTGGTGATAATTGTTGTTATAGTGGTGACAACGGTTGTTATAGTGGTGATAATGGTTGTTATAGTGTTGATAATGGTTGTTATAGTGGTGATAGTAGTTGTTCTTGTGCTGATAATGGTGGTTATAGTGGTGATAATGGTCCTTATAGTGGTGATAATGGTTGTTATAGTGTTGATAGTGGTTGATATAGTGATAATAATGGTTGTTGTAGTGCTGATAATGGCTGTTATAGTGATGATAATGGTTGTTGTAGTGCAGGTAATGGCTGTTATAGTGATGATAATGGTTGTTATAGTGGTGATAATGGTTGTTATAGTGGTGATAATGGTCGTTATAGTGGTGATAATGGTTGTCACAGTGGTGATAATGGTCGTTATAGTGGTGATAATGGTCCGTATAGTGGTGATGGTGGTCCTTATACCGGTGATAATGGTTAATATAGTGGTGATAATGGTTGCTATAGTGATGATAGGGTTGTTATAGTGGTGATAATAGTTGTTATAGTGCTGATAATGGTGGTTATAGTGGTGATAATGGTCCTTATAGTGGTGATAATGGTTGTTGTAGTGTTGATAATGGTTGAAATAGTGATGACAATGGTTGATATAGTGGTGATAATGGTCGTTATAGTGGTGATAATAGTTGTTATTGTGCTGATAATGGTGGTTATAGTGGTGATAATGGTCCTTATAGTGGTGATAATGGTTGTTATAGTGTTGATAATGGTTGATATAGTGATGATAATGGTTGTCATAGTGGTGATAATGGTCCTTATTGTGGCGATAATGGTTGTTATAGTGTTCATAATGGTTGATACTGTGATGATAATGGTTGTCATAGTGGTGATAATGGTCCTTATAGTGGTGATAACGGTTCTCATAGTGGTGATAATGGCTGTTGTAGTGGTGATAATGGTTGTCATAGTGGTGATAATGGTCGATATAGTGGTGGTAATGGTCGTTATAGTGGTGATAATGGTCGTCATAGTGGTGATAATAGTGGTCATAGTGGTGATAATGGTTGTTATTGAGGTGATAATGGTCGTTATAGTGGTGACAATGGTCCTTATAGTGGTGATAATGGTTGTTGTAGTGTTGATAATGGTTGTAATAGTGGTGATAATGATTGTTATAGTGGTGATAATAGTTGTTATAGTGATGATAATGGTGGTTATAGTGGTGATAATGGTCCTTATAGTGGTGATAACGGTTGTTATAGTGGTGATAATGGCTGTTGTAGTGGTGATAATGGTTGTCATAGAGGTGATAATGGTCGTTATAGAGGTGATAATAGTTGTTATAGTGATGATAATGGTTGTTATAGTGCTGATAATGGCTGTTATAGTGATGATAATGGTTGTTATAGTGATGATAATGGTTGTTATAGTGGTGATAGTGGTTGTTATAGTGGTGATAATGGTCCTTGTAGTGGTGATAATGGTTGTTATAGTGTTGATAATGGTTGATATAGTGATGATAATGGTTGTCATAGTGGTGATAATGGTCGTTATGGTGGTGATAATGGTCGTCATAGTGGTGATAATAGTGGTCATAGTGGAGATAATGGTCGTTATAGTGGTGATAATGGTCGTTATAGTGGTGATAATGGCCGTTATAGTGGTGATAAGGGTCGTTATAGAGGTGATAATCGTTGCTGTGGTGGTGATAATGGTTGTAATAGTGGTGATAACGGTTGTTATACTGGTGATAACGGTTGTTATAGTAGTGACAGTGGCGGTTGTATTGGTGATAATGGTTGTTGTTGTGATGATAGTGGTTGTTGTAGCGGTGATAATGCTTGTTATATTGGTGATAATGGTTGTTATAGTGGTGATAATGGTCCTTATAGTGGTGATGGTGGTCCTTATACCGGTGATAATGGTTGGTATAGTGGTGATAATGGTGGTTCTAGTGGTGATAATGGTCCATATAGTGGTGATGGTGGTCCGTATAGTGGTGATGGTGGTCCCTATACCGGTGATAATGGTTAATATAGTGGTGATAATGGTTGTTATAGTGATGATAGGGTTGTTATAGTGGTGATAATAGTTGTTATAGTGCTGATAATGGTGGTTATAGTGGTGATAATGGTCCTTATAGTGGTGATAATGGTGGTTCTAGTGGTGATAATGGTCCATATAGTGGTGATGGTGGTCCGTATAGTGGTGATGGTGGTCCCTATACCGGTGATAATGGTTGATATAGTGGTGATAATGGTTGTTATAGTGATGGTAATGGTTGTTATAGTGGTGATAATGGTTGTTATAGTGGTGATGATGGTCGTCATAGTGATGATAATTGTCGTCATAGTGGTGATAATGGTCGTTACAATGGCGATAATGGTGGTTATAGTGGTGATAATCATCCCTATAGTGGTGATAATTGTTGTTATAGTGGTGACAACGGTTGTTATAGTGATGATAATGGTTGTCATAGTGGTGATAATGGTCCTTATTGTGGTGATAATGGTTGTTATAGTGTTCATAATGGTTGATATTGTGATGATAATGGTTGTCATAGTGGTGATAATGGTCCTTATAGTTGTGATAACGGTTCTTATAGTGGTGATAATGGCTGTTGTAGTGGTGATAATGGTTGTCATAGTGGTGATAATGGTCGATATAGTGGTGGTAATGGTCGTCATAGTGGTGATAATAGTGGTCATAGTGGAGATAATGGTCGTTATAGTGGTGATAATGGTCGTTATAGTGGTGATAATGGCCGTTATAGTGGTGATAAGGGTCGTTATAGAGGTGATAATCGTTGCTGTGGTGGTGATAATGGTTGTAATAGTGGTGATAACGGTTGTTATACTGGTGATAACGGTTGTTATAGTAGTGACAATGGCTGTTGTATTGGTGATAATGGTTGTTGTTGTGATGATAGTGGTTGTTGTAGCGGTGATAATGCTTGTTATATTGGTGATAATGGTTGTTATAGTGGTGATAATGGTCCTTATAGTGGTGATGGTGGTCCTTATACCGGTGATAATGGTTGGTATAGTGGTGATAATGGTGGTTCTAGTGGTGATAATGGTCCATATAGTGGTGATGGTGGTCCGTATAGTGGTGATGGTGGTCCCTATACCGGTGATAATGGTTGATATAGTGGTGATAATGGTCGGTATAGTGATGGTAATGGTTGTTATAGTGGTGATAATGGTTGTTATAGTGGTGATGATGGTCGTCATAGTGATGATAATTGTCGTCATAGTGGTGATAATGGTCGTTACAATGGCGATAATGGTGGTTATAGTGGTGATAATCATCCCTATAGTGGTGATAATTGTTGTTATAGTGGTGACAACGGTTGTTATAGTGGTGATAATGGTTGTTATAGTGTTGATAATGGTTGTTATAGTGGTGACAATGGTCCTTATAGTGATGACAGTGGTTGTTGTTGTGTTGATAATGGTTGAAATAGTGATGATAATGGTTGTCATAGTGGTGATAATGGTCGTTAGTGTGGTGATAATGGTCGATATAGTGGTGGTAACGGTCGTTATAGTGGTGATAGTGCTCGTCATAGTGGTGATAATAGTGGTCATAGAGGTGATAATAGTCGTTATAGTGGTGATAATTGTCGTTACAGTGGTGATAATGGTCGTTATAGTTTTGATAATGGTTGTTATAGTGGTGATAATGGTCGTTATAGTGGTGATAATGGCCGTTATAGTGGTAATAATGGTCGTTATAGAGGTGATAATGGTCGTTATAGTGGTGACAATGGTCCTTATAGTTGTGATAATGTTTGTTGTAGTGTTGATAATGGATGAAATAATGATGATAATGGTTGATATAGTGGTGATAATGGTCCTTATAGTGGTGATAATGGTCTATATAGTGGTGGTAACGGTCGTTATAGTGGTGATAATGCTCGTCATAGTGGTGATAATAGTGGTCATAGAGGTGATAATAGTCGTTACAGTGGTGATAATGGTCCTTATAGTGGTGATAATGGTTGTTATAATGGTGATAATAGTTGTTATAGCTGCGATAATGGTTGTTATAGTGCTGATAATGGTTGTTATAGTGATGATAATGGTTGTTATAGTGATGATAATGGTCGTCATAGTGGTGATGGTGGTCCATATACCGGTGATAATGGTTGATATAGTGGTGATAATGTGTGTAATAGTGGTGATAATGATTGTTATAGTGGTGATAGTAGTTGTTATAGTGCTGATAATGGTGGTTATAGTGGTGATAATGGTCCATATAGTGGTGATAACGGTTGTTATAGTGGTGATTATGGCTGTTGTAGTGGTGATAATGGTTGTCATAGTGGTGATAATGGTCGTTATAGAGGTGATAATAGTTGTTATAGTGCTGATAATGGCTGTTATAGTGATGATAATGGTTGTTATAGTGGTGATAGTGGTTGTTATAGTGGTGATAATGGTCCTTGTAGTGGTGATAATGGTTGCTATAGTGTTGATAATGGTTGATATAGTGATGATAATGGTTGTCATAGTGGTGATAATGGTCCTTATTGTGGTTATAATGGTTGTTATAGTGTTGATAATGGTTGATATAGTGATGATAATAGTTGTCATAGTGGTGACAATGGTCCTTATAGTGATGATAATGGTTGTTGTTGTGTTGATAATGGTTGAAATAGTGATGATAATGGTTGTCATATTGGTGATAATGGTCGTTAGTGTGGTGATAATGGTCGATATAGTGGTGGTAACGGTCGTTATAGTGGTGATAATGCTCGTCATAGTGGTGATAATAGTGGTCATAGAGGTGATAATAGTCGTTATAGTGGTGATAATGGTCGTTACAGTGGTGATAATGGTCGTTATAGTTTTGATAATGGTTGTTATAGTGATGATAATGGTCGTTATAGTGGTGATAATGGCCGTTATAGTGGTAATAATGGTCGTTATAGAGGTGATAATGGTCGTTATACTGGTGATAATGGTCCTTATAGTGGTGATAATGGTTGTTATAGTGGTGATAACGGTTGTTATAGTTGTGATAATGGATGTTATAGCTTTGATAATGGTTGTTATGGTGGTGATAGTAGTTGTTCTTGTGCTGATAATGGTGGTTATAGTGGTGATAATGGTTGTTATAGTGTTGATAGTGGTTGATATAGTGATAATAATGGTTGTTGTAGTGCTGATAATGGCTGTTATAGTGATGATAATGGTTGTTGTAGTGCAGGTAATGGCTGTTATAGTGATGATAATGGTTGTTATAGTGGTGATAATGGTTGTTATAGTGGTGATAATGGTCGTTATAGTGGTGATAATGGTTGTTATAGTGGTGATAATGGTCCTTGTAGTGGTGATAACGGTTGTTATAGTGTTGATAATGGTTGATATAGTGATGATAATGGTTGTCACAGTGGTGATAATGGTCGTTATAGTGGTGATAATGGTCCGTATAGTGGTGATGGTGGTCCTTATACCGGTGATAATGGTTAATATAGTGGTGATAATGGTTGTTATAGTGATGATAGGGTTGTTATAGTGGTGATAATAGTTGTTATAGTGCTGATAATGGTGGTTATAGTGGTGATAATGGTCCTTATAGTGGTGATAATGGTTGTTATAGTGTTGATAATGGTTGATATAGTGATGATAATGGTTGTCATAGTGGTGATAATGGTCCTTATTGTGGCGATAATGGTTGTTATAGTGTTCATAATGGTTGATACTGTGATGATAATGGTTGTCATAGTGGTGATAATGGTCCTTATAGTGGTGATAACGGTTCTTATAGTGGTGATAATGGCTGTTGTAGTGGTGATAATGGTTGTCATAGTGGTGATAATGGTCGATATAGTGGTGGTAATGGTCGTTATAGTGGTGATAATGGTCGTCATAGTGGTGATAATAGTGGTCATAGTGGTGATAATGGTTGTTATTGAGGTGATAATGGTCGTTATAGTGGTGACAATGGTCCTTATAGTGGTGATAATGGTTGTTGTAGTGTTGATAATGGTTGTAATAGTGGTGATAATGATTGTTATAGTGGTGATAATAGTTGTTATAGTGATGATAATGGTGGTTATAGTGGTGATAATGGTCCTTATAGTGGTGATAATGGTTGTTGTAGTGTTGATAATGGTTGAAGTAGTGATGATAATGGTTGATATAGTGGTGATAATGGTCGTTATAGTGGTGATAATAGTTGTTATTGTGCTGATAATGGTGGTTATAGTGGTGATAATGGTCCTTATAGTGGTGATAATGGTTGTTATAGTGTTGATAATGGTTGATATAGTGATGATAATGGTTGTCATAGTGGTGATAATGGTCCTTATTGTGGCGATAATGGTTGTTATAGTGTTCATAATGGTTGATACTGTGATGATAATGGTTGTCATAGTGGTGATAATGGTCCTTATAGTGGTGATAACGGTTCTTATAGTGGTGATAATGGCTGTTGTAGTGGTGATAATGGTTGTCATAGTGGTGATAATGGTCGATATAGTGGTGGTAATGGTCGTTATAGTGGTGATAATGGTCGTCATAGTGGTGATAATAGTGGTCATAGTGGTGATAATGGTTGTTATTGAGGTGATAATGGTCGTTATAGTGGTGACAATGGTCCTTATAGTGGTGATAATGGTTGTTGTAGTGTTGATAATGGTTGTAATAGTGGTGATAATGATTGTTATAGTGGTGATAATAGTTGTTATAGTGATGATAATGGTGGTTATAGTGGTGATAATGGTCCTTATAGTGGTGATAATGGTTGTTGTAGTGTTGATAATGGTTGAAATAGTGATGATAATGGTTGATATAGTGGTGATAATGGTCGTTATAGTGGTGATAATAGTTGTTATTGTGCTGATAATGGTGGTTATAGTGGTGATAATGGTCCTTATAGTGGTGATAACGGTTGTTATAGTGGTGATAATGGCTGTTGTAGTGGTGATAATGGTTGTCATAGTGGTGATAATGGTCGTTATAGAGGTGATAATAGTTGTTATAGTGATGATAATGGTTGTTATAGTGCTGATAATGGCTGTTATAGTGATGATAATGGTTGTTATAGTGATGATAATGGTTGTTATAGTGGTGATAGTGGTTGTTATAGTGGTGATAATGGTCCTTGTAGTGGTGATAATGGTTGTTATAGTGTTGATAATGGTTGATATAGTGATGATAATGGTTGTCATAGTGGTGATAATGGTCGTTATGGTGGTGATAATGGTCGTCATAGTGGTGATAATAGTGGTCATAGTGGAGATAATGGTCGTTATAGTGGTGATAATGGTCGTTATAGTGGTGATAATGTACGTTATAGTGGTGATAAGGGTCGTTAGAGAGGTGATAATCGTTGCTGTGGTGGTGATAATGGTTGTAATAGTGGTGATAACGGTTGTTATACTGGTGATAACGGTTGTTATAGTAGTGACAATGGCTGTTGTATTGGTGATAATGGTTGTTGTTGTGATGATAGTGGTTGTTGTAGCGGTGATAATGCTTGTTATATTGGTGATAATGGTTGTTATAGTGGTGATAATGGCCCTTATAGTGGTGGTAATGGTCGTTATAGTGGTGATAGTGGTCGTCATAGTGGTGATAATAGTGGTCATAGTGGTGATAATGGTTGTTATTGAGGTGATAATGGTCGTTATAGTGGTGACAATGGTCCTTATAGTGGTGATATTGGTTGTTGTAGTGTTGATAATGGTTGTAATAGTGGTGATAATGATTGTTATAGTGGTGATAATAGTTGTTATAGTGATGATAATGGTGGTTATAGTGGTGATAATGGTCCTTATAGTGGTGATAACGATTGTTATAGTGGTGATAATGGCTGTTGTAGTGGTGATAATGGTTGTCATAGTGGTGATAATGGTCGTTATAGAGGTGATAATAGTTGTTATAGTGATGATAATGGTTGTTATAGTGCTGATAATGGCTGTTATAGTGATGATAATGGTTGTTATAGTGATGATAATGGTTGTTATAGTGGTGATAGTGGTTGTTATAGTGGTGATAATGGTCCTTGTAGTGGTGATAATGGTTGTTATAGTGTTGATAATGGTTGATATAGTGATGATAATGGTTGTCATAGTGGTGATAATGGTCGTTATGGTGGTGATAATGGTCGTCATAGTGGTGATAATAGTGGTCATAGTGGAGATAATGGTCGTTATAGTGGTGATAATGGTCGTTATAGTGGTGATAATGGCCGTTATAGTGGTGATAAGGGTCGTTATAGAGGTGATAATCGTTGCTGTGGTGGTGATAATGGTTGTAATAGTGGTGATAACGGTTGTTATACTGGTGATAACGGTTGTTATAGTAGTGACAATGGCTGTTGTATTGGTGATAATGGTTGTTGTTGTGATGATAGTGGTTGTTGTAGCGGTGATAATGCTTGTTATATTGGTGATAATGGTTGTTATAGTGGTGATAATGGTCCTTATAGTGGTGATGGTGGTCCTTATACCGGTGATAATGGTTGGTATAGTGGTGATAATGGTGGTTCTAGTGGTGATAACGGTCCATATAGTGGTGATGGTGGTCCGTGTAGTGGTGATGGTGGTCCCTATACCGGTGATAATGGTTGATATAGTGGTGATAATGGTTGTTATAGTGATGGTAATGGTTGTTATAGTGGTGATAATGGTTGTTATAGTGGTGATGATGGTCGTCATAGTGATGATAATTGTCGTCATAGTGGTGATAATGGTCGTTACAATGGCGATAATGGTGGTTATAGTGGTGATAATCATCCCTATAGTGGTGATAATTGTTGTTATAGTGGTGACAACGGTTGTTATAGTGGTGATAATGGTTGTTATAGTGTTGATAATGGTTGTTATAGTGGTGACAATGGTCCTTATAGTGATGATAGTGGTTGTTGTTGTGTTGATAATGGTTGAAATAGTGATGATAATGGTTGTCATAGTGGTGATAATGGTCGTTAGTGTGGTGATAATGGTCGATATAGTGGTGGTAACGGTCGTTATAGTGGTGATAGTGCTCGTCATAGTGGTGATAATAGTGGTCATAGAGGTGATAATAGTCGTTATAGTGGTGATAATTGTCGTTACAGTGGTGATAATGGTCGCTATAGTTTTGATAATGGTTGTTATAGTGGTGATAATGGTCGTTATAGTGGTGATAATGGCCGTTATAGTGGTGATAATAGTCGTTATAGTGGTGATAATTGTCGTTACAGTGGTGATAATGGTCGCTATAGTTTTGATAATGGTTGTCATAGTGGTGATAATGGTCCTTATTGTGGCGATAATGGTTGTTATAGTGTTCATAATGGTTGATACTGTGATGATAATGGTTGTCATAGTGGTGATAATGGTCCTTATAGTGGTGATAACGGTTCTTATAGTGGTGATAATGGCTGTTGTAGTGGTGATAATGGTTGTCATAGTGGTGATAATGGTCGATATAGTGGTGGTAATGGTCGTTATAGTGGTGATAATGGTCGTCATAGTGGTGATAATAGTGGTCATAGTGGTGATAATGGTTGTTATTGAGGTGATAATGGTCGTTATAGTGGTGACAATGGTCCTTATAGTGGTGATAATGGTTGTTGTAGTGTTGATAATGGTTGTAATAGTGGTGATAATGATTGTTATAGTGGTGATAATAGTTGTTATAGTGATGATAATGGTGGTTATAGTGGTGATAATGGTCCTTATAGTGGTGATAATGGTTGTTGTAGTGTTGATAATGGTTGAAGTAGTGATGATAATGGTTGATATAGTGGTGATAATGGTCGTTATAGTGGTGATAATAGTTGTTATTGTGCTGATAATGGTGGTTATAGTGGTGATAATGGTCCTTATAGTGGTGATAATGGTTGTTATAGTGTTGATAATGGTTGATATAGTGATGATAATGGTTGTCATAGTGGTGATAATGGTCCTTATTGTGGCGATAATGGTTGTTATAGTGTTCATAATGGTTGATACTGTGATGATAATGGTTGTCATAGTGGTGATAATGGTCCTTATAGTGGTGATAACGGTTCTTATAGTGGTGATAATGGCTGTTGTAGTGGTGATAATGGTTGTCATAGTGGTGATAATGGTCGATATAGTGGTGGTAATGGTCGTTATAGTGGTGATAATGGTCGTCATAGTGGTGATAATAGTGGTCATAGTGGTGATAATGGTTGTTATTGAGGTGATAATGGTCGTTATAGTGGTGACAATGGTCCTTATAGTGGTGATAATGGTTGTTGTAGTGTTGATAATGGTTGTAATAGTGGTGATAATGATTGTTATAGTGGTGATAATAGTTGTTATAGTGATGATAATGGTGGTTATAGTGGTGATAATGGTCCTTATAGTGGTGATAATGGTTGTTGTAGTGTTGATAATGGTTGAAATAGTGATGATAATGGTTGATATAGTGGTGATAATGGTCGTTACAGTGGTGATAATAGTTGTTATTGTGCTGATAATGGTGGTTATAGTGGTGATAATGGTCCTTATAGTGGTGATAACGGTTGTTATAGTGGTGATAATGGCTGTTGTAGTGGTGATAATGGTTGTCATAGTGGTGATAATGGTCGTTATAGAGGTGATAATAGTTGTTATAGTGATGATAATGGTTGTTATAGTGCTGATAATGGCTGTTATAGTAATGATAATGGTTGTTATAGTGATGATAATGGTTGTTATAGTGGTGATAGTGGTTGTTATAGTGGTGATAATGGTCCTTGTAGTGGTGATAATGGTTGTTATAGTGTTGATAATGGTTGATATAGTGATGATAATGGTTGTCATAGTGGTGATAATGGTCGTTATGGTGGTGATAATGGTCGTCATAGTGGTGATAATAGTGGTCATAGTGGAGATAATGGTCGTTATAGTGGTGATAATGGTCGTTATAGTGGTGATAATGTACGTTATAGTGGTGATAAGGGTCGTTATAGAGGTGATAATCGTTGCTGTGGTGGTGATAATGGTTGTAATAGTGGTGATAACGGTTGTTATACTGGTGATAACGGTTGTTATAGTAGTGACAATGGCTGTTGTATTGGTGATAATGGTTGTTGTTGTGATGATAGTGGTTGTTGTAGCGGTGATAATGCTTGTTATATTGGTGATAATGGTTGTTATAGTGGTGATAATGGTCCTTATAGTGGTGATGGTGGTCCTTATACCGGTGATAATGGTTGGTATAGTGGTGATAATGGTGGTTCTAGTGGTGATAACGGTCCATATAGTGGTGATGGTGGTCCGTGTAGTGGTGATGGTGGTCCCTATACCGGTGATAATGGTTGATATAGTGGTGATAATGGTTGTTATAGTGATGGTAATGGTTGTTATAGTGGTGATAATGGTTGTTATAGTGGTGATGATGGTCGTCATAGTGATGATAATTGTCGTCATAGTGGTGATAATGGTCGTTACAATGGCGATAATGGTGGTTATAGTGGTGATAATCATCCCTATAGTGGTGATAATTGTTGTTATAGTGGTGACAACGGTTGTTATAGTGGTGATAATGGTTGTTATAGTGTTGATAATGGTTGTTATAGTGGTGACAATGGTCCTTATAGTGATGATAGTGGTTGTTGTTGTGTTGATAATGGTTGAAATAGTGATGATAATGGTTGTCATAGTGGTGATAATGGTCGTTAGTGTGGTGATAATGGTCGATATAGTGGTGGTAACGGTCGTTATAGTGGTGATAGTGCTCGTCATAGTGGTGATAATAGTGGTCATAGAGGTGATAATAGTCGTTATAGTGGTGATAATTGTCGTTACAGTGGTGATAATGGTCGCTATAGTTTTGATAATGGTTGTTATAGTGGTGATAATGGTCGTTATAGTGGTGATAATGGCCGTTATAGTGGTAATAATGGTCGTTATAGAGGTGATAATGGTCGTTATAGTGGTGATAATGGTCCTTATAGTTGTGATAATGTTTGTTGTAGTGTTGATAATGGATGAAATAATGATGATAATGGTTGATATAGTGGTGATAATGGTCCTTATAGTGGTGATAATGGTCGATATAGTGGTGGTAACGGTCGTTATAGTGGTGATAATGCTCGTCATAGTGGTGATAATAGTGGTCATAGAGGTGATAATAGTCGTTACAGTGGTGATAATGGTCCTTATAGTGGTGATAATGGTTGTTATAATGGTGATAATAGTTGTTATAGCTGCGATAATGGTTGTTATAGTGCTGATAATGGTTGTTATAGTGATGATAATGGTTGTTATAGTGATGATAATGGTCGTCATAGTGGTGATGGTGGTCCATATACCGGTGATAATGGTTGATATAGTGGTGATAATGTGTGTAATAGTGGTGATAATGATTGTTATAGTGGTGATAGTAGTTGTTATAGTGCTGATAATGGTGGTTATACTGGTGATAATGGTCCATATAGTGGTGATAACGGTTGTTATAGTGGTGATTATGGCTGTTGTAGTGGTGATAATGGTTGTCATAGTGGTGATAATGGTCGTTATAGAGGTGATAATAGTTGTTATAGTGCTGATAATGGCTGTTATAGTGATGATAATGGTTGTTATAGTGGTGATAGTGGTTGTTATAGTGGTGATAATGGTCCTTGTAGTGGTGATAATGGTTGCTATAGTGTTGATAATGGTTGATATAGTGATGATAATGGTTGTCATAGTGGTGATAATGGTCCTTATTGTGGTTATAATGGTTGTTATAGTGTTGATAATGGTTGATATAGTGATGATAATAGTTGTCATAGTGGTGACAATGGTCCTTATAGTGATGATAATGGTTGTTGTTGTGTTGATAATGGTTGAAATAGTGATGATAATGGTTGTCATATTGGTGATAATGGTCGTTAGTGTGGTGATAATGGTCGATATAGTGGTGGTAACGGTCGTTATAGTGGTGATAATGCTCGTCATAGTGGTGATAATAGTGGTCATAGAGGTGATAATAGTCGTTATAGTGGTGATAATGGTCGTTACAGTGGTGATAATGGTCGTTATAGTTTTGATAATGGTTGTTATAGTGATGATAATGGTCGTTATAGTGGTGATAATGGCCGTTATAGTGGTAATAATGGTCGTTATAGAGGTGATAATGGTCGTTATACTGGTGATAATGGTCCTTATAGTGGTGATAATGGTTGTTATAGTGGTGATAACGGTTGTTATAGTGGTGATAATGGATGTTATAGCTTTGATAATGGTTGTTATAGTGGTGATAGTAGTTGTTCTTGTGCTGATAATGGTGGTTATAGTGGTGATAATGGTCCTTATAGTGGTGATAATGGTTGTTATAGTGGTGATGATGGTCGTCATAGTGATGATAATTGTCGTCATAGTGGTGATAATGGTCGTTACAATGGCGATAATGGTGGTTATAGTGGTGGTAATCATCCCTATAGTGGTGATAATTATTGTTATAGTGGTGACAACGGTTGTTATAGTGGTGATAATAGTTGTTATAGTGATGATAATGGTTGTTATAGTGCTGATAATGGCTGTTATAGTGATGATAATGGTTGTTATAGTGGTGATAGTGGTTGTTATAGTGGTGATAATGGTCCTTGTAGTGGTGATAATGGTTGTTATAGTGTTGATAATGGTTGATATAGTGATGATAATGGTTGTCATAGTGGTGATAATGGTCCTTATTGTGGTGATAATGGTTGTTATAGTGTTGATAATGGTTGATATAGTGATGATAACAGTTGTCATAGTGGTGACAATGGTCCTTATAGTGATGATAATGGTTGTTGTTGTGTTGATAATGGTTGAAATAGTGATGATAATGGTTGTTATAGTGATGATAATGGTTGTTATAGTGATGATAATGGTCGTCATAGTGGTGATGGTGGTCCATATACCGGTGATAATGGTTGATATAGTGGTGATAATGTGTGTAATAGTGGTGATAATGATTGTTATAGTGGTGATAGTAGTTGTTATAGTGCTGATAATGGTGGTTATAGTGGTGATAATGGTCCATATAGTGGTGATAACGGTTGTTATAGTGGTGATTATGGCTGTTGTAGTGGTGATAATGGTTGTCATAGTGGTGATAATGGTCGTTATAGAGGTGATAATAGTTGTTATAGTGCTGATAATGGCTGTTATAGTGATGACAATGGTTGTTATAGTGGTGATAGTGGTTGTTATAGTGGTGATAATGGTCCTTGTAGTGGTGATAATGGTTGCTATAGTGTTGATAATGGTTGATATAGTGATGATAATGGTTGTCATAGTGGTGATAATGGTCCTTATTGTGGTTATAATGGTTGTTATAGTGTTGATAATGGTTGATATAGTGATGATAATAGTTGTCATAGTGGTGACAATGGTCCTTATAGTGATGATAATGGTTGTTGTTGTGTTGATAATGGTTGAAATAGTGATGATAATGGTTGTCATAGTGGTGATAATGGTAGTTATAGTGGTGATAATGGCCGTTATAGTGGTAATAATGGTCGTTATAGAGGTGATAATGGTCGTTATAGTGGTGATAATGGTCCTTATAGTGGTGATAATGGTTGTTATAGTGGTGATAACGGTTGTTATAGTTGTGATAATGGATGTTATAGCTTTGATAATGGTTGTTATAGTGTTGATAGTGGTTGATATAGTGATAATAATGGTTGTTGTAGTGCTGATAATGGCTGTTATAGTGATGATAATGGTTGTTGTAGTGCAGGTAATGGCTGTTATAGTGATGATAATGGTTGTTATAGTGGTGATAATGGTTGTTATAGTGGTGATAATGGTCGTTATAGTGGTGATAATGGTTGTTATAGTGGTGATAATGGTCCTTGTAGTGGTGATAACGGTTGTTATAGTGTTGATAATGGTTGATATAGTGATGATAATGGTTGTCACAGTGGTGATAATGGTCGTTACAGTGGTGATAATGGTCCGTATAGTGGTGATGGTGGTCCTTATACCGGTGATAATGGTTAATATAGTGGTGATAATGGTTGTTATAGTGATGATAGGGTTGTTATAGTGGTGATAATAGTTGTTATAGTGCTGATAATGGTGGTTATAGTGGTGATAATGGTCCTTATAGTGGTGATAATGGTTGTTGTAGTGTTGATAATGGTTGAAATAGTGATGATAATGGTTGATATAGTGGTGATAATGGTCGTTATAGTGGTGATAATAGTTGTTATTGTGCTGATAATGGTGGTTATAGTGGTGATAATGGTCCTTATAGTGGTGATAATGGTTGTTGTAGTGTTGATAATGGTTGTAATAGTGGTGATAATGATTGTTATAGTGGTGATAATAGTTGTTATAGTGATGATAATGGTGGTTATAGTGGTGATAATGGTCCTTATAGTGGTGATAACGGTTGTTATAGTGGTGATAATGGCTGTTGTAGTGGTGATAATGGTTGTCATAGTGGTGATAATGGTCGTTATAGAGGTGATAATAGTTGTTATAGTGATGATAATGGTTGTTATAGTGCTGATAATGGCTGTTATAGTGATGATAATGGTTGTTATAGTGATGATAATGGTTGTTATAGTGGTGATAGTGGTTGTTATAGTGGTGATAATGGTCCTTGTAGTGGTGATAATGGTTGTTATAGTGTTGATAATGGTTGATATAGTGATGATAATGGTTGTCATAGTGGTGATAATAGTGGTCATAGTGGAGATAATGGTCGTTATAGTGGTGATAATGGTCGTTATAGTGGTGATAATGGCCGTTATAGTGGTGATAAGGGTCGTTATAGAGGTGATAATCGTTGCTGTGGTGGTGATAATGGTTGTAATAGTGGTGATAACGGTTGTTATACTGGTGATAACGGTTGTTATAGTAGTGACAATGGCTGTTGTATTGGTGATAATGGTTGTTGTTGTGATGATAGTGGTTGTTGTAGCGGTGATAATGCTTGTTATATTGGTGATAATGGTTGTTATAGTGGTGATAATGGTCCTTATAGTGGTGATGGTGGTCCTTATACCGGTGATAATGGTTGGTATAGTGGTGATACTGGTGGTTCTAGTGGTGATAATGGTCCATATAGTGGTGATGGTGGTCCGTATAGTGGTGATGGTGGTCCCTATACCGGTGATAATGGTTGATATAGTGGTGATAATGGTTGTTATAGTGATGGTAATGGTTGTTATAGTGGTGATGATGGTTGTTATAGTGGTGATGATGGTCGTCATAGTGATGATAATTGTCGTCATAGTGGTGATAATGGTCGTTACAATGGCGATAATGGTGGTTATAGTGGTGATAATCATCCCTATAGTGGTGATAATTGTTGTTATAGTGGTGACAACGGTTGTTATAGTGGTGATAATGGTTGTTATAGTGTTGATAATGGTTGTTATAGTGGTGATAGTAGTTGTTCTTGTGCTGATAATGGTGGTTATAGTGGTGATAATGGTCCTTATAGTGGTGATAATGGTTGTTATAGTGTTGATAGTGGTTGATATAGTGATAATAATGGTTGTTGTAGTGCTGATAATGGCTGTTATAGTGATGATAATGGTTGTTGTAGTGCAGGTAATGGCTGTTATAGTGATGATAATGGTTGTTATAGTGGTGATAATGGTTGTTATAGTGGTGATAATGGTCGTTATAGTGGTGATAATGGTTGTCACAGTGGTGATAATGGTCGTTATAGTGGTGATAATGGTCCGTATAGTGGTGATGGTGGTCCTTATACCGGTGATAATGGTTAATATAGTGGTGATAATGGTTGCTATAGTGATGATAGGGTTGTTATAGTGGTGATAATAGTTGTTATAGTGCTGATAATGGTGGTTATAGTGGTGATAATGGTCCTTATAGTGGTGATAATGGTTGTTGTAGTGTTGATAATGGTTGAAATAGTGATGATAATGGTTGATATAGTGGTGATTATGGTCGTTATAGTGGTGATAATAGTTGTTATTGTGCTGATAATGGTGGTTATAGTGGTGATAATGGTCCTTATAGTGGTGATAATGGTTGTTATAGTGTTGATAATGGTTGATATAGTGATGATAATGGTTGTCATAGTGGTGATAATGGTCCTTATAGTGGTGATAACGGTTCTTATAGTGGTGATAATGGCTGTTGTAGTGGTGATAATGGTTGTCATAGTGGTGATAATAGTGGTCATAGTGGTGATAATGGTTGTTATTGAGGTGATAATGGTCGTTATAGTGGTGACAATGGTCCTTATAGTGGTGATAATGGTTGTTGTAGTGTTGATAATGGTTGTAATAGTGGTGATAATGATTGTTATAGTGGTGATAATAGTTGTTATAGTGATGATAATGGTGGTTATAGTGGTGATAATGGTCCTTATAGTGGTGATAACGGTTGTTATAGTGGTGACAATGGCTGTTGTAGTGGTGATAATGGTTGTCATAGTGGTGATAATGGTCGCTATAGAGGTGATAATAGTTGTTATAGTGATGATAATGGTTGTTATAGTGCTGATAATGGCTGTTATAGTGATGATAATGGTTGTTATAGTGATGATAATGGTTGTTATAGTGGTGATAGTGGTTGTTATAGTGGTGATAATGGTCCTTGTAGTGGTGATAATGGTTGTTATAGTGTTGATAATGGTTGATATAGTGATGATAATGGTTGTCATAGTGGTGATAATGGTCCTTATAGTGGTGATAACGGTTCTTATAGTGGTGATAATGGCTGTTGTAGTGGTGATAATGGTTGTCATAGTGGTGATAATAGTGGTCATAGTGGTGATAATGGTTGTTATTGAGGTGATAATGGTCGTTATAGTGGTGACAATGGTCCTTATAGTGGTGATAATGGTTGTTGTAGTGTTGATAATGGTTGTAATAGTGGTGATAATGATTGTTATAGTGGTGATAATAGTTGTTATAGTGATGATAATGGTGGTTATAGTGGTGATAATGGTCCTTATAGTGGTGATAACGGTTGTTATAGTGGTGACAATGGCTGTTGTAGTGGTGATAATGGTTGTCATAGTGGTGATAATGGTCGCTATAGAGGTGATAATAGTTGTTATAGTGATGATAATGGTTGTTATAGTGCTGATAATGGCTGTTATAGTGATGATAATGGTTGTTATAGTGATGATAATGGTTGTTATAGTGGTGATAGTGGTTGTTATAGTGGTGATAATGGTCCTTGTAGTGGTGATAATGGTTGTTATAGTGTTGATAATGGTTGATATAGTGATGATAATGGTTGTCATAGTGGTGATAATGGTCGTTATGGTGGTGATAATGGTCGTCATAGTGGTGATAATAGTGGTCATAGTGGAGATAATGATCGTTATAGTGGTGATAATGGTCGTTATAGTGGTGATAATGGCCGTTATAGTGGTGATAAGGGTCGTTATAGAGGTGATAATCGTTGCTGTGGTGGTGATAATGGTTGTAATAGTGGTGATAACGGTTGTTATACTGGTGATAACGGTTGTTATAGTAGTGACAATGGCTGTTGTATTGGTGATAATGGTTGTTGTTGTGATGATAGTGGTTGTTGTAGCGGTGATAATGCTTGTTATATTGGTGATAATGGTTGTTATAGTGGTGATAATGGTCCTTATAGTGGTGATGGTGGTCCTTATACCGGTGATAATGGTTGGTATAGTGGTGATACTGGTGGTTCTAGTGGTGATAATGGTCCATATAGTGGTGATGGTGGTCCGTATAGTGGTGATGGTGGTCCCTATACCGGTGATAATGGTTGATATAGTGGTGATAATGGTTGTTATAGTGATGGTAATGGTTGTTATAGTGGTGATGATGGTTGTTATAGTGGTGATGATGGTCGTCATAGTGATGATAATTGTCGTCATAGTGGTGATAATGGTCGTTACAATGGCGATAATGGTGGTTATAGTGGTGATAATCATCCCTATAGTGGTGATAATTGTTGTTATAGTGGTGACAACGGTTGTTATAGTGGTGATAATGGTTGTTATAGTGTTGATAATGGTTGTTATAGTGGTGATAGTAGTTGTTCTTGTGCTGATAATGGTGGTTATAGTGGTGATAATGGTCCTTATAGTGGTGATAATGGTTGTTATAGTGTTGATAGTGGTTGATATAGTGATAATAATGGTTGTTGTAGTGCTGATAATGGCTGTTATAGTGATGATAATGGTTGTTGTAGTGCAGGTAATGGCTGTTATAGTGATGATAATGGTTGTTATAGTGGTGATAATGGTTGTTATAGTGGTGATAATGGTCGTTATAGTGGTGATAATGGTTGTCACAGTGGTGATAATGGTCGTTATAGTGGTGATAATGGTCCGTATAGTGGTGATGGTGGTCCTTATACCGGTGATAATGGTTAATATAGTGGTGATAATGGTTGCTATAGTGATGATAGGGTTGTTATAGTGGTGATAATAGTTGTTATAGTGCTGATAATGGTGGTTATAGTGGTGATAATGGTCCTTATAGTGGTGATAATGGTTGTTGTAGTGTTGATAATGGTTGAAATAGTGATGACAATGGTTGATATAGTGGTGATAATGGTCGTTATAGTGGTGATAATAGTTGTTATTGTGCTGATAATGGTGGTTATAGTGGTGATAATGGTCCTTATAGTGGTGATAATGGTTGTTATAGTGTTGATAATGGTTGATATAGTGATGATAATGGTTGTCATAGTGGTGATAATGGTCCTTATTGTGGCGATAATGGTTGTTATAGTGTTCATAATGGTTGATACTGTGATGATAATGGTTGTCATAGTGGTGATAATGGTCCTTATAGTGGTGATAACGGTTCTCATAGTGGTGATAATGGCTGTTGTAGTGGTGATAATGGTTGTCATAGTGGTGATAATGGTCGATATAGTGGTGGTAATGGTCGTTATAGTGGTGATAATGGTCGTCATAGTGGTGATAATAGTGGTCATAGTGGTGATAATGGTTGTTATTGAGGTGATAATGGTCGTTATAGTGGTGACAATGGTCCTTATAGTGGTGATAATGGTTGTTGTAGTGTTGATAATGGTTGTAATAGTGGTGATAATGATTGTTATAGTGGTGATAATAGTTGTTATAGTGATGATAATGGTGGTTATAGTGGTGATAATGGTCCTTATAGTGGTGATAACGGTTGTTATAGTGGTGATAATGGCTGTTGTAGTGGTGATAATGGTTGTCATAGAGGTGATAATGGTCGTTATAGAGGTGATAATAGTTGTTATAGTGATGATAATGGTTGTTATAGTGCTGATAATGGCTGTTATAGTGATGATAATGGTTGTTATAGTGATGATAATGGTTGTTATAGTGGTGATAGTGGTTGTTATAGTGGTGATAATGGTCCTTGTAGTGGTGATAATGGTTGTTATAGTGTTGATAATGGTTGATATAGTGATGATAATGGTTGTCATAGTGGTGATAATGGTCGTTATGGTGGTGATAATGGTCGTCATAGTGGTGATAATAGTGGTCATAGTGGAGATAATGGTCGTTATAGTGGTGATAATGGTCGTTATAGTGGTGATAATGGCCGTTATAGTGGTGATAAGGGTCGTTATAGAGGTGATAATCGTTGCTGTGGTGGTGATAATGGTTGTAATAGTGGTGATAACGGTTGTTATACTGGTGATAACGGTTGTTATAGTAGTGACAGTGGCTGTTGTATTGGTGATAATGGTTGTTGTTGTGATGATAGTGGTTGTTGTAGCGGTGATAATGCTTGTTATATTGGTGATAATGGTTGTTATAGTGGTGATAATGGTCCTTATAGTGGTGATGGTGGTCCTTATACCGGTGATAATGGTTGGTATAGTGGTGATAATGGTGGTTCTAGTGGTGATAATGGTCCATATAGTGGTGATGGTGGTCCGTATAGTGGTGATGGTGGTCCCTATACCGGTGATAATGGTTAATATAGTGGTGATAATGGTTGTTATAGTGATGATAGGGTTGTTATAGTGGTGATAATAGTTGTTATAGTGCTGATAATGGTGGTTATAGTGGTGATAATGGTCCTTATAGTGGTGATAATGGTGGTTCTAGTGGTGATAATGGTCCATATAGTGGTGATGGTGGTCCGTATAGTGGTGATGGTGGTCCCTATACCGGTGATAATGGTTGATATAGTGGTGATAATGGTTGTTATAGTGATGGTAATGGTTGTTATAGTGGTGATAATGGTTGTTATAGTGGTGATGATGGTCGTCATAGTGATGATAATTGTCGTCATAGTGGTGATAATGGTCGTTACAATGGCGATAATGGTGGTTATAGTGGTGATAATCATCCCTATAGTGGTGATAATTGTTGTTATAGTGGTGACAACGGTTGTTATAGTGATGATAATGGTTGTCATAGTGGTGATAATGGTCCTTATTGTGGTGATAATGGTTGTTATAGTGTTCATAATGGTTGATATTGTGATGATAATGGTTGTCATAGTGGTGATAATGGTCCTTATAGTTGTGATAACGGTTCTTATAGTGGTGATAATGGCTGTTGTAGTGGTGATAATGGTTGTCATAGTGGTGATAATGGTCGATATAGTGGTGGTAATGGTCGTCATAGTGGTGATAATAGTGGTCATAGTGGAGATAATGGTCGTTATAGTGGTGATAATGGTCGTTATAGTGGTGATAATGGCCGTTATAGTGGTGATAAGGGTCGTTATAGAGGTGATAATCGTTGCTGTGGTGGTGATAATGGTTGTAATAGTGGTGATAACGGTTGTTATACTGGTGATAACGGTTGTTATAGTAGTGACAATGGCTGTTGTATTGGTGATAATGGTTGTTGTTGTGATGATAGTGGTTGTTGTAGCGGTGATAATGCTTGTTATATTGGTGATAATGGTTGTTATAGTGGTGATAATGGTCCTTATAGTGGTGATGGTGGTCCTTATACCGGTGATAATGGTTGGTATAGTGGTGATAATGGTGGTTCTAGTGGTGATAATGGTCCATATAGTGGTGATGGTGGTCCGTATAGTGGTGATGGTGGTCCCTATACCGGTGATAATGGTTGATATAGTGGTGATAATGGTCGGTATAGTGATGGTAATGGTTGTTATAGTGGTGATAATGGTTGTTATAGTGGTGATGATGGTCGTCATAGTGATGATAATTGTCGTCATAGTGGTGATAATGGTCGTTACAATGGCGATAATGGTGGTTATAGTGGTGATAATCATCCCTATAGTGGTGATAATTGTTGTTATAGTGGTGACAACGGTTGTTATAGTGGTGATAATGGTTGTTATAGTGTTGATAATGGTTGTTATAGTGGTGACAATGGTCCTTATAGTGATGACAGTGGTTGTTGTTGTGTTGATAATGGTTGAAATAGTGATGATAATGGTTGTCATAGTGGTGATAATGGTCGTTAGTGTGGTGATAATGGTCGATATAGTGGTGGTAACGGTCGTTATAGTGGTGATAGTGCTCGTCATAGTGGTGATAATAGTGGTCATAGAGGTGATAATAGTCGTTATAGTGGTGATAATTGTCGTTACAGTGGTGATAATGGTCGTTATAGTTTTGATAATGGTTGTTATAGTGGTGATAATGGTCGTTATAGTGGTGATAATGGCCGTTATAGTGGTAATAATGGTCGTTATAGAGGTGATAATGGTCGTTATAGTGGTGACAATGGTCCTTATAGTTGTGATAATGTTTGTTGTAGTGTTGATAATGGATGAAATAATGATGATAATGGTTGATATAGTGGTGATAATGGTCCTTATAGTGGTGATAATGGTCTATATAGTGGTGGTAACGGTCGTTATAGTGGTGATAATGCTCGTCATAGTGGTGATAATAGTGGTCATAGAGGTGATAATAGTCGTTACAGTGGTGATAATGGTCCTTATAGTGGTGATAATGGTTGTTATAATGGTGATAATAGTTGTTATAGCTGCGATAATGGTTGTTATAGTGCTGATAATGGTTGTTATAGTGATGATAATGGTTGTTATAGTGATGATAATGGTCGTCATAGTGGTGATGGTGGTCCATATACCGGTGATAATGGTTGATATAGTGGTGATAATGTGTGTAATAGTGGTGATAATGATTGTTATAGTGGTGATAGTAGTTGTTATAGTGCTGATAATGGTGGTTATAGTGGTGATAATGGTCCATATAGTGGTGATAACGGTTGTTATAGTGGTGATTATGGCTGTTGTAGTGGTGATAATGGTTGTCATAGTGGTGATAATGGTCGTTATAGAGGTGATAATAGTTGTTATAGTGCTGATAATGGCTGTTATAGTGATGATAATGGTTGTTATAGTGGTGATAGTGGTTGTTATAGTGGTGATAATGGTCCTTGTAGTGGTGATAATGGTTGCTATAGTGTTGATAATGGTTGATATAGTGATGATAATGGTTGTCATAGTGGTGATAATGGTCCTTATTGTGGTTATAATGGTTGTTATAGTGTTGATAATGGTTGATATAGTGATGATAATAGTTGTCATAGTGGTGACAATGGTCCTTATAGTGATGATAATGGTTGTTGTTGTGTTGATAATGGTTGAAATAGTGATGATAATGGTTGTCATATTGGTGATAATGGTCGTTAGTGTGGTGATAATGGTCGATATAGTGGTGGTAACGGTCGTTATAGTGGTGATAATGCTCGTCATAGTGGTGATAATAGTGGTCATAGAGGTGATAATAGTCGTTATAGTGGTGATAATGGTCGTTACAGTGGTGATAATGGTCGTTATAGTTTTGATAATGGTTGTTATAGTGATGATAATGGTCGTTATAGTGGTGATAATGGCCGCTATAGTGGTAATAATGGTCGTTATAGAGGTGATAATGGTCGTTATACTGGTGATAATGGTCCTTATAGTGGTGATAATGGTTGTTATAGTGGTGATAACGGTTGTTATAGTTGTGATAATGGATGTTATAGCTTTGATAATGGTTGTTATGGTGGTGATAGTAGTTGTTCTTGTGCTGATAATGGTGGTTATAGTGGTGATAATGGTTGTTATAGTGTTGATAGTGGTTGATATAGTGATAATAATGGTTGTTGTAGTGCTGATAATGGCTGTTATAGTGATGATAATGGTTGTTGTAGTGCAGGTAATGGCTGTTATAGTGATGATAATGGTTGTTATAGTGGTGATAATGGTTGTTATAGTGGTGATAATGGTCGTTATAGTGGTGATAATGGTTGTTATAGTGGTGATAATGGTCCTTGTAGTGGTGATAACGGTTGTTATAGTGTTGATAATGGTTGATATAGTGATGATAATGGTTGTCACAGTGGTGATAATGGTCGTTATAGTGGTGATAATGGTCCGTATAGTGGTGATGGTGGTCCTTATACCGGTGATAATGGTTAATATAGTGGTGATAATGGTTGTTATAGTGATGATAGGGTTGTTATAGTGGTGATAATAGTTGTTATAGTGCTGATAATGGTGGTTATAGTGGTGATAATGGTCCTTATAGTGGTGATAATGGTTGTTATAGTGTTGATAATGGTTGATATAGTGATGATAATGGTTGTCATAGTGGTGATAATGGTCCTTATTGTGGCGATAATGGTTGTTATAGTGTTCATAATGGTTGATACTGTGATGATAATGGTTGTCATAGTGGTGATAATGGTCCTTATAGTGGTGATAACGGTTCTTATAGTGGTGATAATGGCTGTTGTAGTGGTGATAATGGTTGTCATAGTGGTGATAATGGTCGATATAGTGGTGGTAATGGTCGTTATAGTGGTGATAATGGTCGTCATAGTGGTGATAATAGTGGTCATAGTGGTGATAATGGTTGTTATTGAGGTGATAATGGTCGTTATAGTGGTGACAATGGTCCTTATAGTGGTGATAATGGTTGTTGTAGTGTTGATAATGGTTGTAATAGTGGTGATAATGATTGTTATAGTGGTGATAATAGTTGTTATAGTGATGATAATGGTGGTTATAGTGGTGATAATGGTCCTTATAGTGGTGATAATGGTTGTTGTAGTGTTGATAATGGTTGAAGTAGTGATGATAATGGTTGATATAGTGGTGATAATGGTCGTTATAGTGGTGATAATAGTTGTTATTGTGCTGATAATGGTGGTTATAGTGGTGATAATGGTCCTTATAGTGGTGATAATGGTTGTTATAGTGTTGATAATGGTTGATATAGTGATGATAATGGTTGTCATAGTGGTGATAATGGTCCTTATTGTGGCGATAATGGTTGTTATAGTGTTCATAATGGTTGATACTGTGATGATAATGGTTGTCATAGTGGTGATAATGGTCCTTATAGTGGTGATAACGGTTCTTATAGTGGTGATAATGGCTGTTGTAGTGGTGATAATGGTTGTCATAGTGGTGATAATGGTCGATATAGTGGTGGTAATGGTCGTTATAGTGGTGATAATGGTCGTCATAGTGGTGATAATAGTGGTCATAGTGGTGATAATGGTTGTTATTGAGGTGATAATGGTCGTTATAGTGGTGACAATGGTCCTTATAGTGGTGATAATGGTTGTTGTAGTGTTGATAATGGTTGTAATAGTGGTGATAATGATTGTTATAGTGGTGATAATAGTTGTTATAGTGATGATAATGGTGGTTATAGTGGTGATAATGGTCCTTATAGTGGTGATAATGGTTGTTGTAGTGTTGATAATGGTTGAAATAGTGATGATAATGGTTGATATAGTGGTGATAATGGTCGTTATAGTGGTGATAATAGTTGTTATTGTGCTGATAATGGTGGTTATAGTGGTGATAATGGTCCTTATAGTGGTGATAACGGTTGTTATAGTGGTGATAATGGCTGTTGTAGTGGTGATAATGGTTGTCATAGTGGTGATAATGGTCGTTATAGAGGTGATAATAGTTGTTATAGTGATGATAATGGTTGTTATAGTGCTGATAATGGCTGTTATAGTGATGATAATGGTTGTTATAGTGATGATAATGGTTGTTATAGTGGTGATAGTGGTTGTTATAGTGGTGATAATGGTCCTTGTAGTGGTGATAATGGTTGTTATAGTGTTGATAATGGTTGATATAGTGATGATAATGGTTGTCATAGTGGTGATAATGGTCGTTATGGTGGTGATAATGGTCGTCATAGTGGTGATAATAGTGGTCATAGTGGAGATAATGGTCGTTATAGTGGTGATAATGGTCGTTATAGTGGTGATAATGTACGTTATAGTGGTGATAAGGGTCGTTAGAGAGGTGATAATCGTTGCTGTGGTGGTGATAATGGTTGTAATAGTGGTGATAACGGTTGTTATACTGGTGATAACGGTTGTTATAGTAGTGACAATGGCTGTTGTATTGGTGATAATGGTTGTTGTTGTGATGATAGTGGTTGTTGTAGCGGTGATAATGCTTGTTATATTGGTGATAATGGTTGTTATAGTGGTGATAATGGCCCTTATAGGGGTGGTAATGGTCGTTATAGTGGTGATAGTGGTCGTCATAGTGGTGATAATAGTGGTCATAGTGGTGATAATGGTTGTTATTGAGGTGATAATGGTCGTTATAGTGGTGACAATGGTCCTTATAGTGGTGATATTGGTTGTTGTAGTGTTGATAATGGTTGTAATAGTGGTGATAATGATTGTTATAGTGGTGATAATAGTTGTTATAGTGATGATAATGGTGGTTATAGTGGTGATAATGGTCCTTATAGTGGTGATAACGATTGTTATAGTGGTGATAATGGCTGTTGTAGTGGTGATAATGGTTGTCATAGTGGTGATAATGGTCGTTATAGAGGTGATAATAGTTGTTATAGTGATGATAATGGTTGTTATAGTGCTGATAATGGCTGTTATAGTGATGATAATGGTTGTTATAGTGATGATAATGGTTGTTATAGTGGTGATAGTGGTTGTTATAGTGGTGATAATGGTCCTTGTAGTGGTGATAATGGTTGTTATAGTGTTGATAATGGTTGATATAGTGATGATAATGGTTGTCATAGTGGTGATAATGGTCGTTATGGTGGTGATAATGGTCGTCATAGTGGTGATAATAGTGGTCATAGTGGAGATAATGGTCGTTATAGTGGTGATAATGGTCGTTATAGTGGTGATAATGGTTGTTATAGTGGTGATAATGGTCCTTGTAGTGGTGATAACGGTTGTTATAGTGTTGATAATGGTTGATATAGTGATGATAATGGTTGTCACAGTGGTGATAATGGTCGTTATAGTGGTGATAATGGTCCGTATAGTGGTGATGGTGGTCCTTATACCGGTGATAATGGTTAATATAGTGGTGATAATGGTTGTTATAGTGATGATAGGGTTGTTATAGTGGTGATAATAGTTGTTATAGTGCTGATAATGGTGGTTATAGTGGTGATAATGGTCCTTATAGTGGTGATAATGGTTGTTATAGTGTTGATAATGGTTGATATAGTGATGATAATGGTTGTCATAGTGGTGATAATGGTCCTTATTGTGGCGATAATGGTTGTTATAGTGTTCATAATGGTTGATACTGTGATGATAATGGTTGTCATAGTGGTGATAATGGTCCTTATAGTGGTGATAACGGTTCTTATAGTGGTGATAATGGCTGTTGTAGTGGTGATAATGGTTGTCATAGTGGTGATAATGGTCGATATAGTGGTGGTAATGGTCGTTATAGTGGTGATAATGGTCGTCATAGTGGTGATAATAGTGGTCATAGTGGTGATAATGGTTGTTATTGAGGTGATAATGGTCGTTATAGTGGTGACAATGGTCCTTATAGTGGTGATAATGGTTGTTGTAGTGTTGATAATGGTTGTAATAGTGGTGATAATGATTGTTATAGTGGTGATAATAGTTGTTATAGTGATGATAATGGTGGTTATAGTGGTGATAATGGTCCTTATAGTGGTGATAATGGTTGTTGTAGTGTTGATAATGGTTGAAGTAGTGATGATAATGGTTGATATAGTGGTGATAATGGTCGTTATAGTGGTGATAATAGTTGTTATTGTGCTGATAATGGTGGTTATAGTGGTGATAATGGTCCTTATAGTGGTGATAATGGTTGTTATAGTGTTGATAATGGTTGATATAGTGATGATAATGGTTGTCATAGTGGTGATAATGGTCCTTATTGTGGCGATAATGGTTGTTATAGTGTTCATAATGGTTGATACTGTGATGATAATGGTTGTCATAGTGGTGATAATGGTCCTTATAGTGGTGATAACGGTTCTTATAGTGGTGATAATGGCTGTTGTAGTGGTGATAATGGTTGTCATAGTGGTGATAATGGTCGATATAGTGGTGGTAATGGTCGTTATAGTGGTGATAATGGTCGTCATAGTGGTGATAATAGTGGTCATAGTGGTGATAATGGTTGTTATTGAGGTGATAATGGTCGTTATAGTGGTGACAATGGTCCTTATAGTGGTGATAATGGTTGTTGTAGTGTTGATAATGGTTGTAATAGTGGTGATAATGATTGTTATAGTGGTGATAATAGTTGTTATAGTGATGATAATGGTGGTTATAGTGGTGATAATGGTCCTTATAGTGGTGATAATGGTTGTTGTAGTGTTGATAATGGTTGAAATAGTGATGATAATGGTTGATATAGTGGTGATAATGGTCGTTATAGTGGTGATAATAGTTGTTATTGTGCTGATAATGGTGGTTATAGTGGTGATAATGGTCCTTATAGTGGTGATAACGGTTGTTATAGTGGTGATAATGGCTGTTGTAGTGGTGATAATGGTTGTCATAGTGGTGATAATGGTCGTTATAGAGGTGATAATAGTTGTTATAGTGATGATAATGGTTGTTATAGTGCTGATAATGGCTGTTATAGTGATGATAATGGTTGTTATAGTGATGATAATGGTTGTTATAGTGGTGATAGTGGTTGTTATAGTGGTGATAATGGTCCTTGTAGTGGTGATAATGGTTGTTATAGTGTTGATAATGGTTGATATAGTGATGATAATGGTTGTCATAGTGGTGATAATGGTCGTTATGGTGGTGATAATGGTCGTCATAGTGGTGATAATAGTGGTCATAGTGGAGATAATGGTCGTTATAGTGGTGATAATGGTCGTTATAGTGGTGATAATGTACGTTATAGTGGTGATAAGGGTCGTTAGAGAGGTGATAATCGTTGCTGTGGTGGTGATAATGGTTGTAATAGTGGTGATAACGGTTGTTATACTGGTGATAACGGTTGTTATAGTAGTGACAATGGCTGTTGTATTGGTGATAATGGTTGTTGTTGTGATGATAGTGGTTGTTGTAGCGGTGATAATGCTTGTTATATTGGTGATAATGGTTGTTATAGTGGTGATAATGGCCCTTATAGGGGTGGTAATGGTCGTTATAGTGGTGATAGTGGTCGTCATAGTGGTGATAATAGTGGTCATAGTGGTGATAATGGTTGTTATTGAGGTGATAATGGTCGTTATAGTGGTGACAATGGTCCTTATAGTGGTGATATTGGTTGTTGTAGTGTTGATAATGGTTGTAATAGTGGTGATAATGATTGTTATAGTGGTGATAATAGTTGTTATAGTGATGATAATGGTGGTTATAGTGGTGATAATGGTCCTTATAGTGGTGATAACGATTGTTATAGTGGTGATAATGGCTGTTGTAGTGGTGATAATGGTTGTCATAGTGGTGATAATGGTCGTTATAGAGGTGATAATAGTTGTTATAGTGATGATAATGGTTGTTATAGTGCTGATAATGGCTGTTATAGTGATGATAATGGTTGTTATAGTGATGATAATGGTTGTTATAGTGGTGATAGTGGTTGTTATAGTGGTGATAACGGTCCTTGTAGTGGTGATAATGGTTGTTATAGTGTTGATAATGGTTGATATAGTGATGATAATGGTTGTCATAGTGGTGATAATGGTCGTTATGGTGGTGATAATGGTCGTCATAGTGGTGATAATAGTGGTCATAGTGGAGATAATGGTCGTTATAGTGGTGATAATGGTCGTTATAGTGGTGATAATGGCCGTTATAGTGGTGATAAGGGTCGTTATAGAGGTGATAATCGTTGCTGTGGTGGTGATAATGGTTGTAATAGTGGTGATAACGGTTGTTATACTGGTGATAACGGTTGTTATAGTAGTGACAATGGCTGTTGTATTGGTGATAATGGTTGTTGTTGTGATGATAGTGGTTGTTGTAGCGGTGATAATGCTTGTTATATTGGTGATAATGGTTGTTATAGTGGTGATAATGGTCCTTATAGTGGTGATGGTGGTCCTTATACCGGTGATAATGGTTGGTATAGTGGTGATAATGGTGGTTCTAGTGGTGATAACGGTCCATATAGTGGTGATGGTGGTCCGTGTAGTGGTGATGGTGGTCCCTATACCGGTGATAATGGTTGATATAGTGGTGATAATGGTTGTTATAGTGATGGTAATGGTTGTTATAGTGGTGATAATGGTTGTTATAGTGGTGATGATGGTCGTCATAGTGATGATAATTGTCGTCATAGTGGTGATAATGGTCGTTACAATGGCGATAATGGTGGTTATAGTGGTGATAATCATCCCTATAGTGGTGATAATTGTTGTTATAGTGGTGACAACGGTTGTTATAGTGGTGATAATGGTTGTTATAGTGTTGATAATGGTTGTTATAGTGGTGACAATGGTCCTTATAGTGATGACAGTGGTTGTTGTTGTGTTGATAATGGTTGAAATAGTGATGATAATGGTTGTCATAGTGGTGATAATGGTGGTTCTAGTGGTGATAACGGTCCATATAGTGGTGATGGTGGTCCGTGTAGTGGTGATGGTGGTCCCTATACCGGTGATAATGGTTGATATAGTGGTGATAATGGTCGATATAGTGGTGGTAACGGTCGTTATAGTGGTGATAGTGCTCGTCATAGTGGTGATAATAGTGGTCATAGAGGTGATAATAGTCGTTATAGTGGTGATAATTGTCGTTACAGTGGTGATAATGGTCGTTATAGTTTTGATAATGGTTGTTATAGTGGTGATAATGGTCGTTATAGTGGTGATAATGGCCGTTATAGTGGTAATAATGGTCGTTATAGAGGTGATAATGGTCGTTATAGTGGTGACAATGGTCCTTATAGTTGTGATAATGTTTGTTGTAGTGTTGATAATGGATGAAATAATGATGATAATGGTTGATATAGTGGTGATAATGGTCCTTATAGTGGTGATAATGGTCTATATAGTGGTGGTAACGGTCGTTATAGTGGTGATAATGCTCGTCATAGTGGTGATAATAGTGGTCATAGAGGTGATAATAGTCGTTACAGTGGTGATAATGGTCCTTATAGTGGTGATAATGGTTGTTATAATGGTGATAATAGTTGTTATAGCTGCGATAATGGTTGTTATAGTGCTGATAATGGTTGTTATAGTGATGATAATGGTTGTTATAGTGATGATAATGGTCGTCATAGTGGTGATGGTGGTCCATATACCGGTGATAATGGTTGATATAGTGGTGATAATGTGTGTAATAGTGGTGATAATGATTGTTATAGTGGTGATAGTAGTTGTTATAGTGCTGATAATGGTGGTTATAGTGGTGATAATGGTCCATATAGTGGTGATAACGGTTGTTATAGTGGTGATTATGGCTGTTGTAGTGGTGATAATGGTTGTCATAGTGGTGATAATGGTCGTTATAGAGGTGATAATAGTTGTTATAGTGCTGATAATGGCTGTTATAGTGATGATAATGGTTGTTATAGTGGTGATAGTGGTTGTTATAGTGGTGATAATGGTCCTTGTAGTGGTGATAATGGTTGCTATAGTGTTGATAATGGTTGATATAGTGATGATAATGGTTGTCATAGTGGTGATAATGGTCCTTATTGTGGTTATAATGGTTGTTATAGTGTTGATAATGGTTGATATAGTGATGATAATAGTTGTCATAGTGGTGACAATGGTCCTTATAGTGATGATAATGGTTGTTGTTGTGTTGATAATGGTTGAAATAGTGATGATAATGGTTGTCATATTGGTGATAATGGTCGTTAGTGTGGTGATAATGGTCGATATAGTGGTGGTAACGGTCGTTATAGTGGTGATAATGCTCGTCATAGTGGTGATAATAGTGGTCATAGAGGTGATAATAGTCGTTATAGTGGTGATAATGGTCGTTACAGTGGTGATAATGGTCGTTATAGTTTTGATAATGGTTGTTATAGTGATGATAATGGTCGTTATAGTGGTGATAATGGCCGCTATAGTGGTAATAATGGTCGTTATAGAGGTGATAATGGTCGTTATACTGGTGATAATGGTCCTTATAGTGGTGATAATGGTTGTTATAGTGGTGATAACGGTTGTTATAGTTGTGATAATGGATGTTATAGCTTTGATAATGGTTGTTATGGTGGTGATAGTAGTTGTTCTTGTGCTGATAATGGTGGTTATAGTGGTGATAATGGTTGTTATAGTGTTGATAGTGGTTGATATAGTGATAATAATGGTTGTTGTAGTGCTGATAATGGCTGTTATAGTGATGATAATGGTTGTTGTAGTGCAGGTAATGGCTGTTATAGTGATGATAATGGTTGTTATAGTGGTGATAATGGTTGTTATAGTGGTGATAATGGTCGTTATAGTGGTGATAATGGTTGTTATAGTGGTGATAATGGTCCTTGTAGTGGTGATAACGGTTGTTATAGTGTTGATAATGGTTGATATAGTGATGATAATGGTTGTCACAGTGGTGATAATGGTCGTTATAGTGGTGATAATGGTCCGTATAGTGGTGATGGTGGTCCTTATACCGGTGATAATGGTTAATATAGTGGTGATAATGGTTGTTATAGTGATGATAGGGTTGTTATAGTGGTGATAATAGTTGTTATAGTGCTGATAATGGTGGTTATAGTGGTGATAATGGTCCTTATAGTGGTGATAATGGTTGTTATAGTGTTGATAATGGTTGATATAGTGATGATAATGGTTGTCATAGTGGTGATAATGGTCCTTATTGTGGCGATAATGGTTGTTATAGTGTTCATAATGGTTGATACTGTGATGATAATGGTTGTCATAGTGGTGATAATGGTCCTTATAGTGGTGATAACGGTTCTTATAGTGGTGATAATGGCTGTTGTAGTGGTGATAATGGTTGTCATAGTGGTGATAATGGTCGATATAGTGGTGGTAATGGTCGTTATAGTGGTGATAATGGTCGTCATAGTGGTGATAATAGTGGTCATAGTGGTGATAATGGTTGTTATTGAGGTGATAATGGTCGTTATAGTGGTGACAATGGTCCTTATAGTGGTGATAATGGTTGTTGTAGTGTTGATAATGGTTGTAATAGTGGTGATAATGATTGTTATAGTGGTGATAATAGTTGTTATAGTGATGATAATGGTGGTTATAGTGGTGATAATGGTCCTTATAGTGGTGATAATGGTTGTTGTAGTGTTGATAATGGTTGAAGTAGTGATGATAATGGTTGATATAGTGGTGATAATGGTCGTTATAGTGGTGATAATAGTTGTTATTGTGCTGATAATGGTGGTTATAGTGGTGATAATGGTCCTTATAGTGGTGATAATGGTTGTTATAGTGTTGATAATGGTTGATATAGTGATGATAATGGTTGTCATAGTGGTGATAATGGTCCTTATTGTGGCGATAATGGTTGTTATAGTGTTCATAATGGTTGATACTGTGATGATAATGGTTGTCATAGTGGTGATAATGGTCCTTATAGTGGTGATAACGGTTCTTATAGTGGTGATAATGGCTGTTGTAGTGGTGATAATGGTTGTCATAGTGGTGATAATGGTCGATATAGTGGTGGTAATGGTCGTTATAGTGGTGATAATGGTCGTCATAGTGGTGATAATAGTGGTCATAGTGGTGATAATGGTTGTTATTGAGGTGATAATGGTCGTTATAGTGGTGACAATGGTCCTTATAGTGGTGATAATGGTTGTTGTAGTGTTGATAATGGTTGTAATAGTGGTGATAATGATTGTTATAGTGGTGATAATAGTTGTTATAGTGATGATAATGGTGGTTATAGTGGTGATAATGGTCCTTATAGTGGTGATAATGGTTGTTGTAGTGTTGATAATGGTTGAAATAGTGATGATAATGGTTGATATAGTGGTGATAATGGTCGTTATAGTGGTGATAATAGTTGTTATTGTGCTGATAATGGTGGTTATAGTGGTGATAATGGTCCTTATAGTGGTGATAACGGTTGTTATAGTGGTGATAATGGCTGTTGTAGTGGTGATAATGGTTGTCATAGTGGTGATAATGGTCGTTATAGAGGTGATAATAGTTGTTATAGTGATGATAATGGTTGTTATAGTGCTGATAATGGCTGTTATAGTGATGATAATGGTTGTTATAGTGATGATAATGGTTGTTATAGTGGTGATAGTGGTTGTTATAGTGGTGATAATGGTCCTTGTAGTGGTGATAATGGTTGTTATAGTGTTGATAATGGTTGATATAGTGATGATAATGGTTGTCATAGTGGTGATAATGGTCGTTATGGTGGTGATAATGGTCGTCATAGTGGTGATAATAGTGGTCATAGTGGAGATAATGGTCGTTATAGTGGTGATAATGGTCGTTATAGTGGTGATAATGTACGTTATAGTGGTGATAAGGGTCGTTAGAGAGGTGATAATCGTTGCTGTGGTGGTGATAATGGTTGTAATAGTGGTGATAACGGTTGTTATACTGGTGATAACGGTTGTTATAGTAGTGACAATGGCTGTTGTATTGGTGATAATGGTTGTTGTTGTGATGATAGTGGTTGTTGTAGCGGTGATAATGCTTGTTATATTGGTGATAATGGTTGTTATAGTGGTGATAATGGCCCTTATAGGGGTGGTAATGGTCGTTATAGTGGTGATAGTGGTCGTCATAGTGGTGATAATAGTGGTCATAGTGGTGATAATGGTTGTTATTGAGGTGATAATGGTCGTTATAGTGGTGACAATGGTCCTTATAGTGGTGATATTGGTTGTTGTAGTGTTGATAATGGTTGTAATAGTGGTGATAATGATTGTTATAGTGGTGATAATAGTTGTTATAGTGATGATAATGGTGGTTATAGTGGTGATAATGGTCCTTATAGTGGTGATAACGATTGTTATAGTGGTGATAATGGCTGTTGTAGTGGTGATAATGGTTGTCATAGTGGTGATAATGGTCGTTATAGAGGTGATAATAGTTGTTATAGTGATGATAATGGTTGTTATAGTGCTGATAATGGCTGTTATAGTGATGATAATGGTTGTTATAGTGATGATAATGGTTGTTATAGTGGTGATAGTGGTTGTTATAGTGGTGATAATGGTCCTTGTAGTGGTGATAATGGTTGTTATAGTGTTGATAATGGTTGATATAGTGATGATAATGGTTGTCATAGTGGTGATAATGGTCGTTATGGTGGTGATAATGGTCGTCATAGTGGTGATAATAGTGGTCATAGTGGAGATAATGGTCGTTATAGTGGTGATAATGGTCGTTATAGTGGTGATAATGGTTGTTATAGTGGTGATAATGGTCCTTGTAGTGGTGATAACGGTTGTTATAGTGTTGATAATGGTTGATATAGTGATGATAATGGTTGTCACAGTGGTGATAATGGTCGTTATAGTGGTGATAATGGTCCGTATAGTGGTGATGGTGGTCCTTATACCGGTGATAATGGTTAATATAGTGGTGATAATGGTTGTTATAGTGATGATAGGGTTGTTATAGTGGTGATAATAGTTGTTATAGTGCTGATAATGGTGGTTATAGTGGTGATAATGGTCCTTATAGTGGTGATAATGGTTGTTATAGTGTTGATAATGGTTGATATAGTGATGATAATGGTTGTCATAGTGGTGATAATGGTCCTTATTGTGGCGATAATGGTTGTTATAGTGTTCATAATGGTTGATACTGTGATGATAATGGTTGTCATAGTGGTGATAATGGTCCTTATAGTGGTGATAACGGTTCTTATAGTGGTGATAATGGCTGTTGTAGTGGTGATAATGGTTGTCATAGTGGTGATAATGGTCGATATAGTGGTGGTAATGGTCGTTATAGTGGTGATAATGGTCGTCATAGTGGTGATAATAGTGGTCATAGTGGTGATAATGGTTGTTATTGAGGTGATAATGGTCGTTATAGTGGTGACAATGGTCCTTATAGTGGTGATAATGGTTGTTGTAGTGTTGATAATGGTTGTAATAGTGGTGATAATGATTGTTATAGTGGTGATAATAGTTGTTATAGTGATGATAATGGTGGTTATAGTGGTGATAATGGTCCTTATAGTGGTGATAATGGTTGTTGTAGTGTTGATAATGGTTGAAGTAGTGATGATAATGGTTGATATAGTGGTGATAATGGTCGTTATAGTGGTGATAATAGTTGTTATTGTGCTGATAATGGTGGTTATAGTGGTGATAATGGTCCTTATAGTGGTGATAATGGTTGTTATAGTGTTGATAATGGTTGATATAGTGATGATAATGGTTGTCATAGTGGTGATAATGGTCCTTATTGTGGCGATAATGGTTGTTATAGTGTTCATAATGGTTGATACTGTGATGATAATGGTTGTCATAGTGGTGATAATGGTCCTTATAGTGGTGATAACGGTTCTTATAGTGGTGATAATGGCTGTTGTAGTGGTGATAATGGTTGTCATAGTGGTGATAATGGTCGATATAGTGGTGGTAATGGTCGTTATAGTGGTGATAATGGTCGTCATAGTGGTGATAATAGTGGTCATAGTGGTGATAATGGTTGTTATTGAGGTGATAATGGTCGTTATAGTGGTGACAATGGTCCTTATAGTGGTGATAATGGTTGTTGTAGTGTTGATAATGGTTGTAATAGTGGTGATAATGATTGTTATAGTGGTGATAATAGTTGTTATAGTGATGATAATGGTGGTTATAGTGGTGATAATGGTCCTTATAGTGGTGATAATGGTTGTTGTAGTGTTGATAATGGTTGAAATAGTGATGATAATGGTTGATATAGTGGTGATAATGGTCGTTATAGTGGTGATAATAGTTGTTATTGTGCTGATAATGGTGGTTATAGTGGTGATAATGGTCCTTATAGTGGTGATAACGGTTGTTATAGTGGTGATAATGGCTGTTGTAGTGGTGATAATGGTTGTCATAGTGGTGATAATGGTCGTTATAGAGGTGATAATAGTTGTTATAGTGATGATAATGGTTGTTATAGTGCTGATAATGGCTGTTATAGTGATGATAATGGTTGTTATAGTGATGATAATGGTTGTTATAGTGGTGATAGTGGTTGTTATAGTGGTGATAATGGTCCTTGTAGTGGTGATAATGGTTGTTATAGTGTTGATAATGGTTGATATAGTGATGATAATGGTTGTCATAGTGGTGATAATGGTCGTTATGGTGGTGATAATGGTCGTCATAGTGGTGATAATAGTGGTCATAGTGGAGATAATGGTCGTTATAGTGGTGATAATGGTCGTTATAGTGGTGATAATGTACGTTATAGTGGTGATAAGGGTCGTTAGAGAGGTGATAATCGTTGCTGTGGTGGTGATAATGGTTGTAATAGTGGTGATAACGGTTGTTATACTGGTGATAACGGTTGTTATAGTAGTGACAATGGCTGTTGTATTGGTGATAATGGTTGTTGTTGTGATGATAGTGGTTGTTGTAGCGGTGATAATGCTTGTTATATTGGTGATAATGGTTGTTATAGTGGTGATAATGGCCCTTATAGGGGTGGTAATGGTCGTTATAGTGGTGATAGTGGTCGTCATAGTGGTGATAATAGTGGTCATAGTGGTGATAATGGTTGTTATTGAGGTGATAATGGTCGTTATAGTGGTGACAATGGTCCTTATAGTGGTGATATTGGTTGTTGTAGTGTTGATAATGGTTGTAATAGTGGTGATAATGATTGTTATAGTGGTGATAATAGTTGTTATAGTGATGATAATGGTGGTTATAGTGGTGATAATGGTCCTTATAGTGGTGATAACGATTGTTATAGTGGTGATAATGGCTGTTGTAGTGGTGATAATGGTTGTCATAGTGGTGATAATGGTCGTTATAGAGGTGATAATAGTTGTTATAGTGATGATAATGGTTGTTATAGTGCTGATAATGGCTGTTATAGTGATGATAATGGTTGTTATAGTGATGATAATGGTTGTTATAGTGGTGATAGTGGTTGTTATAGTGGTGATAATGGTCCTTGTAGTGGTGATAATGGTTGTTATAGTGTTGATAATGGTTGATATAGTGATGATAATGGTTGTCATAGTGGTGATAATGGTCGTTATGGTGGTGATAATGGTCGTCATAGTGGTGATAATAGTGGTCATAGTGGAGATAATGGTCGTTATAGTGGTGATAATGGTCGTTATAGTGGTGATAATGGCCGTTATAGTGGTGATAAGGGTCGTTATAGAGGTGATTATCGTTGCTGTGGTGGTGATAATGGTTGTAATAGTGGTGATAACGGTTGTTATACTGGTGATAACGGTTGTTATAGTAGTGACAATGGCTGTTGTATTGGTGATAATGGTTGTTGTTGTGATGATAGTGGTTGTTGTAGCGGTGATAATGCTTGTTATATTGGTGATAATGGTTGTTATAGTGGTGATAATGGTCCTTATAGTGGTGATGGTGGTCCTTATACCGGTGATAATGGTTGGTATAGTGGTGATAATGGTGGTTCTAGTGGTGATAACGGTCCATATAGTGGTGATGGTGGTCCGTGTAGTGGTGATGGTGGTCCCTATACCGGTGATAATGGTTGATATAGTGGTGATAATGGTTGTTATAGTGATGGTAATGGTTGTTATAGTGGTGATAATGGTTGTTATAGTGGTGATGATGGTCGTCATAGTGATGATAATTGTCGTCATAGTGGTGATAATGGTCGTTACAATGGCGATAATGGTGGTTATAGTGGTGATAATCATCCCTATAGTGGTGATAATTGTTGTTATAGTGGTGACAACGGTTGTTATAGTGGTGATAATGGTTGTTATAGTGTTGATAATGGTTGTTATAGTGGTGACAATGGTCCTTATAGTGATGACAGTGGTTGTTGTTGTGTTGATAATGGTTGAAATAGTGATGATAATGGTTGTCATAGTGGTGATAATGGTCGTTAGTGTGGTGATAATGGTCGATATAGTGGTGGTAACGGTCGTTATAGTGGTGATAGTGCTCGTCATAGTGGTGATAATAGTGGTCATAGAGGTGATAATAGTCGTTATAGTGGTGATAATTGTCGTTACAGTGGTGATAATGGTCGTTATAGTTTTGATAATGGTTGTTATAGTGGTGATAATGGTCGTTATAGTGGTGATAATGGCCGTTATAGTGGTGATAATAGTAGTTATAGTGGTGATAATTGTCGTTACAGTGGTGATAATGGTCGCTATAGTTTTGATAATGGTTGTCATAGTGGTGATAATGGTCCTTATTGTGGCGATAATGGTTGTTATAGTGTTCATAATGGTTGATACTGTGATGATAATGGTTGTCATAGTGGTGATAATGGTCCTTATAGTGGTGATAACGGTTCTTATAGTGGTGATAATGGCTGTTGTAGTGGTGATAATGGTTGTCATAGTGGTGATAATGGTCGATATAGTGGTGGTAATGGTCGTTATAGTGGTGATAATGGTCGTCATAGTGGTGATAATAGTGGTCATAGTGGTGATAATGGTTGTTATTGAGGTGATAATGGTCGTTATAGTGGTGACAATGGTCCTTATAGTGGTGATAATGGTTGTTGTAGTGTTGATAATGGTTGTAATAGTGGTGATAATGATTGTTATAGTGTTGATAATAGTTGTTATAGTGATGATAATGGTGGTTATAGTGGTGATAATGGTCCTTATAGTGGTGATAATGGTTGTTGAAGTGTTGATAATGGTAGAAGTAGTGATGATAATGGTTGATATAGTGGTGATAATGGTCGTTATAGTGGTGATAATAGTTGTTATTGTGCTGATAATGGTGGTTATAGTGGTGATAATGGTCCTTATAGTGGTGATAATGGTTGTTATAGTGTTGATAATGGTTGATATAGTGATGATAATGGTTGTCATAGTGGTGATAATGGTCGTTATAGAGGTGATAATAGTTGTTATAGTGATGATAATGGTTGTTATAGTGCTGATAATGGCTGTTATAGTGATGATAATGGTTGTTATAGTGATGATAATGGTTGTTATAGTGGTGATAGTGGTTGTTATAGTGGTGATAATGGTCCTTGTAGTGGTGATAATGGTTGTTATAGTGTTGATAATGGTTGATATAGTGATGATAATGGTTGTCATAGTGGTGATAATGGTAGTTATGGTGGTGATAATGGTCGTCATAGTGGTGATAATAGTGGTCATAGTGGAGATAATGGTCGTTATAGTGGTGATAATGGTCGTTATAGTGGTGATAATGTACGTTATAGTGGTGATAAGGGTCGTTAGAGAGGTGATAATCGTTGCTGTGGTGGTGATAATGGTTGTAATAGTGGTGATAACGGTTGTTATACTGGTGATAACGGTTGTTATAGTAGTGACAATGGCTGTTGTATTGGTGATAATGGTTGTTGTTGTGATGATAGTGGTTGTTGTAGCGGTGATAATGCTTGTTATATTGGTGATAATGGTTGTTATAGTGGTGATAATGGCCCTTATAGGGGTGGTAATGGTCGTTACAGTGGTGATAGTGGTCGTCATAGTGGTGATAATAGTGGTCATAGTGGTGATAATGGTTGTTATTGAGGTGATAATGGTCGTTATAGTGGTGACAATGGTCCTTATAGTGGTGATATTGGTTGTTGTAGTGTTGATAATGGTTGTAATAGTGGTGATAATGATTGTTATAGTGGTGATAATAGTTGTTATAGTGATGATAATGGTGGTTATAGTGGTGATAATGGTCCTTATAGTGGTGATAACGATTGTTATAGTGGTGATAATGGCTGTTGTAGTGGTGATAATGGTTGTCATAGTGGTGATAATGGTCGTTATAGAGGTGATAATAGTTGTTATAGTGATGATAATGGTTGTTATAGTGCTGATAATGGCTGTTATAGTGATGATAATGGTTGTTATAGTGATGATAATGGTTGTTATAGTGGTGATAGTGGTTGTTATAGTGGTGATAATGGTCCTTGTAGTGGTGATAATGGTTGTTATAGTGTTGATAATGGTTGATATAGTGATGATAATGGTTGTCATAGTGGTGATAATGGTCGTTATGGTGGTGATAATGGTCGTCATAGTGGTGATAATAGTGGTCATAGTGGAGATAATGGTCGTTATAGTGGTGATAATGGTCGTTATAGTGGTGATAATGGCCGTTATAGTGGTGATAAGGGTCGTTATAGAGGTGATAATCGTTGCTGTGGTGGTGATAATGGTTGTAATAGTGGTGATAACGGTTGTTATACTGGTGATAACGGTTGTTATAGTAGTGACAATGGCTGTTGTATTGGTGATAATGGTTGTTGTTGTGATGATAGTGGTTGTTGTAGCGGTGATAATGCTTGTTATATTGGTGATAATGGTTGTTATAGTGGTGATAATGGTCCTTATAGTGGTGATGGTGGTCCTTATACCGGTGATAATGGTTGGTATAGTGGTGATAATGGTGGTTCTGGTGGTGATAACGGTCCATATAGTGGTGATGGTGGTCCGTGTAGTGGTGATGGTGGTCCCTATACCGGTGATAATGGTTGATATAGTGGTGATAATGGTTGTTATAGTGATGGTAATGGTTGTTATAGTGGTGATAATGGTTGTTATAGTGGTGATGATGGTCGTCATAGTGATGATAATTGTCGTCATAGTGGTGATAATGGTCGTTACAATGGCGATAATGGTGGTTATAGTGGTGATAATCATCCCTATAGTGGTGATAATTGTTGTTATAGTGGTGACAACGGTTGTTATAGTGGTGATAATGGTTGTTATAGTGTTGATAATGGTTGTTATAGTGGTGACAATGGTCCTTATAGTGATGATAGTGGTCGTTGTTGTGTTGATAATGGTTGAAATAGTGATGATAATGGTTGTCATAGTGGTGATAATGGTCGTTAGTGTGGTGATAATGGTCGATATAGTGGTGGTAACGGTCGTTATAGTGGTGATAGTGCTCGTCATAGTGGTGATAATAGTGGTCATAGAGGTGATAATAGTCGTTATAGTGGTGATAATTGTCGTTACAGTGGTGATAATGGTCGCTATAGTTTTGATAATGGTTGTTATAGTGGTGATAATGGTCGTTATAGTGGTGATAATGGCCGTTATAGTGGTAATAATGGTCGTTATAGAGGTGATAATGGTCGTTATAGTGGTGATAATGGTCCTTATAGTTGTGATAATGTTTGTTGTAGTGTTGATAATGGATGAAATAATGATGATAATGGTTGATATAGTGGTGATAATGGTCCTTATAGTGGTGATAATGGTCGATATAGTGGTGGTAACGGTCGTTATAGTGGTGATAATGCTCGTCATAGTGGTGATAATAGTGGTCATAGAGGTGATAATAGTCGTTACAGTGGTGATAATGGTCCTTATAGTGGTGATAATGGTTGTTATAATGGTGATAATAGTTGTTATAGCTGCGATAATGGTTGTTATAGTGCTGATAATGGTTGTTATAGTGATGATAATGGTTGTTATAGTGATGATAATGGTCGTCATAGTGGTGATGGTGGTCCATATACCGGTGATAATGGTTGATATAGTGGTGATAATGTGTGTAATAGTGGTGATAATGATTGTTATAGTGGTGATAGTAGTTGTTATAGTGCTGATAATGGTGGTTATACTGGTGATAATGGTCCATATAGTGGTGATAACGGTTGTTATAGTGGTGATTATGGCTGTTGTAGTGGTGATAATGGTTGTCATAGTGGTGATAATGGTCGTTATAGAGGTGATAATAGTTGTTATAGTGCTGATAATGGCTGTTATAGTGATGATAATGGTTGTTATAGTGGTGATAGTGGTTGTTATAGTGGTGATAATGGTCCTTGTAGTGGTGATAATGGTTGCTATAGTGTTGATAATGGTTGATATAGTGATGATAATGGTTGTCATAGTGGTGATAATGGTCCTTATTGTGGTTATAATGGTTGTTATAGTGTTGATAATGGTTGATATAGTGATGATAATAGTTGTCATAGTGGTGACAATGGTCCTTATAGTGATGATAATGGTTGTTGTTGTGTTGATAATGGTTGAAATAGTGATGATAATGGTTGTCATATTGGTGATAATGGTCGTTAGTGTGGTGATAATGGTCGATATAGTGGTGGTAACGGTCGTTATAGTGGTGATAATGCTCGTCATAGTGGTGATAATAGTGGTCATAGAGGTGATAATAGTCGTTATAGTGGTGATAATGGTCGTTACAGTGGTGATAATGGTCGTTATAGTTTTGATAATGGTTGTTATAGTGATGATAATGGTCGTTATAGTGGTGATAATGGCCGTTATAGTGGTAATAATGGTCGTTATAGAGGTGATAATGGTCGTTATACTGGTGATAATGGTCCTTATAGTGGTGATAATGGTTGTTATAGTGGTGATAACGGTTGTTATAGTGGTGATAATGGATGTTATAGCTTTGATAATGGTTGTTATAGTGGTGATAGTAGTTGTTCTTGTGCTGATAATGGTGGTTATAGTGGTGATAATGGTCCTTATAGTGGTGATAATGGTTGTTATAGTGGTGATGATGGTCGTCATAGTGATGATAATTGTCGTCATAGTGGTGATAATGGTCGTTACAATGGCGATAATGGTGGTTATAGTGGTGGTAATCATCCCTATAGTGGTGATAATTATTGTTATAGTGGTGACAACGGTTGTTATAGTGGTGATAATAGTTGTTATAGTGATGATAATGGTTGTTATAGTGCTGATAATGGCTGTTATAGTGATGATAATGGTTGTTATAGTGGTGATAGTGGTTGTTATAGTGGTGATAATGGTCCTTGTAGTGGTGATAATGGTTGTTATAGTGTTGATAATGGTTGATATAGTGATGATAATGGTTGTCATAGTGGTGATAATGGTCCTTATTGTGGTGATAATGGTTGTTATAGTGTTGATAATGGTTGATATAGTGATGATAACAGTTGTCATAGTGGTGACAATCGTCCTTATAGTGATGATAATGGTTGTTGTTGTGTTGATAATGGTTGAAATAGTGATGATAATGGTTGTTATAGTGATGATAATGGTTGTTATAGTGATGATAATGGTCGTCATAGTGGTGATGGTGGTCCATATACCGGTGATAATGGTTGATATAGTGGTGATAATGTGTGTAATAGTGGTGATAATGATTGTTATAGTGGTGATAGTAGTTGTTATAGTGCTGATAATGGTGGTTATAGTGGTGATAATGGTCCATATAGTGGTGATAACGGTTGTTATAGTGGTGATTATGGCTGTTGTAGTGGTGATAATGGTTGTCATAGTGGTGATAATGGTCGTTATAGAGGTGATAATAGTTGTTATAGTGCTGATAATGGCTGTTATAGTGATGATAATGGTTGTTATAGTGGTGATAGTGGTTGTTATAGTGGTGATAATGGTCCTTGTAGTGGTGATAATGGTTGCTATAGTGTTGATAATGGTTGATATAGTGATGATAATGGTTGTCATAGTGGTCATAATGGTCCTTATTGTGGTTATAATGGTTGTTATAGTGTTGATAATGGTTGATATAGTGATGATAATAGTTGTCATAGTGGTGACAATGGTCCTTATAGTGATGATAATGGTTGTTGTTGTGTTGATAATGGTTGAAATAGTGATGATAATGGTTGTCATATTGGTGATAATGGTCGTTAGTGTGGTGATAATGGTCGATATAGTGGTGGTAACGGTCGTTATAGTGGTGATAATGCTCGTCATAGTGGTGATAATAGTGGTCATAGAGGTGATAATAGTCGTTATAGTGGTGATAATGGTCGTTACAGTGGTGATAATGGTCGTTATAGTTTTGATAATGGTTGTTATAGTGATGATAATGGTCGTTATAGTGGTGATAATGGCCGTTATAGTGGTAATAATGGTCGTTATAGAGGTGATAATGGTCGTTATACTGGTGATAATGGTCCTTATAGTGGTGATAATGGTTGTTATAGTGGTGATAACGGTTGTTATAGTGGTGATAATGGATGTTATAGCTTTGATAATGGTTGTTATAGTGGTGATAGTAGTTGTTCTTGTGCTGATAATGGTGGTTATAGTGGTGATAATGGTCCTTATAGTGGTGATAATGGTTGTTATAGTGGTGATGATGGTCGTCATAGTGATGATAATTGTCGTCATAGTGGTGATAATGGTCGTTACAATGGCGATAATGGTGGTTATAGTGGTGGTAATCATCCCTATAGTGGTGATAATTATTGTTATAGTGGTGACAACGGTTGTTATAGTGGTGATAATAGTTGTTATAGTGATGATAATGGTTGTTATAGTGCTGATAATGGCTGTTATAGTGATGATAATGGTTGTTATAGTGGTGATAGTGGTTGTTATAGTGGTGATAATGGTCCTTGTAGTGGTGATAATGGTTGTTATAGTGTTGATAATGGTTGATATAGTGATGATAATGGTTGTCATAGTGGTGATAATGGTCCTTATTGTGGTGATAATGGTTGTTATAGTGTTGATAATGGTTGATATAGTGATGATAACAGTTGTCATAGTGGTGACAATGGTCCTTATAGTGATGATAATGGTTGTTGTTGTGTTGATAATGGTTGAAATAGTGATGATAATGGTTGTCATAGTGGTGATAATGGTAGTTATAGTGGTGATAATGGCCGTTATAGTGGTAATAATGGTCGTTATAGAGGTGATAATGGTCGTTATAGTGGTGATAATGGTCCTTATAGTGGTGATAATGGTTGTTATAGTGGTGATAACGGTTGTTATAGTTGTGATAATGGATGTTATAGCTTTGATAATGGTTGTTATGGTGGTGATAGTAGTTGTTCTTGTGCTGATAATGGTGGTTATAGTGGTGATAATGGTTGTTATAGTGTTGATAGTGGTTGATATAGTGATAATAATGGTTGTTGTAGTGCTGATAATGGCTGTTATAGTGATGATAATGGTTGTTGTAGTGCAGGTAATGGCTGTTATAGTGATGATAATGGTTGTTATAGTGGTGATAATGGTTGTTATAGTGGTGATAATGGTCGTTATAGTGGTGATAATGGTTGTTATAGTGGTGATAATGGTCCTTGTAGTGGTGATAACGGTTGTTATAGTGTTGATAATGGTTGATATAGTGATGATAATGGTTGTCACAGTGGTGATAATGGTCGTTACAGTGGTGATAATGGTCCGTATAGTGGTGATGGTGGTCCTTATACCGGTGATAATGGTTAATATAGTGGTGATAATGGTTGTTATAGTGATGATAGGGTTGTTATAGTGGTGATAATAGTTGTTATAGTGCTGATAATGGTGGTTATAGAGGTGATAATGGTCCTTATAGTGGTGATAATGGTTGTTGTAGTGTTGATAATGGTTGAAATAGTGATGATAATGGTTGATATAGTGGTGATAATGGTCGTTATAGTGGTGATAATAGTTGTTATTGTGCTGATAATGGTGGTTATAGTGGTGATAATGGTCCTTATAGTGGTGATAATGGTTGTTGTAGTGTTGATAATGGTTGTAATAGTGGTGATAATGATTGTTATAGTGGTGATAATAGTTGTTATAGTGATGATAATGGTGGTTATAGTGGTGATAATGGTCCTTATAGTGGTGATAACGGTTGTTATAGTGGTGATAATGGCTGTTGTAGTGGTGATAATGGTTGTCATAGTGGTGATAATGGTCGTTATAGAGGTGATAATAGTTGTTATAGTGATGATAATGGTTGTTATAGTGCTGATAATGGCTGTTATAGTGATGATAATGGTTGTTATAGTGATGATAATGGTTGTTATAGTGGTGATAGTGGTTGTTATAGTGGTGATAATGGTCCTTGTAGTGGTGATAATGGTTGTTATAGTGTTGATAATGGTTGATATAGTGATGATAATGGTTGTCATAGTGGTGATAATAGTGGTCATAGTGGAGATAATGGTCGTTATAGTGGTGATAATGGTCGTTATAGTGGTGATAATGGCCGTTATAGTGGTGATAAGGGTCGTTATAGAGGTGATAATCGTTGCTGTGGTGGTGATAATGGTTGTAATAGTGGTGATAACGGTTGTTATACTGGTGATAACGGTTGTTATAGTAGTGACAATGGCTGTTGTATTGGTGATAATGGTTGTTGTTGTGATGATAGTGGTTGTTGTAGCGGTGATAATGCTTGTTATATTGGTGATAATGGTTGTTATAGTGGTGATAATGGTCCTGATAGTGGTGATGGTGGTCCTTATACCGGTGATAATGGTTGGTATAGTGGTGATACTGGTGGTTCTAGTGGTGATAATGGTCCATATAGTGGTGATGGTGGTCCGTATAGTGGTGATGGTGGTCCCTATACCGGTGATAATGGTTGATATAGTGGTGATAATGGTTGTTATAGTGATGGTAATGGTTGTTATAGTGGTGATGATGGTTGTTATAGTGGTGATGATGGTCGTCATAGTGATGATAATTGTCGTCATAGTGGTGATAATGGTCGTTACAATGGCGATAATGGTGGTTATAGTGGTGATAATCATCCCTATAGTGGTGACAACGGTTGTTATATTGGTGATAATGGTTGTTATAGTGTTGATAATGGTTGTTATAGTGGTGATAGTAGTTGTTCTTGTGCTGATAATGGTGGTTATAGTGGTGATAATGGACCTTATAGTGGTGATAATGGTTGTAATAGTGGTGATGATGGTCGTCATAGTGATGATAATTGTCGTCATAGTGGTGATAATGGTCGTTACAATGGCGATAATGGTGGTTATAGTGGTGGTAATCATCCCTATAGTGGTGATAATTGTTGTTATAGTGGTGACAACGGTTGTTATAGTGGTGATAATGGTTGTTATAGTGTTGATAATGGTTGTTATAGTGGTGATAGTAGTTGTTCTTGTGCTGATAATGGTGGTTATAGTGGTGATAATGGTCCTTATAGTGGTGATAATGGTTGTTATAGTGTTGATAGTGGTTGATATAGTGATAATAATGGTGGTTGTAGTGCTGATAATGGCTGTTATAATGATGATAATGGTTGTTGTAGTGCAGGTAATGGCTGTTATAGTGATGATAATGGTTGTTATAGTGGTGATAATGGTTGTTATAGTGGTGATAATGGTCGTTATAGTGATGATAATGGTTGTCACAGTGGTGATAATGGTCGTTATAGTGGTGATAATGGTCCGTATAGTGGTGATGGTGGTCCTTATACCGGTGATAATGGTTAATATAGTGGTGATAATGGTTGCTATAGTGATGATAGGGTTGTTATAGTGGTGATAATAGTTGTTATAGTGCTGATAATGGTGGTTATAGTGGTGATAATGGTCCTTATAGTGGTGATAATGGTTGTTGTAGTGTTGATAATGGTTGAAATAGTGATGATAATGGTTGATATAGTGGTGATAATGGTCGTTATAGTGGTGATAATAGTTGTTATTGTGCTGATAATGGTGGTTATAGTGGTGATAATGGTCCTTATAGTGGTGATAATGGTTGTTATAGTGTTGATAATGGTTGATATAGTGATGATAATGGTTGTCATAGTGGTGATAATGGTCCTTATTGTGGCGATAATGGTTGTTATAGTGTTCATAATGGTTGATACTGTGATGATAATGGTTGTCATAGTGGTGATAATGGTCCTTATAGTGGTGATAACGGTTCTTATAGTGGTGATAATGGCTGTTGTAGTGGTGATAATGGTTGTCATAGTGGTGATAATGGTCGATATAGTGGTGGTAATGGTCGTTATAGTGGTGATAATGGTCGTCATAGTGGTGATAATAGTGGTCATAGTGGTGATAATGGTTGTTATTGAGGTGATAATGGTCGTTATAGTGGTGACAATGGTCCTTATAGTGGTGATAATGGTTGTTGTAGTGTTGATAATGGTTGTAATCGTGGTGATATTGGTCGTTATAGTGGTGACAATGGCCGTTATAGTGGTAATAATGGTCGTTATAGAGGTGATAATGGTCGTTATAGTGGTGATAATGGTCCTTATAGTGGTGATGATGGTTGTTATAGTGGTGATAATGGTTGTTATAGTGGTGATAATAGTTGTTATTGTGCTGATAATGGTGTTTATGGTGGTGATAATGGTCCTTATAGTGGTGATAATGGTTGTTATAGTGTTGATAATGGTTGATATAGTGATGATAATGGTGGTTATAGTGGTGATAATGGTCCTCGTAGTGGTGATAACGGTTGTTATAGTGTTGATAATGGTTGATATAGTGATGATAATGGTTGTCACAGTGGTGATAATGGTCGTTATAGTGGTGATAATGGTCCTTATAGTGATGATAATGTTTGTCATAGTGTTGTTAATGGTCATTATAGCGGTGATAATGGTCGTTACAGTGGCGATACTTGTTGTTATAGTGGTGATAATGGCTGTTGTAGTGGTGATAATGGTTGTCATAGTGGTGATAATGGTCGATATAGTGGTGGCAATGGTCGTTATAGTGGTGATAATGGTCGTTATAGTGGTGATAATGGTCGTTTTAATTTTAATAATGGTTGTCATAGTGGTGATAATGGTCCTTATTGTGGTGATAATGGTTGTTATAGTGGTGATAACGGTTGTTATAGTGGTGATAATGGTTGGTATAGCTTTGATAATGGTTGTTATAATGGTGATAGTAGTTGTTCTTGTGCTGATAATGGTGGTTATAGTGGTGATAATGGTCCTTATAGTGGTGATAATGGTTGTTATAGTGTTGATAGTGGTTGATATAGTGATAATAATGGTTGTTGTAGTGGTGATAATGGTTGTTATAGTGTTGATAATGGTTGATATAGTGATGATAATGGTTGTCATAGTGGTGATAATGGTCGTTATGGTGGTGATAAATGTTGTTATAGTGTCGTTAGTGGTCGTTATAGTGGTAATAATGGTCGTTGTAGAGGTGATAATGGTCGTTATAGTGGCGATAATGGTCCTTATAGTGTTGATAATGGTCCTTATTGTGGTGATAATGGTTGTTATAGTGGTGATAACGGTTGTTATAGTGGTGATAATGGTTGTTATAGCTTTGATAATGGTTGTTATAATGGTGATAGTAGTTGTTCTTGTGCTGATAATGGTTGTTATAGTGGTGATAATGGTAGTTATAGTGATGATAATGGCCGATATAGTGGTGATAATGGTCCTTATAGTGGTGATAACGGTTCTTATAGTGGTGATAATGGCTGTTGTAGTGGTGATAATTTTTGTCATAGTGGTGATAATGCTCGATATAGTGGTGGTAATGGTCGTTATAGTGGTGATAATGGTCATTATAGTGGTGATAATGGCCGTTATAGCGGTGATAATGGTCGTTATAGAGGTGATAATCGTTGTTGTGCTGGTGATAATGGTTGCAATAGTGGTGATAGCGGTTGTTATAGTGGTGACAACGGTTGTTATAGTGGTGATAATGGCTGTTGTAGTGGTGATAATGGTTGTTATAGTGGTGATAATTGTTGTTGTAGTGGTGACAATGGTTGTTATAGTGTTGATAATGGTTGATATAGTGATGATAATGGTTGTCACAGTGGTGATAATGGTCGTTATGGTGGTGATAATGGTCGATGTAGTGGTGGTAATGGTCGTTATAGTGGTGATAAAGGTCGTCATAGTGGTGGTAATAGTGGTCATAGTGGTGATAATAGTCGTTATAGTGGTGATAATGGTCCTTAAAGTCGTGATAATGGTTGTTATAATGGTGATAATAGTTGTTATAGTGGCGATAATGGTTGTTATAGTGCTGATAATGGTTGTTATAGTGATGATAATGGTCGTCATAGTGGTGATGGTGGTCCATATACCGGTGATAGTGGTTGATATAGTGGTGATAATGGCTGTTGTAGTGGTGATAATGGTTGTCATAGTGGTGATAATGGTCGATATAGTGGTGGTAATGGTCGTTATAGTGGTGATAATGGTCGTCATAGTGGTGATAATAGTGGTCATAGTGGTGATAATGGTTGTTATTGAGGTGATAATGGTCGTTATAGTGGTGACAATGGTCCTTATAGTGGTGATAATGGTTGTTGTAGTGTTGATAATGGTTGTAATAGTGGTGATAATGATTGTTATAGTGGTGATAATAGTTGTTATAGTGATGATAATGGTGGTTATAGTGGTGATAATGGTCCTTATAGTGGTGATAACGGTTGTTATAGTGGTGATAATGGCTGTTGTAGTGGTGATAATGGTTGTCATAGTGGTGATAATGGTCGTTATAGAGGTGATAATAGTTGTTATAGTGATGATAATGGTTGTTATAGTGCTGATAATGGCTGTTATAGTGATGATAATGGTTGTTATAGTGATGATAATGGTTGTTATAGTGGTGATAGTGGTTGTTATAGTGGTGATAATGGTCCTTGTAGTGGTGATAATGGTTGTTATAGTGTTGATAATGGTTGATATAGTGAGGATAATGGTTGTCATAGTGCTGATAATGGTCGTTATGGTGGTGATAATGGTCGTCATAGTGGTGATAATAGTGGTCATAGTGGAGATAATGGTCGTTATAGTGGTGATAATGGTCGTTATAGTGGTGATAATGGCCGTTATAGTGGTGATAAGGGTCGTTATAGAGGTGATAATCGTTGTTGTGGTGGTGATAATGGTTGTAATAGTGGTGATAACGGTTGTTATACTGGTGATAACGGTTGTTACAGTAGTGACAATGGCTGTTGTAGTGGTGATAATGGTTGTTGTAGCGGTGATAATGCTTGTTATATTGGTGATAATGGTTGTTATAGTGATGGTAATGGTTGTTATAGTGGTGATAATGGTTGTTATAGTGGTGATGATGGTCGTCATAGTGATGATAATTGTCGTCATAGTGGTGATAATGGTCGTTACAATGGCAATAATGGTGGTTATAGTGGTGATAATGGTTGTCATAGTGGTGTTAATGGTCGATATAGTGGTGGTAATGGTCGTTATAGTGGTGATAATGGTCGTCATAGTGGTGATAATAGTGGTCATAGTGGTGATAATGGTTGTTATTGAGGTGATAGTGGTCGTTATAGTGGTGACAATGGTCCTTATAGTGGTGATAATGGTTGTTGTTGTGTTGATAATGGTTGTAATAGTGGTGATAACGGTTGTTATACTGGTGATAACGGTTGTTATAGTAGTGACAATGGCTGTTGTAGTGGTGATAATGGTTGTTATTGCGGTGATAATGGTTGTTGTAGCGGTGATAATGCTTGTTATATTGGTGATAATGGTCGTTATAGTGGTGGTAATGGTCCGTATAGTGGTGATGGTGGTCCTTATACCGGTGATAATGGTTGATATAGTGGTGATAATGGTTGTTATAGTGATGATAGGGTTGTTATAGTGGTGATAATAGTTGTTGTAGTGCTGATAATGGTGGTTATAGTGGTGGTAATGGCCCTTATAGTGGTGATAATGGTCGTTATAGTGGTGATAATAGTTGTTATAGTGCTGATAATGGTGGTTATAGTAGTGATAATGGTCCTTATAGTGGTGATAATGGTTGTTATAGTGTTGATAATGGTTGATATAGTGATGATAATGGTTGTCATAGTGGTGATAATGGTCCTTATTGTGGTGATAATGGTTGTTATAGTGTTGATAATGGTTGATATAGTGATGATAATGGTTGTCATAGTGGTGATAATGGTCCTTATAGTGGTGATAACGGTTCTTATAGTGGTGATAATGGCTGTTGTAGTGGTGATAATGGTTGTCATAGTGGTGATAATGGTCGATATAGTGGTGGTAATGGTCGTTATAGTGGTGATAATGGTCGTCATAGTGGTGATAATAGTGGTCATAGTGGTGATAATGGTTGTTATTGAGGTGATAATGGTCGTTATAGTGGTGACAATGGTCCTTATAGTGGTGATAATGGTTGTTGTAGTGTTGATAATGGTTGTAATAGTGGTGATATTGGTCGTTATAGTGGTGACAATGGCCGTTATAGTGGTAATAATGGTCGTTATAGAGGTGATAATGGTCGTTATAGTGGTGATAATGGTCCTTATAGTGGTGATGATGGTTGTTATAGTGGTGATAATGGTTGTTATAGTGGTGATAATAGTTGTTATTGTGCTGATAATGGTGTTTATGGTGGTGATAATGGTCCTTATAGTGGTGATAATGGTTGTTATAATGTTGATAATGGTTGACATAGTGATGATAATGGTGGTTATAGTGGTGATAATGGTCCTCGTAGTGGTGATAACGGTTGTTATAGTGTTGATAATGGTTGATATAGTGATGATAATGGTTGTCACAGTGGTGATAATGGTCGTTATAGTGGTGATAATGGTCCTTATAGTGATGATAATGTTTGTCATAGTGTTGTTAATGGTCATTATAGCGGTGATAATGGTCGTTACAGTGGCGATACTTGTTGTTATAGTGGTGATAATGGCTGTTGTAGTGGTGATAATGGTTGTCATAGTGGTGATAATGGTCGATATAGTGGTGGCAATGGTCGTTATAGTGGTGATAATGGTCGTTATAGTGGTGATAATGGTCGTTTTAATTTTAATAATGGTTGTCATAGTGGTGATAATGGTCCTTATTGTGGTGATAATGGTTGTTATAGTGGTGATAACGGTTGTTATAGTGGTGATAATGGTTGTTATAGCTTTGATAATGGTTGTTATAATGGTGATAGTAGTTGTTCTTGTGCTGATAATGGTGGTTATAGTGGTGATAATGGTCCTTATAGTGGTGATAATGGTTGTTATAGTGTTGATAGTGGTTGATATAGTGATAATAATGGTTGTTGTAGTGGTGATAATGGTTGTTATAGTGTTGATAATGGTTGATATAGTGATGATAATGGTTGTCATAGTGGTGATAATGGTCGTTATGGTGGTGATAAATGTTGTTATAGTGTCGTTAGTGGTCGTTATAGTGGTAATAATGGTCGTTGTAGAGGTGATAATGGTCGTTATGGTGGCGATAATGGTCCTTATAGTGTTGATAATGGTCCTTATTGTGGTGATAATGGTTGTTATAGTGGTGATAACGGTTGTTATAGTGGTGATAATGGTTGTTATAGCTTTGATAATGGTTGTTATAATGGTGATAGTAGTTGTTCTTGTGCTGATAATGGTTGTTATAGTGGTGATAATGGTAGTTATAGTGATGATAATGGCCGATATAGTGGTGATAATGGTCCTTATAGTGGTGATAACGGTTCTTATAGTGGTGATAATGGCTGTTGTAGTGGTGATAATTTTTGTCATAGTGGTGATAATGCTCGATATAGTGGTGGTAATGGTCGTTATAGTGGTGATAATGGTCATTATAGTGGTGATAATGGCCGTTATAGCGGTGATAATGGTCGTTATAGAGGTGATAATCGTTGTTGTGCTGGTGATAATGGTTGCAATAGTGGTGATAGCGGTTGTTATAGTGGTGACAACGGTTGTTATAGTGGTGATAATGGCTGTTGTAGTGGTGATAATGGTTGTTATAGTGGTGATAATTGTTGTTGTAGTGGTGACAATGGTTGTTATAGTGTTGATAATGGTTGATATAGTGATGATAATGGTTGTCACAGTGGTGATAATGGTCGTTATGGTGGTGATAATGGTCGATGTAGTGGTGGTAATGGTCGTTATAGTGGTGATAAAGGTCGTCATAGTGGTGGTAATAGTGGTCATAGTGGTGATAATAGTCGTTATAGTGGTGATAATGGTCCTTAAAGTCGTGATAATGGTTGTTATAATGGTGATAATAGTTGTTATAGTGGCGATAATGGTTGTTATAGTGCTGATAATGGTTGTTATAGTGATGATAATGGTCGTCATAGTGGTGATGGTGGTCCATATACCGGTGATAGTGGTTGATATAGTGGTGATAATGGCTGTTGTAGTGGTGATAATGGTTGTCATAGTGGTGATAATGGTCGATATAGTGGTGGTAATGGTCGTTATAGTGGTGATAATGGTCGTCATAGTGGTGATAATAGTGGTCATAGTGGTGATAATGGTTGTTATTGAGGTGATAATGGTCGTTATAGTGGTGACAATGGTCCTTATAGTGGTGATAATGGTTGTTGTAGTGTTGATAATGGTTGTAATAGTGGTGATAATGATTGTTATAGTGGTGATAATAGTTGTTATAGTGATGATAATGGTGGTTATAGTGGTGATAATGGTCCTTATAGTGGTGATAACGGTTGTTATAGTGGTGATAATGGCTGTTGTAGTGGTGATAATGGTTGTCATAGTGGTGATAATGGTCGTTATAGAGGTGATAATAGTTGTTATAGTGATGATAATGGTTGTTATAGTGCTGATAATGGCTGTTATAGTGATGATAATGGTTGTTATAGTGATGATAATGGTTGTTATAGTGGTGATAGTGGTTGTTATAGTGGTGATAATGGTCCTTGTAGTGGTGATAATGGTTGTTATAGTGTTGATAATGGTTGATATAGTGAGGATAATGGTTGTCATAGTGCTGATAATGGTCGTTATGGTGGTGATAATGGTCGTCATAGTGGTGATAATAGTGGTCATAGTGGAGATAATGGTCGTTATAGTGGTGATAATGGTCGTTATAGTGGTGATAATGGCCGTTATAGTGGTGATAAGGATCGTTATAGAGGTGATAATCGTTGTTGTGGTGGTGATAATGGTTGTAATAGTGGTGATAACGGTTGTTATACTGGTGATAACGGTTGTTACAGTAGTGACAATGGCTGTTGTAGTGGTGATAATGGTTGTTGTAGCGGTGATAATGCTTGTTATATTGGTGATAATGGTTGTTATAGTGGTGATAATGGTCCGTATAGTGGTGATGGTGGTCCTTATACCGGTGATAATGGTTGATATAGTGGTGATAATGGTTGTTATAGTGATGATAGGGTTGTTATAGTGGTGATAATGGTTGTTATAGTGCTGATAATGGTGGTTATAGTGGTGATAATGGTCCTTATAGTGGTGATAATGGTCGTTATAGTGGTGATAATAGTTGTTATAGTGCTGATAATGGTGGTTATAGTGGTGATAATGGTCCTTATAGTGGTGATAATGGTTGTTATAGTGTTGATAATGGTTGATATAGTCATGATAATGGTTGTCATAGTGGTGATAATGGTCCTTATTGTGGTGATAATGGTTGTTATAGTGTTGATAATGGTTGATATAGTGATGATAATGGTTGTCATAGTGGTGATAATGGTCCTTATAGTGGTGATAACGGTTCTTATAGTGGTGATAATGGCTGTTGTAGTGGTGATAATGGTTGTCATAGTGGTGATAATGGTCGTTATAGAGGTGATAATAGTTGTTATAGTGATGATAATGGTTGTTATAGTGCTGATAATGGCTGTTATAGTGATGAGAATGGTTGTTGTAGTGATGATAATGGTTGTCATAGTGGTGATAATGGTCGTTATAGTGGTGATAATGGTCGTTATAGTGGTGATACTGGTCGATATAGTGGTGGTAATGGTCGTTACAGTGGTGATATTGGTCGTCATAGTGGTGATAATAGTGGTCATAGTAGAGATAATGGTTGATATAGTGGTGATAATGGTTGTTATAGTGGTAATAATGATCGTTATAGAGGTGATAATGGTCGTTATAGTGGTGATAATGGTCGATATAGTGGTGGTAATGGTCGTTATAGTGGTGATATTGGTCGTCATAGTGGTGATAATAGTGGTCATAGTGGTGATAATAGTGGTCATAGTGGAGATAATGGTTGATATAGTGGTGATAATGGTTGTTATAGTGATGGCAATGGTTGTTATAGTGGTGATAATGGTTGTTATAGTGGTGATAATGCTCCTTATAGTGGTGATGGTGCTCCTTATACCGGCGATAATGGTTGGTATAGTGGTGATAATGGTTGTTCTAGTAGTGATAATGGTCCTTATAGTGGTGATGGTGGTCCGTATTGTGGTGATGGTGGTCCCTATACCGGTGATAATGGTTGATATAGTGGTGATAATGGTTGTTATGGTGGTGATAATGGTCGTTATAGAGGTGATAATCGTTGTCATGGTGGTGATTATGGTTGTTATAGTGGTGATAACGGTTGTTGTAGTGGTGATAATGGTTGTCATAGTGGTGATAATGGTCGTTATAGAGGTGATAATAGTTGTTATAGTGATGATAATGGTTGTTATAGTGCTGATAATGGCTGTTATAGTGATGATAATGGTTGTTATAGTGATGATAATGGTTGTTATAGTGGTGATAGTGGTTGTTATAGTGGTGATAATGGTCCTTGTAGTGGTGATAATGGTTGTTATAGTGTTGATAATGGTTGATATAGTGAGGATAATGGTTGTCATAGTGCTGATAATGGTCGTTATGGTGGTGATAATGGTCGTCATAGTGGTGATAATAGTGGTCATAGTGGAGATAATGGTCGTTATAGTGGTGATAATGGTCGTTATAGTGGTGATAATGGCCGTTATAGTGGTGATAAGGGTCGTTATAGAGGTGATAATCGTTGTTGTGGTGGTGATAATGGTTGTAATAGTGGTGATAACGGTTGTTATACTGGTGATAACGGTTGTTACAGTAGTGACAATGGCTGTTGTAGTGGTGATAATGGTTGTTGTAGCGGTGATAATGCTTGTTATATTGGTGATAATGGTTGTTATAGTGGTGATAATGGTCCTTATAGTGGTGATGGTGGTCCTTATACCGGTGATAATGGTTGGTATAGTGGTGATAATGGTGGTTTTAGTGGTGATAATGGTCCTTATAGTGGTGATGGTGGTCCCTGTACCGGTGATAATGGTTGATATAGTGGTGATAATGGTTGTTATAGTGATGGTAATGGTTGTTATAGTGGTGATAATGGTTGTTATAGTGGTGATGATGGTCGTCATAGTGATGATAATTGTCGTCATAGTGGTGATAATGGTCGTTACAATGGCAATAATGGTGGTTATAGTGGTGATAATGGTTGTCATAGTGGTGTTAATGGTCGATATAGTGGTGGTAATGGTCGTTATAGTGGTGATAATGGTCGTCATAGTGGTGATAATAGTGGTCATAGTGGTGATAATGGTTGTTATTGAGGTGAGAGTGGTCGTTATAGTGGTGACAATGGTCCTTATAGTGGTGATAATGGTTGTTGTTGTGTTGATAATGGTTGTAATAGTGGTGATAACGGTTGTTATACTGGTGATAACGGTTGTTATAGTAGTGACAATGGCTGTTGTAGTGGTGATAATGGTTGTTATTGCGGTGATAATGGTTGTTGTAGCGGTGATAATGCTTGTTATATTGGTGATAATGGTCGTTATAGTGGTGGTAATGGTCCGTATAGTGGTGATGGTGGTCCTTATACCGGTGATAATGGTTGATATAGTGGTGATAATGGTTGTTATAGTGATGATAGGGTTGTTATAGTGGTGATAATAGTTGTTGCAGTGCTGATAATGGTGGTTATAGTGGTGGTAATGGCCCTTATAGTGGTGATAATGGTCGTTATAGTGGTGATAATAGTTGTTATAGTGCTGATAATGGTGGTTATAGTAGTGATAATGGTCCTTATAGTGGTGATAATGGTTGTTATAGTGTTGATAATGGTTGATATAGTGATGATAATGGTTGTCATAGTGGTGATAATGGTCCTTATTGTGGTGATAATGGTTGTTATAGTGTTGATAATGGTTGATATAGTGATGATAATGGTTGTCATAGTGGTGATAATGGTCCTTATAGTGGTGATAACGGTTCTTATAGTGGTGATAATGGCTGTTGTAGTGGTGATAATGGTTGTCATAGTGGTGATAATGGTCGTTATAGAGGTGATAATAGTTGTTATAGTGATGATAATGGTTGTTATAGTGCTGATAATGGCTGTTATAGTGATGATAATGGTTGTTGTAGTGATGATAATGGTTGTCGTAGTGGTGATAATGGTCGTTATAGTGGTGATAATGGTCGTTATAGTGGTGATACTGGTCGATATAGTGGTGGTAATGGTCGTTACAGTGGTGATATTGGTCGTCATAGTAGTGATAATAGTGGTCATAGTGGAGATAATGGTTGATATAGTGGTGATAATGGTTGTTATAGTGGTAATAATGGTCGTTATAGAGGTGATAATGGTCGTTATAGTGGTGATAATGGTCGATACAGTGGTGGTAATGGTCGTTATAGTGGTGATATTGGTCGTCATAGTGGTGATAATAGTGGTCATAGTGGTGATAATAGTGGTCATAGTGGAGATAATGGTTGAAATAGTGGTGATAATGGTTGTTATAGTGATGGCAATGGTTGTTATAGTGGTGATAATGGTTGTTATAGTGGTGATAACGGTTATTATAGTGGAGATAACGGATGTTATAGTGGTGATGATGGTTGTTATAGTGGCGATACTTGTTGTTATAGTGGTGATAATGGTCGTTATAGTGGTGATAATGGCCGTTATAGCGGTGATAATGGTCGTTATAGAGGTGATAATCGTTGTTGTGGTGGTGATAATGGTTGCAATAGTGGTGATAACGGTTGTTATAGTGGTGACAACGGTTGTTATAGTGGTGATAATGGCTGTTGTAGTGGTGATAATGGTTGTTATAGTGGTGATAATTGTTGTTGTAGTGGTGATAATGGACGTTATAGAGGTGATAATAGTTGTTATAGTGATGATAATGGTTGTTGTAGTGCTGATAATGGTTGATATAGTGATGATAATGGTTGTCATAGTGGTGATAATGGTCGTTATGGTGGTGATAAATGTTGTTATAGTGTCGTTAGTGGTCGTTATAGTGGTAATAATGGTCGTTATAGAGGTGATAATGGTCGGTATAGTGGCGATAATGGTCCTTATAGTGGTGATAATGGTTGTTATGGTGGTGATAACGGTTATTATAGTGGAGATAACTGTTGTTATAGTGGTCATAATGGTTGTTATAGTGGCCATGCTTGTTGTTATAGTGGTGATAATGGTCGTTATAGTGGTGATAATGGCCGTTATAGCGGTGATAATGGTCGTTATAGAGGTGATAATCGTTGTTGTGGTGGTGATAATGGTTGCAATAGTGGTGATAACGGTTGTTATAGTGGTGACAACGGTTGTTATAGTGGTGATAATGGCTGTTGTAGTGGTGATAATGGTTGTTATAGTGGTGATAACTGTTGTTGTAGTGGTGATAATGGACGTTATAGAGGTGATAATAGTTGCTATAGTGATGATAATGGTTGTTGTAGTGCTGATAATGGCTGTTATAGTGATGATAATGGTTGTTGTAGTGCTGATAATGGCTGTTATAGTGATGATAATGGTTGTTATAGTGATGATAATGGTTGTTATAGTGGTGATAATGGTTGTCATAGTGGTGATAATGGTCGTTATGGTGGTGATAATGGTCGTCATAGTGGTGATAATAGTGGTCATAGTGGTGATAATGGTTGTTATAGTGGTGATGATAATTGTCGTCATAGTGATGATAATTGTCGTCATAGTGGTGATAATGGTCGTTACAATGGCAATAATGGTGGTTATAGTGGTGATAATGGTTGTCATAGTGGTGTTAATGGTCGATATAGTGGTGGTAATGGTCGTTATAGTGGTGATAATGGTCGTCATAGTGGTGATAATAGTGGTCATAGTGGTGATAATGGTTGTTATTGAGGTGATAGTGGTCGTTATAGTGGTGACAATGGTCCTTATAGTGGTGATAATGGTTGTTGTTGTGTTGATAATGGTTGTAATAGTGGTGATAACGGTTGTTATACTGGTGATAACGGTTGTTATAGTAGTGACAATGGCTGTTGTAGTGGTGATAATGGTTGTTATTGCGGTGATAATGGTTGTTGTAGCGGTGATAATGCTTGTTATATTGGTGATAATGGTCGTTATAGGGGTGGTAATGGTCCGTATAGTGGTGATGGTGGTCCTTATACCGGTGATAATGGTTGATATAGTGGTGATAATGGTTGTTATAGTGATGATAGGGTTGTTATAGTGGTGATAATGGTTGTTATAGTGCTGATAATGGTGGTTATAGTGGTGATAATGGTCCTTATAGTGGTGATAATGGTCGTTATAGTGGTGATAATAGTTGTTATAGTGCTGATAATGGTGGTTATAGTGGTGATAATGGTCCTTATAGTGGTGATAATGGTTGTTATAGTGTTGATAATGGTTGATATAGTGATGATAATGGTTGTCATAGTGGTGATAATGGTCCTTATTGTGGTGATAATGGTTGTTATAGTGTTGATAATGGTTGATATAGTGATGATAATGGTTGTCATAGTGGTGATAATGGTCCTTATAGTGGTGATAACGGTTCTTATAGTGGTGATAATGGCTGTTGTAGTGGTGATAATGGTTGTCATAGTGGTGATAATGGTCGTTATAGAGGTGATAATAGTTGTTATAGTGATGATAATGGTTGTTGTAGTGCTGATAATGGTTGATATAGTGATGATAATGGTTGTCATAGTGGTGATAATGGTCGTTATGGTGGTGATAAATGTTGTTATAGTGTCGTTAGTGGTCGTTATAGTGGTAATAATGGTCGTTATAGAGGTGATAATGGTCGGTATAGTGGCGATAATGGTCCTTATAGTGGTGATAATGGTTGTTATGGTGGTGATAACGGTTATTATAGTGGAGATAACTGTTGTTATAGTGGTCATAATGGTTGTTATAGTGGCCATGCTTGTTGTTATAGTGGTGATAATGGTCGTTATAGTGGTGATAATGGCCGTTATAGCGGTGATAATGGTCGTTATAGAGGTGATAATCGTTGTTGTGGTGGTGATAATGGTTGCAATAGTGGTGATAACGGTTGTTATAGTGGTGACAACGGTTGTTATAGTGGTGATAATGGCTGTTGTAGTGGTGATAATGGTTGTTATAGTGGTGATAACTGTTGTTGTAGTGGTGATAATGGACGTTATAGAGGTGATAATAGTTGCTATAGTGATGATAATGGTTGTTGTAGTGCTGATAATGGCTGTTATAGTGATGATAATGGTTGTTGTAGTGCTGATAATGGCTGTTATAGTGATGATAATGGTTGTTATAGTGATGATAATGGTTGTTATAGTGGTGATAATGGTTGTCATAGTGGTGATAATGGTCGTTATGGTGGTGATAATGGTCGTCATAGTGGTGATAATAGTGGTCATAGTGGTGATAATGGTTGTTATAGTGGTGATGATAATTGTCGTCATAGTGATGATAATTGTCGTCATAGTGGTGATAATGGTCGTTACAATGGCAATAATGGTGGTTATAGTGGTGATAATGGTTGTCATAGTGGTGTTAATGGTCGATATAGTGGTGGTAATGGTCGTTATAGTGGTGATAATGGTCGTCATAGTGGTGATAATAGTGGTCATAGTGGTGATAATGGTTGTTATTGAGGTGATAGTGGTCGTTATAGTGGTGACAATGGTCCTTATAGTGGTGATAATGGTTGTTGTTGTGTTGATAATGGTTGTAATAGTGGTGATAACGGTTGTTATACTGGTGATAACGGTTGTTATAGTAGTGACAATGGCTGTTGTAGTGGTGATAATGGTTGTTATTGCGGTGATAATGGTTGTTGTAGCGGTGATAATGCTTGTTATATTGGTGATAATGGTCGTTATAGGGGTGGTAATGGTCCGTATAGTGGTGATGGTGGTCCTTATATCGGTGATAATGGTTGATATAGTGGTGATAATGGTTGTTATAGTGATGATAGGGTTGTTATAGTGGTGATAATGGTTGTTATAGTGCTGATAATGGTGGTTATAGTGGTGATAATGGTCCTTATAGTGGTGATAATGGTCGTTATAGTGGTGATAATAGTTGTTATAGTGCTGACAATGGTGGTTATAGTGGTGATAATGGTCCTTATAGTGGTGATAATGGTTGTTATAGTGTTGATAATGGTTGATATAGTGATGATAATGGTTGTCATAGTGGTGATAATGGTCCTTATTGTGGTGATAATGGTTGTTATAGTGTTGATAATGGTTGATATAGTGATGATAATGGTTGTCATAGTGGTGATAATGGTCCTTATAGTGGTGATAACGCTTCTTATAGTGGTGATAATGGCTGTTGTAGTGGTGATAATGGTTGTCATAGTGGTGATAATGGTCGTTATAGAGGTGATAATAGTTGTTATAGTGATGATAATGGTTGTTATAGTGCTGATAATGGCTGTTATAGTGATGAGAATGGTTGTTGTAGTGATGATAATGGTTGTCATAGTGGTGATAATGGTCGTTATAGTGGTGATAATGGTCGTTATAGTGGTGATACTGGTCGATATAGTGGTGGTAATGGTCGTTACAGTGGTGATATTGGTCGTCATAGTGGTGATAATAGTGGTCATAGTAGAGATAATGGTTGATATAGTGGTGATAATGGTTGTTATAGTGGTAATAATGATCGTTATAGAGGTGATAATGGTCGTTATAGTGGTGATAATGGTCGATATAGTGGTGGTAATGGTCGTTATAGTGGTGATATTGGTCGTCATTGTGGTGATAATAGTGGTCATAGTGGTGATAATAGTGGTCATAGTGGAGATAATGGTTGATATAGTGGTGATAATGGTTGTTATAGTGATGGCAATGGTTGTTATAGTGGTGATAATGGTTGTTATAGTGGTGATAATGCTCCTTATAGTGGTGATGGTGCTCCTCATACCGGCGATAATGGTTGGTATAGTGGTGATAATGGTTGTTCTAGTAGTGATAATGGTCCTTATAGTGGTGATGGTGGTCCGTATTGTGGTGATGGTGGTCCCTATACTGGTGATAATGGTTGATATAGTGGTGATAATGGTTGTTATGGTGGTGATAATGGTCGTTATAGAGGTGATAATCGTTGTCATGGTGGTGATTATGGTTGTTATAGTGGTGATAACGGTTGTTATAGTGGTGATAACGGTTGATATAGTGGTGATAATGGCTGTTATAGTGGTGATAATGGTCGTTATAGTGGTGATAATGGTCGTTTTAATTGTGATAATGGTCGTTATAGTGGTGATTATGGTCGTTATAGTGGTGATAATGGTCATTATAGTGGTGATAATGGTCCTAATACTGCTGATAACGGTTGATATAATGGTGATAATGGTCGTTATAGTGGTGATAATGGTCGTTATAGTGGTGATAAATGTTGTTATAGCGTCGTTAGTGGTCGTTGTAGTGGTAATAATGGTCGTTATAGAGGTGATAATGGTCGTTATAGTGGCGATTATGGTCGTTATAGTGGTGATAATGGTCATTATAGTGGTGATAATGGTCCTAATACTGCTGATAACGGTTGATATAATGGTGATAATGGTCGTTATAGTGGTGATAATGGTCGTTATAGTGGTGATAAATGTTGTTATAGCGTCGTTAGTGGTCGTTGTAGTGGTAATAATGGTCGTTATAGAGGTGATAATGGTCGTTATAGTGGCGATAGTGGTCATTATAGTGGTGATAATGGTTGTTATAGTAGTGATAACGGTTGTTATAGTGGAGATAACGGTTGTTATAGTGGTGATAGTGGTTGTTATAGTGTTGATAATGGTTGATATAGTGATGATAATGGCTGTCATAGTGGTGATAATGGTCGTTATGGTGGTGATAAATGTTGTTATAGTGACGCTAGTGGTCGTTATAGTGGTAATAATGGTCGTTATAGAGGTGATAATGGTCGTTATAGTGGCGATAATGGTCCTTATAGTGGTGATAATGGTTGTTATAGTGGTGATAACGGTTATTATAGTGGAGATAACGGATGTTATAGTGGTGATGATGGTTGTTATAGTGGCGATACTTGTTGTTATAGTGGTAATAATGGTCGTTATAGTGGTGATAATGGTCGTTATAGAGGTGATAATGGTCGGTATAGTGGCGATAATGGTCCTTATAGTGGTGATAATGGTTGTTATGGTGGTGATAACGGTTATTATAGTGGAGATAACTGTTGTTATAGTGGTCATAATGGTTGTTATAGTGGCCATGCTTGTTGTTATAGTGGTGATAATGGTCGTTATAGTGGTGATAATGGCCGTTATAGCGGTGATAATGGTCGTTATAGAGGTGATAATCGTTGTTGTGGTGGTGATAATGGTTGCAATAGTGGTGATAACGGTTGTTATAGTGGTGACAACGGTTGTTATAGTGGTGATAATGGCTGTTGTAGTGGTGATAATGGTTGTTATAGTGGTGATAACTGTTGTTGTAGTGGTGATAATGGACGTTATAGAGGTGATAATAGTTGTTATAGTGATGATAATGGTTGTTGTAGTGCTGATAATGGCTGTTATAGTGATGATAATGGTTGTTGTAGTGCTGATAATGGCTGTTATAGTGATGATAATGGTTGTTATAGTGATGATAATGGTTGTTATAGTGGTGATAATGGTTGTCATAGTGGTGATAATGGTCGTTATGGTGGTGATAATGGTCGTCATAGTGGTGATAATAGTGGTCATAGTGGTGATAATGGTTGTTATAGTGGTGATGATGGTCGTCATAGTGATGATAATTGTCGTCATGGTGGTGATAATGGTCGTTACAATGGCAATAATGGTGGTTATAGTGGTGATAATGGTTGTCATAGTGGTGTTAATGGTCGATATAGTGGTGGTAATGGTCGTTATAGTGGTGATAATGGTCGTCATAGTGGTGATAATAGTGGTCATAGTGGTGATAATGGTTGTTATTGAGGTGATAGTGGTCGTTATAGTGGTGACAATGGTCCTTATAGTGGTGATAATGGTTGTTGTTGTGTTGATAATGGTTGTAATAGTGGTGATAACGGTTGTTATACTGGTGATAACGGTTGTTATAGTAGTGACAATGGCTGTTGTAGTGGTGATAATGGTTGTTATTGCGGTGATAATGGTTGTTGTAGCGGTGATAATGCTTGTTATATTGGTGATAATGGTCGTTATAGTGGTGGTAATGGTCCGTATAGTGGTGATGGTGGTCCTTATACCGGTGATAATGGTTGATATAGTGGTGATAATGGTTGTTATAGTGATGATAGGGTTGTTATAGTGGTGATAATAGTTGTTATAGTGCTGATAATGGTGGTTATAGTGGTGATAATGGTCCTTATAGTGGTGATAATGGTCGTTATAGTGGTGATAATAGTTGTTATAGTGCTGATAATGGTGGTTATAGTGGTGATTATGGCCCTTATAGTGGTGATAATGGTTGTTATAGTGTTGATAATGGTTGATATAGTGATGATAATGGTTGTCATAGTGGTGATAATGGTCCTTATTGTGGTGATAATGGTTGTTATAGTGTTGATAATGGTTGATATAGTGATGATAATGGTTGTCATAGTGGTGATAATGGTCCTTATAGTGGTGATAACGGTTCTTATAGTGGTGATAATGGCTGTTGTAGTGGTGATAATGGTTGTCATAGTGGTGATAATGGTCGTTATAGAGGTGATAATAGTTGTTATAGTGATGATAATGGTTGTTATAGTGCTGATAATGGCTGTTATAGTGATGGTAATGGTTGTTGTAGTGATGATAATGGTTGTCATAGTGGTGATAATGGTCGTTATAGTGGTGATAATGGTCGTTATAGTGGTGATACTGGTCGATATAGTGGTGGTAATGGTCGTTACAGTGGTGATATTGGTCGTCATAGTGGTGATAATAGTGGTCATAGTAGAGATAATGGTTGATATAGTGGTGATAATGGTTGTTATAGTGGTAATAATGGTCGTTATAGAGGTGATAATGGTCGTTATAGTGGTGATAATGGTCGATATAGTGGTGGTAATGGTCGTTATAGTGGTGATATTGGTCGTCATAGTGGTGATAATAGTGGTCATAGTGGTGATAATAGTGGGCATAGTGGAGATAATGGTTGATATAGTGGTGATAATGGTTGTTATAGTGATGGCAATGGTTGTTATAGTGGTGATAATGGTTGTTATAGTGGTGATAATGCTCCTTATAGTGGTGATGGCGCTCCTTATACCGGCGATAATGGTTGGTATAGTGGTGATAATGGTTGTTCTAGTAGTGATAATGGTCCTTATAGTGGTGATGGTGGTCCGTATTGTGGTGATGGTGGTCCCTATACCGGTGATAATGGTTGATATAGTGGTGATAATGGTTGTTATGGTGGTGATAATGGTCGTTATAGAGGTGATAATCGTTGTCATGGTGGTGATTATGGTTGTTATAGTGGTGATAACGGTTGTTATAGTGGTGATAACGGTTGATATAGTGGTGATAATGGCTGTTATAGTGGTGATAATGGTCGTTATAGTGGTGATAATGGTCGTTTTAATTGTGATAATGGTCGTTATAGTGGTGATTATGGTCGTTATAGTGGTGACAATGGTCATTATAGTGGTGATAATGGTCCTAATACTGCTGATAACGGTTGATATAATGGTGATAATGGTCGTTATAGTGGTGATAATGGTCGTTATAGTGGTGATAAATGTTGTTATAGCGTCGTTAGTGGTCGTTGTAGTGGTAATAATGGTCGTTATAGAGGTGATAATGGTCGTTATAGTGGCGATAGTGGTCATTATAGTGGTGATAATGGCTGTTGTAGTGGTGATAATGGTTGTTATAGTGGTGATAACTGTTGTTGTAGTGGTGATAATGGACGTTATAGAGGTGATAATAGTTGTTATAGTGATGATAATGGTTGTTGTAGTGCTGATAATGGCTGTTATAGTGATGATAATGGTTGTTGTAGTGCTGATAATGGCTGTTATAGTGATGATAATGGTTGTTATAGTGATGATAATGGTTGTTATAGTGGTGATAATGGTTGTCATAGTGGTGATAATGGTCGTTATGGTGGTGATAATGGTCGTCATAGTGGTGATAATAGTGGTCATAGTGGTGATAATGGTTGTTATAGTGGTGATGATGGTCGTCATAGTGATGATAATTGTCGTCATGGTGGTGATAATGGTCGTTACAATGGCAATAATGGTGGTTATAGTGGTGATAATGGTTGTCATAGTGGTGTTAATGGTCGATATAGTGGTGGTAATGGTCGTTATAGTGGTGATAATGGTCGTCATAGTGGTGATAATAGTGGTCATAGTGGTGATAATGGTTGTTATTGAGGTGATAGTGGTCGTTATAGTGGTGACAATGGTCCTTATAGTGGTGATAATGGTTGTTGTTGTGTTGATAATGGTTGTAATAGTGGTGATAACGGTTGTTATACTGGTGATAACGGTTGTTATAGTAGTGACAATGGCTGTTGTAGTGGTGATAATGGTTGTTATTGCGGTGATAATGGTTGTTGTAGCGGTGATAATGCTTGTTATATTGGTGATAATGGTCGTTATAGGGGTGGTAATGGTCCGTATAGTGGTGATGGTGGTCCTTATACCGGTGATAATGGTTGATATAGTGGTGATAATGGTTGTTATAGTGATGATAGGGTTGTTATAGTGGTGATAATGGTTGTTATAGTGCTGATAATGGTGGTTATAGTGGTGATAATGGTCCTTATAGTGGTGATAATGGTCGTTATAGTGGTGATAATAGTTGTTATAGTGCTGATAATGGTGGTTATAGTGGTGATAATGGTCCTTATAGTGGTGATAATGGTTGTTATAGTGTTGATAATGGTTGATATAGTGATGATAATGGTTGTCATAGTGGTGATAATGGTCCTTATTGTGGTGATAATGGTTGTTATAGTGTTGATAATGGTTGATATAGTGATGATAATGGTTGTCATAGTGGTGATAATGGTCCTTATAGTGGTGATAACGGTTCTTATAGTGGTGATAATGGCTGTTGTAGTGGTGATAATGGTTGTCATAGTGGTGATAATGGTCGTTATAGAGGTGATAATAGTTGTTATAGTGATGATAATGGTTGTTATAGTGCTGATAATGGCTGTTATAGTGATGAGAATGGTTGTTGTAGTGATGATAATGGTTGTCATAGTGGTGATAATGGTCGTTATAGTGGTGATAATGGTCGTTATAGTGGTGATACTGGTCGATATAGTGGTGGTAATGGTCGTTACAGTGGTGATATTGGTCGTCATAGTGGTGATAATAGTGGTCATAGTAGAGATAATGGTTGATATAGTGGTGATAATGGTTGTTATAGTGGTAATAATGATCGTTATAGAGGTGATAATGGTCGTTATAGTGGCGATAGTGGTCATTATGGTGGTGATAATGGTTGTTATAGTAGTGATAACGGTTGTTATAGTGGAGATAACGGTTGTTATAGTGGTGATAATGGTTGTTATAGTGTTGATAATGGTTGATATAGTGATGATAATGGCTGTCATAGTGGTGATAATGGTCGTTATGGTGGTGATAAATGTTGTTATAGTGACGCTAGTGGTCGTTATAGTGGTAATAATGGTCGTTATAGAGGTGATAATGGTCGTTATAGTGGCGATAATGGTCCTTATAGTGGTGATAATGGTTGTTATAGTGGTGATAACGGTTATTATAGTGGAGATAACGGATGTTATAGTGGTGATGATGGTTGTTATAGTGGCGATACTTGTTGTTATAGTGGTAATAATGGTCGTTATAGTGGTGATAATGGCCGTTATAGCGGTGATAATGGTCGTTATAGAGGTGATAATCGTTGTTGTGGTGGTGATAATGGTTGCAATAGTGGTGATAACGGTTGTTATAGTGGTGACAACGGTTGTTATAGTGGTGAGAGTGGCTGTTGTAGTGGTGATAATGGTTGTTATAGTGGTGATAATAGTTGTTGTAGTGGTGATAATGGACGTTATAGAGGTGACAATAGTTGTTATAGTGATGATAATGGTTGTTGTAGTGCTGATAATGGTTGATATAGTGATGATAATGGTTGTCATAGTGGTGATAATGGTCGTTATGGTGGTGATAAATGTTGTTATAGTGTCGTTAGTGGTCGTTATAGTGGTAATAATGGCCGTTATAGAGGTGATAATGGTCGGTATAGTGGCGATAATGGTCCTTATAGTGGTGATAATGGTTGTTATGGTGGTGATAACGGTTATTATAGTGGTGATAATGGCTGTTGTAGTGGTGATAATGGTTGTTATAGTGGTGATAACTGTTGTTGTAGTGGTGATAATGGACGTTATAGAGGTGATAATAGTTGTTATAGTGATGATAATGGTTGTTGTAGTGCTGATAATGGCTGTTATAGTGATGATAATGGTTGTTGTAGTGCTGATAATGGCTGTTATAGTGATGATAATGGTTGTTATAGTGATGATAATGGTTGTTATAGTGGTGATAATGGTTGTCATAGTGGTGATAATGGTCGTTATGGCGGTGATAATGGTCGTCATAGTGGTGATAATAGTGGTCATAGTGGTGATAATGGTTGTTATAGTGGTGATGATGGTCGTCATAGTGATGATAATTGTCGTCATGGTGGTGATAATGGTCGTTACAATGGCAATAATGGTGGTTATAGTGGTGATAATGGTTGTCATAGTGGTGTTAATGGTCGATATAGTGGTGGTAATGGTCGTTATAGTGGTGATAATGGTCGTCATAGTGGTGATAATAGTGGTCATAGTGGTGATAATGGTTGTTATTGAGGTGATAGTGGTCGTTATAGTGGTGACAATGGTCCTTATAGTGGTGATAATGGTTGTTGTTGTGTTGATAATGGTTGTAATAGTGGTGATAACGGTTGTTATACTGGTGATAACGGTTGTTATAGTAGTGACAATGGCTGTTGTAGTGGTGATAATGGTTGTTATTGCGGTGATAATGGTTGTTGTAGCGGTGATAATGCTTGTTATATTGGTGATAATGGTCGTTATAGTGGTGGTAATGGTCCGTATAGTGGTGATGGTGGTCCCTATACCGGTGATAATGGTTGATATAGTGGTGATAATGGTTGTTATAGTGATGATAGGGTTGTTATAGTGGTGATAATAGTTGTTATAGTGCTGATAATGGTGGTTATAGTGGTGATAATGGTCCTTATAGTGGTGATAATGGTCGTTATAGTGGTGATAATAGTTGTTATAGTGCTGATAATGGTGGTTATAGTGGTGATTATGGCCCTTATAGTGGTGATAATGGTTGTTATAGTGTTGATAATGGTTGATATAGTGATGATAATGGTTGTCATAGTGGTGATAATGGTCCTTATTGTGGTGATAATGGTTGTTATAGTGTTGATAATGGTTGATATAGTGATGATAATGGTTGTCATAGTGGTGATAATGGTCCTTATAGTGGTGATAACGGTTCTTATAGTGGTGATAATGGCTGTTGTAGTGGTGATAATGGTTGTCATAGTGGCGATAATGGTCGTTATAGAGGTGATAATAGTTGTTATAGTGATGATAATGGTTGTTATAGTGCTGATAATGGCTGTTATAGTGATGGTAATGGTTGTTGTAGTGATGATAATGGTTGTCATAGTGGTGATAATGGTCGTTATAGTGGTGATAATGGTCGTTATAGTGGTGATACTGGTCGATATAGTGGTGGTAATGGCCGTTACAGTGGTGATATTGGTCGTCATAGTGGTGATAATAGTGGTCATAGTAGAGATAATGGTTGATATAGTGGTGATAATGGTTGTTATAGTGGTAATAATGGTCGTTATAGAGGTGATAATGGTCGTTATAGTGGTGATAATGGCTGTTATAGTGGTGATAATGGTCGTTATAGTGGTGATAATGGTCGTTTTAATTGTGATAATGGTCGTTATAGTGGTGATAATGGTCGTTATAGTGGTGATAAATGTTGTTATAGCGTCGTTAGTGGTCGTTGTAGTGGTAATAATGGTCGTTATAGAGGTGATAATGGTCGTTATAGTGGCGATAGTGGTCATTATAGTGGTGATAATGGTTGTTATAGTAGTGATAACGGTTGTTATAGTGGAGATAACGGTTGTTATAGTGGTGATGATGGTTGTTATAGTGTTGATAATGGTTGATATAGTGATGATAATGGCTGTCATAGTGGTGATAATGGTCGTTATGGTGGTGATAAATGTTGTTATAGTGACGTTAGTGGTCGTTATAGTGGTAATAATGGTCGTTATAGAGGTGATAATGGTCGTTATAGTGGCGATAATGGTCCTTATAGTGGTGATAATGGTTGTTATAGTGGTGATAACGGTTATTATAGTGGAGATAACGGATGTTATAGTGGTGATGATGGTTGTTATAGTGGCGATACTTGTTGTTATAGTCGTGATAATGGTCGTTATAGTGGTGATAATGGCCGTTATAGCGGTGATAATGGTCGTTATAGAGGTGATAATCGTTGTTGTGGTGGTGATAATGGTTGCAATAGTGGTGATAACGGTTGTTATAGTGGTGACAACGGTTGTTATAGTGGTGATAATGGCTGTTGTAGTGGTGATAATGGTTGTTATAGTGGTGATAATGGTCGTTATAGAGGTGATAATCGTTGTTGTGGTGGTGATAATGGTTGCAATAGTGGTGATAACGGTTGTTATAGTGGTGACAACGGTTGTTATAGTGGTGAGAATGGCTGTTGTAGTGGTGATAGTGGTTGTTATAGTGGTGATAATTGTTGTTGTAGTGGTGATAATGGACGATATAGAGGTGATAATAGTTGTTATAGTGATGATAATGGTTGTTGTAGTGCTGATAATGGCTGTTATAGTGATGATAATGGTTGTTATAGTGATGATAATGGTTGTCATAGTGGTGATAATGGTCGTTATAGTGGTGATAATGGTCGTTATAGTGGTGATAATGGTCGATATAGTGGTGGTAATGGTCGTTACAGTGGTGATATTGGTCGTCATAGTGGTGATAATAGTGGTCATAGTGGAGATAATGGTTGATATAGTGGTGATAATGGTTGTTATAGTGGTAATAATGGTCGTTATAGAGGTGATAATGTTTGTTATAGTGGTGATATTGGTCGTCATAGTGGTGATAATAGTGGTCATAGTGGAGATAATGGTTGATATAGTGGTGATAATGGTTCTTATGGTGGTGATAATGGTCGTTATAGAGGTGATAATCGTTGTCATGGTGGTGATTATGGTTGTTATAGTGGTGATAACGGTTGTTATAGTGGTGATAACGGTTGATATAGTGGTGATAATGGCTGTTATAGTGGTGATAATGGTCGTTATAGTGGTGATAATGGTCGTTTTAATTGTGATAATGGTCGTTATAGTGGTGATTATGGTCGTTATAGTGGTGATAATGGTCATTATAGTGGTGATAATGGTCCTAATACTGCTGATAATGGTTGATATAATGGTGATAATGGTCGTTATAGTGGTGATAATGGTCGTTATAGTGGTGATAATGGTCGTTATAGTGGTGATAAATGTTGTTATAGCGTCGTTAGTGGTCGTTGTAGTGGTAATAATGGTCGTTATAGAGGTGATAATGGTCGTTATAGTGGCGATAGTGGTCATTATAGTGGTGATAATGGTTGTTATAGTGTTGATAATGGTTGATATAGTGATGATAATGGTTGTCATAGTGGTGATAATGGTCGTTATGGTGGTGATAAATGTTGTTATAGTGACGTTAGTGATCGTTATAGTGGTAATAATGGTCGTTATAGAGGTGATAATGGTCGTTATAGTGGCGATAATGGTCCTTATAGTGGTGATAATGGTTGTTATAGTGGTGATAACGGTTATTATAGTGGAGATAACGAATGTTATAGTGGTGATGATGGTTGTTATAGTGGCGATACTTGTTGTTATAGTGGTGATAATGGTCGTTATAGTGGTGATAATGGCCGTTATAGCGGTGATAATGGTCGTTATAGAGGTGATAATCGTTGTTGTGGTGGTGATAATTGTTGCAATAGTGGTGATAACGGTTGTTATAGTGGTGACAACGGTTGTTATAGTGGTGAGAGTGGCTGTTGTAGTGGTGATAATGGTTGTTATAGTGGTGATAATAGTTGTTGTAGTGGTGATAATGGACGTTATAGAGGTGACAATAGTTGTTATAGTGATGATAATGGTTGTTGTAGTGCTGATAATGGCTGTTATAGTGATGATAATGGTCGTTATAGTGGTGATAATGGTGGTTATAGTGGTGCTAATCATCCCTATAGTGGTGATAATTGTTGTTCTAGTGGTGACAACGGTTGTTATAGTGGTGATAATGGTTGTTATAGTGTTGATAATGGTTGTTATAGTGGTGATAGTAGTTGTTCTTGTGCTGATAATGGTGGTTATAGTGGTGATAATGGTCCTTATAGTGGTGATAATGGTTGTTGTAGTGTTGATAATGGATGAAATAGTGATGATAATGGTTGATATAGTGGTGATAATGGTCGTTATAGTGGTGATAATGGTCGTTATAGTGGTGATAATAGTTGTTATTGTGCTGATAATGGTGTTTATGGTGGTGATAATGGTTGTTATAGTGGTGATAATGGTCGTTATAGTGGTGATAATGGTCGTTTTAATTGTGATAATGGTCGTTATAGTGGTGATTATGGTCGTTATAGTGGTGATAATGGTCATTATAGTGGTGATAATGGTCCTAATACTGCTGATAATGGTTGATATAATGGTGATAATGGTCGTAATAGTGGTGATAATGGTCGTTATAGTGGCGATAATGGTCCTTATAGTGGTGATAATGGTTGTTATAGTGGTGATAACGGTTATTATAGTGGAGATAACGGATGTTATAGTGGTGATGATGGTTGTTATAGTGGCGATACTTGTTGTTATAGTGGTGATAATGGTCGTTATAGTGGTGATAATGGCCGTTATAGCGGTGATAATGGTCGTTATAGAGGTGATAATCGTTGTTGTGGTGGTGATAATGGTTGCAATAGTGGTGATAACGGTTGTTATAGTGGTGACAACGGTTGTTATAGTGGTGATAATGGCTGTTGTAGTGGTGATAATGGTTGTTATAGTGGTGATAATTGTTGTTGTAGTGGTGATAATGGACGTTATAGAGGTGATAATAGTTGTTATAGTGATGATAATGGTTGTTGTAGTGCTGATAATGGTTGATATAGTGATGATAATGGTTGTCATAGTGGTGATAATGGTCGTTATGGTGGTGATAAATGTTGTTATAGTGTCGTTAGTGGTCGTTATAGTGGTAATAATGGTCGTTATAGAGGTGATAATGGTCGGTATAGTGGCGATAATGGTCCTTATAGTGGTGATAATGGTTGTTATGGTGGTGATAACGGTTATTATAGTGGAGATAACGGTTGTTATAGTGGTGATAATGGTTGTTATAGTGGCCATGCTTGTTGTTATAGTGGTGATAATGGTCGTTATAGTGGTGATAATGGCCGTTATAGCGGTGATAATGGTCGTTATAGAGGTGATAATCGTTATTGTGGTGGTGATAATGGTTGCAATAGTGGTGATAACGGTTGCTATAGTGGTGACAACGGTTGTTATAGTGGTGAGAATGGCTGTTGTAGTGGTGATAATGGTTGTTATAGTGGTGATAATTGTTGTTGTAGTGGTGATAATGGACGTTATAGAGGTGATAATAGTTGTTATAGTGATGATAATGGTAGTTGCAGTGCTGATAATGGTTGATATAGTGATGATAATGGTTGTCATAGTGGTGATAATGGTCGTTATGGTGGTGATAAATGTTGTTATAGTGTCGTTAGTGGTCGTTATAGTGGTAATAATGGTCGTTATAGAGGTGATAATGATCGGTATAGTGGCGATAATGGTCCTTATAGTGGTGATAATGGTTGTTATGGTGGTGATAACGGTTATTATAGTGGAGATAACGGTTGTTATAGTGGTGATAATGGTTGTCATAGTGGCCATGCTTGATGTTATAGTGGTGATAATGGTCGTCATAGTGGTGATAATAGTGGTCATAGTGGAGATAATGGTCGTTATAGTGGTGATAACGGTCGTTATAGTGGTGATAATGGCCGTTATAGTGGTGATAAGGGTCGTTATAGAGGTGATAATCGTTGTTGTGGTGGTGATAATGGTTGTTATTGTGGTGATAATGGTTGTTGTAGCGGTGATAATGCTTGTTATATTGGTGATAATGGTTGTTATAGTGGTGATGGTGGTCCTTATACCGGTGATAATGGTTGGTATAGTGGTGATAATGGTCCTTATAGTGGTGATGGTGGTCCGTATAGTGGTGATGGTGGTCCCTATACCGGTCATAATGGTTGATATAGTGGTGATAATGGTTGTTATAGTGATGGTAATGGTTGTTATAGTGGTGATAATGGTTGTTATAGTGGTGATGATGGTCCTCATAGTGATGATAATTGTCGTCATAGTGGTGATAATGGTCGTTATAATGGCGATAATGGTGGTTATAGTGGTGATAATCATCCCTATAGTGGTGATAATTGTTGTTATAGTGGTGACAACGGTTGTTATAGTAGTGATAATGGTTGTTATAGTTTTGATAATGGTTGTTATAGTGGTGATAATGGTTGTAATAGTGGTGATAATGATTGTTATAGTGGTGATAATAGTTGTTATAGTGGTGATAATGATGGTTATAGTGGTGATAATGGTCCTTATAGTGGTGATAACGGTTGTTATAGTGGTGATAATGGCTGTTGTAGTGGTGATAATGGTTGTCATAGTGGTGATAATGGTCGTTATAGAGGTGATAATAGTTGTTATAGTGATGATAATGGTTGTTATAGTGCTGATAATGGTTGTTATAGTGCTGATAATGGCTGTTATAGTGATGATAATGGTTGTTATAGTGATGATAATGGTTGTCATAGTGGTGATAATGGTCGTTATAGTGGTGATAATGGTCGTTATAGTGGTGATAATGGTCGATATAGTGGTGGTAATGGTCGTTACAGTGGTGATATTGCTCGTCATAGTGGTGATAATAGTGGTCATAGTGGAGATAATGGTTGATATAGTGGTGATAATGGTTGATATAGTGGTGATAATGGCCGTTATAGTGGTGATAAGGGTCGTTATAGAGGTGATATTCGTTGTTGTGGTGGTGATAATGGTTGTAATAGTTGTGATAACGGTTGTTATACTGGTGATAACGGTTGTTATAGTAGTGACAATGGCTGTTGTAGTGGTGATAATGGTTGTTATTGTGGTGATAATGGTTGTTGTAGCGGTGATAATGCTTGTTATATTGGTGATAATGTTCGTTATAGTGGTGATAATGGTCCGTATAGTGGTGATGGTGGTACTTATACCGGTGATAATGGTTGATATAGTGGTGATAATGGTTGTTATAGTGATGATAGGGTTGTTATAGTGGTGATAATAGTTGTTATAGTGCTGATAATGGTGGTTATAGTGGTGATAATAGTCCTTATAGTGGTGATAATGGTCGTTATAGTGGTGATAATAGTTGTTATTGTGCTGATAATGGTGGTTATAGTGGTGATAATGGTCCTTATAGTGGTGGTAATGGTTGCTGTAGTGTGGACAATGGTTGAAATAGTGATGATAATGGTTGTCATAGTGGTGATAATGGTCGTTATAGTGGTGATAATGGTCGATATAGTGGTGGTAACGGTCGTTGTAGTGGTGATAATAGTGGTCATAGAGGAGATAATAGTCGTTATAGTGATGATAATGGTCCTTATAGTGGTGATAATGGTTGTTATAATGGTGATAATAGTTATTATAGCTGCGATAATGGTTGTTATAGTGCTGATAATGGTTGTTATAGTGATGATAATGGTTGTTATAGTGCTGATAGTGGCTGTTATAGTGATGATAATGGTTGTTATAGTGATGATAATGGTTGTTATAGTGGTGATAGTGGTTGTTATAGTGGTGATAATGGTCCTTGTAGTGGTGATAATTGTTGTTATAGTGTTGATAACGGTCATTATAGCGGTGATAATGGTCGTTACAGTGGTGATAATGGTCGTTATAGTTTTGATAATGGTTGTTATAGTGGTGATAATGGTTGTTGTTGTCTTGGTAATGGTTGTTATAGTGGTGATAATGGTTGTTATAGTGCTGATAATGGCTGTTATAGTGATGATAATGGTTGTTATAGTGGTGATAATGGTCGATATAGTGGTGGTAATGGTCGTTACAGTGGTGATATTGGTCGTCATAGTGGTGATAATGGCCGTTATAGTGGTGATATTGGTCGTCATAGTGGCGATAATAGTGGTCATAGTGGAGATAATGGTTGATATAGTGATGATAATGGTTGTCATAGTGGTGATAATGGTCGTTATGGTGGTGATAAATGTTGTTATAGTGACGTTAGTGGTCGTTATAGTGGTAATAATGGTCGTTATAGAGGTGATAATGGTCGTTATAGTGGCGATAATGGTCCTTATAGTGGTGATAATGGTTGTTATAGTGGTGATAACGGTTATTATAGTGGAGATAACGGATGTTATAGTGGTGATGATGGTTGTTATAGTGGCGATACTTGTTGTTATAGTGGTGATAATGGTCGTTATAGTGGTGATAATGGCCGTTATAGCGGTGATAATGGTCGTTATAGAGGTGATAATCGTTGTTGTGGTGGTGATAATGGTTGCAATAGTGGTGACAACGGTTGTTATAGTGGTGACAACGGTTGTTATAGTGGTGATAATGGCTGTTGTAGTGGTGATAATGGTTGTTATAGTGGTGATAATTGTTGTTGTAGTGGTGATAATGGACGTTATAGAGGTGATAATAGTTGTTATAGTGATGATAATGGTTGTTGTAGTGCTGATAATGGTTGATATAGTGATGACAATGGTTGTCATAGTGGTGATAATGGTCGTTATGGTGGTGATAAATGTTGTTATAGTGTCGTTAGTGGTCGTTATAGTGGTAATAATGGTCGTTATAGAGGTGATAATGATCGGTATAGTGGCGATAATGGTCCTTATAGTGGTGATAATGGTTGTTATGGTGGTGATAACGGTTATTATAGTGGAGATAACGGTTGTTATAGTGGTGATGATGGTTGTTATAGTGGCGATACTTGTTGTTATAGTGGTGATAATGGTCGTTATAGTGGTGATAATGGCCGTTATAGCGGTGATAATGGTCGTTATAGAGGTGATAATCGTTGTTGTGGTGGTGATAATGGTTGCAATAGTGGTGATAACGGTTGTTATAGTGGTGACAACGGTTGTTATAGTGGTGATAATGGCTGTTGTAGTGGTGATAATGGTTGTTATAGTGGTGATAATTGTTGTTGTAGTGGTGATAATGGACGTTATAGAGGTGATAATAGTTGTTATAGTGATGATAATGGTTGTTGTAGTGCTGATAATGGTTGATATAGTGATGATAATGGTTGTCATAGTGGTGATAATGGTCGTTATGGTGGTGATAAATGTTGTTATAGTGTCGTTAGTGGTCGTTATAGTGGTAATAATGGTCGTTATAGAGGTGATAATGATCGGTATAGTGGCGATAATGGTCCTTATAGTGGTGATAATGGTTGTTATGGTGGTGATAACGGTTATTATAGTGGAGATAACGGTTGTTATAGTGGTGATAATGGTTGTCATAGTGGCCATGCTTGTTGTTATAGTGGTGATAATGGTCGTTATAGTGGTGATAATGGCCGTTATAGCGGTGATAATGGTCGTTATAGAGGTGATAATCGTTGTTGTGGTGGTGATAATGGTTGCAATAGTGGTGATAACGGTTGTTATAGTGGTGACAACGGTTGTTATAGTGGTGATAATGGCTGTTGTAGTGGTGATAATGGTTGTTATGGTGGTGATAATTGTTGTTGTAGTGGTGATAATGGACGTTATAGAGGTGATAATAGTTGTTATAGTGATGATAATGGTTGTTGTAGTGCTGATAATGGCTGTTATAGTGATGATAATGGTTGTTGTAGTGCTGATAATGGCTGTTATAGTGATGATAATGGTTGTTATAGTGATGATAATGGTTATTATAGTGGTGATAATGGTTGTCATAGTGGTGATAATGGTCGTTATGGTGGTGATAATGGTCGTCATAGTGGTGATAATAGTGGTCATAGTGGAGATAATGGTTGTTATAGTGGTGATAATGGTCGTTATAGAGGTGATAATCGTTGTCATGGTGGTGATTATGGTTGTTATAGTGGTGATAACGGTTGTTATAGTGGTGATAACGGTTGATATAGTGGTGATAATGGCTGTTATAGTGGTGATAATGGTCGTTATAGTGGTGATAATGGTCGTTTTAATTGTGATAATGGTCGTTATAGTGGTGATTATGGTCGTTATAGTGGTGATAATGGTCATTATAGTGGTGGTAATGGTCCTAATACTGCTGATAATGGTTGATATAATGGTGATAATGGTCGTTATAGTGGTGATAATGGTCGTTATAGTGGTGATAAATGTTGTTATAGCGTCGTTAGTGGTCGTTGTAGTGGTAATAATGGTCGTTATACAGGTGATAATGGTCGTTATAGTGGCGATAGTGGTCATTATAGTGGTGATAATGGTTGTTATAGTAGTGATAACGGTTGTTATAGTGGAGATAACGGTTGTTATAGTGGTGATAATGGTTGTTATAGTGTTGATAATGGTTGATATAGTGATGATAATGGTTGTCATAGTGGTGATAATGGTCCTTGTAGTGGCGATAATGGTTGTTATAGTGTTGATAATGGATGATATAGTGATGATAATGGTTGTCATAGTGGTGATAATGGTCGTTATGGTGGTGATAATGGTCGTCATAGTGGTGATAATAGTGGTCATAGTGGAGATAATGGTCGTTATAGTGGTGATAATGGTCGTTATAGTGGTGATAATGGCCGTTATAGTGGTGATAAGGGTCGTTATAGAGGTGATAATCGTTGTTGTGGTGGTGATAATGGTTGCAATAGTGGTGATAACGGTTGTTATAGTGGTGACAACGGTTGTTATAGTGGTGATAATGGCTGTTGTAGTGGTGATAATGGTTGTTATGGTGGTGATAATTGTTGTTGTAGTGGTGATAATGGACGTTATAGAGGTGATAATAGTTGTTATAGTGATGATAATGGTTGTTGTAGTGCTGATAATGGCTGTTATAGTGATGATAATGGTTGTTGTAGTGCTGATAATGGCTGTTATAGTGATGATAATGGTTGTTATAGTGATGATAATGGTTGTTATAGTGGTGATAATGGTTGTCATAGTGGTGATAATGGTCGTTATGGTGGTGATAATGGTCGTCATAGTGGTGATAATAGTGGTCATAGTGGAGATAATGGTTGTTATAGTGGTGATAATGGTCGTTATAGAGGTGATAATCGTTGTCATGGTGGTGATTATGGTTGTTATAGTGGTGATAACGGTTGTTATAGTGGTGATAACGGTTGATATAGTGGTGATAATGGCTGTTATAGTGGTGATAATGGTCGTTATAGTGGTGATAATGGTCGTTTTAATTGTGATAATGGTCGTTATAGTGGTGATTATGGTCGTTATAGTGGTGATAATGGTCATTATAGTGGTGGTAATGGTCCTAATACTGCTGATAATGGATGATATAATGGTGATAATGGTCGTTATAGTGGTGATAATGGTCGTTATAGTGGTGATAAATGTTGTTATAGCGTCGTTAGTGGTCGTTGTAGTGGTAATAATGGTCGTTATACAGGTGATAATGGTCGTTATAGTGGCGATAGTGGTCATTATAGTGGTGATAATGGTTGTTATAGTAGTGATAACGGTTGTTATAGTGGAGATAACGGTTGTTATAGTGGTGATAATGGTTGTTATAGTGTTGATAATGGTTGATATAGTGATGATAATGGTTGTCATAGTGGTGATAATGGTCCTTGTAGTGGCGATAATGGTTGTTATAGTGTTGATAATGGTTGATATAGTGATGATAATGGTTGTCATAGTGGTGACAATGGTCGTTATGGTGGTGATAATGGTCGTCATAGTGGTGATAATAGTGGTCATAGTGGAGATAATGGTCGTTATAGTGGTGATAATGGTCGTTATAGTGGTGATAATGGCCGTTATAGTGGTGATAAGGGTCGTTATAGAGGTGATAATCGTTGTTGTGGTGGTGATAATGGTTGTAATAGTGGTGATAACGGTTGTTATACTGGTGATAACGGTTGTTATAGTAGTGACAATGGCTGTTGTAGTGGTGATAATGGTTGTTATTGTGGTGATAATGGTTGTTGTAGCGGTGATAATGCTTGTTATGTTGGTGATAATGGTCGTTATAGTGGCGATAATGGTCCTTATAGTGGTGATAATGGTTGTTATAGTGGTGATAACGGTTATTATAGTGGAGATAACGGATGTTATAGTGGTGATAATGGTTGTTATAGTGGCGATACTTGTTGCTATAGTGGTGATAATGGTCGTTATAGTGGTGATAATGGTCGTTATGGTGGTGATAATGGTCGTCATAGTGGTGATAATAGTGGTCATAGTGGAGATAATGGTCGTTATAGTGGTGATAATGGTCGTTATAGTGGTGATAATGGCCGTTATAGTGGTGATAAGGGTCGTTATAGAGGTGATAATCGTTGTTGTGGTGGTGATAATGGTTGTAATAGTGGTGATAACGGTTGTTATACTGGTGATAACGGTTGTTATAGTAGCGACAATGGCTGTTGTAGTGGTGATAATGGTTGTTATTGTGGTGATAATGGTTGTTGTAGCGGTGATAATGCTTGTTATATTGGTGATAATGGTCGTTATAGTGGCGATAATGGTCCTTATAGTGGTGATAATGGTTGTTATAGTGGTGATAACGGTTATTATAGTGGAGATAACGGATGTTATAGTGGTGATAATGGTTGTTATAGTGGCGATACTTGTTGCTATAGTGGTGATAATGGTCGTTATAGTGGTGATAATGGCCGTTATAGCGGTGATAATGGTCGTTATAGAGATGATAATCGTTGTTGTGGTGGTGATAATGGTTGCAATAGTGGTGATAACGGTTGTTATAGTGGTGACAACGGTTGTTATAGTGGTGATAATGGCTGTTGTAGTGGTGATAATGGTTGTTATAGTGGTGATAATGGTCGTTATAGTGGTGATAATGGTTGTTATAGTGGTGATAATAGTTGTTATTGTGCTGATAATGGTGTTTATGGTGGTGATAATGGTCCTTATAGTGGTGATGATGGTCGTCATAGTGATGATAATTGTCGTCATAGTGGTGATAATGGTCGTTACAATGGCGATAATGGTGGTTATAGTGGTGATAATCATCCCTATAGTGGTGATAATTGTTGTTCTAGTGGTGACAACGGTTGTTATAGTGGTGATAATGGTTGTTATAGTGGCGATATTAGTTGTTCTTGTGCTGATAATGGTGGTTATAGTGGTGATAATGGTCCTTATAGTGGTGATAATGGTTGTTGTAGTGTTGATAATGGATGAAATAGTGATGATAATGGTTGATATAGTGGTGATAATGGCTGTTATAGTGATGATAATGGTTGTTATAGTGATGATAATGGTTGTTATAGTGGTGATAGTGGTTGTTATAGTGGTGATAATGGTCCTTGTAGTGGTGGTAATGGTTGTTATAGTGTTGATAATGGTCATTATAGCGGTGATAATGGTCGTTACAGTGGTGATAATGGTCGTTATAGTTTTGATAATGGTTGTTATAGTGGTGATAATGGTTGTTATAGTGCTGATAATGGCTGTTATAGTGATGATAATGGTTGTTATAGTGATGATAATGGTTGTCATAGTGGTGATAATGGTCGTTATAGTGGTGATAATGGTCGTTATAGTGGTGATAATGGTCGATATAGTGGTGGTAATGGTCGTTACAGTGGTGATATTGCTCGTCATAGTGGTGATAATAGTGGTCATAGTGGAGATAATGGTTGATATAGTGGTGATAATGGTTGATATAGTGGTGATAATGGCCGTTATAGTGGTGATAAGGGTCGTTATAGAGGTGATATTCGTTGTTGTGGTGGTGATAATGGTTGTAATAGTTGTGATAACGGTTGTTATACTGGTGATAACGGTTGTTATAGTAGTGACAATGGCTGTTGTAGTGGTGATAATGGTTGTTATTGTGGTGATAATGGTTGTTGTAGCGGTGATAATGCTTGTTATATTGGTGATAATGTTCGTTATAGTGGTGATAATGGTCCGTATAGTGGTGATGGTGGTACTTATACCGGTGATAATGGTTGATATAGTGGTGATAATGGTTGTTATAGTGATGATAGGGTTGTTATAGTGGTGATAATAGTTGTTATAGTGCTGATAATGGTGGTTATAGTGGTGATAATAGTCCTTATAGTGGTGATAATGGTCGTTATAGTGGTGATAATAGTTGTTATTGTGCTGATAATGGTGGTTATAGTGGTGATAATGGTCCTTATAGTGGTGGTAATGGTTGTTGTAGTGTGGACAATGGTTGAAATAGTGATGATAATGGTTGTCATAGTGGTGATAATGGTCGTTATAGTGGTGATAATGGTCGATATAGTGGTGGTAACGGTCGTTGTAGTGGTGATAATAGTGGTCATAGAGGAGATAATAGTCGTTATAGTGATGATAATGGTCCTTATAGTGGTGATAATGGTTGTTATAATGGTGATAATAGTTATTATAGCTGCGATAATGGTTGTTATAGTGCTGATAATGGTTGTTATAGTGATGATAATGGTTGTTATAGTGCTGATAGTGGCTGTTATAGTGATGATAATGGTTGTTATAGTGATGATAATGGTTGTTATAGTGGTGATAGTGGTTGTTATAGTGGTGATAATGGTCCTTGTAGTGGTGATAATTGTTGTTATAGTGTTGATAACGGTCATTATAGCGGTGATAATGGTCGTTACAGTGGTGATAATGGTCGTTATAGTTTTGATAATGGTTGTTATAGTGGTGATAATGGTTGTTGTTGTCTTGGTAATGGTTGTTATAGTGGTGATAATGGTTGTTATAGTGCTGATAATGGCTGTTATAGTGATGATAATGGTTGTTATAGTGGTGATAATGGTCGATATAGTGGTGGTAATGGTCGTTACAGTGGTGATATTGGTCGTCATAGTGGTGATAATGGCCGTTATAGTGGTGATATTGGTCGTCATAGTGGCGATAATAGTGGTCATAGTGGAGATAATGGTTGATATAGTGATGATAATGGTTGTCATAGTGGTGATAATGGTCGTTATGGTGGTGATAAATGTTGTTATAGTGACGTTAGTGGTCGTTATAGTGGTAATAATGGTCGTTATAGAGGTGATAATGGTCGTTATAGTGGCGATAATGGTCCTTATAGTGGTGATAATGGTTGTTATAGTGGTGATAACGGTTATTATAGTGGAGATAACGGATGTTATAGTGGTGATGATGGTTGTTATAGTGGCGATACTTGTTGTTATAGTGGTGATAATGGTCGTTATAGTGGTGATAATGGCCGTTATAGCGGTGATAATGGTCGTTATAGAGGTGATAATCGTTGTTGTGGTGGTGATAATGGTTGCAATAGTGGTGACAACGGTTGTTATAGTGGTGACAACGGTTGTTATAGTGGTGATAATGGCTGTTGTAGTGGTGATAATGGTTGTTATAGTGGTGATAATTGTTGTTGTAGTGGTGATAATGGACGTTATAGAGGTGATAATAGTTGTTATAGTGATGATAATGGTTGTTGTAGTGCTGATAATGGTTGATATAGTGATGACAATGGTTGTCATAGTGGTGATAATGGTCGTTATGGTGGTGATAAATGTTGTTATAGTGTCGTTAGTGGTCGTTATAGTGGTAATAATGGTCGTTATAGAGGTGATAATGATCGGTATAGTGGCGATAATGGTCCTTATAGTGGTGATAATGGTTGTTATGGTGGTGATAACGGTTATTATAGTGGAGATAACGGTTGTTATAGTGGTGATGATGGTTGTTATAGTGGCGATACTTGTTGTTATAGTGGTGATAATGGTCGTTATAGTGGTGATAATGGCCGTTATAGCGGTGATAATGGTCGTTATAGAGGTGATAATCGTTGTTGTGGTGGTGATAATGGTTGCAATAGTGGTGATAACGGTTGTTATAGTGGTGACAACGGTTGTTATAGTGGTGATAATGGCTGTTGTAGTGGTGATAATGGTTGTTATAGTGGTGATAATTGTTGTTGTAGTGGTGATAATGGACGTTATAGAGGTGATAATAGTTGTTATAGTGATGATAATGGTTGTTGTAGTGCTGATAATGGTTGATATAGTGATGATAATGGTTGTCATAGTGGTGATAATGGTCGTTATGGTGGTGATAAATGTTGTTATAGTGTCGTTAGTGGTCGTTATAGTGGTAATAATGGTCGTTATAGAGGTGATAATGATCGGTATAGTGGCGATAATGGTCCTTATAGTGGTGATAATGGTTGTTATGGTGGTGATAACGGTTATTATAGTGGAGATAACGGTTGTTATAGTGGTGATAATGGTTGTCATAGTGGCCATGCTTGTTGTTATAGTGGTGATAATGGTCGTTATAGTGGTGATAATGGCCGTTATAGCGGTGATAATGGTCGTTATAGAGGTGATAATCGTTGTTGTGGTGGTGATAATGGTTGCAATAGTGGTGATAACGGTTGTTATAGTGGTGACAACGGTTGTTATAGTGGTGATAATGACTGTTGTAGTGGTGATAATGGTTGTTATGGTGGTGATAATTGTTGTTGTAGTGGTGATAATGGACGTTATAGAGGTGATAATAGTTGTTATAGTGATGATAATGGTTGTTGTAGTGCTGATAATGGCTGTTATAGTGATGATAATGGTTGTTGTAGTGCTGATAATGGCTGTTATAGTGATGATAATGGTTGTTATAGTGATGATAATGGTTATTATAGTGGTGATAATGGTTGTCATAGTGGTGATAATGGTCGTTATGGTGGTGATAATGGTCGTCATAGTGGTGATAATAGTGGTCATAGTGGAGATAATGGTTGTTATAGTGGTGATAATGGTCGTTATAGAGGTGATAATCGTTGTCATGGTGGTGATTATGGTTGTTATAGTGGTGATAACGGTTGTTATAGTGGTGATAACGGTTGATATAGTGGTGATAATGGCTGTTATAGTGGTGATAATGGTCGTTATAGTGGTGATAATGGTCGTTTTAATTGTGATAATGGTCGTTATAGTGGTGATTATGGTCGTTATAGTGGTGATAATGGTCATTATAGTGGTGGTAATGGTCCTAATACTGCTGATAATGGTTGATATAATGGTGATAATGGTCGTTATAGTGGTGATAATGGTCGTTATAGTGGTGATAAATGTTGTTATAGCGTCGTTAGTGGTCGTTGTAGTGGTAATAATGGTCGTTATACAGGTGATAATGGTCGTTATAGTGGCGATAGTGGTCATTATAGTGGTGATAATGGTTGTTATAGTAGTGATAACGGTTGTTATAGTGGAGATAACGGTTGTTATAGTGGTGATAATGGTTGTTATAGTGTTGATAATGGTTGATATAGTGATGATAATGGTTGTCATAGTGGTGATAATGGTCCTTGTAGTGGCGATAATGGTTGTTATAGTGTTGATAATGGTTGATATAGTGATGATAATGGTTGTCATAGTGGTGATAATGGTCGTTATGGTGGTGATAATGGTCGTCATAGTGGTGATAATAGTGGTCATAGTGGAGATAATGGTCGTTATAGTGGTGATAATGGTCGTTATAGTGGTGATAATGGCCGTTATAGTGGTGATAAGGGTCGTTATAGAGGTGATAATCGTTGTTGTGGTGGTGATAATGGTTGCAATAGTGGTGATAACGGTTGTTATAGTGGTGACAACGGTTGTTATAGTGGTGATAATGGCTGTTGTAGTGGTGATAATGGTTGTTATGGTGGTGATAATTGTTGTTGTAGTGGTGATAATGGACGTTATAGAGGTGATAATAGTTGTTATAGTGATGATAATGGTTGTTGTAGTGCTGATAATGGCTGTTATAGTGATGATAATGGTTGTTGTAGTGCTGATAATGGCTGTTATAGTGATGATAATGGTTGTTATAGTGATGATAATGGTTGTTATAGTGGTGATAATGGTTGTCATAGTGGTGATAATGGTCGTTATGGTGGTGATAATGGTCGTCATAGTGGTGATAATAGTGGTCATAGTGGAGATAATGGTTGTTATAGTGGTGATAATGGTCGTTATAGAGGTGATAATCGTTGTCATGGTGGTGATTATGGTTGTTATAGTGGTGATAACGGTTGATATAGTGGTGATAATGGCTGTTATAGTGGTGATAATGGTCGTTATAGTGGTGATAATGGTCGTTTTAATTGTGATAATGGTCGTTATAGTGGTGATTATGGTCGTTATAGTGGTGATAATGGTCATTATAGTGGTGGTAATGGTCCTAATACTGCTGATAATGGATGATATAATGGTGATAATGGTCGTTATAGTGGTGATAATGGTCGTTATAGTGGTGATAAATGTTGTTATAGCGTCGTTAGTGGTCGTTGTAGTGGTAATAATGGTCGTTATACAGGTGATAATGGTCGTTATAGTGGCGATAGTGGTCATTATAGTGGTGATAATGGTTGTTATAGTAGTGATAACGGTTGTTATAGTGGAGATAACGGTTGTTATAGTGGTGATAATGGTTGTTATAGTGTTGATAATGGTTGATATAGTGATGATAATGGTTGTCATAGTGGTGATAATGGTCCTTGTAGTGGCGATAATGGTTGTTATAGTGTTGATAATGGTTGATATAGTGATGATAATGGTTGTCATAGTGGTGACAATGGTCGTTATGGTGGTGATAATGGTCGTCATAGTGGTGATAATAGTGGTCATAGTGGAGATAATGGTCGTTATAGTGGTGATAATGGTCGTTATAGTGGTGATAATGGCCGTTATAGTGGTGATAAGGGTCGTTATAGAGGTGATAATCGTTGTTGTGGTGGTGATAATGGTTGTAATAGTGGTGATAACGGTTGTTATACTGGTGATAACGGTTGTTATAGTAGTGACAATGGCTGTTGTAGTGGTGATAATGGTTGTTATTGTGGTGATAATGGTTGTTGTAGCGGTGATAATGCTTGTTATATTGGTGATAATGGTCGTTATAGTGGCGATAATGGTCCTTATAGTGGTGATAATGGTTGTTATAGTGGTGATAACGGTTATTATAGTGGAGATAACGGATGTTATAGTGGTGATAATGGTTGTTATAGTGGCGATACTTGTTGCTATAGTGGTGATAATGGTCGTTATAGTGGTGATAATGGCCGTTATAGCGGTGATAATGGTCGTTATAGAGATGATAATCGTTGTTGTGGTGGTGATAATGGTTGCAATAGTGGTGATAACGGTTGTTATAGTGGTGACAACGGTTGTTATAGTGGTGATAATGGCTGTTGTAGTGGTGATAATGGTTGTTATAGTGGTGATAATGGTCGTTATAGTGGTGATAATGGTTGTTATAGTGGTGATAATAGTTGTTATTGTGCTGATAATGGTGTTTATGGTGGTGATAATGGTCCTTATAGTGGTGATGATGGTCGTCATAGTGATGATAATTGTCGTCATAGTGGTGATAATGGTCGTTACAATGGCGATAATGGTGGTTATAGTGGTGATAATCATCCCTATAGTGGTGATAATTGTTGTTCTAGTGGTGACAACGGTTGTTATAGTGGTGATAATGGTTGTTATAGTGGCGATATTAGTTGTTCTTGTGCTGATAATGGTGGTTATAGTGGTGATAATGGTCCTTATAGTGGTGATAATGGTTGTTGTAGTGTTGATAATGGATGAAATAGTGATGATAATGGTTGATATAGTGGTGATAATGGTCGTTATAGTGGTGATAATGGTTGTTATAGTGGTGATAATAGTTGTTATTGTGCTGATAATGGTGTTTATGGTGGTGATAATGGTCCTTATAGTTGTGATAATGGTTGTTATAGTGTTGATAATGGTTGATATAGTGATGATAATGGTTGTTGAAGTGTTGATAATGGTTAAAATAGTAATGATAATGGTTGTCATAGTGGTGATAATGGCCGTTATAGTGGTGATAATGGTCGTTATAGTGGTGATAATGGTCGATATAGTGGTGGTAATGGTCGTTATAGTGGTGATATTGGTCGTCAGAGTGGTGATAATAGTGGTCATAGTGGAGATAATGGTTGATATAGTGGTGATAATGGTTGTTATAGTGATGGCAATGGTTGTTATAGTGGTGATAATGGTTGTTATAGTGGTGATAATGGTCCTTATAGTGGTGATGGTGGTCCTTATACCGGTGATAATGGTTGGTATAGTGGTGATAATGGTTGTTCTAGTGGTGATAATGGTCCTTATAGTGGTGATGGTGGTCCGTATAGTGGTGATGGTGGTCCCTATACCGGTCATAATGGTTGATATAGTGGTGATAATGGTTGTTATAGTGATGGTAATGGTTGTTATAGTGGTGATAATGGTTGTTATAGTGGTGATGATGGTCCTCATAGTGATGATGATTGTCGTCATAGTGGTGATAATGGTCGTTATAATGGCGATAATGGTGGTTATAGTGGTGATAATCATCCCTATAGTGGTGATAATTGTTGTTATAGTGGTGACAACGGTTGTTATAGTGGTGATAATGGTTGTTATAGTTTTGATAATGGTTGTTATAGTGGTGATAGTAGTTGTTCTTGTGCTGATAATGGTGGTTATAGTGGTGATAATGGTCCTTATAGTGGTGATAATGGTTGTTATAGTGTTGATAGTGGTTGATATAGTGATGATAATGGTTGTCATAGTGGAGATAATGGTCGTTATAGTGGTGATAATGGTCGTTATAGTGGTGATAATGGCCGTTATAGTGGTGATAAGGGTCGTTATAGAGGTGATAATCGTTGTTGTGGTGGTGATAATGGTTGTAATAGTGGTGATAACGGTTGTTATACTGGTGATAACGGTTGTTATAGTAGTGACAATGGCTGTTGTAGTGGTGATAATGGTCGTTATAGTGGTGATAATGGTCGTTATGGTGGTGATAATGGTCGTCATAGTGGTGATAATAGTGGTCATAGTGGAGATAATGGTCGTTATAGTGGTGATAATGGTCGTTATAGTGGTGATAATGGCCGTTATAGTGGTGATAAGGGTCGTTATAGAGGTGATAATCGTTGTTGTGGTGGTGATAATGGTTGTAATAGTGGTGATAACGGTTGTTATACTGGTGATAACGGTTGTTATAGTAGCGACAATGGCTGTTGTAGTGGTGATAATGGTTGTTATTGTGGTGATAATGGTTGTTGTAGCGGTGATAATGCTTGTTATATTGGTGATAATGGTCGTTATAGTGGCGATAATGGTCCTTATAGTGGTGATAATGGTTGTTATAGTGGTGATAACGGTTATTATAGTGGAGATAACGGATGTTATAGTGGTGATAATGGTTGTTATAGTGGCGATACTTGTTGCTATAGTGGTGATAATGGTCGTTATAGTGGTGATAATGGCCGTTATAGCGGTGATAATGGTCGTTATAGAGATGATAATCGTTGTTGTGGTGGTGATAATGGTTGCAATAGTGGTGATAACGGTTGTTATAGTGGTGACAACGGTTGTTATAGTGGTGATAATGGCTGTTGTAGTGGTGATAATGGTTGTTATAGTGGTGATAATGGTCGTTATAGTGGTGATAATGGTTGTTATAGTGGTGATAATAGTTGTTATTGTGCTGATAATGGTGTTTATGGTGGTGATAATGGTCCTTATAGTGGTGATGATGGTCGTCATAGTGATGATAATTGTCGTCATAGTGGTGATAATGGTCGTTACAATGGCGATAATGGTGGTTATAGTGGTGATAATCATCCCTATAGTGGTGATAATTGTTGTTCTAGTGGTGACAACGGTTGTTATAGTGGTGATAATGGTTGTTATAGTGGCGATATTAGTTGTTCTTGTGCTGATAATGGTGGTTATAGTGGTGATAATGGTCCTTATAGTGGTGATAATGGTTGTTGTAGTGTTGATAATGGATGAAATAGTGATGATAATGGTTGATATAGTGGTGATAATGGTCGTTATAGTGGTGATAATGGTTGTTATAGTGGTGATAATAGTTGTTATTGTGCTGATAATGGTGTTTATGGTGGTGATAATGGTCCTTATAGTTGTGATAATGGTTGTTATAGTGTTGATAATGGTTGATGTAGTGATGATAATGGTTGTTGTAGTGTTGATAATGGTTAAAATAGTAATGATAATGGTTGTCATAGTGGTGATAATGGCCGTTATAGTGGTGATAATGGTCGTTATAGTGGTGATAATGGTCGATATAGTGGTGGTAATGGTCGTTATAGTGGTGATATTGGTCGTCAGAGTGGTGATAATAGTGGTCATAGTGGAGATAATGGTTGATATAGTGGTGATAATGGTTGTTATAGTGATGGCAATGGTTGTTATAGTGGTGATAATGGTTGTTATAGTGGTGATAATGGTCCTTATAGTGGTGATGGTGGTCCTTATACCGGTGATAATGGTTGGTATAGTGGTGATAATGGTTGTTCTAGTGGTGATAATGGTCCTTATAGTGGTGATGGTGGTCCGTATAGTGGTGATGGTGGTCCCTATACCGGTCATAATGGTTGATATAGTGGTGATAATGGTTGTTATAGTGATGGTAATGGTTGTTATAGTGGTGATAATGGTTGTTATAGTGGTGATGATGGTCCTCATAGTGATGATGATTGTCGTCATAGTGGTGATAATGGTCGTTATAATGGCGATAATGGTGGTTATAGTGGTGATAATCATCCCTATAGTGGTGATAATTGTTGTTATAGTGGTGACAACGGTTGTTATAGTGTTGATAATGGTTGTTATAGTTTTGATAATGGTTGTTATAGTGGTGATAGTAGTTGTTCTTGTGCTGATAATGGTGGTTATAGTGGTGATAATGGTCCTTATAGTGGTGATAATGGTTGTTATAGTGTTGATAGTGGTTGATATAGTGATGATAATGGTTGTCATAGTGGAGATAATGGTCGTTATAGTGGTGATAATGGTCGTTATAGTGGTGATAATGGCCGTTATAGTGGTGATAAGGGTCGTTATAGAGGTGATAATCGTTGTTGTGGTGGTGATAATGGTTGTAATAGTGGTGATAACGGTTGTTATACTGGTGATAACGGTTGTTATAGTAGTGACAATGGCTGTTGTAGTGGTGATAATGGTTGTTATTGTGGTGATAATGGTTGTTGTAGCGGTGATAATGCTTGTTATGTTGGTGATAATGGTCGTTATAGTGGCGATAATGGTCCTTATAGTGGTGATAATGGTTGTTATAGTGGTGATAACGGTTATTATAGTGGAGATAACGGATGTTATAGTGGTGATAATGGTCGTTATAGTGGTGATAATGGTCGTTATGGTGGTGATAATGGTCGTCATAGTGGTGATAATAGTGGTCATAGTGGAGATAATGGTCGTTATAGTGGTGATAATGGTCGTTATAGTGGTGATAATGGCCGTTATAGTGGTGATAAGGGTCGTTATAGAGGTGATAATCGTTGTTGTGGTGGTGATAATGGTTGTAATAGTGGTGATAACGGTTGTTATACTGGTGATAACGGTTGTTATAGTAGCGACAATGGCTGTTGTAGTGGTGATAATGGTTGTTATTGTGGTGATAATGGTTGTTGTAGCGGTGATAATGCTTGTTATATTGGTGATAATGGTCGTTATAGTGGCGATAATGGTCCTTATAGTGGTGATAATGGTTGTGATAGTGGTGATAACGGTTATTATAGTGGAGATAACGGATGTTATAGTGGTGATAATGGTTGTTATAGTGGCGATACTTGTTGCTATAGTGGTGATAATGGTCGTTATAGTGGTGATAATGGCCGTTATAGCGGTGATAATGGTCGTTATAGAGATGATAATCGTTGTTGTGGTGGTGATAATGGTTGCAATAGTGGTGATAACGGTTGTTATAGTGGTGACAACGGTTGTTATAGTGGTGATAATGGCTGTTGTAGTGGTGATAATGGTTGTTATAGTGGTGATAATGGTCGTTATAGTGGTGATAATGGTTGTTATAGTGGTGATAATAGTTGTTATTGTGCTGATAATGGTGTTTATGGTGGTGATAATGGTCCTTATAGTGGTGATGATGGTCGTCATAGTGATGATAATTGTCGTCATAGTGGTGATAATGGTCGTTACAATGGCGATAATGGTGGTTATAGTGGTGATAATCATCCCTATAGTGGTGATAATTGTTGTTCTAGTGGTGACAACGGTTGTTATAGTGGTGATAATGGTTGTTATAGTGGCGATATTAGTTGTTCTTGTGCTGATAATGGTGGTTATAGTGGTGATAATGGTCCTTATAGTGGTGATAATGGTTGTTGTAGTGTTGATAATGGATGAAATAGTGATGATAATGGTTGATATAGTGGTGATAATGGTCGTTATAGTGGTGATAATGGTTGTTATAGTGGTGATAATAGTTGTTATTGTGCTGATAATGGTGTTTATGGTGGTGATAATGGTCCTTATAGTTGTGATAATGGTTGTTATAGTGTTGATAATGGTTGATATAGTGATGATAATGGTTGTTGTAGTGTTGATAATGGTTAAAATAGTAATGATAATGGTTGTCATAGTGGTGATAATGGCCGTTATAGTGGTGATAATGGTCGTTATAGTGGTGATAATGGTCGATATAGTGGTGGTAATGGTCGTTATAGTGGTGATATTGGTCGTCAGAGTGGTGATAATAGTGGTCATAGTGGAGATAATGGTTGATATAGTGGTGATAATGGTTGTTATAGTGATGGCAATGGTTGTTATAGTGGTGATAATGGTTGTTATAGTGGTGATAATGGTCCTTATAGTGGTGATGGTGGTCCTTATACCGGTGATAATGGTTGGTATAGTGGTGATAATGGTTGTTCTAGTGGTGATAATGGTCCTTATAGTGGTGATGGTGGTCCGTATAGTGGTGATGGTGGTCCCTATACCGGTCATAATGGTTGATATAGTGGTGATAATGGTTGTTATAGTGATGGCAATGGTTGTTATAGTGGTGATAATGGTTGTTATAGTGGTGATAATGGTCCTTATAGTGGTGATGGTGGTCCTTATACCGGTGATAATGGTTGGTATAGTGGTGATAATGGTTGTTCTAGTGGTGATAATGGTCCTTATAGTGGTGATGGTGGTCCGTATAGTGGTGATGGTGGTCCCTATACCGGTCATAATGGTTGATATAGTGGTGATAATGGTTGTTATAGTGATGGTAATGGTTGTTATAGTGGTGATAATGGTTGTTATAGTGGTGATGATGGTCCTCATAGTGATGATGATTGTCGTCATAGTGGTGATAATGGTCGTTATAATGGCGATAATGGTGGTTATAGTGGTGATAATCATCCCTATAGTGGTGATAATTGTTGTTATAGTGGTGACAACGGTTGTTATAGTGGTGATAATGGTTGTTATAGTTTTGATAATGGTTGTTATAGTGGTGATAGTAGTTGTTCTTGTGCTGATAATGGTGGTTATAGTGGTGATAATGGTCCTTATAGTGGTGATAATGGTTGTTATAGTGTTGATAGTGGTTGATATAGTGATGATAATGGTTGTCATAGTGGAGATAATGGTCGTTATAGTGGTGATAATGGTCGTTATAGTGGTGATAATGGCCGTTATAGTGGTGATAAGGGTCGTTATAGAGGTGATAATCGTTGTTGTGGTGGTGATAATGGTTGTAATAGTGGTGATAACGGTTGTTATACTGGTGATAACGGTTGTTATAGTAGTGACAATGGCTGTTGTAGTGGTGATAATGGTCGTTATAGTGGTGATAATGGTCGTTATGGTGGTGATAATGGTCGTCATAGTGGTGATAATAGTGGTCATAGTGGAGATAATGGTCGTTATAGTGGTGATAATGGTCGTTATAGTGGTGATAATGGCCGTTATAGTGGTGATAAGGGTCGTTATAGAGGTGATAATCGTTGTTGTGGTGGTGATAATGGTTGTAATAGTGGTGATAACGGTTGTTATACTGGTGATAACGGTTGTTATAGTAGCGACAATGGCTGTTGTAGTGGTGATAATGGTTGTTATTGTGGTGATAATGGTTGTTGTAGCGGTGATAATGCTTGTTATATTGGTGATAATGGTCGTTATAGTGGCGATAATGGTCCTTATAGTGGTGATAATGGTTGTTATAGTGGTGATAACGGTTATTATAGTGGAGATAACGGATGTTATAGTGGTGATAATGGTTGTTATAGTGGCGATACTTGTTGCTATAGTGGTGATAATGGTCGTTATAGTGGTGATAATGGCCGTTATAGCGGTGATAATGGTCGTTATAGAGATGATAATCGTTGTTGTGGTGGTGATAATGGTTGCAATAGTGGTGATAACGGTTGTTATAGTGGTGACAACGGTTGTTATAGTGGTGATAATGGCTGTTGTAGTGGTGATAATGGTTGTTATAGTGGTGATAATGGTCGTTATAGTGGTGATAATGGTTGTTATAGTGGTGATAATAGTTGTTATTGTGCTGATAATGGTGTTTATGGTGGTGATAATGGTCCTTATAGTGGTGATGATGGTCGTCATAGTGATGATAATTGTCGTCATAGTGGTGATAATGGTCGTTACAATGGCGATAATGGTGGTTATAGTGGTGATAATCATCCCTATAGTGGTGATAATTGTTGTTCTAGTGGTGACAACGGTTGTTATAGTGGTGATAATGGTTGTTATAGTGGCGATATTAGTTGTTCTTGTGCTGATAATGGTGGTTATAGTGGTGATAATGGTCCTTATAGTGGTGATAATGGTTGTTGTAGTGTTGATAATGGATGAAATAGTGATGATAATGGTTGATATAGTGGTGATAATGGTCGTTATAGTGGTGATAATGGTTGTTATAGTGGTGATAATAGTTGTTATTGTGCTGATAATGGTGTTTATGGTGGTGATAATGGTCCTTATAGTTGTGATAATGGTTGTTATAGTGTTGATAATGGTTGATGTAGTGATGATAATGGTTGTTGTAGTGTTGATAATGGTTAAAATAGTAATGATAATGGTTGTCATAGTGGTGATAATGGTTGTTCTAGTGGTGATAATGGTCCTTATAGTGGTGATGGTGGTCCGTATAGTGGTGATGGTGGTCCCTATACCGGTCATAATGGTTGATATAGTGGTGATAATGGTTGTTATAGTGATGGTAATGGTTGTTATAGTGGTGATAATGGTTGTTATAGTGGTGATGATGGTCCTCATAGTGATGATGATTGTCGTCATAGTGGTGATAATGGTCGTTATAATGGCGATAATGGTGGTTATAGTGGTGATAATCATCCCTATAGTGGTGATAATTGTTGTTATAGTGGTGACAACGGTTGTTATAGTGGTGATAATGGTTGTTATAGTTTTGATAATGGTTGTTATAGTGGTGATAGTAGTTGTTCTTGTGCTGATAATGGTGGTTATAGTGGTGATAATGGTCCTTATAGTGGTGATAATGGTTGTTATAGTGTTGATAGTGGTTGATATAGTGATGATAATGGTTGTCATAGTGGAGATAATGGTCGTTATAGTGGTGATAATGGTCGTTATAGTGGTGATAATGGCCGTTATAGTGGTGATAAGGGTCGTTATAGAGGTGATAATCGTTGTTGTGGTGGTGATAATGGTTGTAATAGTGGTGATAACGGTTGTTATACTGGTGATAACGGTTGTTATAGTAGTGACAATGGCTGTTGTAGTGGTGATAATGGTCGTTATAGTGGTGATAATGGTCGTTATGGTGGTGATAATGGTCGTCATAGTGGTGATAATAGTGGTCATAGTGGAGATAATGGTCGTTATAGTGGTGATAATGGTCGTTATAGTGGTGATAATGGCCGTTATAGTGGTGATAAGGGTCGTTATAGAGGTGATAATCGTTGTTGTGGTGGTGATAATGGTTGTAATAGTGGTGATAACGGTTGTTATACTGGTGATAACGGTTGTTATAGTAGCGACAATGGCTGTTGTAGTGGTGATAATGGTTGTTATTGTGGTGATAATGGTTGTTGTAGCGGTGATAATGCTTGTTATATTGGTGATAATGGTCGTTATAGTGGCGATAATGGTCCTTATAGTGGTGATAATGGTTGTTATAGTGGTGATAACGGTTATTATAGTGGAGATAACGGATGTTATAGTGGTGATAATGGTTGTTATAGTGGCGATACTTGTTGCTATAGTGGTGATAATGGTCGTTATAGTGGTGATAATGGCCGTTATAGCGGTGATAATGGTCGTTATAGAGATGATAATCGTTGTTGTGGTGGTGATAATGGTTGCAATAGTGGTGATAACGGTTGTTATAGTGGTGACAACGGTTGTTATAGTGGTGATAATGGCTGTTGTAGTGGTGATAATGGTTGTTATAGTGGTGATAATGGTCGTTATAGTGGTGATAATGGTTGTTATAGTGGTGATAATAGTTGTTATTGTGCTGATAATGGTGTTTATGGTGGTGATAATGGTCCTTATAGTGGTGATGATGGTCGTCATAGTGATGATAATTGTCGTCATAGTGGTGATAATGGTCGTTACAATGGCGATAATGGTGGTTATAGTGGTGATAATCATCCCTATAGTGGTGATAATTGTTGTTCTAGTGGTGACAACGGTTGTTATAGTGGTGATAATGGTTGTTATAGTGGCGATATTAGTTGTTCTTGTGCTGATAATGGTGGTTATAGTGGTGATAATGGTCCTTATAGTGGTGATAATGGTTGTTGTAGTGTTGATAATGGATGAAATAGTGATGATAATGGTTGATATAGTGGTGATAATGGTCGTTATAGTGGTGATAATGGTTGTTATAGTGGTGATAATAGTTGTTATTGTGCTGATAATGGTGTTTATGGTGGTGATAATGGTCCTTATAGTTGTGATAATGGTTGTTATAGTGTTGATAATGGTTGATGTAGTGATGATAATGGTTGTTGTAGTGTTGATAATGGTTAAAATAGTAATGATAATGGTTGTCATAGTGGTGATAATGGCCGTTATAGTGGTGATAATGGTCGTTATAGTGGTGATAATGGTCGATATAGTGGTGGTAATGGTCGTTATAGTGGTGATATTGGTCGTCAGAGTGGTGATAATAGTGGTCATAGTGGAGATAATGGTTGATATAGTGGTGATAATGGTTGTTATAGTGATGGCAATGGTTGTTATAGTGGTGATAATGGTTGTTATAGTGGTGATAATGGTCCTTATAGTGGTGATGGTGGTCCTTATACCGGTGATAATGGTTGGTATAGTGGTGATAATGGTTGTTCTAGTGGTGATAATGGTCCTTATAGTGGTGATGGTGGTCCGTATAGTGGTGATGGTGGTCCCTATACCGGTCATAATGGTTGATATAGTGGTGATAATGGTTGTTATAGTGATGGTAATGGTTGTTATAGTGGTGATAATGGTTGTTATAGTGGTGATGATGGTCCTCATAGTGATGATGATTGTCGTCATAGTGGTGATAATGGTCGTTATAATGGCGATAATGGTGGTTATAGTGGTGATAATCATCCCTATAGTGGTGATAATTGTTGTTATAGTGGTGACAACGGTTGTTATAGTGTTGATAATGGTTGTTATAGTTTTGATAATGGTTGTTATAGTGGTGATAGTAGTTGTTCTTGTGCTGATAATGGTGGTTATAGTGGTGATAATGGTCCTTATAGTGGTGATAATGGTTGTTATAGTGTTGATAGTGGTTGATATAGTGATGATAATGGTTGTCATAGTGGAGATAATGGTCGTTATAGTGGTGATAATGGTCGTTATAGTGGTGATAATGGCCGTTATAGTGGTGATAAGGGTCGTTATAGAGGTGATAATCGTTGCTGTGGTGGTGATAATGGTTGTAATAGTGGTGATAACGGTTGTTATACTGGTGATAACGGTTGTTATAGTAGTGACAATGGCTGTTGTAGTGGTGATAATGGTTGTTATTGTGGTGATAATGGTTGTTGTAGCGGTGATAATGCTTGTTATGTTGGTGATAATGGTCGTTATAGTGGCGATAATGGTCCTTATAGTGGTGATAATGGTTGTTATAGTGGTGATAACGGTTATTATAGTGGAGATAACGGATGTTATAGTGGTGATAATGGTCGTTATAGTGGTGATAATGGTCGTTATGGTGGTGATAATGGTCGTCATAGTGGTGATAATAGTGGTCATAGTGGAGATAATGGTCGTTATAGTGGTGATAATGGTCGTTATAGTGGTGATAATGGCCGTTATAGTGGTGATAAGGGTCGTTATAGAGGTGATAATCGTTGTTGTGGTGGTGATAATGGTTGTAATAGTGGTGATAACGGTTGTTATACTGGTGATAACGGTTGTTATAGTAGCGACAATGGCTGTTGTAGTGGTGATAATGGTTGTTATTGTGGTGATAATGGTTGTTGTAGCGGTGATAATGCTTGTTATATTGGTGATAATGGTCGTTATAGTGGCGATAATGGTCCTTATAGTGGTGATAATGGTTGTGATAGTGGTGATAACGGTTATTATAGTGGAGATAACGGATGTTATAGTGGTGATAATGGTTGTTATAGTGGCGATACTTGTTGCTATAGTGGTGATAATGGTCGTTATAGTGGTGATAATGGCCGTTATAGCGGTGATAATGGTCGTTATAGAGATGATAATCGTTGTTGTGGTGGTGATAATGGTTGCAATAGTGGTGATAACGGTTGTTATAGTGGTGACAACGGTTGTTATAGTGGTGATAATGGCTGTTGTAGTGGTGATAATGGTTGTTATAGTGGTGATAATGGTCGTTATAGTGGTGATAATGGTTGTTATAGTGGTGATAATAGTTGTTATTGTGCTGATAATGGTGTTTATGGTGGTGATAATGGTCCTTATAGTGGTGATGATGGTCGTCATAGTGATGATAATTGTCGTCATAGTGGTGATAATGGTCGTTACAATGGCGATAATGGTGGTTATAGTGGTGATAATCATCCCTATAGTGGTGATAATTGTTGTTCTAGTGGTGACAACGGTTGTTATAGTGGTGATAATGGTTGTTATAGTGGCGATATTAGTTGTTCTTGTGCTGATAATGGTGGTTATAGTGGTGATAATGGTCCTTATAGTGGTGATAATGGTTGTTGTAGTGTTGATAATGGATGAAATAGTGATGATAATGGTTGATATAGTGGTGATAATGGTCGTTATAGTGGTGATAATGGTTGTTATAGTGGTGATAATAGTTGTTATTGTGCTGATAATGGTGTTTATGGTGGTGATAATGGTCCTTATAGTTGTGATAATGGTTGTTATAGTGTTGATAATGGTTGATATAGTGATGATAATGGTTGTTGTAGTGTTGATAATGGTTAAAATAGTAATGATAATGGTTGTCATAGTGGTGATAATGGCCGTTATAGTGGTGATAATGGTCGTTATAGTGGTGATAATGGTCGATATAGTGGTGGTAATGGTCGTTATAGAGATGATAATCGTTGTTGTGGTGGTGATAATGGTTGCAATAGTGGTGATAACGGTTGTTATAGTGGTGACAACGGTTGTTATAGTGGTGATAATGGCTGTTGTAGTGGTGATAATGGTTGTTATAGTGGTGATAATGGTCGTTATAGTGGTGATAATGGTTGTTATAGTGGTGATAATAGTTGTTATTGTGCTGATAATGGTGTTTATGGTGGTGATAATGGTCCTTATAGTGGTGATGATGGTCGTCATAGTGATGATAATTGTCGTCATAGTGGTGATAATGGTCGTTACAATGGCGATAATGGTGGTTATAGTGGTGATAATCATCCCTATAGTGGTGATAATTGTTGTTCTAGTGGTGACAACGGTTGTTATAGTGGTGATAATGGTTGTTATAGTGGCGATATTAGTTGTTCTTGTGCTGATAATGGTGGTTATAGTGGTGATAATGGTCCTTATAGTGGTGATAATGGTTGTTGTAGTGTTGATAATGGATGAAATAGTGATGATAATGGTTGATATAGTGGTGATAATGGTCGTTATAGTGGTGATAATGGTTGTTATAGTGGTGATAATAGTTGTTATTGTGCTGATAATGGTGTTTATGGTGGTGATAATGGTCCTTATAGTTGTGATAATGGTTGTTATAGTGTTGATAATGGTTGATATAGTGATGATAATGGTTGTTGTAGTGTTGATAATGGTTAAAATAGTAATGATAATGGTTGTCATAGTGGTGATAATGGCCGTTATAGTGGTGATAATGGTCGTTATAGTGGTGATAATGGTCGATATAGTGGTGGTAATGGTCGTTATAGTGGTGATATTGGTCGTCAGAGTGGTGATAATAGTGGTCATAGTGGAGATAATGGTTGATATAGTGGTGATAATGGTTGTTATAGTGATGGCAATGGTTGTTATAGTGGTGATAATGGTTGTTATAGTGGTGATAATGGTCCTTATAGTGGTGATGGTGGTCCTTATACCGGTGATAATGGTTGGTATAGTGGTGATAATGGTTGTTCTAGTGGTGATAATGGTCCTTATAGTGGTGATGGTGGTCCGTATAGTGGTGATGGTGGTCCCTATACCGGTCATAATGGTTGATATAGTGGTGATAATGGTTGTTATAGTGATGGCAATGGTTGTTATAGTGGTGATAATGGTTGTTATAGTGGTGATAATGGTCCTTATAGTGGTGATGGTGGTCCTTATACCGGTGATAATGGTTGGTATAGTGGTGATAATGGTTGTTCTAGTGGTGATAATGGTCCTTATAGTGGTGATGGTGGTCCGTATAGTGGTGATGGTGGTCCCTATACCGGTCATAATGGTTGATATAGTGGTGATAATGGTTGTTATAGTGATGGTAATGGTTGTTATAGTGGTGATAATGGTTGTTATAGTGGTGATGATGGTCCTCATAGTGATGATGATTGTCGTCATAGTGGTGATAATGGTCGTTATAATGGCGATAATGGTGGTTATAGTGGTGATAATCATCCCTATAGTGGTGATAATTGTTGTTATAGTGGTGACAACGGTTGTTATAGTGGTGATAATGGTTGTTATAGTTTTGATAATGGTTGTTATAGTGGTGATAGTAGTTGTTCTTGTGCTGATAATGGTGGTTATAGTGGTGATAATGGTCCTTATAGTGGTGATAATGGTTGTTATAGTGTTGATAGTGGTTGATATAGTGATGATAATGGTTGTCATAGTGGAGATAATGGTCGTTATAGTGGTGATAATGGTCGTTATAGTGGTGATAATGGCCGTTATAGTGGTGATAAGGGTCGTTATAGAGGTGATAATCGTTGTTGTGGTGGTGATAATGGTTGTAATAGTGGTGATAACGGTTGTTATACTGGTGATAACGGTTGTTATAGTAGTGACAATGGCTGTTGTAGTGGTGATAATGGTCGTTATAGTGGTGATAATGGTCGTTATGGTGGTGATAATGGTCGTCATAGTGGTGATAATAGTGGTCATAGTGGAGATAATGGTCGTTATAGTGGTGATAATGGTCGTTATAGTGGTGATAATGGCCGTTATAGTGGTGATAAGGGTCGTTATAGAGGTGATAATCGTTGTTGTGGTGGTGATAATGGTTGTAATAGTGGTGATAACGGTTGTTATACTGGTGATAACGGTTGTTATAGTAGCGACAATGGCTGTTGTAGTGGTGATAATGGTTGTTATTGTGGTGATAATGGTTGTTGTAGCGGTGATAATGCTTGTTATATTGGTGATAATGGTCGTTATAGTGGCGATAATGGTCCTTATAGTGGTGATAATGGTTGTTATAGTGGTGATAACGGTTATTATAGTGGAGATAACGGATGTTATAGTGGTGATAATGGTTGTTATAGTGGCGATACTTGTTGCTATAGTGGTGATAATGGTCGTTATAGTGGTGATAATGGCCGTTATAGCGGTGATAATGGTCGTTATAGAGATGATAATCGTTGTTGTGGTGGTGATAATGGTTGCAATAGTGGTGATAACGGTTGTTATAGTGGTGACAACGGTTGTTATAGTGGTGATAATGGCTGTTGTAGTGGTGATAATGGTTGTTATAGTGGTGATAATGGTCGTTATAGTGGTGATAATGGTTGTTATAGTGGTGATAATAGTTGTTATTGTGCTGATAATGGTGTTTATGGTGGTGATAATGGTCCTTATAGTGGTGATGATGGTCGTCATAGTGATGATAATTGTCGTCATAGTGGTGATAATGGTCGTTACAATGGCGATAATGGTGGTTATAGTGGTGATAATCATCCCTATAGTGGTGATAATTGTTGTTCTAGTGGTGACAACGGTTGTTATAGTGGTGATAATGGTTGTTATAGTGGCGATATTAGTTGTTCTTGTGCTGATAATGGTGGTTATAGTGGTGATAATGGTCCTTATAGTGGTGATAATGGTTGTTGTAGTGTTGATAATGGATGAAATAGTGATGATAATGGTTGATATAGTGGTGATAATGGTCGTTATAGTGGTGATAATGGTTGTTATAGTGGTGATAATAGTTGTTATTGTGCTGATAATGGTGTTTATGGTGGTGATAATGGTCCTTATAGTTGTGATAATGGTTGTTATAGTGTTGATAATGGTTGATGTAGTGATGATAATGGTTGTTGTAGTGTTGATAATGGTTAAAATAGTAATGATAATGGTTGTCATAGTGGTGATAATGGCCGTTATAGTGGTGATAATGGTCGTTATAGTGGTGATAATGGTCGATATAGTGGTGGTAATGGTCGTTATAGTGGTGATATTGGTCGTCAGAGTGGTGATAATAGTGGTCATAGTGGAGATAATGGTTGATATAGTGGTGATAATGGTTGTTATAGTGATGGCAATGGTTGTTATAGTGGTGATAATGGTTGTTATAGTGGTGATAATGGTCCTTATAGTGGTGATGGTGGTCCTTATACCGGTGATAATGGTTGGTATAGTGGTGATAATGGTTGTTCTAGTGGTGATAATGGTCCTTATAGTGGTGATGGTGGTCCGTATAGTGGTGATGGTGGTCCCTATACCGGTCATAATGGTTGATATAGTGGTGATAATGGTTGTTATAGTGATGGTAATGGTTGTTATAGTGGTGATAATGGTTGTTATAGTGGTGATGATGGTCCTCATAGTGATGATGATTGTCGTCATAGTGGTGATAATGGTCGTTATAATGGCGATAATGGTGGTTATAGTGGTGATAATCATCCCTATAGTGGTGATAATTGTTGTTATAGTGGTGACAACGGTTGTTATAGTGTTGATAATGGTTGTTATAGTTTTGATAATGGTTGTTATAGTGGTGATAGTAGTTGTTCTTGTGCTGATAATGGTGGTTATAGTGGTGATAATGGTCCTTATAGTGGTGATAATGGTTGTTATAGTGTTGATAGTGGTTGATATAGTGATGATAATGGTTGTCATAGTGGAGATAATGGTCGTTATAGTGGTGATAATGGTCGTTATAGTGGTGATAATGGCCGTTATAGTGGTGATAAGGGTCGTTATAGAGGTGATAATCGTTGCTGTGGTGGTGATAATGGTTGTAATAGTGGTGATAACGGTTGTTATACTGGTGATAACGGTTGTTATAGTAGTGACAATGGCTGTTGTAGTGGTGATAATGGTTGTTATTGTGGTGATAATGGTTGTTGTAGCGGTGATAATGCTTGTTATGTTGGTGATAATGGTCGTTATAGTGGCGATAATGGTCCTTATAGTGGTGATAATGGTTGTTATAGTGGTGATAACGGTTATTATAGTGGAGATAACGGATGTTATAGTGGTGATAATGGTCGTTATAGTGGTGATAATGGTCGTTATGGTGGTGATAATGGTCGTCATAGTGGTGATAATAGTGGTCATAGTGGAGATAATGGTCGTTATAGTGGTGATAATGGTCGTTATAGTGGTGATAATGGCCGTTATAGTGGTGATAAGGGTCGTTATAGAGGTGATAATCGTTGTTGTGGTGGTGATAATGGTTGTAATAGTGGTGATAACGGTTGTTATACTGGTGATAACGGTTGTTATAGTAGCGACAATGGCTGTTGTAGTGGTGATAATGGTTGTTATTGTGGTGATAATGGTTGTTGTAGCGGTGATAATGCTTGTTGTATTGGTGATAATGGTCGTTATAGTGGCGATAATGGTCCTTATAGTGGTGATAATGGTTGTGATAGTGGTGATAACGGTTATTATAGTGGAGATAACGGATGTTATAGTGGTGATAATGGTTGTTATAGTGGCGATACTTGTTGCTATAGTGGTGATAATGGTCGTTATAGTGGTGATAATGGCCGTTATAGCGGTGATAATGGTCGTTATAGAGATGATAATCGTTGTTGTGGTGGTGATAATGGTTGCAATAGTGGTGATAACGGTTGTTATAGTGGTGACAACGGTTGTTATAGTGGTGATAATGGCTGTTGTAGTGGTGATAATGGTTGTTATAGTGGTGATAATGGTCGTTATAGTGGTGATAATGGTTGTTATAGTGGTGATAATAGTTGTTATTGTGCTGATAATGGTGTTTATGGTGGTGATAATGGTCCTTATAGTGGTGATGATGGTCGTCATAGTGATGATAATTGTCGTCATAGTGGTGATAATGGTCGTTACAATGGCGATAATGGTGGTTATAGTGGTGATAATCATCCCTATAGTGGTGATAATTGTTGTTCTAGTGGTGACAACGGTTGTTATAGTGGTGATAATGGTTGTTATAGTGGCGATATTAGTTGTTCTTGTGCTGATAATGGTGGTTATAGTGGTGATAATGGTCCTTATAGTGGTGATAATGGTTGTTGTAGTGTTGATAATGGATGAAATAGTGATGATAATGGTTGATATAGTGGTGATAATGGTCGTTATAGTGGTGATAATGGTTGTTATAGTGGTGATAATAGTTGTTATTGTGCTGATAATGGTGTTTATGGTGGTGATAATGGTCCTTATAGTTGTGATAATGGTTGTTATAGTGTTGATAATGGTTGATATAGTGATGATAATGGTTGTTGTAGTGTTGATAATGGTTAAAATAGTAATGATAATGGTTGTCATAGTGGTGATAATGGCCGTTATAGTGGTGATAATGGTCGTTATAGTGGTGATAATGGTCGATATAGTGGTGGTAATGGTCGTTATAGTGGTGATATTGGTCGTCAGAGTGGTGATAATAGTGGTCATAGTGGAGATAATGGTTGATATAGTGGTGATAATGGTTGTTATAGTGATGGCAATGGTTGTTATAGTGGTGATAATGGTTGTTATAGTGGTGATAATGGTCCTTATAGTGGTGATGGTGGTC